>CM039675.1:332978497-334228497 GCA_022496015.1 Hordeum marinum
TCAAAACTTTAAGCAAGGAATCAAACTTCTCATAAATACTCAATGCACTTAATATGGAAGTTTTTATTATTTCCCTTTTGGATGCCTATCATATTAGGTCTAAATTCATAACCTAGACCAATTACCATGCTGTTTTTTTAAACTCTCAAAATAATATAAGTGAGGTATGAGAGTTAAAGTATTTCTATAAAACGAAAACACCACTGTGCTCTAAAAGATATAAGTGAAGCATATAGAGCAAAATTGCCCAACTCAAAAGATATAAGTGAAGCACAAAAAGTATTCTAATAAATACACGATTCAGCGTGTCTCTCTCAAAAGATGTGTGCATCAAGGATGATTTTGGCAAACTAACAAGCAAAGGCTTATGTCATACAAGATGCTCCAAGCAAAACACATATCATGTGGTCAATAAAAATATAGCCTCAAGTAAATTTACCGATGGATTGAAGACGAAAGAGGGGATGCCTTTTCGGGCATCCCCAACCTTAGGCTCTTTGGCATCCTTGAATATGACTTGGGGTGCCTTGGGCATCCCCATGCTTAGGCTCTTGCCACTCCTTATTACATAGTCCATCCAATCTTTACCCAAAACTTGAAAACTTCACAACACAAAACTTAACAGAAAACTCATGAGATCCGTTAGTGTAAGAAAATAGGATTTTTTTACATCTATGCCCCTGGTTCCTTAGCTCTACACATTCATCCCCGCGCTCTTAACTTTTGCTCAATTTTCCCCACTCACTTGCCAGAAACCCTCAGAATTGGTCACAACAGACGTTGTCGTCGGGTCAAAAGCTTGACCGTTAACTCTAACGAGTGGGGCCGCGCTGGACTGTGTCATCCGTTGGACCTGATTTTTTTAGACAAGCCCGTTTGACTCGCGTCGGATGGTGTCGCTATTCGCCCGTTGGACCGTGGTTAGACTGTTGGGGCCTGCGCACGCCGCAACGCCAGAAGCCTGTTATGCATGCATGACATGTCCAGCTAGCCTGCTATGCATGCATGTAGCTAGCCTACCTGCATGCGCCGCTGCCCGCCGCCATGATGCGCTGATCAGCCTCTTTCTGCACGCAAGCTACCACGGATGCTGACCGGCCTCTTTTCACGCAAGCCTCCACGGACGCAGGGACGGTCTCTGCCGCTGGTTTGTCTCATCTCCCACGCGTGTCTCCTCGATGTAGAGCATTGTTTCACACTTTTCGATCCACTCGCATCTATTAAATGTGGCAATTAAAACCTGTTGGCAATTAAAGTGGCATATCGATCGACGCGGCTCGTTTGAACGTAGCAAATCCGAAGCACGACCGATGAGACTCACCTTCCCTTCCCCTTTCCCTATTTAAACCACCCACCCCTCCACCTATTCTCCACACATCCATTTGCGCCACCCCCTTCTCTTCTTCACCCAAACCCAGAGCACTCTCAAAGTGAGGCGAGGATGTAGTACAATGGCCCCACCTTCAAGCTCCCATTGACCATGCCGAAGAGACGGTATCCGGCCGGCGTTGTCGTGGATATGACGCTTCGCGTGTGGGCGTTCTCACATAGGAGGGGTGCAAGGGAGTTTTCCTAGTGGTTCCTCGGTGCGGGCTTCGCCCACCTCCCGGCGGGCTCATCGGTGATGCTCCGACTGGAGGAAGTGCGTCCAAACTCATACACTCGGCCGATAGGGCTCATCGTCAACTTCACCAATAGATTTGATGTGTACTACCTCCTCGGCAAGGTGTTTTGGTGTGGATTCGAATTCATCGCATTCACAACCTACAACATCTTCACAAACTTTGACTGCATCTTCCCCACCCGCGACGGTATGCACAGCCTCCCCTACTACCTCGGCGAGGACGACATGGAGGAGGAGCACTGAAGATAAGGCGCAGTGAAGATGGTGGTGAAGGCCCGGTCGGTCTCATGAAGCTTGTCTTACCCGTTAGGGCTTTTTATATATTTTATATTATGTGTCGTTGGTTGTACCGAGAACTCTTTTATGCACCCTATGTTTTAGGGTTTATGTTTTATGTAAGAACTATGATATATATGCTTGCTACTTTCTATGTTATGGATGTATGCTTGCTACTTGAGATATTGGTAGATGGATATGGTGTCGTAGCCGAGCCCTAGACATGCTCTCTAGATGGATATGGTGTCGTATTCGAGCCCTAGACATGCTCTCTAGATGGATATGGTGCCGTAGCCGAGCCCTAGACATGCTCTCTAGATGGATATGGTGGCTAATGGTGCCACCATACTTTATTTTAGACATGGTTTCTGATGGATATCATGATCTACATAATTAAATTTGACATGCTCTTAATAATAAATTTGACATGTTCTACAAAAAAATCGTGTATAAAACAAAAAAACAAAAAATCGTGTATACAATATTTTTGTTGCAACAAAAACGTGTTTATAATACCCGCATGTCAAAAAATCAAAGTGTTGTGTCGTAGGCTATATACAAAAGGAAATTGCCACGATATGTACAAATAAATTTGACATGGGAAAGTTCAATAAAGAATTTGTCAAGGTATCTACACTAAGAATGACATGGAAAAGGTTATTCTTAAGTTCACCCCATGGCAATTATCTATACAAAAATACCATGGGATAAAAGTTGTACTCCTAACAATAAATCGATTTACCATCATGCACTATTTTTGTTCGGCATGGCAATAAATGGATTTACTATGGAAATAATCAAGAAAAAAACAAGGGTCAAAAACAGAGCCAGCGCGTGCACTATTTTGTAGGCCTCTTTTATCTTTATCAGCCTTCGACACACAAGGCAATGCGATGGCCCAACCATAGCTTAGTTTCAATTTGAGACGTAGAACTACGTTTTTTTCCTTGTGTGGTCAGTGTTGTCTGACGAAACTGAAGAAACTGAAAGTGTACAAAACTGACTAAACGGACATGATCTACAAATTAAGCAACACAGAGCATAGAGCACGTGATCCACAAATTTAAGCACATCCTAGAGCACATGATCCACAACTGTAAGCAAATCCTAGAGCACATGATCCACAAATTTAACCAAATCCTAGAGCACATTACACCACCCTAATAACATCTCTAACGAGTGATGACCAGCAAGTAACCAAATCCTAGAGCAACTAAACAAAAATAAAATCCTAAAGCTAACAGATCCGCTTGCTTGTTCAATTGAATCATCTGCTTCAAGTTCTTATTCATCTTCTTTAATTCCCCTTTCAGATCTGCATCCCCAACTGTCAGAGCAGCACTTTCAAAGACGAAATTCATTGGTGCTGACGACAGATTGAGCTCCCGGGTTGGGGGCCCATTGAATTGAATCCGCTTAACATAGTCATCCAGGCATTCAAAATGTGTGCATTTCTGTACGATCTGAAACGATAACATGAACCCTAAATCCCAGATCCAAGGAAAAAAGAATTAAAAGCAAATAGAGAATGAAATCAAAGAAAAATCTTGAGATCTAACCTACCTCTCTGGCTTGCTCTCACATTTCATGAACTCGCGCCCATGGTTGCCATTCTTGACCTCCCTCGAAGTCAGCCATATGAGTGGCACATTGTGTGGGCAATCAGGACATCGCTCCATGGGAAGTGGACCATACCGGGTCCACCTGGGGCAGGAGGTTGAAGTGGAGCTCGACATATCGCCCAAAGTCGCTAGAGAAGAAGAAGCAGAGGAGTGGCCCCTCTCATCGCCGGAGAATAAAAAGCAGAGGAGTGGCTCCTCTCGTCGCCGCAGAATAAGCAGCAGAAGAAAGGGGAGGCAAGGGTGGGCGAGCACAACCAACAACTCTCGCGGATCGCCCCACGATCCAACGATGCGGAGCCGTCCATGTGATCCAACGGCGCGGAGCCTGCACGCAGCCTGCCCACCGAATTCCTTCTAGAAGACCACATCTAAGGGTTGTCGCTTGGCGCTAGGGTATGATCAGACGGCTGACGTTTGGAAATAGGGCTAGGCGAAACCCCGCGGGATTTAGGGGGGTTTTGAGCTGGTCAACAGGGTTTCCAAGGCTTTGACTGAGCATAACTAATTTAGAAAAAATCTAAAAAATATGAAACCTTCGTTGTTCGTCGTTTTATAAGACACAATAAGGAGGAAAAATACTAAACTTGATATGTGGACATTTTCAAAAAAAAACTAGCTGGCACGATCGAGGTCAAATGAGCACCATTAATTTTAAAAAAAATCGCACAATGTTTTCTTATGTGACATGTTACCAACAAAAAATCATAAACCTGGTCTATGGTCATTTTCATGAAAAAACCTTCACACATATGAGCTATCACATACAACATTTCATAGAGTTTAAGGAGAGGAGGTAGGGTTACCTTCTGTTTTGAAAAAAATTAAAAATCAAAAAAATCACCAAAGCTTTATTTCAAAGTGAATAAGAAGGATCTAAACTTAGTTTTCCATTTTCATATTTTAAATGTGTTTTAATAGTTTTCTATATTAAAGCATACTTTTCAAAAGAAAATGTAAAAATATGAAGATTAGTTCAAAAAATAGTGAGCTTCGAATCTACACTATATAGATTGAATAGGTGTTAATAAAAAATATTTGGCTCATTTAGAGTAGGTCCAGAAGAACTTGCTTACAAATGGGGTTGTTTACCCTAGCTTGGGAGCTCATTTGGAGCACATTTCTCATACAAGTTTTGCCATGCAAAAGAGATCAGATTGATCACCTAATGTTTATAATAGTTTAGCAAACTTTGCAACTCACACCACAAGCCAATGCACTTCAAGTGTTGGTTCAAATTTAAAGTTTACCTAAAATTCAAATTTTGCCTTAGTTTTGTATTCTACCTCAAAATTCACATCAAATTACAAATAGAATTATTACACCTTGCAAGTTTTCACAGTAGTTCAAATTTAAGACATAATCCTTATTACAAATCCTTAAAGTTCAAAGTTTATGACCTGGATTCAAGTTCATATTCAAATCTTTGCCATGCTCCTTGTGTTTCGGGATGGGTTAACCATCTTGCTCCTGGTTTCCCTAGCTGGGATATTTTGTGCTTTTGAAAGTTTTGCCTTGTTGTTTCTGATCTTCTCTTCTGGTTGTGGCGTTTTGTTGAGCTTTGACTGACCAAGCAAGTGATGACCAGTTGACGGTCATCCGTGGGTTCACTAATCCTTAAAGGAACTTTAGACAAAATAACTTCCTCCTCTCTTATAGCTTCAAAACCTTCAATAGCCATGGTTTCAAATTCTGCAGCAGATGATGGTTCAACCGAAGTTTCTTCCTCTCTAGGTCTTTTTTGTCCTATGCCTCTAATTATCCTTGAGCTGTGTCAAATAGAAATAAGCTTAGCCATCAATAAAAAAGAGAACAAATGCAAAAAAGGGAAAGGTTACACACATACCAAGCTGCTACTTTAGCTGCATTCTCCTCTGCTGCTGCATTCTCCTCTGCATTTGTTGCTGCCCATTGTTCCTCTTCTCCAAATGATGCATCAACTGGATTGGTACAACACCTAGCAATATGCCCTAGGATACAACATCTTTTGCACTTACGCTGTTTTTTACACGACCCTCTTCACCAGCTCTTATCCTGTTTTTCCTTGGTCTTCATGGTGGTCTCATCAGTACACGAGAATGGAGTTTGAACCCTGGGTCTACTATGTTCCATTGGTATTTTCCCAAGAGTGTTGGCACATTTTCAACATAAGTAGCCCTAAATTTGGTCACCTCCAATAACAGTCATGAGATGTAGGGCATGTATGCATGGCTTCCCGCGGATCTGCCATTGCCTACAACTGCATTCCTTAGTTGCAAGGTTCATTGGATATCTCCATTACCTATTTTTACTGTCAGTGTATGTCACCTCAGCCTCGTATGTCGATAGTCGAATGCATTTCATCCTTAGTCCTCTTGCCTTGGCATGCAATGCCTTAATCAGAGATGAGAGCATAAGATGGCCAACATATTATGTTTCTGTAATTCTTTTACGAAGAGCCATCTTTATCATGATCGTCTGCCTAATCTTATCAAATGCTTGCCACAACAAAAGCCCTTTCACTGACTTGAACTTTGCATTGAAACACTCAGTGAGGTTATTGGTCACATAGTCTACTTTGCAGATTTTATTGAATTTGGATTGTAACCACAACTTTCCATGATGTTCATCCATGTACTCCTTCACCAAAGGATTGTGAGCATACAACACTCTTAAATTGTGCTCATGCTTCCTCAAGCTGCATGTGTATGTTGCTAGCCATAGGTTCTCATCATAAACTTTGCCTTTGAATTTATTTTTAAAATTATGCACTAGGTGTCGCATACATTCCCTATGTTCCACTCCAGGGAATACAATTTCTACTGTACTCTCTAAACCCTTGCAAGCATCTGTGTGTATAACTAAACCTGAGGGTGTACCTATAATGTTGCGCAACTGCTGTACAAACCATACCTAACTCTCCTCGGACTCTGCCTCTAACACACCAAATGCAACTAGGAATAGCCAGTTGTGTCCATCAACTGCAGAAGCTGCTGCTAGCTGGCCTCTCCATCTTCCATTCAAAGCAGTTGCATCGACAGCCAAATAGGGCCTACAACCATTCAGAAACCCCTGCCAGCAAGCCTTGAAACAAACAAAAGCCCTGCTGAAGCACTCCTTCTCAATTTTCTTCCCTTTTAATTTGTACTGAACTGTATGCTTGTCAATCTCTACAACACTCCCTGTCGTCTCCACTTCAGCTTTGAAGGTGTAAAGCAACTGAAAACTCTAATTCCAAGGACCATTAATCCTATCAAGAGCCCTTTCCTTAGCATAGAAAATCTTCATGCAAGGTATATTAATCTTGTACTTCTCAAATAGCTTCCCATGGAGTGTTGTTGGACCAATTGTTGGTGTTTCCCTCACCCAATCCAAGATTGCATCTGCCACCCACCTAGTCTTTGCAAGCTTTGATTTGTCCTCCCCCCCCTCCAGGTGGGCAAGTGTGCCTGTGTGGTTTTTTTATCTGAAACAAAATGAAAATGATGTCAAATACAATTAAGAATGGATAAATAATCTGAAAAAAGATTCACTTGTAATAGCTGAACCAATTTGCTCTTTAACATAGTTGTCGCCATTCTCCCTCTTGATTTAAACCTTGAAAATTATGAGAAAAAAGGCATTAGAATTACTCCCCAAAGCATTATTATGCATAAAAACAATATAAATAACATTAGTAAAATATGATGCAAAATGGACGTATCATTCCCAACTATCATTGTCAATGAAACAATTTTAACTCTCGAGCATGTTATGAAAAGGTTAGATGCTATTGAAAAGAAAATGCTCACCGAGGAAAATATTGAAAATTTGGATAAAAGGATGCATAATCTTGCTAATAAAATTGGATCAAAGGCGGCAGATGCTCTTAAAGTATTAAAGGAAAAGGAACCCATAGTTAATAAAAGAATGGAAGAGAGCCCCACTAGAATTGATAAGTTGGATGAAAAATTTTGTAACTTATGTTCGCCTTTTTCTACCATTAAGACTATTGAAAAAACTCCCATTAGTAAAGATTGCAAATCTATGCAAGTTCCCAAGAACAAGGGTACCGCTTCTAGTAGAAACAATGAGGATCTTAAAATGATTAGTATCCATCCCAATTTTGTTGAAGTGGTAAACAACCTTAATGTCAAGAACACATTTTTCAATCTTATCCCTAGAAGTATTTTAATTGAAAATATGCATGATAGATCCTTGAAAAATTCTCGTTGTGTGCTTAAGGAGTTGGAAACAAAGGGTGACAATACTTGAACCTATGCGTTATGCCTAGCTAGGGGCGTAAAACGATAGCGCTTGTTGGGAGGCAACCCTATGAATAAAATATGTTTATCTTTTATTTTCTATTTTTGAGTGTTCACACAATTATGCCTCTGTTATGATTGTATTTTTTTTAATTAGTGGTTGTGCCAAGTAAAGCTTTTAGTATGATTCATAAGATGAGTAGAAACAATGCTGAATCTGAAATAGAAACTTTGTCTCCAGTGCATGAATTTTCAGTTTTTACTGGAGCGTGATAATGAGCTGAAATGTTAACATGGTATTTCTATACCAATTTTTCAGAATTTTAAGAGTTACAGAAGTATGGGTAGAGTATAGATTACTACAGACCGTTCTGTCTGAAACATATTATGTTTTCGTTGCATTGTGTGCTTGTTTTGACGAATCTATGGCTTGTATTGGGGGTATAAGTCATGGTAAAGTTAGAATACAGTAGATATAGTGCAATAATAAAATATGAATGGGTTTATAACAGTACTTAAAGTGGTAATTTGCTTTATTATACTAACGGATCTCACGAGAATTTTGTCAAGTTTTGTGTGATTAAAGTTTTCAAGTTTTGGGTGAGAGCACGATGGATGAAGGAATATGGAGTAAGAAGAGACTAATCTTGGGGATGATACAACACCCAAAGATATTATCCAAAGAGTAACAAGCAACTAAGCTTGGGGATGCCATGAGTGGCATCCCCTCTATCTTCTAACAACCATCGGTATTTTACTTGGAACTATATTTGTATTCATCACATATCATGAGTTTTGCTTGGAGCGTCGTGTATCTTTGCTTTATTTGATTTTTATCCTTGCTGCACACACCTATTTGAGAGAGCCAAAATTATGCTACGATTTACCTGAATTGCACTATATGCTTCACTTAAATCTATTGACCAATGGAATTGCTCTAGTGCTTCACTTATATCTTTTTGAGCATGACGTGCTTTTACATGTTTGAAGAAATGCTCTCGTGCTTCACTTATATTAATTTGAGAATTAGTAATTTTGAAGAAATCCTCTCATGCATCACTTATGTTATTTTGAGAGATTAAACTTTTATGCTCATATTCTTCACTTATATCCATGTGAGCTTGTCAAAAGCAATTGCAATATATGAAACTAGTCCCAAAGTGATAGATATTCAAGAGGGATATAATAAAAACTTTCATGAAGATCATTGGACAAATTAAAATTGATACTTTGTACTAGTTTTGAGACATGACTATAGTAATATGTGAGTTATGTTAATGAGTAATTATGCTTAGTAGGAGTATTGATGTTAAGGTTTGTGATTCCGAAGCACGAAAGTAAATAGTTATGCTATGAAATTACATCCTACTTACGACGCATTATTCGGTGTTTGTTATGCTTAATGCTTGCTTATGTGATTTTTCATTTCTTGGTTGGATGATTCTCAATCTATTTGCTAGCCTTCACTTGTACTAAGTAGAAATACTACTCATGCATCCAAAATCCTTAAACCCAATTTTGCCATATGAGTCCATTATACCTACCTATATACGGTATTTTCGTGCCATTCCAAGCAAATTTGTATGTGCCATCTCTAATTTTCAAAATATTTTTTCCTTTTTGTGTACTCGTACAGCTCATGAAACGGTAGGGGGTGACCGATTTTTTTCAATGTTAGATGTGTTAGTCTCAATATGAGTGTTTATTCACTTGTCATTGCACGGGAGTAAGGCGGTATGATAACCCACAAGTATAGGGGATCGCAACAGTTTTCAAGGGTAGAGTATTCAATCCAAATTTATAAATTCGACACAAGGGGAGCCAAATAATATTTGGGAGTATTAGCAGTTGAGTTGTTTGATAGCAGAGTGATCAGTTGCACAATAATATGATAGTTTGATAGTTGTAGTGACAGTAACAATAGCGGTAACAGTAGTAAGTTAGCAAGAACAACATGTGAAAAGGTTGTAGGCATTGGATTGGAGTATTCATTGGATGATATTCATATAACAGTCATAACCTAGGGCGATACAGAACTAGCTCCAGTTTGTCAATGAAATGTAGGCATGTATTCCGTATATAGTCATATGTGCTTATGGAAAAGAACTTGCATGACATATTTTGTCCTACCCTCACGTGGCAGCGGGGTCCATAAGGAAACTAAGATATATTAAGGCCTCCTTTCAATAGAGAACCGGAAGAAAGCATTAGCACTTAGTGAATACATGAACTCCTCAAACTACGATCATCACCATGAAGTATCCCAAATATTGTCACTATGGGGTTGATGGATCATAACACGTAACAGGTGCATATGACTAGGCAAGATCAGATCAAGAACATGGATATAATGGTGATAATGTTGGAAATATGCCCTAAAGGCAATAAATAAAGTTTTTACTATTATATTTCCTTGTTCATGATAATCGTTTATTATCCATGCTATAATTGTATTAATTGGAAACACATTACATGTGTGGGTAAATAGACAACACTTTGTCCCTAGTATGCCTCTAGTGAACTAGCTCGTTGGTCAAAGACGGTCAAGGTTTCCTAGCCATTGACATGTGATGTCATTTGAAAATGGGATCACATCATTAGGAGAATGATGTGATGGACAAGACCCAAACTACCAACGTAGCATATGATCGTGTCAGTTTATTGCTACTGTTTTCTACATGTCAAGTATATGTTTCTATGACCATGGGATCATGCAAATCACGGACACCAGAAGAGTGCCTTGTGTGTATCAAATGTCCTAACATAACTAGGTGACTACAAAGGTGCTCTACAGGTATCTCCGAGGGTGTCTGTTGGGTTGGCATGGATCAAGACTGGGATTTGCTACTCCGTGTGACGGAAAGGTATCTCAGGGCCCACTCGGTAATACAACATCACAATAAGCCTTGCAAGCAATGTGACCAAGTATTAGTCACGGGATCTTGTATTATGGAATGAGTAAAGAGACTTGCCGGTAATGAGGTTGAACTAGGTATGGAGATACCAACGATCGAATCTCGGGCAAGTAACATACCGAAGAACAAAGGGAACATCATACGGGATTAACTGAATCCTTGACATAGTGGTTCGACCGACAAAGATCTTCATAGAATATGTAGGAACCAACATGGACATCCAGGTCCCGCTATTGGTTATTGACCTTAGAGGTGTCTCGGTCATGTCTACATAGTTATCGAACCCGCGGGGTGTGCACACTTAAGGTTTGGTGACGTTTCGGTAGTATAGAGTTATGTATGGTGGTGACCGAAGGTTGTTAGGAGTCCCGGATGAGAACCTGAACATCACGAGGAGATCCATAATGGTCCGAAGGTAAAGATTGATATATAGGAAGTCCTATTTTGGTCGCCGGAAAAGTTTTGGGCTCATCGGTAGTGTACCAGGAGTGCCGGTAGTGTACTGGGAGACCATCGGGAGGGGTATTTCGACCCAAGAGGCTACATGGGCTGTGGGAGGATGAATACCAGACCTTAGTGGGCTGGAGGAAGTCCCACAAAGGTCCCATGTGTCTGGGAAGAAAAAGCCCAAAAGGAAAAAGGTGGAAAAAGGCAAAAGGGGCTAAATTAGGAAGGAGTCCTAATCCTACTAGAAGTGGAGGAGGAGGACTCCTCCCTCCTGGTTCGGCCGACCCAAGAGCTGGATCCTTGGGAGCCAAGCCTCCTCCTCCTCTCCTCCTATATATACTAGAGGGTTTTAGGGTTTTGGCACAAGATTTTCAGCCACGTGCTACCTGTTCCTCCAGTGCATAGTTTCACTTCTAGATCGGATTTCAGCAGAGCTTAGGCGAAGCCCTGTCGGAATAGCTCCACCACCATCGTTGGAGCGCCGTCACGCTTGCGGAGAACTCTTCTACCTCTCCGCTTCCTCTTACTGGATTAAGAAGGCGGAGATCGTCATCAAGATGTACGGGTGCTAAACGCGGAGGTGCCGTCCGTTCGGTGCTTGATAGGGACGGATCGTGATTGGATCGCGGGACGCTCGGCAATTTGGATTGTGAAGACGTTCGACTACAACAACCGCTTTTCTTAACGCTTCTCACTTAGCGATCTACAAGGGTATGTAGATCCACTCTCCCTCTTGTAGATGCTCATCACCATGGATAGGTCTTGCGTGAACGTAGGAAAAAATTTGTTTCCCATGCGACGTTCCCCAACAGTGGCATCATGAGCTAGGTCTATGTGTAGATGAGATCTCGAGTAGAACACAAAGAGTTTGTGGGCATTGATGCTTAGATTGCTTCCTCCCTTGGTCGTGTTTTGGTTCAGCGATATTGTGGGATGAAGCGGCCCAGACCAACCTTACTCGTACGCTTACGAGAGACCGGTTCCATCGACTGACATGTAACTTCATCGCACAAAGATGGCTGGCGGGTGTCTGTTTCTCCTAATTTAGTTGTATCGGATTCGACTAAGTGGTCCTTGAGAAGGTTCAAAAGCAACTTATGTATCACCGTTGTGGTTTATGCGTAGGTGAGAATTGTTCTTGCTAGATACCCGTAGCAGCCACGTAAAACATGCAACAACAATTAGAGGACGTCTAACTTGTTTTTGCAGGGTATGTTGTGATGTGATATGGCCAATTACATGATGTGATATATGTGATGTATGAGATGATCATGTGTTGTATAGAATATCACGACTTGCATGTCGATGAGTACGGCAACCGGCAGGAGCCATAGGGTTGTCTTTAATTATTGTATGACCTGGGTGTAAATCATTAAGTGCTATGTAATGCTTTAATTTATCACTAAACGGTAGCAATATTAGTACAAGCACGATGGGCGCGACAACCCCGATGGCTACATGTTGGAGATCAAGATGATGGAGATCATGGTGTCATGCCGGTGAAGATGGAGATTATGCCGGTGCTTTCAAGATGGAGATCAAAAGCACAAGTTCATGGCCATATCATGTCACTTATGATTTGCATGTGATGTTAATCCTTTTATGCGACTTCTTTTGCTTAGGACGACGATAGCATTATAAGGTGATCCCTCACTTCAATTTCAAGATGAATTGTGTTCTTCCCGAGTGTGCACCGTTGCGAAAGTTCGTCGTGTCGAGACACCACGTGATGATCGGGTGTGATAGACTATATGTTCACATACAATGGGTGCAAGGCAGTGTTGCACATGCAGAACACTCGACTTAAACTTGATGAGCCTAGCATGTATAGACATGGCCTCGGAACACAAGAGACCGAAAGGTCGAACATGAGTCATATAGTAGATATGATCAACATGATGATGTTCACCATTGAAACCACCTCAACTCACGTGATGATCGGACTTGAGTTGATGAATTTGGATCATGTAACACTCAGATGACCTGAGGGATGTCAATTTGAGTGGGAGGTTTAGTAATTTGATTATCTAAACTCATTATCTTCAACAATAGTCTAAGTAACCTTTGCATATTTATGTTGTAGATCAATGGCTCGCGCAGTAGCACCCCTAAATTTTAATGCATTCCTAGAGAAAGCTAAGTTGAAAGATGATGGAAGTAACTTTGTTGACTGGGCCCGTAATCTGAGGATTATCCTCACGGCTTCCCAAAAATCATACGTCCTTGATGCACTTCTTGGTGACCAACCAGAAGACATGTCTTCCGAAGACATTAAGAACGCTTGGGAGGGACGTTCTGGAGATTACTCAATAGTTCAGTGTGCAATATTGTATGGCTTAGAACCGGGACTTCAAAGATGTTTTGAACGTCATGGAGCATATGAGATGTTCCAGGAGATGAAGTTTATCTTTCAGAAGAATGCCCGGATCGAGAGGTATGAGACCTCTGATAAGTTCTATGCTTGCAAGATGGAGGACAACGGGTCTATCAGTGAACATATACTCAGAATGTCTGGGTATTTGACTCGTCTAGCGGAGTTGGGAATTGCCCTTCTGCCAGAGGCGGTCACTGACAGAGTTCTTCCATCACTACCACCTAGTTACAAGAGCTTTGTGATGAAATATAACATGCACGGGATGAACAAGTCAGTCGCCGAGCTGTTTGTGATGCTAAAAGTCGCTGAGTCTGAAATCCAGAAAGAACATCAAGTGTTGATGGACAATAAAACCACTAGTTTCAAGAAGAATGGCAAGGGTAAGGGCAAGAAGGGTAAAACCAAGAAGGATGGCAAAGCAGTTGCTACTCCTGTAAAAAAGCCCAAGCATGGACCCAAGCAAGAAACTAAGTGCTTTCATTGCAAGGGAACTGATCACTGGAAGCGGAACTGTCCCAAGTACCTGGCTGACAAGAAGGCGGCCAACGACAAACAAGGTATATATGATATACATGTTATTGATGTGTACCTTACTAGCTCTCGTTGTAGTGCCTGGGTATTTGATACCGGTTCGGTTGCTCACATTTGCAACTCAAAACAGGAACTACGTAATAGACGAAGGCTAGCAAAGGATGAAGTGACGATGCGCATGGGAAATGGTTCCAAGGTTGATGTGGTCGCCGTCGGCATGCTCTCTCTTCGATTACCATCAAGATTAGTGATGAACCTGAATAATTGTTATTTAGTGCCTGCGTTAAGCATGAACATTATATTTGGATCTTGTTTATTGCCAGACGGTTACTCATTTAAATTAGAGAATAAAGGTTGTTCTATTTATATGAGTAATATCTTTTATGGTTATGCACCCAATGTGAGGGGTTTATTCATATTGAATCTTGATAATGATGATACACATGTTCATAACATTGATGCCAAAAGATGTAGAGTTGATAATGATAGTACCACTTTCTTGTGGCACTGCCGTTTAGGTCATATTGATGTAAAACACATGAGGAAGCTCCATGTCGATGGACTTTTGGAGTCACTTGATTTTGAATCACTTGACACATGTGAACCATGCCTCATGGGCAAGATGACTAAAATGCCGTTCTCTGGAACAATGGAACGGGCAAGTGACTTATTGAAATCATACATACGGATGTGTGCTGTCCAATGAATGTTACAGCGCGTGGTGGATATCGTTATTTTCTCACCTTCAGTGATGAATTAAGTAGATATGGGTATATTTACTTAATGAAACACAAGTCTGAAACGTTTGAAAAGTTCAAGCAATTTTAGAGTGAAGTTGAGAATCATCATAACAAGAAGATTAAATTCCTGTGATCTGATCGAGGAGGTGAATATCTGAGTTATGAGTTTGGTAGTCACTTAAGACAGTGTGGAATTGTTTCACAGTTGACACCGCCTGGAACACCACAGCGTAATGGTGTGTCCGAACGTCGTAATCGAACCTTATTAGATATGGTGCGTGCTATGATGTCTCTTGCTGATTTGCCACTATTGTTTTGGGGTTATGCATTAGAGACAGCTACATTCACTTTAAATAGGGCACCATCAAAATCTGTTGAGACGACGCCATATGAACTGTGGTTTGGCAAGAGGCCAAAGTTGTCGTTTCTTGAAGTTTGGGGATGTGATGCTTATGTCAAAAAGCTTCAGCCTGAAAAGCTGGAACCCAAAGCGGAGAAATGCGTCTTCATAGGATACCCGAAAGAGACAGTCGGGTACACCTTCTATCTCAGATCCGAAGGCAAAGTGTTTGTCGCTAAGAACGGAACATTTCTTGAGAAAGAGTTTCTCTCGAAAGAATTGAGTGGGGGGGAAATAGAGCTTGATGAGGTTATTGAACCTTTACTTCAACCAGAAAGTAGCGCAGCGCAGAAAGATGTTTTTGTGGAACCTACAACAGTTGAAGAGGAAGTTAATGATGATGATCATGAAGCTTCGGATCAAGCTGCTATTGAACCTCGTAGGTCGACAAGGCCACGTACTACTCCTGAGTGGTACGGCAACCCTGTCTTGGAAGTCATGTTGTTCGACAACAATGAACCTACGAGCTATGGAGGAGTGGTCTTGGGCCCGGATTCCGAGAAATGGTTAGAGGCCATGAAATCCAAGATGGGATCCATGTATGAAAACAAAGTACGGACTTTGGAAGTATTACCTGAAGGGCGAAAGGCCATTCAGAACAAATGGATCTTTAAGAAGAAGACAGACGCGGATGGTAATGTCACCTTCTATAAAGCTCGACTTGTGGCAAAGGGTTTTTCACAAGTTCAAGGAGTTGACTACGATGAGACCTTCTCACCCGTAGCGATGCTTAAGTCTGTCAGAATCATGTTGGCAATAGCTGCTTATTTCGACTATGAAATTTGGCAGATGGATGTCAAAACAGCATTCCTCAACGGATTCCTTGAGGAAGAGTTGTATATGATGCAACCAGAAGGTTTTATCGATCCAGAGAATGCTGACAAAGTTTGCAAACTCCAGCGATCCATTTATGGGCTAGTGCAAGCATCTCGGAGTTGGAATAAGCATTTTGATGAGGTGTTTGAGTTTATACAAGTTTATGGAGAAGCTTGTATTTACAAGAAATACAAGAAAGTGAGTGGGAGCTCTATAGCGTTTCTAATATTATATGTGGATGACATATTGCTGATTGGAAACAATATAGAAATGTTGGAAAGCATGAAGGAATATTTGAACAAGAGTTTTTCAATGTAGGACCTAGGAGAAGCTGCTTTCATATTAGGCATTAAGATCTATAGAGATAGATCGAGACGCTTAATAGCACTTTCACAGAGCACATTGATAAAGTTTTGAAGAAGTTCAAAATGGATCAGTCCAAGAAGGGGTTCTTGCCTGTGTTACAAGGTGTGAAGTTGAGTAAGACTCAATGCCCAGTGACTGCAGAAGATAGAGAAAAGATGAGTGTCATCCCCTATGCTTCAGCCATAGGCTCTATCATGTATGCAATGCTGTGCACAAGACCCGATGTCAACCTTGCCATAAGTATGGCCGGAAGGTTTCAAAGTGATCCTGGAATGGAGCAATGGGCAGCGATTAATAATATACTTAAGTACCTGAAAAGGACTAAGGAATTGTTTCTCGTTTATGGAGGTGATGAAGAGCTCGCCGTAAAGGGTTACGTCGATGCATGCTTTGACACTGATCTGGATGACTCTAAGTCACAAACCGGATACGTAGTTATTCTCAACGGGGGAGCGGTAAGCTTGTGTAGTTCCAAGCAAAGCGTGGTAGCCGATTCTACGTGCGAAGCGGAGTACATTGCAGCCTCGTAGGCAGCGAAGGAAGGTGTCTGGATGAAGCAGTTCATGACAGATCTTGGAGTAGTGCCCAGTGCACTGAATCCAACGAACCTGTTCTGTGACAACACTGGTGTCATTGCTCTGACCAAGGAACCAAGGTTTCACAAGAGGACCAGACACATAAAGCGATGCTTCAACTCCATCCGCGATTACATCGAGGAAAAGGACATAAATATTTGCAAAGTGCACATGGGTCTGAATGTTGCAGACCCATTGACTAAACCTCTTCCTAGGGCTAAACATGATCAACACCAGAACTGCATGGGTGCTCGATTCATTACAATATAAATCACATAGTGATGTGAACTAGATTATTGACTATAGTGCAAGTGGGAGACTGTTGGAAATATGCCCTAGAGGCAATAAATAAAGTGTTTATTATTATATTTCCTTGTTCATGATAATCGTTTATTATCCATGCTATAATTGTATTGATTGGAAACACATTACATGTGTGGGTAAATAGACAACACTTTGTCCCTAGTATGCCTCTAGTGAACTAGCTCGTTGGTCAAACATGGTCAAGGTTTCCTAGCCATTGACATGTGATGTAATTTGAAAATGGGATCAAATCATTAGGAGAATGATGTGATGGACAAGACCCAAACTACAAACGTAGCATATGATCGTGTCAGTTTATTGCTACTGTTTTCTGCATGTCAAGTATATGTTTCTATGACCATGAGATCATGCAACTCACGGACACCGGAAGAGTGCCTTGTGTGTATCAAACGTCGCAACGTAACTGGGTGACTATAAAGGTGCTCTACAGGTATCTTCGAGGGTGTCTGTTGGGTTGGCATGGATCAAGACTGGGATTTGTTACTCCGTGTGACGAAAAGGTATCTCAGGGCCCACTCGGTAATACAACATCACAATAAGCCTTGCAAGCAATGTAACTAAGTGTTAGTCACGGGATCTTGTATTACGAAACGAGTAAAGAGACTTGCCGGTAACGAGGTTGAACTAGGTATGGAGATATCGACGATCGAATCTTGGGCAAGTAACATACCGAAAAACAAACGGAACATCATACGGGATTAACTGAATCCATGACACAGAGGTTCGACCAATAAAGATCTTCGTAGAATATGGAGGAACCAATTTGGACATCCAGGTCCCGCTATTGGTTATTGATCATAGAGGTGTCTCGGTCATGTCTACATAGTTCTCGAACCCGCAGGGTCTGCACACTTAAGGTTTGGTGACGTTTCGGTAGTATAGAGTTATGTATGGTGGTGACCGAAGGTTGTTCGGAGTCCCGGATGAGATTCTAGATCACGAGGAGCTCCAGAATGGTCCGGAGGTAAAGATTGATATATAGGAAGTCCTATTTTGGTCGCCAGAAAAGTTTCGGGCTCATCGGTAGTGTACCGGGAGTGCCGGGAGTGTATCGGGAGACCATCAGGAGGGGTATTTCGACCCAAGAGGCTACATGGGCTGTGGGAGGATGAATACCAGCCCTTAGTGGCTGGAGGAAGTCCCACAAAGGGCCCATGCGGCTGGGAAGAAAAAGCCCAAACGGAAAAAGGTGGAAAAGGCAAAAAGGGCTAAATTAGGAAGTAGTCCTAATCCTACTAGGAGTGGGGGAGGAGGACTCCTCCCTCCTGGTTCGGCCGACCCAAGAGCTGGCTCCTTGGGAGACAAGCCTCCTCCTCCTCTCCTCCTATATATACTAGATGGTTTTAGGGTTTTGGCACAAGATATTCAGCCACGTGCTACCAGTTCCTCTAGTGCATACTTTCTCCTCTAGATCGGATTTCTTTAGTGCTTAGGCGAAGCCCTGCCGGAATAGCTCCACCACCATCGCCGGAGCGCCATCATGCTGCCGGAGAACTCTTCTACCTCTCCGCTCCCTCTTGCTGGATCAAGAAGGCGGAGATCGTCATCAAGCTGTACGTTTGCTGAACACGGAGTTGTCGTCCGTTCGGTGCTTGATCAGGACGGATCGTGATTGGATCGCGGGATGCTCGGCGATTAGGATCGCGAAGACGTTCGACTACACCAACCGCGTTTCTTAACGCTTCCCGCTTAGCGATCTACAAGGGTATGTAGATCCACTCTCATTGTCGTAGATGCTCATCACCATGGACAGGTCTTGCGTGAAAGTAGGAATTTTTTGTTTCCCATGCGACGTTCCCCAACAGATAACATAAACGGCTCAGATCTGAAATAATGGCACTCGGGCCCTAGTGACAAGCATTAATCATGGCAAAGTAAAAGCAACATCAATCTTAGAACATAGTGGATACTAGGGATCAAGCCCTAACAAAACTAACTCGATTACATGATGAATCTTATCCAACTCCTCACCGACCAGCAAGCCTACGAAGGAATTACTCACTCCCAGTGGGGAGCATCATGAAATTGGCGATGGATAAGGGTTGATGATGATGAAGACCGAAGATTCCCCTCTCCGGAGCCCCAAACGGACTCCAGATCTGGCCTCCTGGTGAAGGACAGGAGGTGTCGGCGGCCCTGTATCGTGAAACGAGGTAAAACCTTCTCTCTTATTTTTTCGAGGAACTTTGAACTTATAGCATTGGAATTAAGATCGGGGGGCCCACGAGGTGTCCACCCTCCAGCAGGCCGCATCAGGGGGACCTGGCGAGCCCTGGTGGAGCGTGGGCACCCTAGGCCCCCTCTCAGGTAGCTTCTGGCTCCATAATTCCTTAAATACTCCAAAATAAATCTCCAAAAAAATTGTTCCATTCCGAGAACTTTTATTTCTGCACAAAAACAACACCATGGTAGTTTTGCTGAAAACAACATCAGTCCAGGTTAGTTTCATTCAAATCATGCAAATTAGAGTCCAAAAGAAGAGCAAAAGTGTTAGGAAAAGTAGATACATTGGAGATGTATCAACTCCCCTAAGCTTAAACCCTTGCTTGTTCTCAAGCAATTCAGTTGGCAAACTAAAAGTGAGAACAAAAAGTTTTACGAACTCTTTTGTTCTTGTTTACATATATATGCTTAAGTAGCACCCAGGTTTTCAACAAAGATCGTGACTAACCTTGTCAACAATAGCTCTTAAAGACTATATTAACTCATATCAACGACGCAAACAACTGGCGAGCAATAATAAGATATCTCGAGTGCAAACAATTTGTCAAAACAATCATGATAAAATATAACAATAGTGGTATCTTGCTAGCCCTTTCTAAAACCACAAAACATAAATGCAGAGCACCTCCAAAGTTCAAGCAGCGACTAAATATTGTAATTCATGGTAGAAAAGATCCAGTCATGATGCATCCAACATTCACTATACACAATGCATGAGGATGACAATAGTGCTCTCAGATCTGGCATTTATTTTAGAAGATGATGACTCAACGTTAAAGTAAATAGATAGTCCCTTCGTAGAGGGAAGCGGGGATTTGCAGAGGTGCCAGAGCTCAAGGATTAAATAAGAGATAAGTATAATTTTGAGAGGTACACCTTTCCTGTCAATGTTACGACGAAGAGCTATCAATATCTTTCATGTTAAACAAATTAGTGGCGGTTCCCAAGCGATAAAAGTAACCCCCCCTCCACCAACAAACACACTCCACGGCGAGCCGAATCCACGCGTACCGTCCAAACCAACAACATACCTGGGGGAGTTTTGTTTAGTTATTTGAATTTAATTTGATTTTGGGACTGGGAATCCCTATTACGTCCCTTCTCGTGCAAGGATGAGTGAATACACACTCATCATAAGAGTGACCCGCTTAACATGGAAGATACTGACCACCCCGTGTCGCTCCATGAGCGGTCCAGGCACACAAAACACATGTTTATTTGAAATTTTAGAGATGGCACATGCAAATTTACTTGGAATGGCAGTGTAATGCCGCATATAGGTAGATATGGTGGACTCATCTGGAATAACTTTGGTTTAAGGATTTTGATGCACAAGCAAAATTCCCACTTAGTACAGGTGAAGGCTAGCAAAGTAGCAAATAGATTGAGAAGCGGCCAGCTAGAGAGGAAATATGGTCATAAACATGCATTACGAATAATAAACATTGAATGTTTTCATGAGTAGGACATGGACACCATGAACATAAAAATCATGAAGGCTATGTTGGTTTTGATTCAACTACATGCGTGAACATGTACCAAGTCAAGCCACTTGAAACATTTAGAGGAGGATACCATATCATCATACTACATCACAACCATTTTAATGCATATTGACATCCAAGATAAATCGTTATCCACTCCTAGCTACTTGAGCATGGCATGAATCAGTATAATCTCTAATTGTCATTGCAAACATGTTCAATCATAACATATTGAATCATGGATACCACGTTAAACATATTTACCAAAACAAGAACAAGTTGAGTTCATACCCGCTATTCTCTACCACAGTCAATTCATCAAATGTCGTCATTATTGCCTTTCACTTGCAAAATCAAATGATATGAAAATAATAATAGTGCAAGAGTGTCGTGGACTAAGATAGAATCTGCAAACATTTTATTCAAGGGGAGAAGACAAAATAATATGGCCTCTATGTTAGATCAACAATAATGCATATAGGAGCCACTCAACATTTTCATTATGGTCTTCTCCTTGGTATGACTCGATGAAAGAAAAAAGAATTTCAGAGAAACACACTGATTTTTTTGAGTTTTTAGTTTTCTTGAAGAAAACAAATAAGAGAAGGAAAACCATAATGAGAAAAATATTTACACGGGAAGACTCCCAACAAGTAAAAGAAGAAGTGAGAAATATGTTTAGGTTTTCTTTTAATACAATAACTAACTAAACTGAAAAGAAAAGCCGGAAAGAAACAAGAAGTATTTTTGGATTTTCTTAAAGTTTTTCAAACACACAAGAAGAAAACGATAAAAATAAATCTAGCATGGATAATACAATGAAAGAGTGTGGACACCGACAAATGAAATGAAATGTGTGAACATGAATGTAGTGTCGGTGGGAATGCGTACTCCCCCAAGCTTAGCCTTTTGCCCTAGCTTGGTAACCACCATCCGTAGCCTGGATAATGGCCCGAGTGATAGCCTACCGAGGCTCTTGGTGCAAACACATCAGCCCTCCTCGCAGCTTCAACCTCTACATTGTACGCACGGGCCTCGTTCTCATAGACGAAGTATCTTCCCTTGCTGTTAAAATCAAAGAAAGTAGGAGCAGGCAATACAATAGGCACAACGGGACCATTATGAAACCTCAGGTTGTAGGTATAGTTATTAACTGTGCCTGTAAGAAATTTATGGCGTTTCATGGCATCAAAGTATAAGTATTGGTTAGGTAAGATAGGATCATTAGGCCAAGGGACACTCCCAAACTCGTAGCGAGGCGGGAGGCATAAATCCCTCCATAGAAATTACCATTGGAAGCATTGAGATTCAATCTCCGTGCGCTAATTGCTCCTAAGTTATAGTCTTTAGTTCCGGTTAAATCATTGTAAATAAGACTCAAATCATGAGCACAAAGTGTGCTACAATCCTGCTTGCCTACAATGCATTTACCATTAAAGAGTGCAAGGTATTGAATAGACGGAAACTGGATGCTTTTTATTCTACCTTATGGCACTCCTCCAATTTCACCACAACAAAGGGTTCTCAAAAATGATTCAAACTCAGGTATAGTTGGTTCGTCTAGTGAACCCCAATATGAAATTTTACATGCGTCACAAAATACGCCCAAAGGCATGGTGAAAGCATTATCATACAAACTAAATGAAACTCTTGACTCACGAGGAAAATATTTGAATTTCTTAGTAAATATCCCCGTGAGAGTGAGGTGTTGAGTGCACCTATCTTCGATGAAGGGAACCAGATCGGCATTTTGAGCATACTATTCAAAATCTTCCTTAATACCTGCACTTTCCATGAAAATGTTACACGACCAAAGGCATGATTTACTTTGGGTGTCCCGTATCGAGCTTGCACTTGGCTCAACACAAGACTGTCGTATGGAACTTTCACTTGATGATGCTCCCGAGGATCTCCTCCTCGAAGAACTCCTGAAGAATTGCATTTTATTTGCGGACAATTTCTGAAAAAATACGACACAAAATTTTTGTTAACAAAACTAAATAAGATTGGTAGCAACTACTCCTAGGGATGCATAGAGGCCATATCAAGCATTCAAACTACTTAGAACTCTAAGAATTCAACATGCAAGCTCATCTACAATAGCACCAAGAGTAGATAATTACTTTGAAAATAAACCACTAAATCAAAAACTTATTGGAGCAATGGGGGAGTTACATACGGAGAAGCAATCCCCTAGAATAGTTTCGGAAATGGAGCTTTGAGCAAAGAGATTGATATCCGCGGGTTCTTGAGGAGGACCACGGGGGAGAGAGAAATGGTTATTTTTTAGGAGGTAGGAGATGACATGGGCTAAAGAGATAAGTGAGGGGGCCCACCAGGGGCCCACCCTCTACCAGGCCACGCCAAGGGGGGCTGGCGCCCTGGTGGAGCGTGGCCACCTGATGCACCTCCCTCTGGTATTGTTTGTCCTAGAAATTCATAAATAATTAGAAAAAAAATCATGTTGATTTTCAGAGCATTCCAAGAACTTTCATTTTTGGGTCATTTTTTATTGCACGGGGAAAATAGAAAACTGGAAAAAACATGGCATTTTATTTTACTAACTAAGAAAAATAGAAAACTAAAAGTGGATACAGAGGGTTGTGTCTAAAAAATTCATCAACTTCATTCCTCTCGAAAATGATTCATTAATAAGGTTGATCAAGTCTTATTAACAACCACTTTCAATTAGCATGAAACCGAAGAACTTTCATAAAACACTAGGTTACCTCAACGGGTATATGCATATCCCCAACCATAATGATATCATATTTCTTTTTGACAACAGGTAGAGGTAATTGAAAGCTTACAATAATGAGTGTCAAAGAATTTTCAATAACATTCACACCACTCACATGGAATTGTTTCTTCAGAAAGTGCATCGTATGATCATTACTATTGATATGAAAAGTGACCTTGCTTTTATTGCAATCAATAACAACCCCTTTAGTAAAAAGGGTCTACCAAGGATAATCGACATGTTGTCGTCCTCGGGGATCTCAAGAATAACAAAGTCCATTGAGATAGTAACATTTGCAACAACAACGGGCACATCCTCACAAATACCGATAGGTATGGCTGTTGATTTGTCAGCCATTTGCAATGATATCTTAGTAGGTGTGAGTTTATTGAAATCAAGTCTTTTATATAAAGAGAAAGGTATAACACTAACACCAGCTCCTAAATCACACAAAGCAGTTTTGAATAATTTCTCTTAATGGAACAAGGTATAGTTGGTATCCCAGGATCTCCAAGTTTTTTAGGTACTCCATCCTTAAAAGAATAATTAGCAAGCATGGTGGAGATTTCAACTTAAGTTATCTTTCTTTTATTAGTGACGATGTATTTCATGTACTTAGCATAAGGAGGCATCTTTAAAATATCCGTTAAACAGTACGCAAAAAGAATATCCTAATCATTTAAGCAAAGCATTCAAATTATTCATCATATTTTTTCTTAGATGGTTTAGGTGTAAAAGGCATGGGTTTCTAAACCGATGGTTCTCTTTCTTTACCATGTTTTCTAGCCACAAAGTCTTTTTTATCACAACGTTTATTTTTAGGTTGTGGGTTATCAAGATCCGCAAAAGGTTTTATTTCTACATCATTATCTGGTTCTTCATTACTAGGTTGAGTATCCTCATGAACATCACTATCATTATCATTAGCACTAGGTGGATGTTCATTACCGATTGAGTTTCAACATCATAAATAGAAACATCATTAGTATCATCGGGAGGTTTTTCTATCTCAGGTTCACTAGAAGCATGCAAAGTCCTACCATTTTTCTTTTTCTTTTTCTTTTTAGAAGGACTAGGTGTATCAGCATTAATTCCTTGAGATTCTTGTTCAATTCTTTTAGGATGACCCTCACGATAAAGAGGTTCTTGGGTCATTCTGCCTCCTCTAGTCACTACTCTAACAACATGATCATTCATATTATTATTCATTTCATCAAGCAACTCTCTTTGAGATTTAGCAACTTGTTCTAATTGAGTTTAAATTATGGAGGCATGTTTTCCTACACCTCTAACATCATTACTGATTCTAAACAGCAAGTCGCTCAAGCGAGCAATCATATCAAAATTATATTTCAAGTGTTTCAGAACATTTGCATTGAAGTGCTCAGCTTCATAATATAATTATCAAACTCATATAAGCATTGACTAGGATGTTTATTATAAGGGATATCGCCTTCATCAAACTTTAATAAAGAATTTTACCTCTACCACCTATGGAGGTGATGGTGTGTTAAGCCCATGTATTTCTTCAATAGGTGGTAAATTCTTAACATCTTCAGCTTTAATACCCTTTTCCTTCATACATTTCTTTCCCTCTTGCATATCTTCAGGACTAAGAAATAAGATACCCCTCTTCTTTGGAGTGGGTTTAATTGGTGGTTCAGGGAGAGTCCAATCATCATAGTTCTTCAATATATTATTCAATAGTTCCTCAACTTGTTCAACACTTCGTTCCCTGAAAACACAACCAGCACAACTATCTAGGAAGACCTTAAAGGCATCAGTTAGTCCATTATAGAAGATATCAAGTATTTCATGTTTCTTAAGAGGATGATCAGGCAAAGCATTAAGCAATTGGAGAAGCCTCCCCCAAGCATGTGGGAGACTCTCTTCTTCAATTTGCATAAAGTTAAATATTTCCTATAAGACAACTTATTTTGTATGAGCAGGAAAATATTTTCCAGAGAAGTAGTAAATCATATCCAGGGGACTATTCACACAACCAGGAGTAAGAGTATTGTACCATATCTTAGCATCACCCTTTTATGAGAACGGAAATAATTTTAGAATGTAATAGTAGTGAATATTCTCATCATGAGCAAATAGGGTGGCTATATCATTCAGCTTACTAAGGGGTGCTACCACAGTTTTGGTTTCATAGCCATGAAAATGATCGGATTCAACCAAAGTAATTAACTCTAGGTCGACGGATAATTCATAATCCTTATCAGTAACAAAGATAGGTGAAGTGGCAAACTTAGGATCACATTTCACTTTAGCATTCAAAGTCTTTTCCTTATACTTGCATAGTAATTTCTTAACAGCATTCCTATCCTTACAAGCAATAATATCTCTAACTATTTCTCCATCCAAATCATAACCTTCAGGTATCTTCGACATTTGAAATCTAGGAGATCTAGGCCTATTATGTGTTTCATAATCATTAGTTCCAAAGTTCTCATTAGTTTTGGTAGATTCAGCAGTTTCAATAATTTCATTCTCCTTAGCTCTTGCAATTTGTTCATCAAGGAATTCACCTAATGGCACAGTTTCATCAAGCATGGTACTAGCATCATCATAAGCATCATTCATAGCGGAAGCAACATCATCAATATCAGGACTAATAGCATGTGGTGGTGTTACAAGCTTACTCATAATAGAAGGTTAATCAAGTGCATAGTGTGATGGCAGTTCGTTACCTCCCCTCATCTTAGAGGGAAATCTTGGTTTTGGTATCCTTCAGATTCTTCATAGTGATCGGTTGATATAAATCCCAAGTGACTAACCAAATATAGCTATGCTCCCTGGCAACGGCGCCAGAAAAAGGTCTTGATAACCCACAAGTATAGGGGATCGCAACAGTTTTTGAGGGTAGAGTATTCAACCCAAATTTATAGATTCGACACAATGGGAGCCAAAGAATATTTGAGAGTATTAGCTGTTGAGTTGTCAATTCAACCACACCTGGAGATAAATATCCGCAGTAGAGTGATCAGTAGCACAGTAATATGATAGTTTAATAGCAGTGGTGACAGTAACAGTAGAGGCAATAGTAGTAACTTAGCAAGAACAATGTGTGAAAAGGTCATAGGCACTGGATCGGAGTATTCGTTGGATGATATTCATCATATAACAGTCATAACCTAGGGCGACACAGAACTAGCTCTAGTTCGTCAATGTAATGTAGGCACGTATTCCGCATATAGTCATACGTGCTTATGGAAAAGAACTTGCATGACATCTTTTGTCCTACCCTCTCTTGGCAGCGAGCTCCATAAGTAAACTAAGAGATATTAAGGCCTCCTTTTAATACAGAACCGAAACAAAACATTAGCACTTAGTGAATACATGAACTCCTCAAACTACGGTCATCACCGTGAAGTATCCCAAATACTGTCACTATGGGGTTGATGGATCATAACACGTAATAGGTGCTAGACAAGATCGGATCAAGAACATGGATATAATGATGATAACATAAACGGTTCAGATCTGAAATCATGGCACTAGGGCCCTAGTGACAAGCATTAAGCATGGCAAAGGCATAACAACATCAATCTTAGAACATAGTGGATACTAGGGATCAAGCCCTAGCAAAACTAACTCGATTACATGATGAATCTCATCCAACTCCTCACCAACTAGCAAGCCTATGAAGGAATTACTCACTCCGGTGGGGAGCATCATGGAATTGGCAATGGAGAAGGGTTGATGGTGACGAAGACTGAAGATTCCCCTCTCCAGAGCCCCAAACGGACTACAGATCTGGCCTCCCGATAAAGAACACGAGGTGGCGTCGGCTCCGTGTTGTGAAATGAGGTAAAACCTTCTCTCTGATTTTTTTTCCGAGGAATTGTGAATTCATAGCATTGGAATTAGGGTCAGGGAACCAACGAGGTGTCCACCCTCCACGAGGCCGTGCCAGGGGGACTGGCGTGCCCTGGTGGAGCGTGGGCACCCTGGCCCCCTCTCAGGTAGCTTGTGGCTCCATAATTCCTTCAATATTCCAAACTAAATCTCCAAAAAATTCCATTCCATTCTGAGAACTCTTATTTCTGCACAAAAACAACACCATGGTAGTTCTGCTCAAAACAATGTCAGTTCGGGTTGGTTTCATTCAAATCATGCAAATTAGAGTCCAAAAAAAGAGCAAAAGTCTTAGGAAAAGTAGATATATTGGAGACGTATCACTGTAATAGGGATGCCCATTCCCGAAATGAAATGAAATGAAAGATTTTTTTTACTTTATTTTGTAAAATAATAAATTTCTTGGAAAGTGTTGGTATGGAAGGCAACCGTGGATTCGGCTAGCCATGGAAAGTGAAAGTATGGTGGAAAAGGAATAAACTTTATTTTCTATTTGGGAACCACTTATGATGTATCCAACATGGAAATATATTTAAATCTCTTAGTCATTTTCGTTGAGAGGAAAGGCATGCCGCCCAAAATATTTTTCTCTATCAATTTAAACCTTGAGCTCTGGCACCTCTACAAATCCCTACTTCACTCTATGAAGGGCCTATCTACTTACTTTATGCAATTTTTATTTTTAATTTGAGTCTCCATCTTCTCTTATAAAGCACCAACTAGGGGGCACTATGATCATACTTGAGCATTAGGTGTAGCTAAGATTTGAGTCGGTATCATGAATGGATCAATGGTTGAGCATGATGGGCTAGGGATAACTTGCTTTAGTGTTGATATTTTGAAAGACATGGTTGCTTGTTGATATGCTTGAGTGTTAAAGTTTTCATGTCAAAACTAGACTATTGCTTTGAACCATTTAAAAGTCCAAATGTCCATGCTACAAATAAAAGAATATGTGATGAACATGTTAGGCCGCATTCCACATAAAAAATTCTATTTTATGATTTACCTACTCGAGGACGAGTAGGAATTAAGCTTGGGGATGCCGGTATGTCTCCAACGTATCTATAAAATTTGCTTATTCCATGCTATTATATTATCAATCTTGGATGTATTATAATCATTTTATAGCAACTTTATATCATTTTTTGGGACTAACCTATTAACATAGTGCCAAAGTGCCAGTTGTTGTTTTTGCTTGTTTTTTCCTTCCTAGAAAATCAGTACCAAACGAAGCCCAAACATCCTGAATTTTTTTGGAGATTTTTTTGGACCGAAAGACACCAGATGGGCCATATAAGTGCCACAGAGGTGGCCCGGGGTGGGGAACACCCACCAGGGCGCACCAGAGGCCCCTGGCACAGCCTGGTGGGTGGTGCCCACCTTGGGACCCCCCACCGACTATCGACCCTATAATTCACAAATATTCTAAAAACCCTAGGGGAGTCGATGAAACACAATTCCAGTCGCCGCAAGTTCCAGAACCTCGATCCAATCTAACACCATCACGAAGGGGTTCATCTTAATCATAGGTGCCTCTCCGATGATGCGTGAGTAGTCATAGACCTATGGGTCTGTAGGCAGTAGCTAGATGGATTCCTCTCTCTCTCTCTCTTATGATTCTCAATACAATGGTATCTTGTAGATCTATTTGATGTAATGACTTATGCGGTTTGTTTGTTGGGACCCGATGAATTTTGAGTTCATGATCAGTTTCTATCCATGAATATGATTTGAGTCTTCTTCGATCTCTTATTTGCATGATTACTTATAGCCTCATATTTCTTCTTCGAATCTTTGGTTTAGTTATGCCAACTAGATCGATTTTCCTTGCCATGGGAAGAGGTGCTTTGTGATGGGTTCGATCTTGCAGTGTTCTTTCCCAATGACAGAAGGGGCGGCAAGGCACACATGTATCGTTGCCATTAAGGATAACAAGATGGGGTCTATTCCTACATGAATAGATCTTGTCTACATCTTGTCACCGTTCTTATTGCATTACTCTGTTTCTCCATGAACTTAATACACTAGATGCATGCTGGATAGCGGTGGTTGTGTGGAGTAATAGAAGTAGATGCAAAATCGTTTTGGTCTACTTATCTTGGATGTTATGCCTATATAATGATCATTGCTTGGATATTGTCATGATTATTTGATCTTATATCAATTACCCAACAGTAATTTGTTCACCCACCGTGCGCTATACTCATGAGAGAAGCCACTAGTGAAACCTATGGCCCCCGGGTCTACTTTTCCAACATATTGCTTTCCGATCTACTATTTTGCCTTTTTGTTTTCAGATCTAATAATCAAAAAAACAAAAATACCTTGTTGTACTTTTGTTTACCTATTTTATTTTGTGTTCTTGCGAGATCTATTTACCAAAACTATCACTACATAATCTATCTTTTTACCGTTGAGAGCTTGCCAACCTCTCTTATGCGTCGGGTTGAAAGTATTTTTTTATTTGTGTGCAGGTGTTGTTTACATAGGTGATTGATCTTCCTCTACGGATTGATACCTTGGTTTCATAACTGAGGGAAATACTTACCATCGCTGTGTTGCATTATCCCTTCCTCTTTAGGTAAATACCGACGCAGTCTCAAGACACGTCATTCTCCGATAGGAATCTTGGGGCACTCTTTGAGGTTCTTTGTGTTGGATTGAGAATTATGCATCTAAAATTGTTTGATGCATATCGTATAATTAACTCATGGATACTTGTGGTGACATTGGAGTATCTAGGTGACATTAGAGTTGGTTGATGCGTATCATATGGTGTTATTCTAGTACAAACTCTTAGATAGCTCGATCGAAAAGGATAACTTTGTGTTATTCTAGTATGAACTCTTGGATAGACCGATCGGAAAGGATAACTTTAAGGTGGTTTCGTACCCTACAAACAATTTCTTCTTATGTTCTCCGCTAGATAATAACTTTGGAGTGATTCTTCGTTACACGTTGAGGGATGGCTATGTGATCCAATTATATCAGCATTGTTGAGAGATTGCACTAGCGAAAGTACGGACCCTAGGCCTTGTTTTCAAGCATTGCAATGTTGTTTGTGCTCACTTTTGTCACTTGCTACCTTGCTGTTTTATGTTTTCAGATTACAAAAACCTATTTCTATCATCCATATTGCACTTGTATCACCATCTCTTCACCGAACTAGTGCACCAATACAATTTGGCATTGTATTGGGTGTGTTGGGGACACAAGAGTTTTCTTGTATTTGATTGCAGGGTTGTTTGAGAGAGACCACCTTCATCCTACACCTCCCATGGATTGATAAACCTTAGGTCATCCACTTGAGGGAAATTTTTACTATCCTACAAAACACTGTGCTTGGAGGCCCAACATAGCCTACAAGAATAAAGTTGTGTAGTAGACAACATGCATCAAGCCCCCGCACAATACGTGAATTGACCTATCTGCTTGGATGCCTCTCGATGAACAGTACCCGTTGCTACGCACAGGATACATAGATCGAGTTGAGACCAGCAGTTGGTTGATACACCCCCCTTGCGCGATAACGTGTTTACCTAGCCAGTTGGTTGGTTGTGGGTGAACAATCCTCATTTTTAGCTGTCGCACACGTACATACGCCCTACCCCACTCGTTGGCCGGGCCGTGGATGAACAATACCCCGATCATGTGTAGGTGGTTGGCGCTGGATGGACAAGACCATGATTGATCGAGTACGCTGTGCCGGTTGGGGGTGAATGAAGAGGACCCATGGACGCTATAGGCAGTTGGTGGTGGATGAACAGTAGTCCGTGGAGCACGGAGGAAGTTGATGGTGGATGAACAATAGCATGTGGAGTCTGTTTTGCGACACAACATACCCCTCCCGATGAACAAGAGCCCGTTTCGACCATAGGCGGTTGAACAGAACCCTGTTTCGACTATAGGAAATTGAACGGAAATCTGCTTTGTTCATTTTGCGGTACGCCACAACCCCAACTAATGGGGAGTCGATGAACAGGACCCTATTTTGGCTGTTCCAACCCAGTCGGTTGGCTCCCAATGAACATGACGCATTGCGACTCAGCCAGTTGACTCTCGATGAACACATTATTGTTTCGTCCATTCCGGCCCACACAGTTGGCTATCGATGAACACGACATAGTTGCTGCATACCCCCGTCGTCTAGTGTAGCCATTTGTTGCCCTGCCATGTTGCCTCCTAATGCACAAGAACCATGGCCATATATATGCACGAGTACGTTCAAGACCCCTCACATATGTAGGTACACGGCCGTATTTTTACTACTGCATGGTTGTACGTATGTGTACATGATTTAGACGAGACCACATGACATGCTACGCCGGGAGCTCTACTATGATACATGCCGCTCCTTACTCGGGCACGGTTCATCGTTGCAGAGAGACTACTAGTATGTGTGTACACGTATGCGACCAAAATGATAACACTACGTACGCTTCGACCTGGTGGGTCCTAGCTGTTAGGGGAAACCATTTTTTGCGTGTAATAAGGAGACACTTCATTGCATACGAAGATGCAGCTGATGGGTCCCAGCTGTCGGGGGGGAACCATGTTTTTGCGTGTAATAAAGAGACACTTTCTTGCGTGTGAAGATATAGCTGGTGGGTCCCATCTTTCAGCCTCTTCACGGACAATCCTCTTCTGATGGCTCTCGTTCATTGACCATGTTGACCATGCCGCGCCGAGAGCACCAAGGCAGTGGATGACGGCGAGTCCTGTGAAGGGAATGACCCGGAGCCAGGGAAGACGAGCACATGCATGGAAATACGAGGGTTGACTGGTTCGTCTACGGTGTGAGACTGAAGTCATCGGAGAATAATAGAAGGTGTGGGTGAGTAGAGGGATGGCCTGGCCAGTGATGGGAGTAGGGTGGGCGGTGAGGCCTATGCAACGACATAGCCGGCCATGGGAGTCGGGAGTGGGCAGTCCCGCTAATGTAGTTTGGGAGACAGGAGCAAAAAGATCAGAGATTGAAGAGGCACGACGGCTGTTGGATGGATATCCAACGACCATTGCTGCTAGAATCGTCTGTTGACTATAAGTTGGCAAAGCCTTGCGTACGCGTCAACTTAGTAGGCTCACAAGTCAACATCGCGTCTGTGGCGGGCATCATACGACCATTTGTTATTTTTTTTTCAAATTTACACACCATTTGATAATTATTACATAATTTATTGCATCCCATTTTTTAGAATTCCTGCCCATTTTCTGGCAAGGATAGGGTTAAAAATTTCAACGATAGTTCATTGAATTTCCGAACTAATTTTAATCCTGAAATTTTAACCGCGATAAAAACTAATTTTAATTATGTTAAAATCCAATGAAATTTGAAATATCAAAAAGTCTGAAATTTGAAACCAATTACCCTTTTTTGTGTGTTTTTATATATTTACAGCCTCATAACCCACAAGTATATGGGCTCATTTGTAGCATTTTTCGATAAGTAAGAGTGTCGAATCCAACAAGGAGCTAAAGTTAGAATTGATATTATTTCAAGTTCTATCGACCATCGATACAACTCTACGCGCAACAATGTTCACTATACCTAGTACAAGAAATAATCTACTTTGCGGAAATAAAACTAGAAATACTTTGTAGGTGTAAGAAGATAATTTTGCGAAATAATAAAGAACGTTTAAATAAATTTCAAGTGTTTTTTTAATAAAATAACAACTAAGTAAATATAACGAGTGTGGAAAAGTGTTGGTATGATTTGCTAGATTGTCCTAGGCAATCGATAGCTAGATCGGTAATCATTATTGTCGTTTTATATGAGGGAGAGGCATACGCTAACATACTTTTCCGTACTTGGCTCATATGAACCGATGATTGGAACTTTAGCAAGCATCTGCAACCCCCTTACTCGGGTATAAGTTGTTGTCAATCTCGCTACCCACTGTAAGATAATCATGAATGTATTGCAACTCCCCACGACAGGGATCCCACATGATTGCGCAACACAGAGAGAACCATAGGACATCACCAAAATAAACCATGCAACTCAAACCAATCAAGATCGTCAATCAACCCATAGGACAAAAAGGATCTACTCCAACATCATAGGATAGCAACAAATCATTGGATAACAATATGAAGCATAAAGCACCATGTTCAAGTAGGGGGTATAGCGGGATGCGGGAGAGTGGACCGCTGTAAATAGATGAGGGAAGGTGATGCTGGTGGTGAGGAAGATGGCAATGTTGTTGGTGTAGATCTTCGCCATGCTAGTTTCCCCGGTGGCACTCTAACACCACTAGGAGAGAGGGTGAGAGATCCCCCTTCCTTCTTCTCCTTACTTGGCCTCCCCCTATATGGGAGGAGAATTTCCCCTCTGGTCCATAGTTGCCATGGCTCCCGAAGGGGAGGAACCCCTCAAATATTGGATCTTTTTCTCTTCGTTTCTCTTCTGTTTCGTGCTCCTGTTTTCTCGCGTTTCACCGTTTCTTAAATCCCGAGAGATACATAGCTCTGATTGGGCTGAAATTTTGAGGCGATTTTTATCTGGATATTAGCTTCCTTGCGGATGAAGGACACCCCCAATCGACTTCCTAGATGCCCACAAGCCAGAGGCGCACCTTGGTGGCTTGTGGGCCACTCAAACATCGTCTGGCGTTGATTCCTTTTTCCAAAAATCACATATATTCCAAATAAATATTCTTAAATTTTTATCGTGTTTGGACTTTGTTTGATATGGATTTTCTGCTAAACAAAAAACATGCAACAAACAGGAAATCGCCCCCGGCACTGGATCAATGTGTTAGTCCAAGAAAATCATATAAATTGTTGCCAAAAGTATATAAAAGTTGCAAAATAATGGCATGAAACATTCAACAATTATAGATAAGACGGATATGTATCAACATCCCCAAGCTTAATTCCTGCTCATCCTCGAGTAGGTAAATGATATTTTTTTTTGATGTGGAATGCTACCTAACATAATCTTGAACAAATATCTAATCATGGCATGAATATTAAGATACGAGTGATTCAAAGCAATAGTCTATCATTTGACATAAAGACATCCATACTCACGTTTACTAACAAACAATCATGTCCTTCAAAATAAATGATGCTAAAGAATGTTATCTCTACGCATTTAATCGTGTAAGCATGGTGTGACATTGTCTTCCTAACACAAGTACAAATCATGATCAGCCCAGTGTCAAGTCAGGCATTTGGTTCATACTTTTTACGCGCTTCAACATTTTCAACTACACTCAATCCATGAGCGTGATCCATGGACATAGCACTATGGGTGGAATAGAATAATTACCTTGTCCCTTGCTTACCAACAGGGGTTTTGTGACTCCTTGAACTATTGCATAAAGTTGGACTTGATTGCACTAGTTCTTGCCAAGAATGAATGTGAGTGAATTTTGTTGGCGGAGTCACCTATCAAGAACTTCTCTAGTTCTTCTTGGGGACCCACATCAACTTGATGTGTATACTTGGATTTGAAGTAGCACTTAATGAAATAGAGCTAGTAGTGGCCTTGGGAACCCACTTGACCATGGCTTTAGATTCTTCTTCAAACGAGTCAATTTCCTTTTGGAGATTGTCTTTGCCTTTGAGCCTGTGATCTTCGTTCATAATGATCTTCTCTACTCCTTCTCTCTCTTTGAGGTGATTCATCTCTTCAATTATTCTTCTAGGTGTCTCTTATCTTCTCTTGGAGGGGGCCGTGCACTCATTGGAAAAGTGTTTGGGTCTTCCACAATTGTAGCAATTTCGATCACGACTAGAAGAATGCTTCTCTTCGTTTCTTGAGTTGGAGTTTCTCTCTTTACCTCTATTCTTGTAGAAATTGTTGAATTTCTTGACCGTGAGGCTTATCTCTTCATTGGTAACAAGGTTTTCACTTGAGGTAGCGGGAGTGTCACTTGTGACTTTGTATCATTTGAACCAATGTCTTCCGTGGGCTTGAGATCTTTGTAGTTCGACATTTTTTGGATCAATGTGCACACCGTGTCATATTTTCCATCCAAGGCTCTAAGGATCTTCTTGACGATGAATTTGTCGGTCATCTCTTCACTTCCCAAGCCGACAGTCGCATTCGTGATGAGAGCAAGCCTAGAGTACATTTCTGCAACCCCTTCACTATCCTTCATCTTGAACTTGTCAATTTGACTTTGTAATACACCCAACTTAGATTCCCTGAAAGATCCAGTTCCTTCGTGCACATCAACCAAAGTATCCCATATTTACTTTGCATTCTCAAGACGACTTATCTTGATGAATTCTTCGGGCTATAGATAGTTGAATGGAATGTTGCATGCTTGAGCATTGTATTGCAACATCTTCAATTCTTCCGTTGTCACTTCACGATCCGGTTCCTTTCCATCGCCAAAGAATTCACCTTACAATCCAACACGAACAACAACCCAAATGGTGGGGTTATGACCAAGAATATGCATTTTAATTTTATGCTTCCAACTAGCAAAGTTTGCACTATCAAAATATGGACCTCTACGGTGGTAATTTCTCTCACTAAACACCATACTCTCCTAGCTTGTGAAACCAATGCAATGGAGACCAAAGCTCTGATACCACTTGTAGGATCCAAAGTATGTTTAAGGGGGGTGATTAGACTAATTGACCAAATAAAAACCTAACTCTTTCCCAATTTTAACGGTTGGCAAGTTTTAGCAATTTTACCAAGTCTAGCACACCCTACACATGCAAGTCTATGAGTGTAGCAGCAGAAAGTAAAGACATGCAAGTGTAAGTAGAGGGTAGGGATAGGAAGATCTAAGGCAATGAAGACACGGAGATTTTTGGCGTGGTTCCGATAGGTGGTGCTATCGTACGTCCATGCTGATGGAGACTTCAACGCATGAAGGGTAATGGCTGCACGAGTCCACGGAGGGCTCCACCCATAAAGGGTCCACGGATAAGCAACCTTGTCTATTCCACCATGGCTTACGTCCACAAAGGACTAGCCTCACTCGGGGTAGTTCTTCACAAAGTAGGCGATCTCCTTGTCCTTACAAACTTCTTGGTTCAACTCCACGATTTGGAGGCTCCCAAGCAACACCTAACTAATCTAGGTGACACCACTCTCCAAAAGGTAATGGATGTGGTATGGATGATGAACTCCTTGCTCTAGTGCTTCACAAGATAGTATCGTCAACACTCAATCACCCTGTCACAAAAATTGGCTTGATAGAAGAGATTGATTGGGTGGAAAGCAACTTGGGGAGGCTAGAAATCAATATTCTTATGGTTGGAGTGGAAGATTTTGATCTCAACACATGAGTAGGTGGTTCTCTCTCAGAAAACGAATGGTGGAAGTGTTTGCTTGTTCTGAGTGCTCTCTCTATGAATGGGAGGGAGGTGGAGGGATATATACAACCATCTCCAAAAATCTAACCGTTACAACATTATTGCCCAACTCGATGGAACCGAAGTGAAAACTCGGTTGTACCGACTAGTGGAAAATGTTCTAACTTTTTGGTTCTCGGTGAGACCGATATACAACATATCGATGAGTCCAATTCGATTGGCCTAGGCAGTTCCAATGACCTGGTGGCACCGAAATGAAAAACTCAAAAATTCTAAATTTTGTCAATCAGATACCAGAGAGGTGGTCGTTGCTTTTCGGCTGTACCGAAGCAAAACTCGGTTGCACCAATTTGCTAGGGTTAGGATTGGGATCTGTCTAGGGGAAACTTGACGTGGCCGGTATGTAGAAAGTTGATGACACCAAATTTGACTTTAGGGTTTTGGACAAAATGTTTTGTGGGAGAAATGTCGAGGCTTTTGGTGGCTAATCTCTAAGCATCTTGAGAAACCATATCATCATAGATACCTCATCCCCTTATAATAATATTGGCTTTCCTATGGACTCAAAAATGATTTCTCACATAAAGATAAAATGTAGTCTCTTGAAGCTTTCGCCAATTGATGTTCCATGCATCTAGGGAATCTCCTCACAATCCTAGCTAATCCATTCATTGAACTTTTCCCGAAATATATTTGATAAATTCCTTAGTCCAATGAAATAAATATTGTTAATAATTACCAAAACCACCTAGGGAGAAGTTGTGCTTTCATGGTGCCGCCGGACTATCCGGACACCGTTTCTTGGAGCCTGACACCTTCGGGGTGAGTTTTTGGTGAGCTCGACATATCGGGCACTATGTCGCTCGCCAACCATTCCCTAACTTTCTCATCCGCGGAAGGCCCCATTACCATGAAGATTAAGATTTTTGTGTGGCAATTATTATGAGCCCGTTTACCCTTGGGGACTGAGGTGCTTAAGCGGCGCGGCCCCCGGGTAATGGCATGTGCCCCCAATGTGCGACCCCGGGAACCTATACCCATATCCTTTTGTCGTGCATGATAACACTAGACCTTTGGACTTTCGTATGCGACGCACTCGGGCCCGACTGGGAGGCCCTGGACGTGGCAAAGTTCCTCCAGACCAAAGTTGCCCAAGCTAGATGACATCGCGCTTATTCTGGTTAATCTTTGCGACGATGTCGTGGGCGCTTTGGACGACACGTAGTAAGATGGTGATTGAGCAGGCCTTTCCGCGACAGGCTTCTGACTCATTCCTTAAACCCTTGCTTTTTTTGCAACACTGGCACATGCTTGCTAGGTAACGCGACCGAGACCGACTTGGGATCATGCTGGATGCGTTGTTGGCTATCGCGCCTCGCTTATCTTCTCCGTAGGGCCGCGCTGCTTCCGCCACTAGGTGGTTTTTTCTTCTTATTTCTCTTATGCTTTTTTGGGCGTAATTGTGTTGTTGACCGTGACATTTGGATATTGGCTGTATGGATGGTTGATTTATTATATCTATATACCCACTAATAAAGTATGAAACGCTTGTGCCTGCCCGTCGTGTCGTTCTGTAGAAAATCCATACTCTTTTTGAAATCAATCCGCAATCCATGTTTAATCGATTTTAGAGAAAATGTTTCACTATTTGCGGACCCCCCGGTTTCCTTAAATCTACCATAGTCCACATCTAAGTGACTTTAGAAAACTGTTCGTTGTTTGCGGAAAACCCCCTCACATTTGTTTTAATTAACCCGTAATCCATATCATATGTTTTTCAAAATAGTCATATCTTTTAAACCGTAACTCCAATTTCAACATATTATATATGGATTTTGATTAAAAACATATTTAAAATCTGAATATGATGTTATTTTACCTGTTAACCATGTTTAAAATCTTATTTAGGGTGCAATCTTAATCAATACCGAATGATCGAGTAATTAGATTGGAGACAAACAAAATTATCTATAACAACACATGGACGTGTCCGCAAAACTTTGAACAAAAAAAAGAAAGTAGATTTTTCATCTTATGCGAAGAGATTGGGTTAAAGACGCGTATTATTTGTTTTCATTACCACCGACACAGACTCTTTTGCTAGCTTAAAATAAAATGAGACGAAATGGGCAGTACTCTGTGCCCGTGAGCCGACCGAAACACTCGAACGGTCGCAACCAGGCCATTGGATGAAGTTATTTAGACCGTAGGATCAACTTCCCTTTCCTTCATCTTCTTCCCCGCACGACTCGGCCAACGGGAAACGAAAAAAAATCGTATGTCATTACTCACACCTTTCCACCCCTCATGTCGCACACGCCCGCAGCTCCAGCGAGGCAGGGCGGCACTCCCCTTCCTCCCGACGACGCCCCCGTTCACCACAGCATCACCGTCGCACCTGAGCCCCAGCGGCATCACCGGTAGTCCCCGTCGCATCGTCGGGTTATGTACTCCGAGACTGGTGTCACACCTATGACGTTGCCTTGCCCTGGCACCGGTTTGCAGGTCGCCGACACTCGCCGATCACCAGTTGTAGCACAAAACCATGTCGGTTCCAGCACGTCGTAGCAAAATGGAAGATAGTTGCAGCAAAAAAGACATCACCGTCGTCGCTAGTTGTAGCTCGCCGTTGCAGGAAGCAACTTTACATCTAAAATGAACGGATGTACTCCCTCCGGTCCTTTTTAGTCTCCATATAAGTTTTGGTCAAAGTCAAAGTATTTCTACTTTGACCAAACTTATAGAGAAAAGCATCAATATCCATAATGCTAAATCAATATTGTTAGATTCATTATGAAATGTAGTTTCATGAAATATATATTTGGTATTGTAGGTATCTATACTTTTTTAATGTATATTTGGTCAAAATTTGTAAAGTTTGACTTGACACAAATCTAATACACAGAGTAAAAAGGACCGGAAGGAGTAACAAAAGTCGTTGCCGGACGGCAAAAACCTACGACGGTTGCAGCAAAAAGTCATCATCGCCGTCACGGGTCACAGCTCAGCCGTGATGTATGTAGCAAAACGTTATGCCGGTTATAGCAAAAAGCAATGCTAGTTGTAGCAAAACCACGACGTCGGTTGCGTGTTGTAGTAAAACCGAAGCCGGTTGTTGCAAAAACTATGACGGATAAAGCATGTAGCAAAACTGCGACGCTAGTTTTTTTTGCTAGGAACAGCACCGCTTCGTCCTCGCCGTCCAGTGTGTCCCCGTGATTGCAGGCTTGCAGCTCCGGCTGCAGCGTCCTGATAAGACGGTTTCCGTAGCTCCGTCGGTCGGGACTCGAAGCCGTAGTTGGACGGAGGCCATCGCTGAGATCCACAAGGTTGAATACGGTCATGGCCGTGAAGAGGTAGCGAGGATGCGAATTGAGGAGGAAGGATGGGGTGGGGCTTGTTGGCCATGAAGGAGAGGCCCTCGTAATCTGAGCGTGCGAAACACCTGGATCAGCCGCCATCACTGAGCCACGTGACGTGAGCCCACCCAGAAGCCTGTGCAGCGAGAGGCCCCCAACTGACACCAGGCCCACCACCTGTCAGAGATACAGTACGCTTTAACCCTCGGCAGAGTATCCTAGCCTGCCTATGCTGCTACTGCCTACTACTAGTGCAGAGCGCAGAGCCGTCGCGTCGACAGAGGACAGAAAAGGCAGGCCTCCTCGCGTCGGGGAGCAGGAGGTGGTCGGCCTGCGGCGGCTCGCGCCATCGCCATGGCGTCCTCCTCCTCCAAGGCCTCCGACTCCTCCTCCCACCGTGACGGCCCCAAGGTATCGTTCGCCGGCCTTCGTTTCCCCTAGCCGCCCGGTTCCCCACCTCGATCTCCCTCCCGAATCTGATCGGTTTCGATCCTTCCGTCCCCTTGTTTTTGTTCGTGCTCCGCAGCGGCCGGATCAGGGGCTCGGCGTGGGCACCTCCGCGCTCATGGCGCTCCACGGGAAGCTGACGCAGATGAAGCGCCAAATCCAACAGGCCCGACTCGCCTCGATCAGGGTAAAGCACCGACCGCATCTACGGAATTCGTTGTGAATTGTGAGTTTCGGGTCACTCAATCTGGTCCTCCTGTTTTGAGCTTGTGTGCCTGTGTTGTGTTTTGACAGGAGAAGCTGGAGGCAAACAGGAGGGCGCTGCAGAAGCACACCTGCGGCCTGTTCGATGTGGCCTCCGTGGCGGAGGCGGCGTCGAGGGGCTCGGAGAGCAGTAACGTGCTGTCGCAGCTCGCCGCGGAGGGCCACTCCAGGATCGTTGGGTGGAACCTGGCGAGAGGGTCGGGGGAGAGGGAGGTTGTGCACGTGCAGGAGGAGAACCTGTCGGCCGACGGGACGCTCGTGCTCTCCAGCTCCGGTGACGGTGCACATGCCATCGTTTTGCAGCTTGTGAAGCTGCCGTTGGTTGATAAGATTCCTCCCTACACCACGTGGATCTTCCTGGACAAGTATAGTGTTGCTACTCTATTTGATCAGTTTGATTGATGACTTAATATTAGCTTGCTCTTCAGTTCTATAGTAGCTCATATGCCATATAGAGTTAACTTGAGATATATGAGAGGATACTTCAATGTGCATGCATTTAGATGAACAACTTAGTCATGAACTCATGATAAAGTTAATTAACATGAGATATAGTATATGGGAGGATACTCGAATATGCATGCTTTCAGACAGATGAAAGACTTAGTCATGCAAGCCATAGCTAGAAGATTTTCTTTTTAGCTTGGGGAGCTGCATAAGACTTTGACATATCATGTATTTACTTACTCGAGCATGACACTTCAGATAGCGTTATTAAGGATATTGCTCTGGGATTAAGTGGGGGAATTTGACTTCCATGATTTAATAACATACGCAAATCCGTAAGCATTTTTGTTATCGATGATCATTCCGAGAAATATGACTATCAACATGATTGATGTGTCGTGCTACTTAGCAAAAGTTTATTAGTGGATTCATTCTGAGTAGTTTTATTTTTTAAATGGCTCATACGTTGGTGTAAGGACAATTCTTGCATTCCTTTTGTCTTTGATATTTATTCTTTCTGAAACAACACAGCGCAGAAACCAAAGAATGGCCGATGATCAGTCAATTGCTGGTAGGAGGAGAATTTACTATGATTCAGCTGGCAACGAGGCTCTAATCTGCAGTGAAAGTGATGAAGAAATTCCACAACCTGAGGAAGAGAAGCATGTTTTTACTGAAGGAGAAGATCAGCTAATATGGTAATAATGGAATCTATATTGGCCAATCGAGATGCTTTTTTATACATATTGATGTTAAACTTGAAAATGCTTGTTGGCTGGTACAGATTCTAGGACTTAGTAGTAGACTATTCTTTAATACTTTGTTTCATCACCAACTTTGCCATCTTCTCACTTATCCATGGTATTGGAGATGCAATGTTGGTCTCTTCACAACCTCAGTGCTACTGAAAACCTCAAGTTCCTTTTTGAAAGAAACCACAAGCTTTTTCAATATTTGTGTTATTTAGTTTACGGCTTCCTCATTTTTCGTTGAATGTTTTTATATGTCTACTTATATTATACTTTGCAAACATTTGTGTAACCAAGGCTAAATATTTAATCGACTGCTATTTAGCTGACACTATTAGTTAAAATGTTAAATAGAAAACAGAGACAAGTTGTCCATACATGGGTACACTTCTCGAGGCCACAATAACTTGTGACAGAAGTGCTCATTTAGTCAAGCAATGTGATTAAATTGCTGGTACATATTTGAATAAGAATATACCTTTTTAAAGACGCAAATTTTTTGTGTTTTCTCAAAAAAATATTTGAATAAGAATTGGAACTCCTTAATTAGACCCAGTTAACTTAATCATTATTATCCTGCAAGAATAATGACTATTGTTCCTATCATATGGTATCATTGCAATGCCATCCGCATCTCTTTAAAATCAACGTTGCAAAAAAAAAGTGTATAAATACTTGTCTGATTCTGACAATCTGCTGCAGGAAAGCTACTCAGGAATATGGGTTAAGCCAAGAGAATTTAAATGTTATCTGTCAGTTTATTGATGCATCTCCTTCAGAAATCGAGGTGATGTGCCATGAAAAACACAAATTTCTTTTAGTAAGATCTTCATTCAGTGATGTCACCATGAAAAGCACACGTCTTTTGACTTACAATTGTTTCTATTGATTTCCCTAAAACAGGCTAGATCTGAATTTCTGTTTGAGAAAAACAAGAAGCACTCTGGATTTTCTGATAAGACGGAGAGCCAACTTCCTCTTGACAAGACTGTAGATGTGGTTTTGGATTCTTTTGATAATCTCTTCTGCCGCAGATGTTTGGTACATTCTACTTCTGGCAATACTTCTGGTCTTGTTTTTAGTGTCGGATTGTGCAACTATGTTCATTAGGGTATGATTTATTTGATGATATATGTTCATTCAGGTTTTTGATTGCCGTCTCCATGGCTGCTCTCAAAACTTAGTATTCCCAGTAAGTAGCAAGTCATTTCATGTTCTAATTCTATTAAAATTACTGTTCTGCGCTGCTAAGCATTAACTCTTATTCTTGTCAGAGTGAGAAGCAACCCTGTGGGTTTGAGCTCGATGGAAACAAGAGTCCATGTGGTGACCAATGCTACCTTCGAGTATGCTTCACCTCGGATTTTACAATTATATTCATTAGCATTAACTTATTTTTCTTTAGGTTTTCAGTTAAATCGTACTAGCCACTGTAGCAAATCTATGAAACGAATTTACTGAACTTCTATTGGTGGGGAGCATTGTTAGAGTTTTGGTGCCCAAGGGTTTCCTTGTAGATATTGAAGAAATGGCACGATCCACTGATCCAAAGATAGTAAAGACCTTACAACAACAACAACAACAACAACAACAACAACAACAACAACAAAGCCTTTAGTCCCAAACAAGTTGGGGTAGGCTAGAGGTGAAACCCATAAGATCTCGCGACCAACTCATGGTTCTGGCACATGGATAGCAAGCTTCCGCGCACCCCTGTCCATGGCTAGTTCTTTGGTGATGCTCCAGTCCTTCAGATCTCTCTTTACGGACTCTTCCCATGTCAAGTTCGGTCTACCCCGGCCTCTTTTGACATTATCAGTATGCTTAAGCCGTTCACTGTGCACTGGGGCTTCTGGAGGCTTGCGCTGAATATGCCCAAACCATCTCAGACGTTGTTGGACAAGCTTCTCTTCAATTGGCGCTACCCCAACTCTATCTCGTATATCATCATTCCGGATGCGGTCCTTCCTTGTGTGGCCACACATCCATCTCAACATGCGCATCTTCGCCACACCTAACTGTTGCACATGTCGCCTTTTAGTCGGCCAACACTCAGCGCCATACAACATTACGGGTCAAACTGCCGTCCTATAGAACTTGCCTTTTAGCTTTTGTGGCACCCTCTTGTCACAAAGAATGCCAGAAGCTTGGCGCCACTTCATCCATCCGGCTTTAATTCGATGATTCACATCTTCATCGATATCCCCATCCTTCTACAACATTGACCCCAAATATTGAAAGGTGTCCTTCTGAGGCACCACTTGCCCATCAAGGCTAACATCCTCCTCCTCGTTCCTAGTAGTACTGAAAGCGCACCTCATGTACTCGGTTTTAGTCCTACTAAGTCTAAAACCTTTCGATTCCAAGGTTTGCCTCCATAACTCCAACTTCCTGTTGACCCCCGTCCGGCTCTCGTCGACTAGCACCACATCGTCCGCAAAGAGCATACACCATGGGATATCTCCTTGTATATCCCTTGTGACCTCATCCATCACCAAGGCAAAAAGATAAGGGCTCAAAGCTGACCCTTGATGCAGTCCTATCTTAATTGGGAAGTCGTCAGTGTCGCCATCACTTGTTCGAACACTTGTCACAACATTATCGTACATGTCCTTGATGAGGGTAATGTACTTTGTTGGGACTTTGTGTTTCTCCATGGCCCACCACATAACATTTCGCGATATCTTATCATATGCCTTCTCCAAATCAATGAACACCATATGCAGGTCCTTCTTTTGCTCCCTATATCTCTCCATAAGTTGTCGTGCCAAGAAAATGGCTTCCATGGTCGACCTCCCAGGCATGAAACCAAACTGATTTTTGGTCACGCTTGTCATTCTTCTTACACGGTGCTCAATGACTCTCTCCCATAGCTTCATTGTATGGCTCATCAGCTTAATTCCACGGTAATTAGTACAACTCTGAACATTCCCCTTGTTCTTGAAGATTGGTACTAATATACTCCGTCTCCATTCTTCTGGCATCTTGTTTGCCCGAAAAATGAGGTTGAAAAGTTTGGTTAGCCATACTATCGCTATGTCCCCGAGGCCTCTCCACACCTCAATGGGGATACAATCGGGGCCCATCGCCTTGCCTCCTTTCATCCTCTTTAAAGCCTCCTTGACCACCGACTCCTGGATACGCCTCACAAAACGCCTGCTAGTATCATCAAAGGAGTCATCCAGGTATCTTTAGCTTCTCTTCTACTTCCCCTGGACACTCCAAACTCCTCTAAGGCCACCTTACGAATGCAAGTCGCCATCTTCATCCACATGTTGTCTGCATCAACTCCTTCCTCCCAAGGGCCCTCCTTAATGACCCTCTCCTTGAACGCCTGAGCTACCTCCCCCTTGAGCTTCCACCACTTCGTTCTAGCGACTTTGGCACGCTTGTCCCGCTGGACACGAATCCGAAAGCGGAGGTCAGCAACCACAAGCTTATGCTGAGGGACAACACTCTCTCCAGGTATCACCTTACAGTCTAGGCATGCACGCCTATCTTCTCTTCTCAAGAGGATGAAATCAATCTGGCTAGAGTGCTGCCCACTACTGTAAGTCACTAGATGTGATTCTCTCTTCTTAAAGAGGGTGTTAGCTACGATCATGTCGTAGGCTAACGCAAAGCTTAAGACATCTTCTCCTTCTTGATTCCTGATGCCATAGCCAAATCCCCCATGCACCCCTTCAAAACATGTGTTAGATGTGCCCACGTGGCCATTGAGGTCTCCTCCTATGAAGAGCCTCTCGCCAATCGGTACACTCCTAACCAAGTCCTCCAAGCCTTCCCAGAACTCCCTCTTGGTGATCTCATTGTGGCCTTCTTGTGGGGCATATGCGCTGATAACGTTGAGGACTAAGTCCCCAACTACCAGCTTGACCAGGATAATCCGGTCCCCACGTCTCTTGACGTCTACCACTCCATCCTTGAGTCTCTTGCTGATCAAGATGCCTACTCCATTTCTGTTTGCAACCATCCCCGTGTACCACAGCTTGAAGCCGGTACCCTCCACCTCCTTCACCTTTTGTCCCCTCCATTTGGTTTCTTAGACGCAAAGGATACCAACGTCTCTCCTCACCGCTGTATCAACTACCTCCCGAAGCTTACCTGTCAGGGACCCTACGTTCCAGCTACCTAATCGAATCCTCCTAGGCTCGGCTAGCTTCCTTACCCTCCGCACTCGTCGAGTCAAATGCGAAGACCCTCGCTCATTTTCCACTACACCCGGGCGCCGATGTAGCGCGCCACTAAGGATGCGACGACCCGATCCTCGCTCACTTGCGACCGTATCCAGATCACGATATGGCGCGCCACCTGGGGGGTGACGGCCCGGCCCTTGCCCATCTTCCACCACACCCGGGTTCCGATGTGGCGCGTCGCTGAGAGGGTTACGTCCCAACGAAAATCTTTTGGGTTTCATCTCCATAATTTTTATAATTCACTCTGTTATGCACATCTGCAAAATTTTGAGTTTAAATTCGACTGTGTTACTGAGAACCAAAAAGACAAGTGATAGTTGTATCACATATGAACACTTGAACAGTGAATGCAGCGAACTTCTCTTTTTCATACTCCACCGCATGTTTGGACTTGGCATTGGAATTTTGTAGGTGTGCCCATTAATAAGATGTCCAGCATCTTTGAATGTTCTTCAGTTTTTTTTAGTACTGAATCAAGCACTTTCTTCAAAAAGCGAAATGAAAAATGCGACCTGTGGACACCAACGCCAGTGAATTTCAGTGATGTTACCTTTAGGCAATCTGCGATTATTTTTTATACTATATTTGGTCTTTTAATTGCTATCAATAACTTTAGGTCCATCCCTTCAGTTGAGCATGTTTACAGTGCTCCGAGGCTAATTGTGATATTAGTTTGTCCACAGAGAAGAGAAGGATTTCAAGACATACGCAAACATGACCATACTTCTGCAACACAAAATATGGAGTCAAGATCCACCTTAAACAAAGTTGTTACTGATATGGTGTCTGAATCAGAAGATTCAAACCGAGAGGAAGAAATCATTAAATCAAGTATATCTGTTGGAACCAGCAGATCAAAAATATCTTTTGAAAGTGCTGAAAAACATACGGCACTGCCTTCTGGGGATGCCTCTGAAACTGAAAATGCATCCACTGATATGCTTCTAAGAAGTTTAGGGAAGCGCAAGGTTTCAGAAGGACCCAGGTTTAGTGATGATTTCCCTTATAAAAAGCCAAGGATGCTTACTTCAGATATTCCTTTTGCAAGCCATATATCGAATAAGCATTCTACTTCGGAGATTGGTGACACGAGACCCGATTTCGGAGAATTTGGAGGCAATCAACTAGATGACCCCAATAAGAAAACTTCTAATAAAGATAGTTGTGGTGGAAGCCCAACTAGTACTGCTGAAGATGCAGCAAGAAATGTTAATAAAGAATCTTCAGCAAATAATTTGTTCAGTTCCAGCAGGGAGCACACTCTTTCTCATTGGAGTACCCTAGAGAGGGATTTATATCTGAAGGGAATCGAGATATTTGGGAGAAATAGGTAATTTTACATATATAAGGTGCAATTCCAAGTGTTATTCCCCCTTAGGTTTTGTGGAACAGACTTCCCTGATTAATTTAACGGACGCTTCTGACAAATCTTAACACTGGTGTAAATTTCCACAGCTGTTTAATAGTTAGAAACCTATTATGTGGCCTGAAAACCTGCATGGAAGTGGCTAGCTACATGTACAACAATGGTGCAGCAAACATGAATAAATCCATTTCAGGCGACTTCACAGAAACTGAACAAGACTACATGGTATGTATTGAGCCACATTGTTAGTTTCCTGCTCTATTTCACTATTTCGTATGTACCCAGATCAGGAATGTCAAAAGAAACTAAATGCTGGCAGTCATATTATTCACAATGCAGTCACTGCTGCTGCCGCAGAAAGAATTACATACTTCAGTTAGTATTTATTGCATGGCATGATGCTCCTAATTTTGAGGTTCTCTTTCTTCTGATGAAGTTAGGTGTTCTTTCAGCATACAAGTGAAATATCTTAGACATGGTTTTTATAATACTGTAGATTTTCAAAGTCTGAGCGGTTTGGGGTTACAAATAGGTCATTTTCCTATGAATTAAGGACATACTCTACTGCTCCTGTGAGTTTTCTGTTTTCATTTTGAGGTGCAACATTTGCAATATTATTGAGCAAAAAGGGAGAGATGCAATAAAATTGCGAACTTAGTGACAGAAAGCTATGGGGAGTGCATGTCTCAGCCTTCCATTAGGAACCACACCTATTGCAAGCCTTCACAAATGAAGCAACTAGGATCAGTATTACTGCACATATAAAAGTCAAAACATGCAGAACTTTATTTTCCACTGGTATTGTTACGCCAGCATCATAATGTTTTGTCCATGGATTTCTAGGAGCAAGGCGTGGTTGTGAGAACAAGAGTCTGTCGTCGGAGGGGCAGAACTCGAAAGCACAAATATCCTTCGAAGGCTGCAGGGCATCCAGCCATTAGGAAAAAAGTTGGTGATGGGAAGCAATGTGACAGACAGTATACACCGTGTGGGTGCCAGGAAATGTGCAACAAAAACTGCCCCTGTGTGGAAAATGGGACATGCTGTGAAAAATACTGTGGGTATGTTCCCATTATATCGAGCAAAAATCCATTACCGCTTTATCTCTTAAGATATTTGATGCATCCACAGTATTTCCTTGAAAAGGCAGAGATCTATGTATTCTACAAATAAAACATTTAGTATTGGGCGTCTGTCGAGTATTTGAGGCACAAAGTGAAAATGATCATATAGTGACTAATGGCATATATAGTTCTCTTCTTTTATCATAATATCAGTGTAAGCAAATGCAAAGGAAAAACTTTTGACCCTGGTTTCATTTGTTAATTATCATATTTAGGTGTTCAAAAAGCTGCAAAAACAGATTTAGAGGCTGTCATTGTGCAAAAAGTCAGTGCAGAAGCAGGCAATGCCCATGTTTTGCGGCCAGTCGAGAATGTGATCCGGATGTTTGCAGAAACTGCTGGGTGAGGTAATCAGCACTTATAAAATTAGATCTCCTTGTAGATGATGAGATAACTGTTTGATAGGGTTGAATGATTTTTTTAACTATGTATCATGCACAAATGTATAGCTTTATTCAGATTTATGGCTTGTTTTAGTTTATCAAACTTTACATGATGTTCATCCTCTTCAGCTGTGGAGATGGTTCACTAGGAGAGCCACCAGAAAGAGGTGATGGTTACCAGTGCGGAAACATGAAACTCCTCCTAAAACAACAACAAAGGGTGATAACCTACTCCTTTGTCCTCTTGACATCATTGTGCACTACCTGTCTCTATGCTAATTGTTAATCATTATTCAGATTTTGCTTGGAAAATCGGATGTTGCAGGATGGGGTGCGTTCATTAAGGTCAGATAACAGAAGCTTGTTTGAGTGTGATAGCTTCCCTTTTCTTCTTTTGGCTAATTTTATTATTTTTGTTTCTTGCAATACCAGAACCCTGTGCACAAGAATGACTATCTTGGAGAGTACACTGGTGAATTGATTTCTCACAAAGAAGCAGACAAACGCGGCAAAATTTATGACCGGGCAAACTCTTCGTTCCTCTTTGATTTAAATGATCAGGTATCCCTGCATCCCGTGTTGTGCATGTGCATGCAGTCATATTAAAAAAACAAACCCGGCAGGTTGAAATCAAAGTGGTAACCTTTAATTTGATTGATTGCTTCACACAGTTTGTATTGGATGCATACCGCAAGGGGGATAAATTAAAGTTCGCAAATCACTCCTCCAGCCCCAACTGCTATGCAAAGGTAAGCACTGTAATTCAATGTCGCTTCATGCTTTGTCGTCACCCTAGTCTCATTTCATCTTCTTATGATGCTATCCAGGTGATGATGGTGGCCGGTGACCATCGGGTTGGTATCTATGCAAGGGAGCATATTGAAGCTAGTGCCGAACTCTTCTATGATTACCGGTATGGACCTGACCAAGCCCCAGCCTGGGCTAGGAGACCAGAAGGAGCAAAAAAGGATGAAGCATCTGGTTCTCATCGTCGAGCACACAAAGTTGCTTGATAGTTGAAGAGCAGTTCCGATGATACAGGCTGTTGTAAACTATTCCCATACTTCAACAAACTTCTATCCCAGTTCATTATACATGGAAACCAATTGTTGGCCTGATAAAAAGAATGTGTATTCCTTAGGAAATAAGGTCCCAAGTACCGAGCTTGTGGATGACTGACAAATAAGCTTTATTGATAGTCTGATGAATGATAACATAATTGTGTGTGAACATGCTTGTCTGTTCTCTTGAGAAACTTATACCTTGTTTTCAAACTGCAGTTGCCTGAACATCTACATGTTGAGGCGGACGAAGACGGCAATAAAAATTATGCTATATAAGGCTGTCTTTTGGTAGGCAAGGAAAAGATGAATTTTATTTGCGTCTTAAGCTTCTTAGTTGTATTGTGCAAAATGTTGGCAAATGTTTCAGAATCCATATCACAACTTGCTTGACACATTACCAGCTAGGAAGAGATGAAATAGAAGGAAAAACAATCATAAAAAATTATATCCAGAGACAAAATATATACAATAATAATTGCTGTACACAATGTTAGCTGGGAAAAGAGGACATTTAAAGACGGCAAGCCAGTCACTAACTTGTAAAACCGTTCTCATGTGAGGATACTAAATGGTATAACAACAGCTCATTCCATGTATCAGGCACTCCAGGAAGGCACCAGTGGCTGCAATCCTGGGTGCTGGATGCTGTTAAATCTCCTGCCTTACTTCCATACACAGAGGGGTGGCCATCTATCCTGAGCCCAGATAGATTGGTAATGTTCAGAATCGTTACAGGAGTCTTCATTTGCTTGGCTACTTGTTCCAAGATCGCATTTCTCTCGGGCATCGGCCTTGCATGAGTGTCATTAAGAGGCATTGTGCTCTCTCTGCAGTGCCCCCCAGAATTCCACTCCCCGCCGCTGAAACCAGTGGTAAGTTGTTATGTTGTTATTGCTGACCATGTTTTGCTTATTGGGAATCACAGCAAATAAATCGAAGTTGCCCGTATTGGGATTGAAAAGCTCAGATTAGAGGGAGCAAACCTGAAGTGCGATGGGGACGAGCTTCGGAAGAACACTTGTGTTCTCCGTGGATCGATGTAACGGTCGACCCATGATGCCCATGTGGTTAGTGCTCGATGGAAAGCTGCAGAGGCATCGAGGTGGGGATGGACAATATCCCCTTCTTGATAATAATTCAATCTGCAAGCAAATGCAGTATTTAGATCCCCTTCGCCAAAAAAATTAAAAAAATCTTAGAGCAATTACTCTGCAAGTCCTAAGTTTTGCAAGAATCGAAACATAGACAGATCATCATAACTAGATAAAATGCATGTCATACAAGCTAACTAAAAACAGCAGGGTTAATTCTTTTCCGAGTTCATCAGCACTCACCCAGCTTTTGTTTTATGGTGAGACCACCAATGGGCAGTATTAAACACAAGCACATTTGCCCCCTTCCATCTTGACGAGCTCCGATCGATGGTATCGATCCGCAGTGTCCTTGCACGCTTTTGGCCGATTCTCGACTTGCCTTCATGCACCAAGAAATGGGTGACATGGTACTCCACAGTGCAGTTGTAGTCCTGCAGAAACGATGCTCATATGATGCCTACATGGACACTGAATGGACTACTTCCACATAAGATCCATGACATACGAACCAGGAACTCGAAACTGTAATCCCCTCGCTCCTTGGTAATCTTGCGGCCACGAGTTTCATGAATCCTTGCAGGATCCAAGACTGCTTCTCTCAGCAAGCACATCATGGACTCCCACTGATTCCTGTTGAGGGAGTCCCCGGCAAACACTAGCCGCTTCCCACGCAGCATCTCAAGCATTTTCCTAGCATCAAACCTGAATTTTCACAGCAAGCAAAGTTAGCAGATGCCAAATTGCTCATACCAAGCCTAAGTTAATAAAATGCAAAAAATTCCAACCGCAAAGTCTTAGCAACCATGGAAGTGGGGAAATGTATGTAACAATGCAGCACCTAGGGATATTGCAATGCCTTGGCTGCCACCTCCACTTGGTATACTTCTGTTCCGTTCTTCCATTTGCTTCACAGCTGAATCCTTGGTCTACGAACGGGCACGAATTGCTTGCGTAGAGTGGGTAGCTCTCGTCGAACACCCAGCTCCCGTCGTAAACATCGCACTGCGCTGTGCTGCCTCTCGCCAAATCCCCTTTTCTCTGAACCGCTTCCTGAATCACAGTAACATCTTGCCTTGGAGTATTCGGATTGGCTGGAGCCTCTCCTCCTGAGTTGTTCTTTGCAGCTGAACGGTTTGAGATTTTCCATTGGCCCCCCTGTTGCGAAGCGTAAGAGGAATCGCCCTTTGCTCCCGCATGGCCATCGTGCAGGGATTCGCCTTTCGTCCCGGCTGCGGGGCCTGAACCTGAAGCTTCCGTGGAGAAATCGACAACTTGCGCAGACTCCGCTCTATCGAATTCCTTCTCTGTCGACGCAGCTGCCCCATGGCCATGGGGAGCAGAAGCATTGCCTGCATTTGACCTCCTTGCCGAGACGACACCAGCTTTCTTGCCTTCTGCGGCGTCTCCGCCTGCTTGAACAACCCCTTTCGCCTCCGCTGTCGAATCCAAACCTCGGGGAGATGGAGAATGGCCTCCAGCTTCTGCAGCCTCGGGCCTCCCCGGAACCGCACCGCCCGCGGGGGGTTCAGAAATCCCACCTCCAGGGCCCGCTTCAGCAACCTTCATCGCCGAGCCCACGGGCGGCAAACCACCAGCACGCCCGCGGCGGTCTCCCTCTACAGCCGAATCTTCGCCCAAGGCCCCGCCGCCGTCCCCAATAAAAGCCTCCGCTTCGACCTCTGGCCCTGCACCACCACCATCACCACCGCGAGCCGGCGGGTCCGCAGTGGCGGAGCCGTTGGCGCCGATGGAGGCGGCGAAGGGGAGGTGGAGGGGGCGGCCGAAGCGGAGGGCGAAGAGGGAGAAGAGGAAGGAGAAGAGGAGGGAGGAGGAAGCGAGGGAGATGAGGAGGAGGCGGCTGGGGGCGGAAGCGGAACCACTCCTCTGCCTCTCCATTGCCAAGAGAGAGAGGTTGTCGGCAATGTCGGGGCGTGTGGCAGACTGGTAATAAAGGCGGCGGTGGCGAACCGGGAAGAAGGGGATGGTGCAACGGAAACGGAACGGGGACTTCGGATGTTGTGGAGTAAGTGGGAGTGACTTTGGCAGTGCACCTGCTGCCGCTGACCGCTGTTTTTATTTCCTTTTCTTTTCGGTACACCCGTGCATAGGCAAGTACTCCTACTCAAGCATTTCGTTGATTAGCTCCACTACCATTATCTCTACTATGCTTATCTTTACCTTATCGCTTACTCCGATCTAAAATAAGTGTCGTGTTTTTAATTTAATTATTATAAAAAAGTGCATCGTTTCCTTTTGTACCCACCGCTCGCCTTCGTTCAAAGTCTTTTTCTCACGCGCAATCGCCGCTACCAAATAGCGGGACACACTCCTCTCACTGATCTACCTGGATCATTGAAGCAGTACGAGGTCCCCGTTGCTATAATATGTACTCATTCCGTTCGAAATTAAGTGACTCAAAAATGATTTAAGTTTGTACTAACTTTAGTATAAAGTTAAGTCATTTTTAAGTCACTTATTTTGATACGGAGGGAGTACAACACAAGTGTTAAATGAACTACTTCAACGTCTTATCCTAGATATCTCTCTAAAGGCGGGCGTATGCCTGATATGCCAGCATGAGTTCAGTTCAAAACTCCTAGAACACAACATGTAGTCCAAAATTTTAGATAGGAACAATAAATATTATATAGGTATTGATACATAGTATGGTCACAAACTAGAGGTGATAATCTCTATTTATATGGTTTTGGAAAACCTTCACATATTTCTACTTATAACTGAAACACTCTAGAAAACATTGTTTATGACTCATCATTCTACTCATAGCTACTTATGGTTAGAGAACTCTAGAAACAATACGTAGGGTAAAGAAAAAATATTACACTGGAGTGGAAGTATCTAGAAGTAGCCAAACATACCTGGCATGTGATTTCCTTTTTCTTTTTTCTCGTCTACCGTGCCTCATCATTCTCCCCTGGTTTGTTTGAAACTCGCCCTCGACTTATCTTCATAGAGCGGTTCTTCTGAATGGTAGAGAGTCAAATCCGCAACATTGGAAGTGTTGGATACACCCGTGTCGCTTGGAAGATCTATCACATAAGCGTTATCATTTATCTTCCTCATGATAGATAAAGGTCCATACTTTCGCTGTCTAAGCTTCCTTTAACACCTAAAGGCAACCTCTCTTTTTGGAGATAGACCATCTTATCACCAACTTGAAATGATTTTGGCCTCCTTTTGCAATCAACAAGTTGTTTATATTTCTGATTTTGTGCTTTCAAAACACCACGAATCTCTTCAAATAGTCCAGTGTAATTATCAACAAGCTGATTTTAAGTTTGCCCTTGATGGTAGCTTCACCATGTCCTCCACATGTGTTGGAACTTTGGTGTAGACAATGGAAAAAAGGACTCCTTCCCGTGGATCTATGCTTGGAGTTATTGTAGAACTCTCTAAGAGATAAAGCCAAATCCCATTGTCCCTTTCTTTCTCCACAAATGCAACGCATAAGATTATCCAAAAACTTCTTCACCATTTTCGTTTGTCCATCTGTTTGTGGGTGGGCCGTGCTAGAAAATTTCAATTTAGTGTTGAATTGCTTTCATAAAGTAATCCAAAATGCAACAAGAAACTTGCTATCATGGTCTAAGATGATGGACCTTGGAACTCCATGAAGTCTTACCACTTCTCGAAAGAATAGCTTAGCTACATGGTGAGCATCCATTGTCTTGCGCCATGAGATGAAATGAGCCATCTTAGACAATCTGTCCACGACCACAAAGACAACATCACTCCCTCGTCTTGTTCTTGGCAAGCCCAAGCCCAAATCCATAGTGATGTTCTCCCATGGAGCCACAGGAACAGTCAAAGACATGTATAAGCCCGTGTGTTCTGGACATGGCCTATGCAGGTTTGACATATGGGGCATCACTGAACAAACTTTCCAGCATCTCCCTTTAATTGCGCCAAAGTATCGATCTTCCAGGTTAGCGATAGTCTTGTCCCGTCCAACATGGCCACTAAGATCACTTGAATGGAGATCTCTAACCAGTTTGTCAAGTAGAGAACTTCTTGGAATCCAAAAACCATTGTTTTTGAGGCGATAGCCATCTTGCACTGAGTAGTCATCACCTAATGGTTGGCGCCTTGTGTGCTTTACCCAAACATGGTCAAAGTCTTCATCATCCTCATACAACTCCTTTATTTGATCAATGCATGGAAGTTCAACCTCAAAATAAGTCAATAGGCATGCACGACGACTTAAAGCGTCAGCCACTCGGTTAGTCATTCCAGATTTATGCACGATGAGATAGTTAAACCTCTCAAGATATGCTGCCCATCTGGATAGCATGCGATCAACATGTTTTTGATTTCTAAAATGCTTCAAGGATTGATGGTCAGTGTAGACGACAAACTCTTTAGATATCAAATAGACTTCCCGGATTTTCAAAGCTCTGAAAACGGCATACAATTCTTGCTGATAAGTACTCCATTTCTATCTAACTTCTCTTAAATTCTCACTAAAGAAAGCAATGGGTTTCCTTTCTTGAGATAATACAACCCCAATGCCTACTCCACTTGCAACACACTCCAACTCAAAAGTCTTATTGAAATTAGGTAGCACCAAGCTAGGAGCTTGTGAGAGTTTTTGCTTGATCTCATTGAAACTAGCTTCAACTGCTTCTGTCCATTGGAAATTTCCTTTCTTCAGGCACTCAGTAATTGGTGCCATGATAGTGCTGAAATTCTTCACCAATCGCCTATGGAAAGTTGCAAGGCCATGAAAACTTCTTATTTCAGAAATGGTCTTTGGAGTTGGCCATTCTTAGATTGCTTCAACCTTAGAATCATCAAAACAAATACCATCACATGTTATGATGAATGATGAACCATAGAAAAAAGAAGTTGTGTTTGTAGGAAAACACATTTCTTTAGGTTGACGTAGAGCTCATTTCCCCTTGGTACTTCTAGCACCTTCCGAATGTGATCAAAGTGCTCATCCTCATCCTTGCCACAGATCAAGATTTCATCGAAATAGACCACAACAAAGTGGGATGAGAAGAGTCGACGGACTTGATTCATCAAGTGCATAAAGGTACTTGGTGCATTTGAGAGTCCAAATGGCATGACTAGCCATTCAAACAACCATTCCTTTGTATTGAAGGTAGTTTTCCATTCATCCCCGGGTCTGATACAGATTTGATAATATCCACTTCTTAAATATAGCTTTGTGAACACTTTGGTCCCACTAAGTGGCCGAACATATCATCCAAACAGGGAATAGGGAATGTATACCTTATAGTGATCTTGTTAATGGCACTATTGTTCGTACACATGCGCCAAGATCCATCTTTCTTCGGCGTGATCATGGATAGTACAACACATGGGCTAATACTATCTTGAATGTGCCCCCTTTTTACCAAATTTTCTCCACTTTCTCCTTCAATATATCATGTTCTTTTGTGCTCATTCGATAGTGTGGAAGATTGGGAAGGCTTGCTCCCAGAATTAAGAAAATTCTACATTAAATTCTTCTGATTAGTGTCAGGCCTTGTGGCTCTCCAAGTATGTTGAAATTCTGCTAATAAGCCATGTAACTTTACTGGAATTCTGACAGCCGGGTGCTCTTCTCCTTTTATAATAAGTGCAACAAACACATTCTTTTCCCCTCCTCCTTAGAGATATCACCAACAGTTTTATTTGGTAGAATATTGATCCTTATCTTGTTCCAATTGGCAGAGTAAGAATTCTCCTTGCCCTTTTGTGTGGTATCCACATCAAATTGCCATGGTCTCCCAAGAAGGACATGACTGGCATCCATATCAACTACGTCACACAACACATTTGAGCGGTAATGCTTGCCCAAAGAAAGTGGCATGTTGCATTGTTTGGTGATATTCATATTCACTCCTTTCTTGGTCCACCTAATAGTGTAGGGGTTTGGATGATCATGAGTCCCAAGCTTTAAATGGTTCACCAACTTCTGAGAGATAAGATTCTTGCAACTATCAATCACTAATTTGCATACCTTGCCATTCACCATGCATTTGCTCTCGAATATTTTCTTCCATTGTGTGTCATTAGGTTGTGGTGTGGAACATAAGATACATTGAACCACATATACCACCTCTTCACCTTCTTCTTGACAAACCTCTTGTCCATCTATATCTTCATATCCACATTCTTCCTTATTGTCTTCACCATCATAGACAGGTGTGTTAACAACTTTCCTTAGTGGTCAACCGCTGGATATGTGTACCTCTTCACCACATTCATAGCATTTTGGGCCTTCATTGGACTTACTCTTGCCTCTAGTTTTCTTCTGGATGGGCCGTTTTGCCTTTGGTGGAGCGGTCTCTTCTTCCACTCTATTAGGTTGATTCCTAGACAAGCCTTCAATATGGCGATATGGAGGATATGGAGCCTTAGTCCTTTATCATACTCACAAACTCCTCGAGCTTCAGGGCTAGAGCTTGTGCTTGACCAATGGACCAGATTTGTTGCATCATCAATCTATCTTGAATAGCATCATTGAGACCATTGATGTACCTTGCAACTTGTTGATCTTTAGTTTTAGCAAGGTTGCACGTCACTTGTGGCCTTACAAACTCCTCCATCTAATCTAAAACAACCATGTTTCCCTGAGCACAGTTTTGGAATTGGATAAATATGATATGGTCAAATCAGCGGGTAAAAATCTCCCTTTCCAAAGACTTTTCATTTCCCATCAAGTTCTCACACGAGGTTCTCCTCTCATTCTGCGTTCTTGTTGAACATGGTGCCACCATGCACTGCCTCCTCCTTTTAGCTTGTACGTAACCAAAGAAACTCTACGATATTTTGGAATCTCCATGACCTCAAAGAAAGTCTCCACTTAATATAACCAATCAAATCACCCTTCAGTATCAACATTACCATGAAAAGTTGGGATCTAAGCTTTCACCTTGTATGTATCCCTTGCATATGTAGGACTAGGTACTCTCTGATATGCATAGAGATCAGCTTATTCAAGCGCATCATCATATTCTTCACCATCAGAAGCTTCAACATAAATAGGCCTCCTTGAAGTACGCTGAATTGCACGTTGTCATGGTGGTCTTGCTCCAAGATTACCTCCCCTTCTTCATCCTTGAACATCTTCTTATTCTTTATATGAATCTTGTTCATTTTCAGCAGGGGGAACACCCTTTCTTATCATATCAACCAGTTGGTCAAATATCCGATTAAGACCTTCACGCAGCTCTTTGATTTGTTGTGATACATCATCTATCATTTTATCCAATTGCTCCATTGCTTGTTGCAGTTTGCTCTCAAAGAGAACAACAAGAACTTGTATGGATCAACGGGGCTTTGGTACCACCTGAAGCAGCACAAGGTTGTGGAGGAGCTACTCCACCCGACTGCTACAATGTGTACAACACAAGTGTTGAAGGAACTACTTCAACGTGTTGTACTAGATATCTCTCTAGATGCGGAGGTAGGGTGTGACAGCCCAAGTGCTGTCCCTACCTTATTTGGCATGTAACCCATGTATGAACCTTGTGTCATGAGCTTATGAGATGTTTTCCAACTTGGCATCATGTGTGGTTTGCATTCATGCATCATGTCATCATGCATTCCTTTCATTTTTCTTGCCATGTGTGTTTCATGTGCCTTGTTGTGATGGCTTGGTGGGGTTATGATTGTGATGTGTGAGGTGTTGTGTGTGGTTGGATCCATGTGTGCTCCTCCTCTTCTTCTTCCCCTCTCTTTTCTCCTTCACATCACCTCTCATCTTTCCCCCTCTCTTCATATTTATTTTATGAGCAGAGTTATTTGCCTCTTTAAATTGTTTAAAAATGTTCAAGAGGTGGCCCCATTTGTTTTATGAATAGTGAGTATGATAGTCTTGATGTTTGGGGTTATTGGTATTTCTAATTTTATTTAAAAAGGAGCTGCCATTTTAAATATTAAATAAATTACTTGTTTTATAAATCAACTTAATATTTTTAATAAAAGGTGCACATTATTTCCTCCTCAAAATTATTTTTGTTTTGTTCAAAACCCTTTTAAATTGCCCTAGGGATTTATGTTGGCGTGGCTGGTTTTATTAAATGGGAAAACCCTTTGCTTTTCTCTGCTTTAGTTGAGAGAGAGTGAGAGGGAGAGAGTGGGCCGCGGCCCAGCCCACGTGAGCAGGGACGGCTACCTGCTCCCGTCCCCTCTCCGTTAGTGCAGTGTGAGACAGAGAGCTCCGCCCCGCCTTTTCCGTCGCCGTCGCCGTCTGCCCCGTCGCCTTTATAGCCTCCTCGACATGTGTGCCTTTCCCCTAGGGTTCCTCTCCCTCCTCGCGCCGCTGCCCCCTTTCTCTCCTACTCTCCTGTCCTCGACAAGGTAGGATTCAGAGGTGCCAGAGAGTGTGTGGGTGAGTTTCAGAGAAGTGCTCGCCTCCGCGGGAGCTTCTCCGACGAGCCATTCGAGTAGGAGGTCATCGAGGGCGTGCCGTAGTCGCCATCTTCCTCCTCGTCGTCCTCTGCATCCTCGAGGGACTCCAAGGCCGCACCTTCTTCTTATCCCTCATCATCGCCGGAAGCCCTGCGCCACCGTCTTCTTCCCCTGCTTCGTCTCCGGCCCTCTTCTTCCCCGTCGTCGACTGCATCGTGACCGGCTCGTCGTCGCCTTCCCCTAGGTGAGCTGCCGGTCCCCGTAGGCCTTCTCCTCCGTGTGTATCGCCGTAGTTCCTCGCCGCCGTTGTCTGTCGCCGCCGAGAGCTAGTCGAGCACCTGCCGCTCGCCTCCTTCCTCCTCACCGCAAGGTGAGCAGGGGAATGGGTTCCCTAGGTGTTCCTGCGTGTGCGTGAGTAGTTAGGGTCGCCGGATCCGCTGTGTGTCGCCGCAATTTGGCCGCCGCCATTGCTTGTCGCTGTTGCTCTGCCTTTCTTCAGTTTCGTCAGTAGAACCATATATGTGTGTGTGTATAAATCAGATCGTTCTCTCCTTTTGTTAAGTATCGATTCGATAGCGCAGTGGTGGCCGGCTCGTTCTGTGACTAGGAGGTCAGGGGTTCGACCCCCGAACCCTCCCCTTTTTCTTTTTTGTGTTTTTCTTTTCTTTCTTTGTTTTTCGTTCACTCTTGCCACATATGTGTGTGTGCAATGTTTGAGTGTGTGTGTGTTGTTTTTTTCTGTTGTGTGTGTAGCTAGTGTAGTGCATATGTGTGTATGCACATGTGTAGTGTGTAGGGTGTGGTGTGTGTGTGCTTATTGCTTACACACATGTGAGTGTATGTGAGTGTGGTTGTGTGTGTGTATGTGTCACATGGTGATGCATGCACCTACATGGGAGATGTGTGTGTGGTTGTGTGTGTATGCACAAGTGGCATATATACACATGCATGCATATATGAGTTGTGAGTGTGTGTGTGTGTGTGCATGTGGGTGTGTGGTGCACCATGCATGACACCTGTGTGTGTGTGTGTGCTCTTTGCACACCCATACATGTGTGTGTTCTTGTAGGTGTGTGTGTAGTGTAGGATATGTGTGTGTGCTTCTTGCATACACCCATATATGTATGTGAGTGAGTGTAGTGTGTAGATGTGTGTAGGTGTATGTGGGCATACATGTATGAAAGTGCATGTGTGCCTATATACACACATGCTTGAGTGTGGTGTGCTTGGTGTGTGGTGTGTAGGTGTTATGAGAGGTGTGTGTATGTTATACATACACACACACATGTGCATGAGTAGCTCCATGTGTAGGTGTTCTCTTTTATGTGCATAGTAAGCATAGTTTCTCTTCTAGCTAGTTTTATCTTTGCAATGATGCTATTCCATGATATCATGTTCCTTAGTTGCTATTAAACCATTTCCTACAAGCATCAATAGGTTACATGCCCTTTTGGGCCATTTGCATGCATGTGCATTAGTGTCATAAGTCACCCATGCATTAGGAGGTCAATTTTCGACCTAAGATTTCTCCCACTTGCTCCAAGAAAGTATATGTGTATGAGTAATGATTTTGGGATAAAATAAACCCATGAATGCACCTGTGAAGTCAGATTTGATTTTGGGGCAACTTGATAAAACTGCATTTTTATGCTGTGATGCCCTTTTGTCTTTTATTTATGATTTATTCTATGCATGGTTTTAAGTTCTTGCCAACATGAGATTGCTAGATAAAGTTACTGGGAATGTCCCAGTATTTTTGTTAACTATGCTAAGTCACCAGATAACTGGGAACCATGCTGTTTAGTGAGCAACTTTATGTTTCTGTTCAGCTGGCTTAGAAATGGCTGTCTGAAGATTTGTAGTTATTGTTTTACCATGAAGAGTGGGCTGTATCTTGTGATATGTTTGGATTTTTCTCATGCTCAGTGTTAGTTAATTGTAGTATTTATTGCCATCTACCATCCTGTTAATTTTCATGCCAATAGGATCCCTCTAGCATATTTAACCAGTGCTGTCAACTTGCTACTTTATTAACCCAGATTCCAGAAAACTGGAATTTTCACTGTCTCAGAAAACTGATCCATCATGCCAACTTGTTTGCTTCTTGATTATTGATGTGTGGCTCCTTTTCTGGTGGTGTAATTGGATGAATTGATGTGTGTGTTGAGTAGATTCTGTAAGTCTCTTGTTTGTGGCTGTAGGGTTCCTGTAGCTCTAGTTGTGATCTGTAGAATTTGCTATATTGCTGTTTAGTGGCTGATTTGGTGTTTTATTGTTTTGTGACTTGTGGGAGCTATACTCCATGGAATTGATTGATTCTTGAGTCTATTATGATTGATTTTTCATCACCTATCCAGTGGATACCGTGTAATGCCAAGAATTAGCCCATCGCTTGGTGAACTTGTGATTTTGCCTCTGTACGTTGTCGTGAGCGTATCGTGAGAACCGTAGCTCCGTTTCTTGCGATCCTTATATGCATTCCTATCGATTTTGCATGATGCATCAATATTTGCCATGTTCATGCATGTCTAAATAACTTAACATGAGGTTATGTCCAGATTCACTAATATACAAACTTTGCATGTGAAACTTGACTAGTTTGTGGTTGCCATGTTAAGTTTCTTCTAAAATGAATCATGCATCATCTTGGTTGTGCATTGCACCTTGGTTGGTTATTTATTTGATGTTTCTCTTGGGTAGATGCAAGTGTCGATACTGAGTTCGAGGACCCTGGAGAGTACCACTACGAGGATCCCGCTACTTGTTTCACAGAAGAACCAACAGGCAAGATGATCGTACCCGGATCCTGATACTATTTTTGCTTGCTAGTTCCTCGCTCTTACCATTAAAATTGCGCTACCTACCACTTGATATCAGCCCCCATGTTGCCATGACAGCCTCTAACTTCCACATCCTAGCAAACCTTTGATTGGCTAAGTTACCGCTGCTCAACCCCTCTTTTAGCGTTCTTAGTTGCAGGTGCAGGTTGTTCCATGTGATAACATGGAGTTGAATATCACAATAAATTCTGTTATTTAATTTAATGCACATATATATATCTTGGTATTGGTGGAGGGCTTGGCCTTTTGCTAAGTGATTTATTCCGCTGTTACCGCCATAGTTTTCTTGTTACGGGTGTTATGTTTCCATACTTTTTGCTCCTAACACGCTCGGGGTTGTTATGGGGACCCCCTTGTTTATTCGATTGAGATTAAAACTTGTCTGGAAAGACCCAACTTTGGTACTACATTTGCTAATAACTTAATAAAACTTGCATAGGGCTTTACAACCCCGTGGATAATTAATCAACAACCCGGACGAGTGCTCCTCATGAGTGTTGGTCCAAACTGGGCTGCCTGCGGGGCCGCCTCGAGGAAACTTGAGGATTGGTTTTCCCTGTAGCTAGTCCCATCTATCGTGTCCTGAGAACGAGATACACGGCTCTTATCGGGTTCGTCGACACGTCGGGTGGTCTTGCTGGGTTTGTTTTACCTTTATCGAATGTCTTGCGTGTGGACTCTGACTTTCTTTGGGTTTTCTCGAGGTGTTGGAATTCCTTTGGAATTACCGATGAAGACCACGAGATCCGTGGTCGAGGAATTCCCGCGGAGTGTGGTTATTTGTGATGGACTAGTTGGAGCACCCCTGTAGGGTTAAATCTTTCGGAAAGCCGTGCCCGCGGTTATGTGGCAACTTGGATATTTGTTTAACACCCGATTATAGCAAACTTGAAGTAAACTCTAATTAAAATACACCAACTGTGTGAGTAACCATGACCGTCTCTGCTCGTGAACATGATCCGAGAGAGAACATGGTGGGGTTATGATTGACGTAAGTAAGTGTTCAGAATCTCATAGAGATCATACTAGATTCGATCGTTCTTTGTAGGCCACTCATATTTATTTCATGTTGCGTAAGCTAGCCACCACATATGCTTAGTGCTGCTACAAACTAAACACTACCCCTTCCCAACCTTTAAGCTTGAATAGTCCCGGGCACATGATAGCTGAGTCCTCTGTGGCTCACAGTTTACTACAACACTCCAGTTACAGGTTCAGATGAGTACGTGCAGGATGATCTTACCCAGCTCCAGTGGGAGTATGACGAGGAAAGAGGCAAGATGTATGTGACGTATCCGGATGAGTAGAGGACCTGGTCGTGATCTTTGGGGCAGCGAGATAGTTTCATTTGCATCTGTTTTATCGTTTGATTTCATCCGTAGCCGGACCCTGTTTCATCTTGATGATTGAACTCTGAGTGGATTGTAATTTAGCATGTGGCAAGTGTAAGACAACTTATATACTCATCTCTTCTGTAATGTATGATGCAATGTTACTATACTTGCTAACGACAAAATGCGCCTCTATCCCTTGCAAGGCCCTCGTGTCTTAAAATGGATAGGTGCGCATTTTGGGCGTGACAAGTTGGTATTCAGAGCCATACGACCATAGGAGCCTTTGCTTGTTCAAACTTGGCCGAGTCGTGTCTAGTGAAAACTATTTTGAGTCTAGTTATATTGGAGAGTAGGATTCTTTTTACTCCTCTTCTATGCTCTGGTGAGGTATTCGACTTAGGAAATTTTGATTCTACTCCTCTTCTCGCTCAAAATTTTTTTAGGATCACGCGGGTATTTTGGAGTCTATATGATGCCGATGTGACAGGGTTCTGTCTTGGTGCCTCCTGTCTGACTTGATTTCTTCTAGGGAGTCGAGCTCTAGGGAATATTGCCACATCGCTATCATTCAGCTTCCTTGATATCTCAGGACGGAGAATGTTCAGAATTACTTCAATACTTATCGTGGTGAGATAAGGTCGGAGTCACCTAGTACTGGGGAGGCGTCCGGGGTACCACCATGGTTTAGTATCGTTGTGAGTTCGAGGATTCGAGTTTAGACGAGTTTGCGAAATTTCTTGAATTATGGTGTGGAAGGTTGCGGATGCAGTTGTAGCTGATTACCTAGGGTAGGTTCCTGATTCCGCAACCCGAATCACATAAACAAGAAAGTTTTCGGAAGTTCATAGGTGGGAAATCTTGTAGTCATCTAGGATCATCTTCTCCAGATGTATTGGGCATGTACATTTGTTCCGAGCGCTTAGCTCAATACTTTTGCGTTATTGCAAGTGGCTTCTAAGTTCTGATGATGTTACCATAACTGAAGAAGCATTCTTACTAATTTTTCAGTAGGAAGGCTATGTTGTTTATTGTTCAATTTCTTTCAAGCATTTGATTCAACTTATGATTCATCTTATCAATGAGGTGCTGATGCGTTTTGTCCATCTTCAGGATGGCTCCACCAACTCGCAGCAATCCGGGTCGTGGTGAGGAGCAGACTGATGTTCCACCGCCACCCCCGCCACCGCCTCCTCTGCCTCCTCCTCCAGAAGCTTGGCAAGCTGTGATGGCCGCAACCAATGCGAACACTCAGATGTTGCTCAAACTATTGCAAGAAAGGGAGCAGGGTCAGCAAGGTTTTCAAGGGAATTTTCAGAATCAGCCTCAGTTTGCAACGCTCAATCAGTTCCTTGCCAACCAGCCCAAGACTTTCACCTGTTGTGAGCAGCCTCTAGATGCTGATGATTGGCTTCGTGATATGAGTAAGCATTTTGAGTGCAGCAATGTCAGGCCAGAGGACTTCGTCAGGTTTGCATCGTTCCAGCTAAAGGGTCAAGCAGCTGATTGGTGGCAGCAGTATAAGGATTCCAGGGGCGATCGTGTTGTTACTTGGGATGATTTCCATCGTGAATTCAAGGCTCATTACATTCTGACAAGCTTTGTCGAAGAGATGCGTGAGAAGTTCAGGCACATGAAGCAAGGAACCAAGTCAGTCTACCAGTACAACGTCGAGTTCCAGAATCTAGCCCGTTATGCCAAGCAAGATGTTCCAGATGACAAAGCTATGATCTATCAGTTCAGAGGTGGTCTCAAGGATGAGCTTATGCCAGGCTTAGTTCTTCAGGAGCCTCGTGAGTTTGATCAGTTCTATAACATGACTTTGAAGATTGATGCAGCTCAGCTCAAGTTGGAGAACTCTAAGAAGCGTTCAAGGGATTCATATTCTTCTTCTTCCGGCTCTCACATGGTTCCAAAGCAGCAGAAGTATTGGGCGCCAAATCCTCTTCTGTTTCGTCCTCCTCAGCAGCAGAAGCATTTTGGTGGTCTTGGTTCTTCTCACCCACCCAACCCAGGTTTCCAGCAGAAGAACCAGGCGTCCAAGGCTGTTTTTGTTCCTCCTCCAGGCAATGTTCGTCCGCTTTCTAAGGTGACTTGTCATAAGTGTGGCCAGAAGGGCCACTATGCAAACAAGTGCAACCAGCGGCGTCTTCCGCCTCCTCCTCCTGTCAAGCCTCGAGGCAATGCTATGGTGAAGCATAATCCCAAGACCGGAAGAGTGAATATGGTGAATGCAGCTGAAGCAGAGCAAGCCAATGATGTGATCATGGGTAATCTCTCAGTTAATTCTATTCCTGCAAAAGTTTTGTTTGATACTGGTGCATTGCATTGTTTCATGTCATATCCTTTTGCGGCAAAACATGGTTTTTCCACGGAGTTTTTGCCAAATGCATTGCAAGTTGTGTCTCCCAGGAAGTGTCTCAGTTCAAAGATGGTGGTTCGGGATGCTTCTATCAAGATGGACAATTATTATTTTCTAGCTTCCCCAATTGTTCTCGATAATTCCGATATTGATCTCATTCTGGGCATGGACTTCCTGGCTATGAATAAGTCTTATGTTGATTGTCAAGCAAAAGAAGTCAAGCTGACTCATCCTTCAGAACACGTGATTATATTCGCGGCTCGCGATGACACAATCCGTCTCTTTGCTCTTAATGAGAAGGGTGAAATCTCGTCGATTTCTCAAATTTTGGTGGTTTGTGAGTATGAAGGTGTATTTCCAGAAGAGTTGCCAGGAATGCCTCCGTACCGGCCAGTCGAGTTCGTGATTGATCTCGAGCCCGGAACTGAACCGGTCTGCAAGCGCCCGTATAAACTTGGCCCCGAAGAGTTGAAAGAGTTGAAGAAGCAGCTAGATGAGTAAGAACGTCTAGGTCTGATCAGACCAAGTTCTTCTCCATGGGGTTGTGGTGTTTTGTTTGTCAAGAAGAAAGATGGCACGGATCGTCTTTGTGTTGATTACCGGCCATTGAACAAGAAGACAATCAGAAACAAGTACCCACTTCCAAATATCAATGAGTTGTTTGAACAACTGAAAGGTGCCAAGGTTTTCTCCAAGTTGGATCTTCGCATGGGTTATCATCAGATTCGCATTCGCGAAGAAGACATTCCCAAGACTGCTTTCAGGATGAGTTTTAGCTCTTATGAGTACACCGTCATGTCGTTTGGTCTTGCTAATGCTCCTCCAACCTTCTCAAGAATGATGAATTTCATTTTCTCTCCTTTCAAGAATGAGTTTGTCTTGGTCTATCTAGATGATATCCTTGTGTTCTCGGAGACAGAAGAAGATCATGCAGAGCATCTCCGCCTTGTGCTTGACAAGTTAAGAGAGCATCGGTTCTATGCCAAGTTTTCCAAGTGTGAGTTCTGGCTCAATAAAGTGGTGTACCTGGGCATGTCATCTCTGCGGAGGGAATTAAAGTGCACCGTGAGAAAGTTGAAGCAATATTGAAGTGGGAACCTCCTCAGAACGTCAAGAAGCTTCGGAGTTACCTCGGGCTTGCTAGTTATTGCAGAAGGTTCGTGGAGAACTTCTCTCAAATTGCCAAGCCTCTGTCCAATCTCCTCCAGAAGATTGTCAAGTATGTTTGGTCTCCTGAGTGTGATGTGGCGTTCAATACACTCAAGCAGAGACTGACTTCAGCTCCAGTTCTTGTTCCTTCTGAGCAGTCCAAGCCTTTCCAAGTTTTCTGTGATGCTTCTCTCCAAGGTCTTGGTGGTGTTCTCATGCAAGATAATAAGATTGTTGCTTATACCTCGCGTCAGTTGAAGCCTGCCGAGAAGAACTACCCCACTCATGATCTTGAGTTGGCGACAGTTGTGCATGCTCTAATTACTTGGAGGCATTTGTTGTTGGGTAGACCAGTTGAGGTGTACACCGATCACAAGAGCTTGAAGTACATTTTCACTCAACCAAATCTCAATCTTCGGCAATCTCGTTGGGTGGAAATGCTCGAGGACTTCAATCCAAGCATTGAGTATACTCCTGGGAAAGCAAATGTCATTGCAGACGCGCTCAGTCGTAAGGCGTACTACAATAGTCTAATCTTGAAGCCTCTTCAGCCCGAGCTTTGCGAAGCATTCCGCAAGCTCAACCTTCAGATGATTCCGCAAGGATTTCTTGCCAATCTTCAAGTCTCTCTGACTCTGGAAGATCAGGTTTGCCAAGCGCAGCTTCTTGACGCTATGGTGAAGAAAGTGAAGAAAGGTGTGGCCAAGAGAATTCCGAAGTATAAGTGCTTTCGTATTGATGACAAGGATACCTTGTTCTTCGAGGACCGTCTCATGGTTCCAAAAGGTGATCTCAAAAAGGTTATCATGGACGAAGCACATAATTCCCTGCTATCCATTCATCCAGGCAGTTCAAAGATGTATGAGGATCTCAAGCAAAACCTTCTGGTGCACTCGCATGAAACGTGAAATTGCTCAGTTCGTGAACGAGTGTGATGTTTGTTGCAGAGTGAAGGCGGAGCATCAACGTCCAGCAGGTCTTATTCAGCCTTTGCCTATCCCAGAGTGGAAATTTGATCATGTTGAGATGGATTTCGTAACTGGGTTTCCCAAGTCCAAGAGAGGCAACGATGCCATCTTTGTGGTTATCGACAAGCTGTCAAAAGTTGCTCATTTCCTGCCAGTCAAAGAATCTATCTCGGCAGCTCACCTTGCAGAGTTGTATACGTCAAGGATAGTGTCTTTGCATGGTATTCCTCAGCTCATCTCTTCTGACCGTGTAAGTCTCTTCACTTCCAAGTTTTGGGAGTCCTTCCAGACTGCTATGGGTACCAAGATCCATTTCAGCACTGCGTTCCATCCGCAGACAAGTGGTCAAGTTGAGAGAGTCAATCAGATCCTTGAAGATATGCTTAGAGCCTGTGTGATTTCATTCGGCATGAAGTGGGAAGACTGTCTTCCATATGCTGAATTCTCATACAACAATAGCTTCCAAGCTAGTTCAGGCAAGGCCCCGTTCGAGATTCTCTACGGCAGAAAGTGTCGTACCCCGCTTAACTGGTCTGAAACCGGTGAGCATCAGATATTGGGAAATGATATGATCACTCAAGCAGAAGAGATGTGCCATGTCATTCGTGAGAACCTCAAAGCAGCTCAGTCCCGACATAAGAGTTATTACGATAACAAACATCGGGATGTTTCTTTCCAAGTGGGTGATCTAGTCTATCTCAGAGTCTCTCCCATGAAAGGCACTCAGCGGTTTGGAATTGAAGGGAAGCTAGCTCCTCGTTTTGTTAGTCCTTTCAAAGTTGTTGGCAAGAGAGGTGGTCTTGCATATCAACTAGAGCTTCCTTCAAATTTCGCAAATGTGCATGATGTCTTCCATGTTTCTCAGCTCCGGAAATGTTTCAAGACTCCTGAGCGGACCATTGACCTCCAAGACATCAATCTCCAAGAAGATCTCTCTTATCGTGAGCACTCAGTTGCCATTCTTGAAGAAACTGAGCGTAAGACTCCCAACAAGTCTATCAAGTTCCTCAAGGTGAAGTGGTCTCATCATTCTGACAAATAAGCTACTTGGGAACGTGAGGACCTTCTCCGTTCCGAATTTCCAGACTTCTTTCGTTCCTAGATCTGGGGTTGAGATCCTCTTGTAGTGTGGGAGAGTTGTGACAGCCCAAGTGTTTTCCCTACCTTATTTGGCATGTAACCCATGTATGAACCTTGTGTCATGAGCTTATGAGATGTTTTCCAACTTGGCATCATGTGTGGTTTGCATTCATGCATCATGTCATCATGCATTCCTTTCATTTTTCTTGCCATGTGTGTTTCATGTGCCTTGTTGTGATGGCTTGGTGGGGTTATGATTGTGATGTGTGAGGTGTTGTGTGTGGTTGGATCCATGTGTGCTCCTCCTCTTCTTCTTCCCCTCTCTTTTCTCCTTCACATCACCTCTCATCTTTCCCCCTCTCTTCATATTTATTTTATGAGCAGAGTTATTTGCCTCTTTAAATTGTTTAAAAATGTTCAAGAGGTGGCCCCATTTGTTTTATGAATAGTGAGTATGATAGTCTTGATGTTTGGGGTTATGGGTATTTCTAATTTTATTTAAAAAGGATCTGCCATTTTAAATATTAAATAAATTACTTGTTTTATAAATCAACTTAATATTTTTAATAAAAGGTGCACATTATTTCCTCCTCAAAATTATTTTTGTTTTGCTCAAAACCCTTTTAAATTGCCCTGGGGATTTATGTTGGGGTGGCTGGTTTTATTAAATGGGAAAACCCTTTGCTTTTCTCTGTTGTAGTTGAGAGAGAGTGAGAGGGAGAGAGTGAGCCGCGGCCCAGCCCACGTGAGCAGGGATGGCTACCTGCTCCCGTCCCCTCTCCGTTAGTGCAGTGTGAGACAGAGAGCTCCGCCCCGCCTTTTCCGTCACCGTCGCCGTCTGCCCCGTCGCCTTTATAGCCTCCTCAACATGCGTGTCTTTCCCCTAGGGTTCCTCTCCCTCCTCGCGCTACTGCCCCTTTCTCTCCTTCTCTCCTGTCCTCAGCAAGGTAGGATTCAGAGGTGCCAGAGAGTGTGTGGGTGAGTTTCAGAGAAGTGCTCGCCGCCGCGGGAGCTTCTTCGACGAGCCATTTGAGTAGGAGGTCGTTGGGGGTGTGCCGTCGTCGCCATCTTCCTCCTTGTCGTCCTCTGCATCCTCGAGGGACGCCAAGGCCACGCCTTCTTCTCCCTCGTCATCGCCGGAAGCCCTGCGCTGCTGTCTTCTTCCCCTACTTCGTCTCCGGCCTTCTTCTTCCCCGTTGTCGACTGCATCGTGACCGGCTCGTCGTCGCCTTCCCCTAGGTGAGATGCCGGTCCCCGTAGGCCTTCTCCTCCGTGTGTATCGCCGTAGTTCCTTGCCGCCGTTGTTTGTCGCTGCCGAGAGCTAGTCGAGCACCTGCCGCTCACCTCCTTCCTCCTCACCATAGGGTGAGCAGGGGAATGGGTTCCCTAGCTGTTCCTGTGTGTGAATGAGTAGTTAGGGTCGCCGAATCCACCGTGTGTCGCCGCAATTTGGTCACCACCGTCGCCTGTCGCCGTTGCTCTGCCTTTCTTCAGTTTCGTTAGTATAACCATATATATGTGTTTGTATAAATCAGATCGTTCCCTCCTTCTGTTAAGTATCGATTCGATAGCACAGTGGTGGCCGGCTCGTTTTGTGACCAGGAGGTCAGGGGTTCGACCCCTGTCATGGATTTGTCACGCCAGATGTCCGGGTGAACGGACTTAGGTTCGGGGTGAGACGCAACTACATGGCGGCTTGAAGGGGTTGATCGGAATCGAGAAGACATAGAGTTTTACCCAGGTTCGGCCCCTCCGATGGAGGTAAAAGCCTACGTCCTGCTTGTCTGGTATTGATGATGATGAAAATCTCTCGGTTACAAGGGTGCTAATTGCTACCTCTAATCTCTTGTGTTGTCTAAACTTGTAGACTTATGTCTCTTGAGAACTTGTCCCTCTAGGGGTGCTCTACCCCTCCTTATATAAGTGGAGAGGGTAGGTTTACAAATAGAGTCCTACTAGGAGTAGGATTAGGACTAGTCTCTCACGAATCCTACTCTGGGTCTTATTTCCTTTAAGGGAATCCTTCTCTCTTGTGGGCCTTCTCCTACGGGCCTTCTCTTGTGAGCCGCCTGGCGCCGGCTCACCCGCCGGGTCTTGGGCTTGGTCATCCTGTGACCCGCTTGCCGAGTCATAAATAAGATGTCATGTCTTTGACGGTTCTCCTGTGAGTTGCCTGGCCAGGTCATTAATAGGATGTCATGTCTTCGGCCGGGTCTCTTGTGAGTCGCCAGGTCGGGTCATACCATGGGGTATATCCCCGTCAACCCCCGAACCCTCCCCTTTTTCTTTTTTTTGTGTTTTTCTTTTCTTTCTTTGTTTTTGTTCACTTGCCATATATGTGTGTGTGCAATGTTTGAGTGTTTTTTTTCTGTTGTGTGAGTGTAGCTAGTGTCGTGCATATGTGTGTATGCACATGTGTAGTGTGTAGGGTGTGGTGTGTGTGTGTGCTTATTGCTTACACACACATGTGAGTGTATGTGAGTGTGGTTGTGTGTGTGTATGTGTCACATGGTGATGCATGCACCTACATGGGAGATGTGTGTGTGGTTGTGTGTGTATGCACAAGTGGCATATATACACATGCATGCATATATGAGTTGTGAGTGTGTGTGTGCATGTGGGTGTGTGGTGCAACATGCATGACACCTGTGTGTGTGTGTGCTCTCTTGTGGGCCTTCTCCTGTGGGCCTTCTCATGTGAGCCGCCTGGTGCCGGCTCACTCGCCGCGTATTGGGCTTGGTCATCCTGTGACCCGCTTGCCGGGTCATAAATAAGATGTCATGTCTTTGACGGGTCTCTTGTGATTTGCCTGGCCGGGTCATTAATAGGATGTCATGTCTTCGGTCGGGTCTCCTGTGAGTCGCCAGGCCGGGTCATACCATGGGGTATATCGCTATCATTAGGCCCCAGGTTAGCTTGAATTTATTCATGGTAAGCTCCTGAAATAAGAGTAACAAATATGTTAAGTGGCCGGCTTGCTCCTTGGGCCGGCTTATAAAATGGCTTCTCAGAAATCTGGGTCTTTTCTCCATATGAATGAGTCGTCTTGATAATCATCTTGCTTGTCAATGTCCTTTGAAAAATATTGAGAATAGACCACCCATATGCCATTGAGTCGGCTTTCCAATACTCTTGGTGGGTCATCTCCGCCGGGTCATAATCATTGATGATGCCGGGTCATTATCATTGGTGACTCCGGGTTAAATAACTAGAATCCTGCTAACTTGATAAATATTGGGATGAAAATCCATCTGATGTAGAACCGGACTTCCTTTGTTGTGAAGCAGGGCGGCTTATATAAACTCTGGCGGGTTATGATCTTTTGATAACACCGGGTCATAAGTGTTGGTGACGCCGGGTCTAACAACTGAACTCCGTATTTAATATCTTGAAAATTCTCCTCAAAGGTTTTGATATGTCCATATTACCTGTAGCCCTCAAGCTCCGAGATTATCCATGATAACTTGGTGCTTTGCAAATAACATTTTGGACCGTGTAGCCCTCAAGTGTCGGGTTGTCCTGCCTGCAGCAACCTGGGACTTATAATTGCCTTATATCTTATAATGCTTCGGTGGGTGTAGCCCCCGAGGGCCGGCTCATCAGAAAGCTTCGGCGGGTGTAGCCCCCAAGGGTCGGCTCATCAGAAAGCTTCGGCGGGTGTAGCCCCCAAGTGCCGGGTCGTCTGCCTGCGGCGACTCGGGACTATGTCAGAATAATATGTCTCACCATAATTTGTTGAATGAATCTTTGACCGTGGTCGTAATATAACCCGGAATGAGTATCCTGGAATAATTCCTTTGTCTTTGACATGAAATTCCTGCTCGTGGTTGCGGTGCAACCCGGCAAATATAAGTTTGAGAAATCCGTGAGTGTTGTAGATTACTACAGAGCACAATTAAAGAAATCTGAGAACCGGCCAATTAGATGTCACGACATTATATCTGACATGGCGGCTCTTTGCAAAATAATAATTTCTCCGAGATGGTTTGAAAACCCCCCAATCATTTATTACTGGTTATGATAAACCATGAAGATCCAGCCATATTGGCTATTAAAAGATCCATTTGCTCTTGCAAAACACTTAACGGTGACTCATCTTAAGAGATAGAACCTGCAAAAATGAACAAGACAGAATATATTCTGCATTGTTGTGAGGGCGGCTTTAAAGAAGCTCAACCCGAAGATGTATACCTTTCATAACATTGCTCCTTTTCTCATAACCTTGCTCTGACCCGGCTTGATAAGTTGGCATGTTACCTGGAGGTGGGAAGCCCTCTTGAATAATCCACGGCTGACATGTCAATCGGAATGGCATAAAGTCGGCTGTTTGCAGGGCAATGTAAGCTGTACCTAAATGTAAGAAGCCTCCAGTTAACGTTTTGAATATTGTATGCGCGGACGCCGGCTGTCGATGGGAGATGTAAGCTATACCCTAAGGCAAGAAGCCTCCATCGACAACCGCGGCTAATGATTAGCCTGAAACGGCATAAAACCGGCTGTTTGAAGGGAGATGTAAGCTATACCCCAAGGCAAGAAGCCTCCTTTAACAGCTACAGTTGATAAGCAATTGAGTTTTGGCATAAAACGCCAGTTGTTAGGGTGAGATAAGCGAACCCGTCGGTAAGAAGCCCCTTTCGACAACCGCGGTTAATAAGTAACCGGAAGTGGTATAAAGTCTGTCATTAGGGTGAGATAAGCGATACCCGTCGGTAAGAAGCCCCCTTCGATGGCCGCAGTTGATAAGCAACTGGAATTTGGTGTACACGCTGTTGTCTTAGGGTCATGTAAGCTATACCAAATGTAAGAAGCCTCCATCAACAACAGCGGTTAATGTACCCAAACTAGGCATAAAGCCAACTGTGCAAGGGAGATGTAAGCTATACCCGAAGGCAAGAAGCCTCCTTGCAACAGTTTAATAACAAATGGTTGTGCAAAGGAGGTGTAAGCTATACCCGAAGGCAAGAAGCCTCTTTGCAACAGTGCTTAATTGGGCATAACGCCGGCTATGCAAGGGAGATGTAAGCTACACCCGAAGGCAAGAAGCCTCCTTGCAACAGCGTAAAAGCTGACTGTGCAGGGGAGATGTAAGCTATACCCGAATGCAAGAAGCCTCCCTGCAATAGCGCTTGATAGGGCATCAAGCCGGATGATGGATCAGCCATTTTGACGGCGAACAAACCACTTCAACTCAAATTTCTGAGCCAGAAAATATCATCTTGCAAAGACCCGGGCTTCTCATTGAAAACAACCAAGTGTGTCCTGCCATCTCTATAGCCCCCGAGCCTCAAGTTGACTCGAAGAGGCGGCTTGAGAATCTTCATCTGAAAGTTGAGGTTTGGCCGTGGCGGGTTATAGATGATCCCGTATGAATTGCCTCAATGATCCGGTCGATGGATCATTCCGGCTGTTTGTTGAAGTGAACCAAATTGTAGTGGTGGTAACTTGTGCGCTTGTTCGCGGGGCGGCTCGTATAGACGAACACTGCACCGATATGCTGAGTTACAATCAGACTATGGGCGGTGTTTTGAGCCCGTCCGTTGGGCGGCTCGTATAGGCGAGTACCGCACTGATATGTTGATGTAGACTGGGTCGTAGGACGGCGATTCGGAACCGTCTGTTGGGCGGCTTGTACTGGTGTATGCAGCCACTTGCATGTTGATGTACATGTAGAAACCAGCCGCGGCATTGTAAGCCGGTGTGGTTGTGAAAGACGCCACGACGTTGTATGCCAGCGCTGATGGCAAGAGACGGCTATGGCGTTGTAAGCCGGCGCGATCGCGAGAGACGGCCGCGGTGTTGTAAACTGGCGGAGACGGTGAGTCGCCCGTGGTGTTGGAAACCGGAATGGACGCCGAGTCGCTGTGGCGTTGTTAAGCCGGTACTTTTGTGAAAGAGGCCACGTCATTGTAAGCCGACACGATCAGTGAGTCGATAGTGGTATCGAACATCGATGTTGACGCACGAGTCGTTCGTGACATTGTAAGCCGGTGCTGAAGACGTGAGGCAGACGCGACATTGTTGATGTAAATCCGACCGCGGAGATGGCGGCTTGCGCCCGTCCGTGGTGGGTTGATATAGTCCAGATGCCGGAGGCGGCGGCTTGCATGGGTGCTCGTCGAGAAGTGCAACCCAGGCGGATGCCCACGCATGATAATATTGACGCGACCTCCATATTTCCGATCCAATGCCATGCCCTTTTTATTATAATTTTTCCTGCATAAAAAATATCACAGGCCAAAGTAATTTTTCTCAAAAGAAATTATCATGCGAGAATAAAATAGATGGAATAGATAGCACCTGGCATTTTTCGTCGGATGAATACGGACACCGATATAATAATGGAAGTAATCAGATGAACAGATGCATGTCTAATTTTGACTGAACTCCCTTTTTTTATCTGGTCAACTCATCACTGTTTTTTTAATCGGCTCGTACTTCTTTCTTATCCAAAAGTCCTCCCACTTCTTTTCCCCGTACGAGAGGAGCGGCCGACGCAGGGGCCGCAAGCCGGCGGGCGGCCACCACAGCGATGGCTGGGCACATAGCGAGGCTGCGGTGACTCGACCATTGGAGGGGTCAGGCGAAGGTGGGGCCACGCTGATGGCAGCGGGGAGCCGGCGGCCGGCAGGTGCGCGGCGACGACGCGCAGGGGAGTGCGGTGCGGAGCTATCAACGGTTGGGAGCCGGCGGCCGGTAGGTTCACGACACGGAGGGGAGGTACGGCGTGGAGCTGGCAGCGGCTGGGAGCCGGCGGCCGGTAGGTTCACGGCACACAGGGGAGGTACGACGCGGAGCTGGCAGCAGCTGGGAGCCGGCGGTCGGTAGGTTCACGACACGCAGGGGAGGTACGACATGGAGCTGGCAGCGGTTGGGAGCCGGCGGCCCGTAGGTTCATGGCACGCAAGGGAGGTACCGCGCGGAGCTGGCAGCGGCTGGGAGCCGGCGACCGGTAGGTTCACGGCACGCAGGGGATGTACGGCGCGGAGCTGGCAGCGACTGGGAGCCGGCGGCCGGTAGGTTCGGAGCAGGATGGCGGCCGACAGAAGAAATGGCGCAGGATGGCGGCTGTGGTGACTCGACCATTGGAAGGGTCAGACGAAGGTGGGGCCACGCTGATGGCAGCGGGGAGCCGGCGACCGGCAGGTGCACGGCGACGGCGCGCAGGGGAGGTGCGGTGCGGAGCTGGCAGCGGCGGGGAGCCGACGGCCGGTAGGTGCACGGCGACGACACGCAGGGGAGGTGTGGCGCGGAGCTAGCAGCGGCTAGGAGCCGGTGGCCGGTAGGTTCACGGCACGCGGGGGAGGTACGACACGGAGCTGGTAGCGGCTGGGATCCGGCGGCCGGTAGGTTCACAGCACGCAGGGGAGGTACGACGCGGAGCTGGCAGCGGCTGGGAGCCGACGGCCGGTAGGTTCATGGCACGCAGGGGAGGTACGGCGCGGAGATGGCAGGGGCTGGGAGCCGCCGGCTGGTAGGTTCACGGTACGCAGGGGAGGTATGGTGCGGAGCTGGCAGCGACTAGGAGTCGGCGGCCGGTAGGTTCGGAGCGGGATGGCGGATGGCAAAAGAAATGGCGCGGGACGACGGCTGTCCGAAGTAGCGGCGAAGACCGAGTCCGGTTCGGATGTGCGGGAGAAGCCGTCTCGAAGCGCACCTCGACAGCGACGAGTTGACGAGGTGGTGTAGACAGCTGCGGCCGGCTCGAGGCAGCCCTGGCCAGCATAGGCGGGACATGTCGTGTGGCGATGGCGGGTGAGGTGCGCGCATGTGGCTGGGAGCCGGGCACGGCCAGAAGAAGTGCGCAGAACCAGCAGCGAAGGTGAAGCTACGCGGACCATAGCGGCCTGGTCAGAGCGAGGCAAGACGACTCGTGTCAAACTCGGCGACGTGGGCATCGGAGGTCGAGTCCGTGTCCATGGTTATCTCCGAGCTGCGATTGTTTTATCCAATCCGCGTCTATCTCCCGCTCCAGAAAGTACGGCCACGGCCAGGACTACTTGCTGGCTGAGTCTGCAAGTGTACACCCGCTTTTAACAACTCCACAAGATATCCCTTGGTAGCACAGGCAGGGCTCCGATCTTGTGAGAACTTGGGATTTTTTCACGTTGCGGTGTACTATGAGATTGATGTATGTGGCCCTTGCATGGGAATTTTCATTGCTTCTTTAATTGACCGATCTGTTCCGCAGATGCTTTTTTCCTTCTACTTCTACCGATTAGAGTTCATCTTGTAGCAAGGCTGCGGCTGAAAACTGGCTTTGTATCGACGGATTGTCTGGTCACGTGTGGCGGTACACGGGGTGCAACCCTAAAATATCTTGATTTCCAACATGTATATGCTGTTCCGGCTCTTGTGGATCTGACGGGTCATAAGCTTCTCGATCCCTGGGAAAGTTCCTTTCAAGAACACAACACCATCGTGCGTGGCCCCACGGTGGGCGCCAACTGTCGTGGATTTGTCACGGCAGATGTCCGGGTGAACGGACTTAGGTTCGGGGTGAGACGCAACTACGTGGCGGCTTGAAGGGGTTGATCGGAATCAAGAAGACACGGAGTTTTACCCAGGTTCGGCCCCTCCGATGGAGGTAAAAGCCTACGTCCTGCTTGTCTGGTATTGATGATGATGAAAATCTCTCCGTTACAAGGGTGCTAATTGCTACCTCTAATCTCTTGTGCTCTAATCTCTTGTGTTGTCTAAACTTGTAGACTTATGTCTCTTGAGAACTTGTCCCTCTAGGGGTGCTCTACCCCTCCTTATATAAGTGGAAAGGGTAGGTTTACAAATAGAGTCCTACTAGGAGTAGGATTAGGACTAGTCTCTCATGAATCCTACTTCGGGTCTTATTTCCTTTAAGGGAATCCTTCTCTCTTGTGGGCCTTCTCCTGTGCGCCTTCTCTTGTGAGCCGCCTGGCGCCGGCTCACCCGCCGGGTCTTGGGCTTGGTCATCCTGTGACCCGCTTGCCGGGTCATAAATAAGATGTCATGTCTTTGACGGGTCTCCTGTGAATTGCCTCGGCGGGTCATTAATAGGATGTCATGTCTTCGGCCAGGTCTCCTGTGAGTCGCCAGGCCGGGTCATACCATGGCGTATATCCCCGTCAACCCCCGAACCCTCCCCTTTTTCTTTTTTTGTGTTTTTCTTATCTTTCTTTGTTTTTCGTTCACTCTTGCCACATGTGTGTGTGTGTGTGCAATGTTTGAGTGTTTTTTTCCTGTTGTGTGAGTGTAGCTAGTGTAGTGCATATGTGTGTATGCACATGCGTAGTGTGTAGGGTGTGGTGTGTGTGTGCTTATTGCTTACACACACATGTGAGTGTATGTGAGTGTGGTTGTGTGTGTGTGTGTGTCACATGGTGATGCATGCACCTACATGGGAGATGTGTGTGTGGTTGTGTGTGTATGCACAAGTGGCATATATACACATGCATGCATATATGAGTTGTGAGTGTGTGGGTGTGCATGTGGGTGTGTGGTGCAGCATGCATGACACCTGTGTGTGTGCTCTCTTGTGGGCCTTCTCCTGTGGGCCTTCTCATGTGAGCCGCCTGGCGCCGGCTCACCCGCCGAGTCTTGGGCTTGGTCATCCTGTGACCCGCTTGCCGGGTCATAAATAAGATGTCATGTCTTTGACGGGTCTCCTGTGAGTTGCCTGGCCAGGTCATTAATAGGATGTCATGTCTTCGACCGGGTCTCCTGTGAGTCGCCAGGCCGGGTCATACCATGGGGTGTATCCCCGTCATTAGCCCCCAGGTTAGCTTGAATTTATTCATGGTAAGCTCCTGAAATAAGAGAAATTAATATGTTAAGTGGCCGGCTTATAAAATGGCTTCTCAGAAATCCGGGTCTTTTCTCCATATGAATGAGTCGTCTTGATAATCATCTTGCTTGTCAATGTCTTTTGAAAAATATTGAGAATAGAACACCCATATGCCATTGAGTTGGCTTTCCAATACTCTTGGCGGGTCATCTCCGCCAGGTCATAATCATTGATGATGCCGGGTCATTATCATTGGTGACTCCAGGTTAAATAACTAGAATCCTGCTGACTTGATAAATATTGGGATGAAAATCCATCTGATGTAGAACCGGACTTCCATTGTTGTGAAGCAGGGCGGCTTATATAAACTCTGGCGGGTTATGATCTTTTGATAACACCGGGTCATAAGTGTTGGTGACGCCGGGTCTAACAACTGAACTCCGTATTTAATATCTTGAAAATTCTCCTCAAAGTTTTTGATATGTCCATATTACTTGTAGCCCTCAAGCTCCGAGATTATCGATGATAACTTGGTGCTTTGCAAATAACATTTTGGACTGTGTAGCCCTCAAGTGCCGGGTTGTCCTGCCTGCAGCAACCTGGGACTTATAATTTCCTTATATCTTATAATGCTTCGGCGGGTGTAGCCCCCGAAGGCCGGCTCATCGGAAAGCTTCGGCGGGTGTAGCCCCCAAGGGCCGGCTCATCAGAAAGTTTCGGCGGGTGTAGCCCCCAAGGGCCGGCTCATCAGAATGTGATGCGTCGGGTCTTCAATTTGAACCTCTTAATCTGTTGGAACAACTGAATACTGTAGCCCCCAAGTGCCGGGTCAGTAAGAATTACTGGGCTGGGACTTTAGAAAAATATAGAAGGGCCAGCTCCTCTCCTTGAGATAATATGGTCTTGCTGACAATGTAATGGTTTGAAAACCGGCTTGCATTAGCCCCCAAGTGTCATGGTGCATGCTTGCAGCGACATGGGACTTACATAATTGATATAAACTTGGACTTGGATAATGTAGCCCCCAAGTGCCGGGTCGTCTGCCTGCGGCGACTCGGGACTATGTGAGAATAATACGTCTCACCATAATTTGTTGAATGAATCTTTGACCGTGGTCGTAATATAACCCGGAATGAGTATCCTGGAATAATTCCTTTGTCTTTGACAAGAAATTCCTGCTCGTGGTTGCGGTGCAACCCGACAAGTATAAGTTTGAGAAATCCATGAGTGTTGTAGATTACTACAGAGCACAATTAAAGAAATCCGAGAACCGGCCAATTAGATGACACGACATTATATCTGACAGGGCGACTCTTTGCAAAATAATAATTTCTCTGAGCTGGTTTGAAAAACCCCAATCATTTATTACTGGTTATGATAAACCGTGAAGATCCAACCATATTGGCTATTAAAAGATCCATTTGCTCTTGCAAAATACTTAACGACGGCTCATCTTAAGAGATAGAACCTGCAAAAATGAACAAGACAAAATATATTCTGCATTGTTGTGAGGGCGGCTTTAAAGAAGCTCAACCCGAAGATGTATACCTTTCATAACATTGCTCCTTTTCTCATAACCTTGCTCTGACCCGTCTTGATAAGCCGACATGTTACCTGGAGGTGGGAAGCCCTCTTGAATAATCCACGGCTGACATGTCAACCGGAATGGCATAAAGCCGGCTGTTTGCAGGGCAATGTAAGCTGTATACCTAAAGGTAAGAAGCCTCCTATTAACGTTTTGAATATTGTATGCGCGGACGCCGGCTGTCGATGGGAGATGTAAGCTATACCCTAAGGCAAGAAGCCTCCATCGACAACCGCGGCTAATGATTAGCCTGAAACGGCATAAAGCCGACTGTTTGAAGGGAGATGTAAGCTATACCCGAAGGCAAGAAGCCTCCTTCAAGAGCTACAGTTGATAAGCAACTGAGTTTTGGCGTAAAACGCCAGTTGTTAGGGTGAGATAAGCGAAACCGTCAGTAAGAAGCCCCCTTCGACAACCACGGTTAATAATTAACCGGTAGTGGCATAAAGCCGGCCATTAGGGTGTGATAAGTGATACCCGTCGGTAAGAAGCCCCCTTCAATGGGCAGTTGATAAGCAACTGGAATTTGGTGTACACGCTGTTGTCTTAGGGTCATGTAAGCTATACCAAAGGTAAGAAGCCTCCATCAACAACATCGCTTAATGTAACCAAACAAGCCATAAAGCCAACTGTGCAAGGGAGATGTAAGCTATACCCGAAGGCAAGAAGCCTCCTTGCAACAGTTTAATAACAGCTGGTTGTGCAAAGGAGATGTAAGCTATACCCGAAGGCAAGAAGCCTCTTTGCAACAATGCTTAATTGGGCATAACGCCGGCTGTGCAAGGGAGATGGAAGCTATACCTGAAGGCAAGAAGCCTCCTTGCAACAGCGTAAAAGCAGACTGTGCAGGGGAGATGTAAGCTATACCCGAAGGCAAGAAGCCTCCTTGCAACAACGCTTGATAGGGCATAAAGCCGGATGATAGATAGCCGTTTTGACGGCGAACAAACCACTTCAACTCAAATTTCTGAGCCGGAAAACTTCATCTTGCAAAGACCCGGGCTTCTCATTGAAAACGACCAAGTGTGTCCTGCCATGTGTGTAGCCCCCGAGCCTCAAGTTGACTCGAAGAGGCGGCTTGAGAATCTTCATCTGAAAGTTGAGGTTTGGCCGTGGCGGGTTATAGATGATCCCGTATGAATTGCCTCAATGATCCGGTCGATGGATCGTTCCGGCTGTTTGTTGAAGTGAACCAAATTGTAGTGGTGGTAACTTGTGCGCCTGTCCGCCGGGCGGCTCGTACAGACGAACACTGCACCGATATGCTGAGTTACAATCAGACTGTGGGTGGTGTTTTGCACCTGTCCGTTGGGCGGCTCGTATAGGCAAGTACCGCACTGATATGTTGATGTAGACTGGATCACAGGACGGCGATTCGGAACTGTCTATTGGGCGGCTTGTACTGGTGTATGCAGCCACTTGCGTGTTGATTTACATGTAGAAACCAGCCGCGACATTGTAAGCCGGTGTGGTTGTGAAAGACGCCATGGCGTTGTAAGCCGGCGCTGATGGCAAGAGACGGCTATGGCATTGTAAGCCGGCGCGGTCGCGAGAGACGGCCACGGTGTTGTAAACCGGCGCAGACGGTGAGTCGCCCATGGTGTTGGAAACCGGCATGGATGGCGAGTCACCATGGTGTTGTTAATCCGGTAATATTGTGAAAGACGTTACGTCATTGTAAGCCGACGCGGTCGGTGAGTCGACAGTGGTATCGAAGATCGATGTTGACGCACGAGTCGTTCACGGCATTGTAAGCCGGTGTGGAAGACGTGAGGCGGACGCGACATTGTTGATGTAAATCCGACCACAGAGATGGCGGCTTGCGCCCGTCCGTGGCGGGTTGATATAGTCCAGATGCCGGAGGCGGCGGCTTGCATGGGTGCTTGTCGAGAAGTGCGACCCGGGCGGATGCCCGCGCATGATAATATTGACGCGACCTCCATATTTCCGATCCAATGCCATGCCCTTTTTATTATAATTTTTCCTGCATAAAAAATATTACAGGCCAAAGTAATTTTTCTCAAAAGAAATTATCATGCGAGAATAAAATAGATGGAACAGATAGCCCCTGGCATTTTTCGTTGGATGAATACGGACACCGATATAATAATGGAAGTAATCATATGAACAGATGCACGTCTAATTTTGACTGAACTCCCTTTTTTTATCGGGTCAACTCATCACAATTTTTTTTAATCGGCTCATACTTCTTTCTTATCCAAAACTCCTCCCACTTCTCTTCCCCGTATGAGAGGAGCGGCCGACGCAGGGGCCGCAAGCCGGCAGGCGGCCACCATAGTGATGGCTAGGCACGCAGCGAGGCTGCGGTGACTCGACCATTGGAGGGGTCAGGCGAAGGTGGGGCCACGCTGATGGCAGCGGGGAGCCGGCGGCCGGCAGGTGCACGGCGATGGCGCATAGGGGAGGTGCGCTGCAAAGCTGGCAGCGGCGGGGAGCCAACGGCCGGTAGGTGCACGGCGACGACACGCAGGGAAGGTGCGGCGCGGAGCTAGCAGCGGCTGGGAGCCGGCGGCCAGTAGGTTCATGGCACGCATGGGAGGTACTGCGCGGAGCTGGCACCTACACATGGTGATGCATGCACCTACATGGGAGATGTGTGTGTGGTTGTGTGTGTATGCACAAGTGGCATATATACACATGCATGCATATATGAGTTGTGAGTGTGTGTGTGTGTGTGCATGTGGGTGTGTGGTGCACCATGCATGACACCTGTGTGTGTGCGCTCTTTGCACACCCATACATGTGTGTGTTCTTGTAGGTGTGTGTGTAGTGTAGGATATGTGTGTGTGCTTCTTGCATACACCCATATATGTATGTGAGTGAGTGTAGTGTGTAGATGTGTGTAGGTGTATGTGGGCATACATGTATGAAAGTGCATGTGTGCCTATATACACACATGCTTGAGTGTGGTGTGCTTGGTGTGTGGTGTGTAGGTGTTATGAGAGGTGTGTGTATGTTATACATACACACAGACATGTGCATGAGTAGCTCCATGTGTAGGTGTTCTCTTTTATGTGCATAGTCAGCATAGTTTCTCTTCCAGCTAGTTTCATCTTTGCAATGATGCTATGCCATGATATCATGTTCCTTAGTTGCTACTAAACCATTTCCTACAAGCATCAATAGGTTACATGCCCTTTTGGGCCATTTTCATGCATGTGCATTAGTGTCATAAGTCACCCATGCATTAGGAGGTCAATTTTCGACCTAAGATTTCTCCCACTTGCTCCAAGCAAGTATATGTGTATGAGTAATTATTTTGGGGTAAAATCAACCCATGAATGCACCTGTGAAGCCAGATTTGATTTTGGGGCAACTTGATAAAACTGCATTTTTATGCTGTGTTGCCATTTTGTCTTTTATTTATGATTTATTCTATGCATGGTTTTAAGTTCTTGCCAACATGAGATTGCTAGTTAAAGTTGCTGGGAATGTCCCAGTATTTTTGTTATTTTTGCTAAGTCACCAGATAAGTGGGAACCATGCTGTTTAGTGAGCAACTTTATGTTTCTGTTCAGCTGGCTTAGAAATGGCTGAAGTCTGGAGATTTGTAGTTAATGTTTTACCATGAAGAGTGGGCTGTATCTAGTGTTATGTTTGGATTTTTCTCATGCACAATGTAAGTTAATTGTAGTAGTTATTTACATCTACCATCCTGTTAATTTTCATGCCAATAGGATCTCACTAGCTTATTTAACCAGTGCTGTCAACTTGCTACTTTATTAACCTAGATTCCAGAAAACTGGAATTTTCACTAAGTCCCAGAAAACTGATCCATCATGCCAACTTGTTTGCTTCTTTCTTATTGATGTGTGGCTCCTTTGCTGGTGGTGTAATTGGATGAATTGATGTGTTTGTTGAGTAGATTCTGTAAGTCTCTTGTTTGTGGCTGCAGGTTTCCTGTAGCTCTAGTTGTGATCTGTAGAATTTGCTATATTGCTGTTTAGTGGCTGATTTGGTGTCTTATTGTTTTGTGACTTGTGGGAGCTATACTCCATGGAATTGACTGATTCTTGAGTCTATTGTGATTTATTTTTCATCACATATCCAGTGGCTACCTTGGAATGCCAAGAATTAGCCCATGGCTTGGTGAACTTGTGATTTTGCCTCCGTACCTTGTCGTGAGCGTATCGTGAGAACCGTAGCTCCGTTTCTTGCGATCCCTATATGCATTCCTAAAGATTTTGCATGATGCATCCATATTTTCCATAATCATGCATGTATAAATAACTTAACATGAGGTTCTGTCCAGATTCACTAATATACAAACTTTCATGTGAAACTTGACTAGTTTGTGGTTGCCATGTTAAGTTTCTTCTAAAACGAATCATGCATCATCTTGGTTGTGCATTGCACCTTTTTTGATCATTTATTTGTTGTTTCTCTTGGCTAGACGCGAGTGTCGATACTGAGATCGAGGACCCTGGAGAGTACCACTACGAGGATCCCGCTACTTGTTCCGTAGAAGAACCAACAGGCAAGATGATCATACCCGGATCCCAATACTATTTTTGCTTGCTAATTTCTCGCTCTTATCATTACAATTGCGCTACCTACAACTTGACATCAGCCCCCATGTTGCCATGACAGCCTCTAACTTCCACATCCTAGCAAACCTTTGATTGGCTAAGTTACCGCTGCTCAGCCCCTCTTTTAGCGTTCTTAGTTGCCGGTGCAAGTTGTTCCATGTGATAATATGGAGTTGAATATCACAATAAATTCTGTTATTTAATTTAATGCACATATATATCTTGCTATTGATGGAAGGCTTGGCCTTTTGCTAAGTGATTTGTTCCGCTGTTACCGCCATAGTTTTCTTGTTACCGGTGTTATGTTTCCATACTTTGCGCTCCTAACACGCTCGGGGTTGTTATGGGGACCCCCTTGTTTATTCGATTGAGATTAAAACTTGTCTGGCAAGACCCAACTTTGGTACTACATTTTCTAATAACTTAATAGAACTTGCATAGGGCTTTGCAACCCCGTGGATAATTAATCAACAACCCGGGCCAGTGCTCCTCATGAGTGTTGGTCCAAACTGGGCTGCCTGTGGGGCCGCCTCGAGGCAACTTGAGGATTGGTTTTCCCTATAGCTAGTCCCATCTTACGTGTCCTGAGAACGAGATACGCGGCTCTTATCGGGTTCGTCCACATGTCGGGTGGTCTTGAGGGGTTTGTTTTACCTTTATCGAATGTCTTGTATGTGGACTCTGACTTTCTTCGGGTTTTCTCGAGGTGTTGGAATTCCTTTGGAATTACCGATAAAGACCACGAGATCCGTGGTCGAGGAATTCCCGCAGAGTGTGGTTATTTTTGATGGACTAGTTGGAGCACCCCTGCAGGGTTAAACTTTCAGAAAGCCGTGCCCGCGGTTATGTGGCAACTTGGATATTTGTTTAACACCCGATTATAGAAAACTTGAAGTAAACTCTAATTAAAATACACCAACTGTGTGAGTAATCGTGATCGTCTCTACTCGTGAACATGAGCCGAGAGAGAACACGATGGGGTTATGATTGACGTACGCAAGTGTTCAGAATCTCATAGAGATCATATTAGATTCGATCGTTCTTTGTAGGCCACTCATATTTATTTCATGTTGCATAAGCTAGCCACCATATATGCTTAGTGCTGATGCAAACTAAACACTACCCCTTCCCAACCTTTAAGCTTGAATAGTCTTGGTACCCAGGCACATGATAGCTGAGTCCTCTGTGGCTCACAGTTTAGTACAACACTCCAGGTACAGGTTCAGATGAGTACATGCAGGATGATCTTACCCAGCTCCAGTGGGAGTATGACGAGGAAAGAGGCAGGATATACGTGACGTATCCGGATGAGTAGAGGACCTGGTCGTGATCTTTGGGGCAGTGAGATAGTTTCATTTGCATCTGTTTTATCGTTTGATTTCATCCGTAGCCAGACCCTGTTTTCATCTTGATGATTCAACTCTGAGTGGATTGTAATTTAGCATGTGGCGAGTTTAAGCCAACTTGTATACTCATCTCTTCTGTAATGTATGATGCAATATTACTATACTTGCTAACGGCAAAATGCACCTCTATCCCTTGCGAGGCCCTCATGTCTTAAAATGGATAGGCGCACATTTTGGGCGTGACATAGGGATGATATGTCAGCATGTGTTCAATTCAAAACCCCTAGAGCACAAGATCTAGTCCAAGATCTTAGATAGAAACAACAAGTTCTATTATAGGTAGTGGTACATAGTCGAGTCAAAAACTAGAGGTGAGAACATCTATTTATAAGGCTTTGAGAAGCCTTAACATACTTCTACTTATAAGTGGAACACTCTAGAAAACATTATTTAGGATTCACCATTCTAATCACAATTGCTTATAATTAGAGAACTCTAGAAACAGTAGGAAGGGTAAACAAAAAGAAAAAAACAGAAATAATTTTCTACCCATGGTGGTAGCTACACACGACCTCAATTTTTACCTCTAATTAATTTGGTAAATTATTTCGGACTATGAAAAATAACTCTATCATGGATATACCGTGAACTTGGATGAGACAGGCAAGCAAAAAGGCAATTACACCAAAAAGGCAAGCAACAAGACTGAGAGAAGTGAGAAAATGCCTTTTGTGCATAATGAAAAGAAAGTCGTGTCAAAATGTTAATAAAAAAGACAAAGAGAAGTGAGAAAAAGTCATTTCTATAAAACCACTTGTGTCAAAAATGTCTTGTGTCAATGCCATTGAAACCCGAAACCTCATATATATAAAAATGTGTTGGAGCACATTTCTTCATGTGTGGTTTTGGTAATTGTTGACAATCCCTATGGACTAATGGTTGACTTGAGTTATATTCAAACGATTTCTCCATAGGCACTTCTTGAAGTCCATCTGTTGGTTTCAGAGTTTATATGGTGACGAAGGTGGTATTCAAGGTTTTATCCAAAGACTCTTCATGCGAGAGTTGATCTTATTGCAGGCATGTCTTGAAGAATAAGATTGTGTGAACATTCATGTTTACCTTCAAGACATCATCTTTATGAAGAGAGAATATGAGATACAAGGTTGATAAAGACAAAGTCAAATCGTGAATCAAGTTGATCAACACACAAAGCGTACAAGATATATCGAGAGGGATCAAGTGATCCCATGGTATGGTAAGTATTGTCCATTACGCTTTGTGTACTAACCCATGATCTTTGTGAGTGTTCCTTGTGGGGTTAGGTATGTTTCCATGGGCATGCATCAAAAGTAAGATCTCATACAACCCATGGAGGATGGCATCAAGTGGTGATCATCATCACGGTTGAGGTGTGCAAGTTCAAGTGGAGGATGACATGCTTGAAGCTTGGCATCCATTATGGTGATAATGGACATGTCAAGATGTGCCGAAGACACCCATAGTGGAGTATGGGGAGCAATATACTAGTTTTCATCGAGCTGGCGCAATTAAGAAAGATGGTCCATCTTGAGGAGGACAAGATCGACAACATCTAGCTCAAGTGGAATATGCACAAGGCGAATGTTTGACCTTGATAGGTTTTCTGTTTTACCGGTCTCATGGTGGTAGTTGGGATACTGGGTTATAGGATTGATAGCTGTACCATCAAGGGGGGCTCTCAAGTGAGTAGCTTGATCGTATCGTTCGTTGAGATCTCAAACCATCGCATTCTTAGCATCATCATCTTTCTTGGTTCTTGTTTGGTGTTTCTCTTTGTGAGTTTTAGATCTTATGGCCATCTTCATGGAAAGCTCGAGTTCATTGAAAACGGAGTTCATATGCATCTTCTATGATGTTTTCGATGTTGGAGGTTTTGCCAGTTCTTCATTCATATAGGTTTCACATATCTATATCATTGGCAATTTTATATTGCCTCTTCGTCGTTGGATAGCTCTTATTGTCCTCTATCCAACAAGCTTGAGTTTGCTCAATTCGGAGCTCACATGCGAAAATTATTCCAGTTCAGGTTTTATTGTATCCATCTATTTGCTTGGGCTTCTTTGTTGCTCTCCCGCGGTAGTACCACTTTGGGCAAGCGGTAGTACCACCTATTATAGGTAGTATGACTCTGATCAAGTGGTAGTACCGCCTATAGGCGGTAGTACCCCTGTCTTGTTCCGTTGGTACTACCGCTGCCATTGCGCGGTCTCGACTTTTCGTGTCGGACTGTGCAGTAGTGGCACGGTAGTACGAAGCAGTAGTACTGCATACAAGCGGTAGTACCGCCCGTAGTACTTCTAGGGTGAGCGGTAGTACCGCTCCGAAGACTCTACCGCCTCACGGCTTCATGTCGTTGCGCTACTCAGTGGAGCAATGCCGCCCAAACGGTAGTACCGCTCATGTGCGGGTTGGGGGGGGGGTAACGATTGGATTTTTCCCCACCTATAAAAGGGGGTCTTCATCCCCAATGGATCTTATCCTTTGAGCTCGAGTTCTTCCCCCATTATTGACCTTCTTCGAGCTTGCTAACTCTCAATCCCTCCAATGATTCTTGCTCCTTTTTGAGGGAGAAGAGAGTGGAGAGCTAGATCCGCATTTCCACCAATCACTTTATCCTCTAGATCTTGGAGTCCTTTGTGAGCTCCTTGTTCTTCCTCTCATATTCCTCCATAGCTTTTGTTGTTGTGGTGGGATTTGGGAGTGAGGGACTTGACCACTTCATGTGTTCTTACCATTACATGAATTGCATCGATTGGAGTCCTCCACGGTGATACGTGGAAGTGAAGTTTGAGAAGCTTATTACTCCTGAGTGTTTGGGCACCCTAGATCTTGTGCCTCTTGGGTGCCTTGGCGCCCTAGATGGTTGGTGGCGTCTCGGATCTCAATCATTATGGTGTAAAGCTCCGGGCAAGCGTCGGGGTCTTCAATTAGGTTGTGGAGATTGCCCTGAGCTATTGAGGTCACCTCGGAGCCACAATCCATTGTGGTGAGGGTTTGTGGTGTTGTTGGGAGCCTACAATTAAGTTGTGCATATTCCCCCAACCTTGTTTGTAAAGGTTCGATCGCCGCCTTCAAGGGCACCATTAGTGGAATCACGTCATCTTGCATTGTACGAGGGCATGAGGAGGTTACGGTGGCCCTAGTGGCTTCTTGGGGAGATTTTTTGCCTCCACACCGCTCCAAACGGAGATTAGCATCCGCAAGGGTGTGGACTTCGGGATACATCATTGTCTCCTCGTGCCTCGGTTATCTCTTACCCGAGCCCTTTACTTATGCACTTTATGTTGTGATAGTCATATTGTTTCATATTATATATCTTGCTATCACTTAATTGTTTATCTTGCTTAGCATAAGTTGTTGGTGCACATAGGTGAGCCTAGTTGTTTTAGGTTTTGTGCTTGACTATTTAAACGTTAGTTTTATTCCGCATTTATTCAAGCCTCAACCGTAATTATTTTAACGTGCTTATTCAACTCCCCCTCTAGGAGACATCCACACCCTTTAAAAGTCACTTATACCAAAGGGTGTGTAGCTATCACCATGCATAGAAAATTGTCTCTCAAGAAAAAAACATACTACACTAGAGTGGAAGTATCTAGAAGTAGCCAAACAAATCTGAGCGATTTTATTTTTCTTTTTCTTGTCTATTGTTACTCATCACTAACCTTTTCCCCACCCCTCATTGATCACTAGGCGCTTCCTCTTCCTCGTCCCGTCCCAAGCACACACAGGGTCGTCTTCGGGAATTTGAGGCCCATAGACAAAATAATTAAGAGACGAACGAAGAGACAACAATTGAGACGAATTTGAGAATGAAAGCTGAAAGCTGAGAATGAAGAAATCTTCTGAAATGATGGGCTTCGGAGGATCGAGAAATGAAAACCCCTCTTCAAGAATTCATCCGATTAACCAATTAACTTGCCGATTAATCCCTACTCATAGGGTCACCGAGTAGCCGATAAACTGATAAATTGGATGATTAATTGATTAAATGGCCGATTAGCCTATTAATCCCCTACTCGCCAGCCAACCGAGCAGCTACCAGTTAACGATTTCCTCAACAATGATGAAAACAACTCGGAAATGCTCCGAATAGATATGGGAGGAATTTTCCATGATTGAATTTTTTTTGAGAGGATAGCACAAAGTTTGAGCAAGGAATTCTTCAAAAGAACGGATAAGGATTTAAGATAAACTCTTCCTTGGTCTCCAACATGGAGAATGATGACAAAGGAACACCATCATGAATTACTGAGATACTCCAGAATCATGAATAAGAAAAGGTTGAGCCAACGATGAAAATGATTCGAAGTGATCTTGGAGAAGGAATATGACTGATGGAATTCATTCTTACATAAATTTGAAAAGAACTTGAGATCTTCGAAAAAGATTGGAAGAGCCAGGTAAGATCGTGGGAAAAAATTGTGGGTTATGGGCCCACTCAAAGGAAACCACTGTTGAAACGATTGCTTGGGAAGAGAGATTGCACTGGTACAAATGAAAACTTGATGAGGTCAGACCCTCGAAATAATTTAAGAGGATACGAATGAAAATGAAATTCTTCCAAGTTATCTTTGACACTCCAGATAGAATAGAGAGAGGAATAAACGATAGAGGCTTTGATATGAATTTCCAACATGGGAAAGCATTTAGGGAATCAAAAGGATATGATGAACATCGATAGGTTGAATTGAATCACCGGGGAAGAAAGCAAGAATGAAGAATGATGACTTAGCACTTGAAGATCTTCATGATGAATCACTGGATACAAAATGGAAGAACATATAGCGGAAACATCGAGGAAAGAAAGGCACTTGGATGATAATTTAATCACTCAAGAAAAAGGGCGGGAGGGTGGGGAAAAACAAAGAAAACTTGGGACGAATGAAAAGAACTTCGGAAGGAAATATGAGGATTGATTTTGCAAAAATATTGGAGAGGGTTGAATTGACTTGAAGAGAAGCACTATGGGTGAAAAACAGTTGTCATGACAATTGGATTGAGCAAAAGGATTAGCATTCCCATAGAAATATGAGAACACTTCTTAGGAAAGATATGAAATCACCACTTGACATCCAAGCAACACGAATTACCATACTCCAAAACAAAACAAAGGACAGGGCTTACGAAACAAGTCTAAAACAAATACACAAACCATTGCGGATTTGTTGGAAAGATAATCCTAGGTAGTTACTTGAATTCCCACCCAAGAACTCCCGAAATCTTCCGGTTATGCCATGTTGTCCACGGATACAAGGAGCAAAATCCATCACTCAACTCCTAACATGATACTACGCTGCAATGTGACACATCCGTCAACACATAACCAGAGGTCTCGGAAACTCATCTACCTCGGATCCTCATAATCATTATGATACTAAATATGGAGTACATCTGGATGCTCTCCCTAGTACTGGGTGATGCCAAACTCCTCTCGCCACAAAGAGTTTTGAAGAAATTTCGAACATCCGCATCTTGAGATACTAAGGAAACTAAACGATAGCGATGTGTCAAGAATCCCTTGGAGCTCAACTCCCCAGGACACTTCTACCCCAAATTGACAGGAGGCAGCAGGAACAGAATTCCGGTCACATCGACATCATAGAGGCTCCAAAATAGCTGCATGACCTAATTTTTTTTGAGTGAGAAGAAAGGTAGAACTAAAATTCATACTAAAAGGACGTGGATGTCGCCTAGAGGGGGGGGGGGTGAATAGGCGCTTTAAAATAATTACGGTTTAGGCTTGAACAAATGCGGAATAAAACTAACGTTTAATATGTCAAGCACAAAATCTAAAACAACTAGGCTCACCTATGTGCACCAACAACTTATGCTAAGCAAGTTAAACAAGTATGTGATAGCAAGATATATATCATGAAAAATTATGGCTATCACAAAGTAAAGTGCATAAGTAAAGGGCTCGGGTAAGAGATAACCGAGGCATGAGGAGACGATGTTGTATCCCGAAGTTCACACCCTTGCGGATGCTAATCTCCGTTTGGAGCGGTGTGGAGGCACAAGTCTCCCCAATAAGCCACTAGGGCCACCGTAACATCCTCACGCTCTCGCACAATGCAAGATGCCGTGATTCCACCAAGGGACCCTTGAGGGCAGTCACCAAACCCGTACAAAGAAGGTTGGGGCAATTTCCACAACTTAATTGGAGGCTCCTAACGACACCACGAAGCTTCACCACAATGGATTGTGGCTTCATGGTGACCTCAAATGCTCAGGGCAATCTCCAAAACCTAATTCGAGACCCCGCGCTTGCCCGGAGCTTTGCACCACAATGATTGAGCTTCGAGGCACCACCAACTGTCTAGGGCGCCAAGTAACCCAAGAGGAACAAGCTCTAGGGTGCACAAACACCCGAGAGTAATAAGCTTCTCAAACTTCACTTCCACGTATCACCGTGGGGAACTCAAACCTATGCACCAAATGTAATGGCAAGGGCACACGAAGTGCCCAAGTCCTTCTCTCCCAAATCCCACCACAACAACTAATGCCATGGAGGAAAATGAGAGGAAGAACAAAGAAGAACCCGAAGAACTCCAAGATCAAGATCCAAGGGATTCCCTCACAAAGAGGAGAAAGTGATTGGTGGAAATATGGATCTAGATCTCCTCTCTCTTTTCCCTCAAGAACTAGCAAGAATCATTGGAGGGATTGAGAGCTAGCAAGCTCTAAGAAGGTCAACAATGGGGGAAGAACACGAGCTCAAAGTTTAAAGACCATTGGGGAAGAAGACTCCCTTTTATAGGTGGGGAAAAAATCCAACCGTTATCCCCATAGCCCGCATGAAAGTGGTAGTACCGCTCAAGGGAGCGGTACTTCTACTTATACCCATCGAGGAACAATAGAGCAGTAGTACCGCTCAGGAGGGAGCGGTACTTCCGCTGAAATAATGCCAAAGGCTAGAAGAAAAGTTAGGTGGTAGTAGCCACAGAACCTCAGGGCGGTAGTACCGTTGGAGCGGTACTACCGCTATGGAGAGAGCGGTACTTCCACTGAAAATGGCCAGAGTCCCCTGTAGGCACCAGAAGGTAAAAACAAGCGGTAGTAACCATGATAGAACATAGCGGAAGTACCGCCGGAGCGGTACTACTGCTAGAATAGAGAAAGACTGCCCTGGCACTGAAACTGCCATAACTTCTGCAAATGAACCCCGAATTGAGCAAAATCAAGCTTGTTGGATTCAGCACGGCACGAGCTATCCAACAACCAATGGTATATAGATGTGAAACCTCTGTGAACGAAGAACCGGCAAAAACTCCGACATCGAAAACATCATAGAAGATGCATATGGACTCCGTTTTGATGAACTTGAGCTTGGCATGAAGCTGACCATAAGGTCAAGAACCCACAAGGAGAAAAGTCAACCAAGAATCAAGAAAGATGATGATGCCAAGAATGCAATGGTTTGAGATCTCAACGAATGATACGATGAAGCTACTCATTTGAGAGCGCCCCTTGATAGTACGGCTATCGATCCTATAACCCGGTCTCCCAACTACCACCATGAGATCGGTAAAATAGAAAACCCTTTCAAGGCCAAACCTTTGCCTTGCACATGGTCCACTTGAGATAGATGATGACGATCTTGACTTCCTCAAGGTGGACCACCTTTCTTGATTGGACCGGCTTGATGAAGATTAGTAGATTGCTCCCCCGTACTCCACTATGGGTGAGCTACTCTTCGGCACATCTTCACAAGTCCATTGTAACCACAATGAACGACAAACTTCAAGCATGATCTCTCCATGATGCTTCACTTGAACTTGCACACCGCAACCTTGATGATGATCACCACTTGATGTCATCCTCCATGGGTTGTATGAGATCTTCCTCTTGGCCCAAGCCCATGGAAATATACCTAACCCCATAATGAACTCTCACGTAGACCATGGGTTAGTACACAAAGTGTAATGTACAATGCTTACCATACCATGACATCACTTGATCCCTCTCGGTACATCTTGTACGCTTTGTGTGTTGATCAACTTGATTCACTCTTTGACTTAGTATTGATCAACCTTGTATCTTATCATCTCTCTTCATAAAGATGACGTCTTGAAGGTAAACATGAATGTTCACACAATCTTCTTCTTCGCGACATGCTTGCAATAAGCTCAACTCTCGCATGACCAATCTTTGGATAAATCCTTGAATACCGCCTTGGTCACCATATAAACTTGTTGAAACCAACACATGTACTTCAAGACATGCCTATGGACAAATCCTTCGAATATAACTCAAGGCAACCATTAGTCCATAGGGATTGTCAACAATTACCAAAACCACATATGGAGAAATATGCTCTAACACCTACGTCAGGATTCCTCTCTAGAGCATAGAAGAGGAGTAAAAAGAATCCTACTCTCCGATATATAACTAGACTCAAAATAGTTTTTACTAGGCTCGACTCTGCCAAGTTTGATCAATCAAGGGAGCTCCTAGGTCGGTACATGCTTTTATACCAACTTGTAACGCCCAAGATGCGGTCCAATCCTTTTTTTGGCACGAGGGCCTCGATGGGGATAGAAGAGCATCTCGTCATTTCGCAAAATTGGATATCATTACAAGTACATGTATAGAAAAGATGAGTATATGGCATTGGCTTACACTCGCCACAAGCTACGTCAAGATCACGTCAATACAACAACATATCTGACCATCATACATAAGAGCAGGGTCCGACTATAGAAGAAACCAAACGATAAAATGACATCCATCCTTCCTATCCCAGGCTGCCGGTCTGGAACGTATCCTAGATCGATGAAGAAGAAGAATTAAAAACTATTAAAAATACTTGCTTCAAAATTCCCCTTGACAATTTTATTAAATAGTTCTCATATTCTTTTAGTCAAAAGTAATTTTGCCTTTTCAAAAATCCTTCTGATTTTCTCTAGGAGTTTTCTTTTTCTTGCTGTTTTATTAAATAGGGAAACTCTCTGTGTTTTTTTCTCTGTGTGAGAGAGGAAGAGCTAGGCCGGCTTCTCCCTGCGCAGCCCAGCTCAGGTGTCAAGCGGCCACCTGCTTCGTTGTCTCTCCGCCAGTAAAGCAGAGAGACAGCAGAGAGAGCGCGACGCCGCCGTGTCCTTCCCCGTCACAATGTCGTTAGCTTCCCCCCTTTTAAACCCCCCCTTGACGTGCGTGCTCCTCTAGGTTTTCCCCTCACCCTCCTCGTGTCGCCGCCACCCTCTCTTCCTCCTCCTTTCTTCTCCCCTTCCTCTCCTTCTTCCTCTGTCATGTAAGCTTCAGAGAGAGTCAGAGAAGATTGCCGGCGTCCGCTCGTTGTCTCAGTCGACCTCATCGACGTCCATGGCGTCCAGAGGCTCGGGGAACCTCCCCGCGTTCCATTCCCGCTGCTAGGAGCCTCGGAGAAGCTCCGCAGCGACGACCCCTTCTTCATCTTCGTCGGCGACGCTCCGCTCCGTCGACTCCCCCTGCTTCCACTCCGGCACTCGTCTCCGACCCCCCTCTGTCGTTGTTTTCTCCTATAGCTTCCCCGTGGTGAGAAGCTGTTCCTCCGTCGTGCCCCCTCTACCCTAATACGTGCGCATGGTCATCGTGTCCGACAAGCCCGTGCTCGCTTCCATCATAGCTCCGCCATAGCTGTAGATGCTGTTGCCGTGGGTCTCGTCATGCGTTAGGTGTGGGATTGTGACCCCCCATAGGTGCGGCTTCCCCCTGCACCGTTTCCCCTCGCCGGAGATGCCCTGTCACTACCGTAGTGGCTGTTGTGTTTGCTGTCGCCGTAGGTGTCTTTTTCTTCAGTTTTGTGAGTGTAGTCGTGCCTCGTTAGTACTAGTGGGCTAGTTGTCCCCTTTCTGTCGAGAACCAAAGCGTAGCGTAGTCGTGTGTGTGTGTGGGGGGGGGGGGAAATGACCGGAGGTCGTGGGTTCGAGCCCGAACCCCTCCCCCTTTTTGTTTGTTTTCTTCTTCTTTTGTTTTGTTTTGTTTTTCTCCTTTGCTATTGCATGAATATGTGTATGTGCATACCTGCATGAGTGTATGTTTTTTTCTGTTGTATGTGTGTGTGGAGTGGTGTAGTGTGGTGTGTAGTGCATATATGTGAGTATGCATATATGCATGTGTGTTTGTGAGTGAGTGTGTGTGTGAGTGTGGTGTCACATGCATATGCATATGCATATATGCATTGTGCATATATGGGTGCATATGTGTGTGTGGATGAACACCCACACACATGAGTATGTGTGTTTCATGAGTGTGGAAGTGCCATGTGCACTTGTGCATGTGTGTAGTGTGTATGTGCCTATATGCATTGTGCATATGTGGTGCATATGTGTGAGTGTGATGAACACCCACCCTCTTAGGTGGTGTGTTCATGGGTGTGGTTGTGCTCATATGCCCTTAGGCATATGGAGCCATGTGTGTGCATGCTTGTGTAGTGTGTGTAGTGTGTGTGTGTGGGTGGGTGATAAGTGGGTTCTTTCCCCACTTGCCATACACTTTGTTTGTGGTATATGCCATGTTTTGTAGGAATTGTGCGATCATTTCCAGTTTAAACAAAGTTTCCAAATCTGGTCATGATTAAATATGCTCATGTGCATTTTAAGTAAGTTTTGACTAATGAGAGAGGTGGTTGTTTTGCTAGTATAGTTTGTGCCATGTTGATTCACATGTATATATATGAGTATGACACATGATTTTGGGGTAGAAATATCCAAGGAATCCATTGGTGCAAACAGATTTTACTTTTGAGCAAGTTTACAAAACTATCATTTTCTGCTGTGATGCTACTTTGTCATTTTGCATGAATTAATCCATGCTTGCTTTGGGGCATGTGCCAACATGGAAGTGTTAGTTTTCTATGTCTATTATGCCATGGTATTTTTGTTTGAAATGATAATCGCCCATATAAGTGGTAAACTTGTTGCAAAGTAGCTAACTTAATGTTACTGTTTTCACCATGCTAAATATTTCTAAGTCTGAGAATCTGCTGTTATTTTTATGCCTTGAAGAGAGGTTGCTATCTTGAGATATGTTGTGAATTAGCTCATGCTCAGTGCTAGTGTTTTGAAGTAGATGTTGTCTACTACCATACTGTTAATTTTGATGCCATGAGGTGGTCTCTAACACCTTTAACTTCTGCTGTCATCATGCTACCAGATTAACTCAGATTCCAGAAAACTGTTATTTTCACTAAGTCCCAGAAATCTATTTCATCATGCCAACTTGTGAGCTTCATGCTTATTGATGTGTGCCTCCATTCCAGATTGTGTAGTTGGATAAGTTGATAAGCATGTTATGTAGTTTCTATCAATGCCTTTTTTGTGGTTGTAGGATTCCTGTAACTCAAGTTGTTAGCTGTGAAAGTTGCTATGTTGCTGTTTTGTGACAGATTGTTTGTTTTATTGTTTTGTGACTTGTGGGAGCTATACTCCATGGAATTGCTTGATCTTTGGCTCTATTGTGGTTGTTTTTTAATTTCCTAACCAGTGGCTACCTTGGAATGCCAAGAATTACCCATGTCCTTGTTGTCTTGTGTTTTGCCTTCGTATCTTCTCGTGAGCATATCGTTAGAACCGTCACTCCGTTTCTTACGTTCTTCATATGCATTTTTATCATTTTTGCATGATGCATCCATATATGCCATGTTCATGCATGTGTAAATAACTTAACATAAGGTTCTGTCCAGATTCATTAATAACCAATCCTTGCATGTGAAACATGACTAGTTAGGATTGCCATGCTAAAAACTCTTCAACTAAGCATGCATCATTCTTGCTTGTGCATTTCACCATGGTTGTTTGTTTATTCTTGCTGTTTCTTTTGGGTAGACGTGAACATTGAACCTGAGTATGAAGAGCTAGGCGAGTACAACTACGAGGATCCCGCTACTTGTTCCACTGAAGAACCAATAGGCAAGATGATCGTACCTGGACCCCGATACTATTTTAATTGCTAGTGTCTCGCTCTTATCGTTACAAGTTGCGCTACCTACCACCTGAATGTCAGCCTCCTAATTGCCATGATAGCCTCTAACCCTCCACATCCTAGCAAACCTTTGATTGGCTAAGTTACCGCTGCTCAGCCCCTCTTATAGCGTTCTTAGTTGCAGGTGCAGGTTGTTCCATGTGATAACATGGTTTTTGGCATATCACAATAATATCTGTTATTTAATTTAGTGCACATATATATCTTGGTATTGGTGGAAGGCTTGGCCTTTTGCTAGGTGTTTTGTTCCGCTGTTACCGCCATAGTTTCTTGTTACCGGTGTTATGTTTTCCATATTTTGCGCTCCTAACATGCTCGGGGTTGTTATGGGGACCCCCTTGTTTATTCGGTTGAGATTAAAACTTGTCTGGAAAGACCCAACTTTGGTACTACATTTTCTTAATAACTTAATAAAAATTGCATAGGGCTTTGTAACCCCGTGGATAATTAATTAACCCCCGGGGCAGTGCTCCTCATGAGTGTTGGTCCAAACTAGAGCCACTTGTGGGGCCACCTCGGGGCAACTCGAGGGATTTCTATCAGGCCATCGTACATACTGCTTATCTGTCGTGTCCTGAGAACGAGATACACGTCTCTTATCGGGTTTGTCGACACGGCGGGTGGTCTTGCTGGATTTGTTTTACCTTTATCGAGTGTCTTGCGTGAGGGCTGTGACTTTCTTTGGGTTATCTCGAGGTGTTGGAATTCCTTTGGAGTTGCCTAGGATGATCACGAGATCCGGGGTCGAGGCTATTCCCGTAGAGTGTGGTTAATTTGTGATGGACTAGTTGGAGCACCCCTATAGGGTCAAATCTTTCGGAAAGTCGTGCCCACGGTTATGTGGCAACTTGGATTTTTGTTTAACACCCGGTTATAGTAAACTTGAAGTAAACTCTAATAAAACACACCAACTGTGTGAGTAACCGTGATCATCTCTGCTCGTGAACATGATCCGGGAGAGAACACGGTGGGGTTATGATTGATGTAAGTAAGTGTTCAGGATCTCATAGAGGTCATTCTAGATTCAATCTCTCATCATAGGCCACTCACATTTATCTTCATGTTACGTAAGTTTAGCCAGCATGAATGCTTAGTGTTGCTCCAAACTAAACACATACCCCATCCCATCCTTTAAGCTTGAATAGTCTTGGTACCCGGGTGCATGATTGCTGAGTCCTTGTGGCTCATAGATTACTACAACAATCCAGGTACAGGTACAGATGAGTACGTGCAGGATGATCTGACGCAGCTCCAGTGGGAGTATGACAAGGAAAGACGCAGGATGTATGTGACTTACCTGGATGAGTAGAGGACCACGGTCGAGATCTTTGGGATAGCGAGATAGTATCATTTGCATATGTTTTATCGTTTGATTTCGTCCGTAGCCAGAACCTGTCTTCATATTTATGATTTGAACTCCATGTGGAATTGTAATTTAGTATGTGGCGAGTGTAAGCCAACTCGTATACTCATCTCTTCTGTAATGTATGATGTAATGATACTATACTTGCGAACGACAAGATTCACCTCTATGCCTTGCGAGGCCCTCGTGCCTTCATATGGATAGGCGCGCATCTTGGGCGTGACATAAGTGGTGAGGCTGTTGCAAGCGCTAAGCATTTATTTGACTGGCTAACTTATGAGTACAGAAAATAAGAGGGGTGGCCTACTTACGATCAAACATAACCCCACCATGTTCTTGTTGGGGAACGTCCCATGGGAAACAAAAATTTTCCTACGCACACGCAAACCTATCCATGGTGATGAGCATCTACGAGAGGGAGAGTGGATCTACATACCCTTGTAGATCGCTAAGCGGGAAGCGTTAAGAAACGCGGTTGGTGTAGTCGAACATCTTCGCGATCCAAATCGCCGAGCGTCCCGCGATCTCATCACGATCCGTCCCGCGATCCAATCATGATCCGTCCCGTGAACTCATCACGATCTGTCTCACAATCTTGATCACGATCTGTCCCGCGAACTCATCACGATCCGTTCCGTGATCACATCACGAACCGTCTCGCGATCTCGATCACGGTCCTTCCGATCTAGCGCCGAACGGACGGCACCTCCGCGTTCAGCACACGTGCAGCTTGATGACGATCTCCACCGTCTTGATCCAGCAAGAGGAGGTGGAGAGGAGAGAGAGTTCACCGGCAGCGTGACGGCGCTCCGGTGATGGTGGTGGAGCAATTCCGGCAGGGCTTCGCCTAAGCGCTGCAGAAAACCGATCTAGAGGAGAAACTATGCACCGGTGGAACGGGTAGCACGTGGCCGGAAATTCTGTCCAAAAACCACCCAATCCACTAGTATATATAGGAGGAGAGGAGAGGAGAGGCATCCAAGGCCTTTGGGTCGGCCGAAATAGGAGGTGGGAGCAATCCTACTTCACCTCCAATCCTAGTTGGAGTAGGATTGCCTCCTATTGGCTGATTTTCCACTTTTTGCTTTAGGACTTTCTCTCCTGCGCCATGGGCCTTTGTGGCTGTTTTCCCAGCCCACTAAGGGCTGGTTAATACTCTCCCACAGCCCATGGACCTCTTGGGGTCGAAGTACCCCTCCCGGAGGTCTCCCGGTACACTACCGGCACTCCCGGTACACTACCGATGAGCCCGAAACTTTTCCGGCGACCAAACTGGGACATCCTATATATGAATCTTTACCTCCGGACCATTCCGGAGCTCCTCGTGACGTCCGGGATCTCATCCGGGACTCCGAAACAACCTTCGGTCACCACCATACATAACTCTACACTACCGAAACGTCACCGAACCTTAAGTGTGCAGACCCTGCGGGTTCGAGAACTATGTAGACATGACCGAGACACCTCTACGGTCAATAACCAATGGCGGGACCTGGACGTCCACATTGGTTCCTACATATTCTACGAAGATCTTTATCGGTCGAACCTCTATGTCAAGGATTCAGTTAATCCCGTATAACGTTCCCTTTGTTCTTCGGTATGTTACTTGCCCGAGATTCGATCGTCGGTATCTCCATACCTAGTTCAACCTCGTTACTAGCAAGTCTCTTTACTCGTTCCGTAACAAAAGATCCCGCAACTAACAATTAGTCACAGTGCTTGCAAGGCTTATTGTGATGTTGCATTACCGAGTGGGCCCCGAGATACCTCTCCGTCATACGGAGTAACAAATCCCAATCTCGATCCATGCCAACTCAACAGACACCATCGGAGATACCTGTAGAGCACCTTTATAGTCACCCAGTTACGTTGCGACGTTTGATACACACAAGGCACTCCTCCGATATCTGTGAGTTGCATGATCTCATGGTCATAGGAACATATACTTGACATGCAGAAAACATTAGCAATAAACTGACACGATCATATGCTATGTTTGTAGTTTGGGTCTTATCCATCACATCATTCTCCTAATGATGTGATCCCGTTATCAAATGACATCTCATGTCCATGGCTAGGAAACCTTAACCATCCTTTGATCAACGAGCTAGTCCATTAGAGGCATACTAGGGACATGGTTTTGTCTTTGTATCCACACATGCATTTAAGTCTCCGATCAATACAATTATAGCATGGATAATAAACGATTATCATGAACAAGGAAATATGATAATAACTAATTTATTATTGCCTCTAGGGCATATTTCCAACAGTCTCCCACTTGCACTAGAGTCAATAATCTAGTTCACATCACCATGTGATTCGCATTGTTATGAATCTAACACCCAATGAGTTCTGGGGCTCGATCATGCTTTGCATGTGAGAGAGGTCTTATAGTCAACGGGTCTGCGATATTCAGATCCGTGTGTACTTTGCATATCTCTATGTCAAACCGTAAACACTGCTACCACACTCCACTTGGTACTATTTCCAAATGGCTGCTCCACTATACGTATCCAGATTGCTACTACTAGTCATCCGAATAGGTGTTAAAGCTTGCATCGACGTAACTCTTTACGACGAACTCTTTATCACCTCCATAATCAAGAAACATTTCCTTAGTCCTCTGGTTACTAAGGATAATTCGGACCGCTGTCCAGTGATCCACTCCTGGACCACTCTTGTACCCCTTGACAGACTCATGGCAAGGCACACATAGGTGCGGTACACAGCATGGCATAATATAGAGCCTATGGCTAAGGCATAGGGGACGACGTTCGTCCTTTCTCTTTCTTCTGCCGTTGTCGAGCTTTGAGTCTCACTCAACTTCACACCTTACAAATCAGACGAGAACTATTTCTCTGGCTGATCCATTTTGAACTCTTTCAAAATCTTGTGAAGGTATGCACTCATTGAAAGTCTCATCAAGCATCTTGATCTATCTCTATAGATTTTGATGCTCAACAATTAGGTAGCTTTATCCAGGTCTTCCTTTGAAAATCACTTTCCAAATAACCGTTTTATGCTTTCCAGAAACTCTACATTATTTCTGATCAACAATATGTCATCCACATATACTTATCAGAAATTCTATAGTGCTCCCACTCACTTCATTGCAAATACAAGTTTCTCGTAAACTTTGTATAAACATCAAAACTTTGATCACCTCATCAAAGCGTATATTCCAACTCCGAGATGCTTGCTTCAGTCCATGGAAGGATCACCGAAGCTTGCACACCTTTTAGCATCCTTAGGCCTGACAAAACCTTCTGGTTGTATCACATACAACCTTTCCTCAAGTAAACCGTTAAGGAAACGATGTTTTGACATCCATCTGCCAGATTTCATAATTGGAAACACAGCAACTGCTAACATAATTCCAACAGACTTTAGCACCACTACGAGTGAGAAAGTCTCATCGTAGTCAACTCCTTGAACTTGTCACAAACATCTTTGCAACAAGTCGAGCTTTACAAATAGTGACATTCACCATCAGTGTCTGTCTTCATTTTAAAGATCCATTTGTACTCAACGACCTGCCGTCCAACGAGCAAGTCTAACAAAGTCTACACTTGGTTTTAATACATGGATCCTATCTCGGATTTCATGGCCTCCAACCATTTGTCGGAATCCGGGCCCATCATCGCTTCTCCATAGCTCGTAGGTTCATCGTTGTCCAACAACATGACCTCCAAGACAGAGTTGTCGTACCGCTCAGGAGCAGTACACATCCTTGTCGACCTACGAAGTTCGATAGTAACTTGATCCTAAAGCTTCATGATCATCATCATTAACTTCCTCTTCAACTAACGTAGGCTTCACAGAAACATCTTTCTGCGCTGCGCTACTCTCTGGTTGAACAAAGGTTTAACAACCTCATCAAGTTCTATCTTCCTCCCACTCAATTCTTTCGAGAGAAACTTTTTCTCGAGAAAGGACCCAGTTCTAGCAACAAACACTTTGCAGTCGGATCTGAGATAGAAGGCATACCCATCTATTCTTAGGGTATTCTATGAAGATACATTTGTCCTCTTTGGGTTCTAGCTTATTATGTGAAAACATTTTCCACACAAGCATCGCAGCCCCAAACATTAAGAAATGACAGCTTAGGTTTCTATCAAACCATAATTCACATGGTGTCATCTCAACGGATTTAGATGATGCCCTATTTAAAGTGAATGTAGTTGTCTCTAATGCATAACCCCAAAAATTATAGTAGTAAAACGATAAGAGACATCACAGTATGCACTATATCAATAGAGCATGACTATGATGTTCGGACACACCATCACACCATAGTGTTCCAGGTGGCGTTAGTTGTGAAACAAATTTCACGTTGTCTTAAGTTGTATGCCAAACTCGTAACTCAGATATTCACCTCCACGATCATATCGCGGTCATTTTTATCTTCTTGTCACGATGATCTTTAAACTTCACTCTGAATTTGCTTGAACCTTTCAAACGATTCAGACTTGTGTTTCATTAAGTAAATATACACTATATATACTCAAATCATTAGTGAAGGTAAGAAAATAACGATATCCACTGCACGCTACAAGACTCACTAGATTGCATACATCAACATGTATCATTTCCAATGAATCACTTGCCCGCTCCATCCAACGTGGTCCTTTAGTCATCTTGCCCAAGAGGCATGGTTCGCATGTCTCAACCGATTCAAAATCGATGAGTCCAAATATCCATCAGCATGGAGTTTCTACATGCGCTTTATACCAATATGACATTTAGCGGCAGTGCCACAAGTATGTGGTACTATCATTATTAACTTTGTATCTTTTGACATCAATGTTATGAACATGTGTACTACTACGATCAAGATTTCAATAAACCATTCTCACTGGGTGCATGACCATTGAAGGTATTATTCATGTAACCAGAATAACTATTATTCTCTGACTTAAATGAATAACCGTATTGCAACAAACATGATCTAATCATGTTCATGCTCAACGCAAAACACCAAATAACATTTATTTAGGTTCGTCACTAATCCTGAAGGTAGAGAGAGCGTGCGATGTTGATCACATCAACCTTGGAAACATTTCCAACACACATCGTCACCTCACCCTTAGCTAGTTCTCTGTTTATTCCGTAGCTTTTATTTCGAGTTACTAACATTTAGCAACCGAACCGGTATCCAATACCCAGGTGCTACTAGGAGTACTAGCAAGGTACACATCAATAACTCGTATATCAAATATACTTCTGTCGATGTTGCCAGCCTTCTTATCTACCAAGTATCTAGGGTTGTTCCGCTTCAGCGACCTCTCACCTCATAATAGAAGCACTTAGTCTCGGGTTTGAGTTCAACTTTGGGTTGCTTCACTGGAGCAGCAACTGACTTGCTATCCATGAAGTTTCCCTCCTTGCTCTTGCCCTTTTCGAAACTAGTGGTTTGATTAACCATCAACACTTGACGCTCCTTCTTGATTTCTACCTTCGCGGTGTCAAACATCGCGAACAGCTCAGGGATCAATACTTCTATCCCTGGTGTATTATAGTTCATCACTAAGTTCTAGTAGCTTTAGTGACAGTGACTTGGAGAACTATATCAATCACTATCTTATCTGGAAGATCAACTCCCACTTGATTCAAGCGATTGTAGTACCCAGACAATCTGAGTACATGCTCAACGATTGAGCTATTCTCCTTCATCTTACAAGCAAAGAATCTTGTTGGAGATCTCATATCTCGCAACAAAGGCACGAGCCTGAGATCACAATCTCTGCTCCTAGAACATCTCATATGTTTCATGACGTTCAAAACGTTTTGGAGCCTCAATTCTAAGCCGTAATGCATGACGCACTAAACTATCAAGTAGTCATCGAAAAGTGCCTGTTAGATGTTCACAACATCTATAGACGACGCTAGAGGGATTGGCGCACCGAGCGGTGCATTAAGGACATAAGCCTTCTGTGCAGCAATGAGGACAATCCTCAGATCACGGACCCAGTCCGCAATTTTGCTACCAACATCTTTCAATTCTATTTCTCTAGGAACATATAAAAATACAAGGGAGCTATAGCGCGAGCTAGTAATCTACAACATAATTTGCAAAGACACTTTGACTATGTTCATGATAATGAGTTCAATTAATCATATTACTTAAGAACTCCCACTCAAATTGACATCCCTCCGATCATTCGAGTGATACATGATCCAAATTCACCAACTCAAGTCCGATCATCACGTGAGTTGAGGTGGCTGCAATGGTGAACATCATTATGTTGATCATATCTACTATATGACTCATGTTCGACCTTTCGGTCTCTCGTGTTCCGAGGCCATGTCTGTACATGCTAGGCTCGTCAAGTTTAACCCGAGTGTTCTGCGCGTGCAAATCTGGCTTGCACCCATTGTATGTGAACGTAGAGTCTATCACACCCGATCATCACGTGGTGTCTCAACACGACGAACTTTCGCAACGGTGCACACTCGGGGAGAACACAGTTCATCTTGAAATTCAAGTGAGGGATCACCTTATAATGCTACCGCCGTACTAAGCAAAACAAGGTGCATAAAAGGATTAACATCTCATGCAATTCATAAGTGACATGATATGGCCATGAACTTGTGTTTAAGATCTCCATCTTCGAAACACTGGCATGATCTCCATCGTCACCGGCACAACACCATGATCTCCATCATCTTGATCTCCATCAATGTGTTGCCATTGGGGTTGTCACGCCCTGCATGCTTCTACTACTATTGCTACCGTAGCGATAAAGTAAAGCATTACATAGCGCTTAATGATTGACACGCAGGTCATACAATAATTAAAGACAACCCTATGGCTCCTGCCGGTTGCCGTACTCATCGACATGCAAGTCGTGATAATCTATACATCACATGATCATCTCATACATCACATATATCTCATCATGTAATTGGCCATATCACATCACAACATACCCTGCAAAAACAAGTTAGACGTCCTCTAATTGTTGTTGCATATTTTACGTGGCTGCTATGGGTATCGAGCAAGAACGATTCTCACCTACGCATAAACCACAATGGTGATACACTAGTTTGCTTTTCAACCTTCTCAAGGACCGCCTTTGTCGAATCCGATCCAACTAAAGTGAGAGAAACTGTCACCCGCAAGCCATCTAGGCAACAAGTTGCGTCGAGGGAACCGGTCTCTCATAAGCATACGAGTAATGTTGGTCCGGGCCACTTCATCTCACAATCCCGCTGAACCAAGATACGACCAAGGGAGGAAGCAATCTAAGCATCAACGCCCACAAACCTTTTGTGTTCTACTCGAGATCTCATCGAACCATCAACCTAGATCATGATGCCACTGTTGGGGAACGTCGCATGGGAAACAAAAATTTTCCTACGCACACGCAAACCTATCCATGGTGATGAGCATCTACGAGAGGGAGAGTGGATCTACATACCCTTGTAGATCGCTAAGCGGGAAGCGTTAAGAAACGCGGTTGGTGTAGTCGAACATCTTCGCGATCCAAATCGCCGAGCGTCCCGCGATCTCATCACGATCCGTCCCGCGATCCAATCATGATCCGTCCCGTGAACTCATCACGATCCGTCTCACAATCTTGATCACGATCTGTCCCGCGAACTCATCACGATCCGTTCCGTGATCACATCACGAACCGTCTCGCGATCTCGATCACGGTCCTTCCGATCTAGCGCCGAATGGACGGCACCTCCACGTTCAGCACACGTGCAGCTTGATGACGATCTCCACCGTCTTGATCCAGCAAGAGGATGTGGAGAGGAGAGAGAGTTCACCGGCAGCGTGACGGCGCTCCGGTGATGGTGGTGGAGCAATTCCGGCAGGGCTTCGCCTAAGCGCTGCAGAAAACCGATCTAGAGGAGAAACTATGCACCGGTGGAACGGGTAGCACGTGGCCGGAAATTCTGTCCAAAAACCACCCAATCCACTAGTATATATAGGAGGAGAGGAGAGGAGAGGCAGCCAAGGCCTTTGGGTCGGCCGAAATAGGAGGTGGGAGCAATCCTACTTCACCTCCAATCCTAGTTGGAGTAGGATTGCCTCCTATTGGCTGATTTTCCACTTTTTGCTTTAGCACTTTCTCTCCTGCGCCATGGGCCTTTGTGGATGTTTTCCCAGCCCACTAAGGGCTGGTTAATACTCTCCCACAGCCCATGGACCTCTTGGGGTCGAAGTACCCCTCCCGGAGGTCTCCCGATACACTACCGGCACTCCCGGTACACTACCGATGAGCCCGAAACTTTTCCGGCGACCAAACTGGGACATCCTATATATGAATCTTTACCTTCGGACCATTCCGGAGCTCCTCGTGACGTCCGGGATCTCATCCGGGACTCCGAAACAACCTTCGGTCACCACCATACATAACTCTACACTACCGAAACGTCACCGAACCTTAAGTGTGCAGACCCTGCGGGTTCGAGAACTATGTAGACATGACCGAGACACCTCTACGGTCAATAACCAATGGCGGGACCTGGGCGTCCACATTGGTTCCTACATATTCTACGAAGATCTTTATCGATCGAACCTCTATGTCAAGGATTCAGTTAATCCCGTATAACGTTCCCTTTGTTCTTCGGTATGTTACTTGCCCAAGATTCGATCGTCGGTATCTCCATACCTAGTTCAACCTCGTTACTAGCAAGTCTCTTTACTCGTTCCGTAACAAAAGATCCCGCAACTAACAATTAGTCACATTGCTTGCAAGGCTTATTGTGATGTTGCATTACCGAGTGGGCCCCGAGATACCTCTCCGTCATACGGAGTAACAAATCCCAATCTCGATCCATGCCAACTCAACAGACACCATCGGAGATACCTGTAGAGCACCTTTATAGTCACCCAGTTACGTTGCGACGTTTGATACACACAAGGCACTCCTCCGATATCTGTGAGTTGCATGATCTCATGGTCATAGGAACATATACTTGACATGCAGAAAACAGTAGCAATAAACTGACACGATCATATGCTATGTTTGTAATTTGGGTCTTATCCATCACATCATTCTCCTAATGATGTGATCCCGTTATCAAATGACATCTCATGTCCATGGCTAGGAAACCTTAACCATCCTTTGATCAACGAGCTAGTCCATTAGAGGCATACTAGGGACATGGTTTTGTCTATGTATCCACACATGCATTTAAGTCTCCGATCAATACAATTATAGCATGGATAATAAACGATTATCATGAACAAGGAAATATGATAATAACTAATTTATTATTGCCTCTAGGGCATATTTCCAACAGTTCTTGCTCGGTTCAGAACTCACGAGTCGAGACAGTCGTGGTTACGCACATGGTTGGTGTTGGGATAATGCAGAATCAAGTTGTGCTGAGGTGGAGCTCAAGTTCTACAAAGATAATGTTGACCCGACTGACATGACTCCATTGAAAAAGCCCAGCACAGAGTCTGAGCTGCCCCTGAAGTTTGTGGCAGAGGAAAGTAAGTTGGTGGATTTTGCCCCGGGTGACTCATCGAAGCAGTTCACTATTGGGGCTAACATGGACCCCACATAGGAAAGCGTGCTCATCGAGTTCATCCGTGAGAATCGGGACATCTTTGCATGGAAACCTTATGACATGCCGGGTGTACCGAGAGAATTCGCTGAGCACCACCTTAATGTGGATCCCAAGGTTAAGCCGATTAAGTAGTTCCTCCGTTGTTTCAATGAAGAGTGGCATAAGGCTATTGGTGAAGAAGTGGCCTGTCTCTTAGCCGCATGGTTCATTGTGAGGTTTTTCTCCCGGAGTGGTTGGCTAATCCCGTGCTTGTACTTAAAAAGAATGACACGTGGTGCTTGTGTGTGGATTACACGGATCGTAATAAGGCTTGTCCGGTTGGTCCATTTGCTCTCCCACGTATCGACCAAATCATTGATGCAACAGCGAGCTATGAGAGTTTGTGCTTCTTGGACGCTTATTCGGGTTACCATCATATCAAGATGGCAGTCAAAGACCAAGAGAACACATCTTTCATAACAGCTTTTGGAGCTTTCTGTTATGTGTCTATGCCCTTTGGACTTAAAAGTGTGCAGGCGACTTATCAACGCTATGTGCAAAATTGTCTTTATAGTCAAATTGGGCGCAATGCTCATGCTTATGTGGATGATATTGTGGTTAAGTCAAGGAGGAAGGAAACTCTGCTTGGCGATTTGAAGGAGACGTTTGATAACTTGTGGGTTTACAAGATGATGCTTAACCCAGCTAAGTGTGTTTTTGGTGTACCCGCAGACAAGATTTTGGGCTTCTTGGTCTCAGAGTGGGGAATTGAGGCTAACTCGGATAAAATAAAGGCCATCACCTCCCTATCTAAGCCGACAAGCATTAACGATGTGTAGCGCTTGGCGGGTTGTATTGCCGCCTTAAGCCTCTTTATCCCTCGCCTGGGCGAGAAGGCTATTCCTTTATATTAGATGATGAAAAAGACAGATGACTTCATCTGGAGTAAGGCTGCGGACGAGGTGCTTGAGGCGCTCAAGAAACAGTTGGTCGAGCCATCGGTTTTGGCTGCTCCTGTAGAGAAAGAGCCATTGCTCCTCTATGTGGCGACTAATAACATGGCAGTCAGTGCTGCAGTTGTTGTGGAGCGTAAGGAGGCAGGGAAAGAATATCCAGTCTAGAGGCCGGTTTACTATGTCAGCGAGGTTTTGATAGAGTCCAAGCAAAGATACCCGCATTGGCAAAAATTGATCTATGGAGTGTTCATGGCAAATTGCAAGTTGAAGCATTATTTCCTTGGACATCCGATCATGGTGGTTAGCTCTGGCCCTTTGGGGGATATCATTCAAAATAGAGAAGCTACCGGCAGAACTGCTAAGTCGGTGCTAGAACTTGGGCCTCTTAATTTAAAGTATGTATCTAGAACGGCTATCAAGTCTCAAGCCTTGGTGGATTTGATAAATGACTGGATGAAGAGTCAAGCGCCTAAAGAGAAGCCGGACAATACATATTGGATGATTCACTTTGATGGATCCAAAAAATTGGAAGGATCGAGGGTTGGGGTTGTCTTAACCTCCCCTAGAGGTGACAAGTTTTGTTATGTGTTAAGCTTAATGTTTCCTTGTACTAACAATGCAGTTGAGTATTAAGCTTTGCTTCACGGGCTCCGTGTGGCCAAGGAGATGAATTTGAGCCTAGTTAGATGCCCGAGCGTCTCAGACCTGGTGGCTCAACAAGTTTCGGGCACGCGGGATTCTAAGGACCCGCGGATGGCAGCTTATCATCACGCGGTTGATGTCATTGCCGGTTACTTCAAGGGTTACCAGGTGGATCATATCGACCATCGGAAGAACAAGGAAGCTGATGCATTATCAAGACTGGGGTCTCAGCTTAAGCCGGTGCCACCTAACGTCTTTTTGGATGTGTTGCATCACCCCTCTGTCAAATTGCCTTCCGAGGAGGATCTAGCTATACCTAACCCAGAGGGGCAGTTGGTGGCGGCTTTCCATGCTATTCCTGATTAGATGTTGCCTTATTTGACATATTTAACTTGTAGCAAGTTACCCGAGGACGAGACCTTGGCACAACAGATTGTGAGGCGGTCCAAGTCCATGACTATCATCAATGGCGAGTTGCACAGATGCAGTGTGGCTGGTGTTTTTCAACGCTGCATTTCCCCTGAAGAGGGCAAGGAAATTTTAAATGAGATACACATTGGTGACTGTGGTCATCACGCCGGCTCAAAATCTTTGGCGACTAAGGCTTTTCGGTATGGTTTCTTCAAGTTAACGACTCATAAAGATGCTAAAGACATAGTTACCAAGTGCGACGGATGTCATAAATTCGAACGACGTGCCCATGTGCAAGCTCAAGAGTTGCGAATGATTCCAATCACCTGGCTGTTTTCGGTTTGGGGGCTTGATATGGTTGGGCCTTTTAAGAGATCTAAAGATAAGAAGACCCACCTTTTGATGGTGGTTGATATGTTTACCAAATGGGTTGAGGCAAAGCCGGTCGGCAAGTGCGATGTAGCTACAACATTTTAGTTTGTCAAGAAACTAATCTATCATTTTGGTTACCCTCATACTATCATTACTGACAATGGTACGAATCTGTCCAAGGGGGCTATGAAAGCATTCTGTGAAAGTGAGCATATCCGCCTTGACGTCTCCACTGTGGCTCATCCGCAACCCAATGGTCAGGGAGAACGTGCAAACCAAGAGATCTTGAGGGGGATAAAACCCCGGCTTATGGTCCCTTTGGAGCGAACGCCGGGTTGTTGGGTGGAGGAGTTACCTTTAGTTCTCTAGAGTATTATAACCACCCCCAACAGGTTAACATGCTATACGCCTTTCTTCATGGTTTATGGTGCGAAAGCTGTTCTCCCAAGTGATATCTGTCATGACTCGCCTAGGGTGGTAGCTTACGTCAAAACTGATAATGAGACGGCGCGTCAGAACGTGCTAGATGCTTTGCATGAGGAACGGGATCTTGCAACAGCAAGGTCGGTGATTTATCAGCAAGATCTGCATCGCTATCATAGCTGTAGAGTCAATACTCGGACGTTCCAAGAAGGCGACTTGGTGTTACGTCTAATTCAAGATTAGACACATATGCATAAGTTATCTCCCCCTTGGGAAAGACCTTTCATGGTTAACAGGAATCTCAACAATGGGTCATATTACCTCATTGATATACGGGAGAGCAACGAGTCACATACTTCTGGACAAGAGACCAACAGGCCGTGGAATATTGCTCATCTCCGGCCTTACTACACTTAAGTCATTGACTCTCATCAATGTATACATCTGTCACTGTATATACACTATTGGAATCAGATCATTTGCCATCTGCCATGTCTTTGTTGTCAGCTGGCACACGACAAAGAAGGCCTTTGCTATCAGCTAGCTGAAAACAGACGTCAAAGGTAAGGTAGACGACAGAGGTTATGTTTGCCATCAACCTACTCTTTGTCGTCGGCTAGCCGATGGCAAAGATAGGGCAAGAAGACGACAACGGCCTCGGGCGGGCCCCACTGCACCGTGGGTTTAGAGGACAGCGTCATTGTCGTCAGGGACCTCTTTGCCGTCTGCCTCGCCCCTCTTTGTCGTCCGCTAGCAGCCGGCAAAGAGGATGCCCCCCTAATGGTCACGGTGGATCCCCACCCCCTCACTCTCCCCCTCTTTGTCGTCTGCTAGCGGACGACAAAGAGGGGTGAGGCAGACGGCAAAGAGGTTTCCCCGTAACGGCCGGACCCTCACCCCCTCACCCCCACGCATCTTGATCCACTCCACTCTCTCCCCCAGCACCAGCCCGGCCCCTCCCCGTGACTCCCCCTCCCGCCGCCCCCACCAGCGTGCCGCCCCCACCGGTAAGCCTCCCTCCCTGTGCCGCCCCCTTCCCTCGGTGACTCCCCCGCACCGCCCCCTCCCAGAGCCCCCTTCCCTTGCCGGGCCCCTCCCAGCACCGCCCCCACCGTGCCGCCGCTCTCCCTACTCTGCTCCCACCACCACGCCGTCGCGCCCCTCCCTCGCCAACCCCTCCCCTCGGTGGCTCCCCCGTGCCGCCCCCTCCCCGAGCCGCCCGCTCCCCTCTCCGTCTCCTGACACCGCGCCCTCCCTGCGGCTCCCCCTCCCCCCGGCCGTTCCCACCCAACTCCAGTGATTGCCCGACCGCCGCCCCTCACTTTTTTTCTAGGTTTTAGTTAGTTAGTTAGTTAGTTTACTAGGTTAGAAAAAACTTAGAATAAATTAGATAGTTAGTTTATTTTCCATTTTTTTGTTTAATTAGATAGTTAGTTTATTTTTGAGTTAGTTAGTTAGTTTACTAGGTTAGAAAAAACTTAGATAGAAAAGAAAAAACTTAGAAGAAAAGAAGAAAAGAAAAAAACTAGGAAAGAAGAAGAAGAAGAAGAAGAAGAAGAAAGGAGGAGGAGGAGAGGAGGGGGTGAAGAAGAATAAGAAGAAGAAGAAGAAAAGAAGGAGAAGAGGAGAAGAAGAAGAGGAAAAATAGAAGAGGAGGAGAAAGAAGAAGAAAAAGAGGAGAAGAAAAGAAGAAGAAGAAGAAGAGGAGGAAGAAGAAGAAATAGAGGAGAAAAAATAATAAAATAGAAGTGCAAAAGTAATTACATATAGAGAGATTATTCTATCGGGGTTGAATATTTGTGTTGATCCGGTGGATTTCAATGTGCAGTTGTTTCGTCGCTGCGAGGGTCTCCTATTCGACGACCTCCCCGTGCATTTGAAGAGCTCCCCTACATTCGTGGGTGAGCACAAATGACATCCTCCCCCTTAATTTGCTATGTTCCGGTCTTCGTGCCGATGAAACTTGCTAGCTATAGGTGTCTTCAATCATCAATATGCGTGATGAGTATGCGTCTCCCGTTTCAAAGGGCAGCATCTATAAATATGCATGACTTTGCATATTTATAACCGCCATCCTTTAGAATTGTCCAATGTTATCCATGGACAGCCTGAGTATGTGTAGATTGGGTTCATTTTCCCTTATGCTCTGCTCCGGATCCGATGCGGAATTTCGTCAGTGCCTCCCTGTTGTTCTTCGGGTACACACCCTCTCTTCTTATTGCCGAGACGTGTATCGGGAGAACAGCGGGGAGGTGCTACCAAAATTCTGCGTCGAATCCAGAGCAGAGCATGGGAAAACGAACCCAATCTACACATACTCGGGTGGGATTAGGACCTATCTTTACCTATTAGCGTGTAGGTTGCATGGACGTAATAAAACTAATAAACTTGATTAACTAATGAATATAGATGATGAATTGTATATATATATATATATTTCTTGTGTGTTTAGCAGGTAGGCAAGATGAGTGATCGGGCGTGGATGTACACCGGTCACCCTACTCAGAAAGACATGACCATTGAGTGGTTAACAAAACCAAGGGGTTTCTGAGCGCCGCATTTGCAAATGGCCAGGAAATAACCTGGTGCCCCTGTGTGCGGTGTGACAACCATAAAAATTGAACACGGGATGAAATGGGTAAACACTTGCAGAAGTGGGGTTTTACGCCTGATTATACGGTGTGAAGATTTCATGGTGAGTCTACCCAACGTGCCAGAGTTGAGGTGGTTCGTCGTTGCACCGACGAGCATGGTACCGGGATTGAAGACATGGTGCAAGACTTTGATGATGCTCGGGATTCGAACGATGAGATGGAGGAATCTGCAAAGGCCTTCTATGAAATGTTGGAGTCTTCAAAACGTCCTCTCCACGAGCGCACTGAGATTTGCCATTTGGATGCCATCGTGCAAGTAATGGCTCTGAAGGCTCAGTTCAACCTGGGCAGAGAATGCTATGACGCGATGATGACGATATTTGGAAGCTTTCTACCCAAAGGCCATGTATTTCCTGCAAACGTGTACGAGTCGGACAAAATCCTACGTGCACTTAAGATGCCCTATGAGAAGATAGATGCCTGTGAGAATGGATGTGCCTTATTTAGGCTTGAGTATGCGGGCTTGAACTATTGTCCCATTTGCAAGTCTTCCAGGTATGTTGTGGTAGACAACGGTATGGGTGAGAAGAGTGAGACAAAAATCCCAGTTAATGTTGTTCGGTATATGCCAATCATACCAAGACTTCAACGTCTTTTCATGGTCGAAGAGACGGCCAGATGATACGTCCATTTTGCATCATGCTTTTATATTGATATTTATTGCATTACGGGCTGTAATTACACATTATGGTACAATATTTATGCCTTTTCTCTCTTATTTTACAAGGTTTACATGAAGAGGGAGAATGTCGGTAGCTGGAATTCTTGACTGGAAAAGGAGAAAATCTGAGATACCTATTCTGCACAACTCCAAAAGTACTGAAAATTTATGGAGAATTATTTTGGAATATATAAAAGATACTAGGCGAAACATATACCAGAGGGGGCCCACCAGGAGGTGGCAAGCCTGCCAGGCGCGGCCACCCCCTGGCCTCGCCTTGTAGGCTTGTGATCGACCTGGCAGGTCCCCGACCCATCTTCTGTTATATGAAGGGTTTTGACCTAAAAAAATTAGAAGGAAGCTTTCGGGACGAAGCGTCGCTGTCACGAGGTGGAACTTGGACAGAACCAATCTAGAGCTCCGACAGGGCTGTTCTGCCGGGGAAACTTCCCTCCCGGAGGGGGGGAATCAAAGCCATCATCATCACCAACGATCCTCTCATCGAGAGAGGGTCAATATCCATCAACATCTTCTCCAGCACCATCTCCTCTCCAAACCCTAGTTCATCTCTTGTATCCGATCTTTGTCTCAAACCTCAGATTGGTACCTATGGGTTGCTAGTAGTGTTGATTACTCCTTGTAGTTGATGCTAGTTGGTTTACTTGGTGGAAGATCATATGTTCAGATCCTTTATGATAATTAATACTCCTCTTATTATGAACATGAACATGCTTTGTGAGTAGTTATGTTTGTTCCTGAGGACATGGTATAAGTCTTGTTATAAGTAATCATGTGAATTTGGTATTCGTTCTATATTTTGATGAGATGTATGTTCTCTCTCCTCTAGTGGTGTTATGTGAACGTTGACTACATAACACTTCACCATTATTGGGGCCTAGGGGAAGGCATTGGGAAGTAATAAGTAGATGATGGGTTGCACCCAAGCACCGGTCCACCCACATATGAAATTATCAAAGTAATGAACGTGAATCAAATGAGCATGATGAAAACTATCTTGACAGAAATTCCCATGTGTCCTCGGGAGCGCTTTGGTTTATATAAGAGTTTGTCCAGGCCTGTCCTTTGCTACAAAAAGGATTGGGCTACCTTGCTGCACCTTTGCTGCATTTGTTACTTGTTACTCATTACAAATTATCTTATCACAAAACTATCTGTTGCCAATAATTTCAGTGCTTGCAGAGAATACCTTACTGGAAACCGCTTGTCATTTCCTTCCGCTCCTCGTTGGTTTCGACAATCTTACTTATCGAAAGGACTACGATAGATCCCCTATACTTGTGGGTCATCAAGACTCTTTTCTGGTGCCGTTGCTGGGGAGTGAGACGCCTTTGGTAAGTGGAATCTGGTAAGGAAAAATTTATATAGTGTGCTGAAATTTACTGTCACTTGTTACTATGGAAAATAATCCTTTGAGGGGCTTGTTTGGGGTATCTTCGCCTCGACCAGAAACACAAAGAGTTGTCCGTCAACCTAATAAACCTACCAAATTTATTATGAAATTCCTTCGGGTATGATAGAGAAACTACTGGCTAATCCTTATGCAGGAGATGGAACACTACATCCTGATTCACATCGAATTTATGTGGATGAAGTTTGTGGATTATTTAAGCTTGTAGGTCTGCCCGAGGATCACATCAAGAAGAAGTTATTTCCTTTATCTTTGAAGGAGAAGGCATTGACATGGTATAGGCTATGTGATGATATAGGATCATGGAGCTACAACCGATTGAAAATGGAATTTCATCAGAAGTTCTTTCCTATGCAACTAGTTCATCGTGATCGGAATTATATTTATAATTTTTGGCCTCGTGAAGGAGAAAGAATCTCTCAAGCTTGGGGGAGGCTTAAGTCAATGTATATTAATGCCCCAATCATGAGGTCTCGAGATAAATTATTATCACAATTTCTATGCTCGGCTTTCTCGTAATGATCAATCCATGCTCGATACTTCTTGTGTTGGTTCCTATATGAAGAAAGATATTGACTTCAAATGGAATTTATTGGAAATAATTAAACACAACTCTAAAGATTGGGAACTCGATGAAGGTAAGGAGTCAGCTATGAACCTTAAGTTTGATTGTGTTAAATCCTTTGTAGACACCAATGCTTTTTGTGAATTTAGCACTAAATATGGACTTGACTCTAAGATAGTAGCTTCTTTTTGTGAATCTTTTGCTACCCATGTTGATCTCCATAAGGAGAAGTGGTTTAAATATCAACCCCCATTGAAGTGAAAGTAGCTGAACCTATTAAAGTTGAAGAGGAAACTATTACTTGTAATGTTGATCCTGTTATTCCTGTTACTTATATTGAAAGACCACCTTTCCTTGTTAGAATAAAGGTACATGCTAAAGCTTCAATCGTGGTTCGAAAGAGCTATGCTAGAACACCTACAACCCTTGAGAAAATTAAAGTTGAGCCTAGTATTGCTATGGTTAAGGATGTCTTGGTTGATAATATTGATGGGCATGCTATTCAATTTTGTGATGAAGCCGCTAGAATTGCTAAACCTGATGCTAAAGATAAACATAGAACCATTGTTGGAACACTTGTTGTTTTTGTTAAAGTAGGAGATCATTGTTATCATGGCTTATGTGATATGGGTGCTAGTGTGAGTGCAATTCCCTTTACCTTATATAAAGAGATTATAAATGATATTGCACCAGCTGAGTTAGAGGAAATTGATGTTACAATTAAGCTTGCTAATAGAGATACTATATCACCAGTTGGGATTATTAGAGATGTTGAAGTATTGTGTGGGAAAATGAAATATCGTACTGATTTTCTTGTTCTTGGCTCCCCACAAGATGATTTTTGTCCCATTATATTTGGTAGACCCTTCTTGAATACCATTAATGCCAGGATAGATTGTGAGAAGGAAACTGTTACCATAAGTTTTGGGGATACGTATCATGAGTTTAATTTCTCTATATTTCATAGGCAACCCCATGATAAAGAATTGCCTAGTAAGGATGAAATTATTGGTCTTGCTTCTATTGCTATACCTCCTACTGATCCTTTAGAACAATATTTGCTGGACCATAAAAATGATATGTAGATGAATGAAAGGAATGAAATAGATAAAAATTTATTTGATCAACATCCAATTCTGAAACACAACTTGCATGTTGAAATACTTGGGGATCCTCCTCCACCCAAGGGTGATCCCGTGTTTGAGCTTGAACAATTACCGGATACTCTGAGATATGCTTATCTTGATGAAAAGAAGATATATCCTGTTATTATTAGTGCTAACCTTTTAGAGAATGAAGAACAGAGATTATTGAAAACTCTGAGGAAGCACCGTGCTGCTATTGGATATACTCTTGATGATCTTAAGGGCATTAGTCCCACTCTATGTTAGCATAAAATTAAAATGGAGCCCGATGCTAAAACACTTGTTGATCACCAATGATGGTTAAATCCTAAAATGAAGGAAGTGGTAAGAAATGAAATATTAAAGCTTATAGAGGCAGGTATCATTTACCCTATTGTCAATAGTAGATGGGTTAGTCCAGTTCATTGTGTCTCTAAGAAAGGAGGTATTACCGTAGTTCCTAATGATTAAAATGAATTGATCCGGCAAAGAACTATTACAGGATATATAATTGTAATTGATTTTAGGAAATTAAATAAAGCTACTAGAAAATATCATTACCCTCTATCTTTTATTGATCAAATGCTAGAAAGACTATCCAAACACACACATTTCTGCTTTCTAGATGGTTACTCTGGTTTCTCTCAAATACCTATGTCAAAAGAGGACCAAGAGAAGACCACTTTCACCTGCCCTTTTGGTACCTTTGCTTATAGACGTATGCCTTTTGGCTTATGCAATGCACCTGCTACCTTTCAAAGACGTATGACTGCTATATTCTCTGATTTTTGTGAAAGGATTGTTGAGGTTTTCATGGATGATTTTTCTGTTTACGGAACTTTTTCTGATGATTGCTTGAGCAACCTTGATCGAGTTTTGCAGAGATGCAAAGAAACTAATCTTGTCTTGAATTGGGAGAAGTGCCACTTTATGGTGAATGAAGGTATTGCCTTGGGACATAAAATTTCCGAAAGAGGTATTGAAGTTGAAAAGGCTAAAGTTGATGCTATTGAAAAAATGTCGTATCCTACGGATATCAGAGGTATAAGAAGTTTCCTTGGTCATGCTCATTTCTATAGGGGATTTATTAAAGGCTTCTCTAATATTTCTAGGCCGCTCACTAATCTCTTGCAAAAAGATGTTCCATTCGTTTTTGACGATGATTGTGTGGAAGCTTTTGAAATTCTTAAGAATGCCTTGATTTCTGCACCTGTTGTTCAACCACCTGATTGGAACCTACCCTGTGAAATTATGTCTGATACTAGTGATTATGCCGTTGGTACTGTCCTTGGACAAAGAGTTGATAAGAAATTAAATGTTATTCATTATGCTAGCAAAACTCTATGCGGTGCTCAAAGAAACTATGCTAACCACTCAAAAAGAATTTTTAGCAGTTGTGTTTGCTTGTGATAAGTTTCGACCCTATATTGATGATTCTAAAGTAACTGTTCACACTAATCATGCTGCTATTAAATATCTTATGGAAAAGAAAGATACTAAACCTAGACTTATCATGTGGGTTCTTCTACTACAAGAATTTGATTTGCATATTGTTGATAGAAAGGGTGCTGATAACTCCGTAGCAGCTAACTTGTCTAGGTTAGAGAATGTTTTTGATGACCCACTACCTATTGATGATAGCTTTCCCGATGAACAATTAGATGTCATAAATGGTTCTCGTAATTCCCCTTGGTGTGCTAATTATGCCAATTACATTGTCGCTAAATTTATACCGCCTACTTTTACATACCAACAAAAGAAAAAGTTCTTCTATGATTTAAGACATTACTTCTGGGATGTCCCACACCTTTATAAAGGTGTAGGTGGTGTTATTAGACATTGTGTACCTAAGCATGAACAGGACAGATCCTACACAAGTGTCATTCTGAGGCCTATGGAGGACACCACGCTAGAGATAGACCTGCACATAAGGTATTACAATCTGGCTTTTATTGGCCTACTCTCTTCAAGGATGCTCGTAAGTTTGTCTTGCCATGTGATGAATGTCAAAGAATTGGCAATATTAGTAGACGTCAGGAAATGCCTATGAGTTACTCTCTTGTTATTGAACCATTTGATGTTTGGGGTTTTGATTATGTGGGAAATTTTCCAACATCCAACGGGTATACTCATATTTTAGTTGCTGTTGATGATGTTACTAAGCGGGTAGAAGCTATTCCAACTAGTAGTGCTGATCATAACACCTCTATTAAGATGCTTAAAGAAGTTATTTTCCCTAGATTTGGAGTCCCTAGATATTTAATGACTGGTGGTGCTTCACATTTTATTCATGGTGCTTTCCGTAAATTGCTAGCTAAGTATGATGTTAATCATAGAATTGCATCTCCTTATCATCCTCGGTCTAGTGGTCAAGTAGAATTAAACAATAGAGAAATTAAACTACATTTGCAAAAGACGATTAATAGATCTAGGAAGAATTGGTCTAAGAAACTTGACAATGCATTATCGGCTTATAGAACTGCTTACGAGAATCCTATGGGTATGTCTCCATATAAAATGGTTTATGGTAAAGCATGTCACTTAGCTATAGAGATAGAGCATAAAGCTTATTGGGCATTCAAAGATCTCAACTATGATTTCGAACTTACCGGTGAGAAGAGGTTATTTGACATTAGCTCACTTGATGAATGGAGAACCCAGACCTATGAGAATGCCAAGTTGTTTAAAGAGAAAGTTAAGAGATGGCATGATAAAAGGATACAAAAGCGTGAATTCAATGTAGGTGATCATGTCTTGCTATACAATTCTCAGTTAAGATTTTTTGCAGGAAAACTTCTCTCTAAATGGGAAGGGCCTTATATTGTCGAGGAAGTATATCGTTCCGGTGCCATCAAGATCAACAATGCCGAAGGCACAAATCCGAAGGTGGTAAACGGGCAAAGAATCAAACATTATATCTCAGGTACTCCCATAAATGTTGAAACCAATGTTATCAATACCATAACTCCGGAAGAGTATATCAAGGAAATTTACCGGAACGTTTCAGACTCCGAAAAGGGATAGGTATGTGGTACGGTAAGTAAACCAACTCCAAATCTTTCCAAATAGCAATTTTACTCAGTCTTGAATATTTAAAAAATTAGGAAAATCAAAAGTAGTCCAAAAGATGCATGGGGAGGTGACAAGCCTGCTAGGCGCGACCATTCCTTGGCCGCGCCTATGAGGCTTGCCACCATCCCATGCTCCCTCCGAACTCCGTTTCTTGTGGTACACTCCTTCGGGTTGGCAAAAATTCATTATATAATCTCCCGAAGGTTTGGACTTTCATATGACGACAATACCCCGTGTTTTTGCTTTGAGTTGTTTCTATTACAGATTTAGAACGTCATGGCGTCCCCAAGTGCTCTGAAGGATAAGTTCTCTGAGAAGGTCATCAACCCCTATCTTGCGGAAGTGCTGCGACACCCTCAATCCATTGATATGCGTGAGGGGGTGTTGCACATCTGTGATGTTGAAGGGCCAAAGAAGACTGAAAGCGTGGAAACAAGGCTCGAAGCAATGGAGCAACAAGTCTTCAAATGCCATGGTGGAACGTGGACTCATTGTCAATCATATGATGATCTCGGTGTTTAAGCGTAAACACAAGCTAGACACCAAGGACATCGGGGAGCACATCTTCAAGCTTTACGAGAAAATTGAGCATCTACAAACCCAGATCTATGATCTGCAAAACCAAAACTGTGAGTATGAATACATATTTAAGAGAATGAGTTTGGCTGCAGATTTGAGGATTCCAGAGACTCGTTCATATTTTTACAATGGTGACCATATGCCTTGGAAGACAGAGGACAAGCTTCCAACCTCATCAACAACTCCACCACCATCACCTTCGAAGAAGGACATCTAACCACATGGGTATGGGCACTCTCCTTGGCTTGTGCCAAGCTTGGGGGAGGCGCCCTGGTATCGTATCACCATCACACCTTTTTTCTTTTTCCTTTCTCTTGTTTTTCTTAGTTCGATCCTTTTCGATTTTGTTTTGATCTAGTAGAATAAAATTTTAGTATGATCTAGCTTTGAGTTTTTCTTTTTGCTCCCCTTATGTAAGCAAGTTCGAGAGTTATATAATAAAAAATAGTTTTGATGTGAGGGCTCTGCTAGCTTACTATGCTCTTGAGATCAATAAATAAAAGAAGAATAGAATTAAAGCAAAGAGTATACATAATGATCTTATGGGGAGTGATGACTTCACATATAAGAAGTATGTCAATTGAAATTTGTTGGGAGTTAACAAACATAGTGATTGGTCATTGCTGCAATCGAAAAAGAAGTGATAAAGAAAGAGAGATTCACATATAAATATATTATCTTGGACATCTTTTATGATTTGACCACTCATTAAAATATTACATGCTAAGAAGTTGATGTTGGACAAGGAAGACAACATAATGGGTTATATTTTCTTGCTTCCGGATAGAAGTTATATGGCTTTTATCGTGGTTTTGTCATGGCAGATGTCCGAGGACTTATGTTCGAGGCCATCTCTAAGGTGATTGACTCAAAGGGGTTGGTTGGGACGAAGGACACGAGTTTACCTAGGTTTGGCCCCTCAAGAAGAGGTAAAATCCTACGTCCTGCTTGTGTTGTATTGATTGTAGTATCGATTACAAGGGAGCGGATTCGCTTGACCTAGTTCTCTATTAGTTGGTTTCTGTCTAAGTCACCCCGGGCCTTGCCTTTTATATAGGAGGTCAAGGCCACGGGTTACACAACTCTCATATCGACTCTTACAACGTATCTGACTCTGTCTGTATGTCGCCTTACCATCTTGGGCAAGCCGCCTCCAGGCGGCTTAACTGCCGGGTCTTCATGCCACCTTCCATCCGGGCCTTGTCTTGGCCCATCTTGGTAAGCCGCCATATGGCCAGGCCTACGTCTCTTGGCCCATCTGCCTTGGTCTGGATTATGAGCCGCCAGGTATGCCTCGGCCCCACCTGGGCAGGTCTTACCACTGGGTTATATCCCCAACATTAGACCCCAGGTTGATTTGAGCTTGCTCATGTCAATCTTCCATCTTACTTGGCGGCGAGTCTCACTCTTCATCACCTGAAAGTAAGATATGTAACCTACCGTGACATCATACCGGATATGCCATAAAGATTCCCTAACGACCACAATGGTTCTTTTCATCACCGAAAATCGAGGCATTCGTCTCGGTCGATCAGTTTCTGTTGCCTTGATTCCAGCGCCCGTTTCCACTTTCCAACCTCTTAAATAGGACCATGAAGGGTCTTTCTCATTTCCTCCGCCACCTGCGCCTCTTCTTCTTTCTCTCGACGCCATCGTCCCCGAGCTCCCTCGCTCCGGTGAAGCTTCATCGCCGTCGTCGCCCTAGGCCGCTGCATCAACCTGAACAGACCAGAGCCTTGCCCGCGACTGCTGCATCACTTCTGGTACGTCTTTCTCCATCCCCTAGATCTGTAGCTTAGTGCGACAAATCCATGGAGTTCTCCGGCCCCGTTAGAGCACAAGTTCTTTGTAATGCCAAACGACACATAGCCCAGTAAATCTTGTAATGATCATCTTCCCATTTTGGTAAATCATATGAAATCACCAATAGCCTAATACAGATCTATAGTTGCTTCCTTTTACTGCCCATGAACTTTGCGAGTTCTTCCTCAGTTTGTCATTAGGTTTGCAATAAATTAGTTTTTCTCTGTTTGTAGATCTGCAATTATAAAGATAGCATGTGAAAATTGTTTTCCACACTTAGTTGTATTTTGCTTCATTGCTCTGCCAACTTAACCCGCCATATAAACTTTCGTCTCTCGCCATAAACTGCACTGGCGGCTTAGCTTCGTAGAACTTAGATTTCGTCAGCCGCCCTTAGTTGTCTGCCACCTTCTAACTTGCCGCGCACTGTTACTTTCCATAGTTTTATGACGCCATTATGCCTTGTGCGTCCTCTTCCTGTAATTGGCTCGGCTCTACAGTCTCTGAGGACCTTGCCAGCCTAAAATTTCATTCATTGGTGGGTTACCAGCAATGAGAAGAAACCCATCCCCCAAGAGGGCGAAGTAGTCATATTCGTGGGCCACCTTGCACGCGGTTTGAGCCCGCCCGACTCTAAATTTTTCTGAGACGTCCTTCATTTCTTCAAGCTGCATCCTGAAGATATTGCACCCAATTCTGTCTAAAATATGTGCAACTTCCAAATTTTTTGTGAAGCTTACTTACAAGAAGAGCCGTCAGTTGACCTCTTTCGGAGTTCTTCTATGTAAACCGCAAGACAGAAGTGGCGGCTGGCCCAAGCTTGGAGCTCGGCGGAGTCTCCATTCAAAGAAGACGGGATATGACTTTTCCGGTTGTTCGAATGCCAATTAACCCCAAGGACTGGAACAAAACCTGGTTTTATTGCAAAGACACTTCTCTAGAGGGAGAACATCCATTGCCGGGTTATTGTCCAACCCGGCTCCGCACCACAATTGAACTCCCTAAATTGATGTCAGCCTCCGAACGGGCAAAGTACGACCCGACTTTCGCCAAAATTAGAGCCCTCATGGCCAATGGTCTGACAGGGATTGATCTGACCTGCTGCTGGATCTCCTAGAAAGTCATGCCTCTGAGCCAACGAGACCGTCTCATGTCTGAATACATAGGCGACTCCAATGACCCCCTCTGTTTTAATCATACCTCTTTGACAGAGGAGAACATTGTTGCTGCCATCAAGGGACTTATCCATGAGTCCCAAGAATCTTGCCACACTGTTTGGTTACCACCATTCTGTGCCGCAAACCCGGCCCCAGATGTAAGAGCGGCTTTCAAACCTCCTTTTCCTCCGCATTAACTATTCATGTATGTTACAACCTTTAACCTCCTTCGACGGCTTCTGCTTTCAGGCTAACTCCAGCTTCTGGAAGAAGAAATATATCCCCCTCCGAAGAAGTCTAAGGATAAGGCTGGCGGCCGAAAGAAGAAAACTATACCTCAAGAGCAGCCTAAGGTTGATGACTCAGAGGTAGAACTTGACTCTCTTGATCATCTTACTATGCACCTTACTGACAGTAATAACGCACAGGACGAAACGGAGACAAGCCACGCCAACATTCCTGAGGTAACCTATGTTTCACCTAACTCAAAATATCTTCCACCAAAGAAGATACGGCGGGTCATCCGAAAAGTCACATTTTCTCATCCTCTTGCTTATTTAGACCCTAATTTTCTTTTGAAAAAGCAACAACACCCCTCACAACGCCAAACCCAGAGCGCCAGCTCTGAAGATCTTATGTCCGGGTTGTCTAACGCTCCGGCTCAGTGGAAACGGACGGCTGAGGTATTTTTTTAACTTGGTTTAGCTTTGTGGACCTTGCCTTATAACTTTACTCTGTCTTTATATTGCTTTCCCTTCTTTCAGGAATCACCCCCATTGTCAGGCGACTCAACAGCGACCAAGCTACCGCCCTTGAAGATCGACCCAGAGTATGTGCTTTCATGTTTGCATCACATACATTGTCATCTTTGAACTTTATACAATAATCTTCCGTGCTTTCCAGGGCTCAAGCGAAACGAAGGAAGACTGACGGGTCTACCTCTGCCCCCACTGCCCAAGAGCCGGAACCTGCTAAGCCGGATTCTCCTGTGGTGCGTACCGAGCCCTCTGCAGCCACAAAGGATGCCTCTGAGGATACTCGTCGGTCTTTTGAGCTGGCGGCCCATGAGATAGCACCTAATAGTCCTCCAAGGGCCAGTTCTAAGCCGCCAAGCCCTTCCACGGTCATCGAATAACCAATTCTTCCAAACGTCATCGTTACTGGTACTGGCTTTCAAACTCCTCAACTTCATGTGCTGACAAAGCACACCGAGAAAACTGAAGCTTCTAACCAACTGAACTTTGAGTTCCCCGTGCTGGAGAAATTGACCACTGACGAACTACATGCTAGTTATCTGAACCGTCTCTCCGTAAGCCGGAATATGGAACTCAAACTTGTTAATCTGATGAAGAAAAAATATGAGGTCCTCCTTCCTTTCCTTATACCCTTATGTAGCCCCCAAGAGTCGGTTTATATTTGCTAATGGTAAACCGGGTCTTCCAATCCATGTCATAAGTAGAACCACTTAGCCTGTAGCCCCCAAGTATCGGCTTAATATATTAATATTGAGCTGGTAATCTGTGTTAAGTAGTTGATCAATGGTAGCCCCCAAGTTCGCGTCAATATAGAAATAATGGGCCAGAACTTTACTGTAGATTGAATCGAAGAGCCATATGTAGCCCCCAAGTACCAGCTTATCTTTGACGAATATGAGCCAGAACTTCATTGTAGACTTAGAAAACATCACTGTAGCCCCCGAGTGTCGGCTTAACTTGATGAAGATGAGCCGAAACTTACTTGTAGTCTTGGAGAACAAACAGACATTAGCCCCCAAGTGTCGAGTATATTGCTCGCAATCTGCTTGAGACTTGCATGAACTTATCCACCTGATAATATGTTATCCTCGTGACTTACCCCTTATTTCATTTTTGTGTGTCACAGGAAGCTTTAACCAATGCCGAGTCTGAACTGACCGGCTTAAAGAGCAATCTGGCCTCCTAGCAAGCCGCCTGAAGTGAAGCAGAGGAGAAGTGTCGGCTTGTCATCGAAGAACTTGTAAAAGTTAAATCTGATTTTGATGCCTTCAAGAAAGCTGCTGATACAGAGCAAAGTGCCCTGGCCAAACGTGCAGACGATGTTGACCAGCGGCTCATGGTTGTATCCGACGAGTTGCATTCCCTGAAGAGCCATATCCCAAAACTGACGGATGCTATCTTTGGTAAGTATTAAAGACTTCAGCCAATATCCTTGCTTGAAAAATTGCACATGCGGCTTATATAAAATCCGTCTTATGTAGGTCAAAGAAGCCGTCAACTTGGTGCTGACAGCCTGTTACAGCTGAAAGCCGTCTATACCTTGTCAGAGCAACTGTACTGCGGGACTCTTTGTACTATCAGAGCTATGTTGAACAAAGAAAGCATCCCCAATTTCATGAAAGGAGTCATAGAAATGATGTCAACTCTACCAAAGCAAATCCAAGAACTCAAAAAATCAGCCACCCGGAAGGGAGCCATTGCAGCAATAAGTCGGGCTTTGGCCTTTGCCCCGGAGCTAACTCCTGAAGAGATGATTGATGGCTTTTCGTCAAAGAAGGACGACGGCTCGAATTCACAGAAGACGACTATGCTCGTTGTATGAAGGCCTCCAGGGTCCTTGCATCAGTGTTGGCAGAGGAAGTGAATCTGTCAACATATCAAGCGGCTTACAACACTGAGAACAAGCGAGTGCGTGACCCAACCTTCGAGGCCAAGGATTTAACTCCTGGAGACCATAAGCATCTCTTTGCCTCTGACATTGACCCATCTCCCCTCTTTAAAGAGGCCAACTTTGAAGCTTTAACCAACTGCAACTCGGACATGAAAAATCTGCACATCGAGGAGGTCGAAGATCCGCCGCAGGATGACCCGCCTTCCAGCTGATCAACTTTATCTTGCCATGGCATAACTCGTCTTCTTTGACCCGTCGAAACATTAAGCGGTGTAAAAAACTTTAAGTCTTGCTTTTTGAGCTCTGTGGAGAGCGTTGTAATAGGCCTTAGGAAAAACCTTGTTTTGTCTGAACTGTGCCATCATGCACATAGAAATCGCATGGCTTAATATATTATGTCCGCCTTGTGCTTCAATTCGTACCAGATGTCGTGGCGGCTCTTCTTAAGGAAAACAACTTGTAAGATCAAAATATTTTCCGCACTGTTGTGAGGGCGGCTTAGAATAACACAACCTAGAGATGTTAAATCTTTCCTGACTTGCTTTTTCAATAACTCATGAGCCGGTTCCTCTGGGTGGACTCGCTACTAGAACTCTTTATCAGTACAGGGTCTCTATCGAGATTGGCGCCGGTTCAGCGCGCCGGCTCAACCCGCCGCTGCACCCCTGCTTGCGCCGGCGAGCCACCCTGGATAAACCACTGCAGCAATCTCCGCCTTTGTGCCATGCCCCGCTGCATCCGGCTCCACCACGACTCGAGCTACCGCAGCTGCCTTGAGCTGCCGCCATGCTGGCCCTGCTGCCGCGCTTCACCTCTTCCACTGCCGCATAAGCACCCGCCGGTCGCTGAGCCGCCTGCAGCCACCATCCACACGTTTTGCCCCCGCCTTGAACCGGCCCGGCAAGCCGCCCCGGTAGGCCGCCGTGCCAGCTGCTGCCGCCCACACACCGCAGTGCCGCTCCGCGCCGGCCGGGTCGCCCCCGAGCGCCTCCTTCCACCTCATCGTGACCTCACCCCAGCCGCTTGCTGCGCCGCTCCCTGGCTGGTTCCTCTATAGGTATGCCGCGCGCAAGCCCTCTGTCATGGGCAGCAACAGCAGTTCTGCCCACACGGACAACAAGGGGATTGGGAGCTGTTTTGGTTTAAAAAAATATGGGAGTTCAGTCAAAATTAGACGTACATCCGTTCGTCTGATTACTTTCGCTATTGTTTAATGCCGGTGTCTGTATTCATCCGACAACAAAGAAACCAGGTGCTATCTATTCCATCCATTATGTTGGTATATATAATCTTTTCCAAAGAACAGTTACTCTGTTTTTGTCATATGTCTTATACAGGACAATTATTCAAGTGGTACCATACCATGGAGATGGAGGCATACAAACATCAGCCTGGACCGGTGTTCCACCACCGGCAACTCGCACGTCCGTGCTGGCTTACAATGCCATCGTCATCTCTCATCATCCGTGTCGGCTTACAACGCCGTGGCGTCTTTCACAACATCACCGGTTTTCAATGCCGCAGCCATTTTGTACGTCTACATCAACATATTGGTACAGTGCTCGCCTGTACGAGCCGCCCAAGGGATGCGCGCAAGAAGCCACCCACAGTTTGATCTACATCAATATATCGGTGCAGTGCTCATCGATATGAACCGCCCGACGGACAGGCGCACAAGTCGCCACCACTACAATTTGGTTCACTTCAACAAATAGCCGGAATGAACCATCGACCGGATCATTGAAACAATTCATACGAGATCATCTATAAACCGCCACGGCCAACCTCAACTTTCAGTGGAGATTCTCAAGCCGCCTCTTTGAGTCAACTTGAGGCTCGGGGGCTACAGGCATGGCAAGACACATTTGGTCATTTTCAATGAGAAGCCCGTGTCTTTGCAAGATGAAATTTTCTGGCTCAGATATTTGAATTGAAGTGGTTTGTTCGCCGTCAAAACGGCTGATCTATCATCTGGCTTTATGCCCTACCAAGCGCTGTTGTAGGGAAGCTTCTTGCCTTCGGGTATAGCTTACATCTCCCGTGCACAGTCTGCTTTTACGCTATTGCAAGGAGGCTTCTTGCCTTCAGGTATAGCTTACATCTCCCTTGCATAGCCGACGTTATGCCCAATTAAGCACTGTTGCAAAGAGCCTTCTTGCCTTCGGGTATAGCTTACATCTCCTTTGCACAGCCAGCTGTTATTAAACTGTTGCAAGGAGGCTTCTTGCCTTCGGGTATAGCTTACATCTCCCTTGCACAGTTGGCTTTATGCCTAGTTTGGTTACATTAAGCGTTGTTGTTGATGGAGGCTTCTTACCTTTGGTATAGCTTACATGACCCTAAGACAACAGCGTGTACACCAAATTCCAGTTGCTTATCAACTACGACCATCGAAGGGGGCTTCTTACCGACGGGTATCGCTTATCTCACCCTAATGGCCGGCTTTATGCCACTTCCGGTTACTTATTAACTACGGTTGTCGAAGGGGGATTCTTACCGACGGGTTCGCTTATCTCACCCTAACAACCGGCGTTTACGCCAAAACTCAGTTGCTTATCAACTGTAGCTGTCAAAAGAGGCTTCTTGCCTTCGGGTATAGCTTACATCTCCTTTCAAACAACCGGCTTTATCAGTAAGCCGTGGTTGTCGATGGAGGCTTCTTGGCTTTGGGTATAGCTTACATTACCCATCGACAGCCGGCGTCCGCGCCTACAACTGTAGCTGTTAAAAGAGGCTTCTTGCCTTCGGGTATAGCTTACACCTCCTTTCAAACAGTCGGCTTTATCAGTAAGCCGTGGTTGTCCATGGAGGCTTCTTGCCTTCGGGTATAGCTTACATTACCCATCGGCAGCCGGCGTCCGCGCCTACAACTGTAGTTGTTGAAAGAGGCTTCTTGCCTTCGGGTATTGCTTACATTCCCTTCCAACAACCGGCTTTATCAGTAAGACGTGGTTGTCGATGGAGGCTTCTTGCCTTCGGGTATAACTTACATTACCCATCGATAGCCGGCGTCCGCGCCTACAACTGTAGCTGTTGAAGGAGGCTTCTTGCCTTCGGGTATAGCTTACATCTCCCTTCAAACAGCCGGCTTTATGCCGTTTCAGGCTAATCATTAGCCGTGGTTGTCGATGGAGGCTTCTTGCCTTAGGGTATAGCTTACATCTCCCATCGACAGCCGGCGTCCGTGCGTACAATATTCAAAACGTTAACAGGAGGCTTCTTACCTTTAGGTACAACTTACATTGCCCTGCAAACAGCCGGCTTTACGCCGCTTCCGGCTGATTATTAGCCGCGGTTGTCGATGGAGGCGTCTTACCTTTAGGTACAGCTTACATTACCCTATGACAACCGGTTCTCGACAAAGTTCATCTGACAAGAGCCAGAGTCATACTACTCCGGTTGACAAGTTTCAAAGTGCTCGGCTGGCTCTAAATTACTGGAGAAGGCGTGATATCTTCAAAGACAAGCGCCGGCTCTAAAAGTTCAAGATGGATTTATACAAAGGGGGGATCAATCAATAAAGAGTCGGCAAAACAAAAACACGGAGAGAAGGAAATATATACATCCGGAGCTGCATTAAAGAAAGGCAGAATTATCCTTAAAGCTATTACAAAGGTGCTCTCAAATGGGAGCTAAAAGGTGGAGCCATGGATTATCAAGGGGGCTTCCCACCTCCAAATAACATGCTGGCTTATCAAGCTGGGTTAGAGCAAGATTATGAGAAAAGGAGCAATATTGTGAAAGGTATAAACATCTCCGGGTTGAGCTTCTTCAAGCCGCCCTTACAACAATGCAGAATATATCCTGTCTTGTTTATTTTTTGCAGGTACTATCACTTAAAAGATGAGCCGCCGTTAAGTGTTTTGCAAGAGCAAATGGATCTTTTAATAGCCAATATGGCTGGATCTTCATGGTTTATCATAACCAGTAATAAATGATTGGGTTTTTTTCAAACTAGCTCAGAGAAATTATTATTTTGCAATGAGCCGCCCTGTCAGATATAATGTCGTATCATCTAATTGGCCGGCTCACGGATTTCTTTAGTCGTGCTCTGTAGTAATCTACAACACTCACGGATTTCTCAAACTTATATTTGCCGGGTTGCACCGCAACCACGAGCAGGAATTTCATGTCAAAGACAAAGGAATTATTCCAGGATATTCATTCCGGGTTATATTATGACCACGGTCAAAGATTCATTCAACAAATTATGGTGAGACGTATTATTCTCACATAGTCCCGAGTCGCCGCAGGCAGACGACCCGACACTTGGGGGCTACCTTATCCAAGTCCAAGTTTATATCAATTATGCAAGTCCCATGTCGCCGTAAGCATGCACCACGTCACTTGGGGGCTAATGCAAGCCGGTTTTCAAACCATTACATTGTCAGCAAGACCATATTATCTCAAGGAGATGAGCCGGCCCTTCTATATTTTTCTAAAGTCCCAGCCCAGTAATTCTTATTGACCCGACACTTAGGGGCTACAGTATTCAGTTGTTCCAACAGATTAAGAGATTCAAATTGAAGACCTGGCGCATCACATTCTGATGAGCCGGCCCTTGGGGGCTACACCCGCCGAAGCTTTCTAATGAGCCGGCCCTTGGGGGCTACACCCGCCGAAGCTTTCTAATGAGCCGACCCTTGGGGGCTACACCCGCCGAAGCATTATAAGATATAAGGCAATTATTAGTCCTAGGTTGCTGCAGGCAGGACAACCCGACACTTGGGGGCTACACAGTCTAAAATGATATTTGCAAAGCACCAAGTTATCATGGATAATCTCGGAGCTTGGGGACTACAGGTAATATGGACATATCAAAAACTTTGAGGAGAATTTTCAAAGATATTAAAATAGAGTTCAGTTGTTAGACCCGGCGTCACCAACACTTATGACCCGACATCGTCAAAAGATCATAAACCCGCCAGAGTTTATATAAGACGCCCTGCTTCACAACAATGGAAGTCCAGTTTTACATCAGATGGATTTTCATCCCGATATTTTTATCAAGTCAGCTAGATTCTAGTTACTTGACCCAGCGTCACCAACCATAATGACCCGGCATCATCAATGATTATGACACAGCGGAGATGACCCGCCAAGAGTATTGGAGCCGACTCAATGGCATATGGGTATTCTATTCCCAATATTTTTCAAAGGACACTGACAAGCAAGACGATTTTCAAGACGTCTCATTCATATGCAGAAAGACCCGGATTTCTGAGAAGCCACTTCATAAGCCGGCCAAAGGAGCAAGCCGGCCACTTAACATATTTGTTACTCTTATTTCAGGAGCTTACCATGAATAAATTCAAGCTAACCTGGGGGCTAATGACAGGGATATACCCCATGGTATGACCCGGCCTGGCGACTCACAGGAGACCCGACCGAAGACATGACATCTTATTAATGACCCGGCCAGGCAACTCACAGGAGACCCGTTAAAGACATGACATCTTATTTATGACCCGACAAGCGGGTCACAGGATGACCGAGCCCAAGACCCGGCGGGTGAGCCGACGCCAGGCGGTTCACAAGAGAAGGCCCACAGGAGAAGGCCCACAAGAGAGAAGGATTCCCTTAAAGGAAATAAGACCCAGAGTAGGATTCGTGAGAGACTAGTCCTAATCCTACTCCTAGTAGGACTCTATTTGTAAACCTACCTTCTCCACTTATATAAGGAGGGGTAGAGCACCCCTAGAGGGATAGGTTCTCAAGAGACACAAGTCTACAAGTTTAGACAACACAAGACATTAGAGGCACAAGAGATTAGAGGTAGCGATTAGCGCCCTTGTAACCGAGAGATCTTCATCATCATCAATACCAAACAAGCAGGACGTAGGCTTTTACCTCCATCGGAGGGGCCGAACCTGGGTAAAACTCCGTGTCTTCTCGATTCCGATCAACCCCTTCAAGCCGCCACGTAGTTGCGTCTCGCCCCGAACCTAAGTCCGTTACCCCGGACATCTGCCGTGACAAATCCACGACACTCTTCCTCCAAGGCATTCAACACGTCTTGACGTGTTGTTTCATTATCCGCTTCAACGTAAGCCGCCACCCATGGAGAGTCATGACGTATATCGCTTGGTAACAGGGCTTATGTGCCATAAACCATGAGGAAAGGCGTATAGCCTGTTGATCTATTGGGAGTAGTTCTGATGCTCCATAAGACGGGCGGCAACTCCTCTACCCAACAACCCGGTGTTCGCTGCAAAGGAACCATAAGCTGGGGTTTGATACCTCTCAAGATTTCCTGGTTAGCATGCTCCGCCTGACCATTTGATTGTGGATGAGCAACCGCGGAAACGTCAAGTCGGATGTGCTCACTTTCACAGGACGCCTGCATAGCCCCCTTGGATAAGTTCGTACCATTATCCGTGATGATACTATGAGGGTAACCAAAGCAGTAGATCAGCTTTTTGACAAACTGAACCGCCATAGCCGCGTCACACTTGCTGACCGGCTCAGCTTCTACCCACTTGGTAAATTTTTCCACTGCCACCAAGAGGTGGGTCTTCTTGTCCTTGGATCTCTTGAAAGGGCCAACCATATCAAACCCCCAAACTGCAAACGACTAGGTAATTGGAATCATGCGCAATTCCTAAGGCGGGAAGTGAGCACGCCGGCTGAACTTCTGACACCCATCGCACTTGCAAACCAAGTCTTCCGCATCCTTATGAGCTGTCAGACAGAAGAAGCCATGCCGAAAAGCCTTGGCCACCAGAGATTTTGTGCCGACATGATGACCACAATCGCCAGCATAAATATCATTCAAGATTTCCTTGCCTTCTTTAGGTGAAACACAACGTTAAAAGATGCCAGTGACGCTGCACTTATGTAACTCTCCATTGATGATTGTCATAGACTTAGAACGCTGATGATCTGTCTTGCCAGGTTTTCATCCTCAGGTAACTCGCCGCGAGTCAAGTACTCTAGGGAAGGCACGGTCCAGTCAAGAATAGCATGTAGAACTGCCACTAGCTACCCCTCCGGGTCAGTTATAGCCAAATCTTCCTCTGAAGGTAACTTAACTGATGGGTGATGTAGTACGTCTAAGAAAACATTAGGAGGTACTGGCTTACGCTGAGAACCTAGCCTTGACAGGGTATCAGCCGCATCATTCCTGCAATGATCAACATGATCCACCTGATAACCCTTGAAATGACCAGCAATGACATCCACCGCCTGACGATAAGCCGCCATCCGCGGGTCCTTGGAATCCCAAGTGCCAGAAACATGCTGGGCTACGAGGTCTGAGTCGCCGAGACATCAAACCCATCTCAGGTTCATCTACTTAGCCACAAGGAGGCCATGAAGCAGAGCTTCATACTCAGCTGCATTGTTAGTACAAGGAAACATTAACCTTAGCACATAACAGAACTTGTCACCCTTTGGGGAAGTTAAGACAACCCCTGCCCCTGATCCTTCCAGTTGCCTGGATCCATCAAAGTAGATTGTCCAATATGTGTTATCCAGCTTTTCCTCGGGCGCCTGACACTCCGTCCAGTCGTTTATGAAATCCACCAAGGCTTGAGACTTGACCTCCGTGTGAGGCATGTATTTCAGATTAAGAGGTCCAAGCTCCAATGCCCACTTAGCAATCCTGCGAGTGGCTTCTCTATTTTGAATTTTGTCTACCAATGGGGCAGAGCTAACTACTGTGATCTGGTGCCCCAGGAAATAATGCTTCAGTTTACGATTGGCCATGAATACCCCATATACCAGCTTCTGCCAATGTGGATATCTCTGCTTGGACTCTGTCAGGACTTCACTGATGTAGTAAACCGGCCTCTGAACCGGATATTCCTTCCCTGCCTCCTTACGCTCAACGACGATCATGGCGCTGACTGCCTTGTTATTAGCCGCCACGTATAATAGCAAAGGTTCCTTCTCACCCAGAGCCGCTAAGACCGACGGCTCAGAGAGATGTCTCTTGAGTGCCTCAAACGCCTCACCCGCCACCGTACTCCAGACAAAGTTGTCTGTCTTCTTCATCATCTGGTACAAAAGGATGGCCTTCTCCCCAAGGCGGCTTATGAACCGGCTTAACACAGCGATCCGTCCCACCAGGCGGTGAACATCATTGATGCATGCCGGCTTAGACAGGGAAGTGGTAGCTTTGATTTTATCTAGATTAGCCTCAATGCCACGCTCAGAGACTAGAAATCCCAAGAGCTTGCATGCAGGAATGCCAAAAACACACTTAGCCAGGTTAAGCATCATCTTGTAGACTCGTAAGTTGTCAAAAGTCCCTTCAGGGTCGTCAAGCAGAGTCTCCTTCTTCCTTGACTTGATCACAATATCATCCACATATGCATGAACGTTGCGCCCAGTTTGACCGTGAAGACAGTTCTGTACACAACGCTGGTAAGTCGCCTGGGCACTCTTGAGCCCGAAAGGCATGGACACATAGGAGAAAGCACCAAAAGGCGTGATGAAAACCGTCTTCTCTTGGTCCTTGACTGCCATCTCGATATGATGATAACCAGAATAAGCATCCAGGAAGCATAAACTCTCACCACCCGCTGTTGCATTGATGATCTGGTCGATACGGGGGAGAGCAAACGGGCCAACCGGACAGACCTTATTAAGATCCGTGTAATCCACACACATATGCCACGTGTCGTTCTTCTTAAGCACTAGCACCAGGTTAGCAAGCCACTCTGGGTGAAACACTTCAACGATGAAACCCGCCGCCAGAAGCCAGGCCACTTCTTCTCCAATGGCCTTGCGCCTCTCTTCATTAAACCGCCGAAGGAACTGTTTAACCGGCTTAAACTTAGGATCCACATTAAGGTGGTGCTCAATGAACTCTCTCGATACACCCGACATGTCCAAAGGTTTCCATGCAAAGATGTCCCGATTCTCACGGATGAATTCGATGAGCGCGCTTTCCTATTTGGGATCCATATTGGCCCCAATAGTGAACTGTTGTGATGAGTCGCCCGGAGTGAAGGCCACCAACTTGGTATCATCTGCCGAAAACATGAGGGGCGGCTCAGACTCTGTGGTTGGCTTTTTGAGTGGAGTCATGTCCTTTGGGTCAACATTTTCCTTATAAAATTTGAGCTCTCCTTTAGCGCAACTTGACTCTGCATAAGCCGCATCTCCTTCCTCACACTCAACAGCCGTCTTCCGATCACCATGCACTGTAATCGTCCCGTTCAAACCGGGAATCTTGAGCTGTAAGTAGACATAGCAAGGCCTAGCCATGAACTTGGCATAAGCCGACCGTCCAAACAGAGCATGATATGGATTCTTAATTTTCACCACCTCAAACCACAAGGATTCCACCCTGTAGTTGTACTTGTCACCAAAGGTGACTTCCAAAGAGATCTTACCCACTGGATAAGTTGACTTGCCAGGCACCACACCATAAAAGACTGTCCAGGAAGGCCTAAGATCCTTATCAAGCAACTTCATCCGACGGAAAGTGTTAGAGTACAGAATATTGATGCTGCTACCACCATCCATAAGAACCTTAGTAAACACATATCCTCCCACTTGGGGGGCAACTATCAAAGCCAGCCGCCCCGGGTCATCAACATGTGGCGGGTGATCCTCTCTGCTCCAAGTTATGTTGTACTCAGACCACTTCAAGTATTGCGGGAGAGATGATGTGATCGCATTAACCGCCCACTTGCACAACTTCAGATCTCGCATGTCAAGGCTGGTTGTAAAAACATGATACTGAACCGAGCTGTGCTGCTTCAGATTAATCTGATACCCAGACTGGTTACTTTGCTGCTGATTATTGCCACCAGATTGCTGATGATGCCCTCCTTGATTGCCCTGGCCCTGATAGCCAGATCCTGAACCGCCAGAACCAAGGCCGACTCCTAACCCGCCTGGTCCTGAGCCGGCTGGCGGCCCACCACCATTGTTGTGATGCTGCCGCAAGCGGTAGTCCCAAAACTGTCGCATAATGTGGCAATTCCTCCACGTGTGACCAGCCACCCTATCAGGCCGGCTGTGCTCTAGACAAGGTTTATTGAGCATATCCTCCAAGTTAAAAGGAGTTTTACCCTTATTAAAGGGTTGTCTGAAATTCCCGTTGCCCTTAGCAGGATTGTTCCCGGTGCTGGTGTTGGCTACCAATTCTGACCCGCCATCTGGATTCTTCCTCTTGCCCTGGTTGCCATTGTCTGCTGCACCCTTTCCATTGTTATTCTTCTTGCCCTGGTTGCGCTTCTCCTCATCAAAGCCTAGATCCTTCGTATTGTCAGAGTCGGCGTACTTCGTGAGAGCCGCCATGAGCTCCCCCATGTCCTGACATGAGTGCTTAAGACGGCCAAGCTTCTGCTTCAGAGGCGTAAAGTGGCAATTCTTCTCCAGAATCAAAACTACTTGAGCCGCCGTAATCTGTTCAGACGAGTGGATGATAGTTGAGACCCGTCGGACCCAATGATGAGCTGACTCATCCTCCTGTTGCACACAATGATCCAAATCCACAACAGTCATGGGCTGCTTGCACGTTCCTTGGAAGTTTTTGATGAACTTCGCCTTTAACTCGGCCCAGGAATTAATGTGCTGGGTGGCAAGCCCTTCAACCACGTGTGAGCCGGCCCTTCCAGCATCATGATAAAATACTTGACATATACTGCATCGTTGATGTCTGACATCTCCATGGCCAGTTCATAGCTTTCAATCCAAGCCTCCGGAGGCAGGTCAACAGTGTAATTCGGGACCTTGCGAGGGCCCTTGAAATCTTTCGGCGAACGCTCGTCCCGCAAAGTCGTCTCTAAGAACGACACTCCCACGGCCCTGGTGGTTACTCCTGTTCCTACCGAGGTGGAAGGTGCAGGTTCTTGATGAGCCACCGCCTCCTGTTGTGCTCTCGCCCGGTCCACCAGTGCCTGAGCATCCAGAACAGCCTAATTATCTCGTGGCGAGTCCCGGTGCCGATCACTTCTAGAAACCGCCGGCGACTCATAACGCCGGCTGAAGCTACGGCTAGGGATGGGGGTTGAATGCACGCAACTCCGGCTGTAGGTGTACTTCTCCTGCTGGGCCATCGCCGTCCGTAGGTATCCAATAGCGTTCCGCACCTCTTCTACGAAAGGTGCCTCGTATGGGATAGGGATCGTTCCAAGCTGGGTTGCTGCTGCCACCATGTTCTGTGCCGGGTTTGAATAATGACTCTTCGGCATTGGGAAAGCCATTGGTGAGGCCTAGTTCCGTCGGGGCGGGTTAAGCTGTTGTTGCCAAGCCGCCGCCGACTTCCAGGTGCTTCTGCTATCCATCCTGTTCCCGGCATGTTAAAAAGGTTTCTCGTCTCGTGCTGTTCCGGCAAGCGGGACTGATGCCTCATCCGTTGAACCACCGCTTCCAATTGTTGCTCTAGCTCGAGGCAGAAAGCATCGGCCCTAAGGCGCTCCGCCTCCGCATCCATCTGTGCCTTCACCACGCTGATCCCCTATTGGACTTCAGTCATCTGGTCCTTGAGTCTTGCGATTTCTGCGTTCCGTGTGGCTTGATTCTCGGCTATGACCTCAGTCGCCATCAGGGCCACCTTCCATCCGGGCCTTGTCTTGGCCCATCTTGGTAAGCCACCATACGGCGAGGCCTACGTCTCTTGGCCCATCTGCCTTGGTCTAGATTATGAGCCGCCAGGTATGACCCGGCCCCACCTGGGTGGGTCTTACCACGGGGTTATATCCCCAACAATTTTAGATCCTCCAACATGTAGTGCTTGCTTCCACCTCATATTAGCCAAACCTTCCGCACCAAGTAGATATACTACTTGTGAATCCAAACACCTCAACCTAGTTTTTCCATGAGAGTCCACCATACCTACCTATGGATTGAGTAAGATCCTTCAAGTAGGTTGTCATCGGTGCAAAATGCAATAAGAATTGCTCCTATATATGTGTGATCTTTTATTGTAAGTGAAATAAGCGTTGTACAAACTTGTGATAGTAAAAAAATAAAAGCGATTAACTGCAAAATAAAGGTTGCTATCACAAAGGGCAATACAACACGGCGTTCCTTTGCACTAAGGGTTTGTGCATCCCAAAACAAAAAGCGCATGACAACCTCTGCTTCCCTCTACAAAGGGCCTATCTGTTACTTTTGAATTTTAAGTACTTACTTTTATGCAAGAGTCATGGTGATCCTCACCACTTCATATATTTCACCTCTTTCTTGGCAAGCATTATGTGTTGGGGAATGATCTAGACAGATATATCCACTCGGATGTTGGTGGTCATGAGTTATTATTGTTGACATCACCCTTGAGGTGAATAGTTGGGAGGCAAAACTATAAGCCCCTATCTTTCTCTATGTCCGATTGAAACTTTGATCTCATTAGTAATGCGTGAGTGTTAGCAATTATGCAAGACTAAAAGATGATTGATTATGTGGGTTTGATTTACCAGCTCTTATATTGACTCTTTCTGATGTTATGATAAATTGCCAATTGCTTCGATGACTAAGATCATAGTTTGTTGGTTGTCAATAGAGTTCTTGGTTCGTACTTTATCTTGTGAATAAATTGATACTCTAGCATAAGAAATCTTATACAATAATTATTATTGTTCTAAATATGTTCATGAGGCCCTCATGTCCATATTTTATTTTATCGACACATCTATCTCTAAACATGTGGACATATTTATCGATCTCGGCTTTCGCTTGAGGGCAAGCGAGGTCTAAGCTTGGGGGAGTTGATACGTCCATTTTGCATCATGCTTTTATATTGATATTTATTGCATTATGGGCTGTTATTACACGTTATGGTACAATACTTATGCCTTTTCTCTCTTATTTTACAAGGTTTACATGAAGAGAGAGAATGCCGGCAGCTGGAATTCTGGATTGGAAAAGGAGCAAATCTAAGATACATATTCTGCACAACTCCAAAAGTCCTGAAAATTTACGGAGAATTATTTTGGAATATATAAAAAATACTGGGCAAAACAGATACCAGAGGGGCCCCACCGGGAGGTGGCAAACCTGGCAGACGCGGCCACCCCCCTAGCCATGCCTAGCAGGCTTGTGACCCACCTGGTAGGTCCCCGATGCCCATCTTCTGCTATATGGAGGGTTTTTACCTGGAAAAATCAGAAGGAAGCTTTTGGGACAAAGCGTCGCCATCTCGAGGCAGAACTTGGACATAACCAATCTAGAGCTCCGGCAGGGCTGTTCTGTCGGGGAAACTTCCCTCCCGGAGGGGGAAATCAAAGCCATCGTCATCACCAACGATCCTCTCATAGGCTGTTACAAAGCTTATCGATTACGAGTGCTGGCGCCTACTGCAAAACTTATGACACGAGGCTCGGTAACAGGCTATTGGAGACTACTATGCCTTGCGTCATATTAAGAAGGACAAGTCGTCGTCCCGCCGAATGTTTCTGGAAAAGGAGCAGTGCATGAAGGTAATAACCTATTCTTAAGGCCTTGTACTTGGTTTCCATGCTTTGATTCGTAGGCGTAGCTCTCAAATTTCTCTTTACTAACTTAGGTGCCCCCGAGATGGTGTGCGGATAAGATGAATTGTTGGCAGGTATTGGTGAATAAGTGGTGCTCTGACGAATGGTGAGTCGTCCACAACAATGCGAAGGAACGACGTGCCCAAATGGAAGGTGTGCCACACCATCAAGGCAACACCAACTTATTTCAGTTCGGGTGGAACTGGGTATGTGGTTTGCTTCATGATTCCTGCAATTCATTTTTTCATGCTAGCTTGACCTATTTATTAATACTTCGTTCCTCTCTTGTAGGCTCATTACAATAATATGGAGGTGCCACAGGTGTACGACCTCTATGCCATGGCCCATACTGGCTCGTACAAGAAGGCCAAGGCATACTCTAAGTCTGACCTCGATAATCTCAAGAACTTTACCAACATCTCCTCCCACAACAAGCTCGTGAGGTACAGAGATGTGGGGAAGGCGGTGAATGGGGAGGAATTCAACTCGAGCTAGAATCCTATTGATCTAGACCTGGTGATGATAGTTGGGGACGGGAGGCCCCATGGCTCGATAGCCATTGGAGATGGAGATATACGGTCTTCGCGCACTCTCCGAGAGATCAAGGCGCGCCAAATGAGCTCCTATCTTGAGATGTCGCCTCTTCCACCGCCGGTCTAGCTCGCCATCGAGGCTAGTCATACGGACTCAGATAGCTTTCCTCCATTACATTGTGTGTGCGAACAAAGATGATTACAATGCTAACAAGGAGTTGTGTTGCATGCTGCTCTGTAGAAAGAGAGAGAGACAACCCAGGCGCTTTTGGCGGAACATGCTCGGTAGTCGGTGGAGGAGAAGAGGGATTTGGAGGAGAGGACGACTAGGTTGTTGGAGGAGGAGAGGGCACGAAAGGATGCGTCTAACTGGGCCATGTACGAGCTCATCATGGTAAGTTTCTTTCTCATATTAGCCAAATCATGTACTACATGTTCTTTTCATTAATAACCAATATGATTGACTTGTCAAAACCAAATATGCAGACTTTGTGCAGAAGACCGGACATGCCCCTCCGTCGATGCCAGTCATTACCATGGCTGGAACAGTGAGTTTCATTTCAATGTTCATTAGTTACTAGTATTAACATTTCAGCATGATCATGCTAACGCAAATGATCTTTGGTACAACATAACTCCCGAGCCGCATCGCACGATCCTTCTCCAGGGCCAAGTAGTGCTCTAGCTGACACCGGCCCGAGCAACCCCGGTGCTTCACCTCCATGATGATGAGGACGGTAAGCCCTAATATGCCACTTACTTGGCTCATTTTCTCAAACAAAGACAAACATAGCACTTAGAAAAACTTAGCACAATGACAAACTTAGCACTTAGACAAATGTCATATTTTACCTAAGTTAGCTTTGTTTCCTCTAAAATGACATAGTAAGCTTACTTACCTCCAAAATGACATATTCTACCTAAGTTAGCTTTGTTTCCTCTAAAATGACATAGTAAGCTTACTTACCTCCAAAATGACATATTCTACCTAAGTTAGCTCTAAAATGACCTATACTTAGCATTGTTTCCTCCACACTGACATAATAAGCTTAGTTAACTCAAAAATGGCATAATAGACTTGGTAACGTCATAGATGCTATAGACTTAGCTTATTTTCTTGCAAAATGACACAATAAGCTTAATTAGTTCAAAAATGTGATAATTACCTAAGTTAGCTCTAATGTGACACAAATAAGCAATAAGAAGAAGAAAAACAAGAGGAGACAAAGAGAGAAGAAAAACGCTTCTTCATCTTCTTCTACTTCTAGATCTTCTCCTACTTCTTCTAGTATTCTTTTTCTAACTTTCTTATTTCCAATTTTGCAAATTTGATTGAGTTCATGGCAGCTTGCTTTTATGTAGTGATAGTGTTTACTTTCTGTTTTCATTTTGTATCGATGAACTTACGTGAAACTTTCTACCTATATGTATGAGACTATGCATGATGAAACTATTGTAATATGGTGAACAATGTGGCATTTGATACTTTTAATTTGGTATAATAGTTGGTTGATCATATCCATATGATAGGGATATTGTTTCTGTGAAATATATATATACATATCATATATTTGCCTATGAAAATTGTTGAATATAAAAAAACAGAAAAAAGAGAGGCAATAGAGCCTCTTTGCCGTCTACCCCGGACGGCAAAGCCCTCTTTTCCGACGGCCACGAACGGCAAAGAGGGCACGTGATAACCAGCTGTTAAACCTGGGAGCACCAGGCCTAAGGCTATTTGGCCTCTTTGCCGTCCAGGGCAGACGACAAAGGGCTCTGGGGGAGACGGGTGGGCCGTCAGGGGAAGATGGCAAAGGGCTGGGTGGGGGGCAATGGGCTGGGTGGGTGCCGTCAGGGGGCAGACGCCAAAGGGCTCTATGGTCCATCCGGGGCAGGCGGTAAAGGGCTGGAGGGCCATTAGCCACCTAACGGTTCTATCGCTAGTACTACGCCGTCCACAGTCTCTGTCGTCTGCAGGTTGACAGCAAAACAACTTTGCCATCCGCTGTGCTAAGGTAGATGACAAAGAACCCCTTTGTCGAGGTTTATTCGGCCCAAAATTTTGCCGTCCGTGGTTGCGCCCTTTGCCGTCTACCATGGCAGACGGTAAAGAGCCCGATTCGTGTAGTGATACCTTTTTAATATAATAAAGTTGGCATCCCCACAATGTGGGGCCTCTGTCATTCTTCGTGCAACAAGATTGTGCAAAAGAGTTGATAATTCAACAGGTCACTTGGGGGCTTCCAACCCATTGGGTTTAGCTTTCATACCCTCTTGACCGGCTTTCAAGCCATATCTGGGTTAAACCTGCCTGTTTGCAACTTGCCACTCCACCAGGTGACCCGCCGAAATCTTACCAGTTAATCTCGAAATAAAGACCCAAAACTAGTCAATCTTTTAATGAGACCCTATACTGGTTAATGTTAAAAGAGCGACTTATGTCACTTGAGGGCCGGCTTACAGAAAACTATGATAAACTCGCCCGTCTGCTATAGTCTCTCCTCCATGTGCCCCGTTCGTACTCTTATATAGTCAATCATTTTAAGACCCTAGACTATTTAAGGTTAAAACGACGGATTTATGTCACGTGAGAGCCGACTTATGGGATTCAGGGTACTCATGCCCTGTTGTAGTCTCTCCGCTACATGGCTCGTTCGAACTCTTAACAGTCAATCTTTTTAAAGACCCTGAACTGGATAAGGTTAAAACGACGAATCTGTGCCATGTGAGAGCCGGCATATGAGGTTTAGGCAGTCATGCCTAAGTTTTTGAAAACAACAAAATTTGAGTTTTTTCTCACAAGTATAAAACAAGAGTTAACCTCTTCAGGTTGTGCCTTGAAAGCCGCCTAAAGAATGATAGAGAATATATACATATATCTTCTAACTTGTTATTTTGCAGGTCTTGTCTTTCACGGTAAGTCGCCATCAGGTGTTAGGAGATATGATCATAGCAAAATAACTTCAGGATGGATAACTTTAAGGGTTGTTCAAACTCCAAACATGCACGAAGGCACGACCAAGACAATCAGTTTTCACTACTACTATTACAAGGCTATCTCAGAGCCTAAAATATGAGGACTTAAGTTTTTCGAAAAATTATAACCCGGCAATTTAACAGAGCCGAGTTAACTTCAGAGGGAGCCAACTTCTTGCTCAGCTCACTGTCGGGTCATCCTGCATCGGGTCTTCGGTCTCCTAGATCTGAAGTTTGTCCATGTCCCAATTGCACTTCATTAAAGCTTCAAACTCAGCTTCATCAAGAAAGATTGGATACGGGGCGACATCCAGGAGTGAAGAGGTGCTTATGGCGTTTAGGGATCGAAATCTTGGTTTCAAAGGTGGGCCCTTGCACTCGCTTGCTGCTCTCATCATAAGCCGCCTGATATGAGGACAAGTCGGTCTCTCCAACAAGTTTGTTGGCCAGTACTCGTGATGCTTTCATACAATTGGCATAATCCTCTTGGGTAAACTCTGAGCCTTCATCCTTTAGTTGAGGGAAGCCATCCATCATCTCCTTCATGGTAAGCTCGGGAGCGAAAGCGAGTGACGGCTCAAGGCGACCATTGCACCCTTACGGTCGGTTGATTTCTTCAGCTCTTCAAGCTGCCTTGGGATGGTGGAGAGGACCTCTAGTACACCCTTCATGAGTTTTGGAACGCCTTTCTCTGTCATCACAACTTTAATGGTGCAAAGGGTTCCAGCATAGAGCTGCTCGATAAGGAATATACAACCTTCAGCTTTAGTAGACTGTTGTCTGAAAGCTAGCGAGTTCATTGTCCTGCAAAGCAAGTCATATTTTTTAAGCCGCCTGGAGAAATTGTTATAGACTCTTGCGAAGTAATATTCATAGTTAGCAAACACTTACCAAAGACGGCGACAGTCATCTGAGATATATGGCGCCTTAGAGTGTTCAGCTCTTCCGTCATGGGATTCAACTTCTCCTCGGCTTCTTCGGCACATTTGGCCAAAGCGGCTTGTTCAGTTTCAACAGATTGTTTGAAAGCTTCAAAGTCTGCCTTGACCTTCTAGAGCTCTACAGAAGAGAGCCGTCATTTCTCCTCAATCTCAGGGCGGGCGATCTGTTGCGAAGTTAGATTTTCCTTGAGGCTGGTTAAGTTAGATTCGGCCGCATTTAAGGCTTCTTGCATGGTACAAGTGGTGAAGTGCAAATTACTTTCGTTTGTAAGCCGCCAAGAAAATGCATGTTAACACTTGGGGGCAATGAAGTAGCATATTACAAGTCCCAAGCAGATTGCAAACAATATACTTGGCACTTGGGGGCTAATGTCTATGGGTTCTTTCAAGGATTATAAATCTAGTAAGACCCGGATATCTTCACAAAGATTAGCTGACCCTTGGGGGCTACAGTTTGATCTTATTCCATACTAAGCACCGGCTCATTATTCACGTAATTACCCGGTCCTTGGGGGCTACATGCCGAGCTACTAACAACATGCAAAGAGTTGAAGACCCGGTTTACTTTTTTCAAACTAAACCGGCTCTTGGGGGCTACATAAGGATATATGGAAGGGAAGGTAGGGGGAGTACCTCATATTTTTTATTCATCATACCAACAAGGTTGGCTTCCATGTCGTGGCTCACGAAGAGGCAGCTCAGATGTCTAGAATGCAGTTCATCGGCAGTCAGCTTCTCCAGATTAGGGAGTTCAAATTCAGTCTTCTCCCTATCTGCTGAAGGCACCTCATCCTGGTTGGTATGCTTAGATAGCACATGGGAAGGAGCTGGAGATTTATGAGCCGTCCCAGTAATGATAACCTCTTCCTGACAAGTTACATCTTGAGCCGCCGACTGAGGGCTGGGTAGCTTAGGATCAGCCTGTGGATGAGCTTCAGGAGCCACCATATCAAAATCAGTTGGCTTGGTAGGCTAAGGAGTTTCTTCATGAGCACCTTTGTCAGTCTCAGAGGGCTTAACGTGAGCTTCAGGGGTGTTTGGCCTCGGGTTCTCTGGCTCTACGACTTCAGGAGGGGCGGTTGATCCGCCTACTTTCCTCCGTTTAGCTTGAGCCCTGTGAGCAAAGATGGCATTATACATCATGAGTAAGGAAAGAATATTAATAAAGAGTATGAGATATAAGGATGCTCACCCCGGGTTAATAACAAGAGGAGGCAGTTTTGTGGCGGTTATGTCGCCAGAAGAAGGAGGTGTTTCCTGAAAAATCAAAGTTGCCAAATATAAGTAAGTTACAATTAGAGTTTCAACGTACAATGGAAAGGAGAGCTTAGGTCATGAAATACCTCGGTACGACGCTTCTGAGGAGGCGGAGTGTCACGTAAGCCGGATGATAAGGCGTCAGAGCCGCCGCTACGAGTCCAGTGCCGGGTGTCACCTGGCTATTTCTTTAGAAGAGGGTTGGGATCCAAGTGAGCAAAAAGGCATGAACGTTTTACCTTCCGGACAACCCATCATATTTTCTTTATTGGTAAAGTTTTTGAGTCAGAGGAGACAATAATTACCTCTGCAGCATCATCGTGGATTGTCTCTGCTTCTTCGTGAGAGTCATCAGAGTCAAGGAGTTGTATAAAGAGAAGGCAAAGAGAGTCAAGTTCGACCTCCGAGTATTCAAGCTCGAGCAGTTATTGGGCAAAAGTTTTCTTCTTACGACCCAGAGCACGGGTCTTAGCCACCTTAGCTTTCTTCTTGGAGGGGGGTATATCTCTTCTTCCAGAAGGGAGACTTAGCCTGCATATAAGTTACATAAAGGTTAGAATGAGTATGAAACAAAAAGCTAAGAGGAAAGAAACAGTTTGCTCGGAAGGATCCTTCCCTCTCGAGCCGGGTTCTGAATGAAGAAGGGGCTCAACCCGGTCTGATTGCAAGCCTATTGAGACTTGCCAAGCAGCGATTTTACAATCGTGTTTAGGTCTTTTTCTGTCAAGGGCGTGTGGTTGAAGCACACAGGGTTGTTCACCTTGCCAGTATATTCACACATAAACTTGTCGCACCGACTCAGCAACAAAATCCTCCAAGTGACCCAGCAGCAGGTTAGATCAACGCTAGTCAAGCCATTGGCAATTAAAGCCCTAATATTTGCGAAAGCCGAAGCGTATTGGACACATTCTTTGGCATTCATCCGGTCTGGGAGCTCGGTGGAGGTCTATAGACGGAGGGGACGGTAGCCTGGCAACGGATTTTCTCCTTCCGAGGAAGTGTCTTTGCAATAGAACTAGGTTCAATTCCAATCCTTGGGGTGACTCGGCAGGATCACCGCCGGGAAAGTCATGTCTCTACACCTTTTGATGGAGACGCCTCTGAGCTCAAGACTCGGTCTGGTAGCTACCTCGGTTTGGCGGTTGATGTAAAAGAAGTCGTGGAAGAGATCGACAGACGGCTCTTCTTGCAGGTATGCCTCGTTGAGAACTTGGAATTGGCACATGTTGATGACGGAGTTTGGGCCAATATCTTGAGGATGTAGCTTGTAATAATGAAGGACGTCCCGAAAAAACTTTGACCCGGGCGGTGAGAAGCTGCGGAAAAGATGATCAACGAATACGACCACTTCCCCTTCCTGAGGTATAGTTCTAGCTTCTTTACGAGGAACCCACTAGTGGATGACATCTTGAGCCGGCAAGACACCCGTTTCTATGAGATCATTGAGGAATGGCTTAGAAACCCCGGAGCTAACCCAATCACAAGAGGCAGGGGCTTTAGACATGACGGCGGGTTAAACGATGTGGAAAGACAGAAGGTGTGGCAGGTTAAAACGCGACATGCTTAATATGGTTATGGATTCAATAAAATAACCATACTTGGCGGGTTATGGCTAGGATATAAGCCGCTGTTAACTACAGATACGAGATATATCGCATTTTTTCAAGGTTAAGCCGGCAGAGTGCTCGCGGGTTCTCAACACAACGGGCATTGAGAAGTGTTGCTAAGTGTGGGAAAACAAAATTTTCTATGCGTGGCTACGAATACGGGTCTACGAGTGCAGGTAAAATGAGGTAAAAACAAGACCTAAAGCAGCTACGGGAGAACCTAGTAGATAATGTGTAGGTTCAGGGGAAGATTGGTCGAATCTAAGTGCGGAGGTATTCCAAGATCAAGCACCACACGAGTTGGCTACCGTTTCCAAGCCAAGGACGGTTATCAAATCTAAGCACACTTGAAGAACTCCGACGAACTCTACAAACACTAAAGAACTCTGGTGACCTTAATGCAGATCTAGGTAAAGAGAAAGAGTGGAACCTGGAGAACACCGTAGAATGCGGTCGAGCACGGTCGAAATCTAGTCAAGTCAGGTTGATGTAGTGGCCTGTGTTGAGGACGACAATGGAGATCTGGCGATGGCGGTGGAGCTTCACTCGAGCGAATCGTTAGGAGGAAGAGGAAGGAATGGCGGCGGGGGAGAATAAAGAAAAGCCCCACCCCCGAGCCTATATATAAGGAAAAGGTGAAATAGTAACTGCTCAGCGCAGGAATCCAGGAGACATGATAATGATTAGCAAGAAGGCGCCTCGATTTTTGGGTTACCTGTTTAATACAAAAGATCCGTTTTGAGGTCATCAAGATCTGTGAGATTTATCAAAGATGATGTCATTCATTTTTAGATGGCGGGTTATAAAAATGCATGATTAGTTAATAGGTAAAAGAGGTATGAGACTCACCAATTGATGAGCTTGAAGATTGACATGAACAGGTTCAAATCAATCTGGGGCCTAATGTTGGGGATATAACCCCGTGGTATAACCTGCCTAGAAGGGGTCGGGTCACCAGCTAGCGGATCATACCCAAGGCCCTAAGTGGGCCTAAAGGTTGAAGACAAGCCAGGACGGCTTACCAGATGGGCTAGAGGCCTAGAGGCAGAAGATCACGTGAGACCCGGGTGCGTGAGCCGCCCGGAAGATGACTTGCCAAGAAAGGCAAGGCGACTTATAGACAAGGTCGGATACTTAGTACGACCCGGTCTGGACTCTTGTAAGCCCAGGGCCTTCGACCTACCTATATAAAGGCGAGTCCCTACAGCGACTTAGGACATGAAACAACTCATCGATATCTAGGTCAAGCGAATCCGCTCCCATGTAATCGATACCCAATTAATACAACACAAAGCAGGACATAGGCTTTTACCTCTTTCCAAGGGGCTGAACCTGGGTAAACTCGTGTCTCTTGTCCCGATCAACCCCTTCGGGTCCATCGTCTTAGCGATGACCTCGAACCTAGTCCTTCCACTAGGACATATGCCTTGACAAAACCACAACAATTGGTGTGTTTTATTTGAGTTCACTTCAAGTTTTCTATGACTGGGTGTCAAACAAAATTTCCAAGTTGCCACATAACCGCGGCCACGGCTCTCATGAAATATTTAACCCTGTAGGGGTGCTCCAACTCATCCATCACAAACTAACCACAAGCTGCATTGGAATTCCTCAACCGCGGGAAAACCCGTAGTATTCACAGAATTCCGATGGAAAATCTCGACCTCGAGATAGCCCGAAGTGTCCTTGAAATTCCGTGCACAAGACGTTCGAGAAAGGTAAAATAAATCCAGCAAGGCCACCCGACGTGTTGACGAACCCGATAGGAGCCGCGTATCTCGTTCTCAGGACACGAACGGATTGGCCAAGTTTCCGGCAGGCACACTAGTTGGTGGCCCTGGCTGCTGCCATTTTTGACCAATCCTCATGAGGAGCACTCACTCAGGTTGTTGATTAATTATCCACGGGGTCCGAAAAGTCCCTATGCAAGTTTTTATTAGGTTGGAGAATGGTAAAACCAAAGTTGGGCCTTGCTAGAAGAGTTTTATCCCAACAAAAAATCAAGGGGGTCCCATAACAACCCCCAACATGTTAGTAGCATGCATTATGGAACATAACATCGGTACACTAGTAACTAGGGCAGTAAAGGTGGAACAAAACACGAAGCAAAAGGCCAAGCCTTCCACCTTTTACCAAGTATATATGTGCATTAAATTAAATAGCATTAATATTGTTATATCTCAAAAACATCCATGTTGTCACATGGAAGCAACTGCACCTGTAACTAACAACGCTATAACAAGGGCTGAGCAAGTGGTACCATAGCCAAACAAGGGTTTGCTAGGAAGGTGGAGGGTTAGAGGCTATTCATGGCAATATTGGGAGGCTTGACATACAAGTGGTAGGTAATGAGACACACAACAAAACTCGAAATAAAAGGGGAATCTTCTGGAGCTTCGGTGTCGGGCTGTTACACTGTTTGGATTCGTCCAATTCCTTCTTTTATAAGTAGTATAAGATGGAAGTCACATTCACAATTGGTCATGTGAGGCTTCTTCGTTGTTTTAGGGAAAAAAGCAAGACCAAGCCCCGGAAAAGGCTTAACCTAACCCAACTTTGAATTAACAAAGTTATGAACCGCCCATGATTAGAACTAGCAACAAACAAAGGAAAAAGAACAAAAACAAAAAGATACAGGATGACGAAACACCTAACAACCTAACAATGGTACATGAGATGAAAAGATAGAGAAAATAGGCCCAACCTAAATCTAAATACCTAGAGCTCCGCCCGGGTCAAAGTTTTTTCGGGACGTCCTTCACTATTACAAGCTACATCCTCAAGATATTGGCCCAAACTCCGTCACCAACATGTGCCAATTCCAAGTTCTCTACGAGGCATACCTGCAAGAAGAGCCGTCTATCGATCTCTTTCGTGACTTCTTTTACATCAACCGCCAAACCGAGGTAGCTACCGGACCGAGTCTTGAGCTCACAGGCGTCCCCATCAAAAGGCGTAGAGACATGACTTTCCCGGCGGTGATCCTACTGAGTCACCCCAAGGATTGGAATTGAACCTATTTCTATTGCAAAGACACTTCCCCGGAATGAGAAAATCCGCTGCCAGGCTACCGTCCCCTCCGGCTCTACACCTTCACCGAGCTCCCAGATTGGATGACTGCTGCAGAACGCGTCCAATACGCTTCGGCTTTCGTAAAGATTAGGGCTTCAATGGCCAATGGCTTGAATATCGTTGAGCTAACCCGCTGCTAGTTCACTTGGAGGATTTTGTTGTTGAGCCGGCGCGACAAGCTTATGTGTGATTATTCTTGCGAGGTGAACAACCCTCTGTGCTTCAACCACACGCCCTTGATAGAAAAAGACCTAAATGCGATTGTAAAATCGCTGCTTAGTGAGTCTCAAGAGGCTTGCAATCAGACCGGGTTGAGCCCCTTCTTCGTCCAGAACCCAGCTCGAGAGGTAAGGATCCTTCCGAGCAAACTGTTTCTTTCCTCTTAGCTTTTTGTTTCATACTCATTCTAAGCTTTCTGTAATTTATATGCAGGCTAAGTCCCCCTTCTGGAAGAACAGATATACCCCCCTCCAAGAAGAAAGCTAAGGTGGCTAAGACCCGCGCTCCGGGTTGTAAGAAGAAAACTTTTGCCCAATAACTTCTCGAGCTTGAAGACTCGGACGTAGAACTTGACTCTCTTCGCCTTCTCTTTATACAACTCACTGACTCTGATTACTCTCACGAAGAAGCAGAGACGGTCCACGATGATGCTACAGAGGTAATTATTGTCTCCTCTGACTCAAAACCTTTACTAGTAAAGAAAATATGATGGGTTGTCCGGAAGGTAAAATTTTCACACCTTTTTGCTCACTTGGATCCCAACCCTCTTCTGAAGAAATAGCCAGGTGACACCCAGCACCGGACTCGCAACGGCGGCTCTAACGCCTTATCATCCGGCTTACGTGACACTCCGTCTCCTAGGAAGCGTCGTATCGAGGTATTTCATGACCTAAGCTCTCCTTTCCATTGTATGTTGAAACTCTAGTTGTAACTTACTTATATTTGTCAACTTTGATTTTTCAGGAAACACCTCCTTCTTCTGGCAACTCAGCCGCCACAAAACTGCCTCCTCTTGTTATTAACCCGGGGTGAGCATCCTTACATCTCATACTCTTTATTAATATTCTTTCCTTACTCATGATGTATAATGCCATGTTCGCTCACAGGGCTCAAGCTAAACGGAGGAAAGTAGGCGGATCAACCGCCCCTCCTGAAGTCGTAGAGCCGGAGAACCCGAGGCCAAACACCCCTAAAGCTCACATTAAGCCCTCTAAGACTGACAAAGGTGCTCACGAAGAAACTCCTCCGCCTACAGAGTCGACTGATTTTGATATGGCGGCTCCTGAAGCTCATCCATAGGCTGATCCTAAGCTGCCCAGCCCTCAGTCGGCGGCTCAAGATGTAACTTGTCAGGAAGAGGTTATCATTACTGGGACGGCTCATAAATCTCCAGCTCCTTCCCATGTGCTATCTAAGCATACCAGCCAGGATGAGGCTCCTTCAGCAGACAGGGAGAAGACTGAATTTGAACTCCCTAATCTGGAGAAGCTGACTGCTGATGAGCTGCATTCTAGATATCTGAGTTGCCTCTCCGTGAGCCGTGACATGGAAGCCAACCTTGTTGGTATGATGAATAAAAAATATGAGGTACTCCCCCTACATTCCCTTCCATATAACCTTATGTAGTCCCCAAGAGCCGGTTTAGTTTGAAAATAGTAAACCGGGTCTTCAACTCTTTGCATGTTGTTAGTAGCTCGGCATGTAGCCCCCAAGGACCGGGTAATTACGTGAATAATGAGCCGGTGCTTAGTATGGAATAAGATCCAACTGTAGCCCCCAAGGGTCAGCTAATCTTTGTGAAGATATCCGGGTCTTACTAGATTTATAATCCTTGAAAGAACCCATAGACATTAGCCCCCAAGTGCCAAGTATATTGTTTGCAATCTGCTTGGGACTTGTAATATGCTACTTCATTGCCCCCAAGTGTTAACATGCATTTTCTTGGCGGCTTACAAACGAAAGTAATTTGCACTTCACCACTTGTACCATGCAAGAAGCCTTAAATGCGGCCGAATCTAACTTGACCAGCCTCAAGGAAAATCTAACTTCGCAACAGAACGCCCGCCCGGAGATTGAGGAGAAATGACGGCTCTGTTCTGTAGAGCCCTAGAAGGTCAAGGCAGACTTTGAAGCTTTCAAACAATCTGTTGAAACTGAACAAGCCTCTTTGGCCAAATGTGCCGAAGAAGCCGAGGAGAAGTTGAATCCCATGACGGAAGAGCTGAACACTCTAAGGCGCCATATATCTCAGATGACTGTCGCCGTCTTTGGTAAGTGTTTGCTAACTATGAATATTACTTCCCAAGAGTCTATAACAATTTCTCCAGGCGGCTTAAAAAATATGACTTGCTTTGCAGGCCAATGAACTCGCTAGCTTTCAGACAACAGTCTACTAAAGCTGAAGGTTGTATATTCCTTATCGAGCAGCTCTATGCTGGAACCCTTTGCACCATTAAAGTTGTGATGACAGAGAAAGGCGTTCCAAAACTCATGAAGGGTGTACTAGAGGTCCTCTCCACCATCCCAAGGCAGCTTGAAGAGCTGAAGAAATCAACCGACCGTAAGGGTGCAATGGTCGCCTTGAGCCTTCACTCGCTTTCGCTCCCGAGCTTACCATGAAGGAGATGATGGATGGCTTCCCTCAACTAAAGGATGAAGGCTCAGAGTTTACCCAAGAGGATTATGCCAATTGTATGAAAGCATCACGAGTACTGGCCAACAAACTTGTTGGAGAGACCGACTTATCCTCATATCAGGCGGCTTATGATGAGAGCAGCAAGCGAGTGCAAGGGCCCACCTTTGAAACCAAGATTTCGATCCCTAAACGCCATAAGCACCTCTTCGCTCCTGGATGTCGACCCGTATCCAATCTTTCTTGATGAAGCTGAGTTTGAAGCTTTAATGAAGTGCAATTGGGACATGGACAAACTTCAGATCTAGGAGACCGAAGACCCGATGCAGGATGACCCGACAGTGAGCTGAGCAAGAAGTTGGCTCCCTTTGAAGTTAACCCGGCTCTGTTAAATTGCCGGGTTATAATTTTTCGAAAAACTTAAGTCCTCATATTTTAGGCTCTGAGATAGCCTTGTAATAGTAGTAGTGAAAACTGATTGTCTTGGTCGTGCCTTCGTGCATGTTTGGAGTTTGAACAACCCTTAAAGTTATCCATCCTGAAGTTATTTTGCTATGATCATATCTCCTAACACCTGATGGCGACTTACCGTGAAAGACAAGACCTGCAAAATAACAAGTTAGAAGATATATGTATATATTCTCTATCATTGTTTAGGCGGCTTTCAAGGCACAACCTAAAGAGGTTAACTCTTGTTTTATACTTGTGAGAAAAAACTCAAATTTTGTTGTTTTCAAAAACTTAGGCATGACTGCCTAAACCTCATATGCCGGCTCTCACATGGCATAGATTCGTCGTTTTAACCTTATCCAGTTTCGGGTCTTTAAAAAGATTGACTGTTAAGAGTTCGAACGAGCCATGTAGCAGAGAGACTACAGCAGGGCATGAGTACCCTGAATCCCATAAGTCGGCTCTCACGTGACATAAATCCATCGTTTTAACCTTAAATAGTCCAGGGTCTTAAAATGATTGACTATATAAGAGTACGAATGGGGCACATGGAGGAGAGACTATAGCAGACGGGCGAGTTTATCCTAGCTTTCTGTAAGCCGGCCCTCAAGTGACATAAGTCGCCGTTTTAACCTTAACCAGTACAGGGTCTCATTAAAAGATTGACCAGTTCTGGGTCTTTATTTCAAGATTAACTGGTAAGAGTTCGGCGGGTCACCTGGTGGAGTGGCAAGTTGCAAACAGGTAGGTTTCACCCAGATATGGCTTGAAAGCCAGTCAAGAGGGTATGAAAGCTAAACCCAATGGGTTGGAAGCCCCCAATTGACCTGTTGAATTATCAACTCTTTTGCACAATCTTGTTGCACGAACAACGACAGAGGCCCCAAATTGTGGGGATGCCAACTTTATTATATTAAAAAAGTATCACTACAGGAATCGGGCTCTTTACCGTCTGCCATGGCAGACGGCAAAGGACACAACCACGGACGGCAATATTTTGGGCCAAATAAACCCCGACAAAGGGGTTCTTTGTCGTCTACCTTGGCACAGCGGATGTCAAAGTTGTTTTGCCGTCAGCCTGCAGACGACAAAGACTTTGGACGGCGTAGTACTACCGGTAGCACCGTTAGGTGGCTAATGGCCCCCCAGCCCTTTGTCGTCTGCCCCGGATGGACCACACAACCCTTTGGCGTCTACCCCCTAACGGCACCCACCCAGCCCATTGCCCCCCGCCCAGCCCTTTGCCATCTGCCCCTGACGGCCCAACCGTCTCCCCCCCCAGCCCTTTGTCGTCTGCCTTGGACGGCAAAGAGGCCAAATAGCCCCAGGCCTAGTGCTCCCAGGTTTAATAGCTGGCTATCACGTGCCCTCTTTGCCATCTATGGCCATCGTAAAAGAGGGCTTTGCCGTCCGGGACAGACGGCAAAGAGGCTCTATTGCCTCTCTTTTTTTTGTTTTTTTATATTCAACAATTTTCATAGGCAAATATATGATATGTGTGTATATATATATATTTCATAGAAACAATATCCCTGTCATATGTATATGATCAACCAACAATTATACCAAATTAAAAGTATCAAATGCCACATTGTTCACCATATTACAATAGTTTCATCATGCATAGTCTCATACATATAGGTAGAAAGTTTCACGTAAGTTCATCGATACAAAATGAAAACAGAAAGTAAACACTAGCACTACATAAAATCAAGCTGCCATGAACTCAATCAAATCTGCAAAATTGGAAATAAGAAAGTTAGAAAAAGAATACTAGAAGAAGTAGGAGAAGATCTAGAAGTAGAAGAAGATGAAGAAGCGTTTTTCTTCTCTCTCTGTCTCCTCTTGTTTTTCTTCTTCTTATTGCAGATTTGTGTCATTTTAGAGCTCACTTAGGTAATTATCACATTTTTGAACTAATTAAGCTTATTGTGTCATTTTGCAAGAAAATAAGCTAAGTCTATGGCATCTATGACATTACCAAGTCTATTATGCCATTTGTGAGTTAACTAAGCTTATTATGTCAGTGTGGAGGAAACAATGCTAAGTATAGGTCATTTAGAGCTAACTTAGGTACAATATGTCATTTTGGAGGTAAGTAAGCTTATTATGTCATTTTAGAGGAAACAAAGCTAACTTAGGTAAAATATGACATTTGTCTAAGTGCTAAGTTTGTCATTGTGCTAAGTTTTTCTAAGTGCTATGTTTGTCTTTGTTTGAGAAAATGAGCCAAGTAAGTGGCATATTAGGGCTTACCGTCCTTGTCATCACGGAGGTGAAGCATCGGGGTTTCTCGGGCCAGAGTCAGCTGGAGCACTACTTGGCCCTGGAGAAGGATCGTGCGATGTGGCCGGGGAGTTATGTTGTGCCAAAGATCATTTGCGTTAGCATGATGACGCTGAAGTGTTAATACTAGTAACTAATGAACATTGAAATGAAACTCACTGTTCCAGCCATGGTAATGACTGGCATCGACTGAGGGGTCTGGCCGGTCTTCTGCACAAAGTCTGCACATTTGGTTTTGACAAGTCAATCATATTGGTTATTAATGAAAAGAACATGTAGTGCATGATTTGGCTAATATGAAGAAGAAACTTACCATGATGAGCTCGTACATGGACTAGTTAGACGCATCGTTTCATGCCCTCTCCTCCTCCAACAACCTAGTCATCCTCTCCTCCAAATCCCTCTTCTTCTCCACCGACTGTCGAGCATGTTCCACCAAAAGCACCTAGGTTGTCTCTCTCTCTTTCTACAGAGCAGCCTGCAACACAACTCCTCGTTAGCATTGTAATCATCTTTGTTCGCACACACAATGTAATGGAGGAAAGCTATCTGAGTCTGTATGACTAGCCTCGATGGCGAGCTGGACCGGCTGTGGAAGAGGCGGCATCTCAGGATAGGAGCTCATTTGGCGCTCCTTGATCTATCGGAGAGTGCGCAAAGACCGTATAACTCCATCTCCAATGGCTATCGAGCCATGGGGCCTCCCGTCCCCAGCTATCATCACCAGGTCAAGATCAATAGGATGCTAGCTCGGGTTGAATTCCTACCCATTCACCGCCTTCCCCCACATCTCTGTACCTCACGAGCTTGTTATGGGAGGAGATGTTGGTGAAGTTCTTGAGATAATCGAGGTCAGCCTCAGAGAATGCCTTGGCCTTCTTGTACGAGCCAGTATGGGCCATGTCATAGAGGTTGTACACCTGTTGCACCTCCATATTATTGTAATGCGCCTACAAGAGAGGAACAAAGTATTAATAAATAGGTTAAGCTAGCATGAAAAAAGGAATTGCAGGAATCATGAAGCAAACCACATACCCAGTTCTACCCGAACTGAAATAAGTTGGTGCCGCCTTGATGGTGTGGCACACCTTCCATTTGGGCACGTCGTCCCTTCGCATCGTCGTGGACGACTCACCATTCGTCAGAGCACCACTCATTCACCAATGCCTCCCAATAATTCATCTTATCTGCACACCATCTCGGGGGCACCTAAGTTAGTAAAGAGAAATTTGAGAGCTACGCCTATGAATCAAAGCATGGAAACCAAGTACAAGGCCTTAAGAATAGGCAATTACCTTCATGCACTACTCCTTTTCCAGAAACATTCGACGAGACGACGACTTGTCCTTCTTAATATGCCGCGAGGCATAGTAGTCTCGAATAGCCTGTGCCCGAGCCTCGTGTCGTAAGTTTTGCAGTAGGCGCCAGCACTCGTAATCGATAATCTTTGTCGCGGCCTCCTCGTATCCCTCCTCACACATGTAGAAGGTCTACAAACAAACGAGACAACACTGATTAGTACAATAAATAGCTAAGTCCCACACATGCATTTTGAAGTTATGTTTTGTAACGGCGTCATATGTCTTGATCCCATTATCCCAAGCTTCTTGCAATTCATACTTAAGCGGATGCATGTACACATTCATATTCTTCCCCGGATAGTTGGCCCCTTGAATTATCAATGTCAAGAAAATGTTCTTTCTTTTCATAATCTCTCCGGGGGGATTGAGTGCAATGAAAATACACGCCAACAACTGTATTGGTTTGACGTCATACCAAACACATTAAACCCATCCATGCTGATGGCGACTCAAGGATGCCTTGGATCTGCCGCTTTATCCTTATGTAATGCATCGAAGTGCTTCCACGCAAAAGCGTGTGAAGTGTGTCCCAACATCGGATTCCCATCTGCATCTAGTTTGGTTCTTTTGCCCAATTTGTGCCACGTCATCTGTCTGGTGATGACCCACAAGTATAGGGGATCTATCGTAGTCCTTTCGATAAGTAAGAGTGTCGAACCCAACGAGGATCAGAAGGAAATGCCAAGCGGTTTCTAGTAAGGTATTCTCTGCAAGCACTGAAATTATCGGTAACAGATTGTTTTGTGATAAGATAATTTGTAACGAGTAACAAGTAAAAAATGCAGCAAATGTGCAAGAAGGTAGCCCAATCCTTTTTGTAGCAAAGGACATGCCTGGACAAACTCTTATATAAAGCAAAGCGCTCCCAAGGACACATGGGAATTTCTGTCAAGCTAGTTTTCATCATGCTCATTTGATTTGCATTCTTTACTTTGATAATTTGATATGTGGGTGGACCGGTACTTGGGTGCTGCCCTTACTTGGACAAACCTCCCACTTATAATTAACCCCTCTCGCAAGCATCCGCAACTACGAACGAAGAATTAAGATAAATCTAACCATAGCATGAAACATATGGATCCAAATCAACCCCTTACGAAGCAACGCATAAACTAGGGTTTAAGCTTCTGTCACTCTAGCAACCCATCATCTACTTATTACTTCATAATGCCTCCCCCTAGGCCCAAATAATGGTGAAGTGTTATGTAGTCGACGTTCACATAACACCACTAGAGGAGAGACAACATACATCTCATCAAAATATCGAATGAATACCAAATTCACGTGATTACTTATAACAAGACTTATTCCATGTCCTCAGGAACAAACATAACTACTCACAAAGCATGTTCATGTTCATAATCAGAGGAGTATTAATTATCATAAAGGATCTGAACACATCATCTTCCACCAAGTAAATCAACTAGCATCAACTACAAGGAGTAATCAACACTGCTAGCAACCCACACGTACCAATCTAAGGTTTGAGACAAAGATCGGATACTAGAGATGAACTAGGGTTTGGAGAGGAGATGGTGCTGGTGAAGATGTTGATGGAGATTGACCCCCACTCGATGAGAGGATCGCTGGTGATGACGATGGCTTCGATTTCCCCCTCTGGGAGGGAAGTTTCCTCGGCAGAACAGCCCTGCTGGAGCTCTAGATTGGTTATGTCCAAGTTTCGCCTCAAGATGGCGGTGCTTCTTCCCGAAAACTTCCTTCTGATTTTTCCAGGTCAAACCCCTCCATACAGCAGAAGATGGGCGTCGGGGACCTACCAGGTGGGTCACAAGCCTGCTAGGCATGTCTAGGGGGGTGGTCGCGTCTGGCAGGCTTGCCACCTCCCGGTGGGGCCCCTCTGGTATCTGTTTCGCCCAGTATTTTTATATATTCCAAAATAATTCTCCGTAAATTCTCAGGACTTTTGGAGTTGTCAAAATATGTACCTTAGATTTGCTCCTTTTCCAATCCAGAATTCCAGCTGCCGGCATTCTCTCTCTTCATGTAAACCTTGTAAAATAAGAGAGAAAAGGCATAAGTATTGTACCATAACGTGTAATAACAGCCCATAATGCAATAAATATCAATATAAAAGCATGATGCAAAATTGACGTATCAACTCCCCCAAGCTTAGACCTCGCTTGCCCTCAAATGAAAGCCGAGATCGATAAATATGTCCACATGTTTAGAGATAGATGTGTCGATAAAATAAAATACGGACATGAGGGCATCATGAACATCTTTAGAACAATAATAATTATTGTATAAGATTTCTTATCCTAGAGTAACAATTTATTCACAAGATAAAGTATGAACCAAGAACTCTATTGACAACCACCAAACTATGATCTTAGTCATCGAAGCAACTGGCAATTTATCATAACATCGGAAAGAGTTAATATAAGAGCTGGTAAATCAAACCCACATACTCAATCATCTTTTAGTCTTTCATAATTGCTAACACTCACGCATTACTAATGAGATCAAAGTTTCAATCAGACATAGAGAACGATAGGGGCTTATAGTTTTGCCTCCCAACTATTCACCTCAAGGGTGATGTCAACAATAATAACTCATGATCACCAACATCCGAGTGGATATGTCTGTCTAGATCATTCCCCAACACATAATGCTTGCCAAGAAAGAGGTGAAATATATGAAGTGGTGAGGATCACCATGACTCTTGCATATAGTTTTGCCTCGCCGTATGGTGGCTTACCAAGATGGGCCAAGACAAGGCCCGGACGGAAGGTGGCATGAAGACCCGGGCGGTTAAGCCGCCCGGAGGTGGCTTGCCCAAGATGGTAAGGCGACATAGAGACAGAGTCAAATATGTTGTAAGAGTCGATATGAGACTTGTGTAACCCGTGGCCTTGACCTCCTATATAAAGGCGAGGCCCGAGGTGACTTAGACAGAAACCAACTAATCGAGAACTAGGTCAAGCGAATCCACTCTCTTGTAATCGATACTCCAATCAATACAACACAAGCAGGATGTAGGCTTTTACCTCTTCTTGAGTGGCCGAACCTGGGTAAAATCGTGTCCTTCGTCCCAACCAAACCCTTTGAGTCCATCACCTTAGCGATGGCCTCGAACATAAGTCCTCGGACATCTGCCATGACAAAACCACGACAGTTGGCGCCCACCGTGGGGCTAGCGCTCGGTGGTGTTGAGTTCTCAAAGGGCTCTCTCCTAGGGATCGAGGGGTACGTTGTTGGCAGGATGAAAAAGCCGCCGCGACTGGCTCTACATCAACCACGCCAGCTAGGGCCCCGAGGCCGACTCTTTTGAGTACGGTTTCCGGGTTCCCTTCGGTGGAATCCACGTCTTCATCGGCAAGGTCGGCAGATCTACACCCGGGCCGGACGTCTGCACCAACATCGTCGAGCCGGCTCGACACACGCAACCCGCTCGACACGTGCAACCCGCACGTGATAACCCGGGCAGGAAGCATGTCTTCGTCGGCTTCACTCAGGGCATGGATCTTGAGGTTTCCATGTCACAAGAAACTCTCGTCTGTTCGGAGGATGGATCTTCGAGCGGAGAGACGGAATCAATCTACCAACTTCACGATGGCAGGCTCGGGAGCTACGGCAAGCTTTATCCCGAGTCGGAGTGCCATGAGCTGGAGGATCATGGGCCGCCGATTCACGCGGTCGTCTTCATGGCGGGCTCAGCGCCAGGACCGAGCAGTACAGTCGCCAGGGCAGCAGGGTTGGGGGCTAGCCCGCCGGTGGCTCAGGTTCTTCTAGATCTGATGAACGGGCTTACAACCCTGATGGCGACTGAGGTCATAGCCGAGAATCAAGCCGCACGGGACGCAGAAATCGCAAGACTCAAGTCCAATAGGGGATCAGCATGGTGAAGGCACAGATGGATGCGGAGGCGGAGCGCCTTAGGGCGGATGCTTTCCGCCTCGAGCTGGAGCAACAATCGGCAGCGGTGGTTCAGCGGATGAGGCATCAGTCCCGCTTGCCGAAACAGCACGAGACGAGAAACCTTTTTAACATGCCGGGAACAGGATGGATAGCAGAAGCACCTGGAAGTCGGCGGCGGCTCGGCAACAACAGCTTAACCCGCCCCGACGGAACTAGGCCTCACCAATGGCTTTCCCAACGCCGGCGAGTCATTATTCAAACCCGTCACAGAACGTGGTGGCAGCAGCAACCCAGCTTGGAACGATCCCTATCCCGTACGAGGCGCCTTTCGGAGAAGAGGTGCGGAACGCTATTAGATACCTATGGACGGCGATGGCCCTGCAGGAGAAGTACACCTACAGCCGGAGTCGCGTGCATTCAACCCCCATCCCTAGCCGCAGCTTCAGCCGGCGTTATGAGTCGCCGGCGGTTTCTAGAAGTGACCGGCACCGGGACTCGCCACGAGATAATTAGGTTGTTCTGGATGCTTAGGCACTGGTGGACCGGGCGAGAGCATAGCAGGAGGCGGTGGCTCATCAAGAACCTGCACCTTCCACCTCGGTAGGAGCAGGAGTAACCACCAGGGCCGTGGGAGTGTCGTTCTTAGAGACGGCTTTGCGGGACGAGCGTCCGCCGAAAGATTTCAAGGGCCCTCGCAAGGTCCCGAATTACACTGTTGACCTGCCTCCGAAGGCTTGAATTTAGAGCTATGAACAGGCCATGGAGATGTCAGACATCAACGATGCAGTATGTGCTAAGTATTTTATCATGATGCTGGAAGGGCCGGCTCACACGTGGTTGAAGGGCTTGCCACCCAACACATTAATTCCTGGGCCGAGTTAAAGGCGAAGTTCATCAAAAACTTCCAAGGAACGTGCAAGCAGCCCATGACTATTGTGGATTTGGATCATTGTGTGCAACAGGAGGATGAGTCAGCTCATCATTGGGTCCGGTGTGTCTCAACTATCATCCACTCGTCTGAACAGATTACGGCGGCTCAAGAAGTTTTGATTCTAGAGAAGAATTGCCACTTTACGCCTCTGAAGCAGAAGCTTGGCTAGCTTAAGCGCTCATGTCAGGACATGGGGGAGCTCATGGCGGCTCTAACGAAGTATGCCGACTCTGACAATACGAAGGATCTAGGCTTTGTTGAGGAGAAGCCCAGTCAGGGCAAGAAGAATAACAATGGCAAGGGTGCGGCAGACAATGGCAACCAGGGCAAGAGGAAGAATCCAGATGGCGGGTCAGAATTGGTAGCCAACACCAGCACCGGGAACAATCGTGCTGAGGGCAACGGGAATTTCAGACAACCCTTTAATAAGGGTAAAACTCCTTTTAACTTGGAGGATATGCTCAATAAACCTTGTCTAGAACACAGCCGACCTGATAGGGTGGCTGGTCACACGTGGAGGAATTGCCACATTATGCGACAGTTTTGGGACTACCACTTGCGGCAGCATCACACCAATGGTGGTGGGCCGCCAGCCAGCTCAGGACCAGGCGGGTCAGGAGCCGGCCTTGGTTGTGGCGGTTCAGGATCCAGCTATCAGGGCCAGGGCAATCAAGGAGGGCATCATCAGCAATCTGGTGGCAATAATCAGCAGCAAAGTAACCAGTCTGGGTATCAGATTAATCTAAAGCAGCATAGCTCGGTTCAGTATCATGTTTTTACAACCAGCCTTGACATGCGAGATCAGAAGTTGTGCAAGTGGGCGCTTAATGCGATCACATCATCTCTCCCGCAATAGTTGAAGTGGTCTGAGTACGACATAACTTGGAGCAGAGAGGATCACCCGCCACATGTTGACGACCCGGGGCGGCTGGCTTTGGTAGTTGCCCCCCAAGTGGGAGGATATGTGTTTACTAAGGTTCTTATGGATGGTGGTAGCAGCATCAATATTCTGTACTATGACACTTTCCGTCGGATGAAGTTGCTTGATAAGGATCCTAGGCCTTCCTGGACAGTCTTTCATGGTGTGGTGCCTGGCAAGTCAGCTTATCCAGTGGGTAAGATCTCTTTGGAAGTCGCCTTTGGTGACGAGTACAACTACAGGGTGGAATCCTTGTGGTTTGAGGTGGTGAAAATTAAGAGTCCATATCATGCTCTGTTTGGACGGTCGGCTTATGCCAAGTTCATGGCTAGGCCTTGCTATGTCTACTTACAGCTCAAGATTCCCGGTTTGAATGGGAAGATTATAGTGCATGGTGATCGGAAGACGGCTATTGAGTTTGAGGAAGGAGATGCGGCTTATGCAGAGTCAAGTTGCGCTAAAGGAGAGCTCAAATTTTATAAGGAAAATGTTGACCCAAAGGACATGACTCCACTCAAAAAGCCAACCACAGAGTCTGAGCCGCCCCTCAAGTTTTCGGCAGATGATACCAAGTTGGTGGCCTTCACTCCGGGCGACTCATCACAACAGTTCACTATTGGGGCCAATATGGATCCCAAATAGGAAAGCGCGCTCATCGAATTCATCCGTGAAAATCGGGACATCTTTGCATGGAAACCTTCGGACATGTCGGGTGTACCGAGAGAGTTCGTTGAGGACCACCTTAATGTGGATCCTAAGTTTAAGCCGGTTAAACGGTTCCTTCGGCGGTTTAATGAAGAGAGGCGCAAGGCCATTGGAGAAGAAGTGGCCTGGCTTCTGGCGGCGGGTTTCATCATTGAAGTGTTTCACCCAGAGTGGCTTGCTAACCCAGTGCTAGTGTTTAAGAAGAATGGCACGTGGCATATGTGTGTGGATTTTACGGATCTTAATAAGGCATGTCCGGTTGGCCCATTTGCTCTCCCCCGTATTGACCAGATCATCGATGCAACGGCGGGTGGTGAGAGTTTATGCTTCCTGGATGCTTATTCTGGTTATCATCAGATCGAGATGGTAGTCAAGGACCAAGAGAAGACGGTTTTCATCATGCCTTTTGGTGCTTTCTCCTATGTCTCCATGCCTTTCGGGCTCAAGAGTGCCCAGGCGACTTACCAGCGTTGTGTACAGAACTGTCTTCACGGTCAAATTGGGCGCAACGTTCATGCATATGTGGATGATATTGTGATCAAGTCAAGGAAGAAGGAGACTCTGCTTGACGACCCTGAAGGGACTTTTGACAACTTACGAGTCTACAAGATGATGCTTAACCCGACTAAGTGTATTTTTGGCATTCCTGCATGTAAGCTCTTGGGATTTCTAGTCTCTGAGCGTGGCATTGAGGCTAATCCAGATAAAATCAAAGCTACCACTTCCCTGTCTGAGCCGGCATGCATCAATGATGTTCAGCGCCTGGTGGGACGGATCGCTGCGTTAAGCCACTTCATAAGCCGCCTTGGGGAGAAGGCCATCCTTTTGTACCGGATGATGAAGAAGACAGACAACTTTGTCTGGAGTACGGTGGCGGGTGAGGCGTTTGAGGCACTCAAGAGACAGCTCTCTGAGCCGTCGGTCTTAGCGGCTCTGGCTGAGAAGGAACCTTTGCTCTTATACGTGGCGGCTAATAACAAGGCAGTCAGCGCCATGATCGTCGTTGAGCGTAAGGAGGCAGGGAAGGAATATCCGGTTCAGAGGCCGGTTTACTACATTAGTGAAGTCCTGACAGAGTCCAAGCAGAGATATCCACATTGGCAGAAGCTAGTATATGGGGTATTCATGGCCAATCGTAAACTGAAGCATTATTTCCTGGGGCACCAGATCACAGTAGTTAGCTCTGCCTCATTGGTAGACAAAATTCAAAATAGAGAAGCCAGTCGCAGGATTGCTAAGTGGGCATTGGAGCTTGGACCTCTTAATCTGAAATACATGCCTCACACAGCGATCAAGTCTCAAGCCTTGATGGATTTCATAAACAACTGGACGGAGTGTCAGGCACCCGAGGAAAAGCTGGATAACACATATTGGACAATCCACTTTGATGGATCCAGGCAACTGGAAGGATCAGGGGCAGGGGTTGTCTTAACTTCCCCAAAAGGTGACAAGTTCTGTTATCTGCTAAGGCTAATGTTTCCTTGAACTAACAATGCAGCTGAGTATGAAGCTCTGCTTCATGGCCTCCGGGTGGCTAAGGAGATGAATCTGAGCTGGGTTTGATGTCTCGGCGACTTAGACCTCCTAGCCCAACAAGTTTCTGGCACTTGGGATTCCAAGGACCCGCGGATGGCGGCTTATCGTCAGGCGGTGGATGTCATTGTTGGTCATTTCAAGGGTTATCAGGTGGATCATGTTGATCGTCGCAGGAATGAGGCGGCTGACGCCCTGTCAAGGCTAGGTTCTCAACTCAAGCCAGTACTGCCTAATGTTTTCTTAGACGTACTACATCACCCATTAGTTAAGTTACCTTCAGAGGAAGATTTGGCTATACCTGACCCGGAGGGGCAGCTGGTGGCGGCTCTACATGCTATTCTTGACTAGACCGTGCCTTACCAGGCATACTTGACTCGCGGCGAGTTACCTGAGGATGAAAACCTGGCAAGACAGATCATCAGGCGGTCTAAGTCTATGACAATCATCAATGGAGAGTTACATAAGTGCAGCGTCACTGGCATCTTTCAACGTTGTGTTTCACCTGAAGAAGGCAAGGAAATCTTGAATGAAATTCATGCTGGTGATTGTGGTCATCATGTCAGCGCAAAATCTCTGGTGGCCAAGGCTTTTCGGCATGGCTTCTTTTGGCTGACAGCTCATCAGGATGCGGAAGACTTGGTTCGCAAGTGCGATGGGTGTCAGAAGTTCGGTCGGCGTGCTCACTTCCCGACTCAAGAATTGCCCATGATTCCAGTTACCTAGTCGTTTGCAGTCTGGGGGTTTGATATGGTCGGCCCTTTCAAGAGATCCAAGGACAAGAAGACCCACCTCTTGGTGGCAGTGGACAAATTTACCAAGTGGGTAGAAGTTGAGCCGGTCAGCAAGTGTGACGCGGCTATGGCGGTTCAGTTTGTCAAAAAGTTGATCTACCGCTTTGGTTACCCTTATAGTATCATCATGGATAATGGTACGAACTTATCCAAGGGGACTATGCAGGCGTTCTGTGAAAGTGAGCACATCCGACTTGACGTTTCTGCAGTTGCTCATCCACAATCAAATGGTCAGGCGGAGCGTGCTAACCAGGAAATCTTGAGAGGTATCAAACCCCTGCTTATGGTTCCTTTGCAGCAAACACCGGGTTGTTGGGTAGAGGAGTTGCCATCCGTCTTATGGAGCATCAGAACTACTCCCAACAGACCAACAGGCTATACGCCTTTCTTCATGGTTTATGGCACGGAAGTCATGTTACCAAGCGATATACGTCATGACTCTCCACGGGTGGCGGCTTACGTTGAAGCGGATAATGAAACAACACGTCAAGATGCGTTGGATGCCTTGGAGGAAGAACGTGATCTGGCAGCGGCCCGATCGGCGATTTATCAGCAAGACCTGTGTCACTATCATAGCCGCATAGTTAAGACCCGGACGTTTCAAGAAGGCCACTTAGTGTTGTGGTTGATTCAAGATCAGACAGAAGCACACAAGTTATCCCCTCCATGGGAAGGACCTTTCTTGATCAGCAGAATCCCAACAACGGGTCGTATTACCTCATCGACATACGAGACAAATCAAACACTTCTGGGCAGGAGCCCGCCAGCCGTGGAACATAGCTCATCTGCGACCTTACTATACTTGAGTCGTCAAGACTTGACATTGTACACCATCATTGTTCACATCATATATATATATATATGAATAAATTTGGCATCCCTGCAAGCTGGGCCTCTGTCGTTTCGCATATCTCAATTTGCACAAGGTCATCTAGGGGGCTTCCAACCCACTGGGTTTAGCTTATCAGGCCCTATTGATCGGCTATTAAGCCAAAGTCAGGCGAGTTATATACCCAAAAAGTTGACTACGTCAACAGGTCATCTAGGGGGCTTCCAACCCACCGGGTTTAGCTTATCAAACCCTATTGATCAGCTCTTAAGCCAAAGTCAGGCGGGTTATATACCCAAAAAGTTGACTCCGTCAACAGGTTATCTAGGGGGCTTCCAACCCACCGGGTTTAGCTTATCAGACCCTATTGATCGTCTCTGAAGCCAAAGTCAGGCGGGTTATATACCCAAAAAGTTGACTCCGTCAACATGTCATCTAGGGGGCTTCCAATCCACCGGGTTTAGCTTATCAGACCCTATTGATTGGCTCTTAACCCAAAGTCAAGTGGGTTATATACCCAAAAAGTTGACTCCGTCAACAAGGTCATTTGGGGGCTTCCAACCCACCGGGTTTAGCTTGCATACCCTCTTGATTGGCTCTTAAGCCACTGCAAGCTCGAGTTAAACCTGCCTGTAAGCTGATGCTGCTCCACTATGTGGCCCGCCGAACTCTTACTAGTTAATCTCGCCTGGAGACCCTGAGCCGGTTCAAACAGGTTGATGGCCAATCTCGATAGAGACCCTATACTGGTTAAGGTTAAATCAGGCGCTCTTGTCACGTGAGGGGCGGCTTATGGAAAACGAGGATAAACTCTCTCATCTACTACCGACTCTCCGCTATGTGGCCCGTTTTGTACTCTTAGACAGTTAATCTTTTAAAGACCCTGCACTATTTAAGGTTAAAACGACGGATTTATGTCATGTGAGAGGCAGTTTATGGGCTACCAGGGTACTCATGCCCTACTGCGTCTCTTTTTGGGACGTTACGCTCCTATCAGTTAATCTCGCTTAGAGACCCTGAGCCGTTCAAAGAGATTGATGGCCAATCTCGATAGAGACCCTGTACTGATAAAGAGTTCTAGTAGCGAGTCCACCCAGAGGAACCGGCTCATGAGCTATTGAAAAAGCAAGTCAGGAAAGATTTAACATCTCCGGGTTGTGTTATTCTAAGCTGCCCTCACAACAGTGCGGAAAATATTTTGATCTTACAGGTTGTTTTCCTTAAGAAGAGCCACCACGACATCTGGTATGAATTGAAGCACAAGGCGGACATAATATATTAAGCCGTGCGATTTCTATGTGCATGATGGCACAGTTCAGACAAAACAAGGTTTTTCCTAAGGCCTATTACAACGCTCTCCACAGAGCTCAAAAAGCAAGACTTAAAGTTTTTTACACCGCTTAATGTTTCGACGGGTCAAAGAAGCCGAGTTATGCCATGGCAAGATAAAGTTGATCAGCTGGACGGCGGGTCATCCTGCGGCGGGTCTTCGACCTCCTCGATGTGAAGATTCTTCACGTCCCAGTTGCAGTTGGTTAAAGCTTCAAAGTTGCCCTCTTCAAAGAGGGGAGACGGGTCAATGTCAGGGGCAAAGAGATGCTTACGGTGTGGAGGAGTTAAATCCTTGGCCTCGAAGGTTGGGTCACGCACTCGCTTGTTCTCAGCGTTGTAAGCCACCTGATATGTTGACAGATTCACTTCCTCCGCCAACACTAATGCAAGGACCCTGGAGGCCTTCATACAACGAGCATAGTCGGCTTTTGTGAATTCTGAGCCGTCGTCCTTCTTTGACGGAAAGCCATCCATCATCTCTTTAGGAGTTAGCTCCGGGGCAAAGGCCAAAGCCCGACTTATTGCTGCAATGGCTCCCTTCCGGGCGGCTGATTTTTTGAGTTCTTGGATTTGCTTTGGCAGAGTTGACAGCATTTCTATGACTCCTTTCATGAACTTGGGGATGCTTTCTTTGTTCAACATAGCTCTGATAGTACAAAGAGCCCCGCAGTACAGTTGCTCTGACAAGGTGTAGACGGCTTTCAGCTATAACAGGCTATCAGCACCAAGTTGACGGCTTCTTTGACCTACATAAGACGGATTTTATATAAGCCGCCTGTGCAATTTTTCAAGCAAGGATATTGGCTAAAGTCTTTCATACTTACCAAAGATAGCGGACATCAGTTTTGAGATATGGCTCTTCAGGGAAAGCAACTCGTTGGATACAACCATGAGCCGCTGGTCAGCATCGTCTGCATGTTTGCCCAGGGCAGTTTGCTCTGTATCAGCAGCTTTCTTGAAGGCATCAAAATCAGATTTAACTTTTACAAGTTCTTCGACGACAAGCCGACACTTCTCCTCTGCTTCACTTCGGGCGGCTTGCTGGGAGGCCAGATTGCTCTTTAAGCCGGTCAGTTCAGACTCGTCATTGGTTAAAGCTTCCTGTGACATACAAAAACGAAATAAGGGGTAAGCCGCCAGGATAACATATTATCAGGTGGATAAGTTCATGCAAGTCTCAAGCAGATTGCGAGCAATATACTCGACACTTGGGGGCTAATGTTTGCTTGTTATCCAAGACTACAAGTAAGTTCCGGCTCATCTTCATCAAGTTAAGCCGGCACTCGGGGGCTACAGTGATGTTTTCTAAGTCTACAATGAAGTTCTGGCTCATATTCGTCAAAGATAAGCCGATACTTGGGTCTACATATGGCTCTTCGATTCAATCTACAGTAAAGTTCTGGCCCATTATTTCTATATTGACCCGAACTTGGGGTCTACCATTGATCAAGTACTTAACACTGAGTACCGACTTAATTTTTATATATTAAGCCGATACTTGGGGGCTACAGGCTAAGTGGTTCTACTTATGACATGGATTGGAAGACTCGGTTTACCATCAGCAAATATTAAACCGACGCTTGGGGCTACATAAGGGTATAAGGAAAGGAAGGAGGACCTCATATTTTTTCTTCAACAGATTAACAAGTTTGAGCTCCATATTCCGGCTTGTGGAGAGACGGTTCAGATAACCGGCATGTAGTTCGTCAGTGGTCAATTTTTCCAGCACGGGGAACTCAAAGTGCAGTTGGTTAGAAGCTTCAGTTTTCTCAGTGTGCTTTGTCAGCACATGAGGTTTAGGAGTTTGTAAGCCGGTACCGGTAACGCTGACGTCTGGAAGAATTGGTTCTTCGATGACTGTGGAAGGCTTGGCGGCTTAGAACTGGCCCTTGGAGGACTACAAGTGCTATCTCATGGGCCGCCGGCTCAAAAGACCGACGAGTATCCTCAGAGGCATCCTTTGCGGCTGCAGAGGGCTCAATACATGCCATAGGAGAATCCGGCTTAGCAGGTTCCGGCTCTTGGGCAGTGGGGCAGAGGTAGACCCCCCGGTCTTCCTTCGTTTCGCTTGAGCCCTGGAAAGCACGGAAGATTATTGTATAAAGTTCAAAGATGACAAAGTATGTGATGCAAACATGAAAGCACATACTCTGGGTCGATCTTCAGGGGCGGCAGCTTAGTCGCTGTTGAGTCGCCTGACAATGGGGGCGATTCCTAAAAGAGGGGAAAGCAATATAAAGACAGAGTAAAGTTATAAGGCAAGGTCCACAAAGCTAAACCAAGTTAAACAAATACCTCAGTCGTCCGTTTCCGCTGAGCCGGAGCGTTAGACAACCCGGCCATAAGATCTTCAAAGCCGATGCTCCGGGTTTGGCGTCGTGAGGGTGTTGTTGCTTTTTCAAAAGAAAATTGGGGTCTAAATAAGCAAGAGGATGAGAAAATGGGACTTTTCGGACGACCCGCGGTATCTTCTTTGGTGGAAGATGTTCTGAGTCAGATGAAACATAGGTTACCTCAGGAACGTTGGCGTGGCTTGTCTCCGTTTCGTCCTATGCGTTATTACAATCAGTAAGGTGCATAGTAAGATGATCAAGAGAGTCATGTTCTACCTCTGAGTTGTCAACCTCAAGCTGCTCTTGAGGTACCGTTTTCTTCTTTCGACCGCCAGCCTTATCCTTAGACTTCTTCGGAGGGGGGATATATTTCTTCTTCCAGAAGCTGGAGTTAGCCTGAAAGCAGAAGCCGCCGAAGGAGGTTAAAGGTTGTAACATACATGGATAGTTAATGCAGAGGAAAAGGAGGTTTGAAAGCCGCTCTTACATCTGGGGCCGGGTTTGCGGCACAAAATGGTGGTAACCAAACAATGCGGCAAGATTCTTAGGACTCATGGATAAGTCCCTTGATGGCAGCAACGATGTTCTCCTCTGTCAAAGAGGTATGATTAAAACAGAGGAGGTCATTGGAGTCGCCTGTGTATTCATACATGAGACGGTCCCGCCGGCTCAGAGGCATGACTTTCTAGGAGATCCAGCAGCGGGTCAGAACAATCCCTGTCAGACCATTAGCCATGAGGGCTCTAAGTTCGGCGAAAGTCGGGTCGTACTTCGCCCATTCGGAGACTGACATCCGTTTAGGGAGTTCAGTTGTGGTGCGGAGCCGGGTCGTACAATAACCCGGCAATGGATGTTCTCCCTCTGGAGAAGAGTATTTGCAATAAAACCAGGTTCTGTTCTAGTCCTTGGGGTGACTTGGCATTCGAACAACCGGAAAGGTCATATCCCGTCTTCTTTGAATGGAGACTCCGCCAAGCTCCAAGCTTGGGCTAGCTGCCACTTCTGTCTTGCGGTTTACATAGAAGAACTCCGAAAGAGGTCAACTGACGGCTCTTCTTGTAAGTAAGCTTCACAAAAAATTTGGAAGTTGCACATATTTGAGATGGAGTTGGGTGCAATATCTTGAGGATGCAGCTTGAAGAAATGAAGGACGTCTCGGAAAAATTTAGAGTCGGGCGGGCTGAAACCACGTGCAAGGTGGTCTGCGAATATGACTACTTCGCCCTCTTGGGGGATGGGTTTCTTCTCATTGCCGGTAACCCGCCAATGAATGACATTTTTGGCTGGCAGGGTCCCTACATCTACAAAAAATTAAAAAACCCTCCTCAGAGACTGCAGAGCCGACCCAATTATAGGAAGAGGACGCACGAGGCATAATGGCGTCTTAAAACTGTGGAAAGTAACAGTGCGCGACAAGTTAGAAGGTGACACACAACTAAGGGCGGCTAAGGAAATCTAAGTTCTACGAAGCTAAGCCGCAGGTGCAGTTTATGACGGGAGCCGAAAGTTTATATGGCGGGTTAAGTTGGCAGAGCAATGAAGCAAAATACAACTAAGTGTGGAAAACAGGTTTCACATGCTATCTTTATAATTGTATATCTACAAACAGAGAAAAACTGATTTATTGCAAACCTAATGACGAACTGAGGAAGAACTGGCAAAGTTCGAGGGCAGTAAAAGGAAGCAACTATAGATCCGTATTAAGCTATTGGTGATTTCATACGATTTACCGCAACAGGAAGATGATCGTTACAAGATTTACTGGGGTATGTGTTGTTTGGCATTACAAAGAACTTGTGCTCTAACGGGGCCGGAGAACTCCATGGATTTGTCGCACTAAGCTACAGATCTAGGGGATGGAGAAAGACGTACCGGAAGTGATGCGGCAGTCGCAGGAAAGGCTCCGGTACGTTCACGTTGATGCAGCGGCCTAGGGCGACGACGGCGATGAAGCTTCACCGGAGCGAGGGAGCTCGGGGGCGATGGCGTCGAGAGGAAGAAGAAGAGGCGCAGGCGGCGGAGGAAATGAGAAAGACCCTTCGTGGTCCTATTTAAGAGGTTGGAAAGTGGAAATGGGCGCGGGAATCAAGGCGACAAAAACTGACCGACCGAGATGGATGCCTCGATTTTTGGGCCGTCAGTTTAATGATGAAAAGAACCATTGTGGTTGTCAGGGAATCTTTTCCGCATATCCGGTATGACGTCACGGTAGGTTACATATCTTACTTTCAGGTGATGAAGAGTGAGACTCGCCGCCAAGTAAGATGGAAGATTGACATGAGCAAGCTCAAATCAACATGGGGTCTAATGTTGGGGATATAACCTAGTGGTAAGACCCGCCCAGGTGGGGCCGAGTCATACCTGGCAGCTCATAATCCAGACCAAGGCAGATGGGCCAAGAGACGTAGGCCTGGCCATATGGCAGCTTACAAATATGGGCCATGACAAGGCCCGGACGGAAGGTGGCATGAAGACCCGGCGGTTAAGCCGCCCGGAGGCGGCTTGCGCAAGATGGTAAGGCGACATACAGACAGAGTCAGATACGTTGTAAGAGTCGATATGAGAGTTGTTTAACCCGTGGCCTTGACCTCCTATATAAAAGGCAAGGCCCGGGGTGACTTAGACAGAAACCAACTAATAGAGAACTAGGTCAAGCGAATCCGCTCCCTTGTAATTGATACTACAATCAATACAACACAAGCAGGACGTAGGATTTTACCTCTTCTTGAGGGGCCAAACCTAGGTAAACTCGTGTCCTTCGTCCCAACCAACCCCTTTGAGTCCATCACCTTAGCGATGGCCTCGAACATAAGTCCTCGGACATCTGCCATGACAAAACCACGATAAAAACCATATAACTTCTATCCGGAAGCAAGAAAATATAACCCATTATGTTGTCTTCCTTGTCCAACATCAACTTCTTAGCATGTAATATTTTAATGAGTGGTCAAATCATAAAAGATGTCCAAGATAATTTATTTATATGTGAATCTCTTTTTCTTTGTCACTTCTTTTTCAATTGCAGCAATGACCAATCACTATGTTTGTTAACTCCCAACAAATTTCAATCGACATACTTCTTATATGTGAAGTCATCACTCCCCATAAGATCATTATGTATACTCTTTGCTTTAATTCTATTCTTCTTTTATTTATTGATCTCAAGAGCATAGTAAGCTAGTAGAGCCCTCAGATCAAAACTACTTTTTATTATATAACTCTCGAACTTGCTTACATAAGGGGAGCAAAAAGAAAAACTCAAAGCTAGATCATACTAAAATTTTATTCTACTAGATCAAAACAAAATCGAAAAGGATCGAACTAAGAAAAACAAGAGAAAGGAAAAAGAAAAAAGGTGTGATGGTGATACGATACCGGGGCGCCTCCCCCAAGCTTGGCACAAGCCAAGGGGAGTGCCCATACCCATGTGGTTAGATGTCCTTCTTCGGAGGTGATGGTGGTGGAGTTGTTGATGAGGTTGGAAGCTTGTCCTCCGTCTTCCAAGGCATATGTTCACCATCGTAAAAAGATGAACGAGTCTCCGGAATCCTCAAATCTGCAGCCAAACTCATTCTCTTAAATCTGTATTCATACTCGCAGTTTTGGTTTTGCAGATCATAGATCTGGGCTTGTAGATGCTCAATTTTCTCGTAGAGCTTGAAGATGTGCTCCCCGATGTCCTTGGTGTCCAGCTTGTGTTTATGCTTAAACACCGAGATCATCATAGGATTGGCATTGAGTCCACGTTCCACCATCCCTTGGCATTTGAAGACTTGTTGCTCCATTGCTTCGAGCCTTGTTTCCACGCTTTCAGTCTTCTTTGTCCCTTCAACATCACGGATGTGCAACACCCCCTCATGCATATCAATAGCTTGAGGGTGTCGCAGCACTTCCGCAAGATAGGGGTTGATGACCTTCTCGGAGAACTTATCCTTCGGAGCACTTGGGGACGCCATGACGTTCTAAATCTGTAATAGAAACAACTTAAAGCGAAAACACGAGGTATTGTCGTCATACGAAAGTCCAAACCTTCGGGAGATTATATAATGAATTTTGGCCGACCCGAAGGAGTGTACCACAAGAAACGGAGTCCGGAGGGAGCACGGGATGGTGGCAAGCCCCGTAGGCGCGGCCAAGGGATGGCCGCGCCTAGTAGGCTTGTCACCTCCTCGTGCATCTTTCGGACTACTTTTGATTTTCCTAATTTTTTAAATATTCCAAGACTGAGTAAAATTGCTATTGGGAAAGTTTTGGAGTTGGTTTACTTACCGTACCACATACCTATCCCTTTTTGGAGTCTAAAATGTTCCGGTAAATTTCCTTGATATACTCTTCCGGAGTTATGGTATTGATAACATTGGTTTCAACATTTATGGGAGTACCTGAGATATAATGTTTGATTCTTTGCCTGTTTACCACCTTCGGATTTGTGCCTTCGGCGTTGTTGATCTTGATGGCACCGGAACGATATACTTCCTCGACAATGTAAGGCCCTTCCCATTTAGAGAGAAGTTTTCCTGCAAAAAATCTTAACTGAGAATTGTATAGCGATTTACAATCGTGTTTAGGTCTTTTTCTGTCAAGGGCATGTGGTTGAAGCACAGAGGGTTGTTCACCTCGCCAGTATATTCACACATAAGCTTGTCGCGCCGGCTCAGCAACAAAATCCTCCAAGTGACCCAGCAGCGGGTTAGATCAACGCTAGTCAAGCCATTGGCCATTAAAGCCCTAATCTTTGCGAAAGCCAAAGCGTATTGGACACGTTCTGCGGCAGTCATCCGGTCTGGGAGCTCTGTGGAGGTGTAGAGCCGGAGGGGACGGTAGCCTGGCAGCGGATTTTCTCCTTCCGGGGAAGTGTCTTTGCAATAGAACTAGGTTCAATTCCAATCCTTGGGGTGACTCGGCAGGATCAGCGCTGGGAAAATCATGTCTCTATGCCTTTTGATGGAGACGCCTCCGAGCTCAAGACTCGGTCCGGTAGCTACCTCAGTTTGGCGGTTGATGTAAAAGAAGTCGCGGAAGAGATCGACGGACGGCTCTTCTTGCAGGTATGCCTCGTAGAGAACTTGGAATTGGCACATGTTGGTGACGGAGTTTGGGCCAATATCTTCAGGATGTAGCTTGTAATAATGAAGGACGTCCCACAAAAACTTTGACCCGGGAGGTGAGAAGCTATGAAAAAGATGATCAACGAATACGACCACTTCCCCTTCCTGAGGTACAGTTCTAGCTTCTTTACGAGGAACCCGCAAGTGGATGACATCTTGAGCCGGCAAGACACCCATTTCTATGAGATCATTGAGGAATGGCTCAGAAACCCCGGAGCTAACCCAATCACAAGAGGCAGGGGCTTTAGACATGACGGCGGGTTAAACGATGTGGAAAGACAGGAGGTGTGGCAGGTTAAAATGCGACATGCTTAATATGGTTATGGATTCAATAAAACAACCATACTTGGCGGGTTATGGCTAGGATATAAGCCGCTGTTAACTACAGATACGAGATATATCGCATTTTTTCAAGGTTAAGCCGGCAGAGTGCTGGCGGGTTATCAACACAATGGGCATTGAGAAATGTTGCTAAGTGTGGGCAAACAAAATTTTCTATGCGTAGCTACGAATATGGGTCTACGAGTGCAGGTAAAATGAGGTAAAAACAAGACCTAAAGCAGCTACGGCAGAACCTAGCAGATAATGTGTAGGTTCAAGGGAAGATTGGTCGAATCTAAGTGCGAAGGTATTCCAAGATCAAGCACCGCACGATTTGGCTACCATTTCCAAGCCAAGGACGGTTATCGAATGTAACGCCCAAGATGCGGTCCTATCCTTATTTTGGCACGAGGGCCTCGACAGGGATAGAATCACATCTCGATGCGTTCGCAAGAATGGATATCATTACAAGTACATGTACAGAAGAGATGAGTATATGGAATTGGCTTACACTCGCCACAAGCTACATCAGAGTCACATCAATACAACAACATACTCAAACATCATACAGAAGAGCAGGGTCCGGCTATGGACAAAATCAAATGATAAAATGACATCCACCCTTGCTATCCCAGGCTGCCGCCTAGAACCCATCCAAGATTGATGAAGAGGAAGAAGAAGAAGAAGAAGAACTCCAAATCAAATCAAGCAACACGCTCACGTCAAATCATCGCATTACCTTTACCTGCAACTGTTGTTGTAGTAATCTGTGAGCCATAGGGACTCAGCAATCTCATTTCCAAGGGTATCAAGACTATTAAAGCTTAATAGTTAAGGTATGGTTAAGTGGTGAGGCTACAGCAAGCGACTAAGCATTTATATGAGTGGCCAACTAACGAGTACAGGAAGTAAAGTATGGTGGTCTACGCATAACGGACGTGAACTAGTAATGATCACTAACTGATTCTGAACACCTACTTACGTCAAACATAACCCCACCGTGTTCTCTTTCGGATAAGAACTCACGAGAAGAGACAGTCACGGTTACGCACACAGTTGGTGTATTTTATTTGAGTTTACTTCAAGTTTGTTATGACCGGGTGTTAAACAAAGTATCCAAGTTTTCCACATAACCGCGGGCACAGCTTCTCAAAAAGATTTAACCCTGCAGGGGTGCTCCAACTCATCCATCATAAATTAACCACACGCAGTGGGAATAACCTCAACCACGGATCTTGTGATCATCCTAGGCAATTCCAAAGGAATACCAACACCTCGAGATAGCCCGAAGAATAATTGTAATTCCTCACTCAAGACGTTCGAGAAAGGTAAAACAAATCCAGCAAGGCCGCCCGGCGTGTCGACGAACCCGATAGGAGCCGCGTATCTCGTTCTCAGGACATGACCAGATCAGCGAAGTGTACGGTAACTGACGTCCCGAGTTGCCCCAGGTAGCCCGCACGGTGCTCTAGTTTGGACCAATACTCATGAGGAGCACTGGCCCGGGTTGTTGATTAATTATCCACGGGGTCCGGAAAATCCCCTATGCAAGTTCATTAATTACTAGGCAAATGTAGTACCAATGTTGGGCCTTGCCAGACAAGTTTTATTCTCACCCTAAAATCAAGGGGGTCCCCATAACAACCCCGAGCATGTTAGGAGCGCTCATTTATGGAACATACACCGGTTCACAAGTAACTAGGGGCGGCAAGAGTGGAACAAAACACCGAGCAAAAGGCCAAGCCTTCCACCCTTTACCAAGTATATATGTGCATTAAATTAAATAGCAGCAATATTGTGATATAACAAAAGAAAGTCCATGTTGACACATGGAAGCAATTGCACCTGCAGCTAGCAACGCTATAAGAAGGGTTGAGCAAGCGGTAACATAGCCAAACAACGGTTTGCTGGGACGGTGGAGGGTTAGAGGATTTTCATGTCAATGTTGGGAGGCTTAACAAACAAGTGGTAGGTAGCGCGACATAACGATAGAAAACGAGAAATCTAGCATGGCAATGATAGTAATGGTATCCAGGGAAATGCGTCATCTTGCCTGAGATCCCACTCGGAAGAAGATCGAGTCCATGAAGAAGACGAACCAACGAAGTCGAACGAATCCTCACACTCCGAACACTTTCGGAACTCTATCGAGAAGGAACAATCCGAAAACAACAATCAACACAAGATACACCACAACATATGCAAAACACGATGCACAAACAAATATGATGCATGTCCGGTTTAATATGCAATGCATGACAATTCACAACAATCAAATACTACACATTAAGTGAAGCTCAATATTCAACGAGTTGCATATTGACGAAACTCCACGTTCGAATTATTTAGTTCACTCCTGTTAGGTATACGACAATATTAAATGTTGTTAGGCATGGCAATAGGTGAAGCATAAGTAACTATATATCTAGGCATCTTAAATGAGGCCGGAAAAAAACTTATAGCATTTCCAAAACGACCCCATATGTTAATTTCGAAATTGGTCCAGATCTGAACTAATCATATTTTATATTTGTTAAATAGTGAAATAAATGTCACCATGTTATTCTACACGTCATTCTAGTCGATTTACATATATATAACATCTCAAACGGAGCTACGGTCTAAAAGATATGAGCAACACAAGATGCACATGTCATGAATGCAAATGCATGGGAAAACAATCACAAAGATTCAAAACATGAATGCAACAAGTTATTATGAAGCTACATGAGATTCTAAGCAAGTTTCATATACGGAATGTCCAAAACGGAGCTACGGTTTTACCACAATCAACAAAAACAAGTTTTATACTAAATCTGCCCAAAACAGCAACATGGCATTTTGCACTCATGAAAACAACAAGCTACAAGATTCCAAAATGCACAAACTAAGCATGGGGCAATACTATATAATACACACATCATTTCATCTTCACATATCATAATCAAAACATGCATGGATCACTTGGTAGAAAGCTCACAAGGAGGCTACTGAAAACAGTTTCAGACTTACTGAAAATAGCAGTTTTTGACAGTGCAGTTTTATCACGTAGGCATATTGATAGCAGTGTAACTATATGCTACAGGTCATGAAATGGCATGAAACTTAACAGCATGCTAAAGGACAATATCAACAACAAATAACTCCATTACACCTACCACAAAAAGAGTTCTAGATCACTAGCAAATCACGTGGCAAGACAGCAACAAAATATAACAGATTTCAGACTTGGAAATATTTTGGACCCTCAAAATAGCAGAATTTAATAGCAAGTTGACAACAAGAAAACAATACATAAACATGCATTTCTATGACAAGCAAAATGTCCAAGGGCTAGGACACATATCAAAGGGCATTTCTCATGTTCAAACTTAATTCATATCATGCACGGATTAAATCCCACAAAATTAACAAAAGGGCATCACGGCATAACGACATGGACACAAAAATGCTCAAATGAAAAAACTAAATGCACAGATAAATCCTATGGATTTTTCCATCCCGAGAACATATATAATATGCATGGGTTCATGTGGAAAAACAATCACGATTAAATATGCGAGTATTAGGCCTAATCACGTTATAGCAATTCATTAATGCAAAATAAATGCAAACATCATGCCAACAATTATCTCATGCATGAAAATGCGGTGCAAATGAGATGAACATTTTTAATATGTGATTTTACTAATTTCAATGCACGGTTAAATAATTATGATAAGGCAATAATATGACATATATGCAAAATGCAGGAAATGACATGTTAATTATTTTAGTCATGGATGCAAATGGCATATTATTAAACTACACATTATTCCAAGCAGTTTACATGTTGAAATTATTTAAATCCGATGCACGATTTATTATATAAGACGTTTGAATTACACGAAATAAAAAAACAAAAGGGGGGGCTGCTCACTTTGGGCTAGGCCCAATCGGCAGGGGAGCTGGGCCGGCTGGGGAGGTGGCCCACGCGGGGCTGCTGGCGCGGGTCAACGCGCGGCTGGGCACTCGAGCGCGTCGTGCTCGTCCTGCTCCCGCAGGAAGCAGGCAGCGGCGGCGGCTCCACCGGCGGCAAGGGGCGGCAGGGCGCGAGGAGGAGGCCGGGAACGGGCAGGGGCCGACGGATCCAGCGGCCTCCTTGCCGGATCTGGCCGGAGAGAGGACCTGGCGGCGAGCTCGGCGACGGCTCCATGGGGTCCTGCGGGAGGAAGAGAGCGGGGGGATCAGGGAGGAAGAGAAGGAGAGGAAAGGGAAGAGTGAGAGGGGAGAAGGCGGCGGCCGGCCAGGGGCTAGGGTTCCGGCGGCGAGCTCCGGCGAGCATGCTCCGGCGAGGCCGGTGGAGCTGCGGTTGCGGCTCGGGAGGAGCTGCGAGACGCCATGGGAGAGCTCGGGGAGCTCGGGAACGGCGGGATCCGGGCCTGGATGGGATCGAACGGGCCCAGATGGGCTCGGGCGGGCTGGCGGCTGGAGGAGGGAGAAGAGGCTGCTGTTTGGCACGCGGAACGAGGTGGAACTAGGGTTAGGGGTCCTATATATAGGTTTAGGGGCTAGGGTTAGCTGACGTTGTTCGTTTTCGGACCGTCGGGTGTCGACTCGACGGACCGGAAGCGGAGAGGGGCTACGGTGGTTGTGCAGATGGTCTAGGTGGGGAAGAGAGAGAGAATGGTGACTCATGGCATAGAGGTTTAAAAACACCGACACTTCTGATAATGAAACGATGACCTCACTGCTACGACTGTCCGACGGGGTATCGAACGAACTCGGAACGCGACGAATTTCGACGGGCGGTCTACCTAGACTATAACAAGACCGCACGCCAAGTTTCGACCCAATCCAAGAATATTTTGCGCGCACTTAAAAAGGGTTTTATTTAAAATGATGTCGCGGGCGCATGCGTGTGTGGCTGGGCTCAAAATAGGCAACGGCAAGAACGGAGAAAACCGCGACTACGAACGGATGCAAGCTTTCGAAAACGGGTGACGATGCTATGCAGATGATGCGAATGATGCGATGATGAATGCAACAACCAAACGAAACACAGACAAGAACGGAAATAAAAGGGAAATATTCTGGAATCTTCTGGAACGTCAGTCCCGGCTGTCACATCAAATCTAAGCACACTGTGAAGAACTCCGACGAACTCAACACTGAAGAACTCCGGTGACCTTAATGCGGATCTAGGTAAAGAGAAAGGTGGAACCTGGAGAACGCCGTAGAATGCGGTCGAGCACGGTCGAAATCTAGTCAAGTCAGGTTGATGCAATGGCCTGTGTTGAGGAAGACAATGGAGATCTGGCGACGGCGGTGGAGCTTCGATCGAGAGAATCGTTAGGAGGAGGAGGAAGGAATGGCGGCGGGGGGAGAATAAAGAAAAGCCCCCCCCCCCCCGAGCCTATATATAAGGAAAAGGTGAAATAGTAACTGCCCAGCGCGGGAATCCAGGAGACATGATAATGATTGGCAAGAAGGCGCCTCGATTTTTGGGTTACCTATTTAATACAAAAGATCCGTTGTGAGATCATCAAGATCTGTGAGATTTATCGAAGATGACGTCATTCATTTTTAGATGGCGGGTTATAAAAATGCATGATTAGTTAACAGCTAAAAGAGGTATGAGACTCACCAATTGATAAGCTTGAAGATTGACATGAACAGGTTCAAATCAATCTGGGGCCTAATGTTGGGGATATAACCCCGTGGTATAACCTGCCTAGAAGGGGTCGGGTCACCAGCTGGCGGATCATACCCAAGGCCCTAAGTGGGCCTAAAGGTTGAAGACAAGCCAGGACGGCTTACCAGATGGGCTGGACAGAGGCCTAGAGGCAGAAGACGGCGTGAGACCCGGGTGCGTGAGCCGCCCGGAAGATGACTTGCCAAGAAAGGCAAGGCGACCTAGAGACATGGTCGGATACTTAGTACGACCCGATCTGGACTCTTGTAAGCCCAGGGCCTTCGACCTACCTATATAAAGGCGAGTCCCTGTGGCGACTTAGGACACGAAACAACTCATCGATAGCTAGGTCAAGCGAATCCACTCCCATGTAATCGATACCCAATTAATACAACACAAAGCAGTACGTAGGCTTTTACCTCTTTCCGAGGGGCTAAACCTGGGTAAACTCGTGTCTCTTGTCCCGATCAACCCCTTCGGGTCCACCGCCTTAGCGATGGCCTCGAACCTAGTCCTTCCACTAGGACATATGCCTTGACAAAACCACAACAATTGGTGTGTTTTATTTGAGTTCACTTCAAGTTTGCTATGACTGGGTGTCAAACAAAATTTCCAAGTTGCCACATAACCGCGGCCACGGCTCTCATGAAATATTTAACCCTGTAGGGGTGCTGCAACTCATCCATCATAAACTAACCACAAGCTGCATTGGAATTCCTCAACCGCGGGATAACCCGTAGTACTCACAGAATTTCGATGGAAAATCTCGACCTCGAGATAGCCCGAAGTGTCCTCGAAATTCTGTACACAAGACTTTCGAGAAAGGTAAAACAAATCCAGCAAGGCCGCCCGACGTGTCGACGAACCCGATAGGAGCCGCGTATCTCGTTCTTAGGACATGAACGGATTGGCTAAGTTTTCGGCCGGCACACCCGTTGGTGGCCCCGGCTGCTGCCATTTTGGACCAACACTCATGAGGAGCACTCGCTCAGGTTGTTGATTAATTATCCACGGGGTCCGAAAAGTCCCTATGCAAGTTTTTATTAGGTTGAAGAATGGTAAAACCAAAGTTGGGCCTTGCCAGAAGAGTTTTATCCCAACGAAAAATCAAGGGGGTCCCATAACAACCCCCAACATGTTAGTAGCGCGCAATATGAAACATAACATCGGTACACAAGTAACTAGGGCGGCAAAGGTGGAACAAAACACCGAGCAAAAGGCCAAGCCTGCCACCTTTTACCAAGTATATATGTGCATTAAATTAAATAGCATTAATATGGTCATATCTCAAAAACATCCATGTTGTCACATGGAAGCAATTGCACCTGCAACTAACAACGCTATAACAAGGGCTGAGCAAGTGGTAACATAGCCAAACAAGGGTTTGCTGGGAAGGTGGAGGGTTAGGGGCTATTCATGGCAATATTGGGAAGCTTGACATACAAGTGGTAGGTAATGAGACACACAACAAAACTCGAAATAAAAGGGGAATCTTCTGGAGATTCGGCCTCGGGCTGTTACACTGTTTGGATTCATCCAATTCATTCTTTTATAAGTAGTAGAAGATGAGAGTCACATTCACAATTGGGCATGTGAGGCTTCTTCATTTTTTAGGGGGGAAAAGCAAGACCAAGCCCCGGAAAAGGCTCTAACCTAACCCGGCTTTGAATTAACAAAGTTATCAATTGCCCATGATTAGAACTAGCAACAAACAAAGGAAAAAGAACAAAACGAAAAAGATACAGGATGACGAAACACCTAACAACCTAACAATGGTACATGAGATGAAAAGATAGAGAAAATGGGCCCAACCTAAATCTAAATGCCTAGAGCATCAGCCGCACCAAAAACCGGGGTGAAAATCAGCAAGCACCACCAGCATTAGTAGCCACCTCTTTACCTACTTCCACAGAACTTGCCAACAAGCCATCCAATCCTACCTCTGAAGAGGATCACAATCCTCTCGCCCTAGCTCGAAGGGTGATGTACTGTCGGAAGGAAGACTACTGAAGAGCCGCATGGACAATGCCAATAAAGCTACGTGCATGAGGGATAAGAGAACGGAGAGCTAAGGCTCCCGCGACCTCACTGTTGACCAAGGTCAACCACACATCCAAACGCAAACTGAAGAATTCCACCACAGAACAAAGACTGGTGGAGAAGTAGGACGGAGCACAACAAGCCACCCCCAACCGCCTCCAACCAAGTAGGAAAGGACCAACCTTGCTTCTGTGTGCCCCGGACGATACCTTCACAAAGAGATGTGACAACTGTATGACGCCGTCGTTCGCAAGGGGAACAAAAGCTTTCGTCCAAAGCAAGATGTAAGGAAGATGGGCGGGAGGGGACCTCGATAAGGTCTCAGAGAAGGGAATTGACACTATGCCACTGGCAACAACAATGTCATGGTGTCCACCGACAACCAAGGGTTTCCATCGGTCCTCCTCGGCCACATATATAACCAAGGGCACAAACCGAGTAAGAAGGACGACGACCTTCGTAAAAAATAGGCACACCAAGCATCGGTGAACCTGTCGCAACACCCGTCCGCTGCAACCTCGCCGCCCACACGACCGAAGTCACGTCACGACACCCACATCGGTCGCTCCATGAAGAGTCGACGATATCCGCTCTGCCCAGGGCCACCGCCCGACATCCATCCGTCTCGCGCACATCCCATCTAAGACCAGAGAATGACACACCACAGCCACCAAAGAGCACAGCAGAGGCCACCACGACACCCAGGGAGGCCACCACAACAGAGGCCACCTTCTTCGTTGTTTTAATGTCCTGCTAGTACTCGTGAGGTCAGTAGGTACCCCAATGCCGGCTTGAAGAGTGGAGTCGCAGTTCGACAAGGTGGTTAACTGGTTGGACACGACAATGACGTTCTATGTGCATCACTTCCTTGATGAAGGCATAACTCCCGATATAAAATGGCAATATTTGCACATGAACTTCATCCCTTGGTTGAAGGCTATTCTCCTTGGAGTTTGGAAGACTATATTCTCTAGGGTGGGATGGGAACAGTGCTAGCCAGACGTTGACAATAACGAAGAAATACTCTGAAGTTAAAATAGACATGCCCTCAGGCACCACGCCTAGCTACAAAGGTGCGAACACCGCCTTGGCGAGGACGTGCGTCTTCTTCCTTCCGAGACCGAACCCAAAAATGTGGTTGACGTACACGTCCCCGTCTTTCACCATCGCCGACGACCCAACCCGGTGAAGTGGCCCGATGTACCGGCCCATGACGCTCGCGGTCTCCCAGTCGTCGGAGCTCTCTACTATCCTGCTCGGCATGCCGGCGACAGCCAGCTTCATCGGCGAGATCAGCTCCAGCCCGTCGCCGCTCTTGAGCGAGCCCCGCACCCTGACGACGCTCACGGCCCCCGTGTTGGGGTCCACCTTGAAGAGGTCACCGCCAGAGGTGTGGACGACAAGGAGGTAGCCGTTGGGGTGGTAGACGATGCCGTTGAGGCCGATGAGGTTGTCCATCGTCCCGGGTCGCTGCCTGAAGGTGGCGTTCTTGATGACTGAGAGCAGCTCGCCGTTCGGGCTCACCTTCCAGATCTTGTTGCCCAGGATGTCGGTCACGTACGCGTTGCCATCCTCATCTGCGGCCACGTCGTCGGCGAACGAGGACTCGCCTGCACACGGATGAAACACAGATCAGTCAATTAGAATTGGGTACTACCTTAGTCAGAGCTTGATCGAATGATGTGGGAAAGCAAAAATTTCCTACATTAAGCAGGCAAGACGAAACTATATGGTTCGTAACAAGAACATCGCTTGGATAAATAAGCCAAGAGTCAAAACACAAAACAGATCCTACAATTATTTTTATTCGTCAATATAGTCGGTAATCATGTTTTACGAAGTTTTTCTGGTGATTATACAGTGACACAACAAATAGGAGTGCAGCTAATTATATCAGGGGACATATATGCGCTCAGTGCTTAATCGGCAACACCTTAGCTGAAAGTGAACATGTTTGAGTTGATGAATGCTAACTGTAAGTTTCCCAACAAATTGAGTAATCGATCGACAGCAGGATCCTGATACATACGGCAGGGTCCTACACCTAATAATGTGAAGATGCTATCACCCTTTATGTCTTGTCCGAGAAGAAGCAAAACCAAACCACAGGGTCTGACATGGATCATTCCTGGACATAATTAATGATGCCCATGCCGGCCCGGCCCATTCATCGTTCATCCTCCGATGGAAGGAATGTCTCGCGTCCCATGCGCAACGGTTCTTGACGGCGACGGGGCATAGCAGGGCCCACCGCTCAGTGGCCCACCTGATCATCCTAATCTTTGTTGTTTTTGCAAACATGATCCTAATCGGACGGCTAGGAAGCAAGAACATTCGCATATGAACGAGAGGCGGAGAAGCCAGCGATCAGGGTGGGAGACGTACCTGGTCCGTCGAGCCGGGCGAGGAAGAGGCGGCGCCCCGAGCGAAGATCGTACGCGCCCACGGCGGCATACCCGAAGCTCGGAGGCCGGTCGGCGTAGGCCACGAGGATCCGCCGCCTGGGCGCGTCCACGACGAGCCCCAGCGCCACCCTCCCGGCCACCTCGGGGTCCGCCACGACGACCCGCTCCTCCAGGGCCTCCTCTCCCCCAGCCCCGACGCGCACCTCGGCCACGCCAGCGCCGAAGAAGGTGGACACCAGGAACCTCCCGCCATCGGCGTCCCACTTGGCGCACTCGTGGAACCACCCGTCGCCCGCGTAGGCGACGCCGCCGGCGGTGCCCTCCAGGAACGCGACCGCCGTGGCGGCCGCCAGGGCCAGGACGGCGAGCGCTGGCGCGCAGAACCCCCGCCCGCCGGACCCTCCCGCCGTCGCATCAGAGCCGCCGCGACGGCGCCGTCTGCCACCGCACATGGCGAACGAGGACTAGAAGCAGCGTCAAGATCCGGAGAGGAGCCTCTCCTTCTCGTGTTCGCGTGTTGGCAGGTTTGACCGATATCACTCGAGGAGCAAAGGGTTTCTTTCCCTTGTCCTGATATAATAGGAACTGCGTTTTTGGTGGGGTTTTGGTGGGTGTTTGGCGAGCGGCACAGCGGCGGAATCTTTCGGGGTTCTGTCACTACTGGAGCAACAGTTTAGGGTGAGCTGGGATTTGGGGTCCGGCCGGAAAGCGTCATGGGGATGCAGACACATGCGTGGTGGTTCGGTGTTTGTTCCCGTGGAGTGACAAAAGCAAAACAGCCTCCGGGTCGCTCGCTCGGGCACTTCAGGGGCGTCCCAAACTCTTCCCTGCTGTCGTCGTTCATAGATTTTCCCTTGCCATCGCTAAAGTAGGATAAGATAAGCTATTCTTTGCCTTCTACTATAAAATATGGCACACTCTTGGCCTGTTTTTAGAAAAAAGAGAAGACATTGATAATCAACACTGTTGAGAATATAGTTAATTTTTCGATCAGATTAATCCACGAAATAACAACTAGCATGGTATTGACATAAGCGCAAACATACTGATATTCAAACATGCAGGTACATACTATGCTAATAGTAGATGTATCTACGTATAACGCTAGCAATGCTAAAACTAACATAAACAGGAGAGGGATAAACGTGTTATACCCTCCAATAGGCCAGTTGGCCGTAGCAGCAGAGTTGGCGGCGGCATCGTCCTCGGCCGCCTTCTTGTCAGCTTCGACCTTCTCGGCAGCAGCGCGGTTGACGTCGGTTGGGGATGACATGACGAAGACGATGGAGGTGACTCGGACGTAGACGAGGTAGACGAACGGAAGCGAGCAGTCGCGTAGTCGCTCCCCAAAAACCTAATTGCCCCTCTCCCCGTACAGGACCCGGAGAGGCGTGGTTTCGGAGGCCTGATCTCCCGTCGACCGTGTACGCGATGAACGGGACGGAGTCGCCGGTGGCAGTAGCAGCAAAAGGAATGACGCGGGCGGAGCGCGTGCAGGCAGATGTGATCTATTTTCCCGTGGCGGCTAGGGTTGGCCAAAGCCCTACTTATGTAGGCGGCGTCCGGGTGGAGAGATGTGGGCTGAATCCACGTCCGAGTCGGTAGCCCACGATCCAACGTCTCAGATCGTGGCATTACGAGCTCGGCTCGGCTCATTCCCGCAACCCGCGGCGCGGCGCGGCGCGGCGTGACGAGGCGTGGCGTGGCGAGGTGGGCAGCGGAGGAGGAGTGCGCGAGGGCCTCTTCTCTTCTCATGCTCCAATAGCATGTGAAAGAAAGACCCTTACAAAGAGGTGCAACTCCCTCTCCACTAGCAAGGTGGGACTAAACTTTCCACCCCCTTGTCATGCCACCTACATGGGCCCTTAGAGATTTTCCTGAAATTGTCTTATGGGCCTACAGCCCATTGCAGATTTCAACAATCCCCCACCAGATCTCAAGGGCCCATTTCGTCCTCTGTTCCAATTTTTGTTTTGATATACCAGTATTTCAGTGAAGACCTGTTAAGGTTGAGCTTCACCTAGAATAAGTAGCTACACTCCTTCACAACTGAACAATGGACTATGCCTTGAATTGTCAGTTTGGCGTCAAGAAGTTTCACCACAACTCCTACTAGTACTAGGCTGCCGAAGGCTGACCCCTCGGGTGGAGCATATTAGTCACACTCCTGGCCTATTTGTGAGCTTACTAGGGATCACCCCAATCTCATAGACCGTGACCAGCAGTCGGGCTCATATAGGCGTGTTCCTCCAAAGATCGCTCTATAGGACAGCATCTTGCTTACACATAAGCTTAAGAACACATTAAGACAGTAGTCATCCTACCATACAGTATCCAAGAGTATTGCATCTCCAACGGAGTGGGTTATTAAGGTTACTCTCCTCAGTTCACCACTGGCTTATTTTCCCAGGTCCTACTTCACGGGATCTCCGATCACATAGGTTGGGTTACTGCCATGGCAACTCATGTGGGTCTCATACCCATCTCCCACGATGCATTATCTATCACAGCACGTGATAGCCCTTTAGTAAAAGGGTCTGCCAGATTCTTAGTCGTTTGGATGTAATCCAATGCTATCACCCCGGAGTTTCTTAAATGTCTGACAGCTTTCAATCTCATTCTTATATGTTTGTTGGACTTCATGTTGTCCTTTGAACTCTTCACTTTGACAATGACTGTCTAATTATCAGTTCATAAGGATAGCCGGAACCGGCTTTTCAACCACTGGCAAGTCCATCAAGAGATCTCGAAGAAATTCTGCTTCGACACCAGAGGTGTCTAATGTTGTTAATTCCGCTTCCATTGTCAATCTCGTTAAGATCGTTTGCTTGCAAGACTTCCAGGAAACAGCACCACCTCCAAGGGTAAACATATACCCAGTATTGGCCTTCATCTCATCAGCATCAGAGATCCAATTTGCATCACTATACCCTTCAAGTACCGACGGGTATCCGTTATAGTGCAGTCCGTGATTCATAGTACCTTTCAAATAGCGCATAACTCTCTCAACAGCACGCCAATGAACATCACCCGAATTGGCAACAAACCGGCTCAGTTTGCTCACAGCAAACGCGATGTCAGGCCTCGTTGCACTAGCTAGATACATAAGTGAACCAATGATTTGAGAGTATCTCAATTGATCTTTAGCTGTGCCTTTGAACTTTTGAACCAGCACACTAGGATCATATGGTGTTTGAGAAACTTTGCAGTCCGAATATCCAAAATGACTCAAAATCTTCTCAACGTAATGGGATTGCAGAAGTGTAATCCCACCCTTATCATCTCTCAATAGCTTGATGTTCAAGATAACATCAGCCACTCCAAGGTCCTTCATCACAAAGTTCTGAGACAGAAAAGACTTAACCTCCTCAATCACTTTGAGATTGGGTCCGAATATCAGTATGTCATCAACATACAAGCACAATACGACTCCTTCGCCCCCACCATGACGATAGTATACACATTTGTCAGCTTCATTAACAACGAAGCCAACAGATGTCAGATTTGTATTAAACTTCTCATGCCATTGTTTAGGTGCTTGTCTTAGGCCATATAAAGATTTCAGCAACTTACACACCTTTCCTTCTTGACCATCTATCACAAAGCCATCAGGCTGTTGCATATAAATTTCCTCCTCTAGCTCTCCATTAAGGAAAGCCATCTTGACATCCATTTGATGGACGAGAAGACCATGCGAGGCCGCCAACGAGAGTAGTACTCGAATGGTGGTCAGTCTGGCCACGGGTGAGTAAGTATCAAAGAAATCTTCTTCTTCTTTCTGGGCATAGCCCTTGTCCATAAGCCTAGCTTTATACTTTTCAATTGTACCATTGGGCCTAAGCTTTCTTTTGAACACCCACTTACATCCCAATGGTTTGCACCCATAGGGACGCTCAGCTATTTCCCATGTTCCGTTAGCCATGATGGAATCCATCTCACTACAGACCGCTTCTTTCCAGTAGTCAGCATCAGGAGATGCATAGGCTTCTGAAGTAGAAGTGGGCTTATCATCCACGAGGTATACAAGGAAGTCATCACCAAAGGTCTTTGCAGTCCTTTGTATCTTGCCCCTACCAAGGGTTTCCTTGTCATCCTCCTCAGGATTTTCATCATGTGTTTGTTCATAATATTCCATAGGAATGGCTAGCTCGGGAGTCTCCTCTGATTCCTGTCTACAAGTGCTTTGCATATCTCTCATGGGGAATATATCCTCAAAGAATGTAGCATCCTTAGACTCCATAATTGTACCGACCTTCATGTCAGGTACCTCAGATTTCACTACTAGAAATCTATAGCCAACGCTATTCTTAGTGTAGCCCAAATTAACACAGTCCACGGTCTTTGGTCCAAGCTTACGCTTTTTGGGGATCGGCACGTTGACTTTCGCCAAACAACCCCAAGTACGTAAGTAGTAGAGCTTCGTCCTTCTCTTCGACCATTGCTCATAGGGAGTGATCTCATTATCTTTTATCGGAACTTTATTCAGGACATGACACGAAGTCAATATAGCCTCCCCCCACCATGCCTTGGATAAACCCGATGTATCTAACATGGCGTTAACCAAATCAGTTAGAGTACGGTTTTTCCGCTCGGCAACCCCGTTTGACTGGGGCGAATAGGGAGGCATCCTCTCATGTATAATGCCATGTTCCGCACAAAAAGAATCAAAGTCATTTGAGAAGTACTCTACACCACGATCAGACCGGACTCGTTTAATTTTCTTTTCAAGTTGGTTCTCAACTTCTGCCTTATAGATTTTCAAGTAGTGTAGAGCCTCATCGTTAGTATTTAACAGATACACATAGCAATATCTAGTGGAATCATCTATCAATGTCATGAAGTATTTCTTTCCACCTTTAGTCAACACACCATTCATCTCACAGAGATCTGTATGTATGAGTTCTAGGGGCGCCAGGTGTCTCTCCTCAGCAGCCTTGTGGGGCTTGCGAGGTTGCTTTGCTTGCACACACGAATGGCACTTAGAACCTTTGGCTAAAGTGAAACTCGGGATTAAACTCAGTTTTGCTATCCGCGTCATAACACCGAAACTAATGTGACAAAGACGTGAATGCCAAACTTCAGATTCATTAACATTCGAATGAATATTGTTCACGACTTTATTACAAAAATCTGCAAGGGGAAGGCGGAACAGACCTCCGCATTCATAACCTTTTCCAACGAAAAGTCCATATTCGTAACAACTACTTTATTAGACTCAAAAACCAACTTAAACCCTTCTCTACACAGAAGGGAGCCACTAACGAGGTTCTTCTTGATGGCGGGGACATGCTGCACATTCTTCAGCTGCACGATCCTTCCCGAAGTAAACTTCAGATCGACCGTGCCAACACCAAGAACAAAAAGCACTCACGCCATTCCCCATCAATACGGACCCTCGGTCTGTGACCTGATAAGAAGAGAACAATGAGATGTCAGCACACACATGAATATTTGTACCTGTGTCCACCCACCATTCGGTGGACTGACAAACTGAAAATACAATAAATAAATTACCGTACCTAGATGCACCACTTTCATTGTTGCCCACAATCATATTGGCAGACTTATTGTCCTGCGCTGGCTTCTTGTACCTGTTTGGGCACTTGTTGGCCCAATGTTCCTCTGAACCACAGTTCAAGTAGCCATCATCCTTCTTATTCCTCTTGAAGGTCTTCTTTCCCTTCTTCTTGAAGTCGGTATTCTGTTGGACAGAATTCTTTCCCTTGGGCTTGTGGGAATTGAAGTTCTTCCGTTGTACCATATTGGCAACCGAAGGGCCTTCAACCACTTTTCCATGCGAGTCCTTTGCTCTCGAGTTCTGCTCAACACTCAGATGGCCGATGATATCCTCTACTGAGAATTCACGCCTCTGATGTTTCAGAGTGGTAGCAAAGTTCCTCCAGGAATTAGGGAGCTTAGCAATTATACATCCTGCGACAAATTTGCCCGGTAAATTGCACTTAAGAACCTCTAGTTCCTTAGCAATGCATATTATCTCATGAGCTTGTTCCAACACGAAACGGTTGTCAACCATTTTGTAATCATGGAACTGCTCCATAACATACATCTCGCTCCCAGCATTGGTGGCCCCAAATTTGGATTCGAGCGCCTCCCACAAGTCCTTGGCGACCCCCACATGTAAATATGCGTCAACCAGCTTATCTCCGATCACGCTAATGACTGCTACAATAAAGTAGACAGTGGCCTCCTTGAACACCTTCTCCTTTTCAGGAGTGATCGTTCCTGTGGGAGTGACACCGGCTACCCAGAACATGTTCATAGCCGTGAGCCATAAGGTGGTTTTGGTCTGCCAACGCTTAAAGTATGTACCAGTAAACTTGTCCGGTTTCAATGCAGCAGCAAAACCATTACTTGAAAATTTCCTACACAAATTAGGTTTTTGGATTGTTGGGAATATAGGCAATTTTTCGATCAGATTAATCCACGAAATAACAACTAGCATGGCATTGACATAAGCGCAAACATACTGATATTCAAACATGCATGCAAGTACTACGCTAATAGTAGATGTATCTACGTATAACGCTAGCAATGCTAGAACTAACATAACAGGAGAGGGATAAACGTGTTATACCCTCCAATAGGCCAGTTGGCCGTAGCAGCAGAGTTGGCGGCGGCAGCGTCCTCGGCCGCCTTCTTGTCAGCTTCGGCCTTATCGGCAGCAGCGCGGTTGACGTTGGTTGGGGATGACATGGCGAAGACGATGGAGGTGACTCGGACGTAGACGAGGTAGACGAACGGAAGCGAGCAGTCGCGTAGTCGCTTCCCAAAAACCTAATTGCCCCTCTCCTCGTACAGAACCCGGAGAGGCGTGGTTTCGGAGGCCTTCTCTCCCATCGATCGTGTACGCGATGAACAGGACGGAGTCGCCGGTGGCAGCAGCAGCAAAAGGAACGACACGAGTGGAGCACGTGGAGGCACATGTGATCTGTTTTCCCGTAACGTTCCCGACCGGCAAAAATAAGCGCGTAGGTATGAGCTCGGCTCATTCCCGCAACCCGCGGCGCGTCGCGCCGTGACGAGGCGTGGCGTGGCAAGGCGGGCGGTGGAGGGGGAGTGCGCGAGGGCCTCTTCTCTTCTCATGCTCCAATAGCATGTGGAAGAAAGACCCTTATAAAGAGGTGCAACTCCCTCTCCACTAGCAAGGTGGGACTAAACTTTCCACCCCCCTTGTAATGCCACCTACATGGGCCCTTAGAGATTTTCCTGAAATTGTCTTATGGGCCTAAAGCCCATTCTCAGATTTCAACAAAGACTAAAGCGGACGATCTCAAGGGATGATAAAAAGCACTTTTATCGATGATGGAAATTGGAAAATCAACTGCTGAGTGTACGTTCTGATGGCCGAAGCTTTGGCACTCAGATTCGACCTTACACTTGCACAAAGACTGGGATGCAACTGTTTTGTGTTAAACACTGGCTATGTGAAGGCCCTCAGCATTATAAAGAATGGAGGACCGTCGGCAGGGGTACCTTGTGATAAAGGTCATAATTTCAATGTAGTTTTTGATCTATGAAAATGGGTTGTTAGGTTGTCCATTTTTTCATTGAGGACAAATCTCAAAACAACGATAGTGACAATGTTCGACAGTTGTTACCATCTTGTTTGTGATTTTACTATTTCTAGGTTTGAACATTGTTATAAAGAAACAAATAAAGTTGCTCATGAACTTCCTAAGTTAGATAGAGTTTCCCAGACTTGATTAGTTTGAGGAGCCCGTGAGTGAAATCGTATCAATCCTCATATATGATGTTACTATTATAATAAAGCATTGTATTTCTTAAAAAAGAAAGTATTCATCGGAATAGTGGAATACAAAATTAAGAAACATCCCAAAGCCTAGCAAAGTCGGCTCACCCGCATCTATTCTTCTTTGCCGCCATCGTCTATAGATTTTTTCGTGCTCGTCGGACAACAACAATGCCCTTTTCCATCAACAATGGAGGGGAGAGAAGGTGCTCGGAGACGGATTTGCTCCTCGGGCGAGGTGGTGGCGATGTCTGGAGTGCGTCGATTGGCAGCTATGGTGGCTGATGAGGGAAGGGCAAATTGCACGGTGAGTTTTGCTAAATCACATGACCATGTATAGCACTTTGTGCGGTTGGACACAATTTTGTAATGCACCAATGTGTGGAGATGCTCCATGTGGTGCAGCTGCATGTCCGATGGATGGTTCATGCCAGCGATGTGAATTGGGTGGGTTCCTTCCCCGATCTGAGGCTGTAGGGATGGGAGGCCGGGAAGGGTGTCAACTGGTGGCTGGTGGCCCGAAGGGAGCTCATTGGGGCATCGTGGTTGTGAACACAGGCTAAGAGCATCTACATCCGGATCTTGCAAATCCGGTCTATCAAACGCTCGCGGACGCGTCCAGGCACGTTCATGGAGACTGACCAGTCACACCTTAAATAATGCATTTCACATCCGGACACCTCAAATCTCATATCTCAAATCCATACAAACTCATGCAACTACTACGTTGATGCATTACATGCGTTGTTTGGCTACTCCATCACTACTGACATGCTATCAGACTACCAAAATTTGAAATGTTTGGCTATGGTGGAGATCACACACGGCTGCCCTTGCCCTTCCGGGTGCCCTTGTCGTCCTTTTCGTGGAAGTACCAGTCGAAGACGCGGTACAGATCGAGCCGGATCTGCTCGTTGGACCCTCCCACCGTCACATCAGAGTCGTCACAGCAGCATCGTTTGCCACTGCACATGGCAAACGAGGACCAGAAGCAGCACCAAGATCCAGAGAGGAGCCCCTCACACTCCTGTTCTCATGTTGGCACGTTTGACCGATATCACTCGAGGAGTTAAGGGTTTCTTTCCCTAGTCCTGATATAATAGGAACTACGTTTTTGGTGGGGGTTTGGTGGGTGTTTGGCGAGCGCACAACGGAGAAATCTTTCGAGGTACTGTCACTACTCGAGCAACAGTTTAGCATGAGTTTGGATTTGGGGTCCCGGCCGAAAAGCGTCATGAGGATGCAGACACACGATGTGTGGTGGTTCGATGTTTGTTCCCATGGAGTGACAAAAGCAAAACTGCCTCCGGGTCGCTCGCTCGGGCACTTCAGGACAACTCCAACTCTAGACCCATTTTGTCCGCGTACGTTCCTTTCAGGCCAAACGAACAGACAGACCTGCTCAACGCACGGCCGCAACCGCAAAAAATGTTCGTTTGGCGTTCGTCCCGTTTCATTTCCGGCGCAAATCAGCATCCGGTTTGCGACCAGGATGTCGAACAAACGGGCACGGGCTTTCTCCTCGTCCGCGTCGGGGACGCATGGCAGCCTTACAACTACCTCCATCGCCCGAAGTGAATGTGCATGCCCAGCGGGCCCTAGTCGTCAGCCACCCATTGTTGGCCGTGGTCGTCATCCTTCTTTAAGTGGAAGCCGTGGACCGGCCAGTCCACAGGTTCCACTTTTGAAAGGACCCTCCTGCCTCCTCCACCCCCGACAGGACATAGCAAACCGTAGCCCACCACCATCACCATGACCTGGCCTTGGACCAGCAAGGAGAAGCACAACCATGACGATAGCTCCTCAATTGGTAGTCGTCGCCCTGCTCGCTCCAGGATCCCACCACCACCTGCTCCGCCGGCATTTCCTGTCGCTTCGCCGACCGCCGCGCAACGCGTATGCACGTACGTCAGCACAGAGATGTGTCGGAGGTACTAGGAGACGGCGACGCCACTCCCTGGGGAGACACCCACCTCCCCAACTACTGTCACTTGTCATGATATGCATGAACTTCAAAAGAAATGGTGGATAATATTTCCATTTATGACCGGTGGTGAAAAAGTGATGACCCCTCGCCTACTTCTTGTAGGATCAAACGAAGTACTAAAACAAAGCAAATGATATTTTTGTCGGTTTTGTATACTAGCTCTTAATTCCTATCATGGAAGGACAACATGATGCACATCACCGAGCATCTTCAGTGTGATGTGGAGATGGGAAGTTGTAAAGATCAAGGAATTAATTTCCTAAAAGAATAAATCAGATGTACTTTAGTAAGCCTATAAAAATGCACACAGACAAATAAATAAGTTTACTTTAGTAAGCCGATAGGGATTGAGGCACTTGGAGACATAATTACCACCACAATATAGGATGTGCAGGAATAGAAGAATATGAGGTGCAACCATGGGGTACATGCATAGAGCTTACAGTGGTATAATCCACCTCGTGCCCATAGTTTGTTGGCATTGTACATTTTTTCAAATTTCAAAGCTCGTCAATGTTTTAACAGATGAGAGTCTGGAATGTTCCATCTATAATTGATGAATAAGTAACCGATGCGAACTACAACAGCAGTAAAACAAGATAATCAAACATGCCCTTGGAAATTATATTTAGACCACGAACATCCTCTCTATGTGGCAGAATGTACTGCGATTTCAGTTTTACTGGTAATACATAAAATGAAATTGTTCTTTTTGTTAAATTTTCATAAGGGTAGTGACGGGATGCAACCTGAGTTCCAACAGTGCCATATAATGTGTGTGGAAACTCTGATCGGGGAAGACCTTGTTGATCGCGTACAACATCAAAGCTACAATGGGAAGTGAATCATTGAGGACAAATAAATAGTATAATTTCACCTCAACGAATTCTAAGCCTCATGATTAAACTCGAGCTCCTCTCCCTTCCCTAGTGCATCTACACCTGGTTGCCATACCTAACAACATAGTCCACTTACCATGCTTACATTCCGTCTCTCTTCTCAATAGAATAGTTTAGGTGGGTGATAAGAAACATCTTGTCTATAGCCCTGTCATCAAACATTGTCGGCTCCTCCTCCTGCCACTGCCATTCCTTTGCTCCGATCAATTTGACTAAGGAGCACCAAATGAGTGACTCATCCACATCTTCGTAACACAAATGTATTGAGTATAAGCCAGGACAAAAAAACTTACCTTCAAAAAAAGAACAAAAATAATTTCAATAGATAAATCACCAACGGTTTCTTATAAAAGAGCAAGATCAGACTGATCAATCGGATATCCTCATAAATAAACCAGATTTAATCAAACAAAATTCTATTTGAGGAGAAAATAATACGCTTCCACTAAGAAAATGGGTACCTGAGATACAGAATCATCAATGTGCGACCAACATGCGATGTCTCAAGAGTCGAGACGACCGGCGGCGCCATCCAACGTCCATCACATCATGAACAAACACTCCTAACCATTTTTATTGAAAGAAGAGTGCAATATTATTCTTATTTGTGTGGAGAGGGCGAGAGGCTACACCATGCAGAGATGAGGATCTGGAAGGCCGCCTTTGTCAAGGAGTTCATGGGGACCGTGGGTCAGTGACGCATGGACAGGAGACTGGGGTAGGCCACTATCTTCCCATAACCCACCACCCATGATCATCGTCTCGTCACCACCCATGATCGTCTTTGAGCCGATGCCATGTGCACTCTTGGCCAAGCTCGGCCACCGGCCGCCGACCCATGCTGAACTTCCACCGTCGGGGTGGTGAGGCAGAATACATAGTGTCGCTCCTCTCTTACCCTGGGCTTGCCCTTCCAGCAGGCGGCAAGCACACCATTGCACACCTCCGCATTGAAGTATTCGTTTGGCACCACGTGGCCCTGCGGTTCTCCGCATCAATATAATCAATTTATTGGTGGCGCTCCTTTTTCTCCTCTCTTGGCATGGCACTGAGGGTGAGTCTCGATTTTAGGAAAGAGGGGATTGCTCTGAATTCTTTTCCTCATGAGAGGTTTCATGCATTTGCTCATGACACTCATAAAGAGTCAACCAATTTAATAAGTGTAAGGGCATATTTATACCCTAATGGTTTTGGTGATTGATGACAATACTTTTGTGGACTAATCGTGTCCATTAAGATTTCAGGAATATCAGGTGGCACGAGACGATTATCTTACCCCACAGGAAGCTAAAAAGAAGACGGTGCCGTTTAGACGATTTAGTGTCCGTGGACTTAAGTCGTAGGAAAATCCATACTATCAAGAGGGGGTCCGCAGCTGGAAAGGTTGGGAGGAATCATCACATACACATTTGCATCCCCATTCGTTTCCTGGAAACATGGAGTCTCTATCCTTGCCCTGCTCTCTCTCTCTCTCTTTCTCTCAGTGACAATACCACTCTGGGAAGCGGTAGTACCGCGCGTAGCCGGTACTACCGCCCCAGCCGGCGGTAGTAGTGCTAAGGGAAAGAGGGGAGGGTTGGGAACCTCTCGCGAGGCATCAGACTTATGTCTGGGAGTGTTTAGTGCCCCACGTCAGCACCCAGCCACAGCGGCAGTAGGGGTGGTAGTACCAAACGGTACTACTGCCGCCCCTTTTGCTGTTGCTCTGGTTCACAGATGGGCGGTAGTACCGCCCCTACCAGCGGTACTACCGCTTGCGTGTGGCTGGTACAGAGGGTACGGGCAGATTCCCCCACCCACTATATAAGGGGTCTTCTTCTCCAAGAAGTCCCACCTCTTATCCTTCCGAAAGCTCCATTGTTGCCCAAAGCTCATTTTTGCCTGATCTCTCTCCCTAGCCAACAAAACTTGTTGATAATCTAGGGTTTGGTTGAGAGGGCCCCGATCTACACTTCCACCGAGAGAAAATTGATTGTCCTTATTAATCTCTTGCGGATCTTGTTACTCTTGGGTGTTTGAGCACCCTAGATGGAAGAGGTCACCTCGAAGCCATAGTCCATTGTGGTGAAGCTTCATGGTGTCGTTGGGAGCCTCCAATTCAGTCATGGAGATTGCCCCAACCTTGTTTATAAAGGTCCGGTTGCCGCCTTCGAGTGCTCCACTAGCGGAATCACGGCACCTCGCATTGTATGAGGGTGTGAAGGGAATACGGTGGCCCTAGTGGCTTCTTGGGGAGCATTGTACCTCCATGCCGCTCTATGGAGACGTACTTCCCTTCACCGGGAAGGAACTTTGGTAACACATCCTCGTCTCCATCGGTTCCTCTTGTGGTTACTTCTTACCTTTACATTGCGCAAGCTACATATATTGTTTATATTGTTTGCTTGTGTTGTTGTCTTCTGCATCATATAGGTTGCTCACCTAGTTGCATATCTAGCCAACATATTTGTTGCTAAGCCTAAATTGTTAAAGAAAAGGTAAAAACTGGTAGTTGCCTATTCACCCCCCCTGTCTAGTCAACCATATCGATCCTTTCAATTGGTATGAGAGCTACATCTCTTTATTAAGGGTATCACCACCCAAAGAGTATGGTTAACGACGGGGATAGGGTTGATGAACTTCCCGAGGCCGCGGGTGTTGACACGGTCTCATGTGAGGATTTGAATGAGGCTTTGTCCTTACTTAAATCCTTCATGACGACCCATGTCAAGTCCATGTTTAAAGAATTCCTTGATAATCTTAAACTTTCCACCGATGTTGTGCAAGTGGCTAATCCCACTAACTCGACATCGTATGTCCACTCCGGCAAGGACGGGACTAGTGCTGATAAGGACACTAGTTCTCAAGGAATTAATGGGTCGGGGACCCTTGCCTCGGTTCCCCTTCATTGGTCTATGGAGGACCGGTGTACCCACCTCATATAGTTAATATCGATCCTCCTCCCAAACTTGTTAAGAATGATTTTGCTAATTGGGTATTTCGTATCAAGTCTCATTTGGATCACAGCTCAATCAAACTCATGTGAGTCACTGAAGAAGGATACTATCCTCGTGATCCATGCAACCTCACCCCAAGAGAAGAGGCTGATAAACAGCTCAATTCCTCTGCCTTATTCATTCTTCAAGATGTAGTGCATGTCGAAGACCTAGCTCACTTGGGTCCCTTCACTCTTGCTAAGGATTGTTAGGAACACATTGTCTCCATGTACAAGGGCAGCCCAAGCATTCAACGATCAAACTATGAGGTAGTGCTTGATCAGTCAGATGAGTTCGTAATGATAGAAGATGAGGAACCGTGTGAGCCGTATGGGAGGGTGACTACTCCTTCCGTTACCCTTCGAGATCATGGCAGTAAGGATGTGGATGAAAGTTGGGTCAAGCATAAGTTTCTGAAGGCCATCATGCCCTTCAACAAGGTCATGTCCACCTTGTCCTCTGGCGATGTGTTGGATGAATTCATTGCAATGAACATCTTGAACACAATCGTAGACAATGCTCTTGCTCGTGTGCCATGGTCAAAGAAACCATCTCCCAACCTTTCCTTGAAGTCCAAGGCCAGTTAAGAGTAAGAAGAAAATTAATAATAGGAGGGTTGCCCCGAAGAGACCAAATATGCTTACCATGAGCATATGGCTCTAGCATCTAGGAAATTTTGGGGAAACAAGAGAAACACAAGGCCCAACTTCTCCAAGAACAACTCAAATGGGTCAAAAGTAAAGCAACGTGTGAGGACCTACTATAGCTGTGGTAATGTGAGTCACTTCGTGGCGGGTTGTCCATATGAGAAGAGGGAAGACAATTGATGCGGAGCATCCTATGGACATCACCATGGCAAGAGTCTATTTGGCAAGTGACACGTGCCACATCTACCTCACATATATAAAGGTGAATCATCTCCTTTACACGTGTTCACTTGATCCCTTCGAGGATGGTATACTACTTGACACTCCTCTCGTGTGCATGTATAGGTATTGCCGGAGCTTCACGGATGATGAGGAGGAGTGCCATAACCTACATACAACTACACCATCCGTGAGGGAAGCCTGCAAGAGAAGAAGGAAGAAGAGGACTTGCAATAGCCCAGGAATTAGGGGTACAACCGGTCCACCACCACTCAACCACCGCTGCCCTGGTACAGCCGGTCCACCGCCGCCAACAACCACTCTAGCCGTGGCCAAGATTCTGTTATGGAGCGGTTCATGATCGGTACTACCCCGGTTGTACCGGTTGATGCCTTAATACCGGTACAACCTATCCAACCACCGGTACAACCGATCTGCCTGTGCGCAGGTTGGGCTTTGGCCCATGTATCCCCCTCTCCACTTACCCCTTCCTGGCCAAGACTATATATACTCCTCTCCCACCTCCATTCTAGGGTTTGCTATGGTTTTTCTCTTAGTAAGTTGAGCCTAGCTCCTTCCACTACCTCTCCCATGGAGTAGATGCCTCTACGAGAGAAGATCCCCTAGTGGATGTCAAGGCCCCTCACGAGGGAAGATCCTCCGGGATATCAAGGCCCCATATCCCCATGGGATTTGGGATGAACTCTACCATGTATCCTATTTACCTTTGTTGTTCATGTACCTTTGTGGATCTTGTGTGTGGTGAGTCTAGTGGATGTGTGATTGGACTTGTTCTTGAGTGTTTCCTCTTGTGATTTCTCCTCATTCTTCCCCGTGTTCTTCGTGTTCTTCGTGGAACCCCCCTCCAATTTGTGAAAGATTGACACACACGATCTTGCCCCGTATCATATTGGTATCATGAGCCACGTTTCTCATGAATTTGGAGTCCTCCCCTTCGTTTTCTAGCCTAATTTTGTTTGACTTTGTTTCAATTTCGAAAATTTCCCACAAAAATAGCCCCAAAAAATTTCTTGTGATTTGTTGTTCTTGTGAGTTTTTGTTGATTTTGATTCTTGGATCTGCTGTTTAGCAAGTAGATCCACTCCCCTTTGCGGCCCCATCACCTAATTTTTCTTTTCCCCTTCAATTTGGTCCCAAAAATTCGATTTTGGTCCGCCCCAAGTTCACCTCGTGCTCAGATCTGTAAATTTTTCCCGATAAAAGCGGTACAACCGCCCCCAAAGCGGTACATCCCCCCCAAGCGGTACAACCGCCCGGCCAAGCGGTACAACCACTAATTCCCCCAAGACGCCTCGAGGATGCTCCAGGAGCGGTACAACCACTAATCCAAGTGGTACAACCGCCCATCCCAGTTCCTGACTTCGGTTGATTCTTGTTTTGCCCATAACTTCCACTCCCAAACTCTGATTTGAGTGTTCTTTGGCTCGTTTCGAAGCTATCGACGTGCCGGAGCTGCTCATCCTGGTTTCACCACCATTTTACTTCATCATTTTTTCAAATTTTGGCAAGTTTGCCTAGGCCCTCCATCATGTCATCCGCAATACCACCATAGTCTTCCGCAACCTAACCCATTTGGTTTACCTTTGCATTTGTGGTTGCTTGAGTTGTGATTTGAGTCTCCTAAGGTGTTTCAGCTACTTAGGGATGGTTACATATTCATTCTTCACCGGTGACTTGTATCGGTCCATCGACTACATCGACCACCGACATTCGACATCGACGACGACCATCCATCCTTTGAGACCATCTTCAACCGGAATCAAGGTCGGTTTACCTTGACTTCGTGAAAGGTTAAGAATGACGAAGGTATACATTCCATCATACACTTTTCCTTCCTTGCCATTACTTATTGATAGCCCCACCATCTTTGCGATTACCTTCATACCTATTGAGACTAGCTATCCGAGTATTGTCAGGCTTCGCAAAAACTTGTGCATCATAGTGATACGATATCATATTGTTGCATCATTGAAAATATCATATAGTGCAATCGCTTGCTCCCGTGCATATCTTGTGATACTTGTCTCATATAGTTGGTTGAGGCTCAATAAGAATAGTGGAAAGGAAGAGAAGAGTCAAAATAAAAAAAGTGAAAAAAGCTTCTAAGAAAGAAAGAAAGATCATAAGCTTATAAGCAAAAGGAGTTGAACAAGAAAAGAGATACTTGTGCATAAGGATACATGAATAGGAAACTTATGCTTGCATGAATAGGATTGGTGCCAAGTGGTGAATCGTGCCCAAACGTGCAATAAGCTAGCGTCTCTCCTTGTGTTTGTGCAACACGAGCTTTGCTCATCCCTATAGTTGCACAAGCCCCATTATCCTACCGCGTGTGTTTCTCTATTGCCCTCCTCTATTTTGTGATCACTTGCTTTGCATTTTGAGTCCATTGGATTTATTTCAACATTTACAATATCTTGGACTTCATTTTTCTTGAATTTTGTGCCACTTGTCCTATCCAAGCCACTCGATAAGCTTTATGTTATAGGTGTGAGTGAACAAGTCCGGTACCAATTCCACTATTCTCTAAAGTCACATTGAGTGAAATGGGATACATCCTCAACTTTGGGAACGGTATCTTGGTATTGTTTGTCTCATTTCCGACTCACCTTTGCTCGAGTCTTGTGATGGCTAGGCAAAGCACACCATCTTCGGTCTACAACAACAACGACGAGTCTGATGCCATGAAGAACATCATCGACGCCAAGATGCACACTCAAATGAAGGAGCTCAAGCTCCTCATCAAGAACTACATGAGGTCTTCATCATATTCGATAAGATGCTCAAGTGCACATGCTCCCGAGCAACCATCTCCAGCAAGATCACACCGACATCAACACCATCAATGACATGAAGAAATAACGACGCCAACATCAAGGCATCCAACAAAGAACAAGTGTGAAGGTCACGAGCTCGACACCAACCACCGCTCAATGACTTCACCACCTACCTTGGCATCTTTGTTAAGCGACTTCAAGGCATCTTAGCCTTTGGACATGAGGCATCTTCGCCAACAAGCACTTCAACAGAAGCTCCCCAAGCTCAAGTCCGTGATTTCCATGAGCTACTACGACCTCGACATCGACCATGACATTCCTTTCTATGGGAGTCAAGACCCCGAGGAGTATCTCGAGTGGGAGCGCATGATGGGCCACTACCTCAAGCTACTTCAAGTCCCTTCTGAAGATCAAGTGAAGTGTGCCACAAGAAACTTCCACGACGACGCATCGACATGGTGGCTTCACACATCTTCGAAGAGCTTCAACATGAGTTGGTCCAAGACGAAGAAAGAGATGCGGCGAGAGTTTGTGCCTTCCACCTACATGGACCATCTTCAACGCCAATTGGAGAACACCATACAAGGATCCAAGTCCATTGACGAGTACTTCATGAATATGAAGAAAACCATGCGACGAGCCGGCGTGACCAACCCCATATGGATGAAGTTCTACTTCATGATGGGATTGAACAACGACATCGCCAAGCCTATCTTCAATAAAAACTACGAGTCTCTCAAAGAACTCTACTTGGGTGCTCTCAAGGCGGAACAAGAACTTAATGCCAAGTCTACTCGACCCCGAGCACACTTCGTGATTACCAAGCTCCACGACAATGAGCATGAGGATGGTACCACCAAGATGCCCAAGCCCGACGAGCTCCAGGACAACACTCCCAAGTCCGACTTCACCGCCATCCCTCTTTGTGGCATTGATGGTGCCGAGTCTACCATGACTCTTTTTGAAGACGGCACGGTGACGACTACGACTACAGAGCCACTCAAGGAACATGCTTTGGAGGCGAGCAACAAGGTGGCGAGCAAAGAGGATGCTTCCATCTTTGGAGGCGAGAGTGAGATGATCGAGCATGGGATTCTCCCTTCGGTCATGGAGGAGAGTGATGATGTGCCATCTTCGGCCTTCATCCATGGCGACGATGACGAGATGATTGAGAATGGGAGTTTCCCTTCGACCACGGTGGCGTTTGGAGACGAGTTGAGAGATTTTTGCCACCATATGGAGAGTGAGAGTGCCTTCACCATGAGCCATGTACATGTTGAGTTTCCATAATTCCCATGTGAGGATATCCACAACCCCCACCACTTGAGTGAGATGAGTGACTCCACCATATGTGAGTTTGAGTGCACCCATTTCGAGGGAGTGTGTGAGACACCACCACATAGAGAGAGTGAAATAGTTGAGATGGCATGTGAGGCCACTATGATTTCTAACAATTTAACCTCTACCTCTATTGTGTCTTCTCATTTGGTGCTAGGTCCCATACACGATGACGCACCGATCCTCGACGACTTCGTCCTCCCTTTGGACAAGACGATGGCCATGGTGGAATATGATGCACCCCCCACATGGTTCCATCACGATGAAGATGACCATGATTTGGTCTTTTCCACCTCACCTACACCACATGAGTGTAATGACAAAGGTAACATAGGTGAAGGTGATGATCAATGTCCAACTAGTGGACATTGATTGCTTGCATGGTGTTGATCACCTTATGGATACCCCGCATTCTATGTCTTCTTCATGCTTAGACGCGCCTCCATTTTATGATGCCTATGATGATGAGCATGTTGAATTACCTAGTTGTGATGCTACACTCCATAGGATAACATGTGCAAACTCTATTAGTCACATCATGTTTGACAATCCGCTTGACTTGTCATATGCTATGCGTGAAATTTCCCATATTGCATCTTTGCAGTCTCACCATAGTGACTATGCATATCCGATAAAAATTAATCCAATTTGCGAATATGGCATAGATGACAAGCCCATGGTTATTGGCATTTGCTTTTCTTGTGATGATATTGCCATGCTTCATTTGCATCATTGACGCAATAACTCTCATATGACATGCCATGACCACCTAGCTTCGGATATGCATTGTTTTGGATGTTGTCCATATCCTCCATATTATTCTCCCGCTATTACACATGAGGAGACACCCTTAGTTTACTCATACATATTAGGAGATTGTGTTCCATCCTACACTTTGCATGCTCCCCATATTTGTGTGCACAATATGCTTGCCATTGATATGAATAAAATGCTTGTGCCACATACTTGCTATAAATTGCGTCCCAATCATGTTGATCATAATAACTATCATTGCATCAGGGATGCCGTATTCCTATACCGTGCATCAAATTTATTTGAACATTGGATATTTTGTGCTCATGAACACAAGCACATGCACAACCTAACGGATGATGTGTACATATACCACGCGCACACAATTTTCCCTTTGCCTTTGTTGTGTGTAGGTACTCATGATTACGCATCAACCTCACAATCCCATGAGTCGAAGAAAAGAGCTCTTGAGAGGACTGATGCTTTGGGATTCACCAGAATGTGTCTCCAACCATTCCCCTCGCGCAAGTACTACGCACACCTCTTCTACATGGCTCTCACATGGTTATGGCTTATTCTCCATTATATATCCTTTGCCCATATTGCCATGTTCACTTTGCATGATATGCTCATTTATATTCCATTGCCATGCATTCGTGACCCATGCTTTGCATCTCACACGTCACCTGATTCTCCTATTTGTATGTGCATTTGCGAGCTTGGTGGAGATACTACTTGTTATTGCCATGGTTGCTTTGTGCTCCATGCCTATCATGATACTTTGATCATGTTTTGTGCTCGTGATATGTCACGCGCATTGATTATACCTATTAATTGCTCACATGACATGATTCCCACGATTTCCTCTAGTATGTTGCATCTTCGCACTACTAGTTGGCATGGCATGATCACTATGCTTGCTTATGTTGCATCACCGATGTGCTCCTTTTATGCGGTTGATGACAACCATTGCCATTATTTGCACATTTATTGCTACTTGCTTGATTTGATTGCCTCGCACATGTTCAACACTTGCTCTTTCTATTGTGTTGAGTGCCTCGCTATCTTCACTACACCATGTGCACATTATGCTTGGATTATCTTGCACATTGGGTTTCACCATGTGTTTAAACCCTTCATTCTACTTGGTGTTGTGAATGATTCCTATGCCTATCATAGACCTTTCATTGATTGCTTTGTGCATGATTGCTATGACCATGAGGTAGATGCTTATTATATTGTTACACATCTTTGCATCCCTACCTCACCTTGGCATACTTTATCCCATTATTACATTGCTTGTGCTCAATTTGTATGCTGACATGCCATGTCACAATCCCTTGTCACACGAGAAGATATGCATGATGAAAACACTTGTGCGGTGATTCACCACTTGAATGATTGGTTTTGCACTAAGGCTAACCACATTTGTTTTTCCAAGTGTTTGTCGTATTTGCTCCTTTTGAAGGAATTACAAGACAGTGATACATTGGAGAGTGCCCCTTTAGAGCTAGAAGATGACGAGCGCTTGGTGATCGTCCACATCCACACGGTGTCTCCGTCTCCTTCCCATGGTGATTTGGATCTTGATCCGAGGACGGATCTTTCCCAAGGGGAAGGGGATGATGCGAAGCATCCTATGGACATCACCATGGCAAGAGTCCGTTTGGCAAGTGACACGTGCCACATCTACCTCACATATATAAAGGTGAATCATCTCCTTTATATGTGTTCACTTGATCCCTTCAAGGATGGTATACTACTTGACACTCCTCTCGTGTGCATGCATAGGTATTGTTGGAGCTTCACGGATGATGAGGAGGAGTGCCAGCACCTACGTACAACTACACCATCCACGAGGGAAGCATGGAAGAGAAGAAGGAAGAAGAGGACTTGCAATAGCCCAGGAATTAGGGGTACAACCGGTCCACCACCGGTCAACCACCGCTGCCCCGGTACAACCGGTCCACCACTGCCAACAACCGCTCCAGTCGCGACCAAGATTCTGTTATGGAGCGGTTCATGACCGGTACTACCAAGGTTGTATCAGTTGATGCCTTAATACCGGTACAACCGGTCTGCTTGTGCACAGGTTGGGCTTTGGCCCATGTATCCCCCTCTCAACTTACCCCTTCGTGGCCAAGACTATATATACTCTTCTCACATCTCCATTCTAGGGTTTGCTATGGTTTTTCTCTTAGTAAGTTGAGCCTAGCTCCTTCCACTACCTGTCCCATGGAGTAGATGCCTCTATGAGAGAAGATCCCCTAGTGGATGTTAAGGCCCCTCACGAGGGAAGATCCTCCAGGATATCAAGGCCCCATATCCCCATGGGATTTGGGATGAACTCTACCATGTATCCTATTTCCCTTTGTTGTTCATGTACCTTTGTGGATCTTGTTTGTGGTGAGTCTAGTGGATGTGTTATTGGACTTGTTCTTGAGTGTTTCCTCTTGTGATTTCTCCTCATTCTTCCCCGTGTTCTTCATGTTCTTCGTGGAATCCCCCCCCCTCAATTCATGAAAGATCGACACACACGGGCTTGCCTCGTATCAACAATGGTGGCAAGCTCATCCGCAAAGATAAGGCCAACTCATTCCCCAAGAAGATCAACTTCACCAAGAAGGCGCCTCATAAAGGGCTAGTGGCTCAAGAAGAGTATGCCTCCGATGATGATGTTGATGACGAAGACACAAGTGGTGAAGGAATGGCAATGGCAACATTGGCTATTGCATCCTCTACCCTAACAAAGGTGTCACTCTTCGACGCCCCCAACGAGAACCACATTGCTAGGTGCCTCATGGATAAAGGTATCACCAAGGTAACCTCCAACACCAAGACCTCAAACATTAATACTTCTATTTCTTCCACTCTGTCTTTGTTGGATTGTGTGGATGAACATGAGGAGGCAAAGGAGGGCAAAAATGAGTTTGATAAGTTCTTATATAAACTCAAAGGAAAATCCAAGAAGCACTTTATTGCTCTACTGGAACAACTTGGTGAGGCCAATGACACCATTGAGTATCAAGAATAATACCTTGAGGAGTTGAAAGGGCATAGTCGTGATTATGCCGACGAGATAGCAGATCTTTCTATTGCTCTGGAGGAAGATCGAGGTCTTCGTTTGACTCTTGAGGAGTCACAAAATGATGACCTTGCTAAATTACGTAAATATTATGATCATGCTATCGTTCTTAACCATGATCGACTCAAGGATGAGTTTGACACGCTTGACAATGCTCACAAAGCATTGAAGAGTGTTCATGCTTCTCTTAAGGAGTCGCATGATCAACTCCAAGTAAAACTCGCTAAGGAAATTGCCACTCCTCCTTTTGTTTTAATTGATAATGCATTTGCTACTAACCCGTGTTGTGATCATGCACATCTTGTGGAGGAAAATGCTAAGCTGGAAGAGCAGCTTGAGAAAGGCCTTGTGACATGTATCCAAGGTGAGAAGAATCTCAAGGACCTTTTGAGTAATCAAAAGGAAGTGGTTGCAAAGGAAGGAATTGGGTTTGCACCCAAGTCCAAAAATAAGTAGAAGGTGAAGTCCACGCATGCTCGCCCGCTCAAGGAAACGTTTGACAAAGCAGGGGCAACTACTCATGAGAAGAAGAAGGACAAGGTTGTGAGTGGTAGTGCCAAGAAGGGCAAGATCACTCCCTTCAACAAGGCCGACGACTTTAACCCCTCTCATGTTTTGTGTCGTGCTAGTGATGGGCATGTTTATGCCAAATATATTGGTTCTTCTTATGAATACATTGAGTGGTCTATTTGGGTTCCTAAGACCCTTGTCACTAACATGAAAGGACCCATTAAAGAATGGGTACCTAAATCCAAGCATTGATCTATTGTAGGAGTTTGCTTCCGAGGGAGTCTCGTGGTTGCTCGATAGTGGAGCAACAAATCATATGACCAGAAGCAAGGACTTGGTGGTGGACGTTTGACCCGATGCATCTTTGGCCACCCAAGTCTCCTTTGGCGATGACACAATTTCCAAGGTATTGGGACTTGGCAAGGTGGTTATCTCTCCAACCTTAACCATTGAGAGAGTAATGCTTGTTGACACCCTTCCATACAACTTACTTTTCGTTCGTCAACTTGCACTTATGGGTTTCAATACTTTCTTTGGCATTGATATCGTGACCCTTTTGTGGAGCAAGACTCTTAAAGTAGCCTTTGTTGGGCATGTCGAAAATGGTCTCTATGTGATTAACTTCTCGGAGCGACCCACTAAGACTGCGACATGCCTAATGGCTAAATTTGATGTGGGATGGCTTTGGTATCGCCGACTAGCCCATGTCAATATGAGATCTTTACAAAGTATCCTCGAAGGGGATCACATTCTTGGACTAAATAATGTGAGTTTACAGTCATAAATTCCCTATGCCTTTGGGAGATAGATATGGGAGGGGGAAATATACCTGGACCAACAAACAGAAACACCCCACTCTTGAGAAGCTGGATAGGATCCTTATGAGTTTGATTGGGAAAACCTTTTCCCTCTTGTCACGGTGCGCAAACTTGTCAGAGATGTCTCAGATCACAATCCGCTATTACTTTCCTCGGGCCTTGAGAAACCTGGCCCGCTTCATCAGCAAGAATTTAGATTTGAATTAAGTTGGTTGAGGAAAGAAGAATTTTATCCTAAAGCCAAGAGCATATGGGAGCAACCTATCAAATCCAATGACCCTATTGATGTCCTTAACATTAAACTTAAGCGCATCAAAAAAATACTTTAAAGGGTGGGGATCCAATTACTTTGGTCATGAGAGAAAGAGGAAAAAATGATTAAACATGAGTTGGAAGAGATTGAGAAACTAGAAGAAGAGGGCCCCCTAGATCCTGAAACTTATGAGAGAAGGACATTTCCGTGCGCAGAAATGTATGAGATCTTAAGCAATGAGGAACTTTTCTGGTTACAACGGTCCAACGAGAGGTGGTGGTTGAAAGGAGACCAGAATACTGCCTTCTATCATCAAGTTGCTAATGGGCGTAAAAGAAAAAAAATACTATCCATTCATTCATGGATGGCGAGGTGACGATTGAGGGGACACCGAACCTGCTAAGGACAGCCTATTATAAAGAGCTATTTGGCCCTGCAAGGGGAAACATGTTCCATTTATCCCCTGATACTTGGGCTGATAATGAGAAATTGAGTATAGATGATAACATGCTCCTAACTCGCGAGTTCACGGAGGAGGAGGTTAAGAAAGCCCTCTTTTCTATGAATAGCAATAGAGCCCTGGTCCTGATAACATCCCAGTTGAGTTTTATAACCACTGTTGGGACTTTGTGAAGAGTGATCTGATGCAGGTGTTTACTACTTTCCATTGTAATAATCTTGATGTAGCCCGGTTGAACTATGGAACCATCACCCTTATACCTAAGTTGAATGGGGCTAAGAAGATTCAACAGTATCGTCCCATCTGTCTTCTTTGATGCCCCTACAAGATGATTGCCAAGTGCTGGATAATAGAGTTGCAATTTTCACTGACATTTTGATCAGCAGGCACCAAAATGCCTTTATCAAACACAGAAACATTATGGATGGAATTCTATCCTTACATGAGATTTTGCACCATACCTATCGCAAGAAAAAAGTTAGGGTGGTCCTTAACCTTGACTTTGAAAAAGCCTATGACAAAATCAACTGGGATTTCTTAATTGAATGTCACCGCAGCCGTGGTTTTGGGGATACCTAGTGTGGCTATGTAGAGAAAATCCTTTATAATGGGATTGTGAACATCAAGATGAATAATAAAAATGGGCCATACTTTCAAAGCCACAAAGGGGTGCGCCAGGGGGATCCTTTCTCCCCTTTTATTTTCAATTTGGCTGTTGAAACTCTAGCCAAAATGATCCTCAATGCTCAAAAAGAGAAATTAACTACTGGCTTAGCCCCAGATCTTATTGACAATGGAGTGGCCATCCTCCAGTATGTGGATGACACAGTGATCTGCTTTGAACATGATAAGGATGATGCGGTGAGACTGAAGTTCTTGCTGTACATGTTCGAACTTATGTCTGGTCTCAAGATTAACTACATGAAAAGTGAGATTCTTTGTATAGGGGGAGATGATAGTACTTTGAATTACTATGTAGACCTATTTAATTGTCAGATTGGACACTTCCCAATGAAATACTTGGGTATTCCAGTTAGTTACTCCACGCTCCGGAACCTAGACTCGGAGTTTGTGGATGGGAGATTCCTAAAATGTTGTGAATCCTGGATCGGCAATGTTGCGTCCTTGGGAGGGAGACTAATCCTTCTGAACTCCTCCCTCACTCGCATTGTGTTTTATTACATGTCCATGTTTCTCTTACCCAAGATGGTCATCTATAAGCTAGACAAGCACCGCAGAAAGTTCTTTTGGCAAAAACATGAAGGGCGCAAGTGGTACCATCTTGTGAAATGGGCCCGGGTCTGTAGATCCAAAAAAAGGGTGGCCTGGGAGTGAAAAATCTCCATAAACAGAATGTCAGTCTACTCACGAAGTGGTGGTGGAAACTTGAGACCGAACAAGGGCTGTGGCAAGACATAATTAAAGCCAAGTACCTTAAAAGAGATAACATTACATCAGTACGTTGCAGATTTGGGGATTCCCCTATCTGGAAAGCCATTATGAAGGTGAAAAACTACTACCTTGCTGGTAGGGGTGTGATTTTGAACTCTGGCAACATTGCTAGACTATGGAAAGATCCTATACGCAACAATATTCCTTTGAAGGATACCTTCCTGTCCTGTTTGATATCTGTAACAAACAAGACATTACAGTGGCGCAATTTAATGTGAATACTGATGCTGACTTCTTTCGAAGGCGGCTCCATGGTCCACTGGTGGAGCAATGGGATAAACTGAAAAGCGTGGTGCAATCCTGGACTATTTCGGATGCCCCGGACTAGATTGTTTGGACCCTGGGGAAGAAAAGAAAATTTACTACTAAATCCATCTATGAATACCTGGAAAGGGACATTGCTGGTTGCAACTATAGGTGGATTTGGTCAGCAAGAATCCCTCTTAAGATCCAAATCTTTATGTGGCAGCTTTTTCAGGATGCGGTGTTGACTAGAGATGCGATGAAGCATAGAAAATGGACAGGAAATCCTAAATGTACCTTCTGCAACAATAAGGAAACCTCTCAGCATCTTTGGTTCACTTGTCCTGTGGATAAGGTGGTGTGGAGAGCCGTCGGTTGCGTTCTGGGGACAAACTTGGGGCCAAGTAACATTTGGCAATATTTTCCTTGGTGTTATGCTTATATCCCTTATGGAGCTAAGTAATATACCTTTGGTCTAGCAGCCATCTGCTGGGCAATCTGGAATTGTCGTAACCGTGCTACTTTTGAGAATAAGAAGTTACGATCCCCTTTTGATGCGGTGTTTTGTGCTTGTGGCTACATTAACTATTGGGCAGGTCTGATGACTGGAGCAGATCGTGAGGCTATGGAGCATGGGGCGAAGATGCTGAAGATCAACGTGACGAACTTGATGAGGGTCTGTGCGGCTCCAGGAGATCATGTCTGAAGCTGGTTTGCTGCTTCAAGAGTGATCGATGTTGTTGAAGATCGATGATAGCCTTATTTTTTGCTTTAGCTTGGTTCTCGCTGTGCGAGCTGTGGTTGTTAAGTTCCTGTAAGCTGTTGGTGACTTTATCTCCTAGACTCTTGGGTAGGTTAGGTGGGTCCTTGTGGTGTCTCTGGGTTTTCGCCCTATGGCAAGCTACTCGATGACGAGTGTTTGCAGTAGGTTTCCCAGGGGTGCTTTGAGCTCGCTTCACCTTTCCTGCTTCCTTGGTTGGTCAGACAAAACTCTGTATTTCCGTTGTCACTTTAATGGAAAGGGGTTCGCCCGGCTCAAAAAAAACCAAAAAAATGTGAGTTTTCCCAAAGATCGTGCTTGCTGTGCGTGTATCGAAGGAAAGCTACATGAAAAAGGCTCATCGTCCTACTACTACAATCTACTCAAAGAGGACCTTAGAGCTCCTTCATATGGATCTCTTCGGTCCTCCTTCGTTTGATCGTCTTGGAGGAAGGAAGTATTACTTGGTGATTGTGGATGATTACTCAAGATACACATGGGTATATTTATTCAAGAAGAAAAGTGAGACCCAACAGACCGTCATCAACTTTGCAAATGAAGTTCAACGCCAACATGAAGCAAAGATTTTGGTGATTAGAACTGACAATGACACTGAGTTCAAGAACTACACCCTGGATGAGTTTCTTAGTGACGAGGGGATAAAACACCAATATTCCAAACCTTATACCCCTCAACAAAATGGTGTTGTGGAGAGAAAGAACCGAACATTGATGGATGCGACAAGAACCATGATGGTAGAGTTTAAATCTATGTACAACTTTTGGGCTGAAGCCATCAACACCACGTGTCATGCATCAAATCGGCTCTATCTCCGTAAAGGCTTGAACAATACCCCTTATGAGATACTTACCGGAAACAAGCCCAACCTCAAGTACTTTCGGGTGTTCGGTTGTAAGTGTTTCATTCTCAAGAAAGGTGTTCGTTTTTCTAAATTTGAATCTAGAGCTCATGAGGGCACATTTGTTGGTTATGCTGCAAACTCTCATGCTTACCGTGTCCTCAACTAGTCCACACGACTCATTGAGGAGACGTGTAACATAGAGTTTGATGAAAATAATGGCTCCCAAGTGGAGAAAAGTGGTCCTTGTGATGTAGGTGATGAAATTCCTCACCAAGACATAAGAAGAATGGGTGTGGGATACTTCCTACCTGTTGAGGAATCCCTTGTGGCCGAAGGAGAAGGACAATGTTCCACTCAAGTGGAACCATCACGGACTCAAGACACACACGCTTCCAAAGAACAAAGTGAAGGCCCTCAACCTCCTGAACAAGATCAAGGGGGAGATCAACTTAATGGTGATGATGCTACATCACATGATACTCAAGATCAAGTTCACATCCCCGAGCAAGCTCAATATCAAGATCATGCTCAAGATCAAGAGCTAGCTGGTGATGCCACTCAAGTTCATCAAGATACCGCACCACAACCTTCCATGGAAGAAATTCTAGAAAGACGAGCTGCCAAGATTTCTTCCAAGCTTAGCCGAAAACAACACATGTTAAAGAATCTATATGAGATCTTGAAGAGAGGGGTAACTACTTGTCGTCAATTAACAAACTTTAGTGCACATCATGCGTTTGTTTCTTGTTTTGAACCCCTCAAGGTACAAGATGCACTCGAGGACACACGATGGCTTGAAGCCATGCGTGATGAACTCAACAACTTCGAGCGCAACAAAGTGTGGTGATTGGTGCCGAGACCAAAGCAAAAGCACAATGTCATTGGAACCAAATGGATCTTTAATAACAAGCAAGATGCAAACGGTACAGTTATTCGCACAAAGGCAATACTGGTCGCTCAAGGCTACTCCCAAGTCAAGGGCATCGACTACGGCGAAACTCTTGCTCTTGTTGTTCGCCTTGAATCTATTCGCATGTTGCTTGCTTATGCCTCTCATCATGATTTCAAGTTATATCAAATGGATGTGAAGAGTTCTTTTCTTAATGGTCCACTTAAGGAGTTAGTATATGTCAAGCAACCCTCGGGGTTTGAGGATCCCAAGTTCCCCAATCATGTATACGTTCTTGATAAGGCACTATATGGCCTTAAACAAGCCACACGTGCGTGGTATGAGCACCTTACCGAGATGTTGCAAGATCGTGGGTTTGAAATTGGGAAAATCGATCCCACCCTTTTTACTAAGAGGGTTAATGGGAACTTGTTCGTATGCCAACTATATGTAGATGATATTTGTTGGAAATATGCCCTAGAGGCAATAATAAATTAGTTATTATCATATTTCCTTGTTCATGATAATCGTTTATTATCCATGCTATAATTGTATTGATCAGAGACTTAAATGCATGTGTGGATACATAGACAAAACCATGTCCCTAGTATGCCTCTAATGGACTAGCTCGTTGATCAAAGGATGGTTAAGGTTTCCTAGCCATGGACATGAGATGTCATTTGATAATGGGATCACATCATTAGGAGAATGATGTGATGGATAACACCCAAACTACAAACATAGCATATGATCGTGTCAGTTTATTGCTACTGTTTTCTGCATGTCAAGTATATGTTCCTATGACCATGAGATCATGCAACTCACGGATATCGGAGGAGTGCCTTGTGTGTATCAAACGTCGCAACGTAACTGGATGACTATAAAGGTGCTCTACAGGTATCTCCGATGGTGTCTGTTGAGTTGGCATGGATCGAGACTGGGATTTGTTACTCCGTGTAACGGAGAGGTATCTCGGGGCCCACTCGGTAATGCAACATCACAATAAGCCTTGCAAGCGATGTGACTAATTGTTAGTTGCGGGATCTTGTATTACGGAACGAGTAAAGAGACTTGCCGGTAACGAGGTTGAACTAGGTATGGAGATACCGACGATCAAATCTCGGGCAAGTAACATACCGAAGAACAAAGGGAACGTTATATGGGATTAACTGAATCCTTGACATAGAGGTTCGACCGATAAAGATCTTCGTAGAATATGTAGGAACCAATGTGGACGTCCAGGTCCCACCATTGGTTATTGACCGTAGAGGTGTCTCGGTCATGTCTACATAGTTCTCGAACCCGCAGGGTCTGCACACTTAAGGTTCGGTGACGTTTCGGTAGTGTAGAGTTATGTATGGTGGTGACCGAAGTTTGTTCGGAGTCCCGGATGAGATCCCGGACGTCACGAGGAGCTTTGTAATGGTCCAGAGGTAAAGATTCATATACAGGAAGTCCCAGTTTGGTTTCCGGAAAAGTTTCGGGCTCATCGGTAGTGTACCGGGAGTGCCGGTAGTGTACCGGGAGTGCCGGTAGTGTACCGGGAGGCCTCCGGGAGGGGTATTTCGACCCCAAGAGGTCCATGGGCTGTGGGAGAATAATAACCAGCCCTTAGTGGGCTGTGGAATTTCCGGCCACGTGCTACCCGTTACACCGGTGCACAGTTTCTCCTCTAGATCGGTTTTCCGCAGCGCTTAGGCGAAGCCCTGCCGGAATCACTCCACCACCATCACCGGAGCACCGTCACGCTGCCGGTGAACTCTCTCTCCTCTCCACCTCCTCTCGCTGGATCGAGATGGTGGAGATCGTCATCAAGCTGCACGTGTGCTGAACGCGGAGGTGTCGTCCGTTCGGCGCTAGATCGGAAGGACCGTGATCGAGATCGCGAGACAGTTCGTGATGAGATCGCGGAACGGATCGTGATGAGTTCGCGGGACAGATCGTGATCAAGATCGTGAGACGGATCGTGATGAGATCGTGGGACGGATCGTGATGAGATCGCGGGACGGATCATGATGAGTTCACGGGACGGATCGTGATTGGATCGCGGGACGGATCGTGATGAGATCGCGGGACGCTCGGCGATTTGGATCGCAAAGATGTTCGACTACACCAACCGCGTTTCTTAATGCTTCCCGCTTAGCGATCTAAAAGGGTATGTAGATCCACTCTCCCTCTCGTAGATGCTCATCACCATGGATAGGTTTGCGTGTGCGTAGGAAAATTTTTGTTTCCCATGCGACGTTCGCCAACAGTGGCATCATGAGCTAGGTTGATGGTTCGATGAGATCTCGAGTAGAACACAAAAGGTTTGTGGGCGTTGATGCTTAGATTGCTTCCTCCCTTGGTCGTATTTTGGTTCAGCGGGATTGTGAGATGAAGCGGCCCGGACCAACATTACTCGTACGCTTACGAGAGACCGGTTTCCTCGACGCAACTTGTTGCCTAGATGGCTTGCGGGTGACAGTTTCTCTCACTTTAGTTGGATCGGATTCGACAAAGGCGGTCCTTGAGAAGGTTGAAAAGCAAACTAGTGTATCACCGTTGTGGTTTATGCGTAGGTGAGAACCGTTCTTGCTAGATACCCATAGCAGCCACGTAAAATATGCAACAACAATTAGAGGACGTCTAACTTGTTTTTGCAGGGTATGTTGTGATGTGATATGGACAATTACATGATGAGATATATGTGATGTATGAGATGATCATGTGATGTATAGATTATCACGACTTGCATGTCGATGAGTACGGCAACCGGCAGGAGCCATAGGTTTGTCTTTAATTGTTGTATGACCTGCGTGTCAATCATTAAGCGCTATGTAATGCTTTACTTTATCGCTACGGTAGCAATAGTAGTAGAAGCATGCAGGGCGTGACAACCCCAATGGCAACACATTGATGGAGATCAAGATGATGGAGATCATGGTGTTGTGCCGGTGACGATGGAGATCATGCCGGTGTTTCGAAGATGGAGATCTTAAACACAAGTTCATGGCCATATCATGTCACTTATGAATTGCATGAGATGTTAATCCTTTTATGCACCTTGTTTTGCTTAGTACGGCGGTAGCATTATAAGGTGATCCCTCACTTGAATTTCAAGATGAACTGTGTTCTCCCCGAGTGTGCACCGTTGCGAAAGTTCGTCGTGTTGAGACACCACGTGATGATCGGGTGTGATAGACTCTACGTTCACATACAACGGGTGCAAGCCAGATTTGCACGCGCAGAACACTCGGGTTAAACTTGACGAGCCTAGCATGTACAGACATGGCCTCGGAACACGAGAGACCGAAAGGTCGAACATGAGTCATATAGTAGATATGATCAACATAATGATGTTCACCATTGCAGCCACCTCAACTCACGTGATGATCGGACTTGAGTTGGTGAATTTGGATCATGTATCACTCGAATGATTGGAGGGATGTCAATTTGAGTGGGAGTTCTTAAGTAATATGATTAATTGAACTCATTATCATGAACATAGTCAAAGTGTCTTTGCAAATTATGTTGTAGATTACTAGCTCACGTTGTAGCTCCCTTAAATTTTTATATGTTCCTAGAGAAATAGAGTTGAAAGATGTTGGTAGCAATATTGCGGACTGGGTCCGTGATCTGAGGATTGTCCTCATTGCTGCACAGAAGGCTTATGTCCTTAATGCACCGCTCGGTGCGCCACCCCCTCTAGCGTCGTCTATGGATGTTGTGAACATCTGACAGGCACGTTTTGATGACTACTTGATAGTTTAGTGCGTCATGCATTACGGCTTAGAATTGAGGCTCCGAAATGTTTTGAACGTCACGGAACATATGAGATGTTCTAGGAGCAGAGATTGTGATCTCAGGCTCGTGCCTGTGTTGCGAGATATGAGATCTCCAATAAGATTCTTTGCCTGTAAGATGAAGGAGAATAGCTCAATCGTTGAGCATGTACTCAGATTGTTTGGGTACTACAATCGCTTAAATCAAGTGGGAGTTGATCTTCCAGATAAGATAGTGATTGATATAGTTCTCCAAGTCACTGTCACTAAAGCTACTAGAACTTAGTGATGAACTATAATACACCAGGGATAGAAGTATTGATCCCTGAGCTGTTCGCGATGTTTGACACCACGAAGGTAGAAATCAAAAAGGAGCGTCAAGTGTTGATGGTTAATCAAACCACTAGTTTCGAATAGGGCAAGAGCAAGGAGGGAAACTTCATGGATAGCAAGTCAGTTGCTGCTCCAGTGAAGCAACCCAAAGTTGAACTCAAACCCGAGACTAAGTGCTTCTATTATGAGGTGAGAGGTCGCTGAAGCAGAACAACCCTAGATACTTGGTAGATAAGAAGACTGGCAACATCGACAGAAGTATATTTGATATACGAGTTATTGATGTGTACCTTGCTAGTACTCCTAGTAGCACCTGGGTATTGGATACCGGTTCGGTTGCTAAATGTTAGTAACTCAAAATAAAAGCTACGGAATAAACGGAGAACTAGCTAAGGATGAGGTGACGATGTGTGTTGGAAATGTTTCCAAGGTTGATGTGATCAACATCGCACGCTCTCTCTACCTTCAGGATTAGTGACGAACCTAAATAAATGTTATTTGGTGTTTTGCGTTGAGCATGAACATGATTAGATCATGTTTGTTGCAGTACGGTTATTCATTTAAGACAGAGAATAATAGTTATTCTGTTTACATGAATAATACCTTCAATGGTCATGCACCCAGTAAGAATGGTTTGTTGAAATCTTGATCGTAGTAATACACATGTTCATAACATTGATGTCAAAAGATACAAAGTTAAATAATGATAGTACCACATACTTGTGGCACTGCCGCAAAATGTCATATTGGTATAAAGCGCATGAAGAAACTCCATGGTGATGGATATTTGGACTCATTCGATTTCGAATCGGTTGAGACATGCGAACCATGCCTCTTGGGCAAGATGACTAAAGGACCCCGTTGGATGGAGCGGGCAAGTGATTCATTGGAAATGATACATGTTGATGTATGCAATCTAGTGAGTCTTGTAGCGTGCAGTGGATATCGTTATTTTCTTACCTTCACTGATGATTTGAGTAGATATAGTGTATATTTACTTAATGAAACACAAGTCTGAATCGTTTGAAAGGTTCAAGCAAATTCAGAGTGAAGTTTAAAGATCATCGTGGCAAGAAGATAAAAATGACTGCGATATGATCGTGGAGGTGAATATCTGAGTCACGAGTTTGGCATACAACTTAAGACAATGTGAAAGTTGTTTCACAACTAAACGCCACCTGGAACACCATAGTGTGATGGTGTGTCCGAACATCATAGTTATGCTCTATTGGATATGGCGCGTGCTATGATGTCTCTTGTCGTTTTACTACTATAATTTTGGGGTTATGCATTAGAGACAACTACATTCACTTTAAAAAGGGCACCATCTAAATCCGTTGAGATGACACCACGTGAATTATGGTTTGATAGAAACCTAACCTGTCATTTCTTAATGTTTAGGGCTGCGACGCTTGTGTGGAAAATGTTTTCACCTAATGAGGTCGAACCCAAGGCGGACAAATGCATCTTCATAGAATACCCTAAGATCAGCTGGGTGAACCTTCTATCTCAGATCCAAGTGCAAAGTGTTTGTTGCTTAAACGGATCCTTTCTCGAGAAAAAGTTTCTCTCGAAAGAATTGAGTGGGAGGAAGATAGAACTTGATGAGGTTGTTAAACCTTTGTTCAACCAGAGAGTAGCGCAGCGCAGAAAGATGTTTCTGTGAAGCCTACGTTAGTTGAAGAGTAAGTTAATGATGATGATCATGAAGCTTCAGGATCAAGTTACTATCGAACTTCGTGGGTCGACAAGGATGTGTACTGCTCCTAAGTGGTACGACAACTCTGTCTTGGAGATCATGTTGTTGGACAACGATGAACCTACGAGCTATGGAGAAGCGATGATGGGCCCGGATTCCGACGAATGGTTAGAGGCCATGAAATCCGAGATAGGATCCATGTATGAAAACCAAGTATAGACTTTGGTAGACTTGCTCGTTAGACGGCAGGTCGTTGAGTACAAATGGACCTTTAGAATGAAGACAGACACTGATGGTGAATGTCACCATTTGTAAAGCTCGACTTGTTGCAAAGTTGTTTGTGACAAGTTCAAGGAGTTGACTATGATGAGGCTTTCTCACTCGTAGCGATGCTAAAAGTCTGTTGGAATTATGTTAGCAGTTGCTGCATTTTCAATTATGAAATCTGGCAGATGGATGTCAAAACATCATTTCCTTAACGGTTTACTTAAGGAAAGGTTGTATGTGATACAACCAGAAGGTTTTGTCAGTCCTAAGGATGCTAAAAGATGAGCAAGCTTCAGTGATCCTTCTATGGACTGAAGCAAGCATCTCGGAGTTGGAATATACACTTTGATGAGGTGATCAAAGTTTCTGTAGTTTATACAAAGTTTACGAGAAACTTGTATTTGCAATAAAGTGAGTGGGAGCACTGTAGAGTTTCTGATAAGTATATGTGGTTGACATATTGTTGATCGGAAATAATGTAGAATTTCTGGAAGGCATAAAAGGTTGTTTGAAAAGTGTTTTTCAAAGGAAGACCTGGATAAAGCTACCTAATTGTTGAGCATCAAAATCTATAGAGATAGATCAAGATGCTTGATGAGACTTTCAATACCTTGACAAGATTTTGAAAGAGTTCAAAATGGATCAGCCAGAGAAATAGTTCTCGTCTGATTTGTAAGGTGTGAAGTTGAGTGAGACTCAAAGCTCGACAACGGCAGAAGAAAGAGAAAGGACGAATGTCGTCCCCTATGCCTTAGCCATAGGCTCTATATTATGCCATGCTGTGTACCGCACCTATGTGTGCCGTGCCATGAGTCTGTCAAGGGGTACAAGAGTGGTCCAGGAGTGGATCACTGGACAGCGGTCGGAATTATCCTTAGTAACCAGAGGACTAAGGAAATGTTTCTTGATTATGGAGGTGATAAAGAGTTCGTCGTAAAGAGTTACGTCGATGCAAGCTTTAACACCTATCCGGATGACTAGTAGTAGCAATCTGGATACGTATAGTGGAGCAGCCATTTGGAAATAGTACCAAGTGGAGTGTGGTAGCAGTGTTTACGGTTTGACATAGAGATTTGCAAAGTACACACGGATCTGAATATCGCAGACCCGTTGACTATAAGACCTCTCTCACATGCAAAGCATGATCGAGCCCCAAAACTCATTGGGTGTTAGATTCATAACAATGCGAATCACATGGTGATGTGAACTAGATTATTGACTCTAGTGCAAGTGGGAGACTGTTGGAAATATGCCCTAGAGGCAATAATAAATTAGTTATTATCATATTTCCTTGTTCATGATAATCGTTTATTATCCATGCTATAATTGTATTGATCGGAGACTTAAATGCATGTGTGGATACATAGACAAAACCATGTCCCTAGTATGCCTCTAATGGACTAGCTCGTTGATCAAAGGATGGTTAAGGTTTCCTAGCCATGGACATGATATGTCATTTGATAATGGGATCACATCATTAGGAGAATGATGTGATGGATAAGACCCAAACTACAAACATAGCATATGATCGTGTCAGTTTATTGCTACTGTTTTCTGCATGTCAAGTATATGTTCCTATGACCATGAGATCATGCAACTCATGGATATCGGAGGAGTGCCTTGTGTGTATCAAACGTCGCAACGTAACTGGGTGACTATAAAGGTGCTCTACAGGTATCTCCGATGGTGTATGTTGAGTTGGCATGGATCGAGACTGGGATTTGTTACTCCGTGTAACGGAGAGGTATCTCGGGGCCCACTCGGTAATGCAACATCAAAATAAGCCTTGCAAGCGATGTGACGAATTGTTAGTTGCGGGATCTTGTATTACGGAACGAGTAAAGAGACTTGCCGGTAACGAGGTTGAACTAGGTATGGAGATACCGACGATCGAATCTCGGGCAAGTAACATACCGAAGAACAAAGGGAACGTTATACGGGATTAACTGAATCCTTGACATAGAGGTTCGACCGATAAAGATCTTCGTAGAATATGTAGGAACCAATGTGGACGTCCAGGTCCCGCCATTGGTTATTGACCGTAGAGGTGTCTCGGTCATGTCTACATAGTTCTCGAACCCGCAGGGTCTGCACACTTAAGGTTCAGTGACGTTTCGGTAGTGTAGAGTTATGTATGGTGGTGACCGAAGTTTTTTCGGAGTCCCAGATGAGATCCCGGACGTCACGAGGAGCTCCGGAATGGTCCGGAGGTAAAGATTCATATATAGGAAGTCCCAGTTTGGTTTCCGGAAAAGTTTCGGGCTCATCGGTAGTGTACCGGGAGTGCCGGTAGTGTACCGGGAGTGCCGGTAGTGTACCGGGAGGCCTCCGGGAGGGGTATTTCGACCCCAAGAGGTCCATGGGCTGTGGGAGAATAATAACCAGCCCTTAGTGGGCTGGGAAAACAGCCAGAAAGGCCCATGGCGCAGGAGAGAAAGTCCTAAAGCAAAAAGTGGAAAATCAGCCAATAGGAGGCAATCCTACTCCAACTAGGATTGGAGGTGAAGTAGGATTGCTCCCACCTCCTATTTCGGCCGACCCAAAGGCCTTGGATGCCTCTCCTCTCCTCTCCTCCTATATATACTAGTGGATTGGGTGGTTTTTGGACAGAATTTCCGGCCACGTGCTACCCGTTACACCGGTGCACAGTTTCTCCTCTAGATCGGTTTTCCGCAGCGCTTAGGCGAAGCCCTGCCGGAATCACTCCACCACCATCACCGGAGCGCCGTCACGCTGCCGGTGAACTCTCTCTCCTCTCCACCTCCTCTCGCTGGATCGAGACGGTGGAGATCGTCATCAAGCTGCACGTGTGCTGAACGCGGAGGTGTCGTCCGTTCGGCGCTAGATCGGAAGGACCGTGATCGAGATCACGAGACAGTTCGTGATGAGATCGCGGAACGGATCGTGATGAGTTCGCAGGACAGATCGTGATCAAGATCGTGAGACGGATCATGATGAGATCGCGGGACGGATCGTGATGAGTTCACGGGACGGATCGTGATTGGATCGCGGGACGGATCGTGATGAGATCGCGGGACGCTCGGCGATTTGGATCGCGAAGATGTTCGACTACACCAACCGCGTTTCTTAACGCTTCCCGCTTAGCGATCTACAAGGTTATGTAGATCCACTCTCCCTCTCGTAGATGCTCATCACCATGGATAGGTTTGCGTGTGCGTAGGAAATTTTTTGTTTCCCATGCGACGTTCGCCAACAATATTATCTTTGGTTCTTCTAAAAAAGCTTTTAATTATGAGTTCGCCACACTAATGACCAAAGAGTTTGAGATGTCCATGATGGGAGAGTTGAAGTTCTTCCTTGGATTCGAAGTCAAGTAATGAAGCCAAGGAACCTTCATCAACCAAGCCAAATACACTCAAGACATGCTCAAGAGGTTCAAGTTGGATGATTTCAATCCTCCCAACGCCAACACTCCTATGCAGCTCAAATGCCAACTTGACAGTGATCCCAATGGTAAAGTTGTGGATCAAAAGGTATATCGCTCCATGATTGGATCCCTGCTTTACTTTGTGAATCTAGGCCAGATATCATGTTGAGTGTGGGAATTTGTGCACGATTTCAATCTGCACCTAAGGAGAGTCACTATGTGGCTCTCAAGCGAATCTTTCGATATTTGGCTCATACCCCAAACTTTGTCTTATGGTACCCCAAAGGTGCTTCATTTGATCTCTTTGGATATACTGACTCGAATTGGGCGGGAAACTGTGTGGAAAGTAAGTCCACTTCTAGAGGCTGTCAATTTCTTGGTCGATCATTGGTAAGTTGGTCTTCAAAGAAACAAAACCTGCTGTGCTCAGATTCTTTGGATGAGGCAATCCTTAAAGGATTATCGTGTCAACTATGACAAAATGCCTCTTACTACGACAATGAAAGCACGATCAAGATCTCCAACAACCTGGTTCAACACTGCAAGACGAAGCATATTGAGATCCGTCATCACTTTATCTGGGATTACATCAAGCATGGAGAAATTGATCGTATTCATCTTTATACCAAAGAAAAACTTGCAGATATATTCACGAAGCCATTGGGTGAAGCAAGATTTCACAAGTTAAGGCATGAGCTAAATATCATTATGGCTTGACTTAGTGCACACCCCACCACACTCATCATTATGTCTTGTTTAGATGTAGGCATGGACTTAGGGGGAGTCTAGTTATCTAAATGAACTATACCTCCTCCTATTGTGCATAAACTAATCAAAATCTTTCACATTCGCCATCTTTTGATGGTTATTGTGCTTCAATAACGAGTTTTGGTCATGGGCCCAAGGTTTAACTCTTTGCGGTGTCATACCAATCGACTCAAACATAGGTGGCCTCGGCCACCGCCCCTCCTAGCGATGCATTTACTTTTGAGAAGCATGTTTTCATTTCCTTTTTGATCGGTGTCATCAATATGTCTCCTAATTTTTGGATGGATTTGTTGTCTCCAACCCTTTGACCAAACAAAATTTTGCATAAGCCACTCTTGGTTCTTTTTCTGCCTTGATGTTGCCCAGAGCGGTTCTACCGCTAGCTTGGGCGGTAGTACTAAGCGGTACTATCGCTGGAGCAGTTCTACCAGGCCTTCTGTCGTGATATAGAACCGGGGCGGTACTACCGCATGTGAGATCCCATGAAGGGATATCGAGCGAGGCAGGGGAAGTTTCCACTTCCCCATACCCATTCACCCCCCCCCCCTCTCTCTCATGGCTCTCTCTCTCGAGGCACATCCAAGGCCATGGAGGCCACCGTCGAACCTCCGTTTCTGGCCATTCTTTCGCAAATCCATCCGGTGGATTCAATCCCCACCCTCTCCTCTTGCGATGGACATCGGTATTGTCCCGTTTTCTCTCCCTAGGTTCTCCTCTTTTGAATTTACGTCTTGGACAATGCGTGTAGATTCCATCAATTTTTGTCAAATCGCGGTATGAGTTCTTTGTGAAAGATGGCTAGGAAGTTGTTCTCAAGTTTTAGCGGACAAATATGTGCATTTGACATCATCGGTAGTACCGGATCTCACCGGCAGCTATAGGTTTCCCTGCAGTTTTCGCCGACATGGAGCAGTAGTACTAAGCAGTAGTACCAAGCGGTACTGCCCTGTGCTACCAATTGCTCATGTTTCCCCCTATTTCTTCAGAATCCCTTTGTTTTTCTTTCTGGCTTATCAATTTTTTGACACTGTTTTCTCTCGTTGGGTGTTTTGTTTGGATTCTAGGTGGTAGTCGGAGGAACCCTGGTCGTGATGGTGGTTCCAAGCGCCCTCGCACCTCATAAGAGGATGGTTCTATCAACCCTCGTGCACCTCTCAAGCAGCAGACAAAGAAGGCCGCCTCCAAGAGGACGTTGCCATCACTGGATAAGATACCCGTTAAGGATTTCCATGAAATTTGCCGCCAAGATCCTTATGTCAACCCTTAAGAATCTGTTGTTCGCAATTGTCCCTTTTAGACCAAGTGTCAATTATCTATCTACAATGAGGTTCTTCTGAATAAGGAAAATATGTATTTGCCGAACATCAAGTCTATTGATATGGAGTTCCTAGAAAAGAATGCCCAATACTTTGGAGAGGCTATTGAGCTCTGTCAGAAGCTTGGACTTACCCATCTTATGGAGTTCAACAAGGACTTTCATGCTGAGGTGGTGGATGTGTTTTACGCTACCGTTCACCTTGGTACTGATGATGCCCGTACTATGACTTGGATGATGAATGGAAGGAGGTTGAATGCCTCATGGAAGGAGTTCATGGACTTGCTCTAGATTGAGGATAAGGGGCTCCATGACCCAGTCAGATTTCGCCCCCACAAGGAATCTCAGGCCACTCACAAGATCCATCTCTGGCCCTATTCCACTAAGAAGGTATCCTCCACCACTGGCAAACCTTCTTATGCGCTGCAGCCGTTCCTTGATATTATGCACCGCATCTTTCGGAACACTCTCTTCCCTCGTGTTGGGAACTTGGATGGTGCACTCCTACCTGGTGGATTTGTTGCTCTTTTGTCAGAATTTGAAGGGGGCTGCTGAAGTACCTGCTCTGGATGTTTCTCACATCATGTGGTCTGAACTTCACTCTTCTATCTTTAACCGCAAGGTTCCTATTTATGCACCATACTTGATGCTTCTTCTTGAGAGCACTTGGGCTAAGACCTATCCCGGCATCAACTTTGAGCACAGTGAGGTGGTCCCTCATAAGGTTGTGCAGCTCCGACAGAAGAACAAGTGGGCAAACTAAGTTGCCCCCGAGGCTGACTTGGCTGATGACGAGGATGAGGATGAGGATGAGGATGATGAGGACTTCGTGGTTCAGGGTGGTGCTGCTCCTCGTTCTGCACCTTCTCTAGTTGAACCATCTTGGGCTAAGAAGCTCAAGGAGAAGATGAAGAAGTTGTTCTATTTATAGACTAATGGTCAGTACAGGGTTCACGTTGCTGAGAAGGAAGCTAGACGGCATCACAAGGCTCTTGGCAGACATGTTGGGTTGGAGGTTCGTAGTGGTTTTGAGGAGTCTATTATTGATAAGGAGGTCTGGATCTCACAACACTGTAAGTGGGGCTCTGAGGATGATATGCCTCGCTCTTCTACTCCAGCTCCGCCCGACACCATTTCCCAGAGTCCGGAGTTTGGAGAGTACTGATGATGGTCCCTTGAGTTCTGCCACCTATGTGTCTTAGTCCTCCCTGCCCTTTTGGTGTCTTGCTGCCAAAGGGAGGGAGAGTGTAGGTATTTGCCAAGTCACGAGCATGCGCTTGCTTTCTGAATTGCCTTCTTTTATGTCATTGCGCGTGAACCCTTTCTAGTTGCCTTGCTTTGCTTTGCTTATGGTTGTGAGACTTCAGTCACTACGTCGTATGGTGTGAGACATATGTTACCCTTAATTATCCTTATGTGTCTCATTTTGTGAGTTAGTTTTATCATAATATCTTTGTTATACTCTCACATAGTGCTCCTTGCTTAGTTATCACTGTCATATTATATATTGTTGCAAGGAGTATTCGTCCCTAAAATATAGGGGGAGCCCGAGCATGTGTCTCATCCAAGCATGTGTGTTTTGCATTCCAAAAGCATATCAAATATAGCACACATCTAGGGGGAGCCCGTCTATATTTTTGTAGACTCTTGGGTTTGCTTTCTTTCTCTTATTTATTATCTATGCAAATCCAGTGTTGTCATCAATCCACCAAAAAGGGGGAGATTGTAAGGGCATATTTATACCCTAATGGTTTTGGTGATTGATGACAATAATTTTGCGGACTAATCATGTGCATTATGCTTTCAGAGAATATCAGGTGGCACGGGACGATTATCTTACTCCTCAGGAAGGTAAAAAGAAGACAGTGTCGTTTCGACAATTTAGTGTCGGTGGACTTAAGTCGTAGGAAAATCCGTACTATCAAGAGGGGGTCCGTGGTTGGAAAGGTTGGGAGGAATCATAACATACACATTTGCATCCCCATTCATTTCCCGTCAACATGGAGTCTATGTCCCTGCTCTCTCTCTCTCTCTCTCTCTCTCTCTCTCTCTCTCTCTCTCTCTCTTAGCGGTAGTACCGCCCTGGGAAGTGGTAGTACCATGCGTAGCCGGTACTACCGCCCTAGCCGGCGATAGTACCGCTGAGGGAAAGAGGGGAGGGCGGGGCACCTCTCGCGAGGCATCAGACATATGTCTAGGAGTGTCTGGTGCCCCGCGTCAGCACCCAGCCGTAGCGACAGTAGGGGCAGTAGTACCAAGTGCCTGGTACTACCGCCGCCCCTTTTGCTGGTGCTCTGGTTCAGAGATGGGCGGTAGTACCGCCCCTACCAGCGGTACTACTACTTGCCTGTGGCTAGTATAGAGGGTAACGTGCAGATTGCCTCACGTCTTATCCTTCCAAAAGCTCCGTTGTTGCCCAAAGCTCTTTTTTGCCCGATCTCTCTCCCTAGCCAACAAAACTTGTTGATACTCTAGGGTTTGGTTGAGAGGGCCCCGATCTATACTTCCACCAAGAGAAATTTGATTCCTCCCATTAATCCCTTGCGGATCTTATTACTCTTGGGTGTTTGAGCACCCTAGACGGAAGAGGCAACCTCAAAGCCATAGTCCATTGTGGTGAAGCTTCATGGTGTCATTGGGAGCCTCCAATTCAGTTGTGGAGATTGCCCCAACCGTGTTTGTAAAGGTCCGACTACCGCCTTCAAGTGCATCACTAGTGGAATCACGTCACCTCGCATTGTGTGAGGGCTTGAGGATAATATGGTGGCCCTACTGGCTTCTTGGGGAGCATTGTGCCTCCATACCACTCTAACGAAGACGTACTTCCCTTTACCGGAAGGAACTTCGGTTACACATCCTCGTCTCCATCAGTTCCTCTTGTGGTTACTTCTTACCTTTACTTTGCGCAAGCTACGTATATTGTTTATATTGTTTGCTTTTGTTGTTGTTGTGTTTAACATCATATAGGTTGCTCACCTAGTTGCATATCTAGCCAACCTATTTGTTGGTAAGCCTAAATTGTTAAAGAAAAGTTAAAAACGGGTAGTTGCCTATCCCCCCCCCCCCCCCTCAATAAGATTGCACTTGATTTTAGGAAACAAAGGATTTGAAAAAAAAATCCTCGGAAGAGATTTGTTGCATCTTGGCATGGCGTCGAGGGAGTGTCAATCAATCTAATTAGATTGCATCCCGATTTTTGGTTAGAGGGGATTGCATCAAGATTCCTTACCTCAGGAGAGATTTGAGGCATTACCCATGACACTCATAATGAGCCAATCAATTTAATAATATTGCATCCAATTTTAGAAAGAGAGGATTGTTTCCGGATTATTTTTCTTTAGGAGTAGAGATTTGGTTTTTTAGTTGGAGGAAGAAAAAATCCAATGGGAGGGAGTGGTAGGATGTGAGGCGAAAAAACCCAGACGAAATAGATGGTGGTGGGAGAGACGGAAAAAACGGACGAATGTGGAAAGTGAGACGGAAAAACCAGACGAATGTGGAAGGGAAGACAGAAAAAACAGACGAAGATGAAAGAAGAGACGAAAAAACCCGGAACGAAGGCTACCAAGTCCCCTTTAGGAGTAGAGCTTTGTGAATAAAATTTTACTCTCAGCACTTACACCTACAATGACACATTGTTTCTTGGCACACTTACATTACTGGATACAAAACAACACATGACTTGAAATGCATAGGTAGGTAGTAGTACGATCGCAAGCGATCAACAACCACGTATGGATGATGACCACACACGCCCATTCATTTTCATTCCCTCGCAACGTTCAGAAGACCACTTCCGCGTTGGCGAACTCCTCTCTCTTCTGGGTCACATCCGCCACCATCTCACCGAACCTGCACGGCGGGCTGACCACCGGCACCGTGCCCCACGCGTACTGTCCACCACGCCCATTGCGATGTTCATTGGCATGCATATCCTTGGACTTCTGTGCGATGATGACAGAGTTCACCACATCGTCATCAGGGTGACACACGGCCAGCACCTCAAACCCGCCCCGACCGATGTCCTGGGGATCAACAATCGGGTATAGGAACCCACGCGCCCCATGCGCGCTGCGGACGACGAGGGCCGCTCCGTCCGCCATGTGCACGCCGAGGTGTGCGATCACCTTGGCCTTGTCCTCGGCAGCCATGCCCACGAGCGCGGCCAGGAAGACGACGTCGTACGCAGCGAGATCGCCGGCGAGGTCCGCGACGTCGGCGGTGTGGAATGACATGCGGGCGCCCACGTCCTTGTCCGCGCGGAACAGCTTGCTCGCACGGTCGTTGGCCGCGCCACACAGGTCGTAGTTGTCGAACATGGTGTCGGGCAGGTGGCGAGCAGCAAGGACGTAGGAGCTGAACGGTAGCGGGCCGGAGCCGATGAACGCGACGCGGGCCGGGGCGATGCCGCCGGGCACGTAGCGCGCCAGGAGCTCGTACTCCAGCTTGCTGAGGTTGATGTAGTTGTTGTAGTAGGGGAACATGCCGAGGTGGTCGAGCGGGTTGTCGAAGGCGGCGAGCATGTCGGAGTAGTGCGCCTCCAGCTTTCCCTCGGCCTCGGAGCAGAGGCGGATGAGGCCCTCCCGCATCTCCTGCGCCTCCGGGTGGAGCTTGGTCACGTCCACGGGGCTCGGGGGGACGCACGCAGTGACCAGGTCGGTGAAGAGCGCGTCGACGTCGGGGGATGGGCTGAGGGACGGCAGCTTGGCGATGGCTGCGTGGAGGCCAGTGATCTTCTGGACCAGGGCATCGACCTCCTTGTTCTGGGCATCCATTTTAGCGCGTTCTTGCTACCTGGAACAGGATTGGAGTGGTCGATGGACCTGCTTGGTGAGCTATGGGACGAGCAGTACGGGGTATATGTAGCTGTCGTCGTCTAGAGCACTCATTGATGGAGCTGGAAAAGATGTGCATGCATGCAAGCTTCACGCGTCCATGCCCAGTATGGCTGGTTTCATGCCTCTGCTGCTATGACGTGTTCACGTCCGGCTCTTGAAGTGGACGGCGTTAATTTTCTCTGTCCTTTTCCTCTAGATCGCTTTTTTTATTTTGGATAAAAAAGCGTACACCAACTGTTTTTGCTGATTACAACTACTGCCTCAGTGCCTCTAGTAATTCCCCACTGAGCCCTGTAAAAATTGCAATTCTGGACAGAGGAAATACTTGCGGGATCGATCAACATTCCTGTCCGAGCTGAACTCCTCCTTTAATCAAGAGCGGCCACCAAGTGTTTGTGAACGTGTCCACGCACGTTTAGTGTGCGCGAATCAAATACTACCTCTGTACAACTTTTATAAGACGTTTTAGATCATTAAAGTAGTGGTCTAAAACGTCTTATAAAAGTTTACGGAGGGAGTAGTGTTTATCAATTGCTTTTGAACGTGTCCATGAATGGGTAGTGTGTCCAAAATAAAAAGCGTCTACTAACTGTTTCAAACGTGTTGGTAGATGTTTAATGTGTTTAAAATAAAGAGCGTGCATTCATCAATTGTTTTTGGATGTGTCCACGAACATTTAATGTGTGCGAAATAAAGAACGCCCATCAACTGTTTTTGGACGTGTCCATGAACATTTAATGTGTGCGTATAAAGAGCACTCACCAACTATTTTTTAATGTGTCTGTGGATATTTAGTGTGTCCAAAATAAAGAACGTCCAATAACAACTGTTTTTAGACGTGTTCGTGGGCATTTAGTGTGTCCGATTTAATGATATGTGTTGGAGTATATATTCAAAACGGTGACACTTACATGGATCAAAGGGAATAGAGATTAGGTTTCGTTTCAAAGGGAATAGAGATTAGGTTTCGTTTGGAAATGTTTCGAGCACGATGGAGTTGCCCTTATGTATGAGAAATTGTGTTTCATTCGGATGTTTCCGATCTGGTGATCCTGATCCACGTTGGAGTTGTTAGAGCATCATCAACGGCGACCCGTAAACCGTTTGCATATATTCAGACCGCGCTGTTTGGACCACGGAAACATCTAATGTGGGCTTGTATCAGTTCGTAGGATGGTCTGGACGCATTTTTTTCCGCAAAACAAACCGAACCAAATGTGAGAGCTTTGCAGGAGTCTGTACATGTGAAACGTCGCTTTTCGCTCCTCTGGCCCATCCAAAAAGATGGCGGAGCCCGCGCTTTTGTAGCAATCCACAATGTTTTCGCCCAAAATCCCCCCCTCCCCCCCCCCTCTCTTCTTCCATCCCCTGCCGCTCTCCGCCCAATCCCCACTCTTTTTCTCCCACCCACCCTCTTCTTCCTTCCGTCATCGATGCATGGAACCGTCGGAGAACCTGACAGAGATGGAGGTGGCGGTGCCGGAGGATCCAAGCACCACACTCGCTCGAAAGATCAACTCGACTACGCGGTAGGATCGCCGTGTCTAAGCGAAGGCCGCAAAAGAGGAGTGAGAACAAGAAGCGTTTGGCCACAGGTGGGCATGGTGGTGGCGTTGGGCGCAGTGGTTGTGGCGGACGTCGTCGGATGGGCGCGCCCACAGTATAGACAGCGCCGTTGCCGGAGCATTACAAGCCTCAGTACTACTACGCCTCCAAGCAGCTCGGAATCCCCATTGGTAAGGTGCCTTTCATCATTGACGTAAATGCGATGCCGCTCTTCTACGGGTATTCTTCCCAGTAACTCGTCTGGGCACGGACAGGGGACGGGGAGCAGACGGGTGCCCGCATGCTGTTCGCTACAATGCCTAGAGCGGGAGAGCCGACGTACTATGATCCAGATCGGGATATGCTCGACATCATCCACGATGGCGATGGAGGAGGAGTCTGCGAGGACGGACAGGTGGAAGACTCATAGTCTGGCAACTACCAGCAGTAGCAGTCCTACACCCAGACGGCCATGCAACAGTCCTACACCCATACCGACAGCTTTCGGACGGCAACAACTAAAGGGGGAGGAGGAGGAGGAGGGGGATGGTGAGGACGATGATCCGGCAGATACAATCGGCCGTCCGAAGAAGGGCAAAGGAGAAAGCTTCAACATGCAGGAGGACGAGCTGTTGTGTCATGGATGGTTGGCCACTAGCCTCGATCCTCTCCATGGCACGGAGCAAAAGGACACAACCTTTTGGAACAACATTCACGTATGGTTCCATGAACACAAGCATTTTGCGCCGTACTACGACGCAATTATCCGCGGTCGTGAATGGAAGTCCCTCAATCATCGATGGTACACCATCCAAGAGGCCGTGTCCAAGTATTGCGGACACTTGAAGCATCTCATTACACTGCGGCCTAGCGGTGCACAAATCACCCGAGCAAGTAAGTTGATCACTACCCAGACATGCATTATTTTATTGCTCACTAACCGTATATGCTTAGTTTTGTTGCTCACTTGCCGGACATGCCTTTGTTTTGCTGCTCACTAGCCGGATATGTATTTTTTTGCTGCTCACTAGTTGGATATGCATTGTTTTGTAGCCTTCTCGTACTTGTTTGGTGTATAAGAAGTTGGAGAAAAAAGCTTCACTGTCATGCATTGTTAGTTGAAATTGAATGGGCAGTCGAAGTGGAACCTTTTCATAGCCAAGAGCGCCGCCCAAACCAATGTTGAAGAAAACGGTGCCCCTATGGACCCAAACCAAGAACCATCAAAGAAGATTAGGAAATAAATACGGAGGAAGAAGTGGGAGGAGGAGAGGGCGAAGTGAGAAGGTGTGGCGGCCAAGCTGATGAAGAGGTTTCGAGATATCTTGGCGAAAAAGGAGGAGGCATGTGTGAAGTGGTCGGACCTCAAGGTCCAAATTGTTGATGGAGCTGACTGACAAGAAGATCAAGCTCAAAAAGAGGCGGACTATGATCAAAGAGAGGAAGGCCGCGGTTGAGGAAAAGAAGATGAAGATCACCGCCAATGCTGAGGACGCCAAGATGTTAACCTTGAATGTGGACTCTTTGAATGCCCACACAAAGGTTTAGGTCTGCTACCAGATGTTGCAACCGCAGAAAATTTAGTTGGCAGCAAAGAAGAGTGAGGACGGCAAGGAGATGGACGCCGAGACGGTCTACGCGGCCGGCGACGACACCTCGATCGAGGAGCAAACAGCTGGGGTTGCCGGTCCAGCAAGGCAGAAAATTGCACGGTCTGTCGTGCTGATGTTATTTTGGATTCGGTCATGTAAAAACTGAGCATACTTGTCTCTTTTTGGTTGTAATCAGACATGCAATCCGGCACACTGTGTGGGTCAAACTTAATTTTAATATAAAATTTACCTTTTAAGACATATATATGATAACGTTGGATGGCAGTCTTTCGCATCTGTATCCGCATACTTTTTTTTGAATCAAAATATAAATTTTATTCATTGGAAATAATAGATACATCGTTTATGAGGATTGGTACAATTTCAACACGTGGCTCCTCGAACCAATCAGAAATAAAAGAAATTTTTTCCAAATTGGCAAGAACTTGTGCAACTTTATTCGCTTCCCTATTACAATGCTCAAATCTAGACAAAGGGAAATCACAAGCTAAATGAAAACAGTCGTCAAAAATTGCCATAGCCGTCCCCGATGATCGTCCTCCATCATTCTTAGTTTGGATGACCTCCATATTATCTGAGTTGATGATTAAACGGTTGCATCCCGTCCTTTGTGCCAAATTTATACCGAATTTTAGGGCCATCGCTTCCGCCATCACCACATCCGAACACCATTCTATCTTTCCATTTCCTCCTGCAATGAATCTCCCTTTGTTGTTATGAAGCACCGCCCCCATCGTACCCCTAAGCAAATCATGGTCAGAAGAAGCATCAACGTTAAGTTTAACAAAACCTTTTGGTGGAGCAGTCCATCCTCCTTTCTTCATGGAAGCCTTTGGTTTGTGGGCATTTATAATTTTTTTGCTTATATCACGTATCCCCATAAAAATTTGGTGTACATCTTGAGTAACCTCATTATGCACTAGTTTACGTCTTTTCCACCACAAATACCAGGCTGAGATAGCAATCATTTCACGAACATTTGGATGACCCATAATACATAGTTCATGATCCGGTAATGATAATAAATATTCTAGAACTGCCTCTCCCGCATAATCAACTTCACTTGCTTTTTCAATAATATCCTTCATTCCCAGACTTTCCCATACTTTCTTAGCCTTACTACACTGGACAGCAAATGTTTTGTATCCTCTAATCCCGTAGAACATGTCGGGCATACAGGCGATATTTTGACATGTCTATTTGCAAGTTTTACTCGACACGGAATAGTTCCATGGAGTGTACGCCAAATAAAGATTTTCACCTTTGATGGACACGATAGTTTCCATATTCTCTCCCAAATAGGATTGACCGTTGTTCGTCCGATCCCATTACTACGACATAATCTCCTCCCATATTGATAATCCCATTCTACTAGATAGGCTGATCGGACTGAGAAGACGCCGTTTTTGGTAAAATTCCATGCAATAAAACCAGTCATGTCATTGTGCGGAATTGGGATGGCCAACACTCGTTGGACATCAATGGGCCATAATGTCTGTCTAAGGAGGTCTTCATCCCATACATTAAGAATTGGGTCAATCAGATCCGCTACTCTGCATATTAGATTACCACCCTTCGGAGTAATAATTCTTTGTTCCGCACAATTTGGGATCCAAGCGTCCTTCCAAATATCAATACTGTGACCATTTCCTAGTCTCCAAATATGACCATGCTTTAGGGAGTTGACTCTAGCCATAATATTTTGCGAGGTGAAAGAAGATCCCTTTTTCAATTTAGTATTTAGTAGATCGCCATTGGGAAAATATTTGGCTCTCAAAATAGTAGCACATAAGGATTCTGGATTCTCAATAAGACGTCAGGCCTGTTTAGCAAGCATGGCCAAGTTAAAACAATGGATATCTCGAAACCCCATTCCCCCTTGGTTCTTGGGTACACACATTTTCCACCAAGCCATCAAATGCATTCTTGTTTAGTTGTCCTCGTCTCCCCACCAGAAATGCGACATCGCGTCAATAATTCCTTTGCAAAAAAAAATTAGAAATTTTAAAGACTGACATTGCATAGGTAGGTATAGCTTGGACAACCGCTTTGAGTAAGATTTCTTTTCCTCCCATCGACAACAATTTTTCCTTCCAACCACTTATTCTCTAAACGATATGGTCAATTAAATAATGAAAACAATCTGTCCTATCTAGTCCCACATTTGCCGGCAACCCTAAATATTTATCGGTCAGGGCCTCCGTCATTATATTTAGAGATAAACATATTTGTTCCCTTATGTCCACACTTGTATTTGGGCTAAAAAAATACTAGATTTTTCAACAATGACCATCTGTCCTGACGCTGCACAGTATTGTTCCAGAACTGATTTCAATATTTCCCCACTATGTACATTCGCCTTCATGAGGATTAAAGAGTCGTCTGCAAAAACAAGATTCGTTACAGGTGGTGCCTCCCTACATACCTTAATTCCCGAGATATTCCCATTCTCATCCGCCTTCTCAAGTAACGTAGTTAGGCCTTCCGTACACAACAAGAATAGGCAAGGTGACAAAGGATCTCCCTGTTTGAGGCCTCTAGATGGTTTGAAAGTTTCTATTTCTTCCGCATTAAAGTGTATACGATATTCAACAAATGATACACGCTCCATAATGAAATTTACCCGGTTCTCCCGGAAACCAAGTTTGATCATGATATTCTTCAAAAAAGACCATTCTACTCGGTCATATGCTTTATGCATATCCAACTTTATTGCACACAAGCCTTCCTTGCCCGCTCTCTTCTTTTTAATTGTGTGAAAACATTCGTACGCCACTAGCACATTGTGTGTGATAAGTCTACCAGGCACAAATGCACTTTGAGTCAGGCTAATAATTTCTGGAAGGATCACCTTTAGGCGGGAAGCGGCCATTTTCTCTATAATTTTATACACCACATTACATAAACTAATTGGACGAAATTGTGTTACCTTCTCAGGGGAATTTACTTTAGGTATCAAGACAATAGTGGTATCATTCCAACCCGCTGGTATTTTACATGTATTTACTGCTTTTAAAACTTCCTCAATCAGATCATCTCCTAACATTGGTCAGAACCTTTTATAAAACACAACATGTAAACCATCAGGCCCCGGTACTTTCAAATCCCCTATATCAAATAGAGCCTTACGTACATCCTCGGCCGTAAATGGAGCCAACAGAGTGTTATTCATCTCCGCTGAAACTTTCCTTTTCACTAGAGCTATCACATCTTGGTTTGGTTGAAGAATTTCTAAGGTAAACAACTTCTGAAAATATTGTGTAATATGATCATTTAGTTATGTATCTTGTCTCCAGACTCCCGTGTCATCCAGTAACTTTTTTATAGCATTTTTCTTTTTTCTAAAGGTAGCCGCATTATGGAAAAAAGCAGTGTTACAATCGCCATGTAATAACCAATCCGCTCGACCCCTCTGTAACCAAAATATTTCTTCTTGGTCCATCAAATTCTCAATCAAAACAACAATGTCCTTCTGTTTAGATCGGGATTCCCCACTAATCGGGACTCTTTTCAATTTTTCTAATTCTTTTCTTAATTTTTTTATTCTCATTTTTGGCCCCTTCAATATCTCTCGATCCCAAGAATGAAGATCCGTGTGTATTGCTTTTGTTCTATCTACAAGTGTTGGCCCGATACCAATCATTTTTCGCCTTTTCCCGAGAAGCCTTTAATATTTTGTCTATAGTATCTTCTTTAAGCCACCTCGCTTCAATTTTTTTGATTATGTTGTTCCTTGTGTGATAAATACTATCATCAAAAAATCTAGTATTCAAGAGAAGTGGACGGTGATCAGAATGAACATGATCTTCGTTAGTGATCGCCGCTCTCGGAAACTTATGTGCCCATTCTATGTTACAAACTGCACGATCCAATCGCTCCCTAATCTCTCCTCTCCTCCATGTAAAAATGTCACCTCTATAATCCATGTCAGCCAAACCACACTCAGCTAGGCACTCACGAAATTCCCTCATCATCCCACTCGGTCTGGCCTTTCCCCCTTCTTTTTCCGAAGAATATAAGATCTCATTAAAATCTCCTATAATCACCCATGGATGATTACCCTTTTTTGCAAATTAACGGCTGCGCTCGCTCCATTTTGGATGGCCATAAAAGCCTGTAAAACGCCACTGTACATTATTCTCATACATGAATAAAACATCAATAAAATTAGGAGACAAATAGTTTAACTCAACTTTATTAATTTTGTCGTAGCGAGACCTCCTGCTTGACCATCACTCTCTACCACCAACACAGAATCAAAACTAAGGACTCGACGAAGCTCATTGGCTTTACAATTATTCAAATGGGATTCTGAAAGAAAGATCAAATCTGCTCGTATCCGCTCCTGGAGATCCAAGAGCTCTCGAACTGCCGTGGAAGATTGCATCCCACGGTAGTTCCAACTGATGATTTTCATTTGGCCTGGCAGACCTCATGTCCAAAGGTCGCCGATTCGCCATCCTCTCCAACTGATTCCCTTCTCTCTTGCACATACTCTTCATCTTTCTCTTCTGTTTCCTTCGCAATGTGGCTAACCCCTCCCTCTCCATCTTTCACCATCTCCACTCTACCCGTACACACTCTCTTGCTAGAGACATATACATCATCATACATCAGCCTTTCAAAACTATCCATACTACTCTTCTCAAAGGAGAAAACCAAATCGCTTCCTGTTGGGCGAGGCTCATAGAGATGTCCTCTCTTCTTCCCTATTGTTAACTTACGCGGCCCCTCGGAACGATCCCTACCTCTTTCCTTACTCCCTCTCCTCCCTGTTATTTTTTTCCCCTCTCCTGTGGACTTCATAGCGTTGAAGGCGAAAGGTAAGTCAGCTCTGAGTCCGTCACCCCTACTGGTCGCAGTAGCCATCTTGGCAGCCACCGCACCCGTGAGTGCCTTCAATACACCTGGGATAAACATCACTTGGCTCTCCCGACCTGTTTCATTAGCCTGCATCAAATCTTTGGTTAAAACGTGGTCTTCCAGAGGTGACAGAATTGTAGTTCCCTCCTGAAACAAAGGGGGCAGCCTCCCATCTATTCCCCCGCCTTCCTGGCCTGGGTGTTGCAGCGTATGCAGATTCGGCTCCCCACCCTCCTGGTTAGGGAACCTGTCCGGTGGAGAAGGCAGCTCCCAACCCTCCTGGCCTGGATGCTCCACCGAAGCTTGGCGCACCAGAGTGCCCACCTGGCCTAGACCTTGTCCCGGCATCACCTATAGTTCCCCGCCCTCCTGGCTGGGAACTTGCAGCTGCTACGCCTCCCTAGCCCAACCCGCCTGGTCTGGCCGAAGAGAGGGAGCGGGCGGGCAGACCCGGTCCTCCTGACCAGGCCCCACTAGGATGCAGGATGATGCTCCGCCACCTGCCCCGGACGAAGAAGATTTGAGGGGGGCCCTGATACAGAGATCCCCCCAACTGCAGTGGCGACCTTCACCACCAGGCCCTCCGTGGAGGCCGATGGCAGCCCCTCGGCGGAGCCAACCAGGCCATCAACACTCCTAGGGAAGCCTCCGAAGAAAGAAGCTCTCATACTCATACCTTGTCCCTTCCAATACGCCAGAACACTCAGATTGTTGGGAAACATAACAACCCTATTCTCTGATGGGATTCTACAAAAACGCTCTGAAGAATGACCCACTAAACCACAACAGACACCATACATGGGCAGTTTCTCATAGAAAACATCAAACTTGCTTTCTCTGGAACTACCTAGTGTTATGAATTCGACTTTTGTCCTAAGAGGTTCATGCAAAGGAATTTCTACCCTTACACGCAGGTATTTTTCCACAATCACGTGGTTATGATGGGAGACAGCAAGCACGTCTCCAAGTTGATCCCCAAGGGTCCTTCCCATAGCTTCAGTTTTGAGCTCGAAAGGAAATCCCGTACCTGCGCCCAAATAGGCATGACGCCTAGATCAATCTCTGCCGGGTCACCCTTGCCGTCAAACTCGGTGAAGATGAGCCCGTCATGCTTGTAGTGACAAGGCTGGGCATTAAGAACAAATCGGCGGTCCCCTTCTTTGGTGAAGTTGATGACGAAACGACCATCCACACTGGCCACCTCCTGGACGGTGACCGCCCCCTGAAGCTTCCATGCTGAGAGGCGAAGGTCATCCACCATGCTGCGTGGATTCGCCTGGAACGGCGACAGAAGGCGTCCGACCACTCGGAACCCCGAGACAACCCTGCGAGCTGCCTCAAGATCGATCACCGGGGTTTCCTCCCTTGGGCGTCCCACTCCTCCCCCTCTCACCACACTACCCAGGGGCACAGCCTGAGAGGAAGAACCCTCCTGCGTCGGCATGCCCCCCTTTGCCTTCACCAGCTTGCCACTCCCCCCCGACTCCCCCCTCTCAGCCATAGGTGGAGACCACAGAAGAAACCAGGGAGGAGCACGAATGAGATGGGGAATGATGAGCTGTGAATCAGAGACACCCAACTCCCTGGTTCTAAAATAGACCTTTCCTAAGCTAAATGATAGGAATAAAACTCTTGTGCAAATGCAAATAACTAGGAATGAATTCCCATTATAGGTCAGTTTCGAAATTAAAGGTCCCCTAATTTCTCTCTTAATTCTCAATCTACAGACTCTGAGAATATCCCCAAATTCCTCTCCTTCCTTTCCCGAATGAATCGAAGCACTTTCCCTACAAATCTTAGCATCTATACTCTCCCTAATCTCCTCCATTTTAATGGAGGCTTTCCTACCACTCCTAACCGACCCAATCAGCGGGTCAACCTCCTATGTTTTCCCCAAATTAGCAATGACCGGATCCTCCCTATCCCTAAAATCAAAAAACGACTCCCCATGATTACCTCTGACCAGATCCTCCGCTCTCTGGTTCATCTTTGTCCAGATCGCCATCTTCTTCTTGTTGGCTAAAAAGATCTCTCGAGATCTGGCCTTCACCTTCCGCCACTCCTTCGCGGTCAAAAACCCTCCATGGATTACTCCATCTCCCCTGGCCCTTCCCCTCTTTACCGTACCAATAGATGTCAGCTCTGGTGGCTCTCCCCTTCCGGCTTCCATCTCCTTCGGAATCCTCGCCGGCCATCCCACCCCCACCATCTCCCTTATCTCTTCACCGCCGCCAAGTCGCCACCGTGACCGTGGGAGCCCCGAAGGGTTTTTTTCAGCTTCCTATTTAACGCCTATTGTGTCGGTATCCGCGTACTTGTCTTCTCCTATTCGTCGACACCAGATGCAGGTGAAATTTTGCAGGTAAACGTTGGAGGTGCCTTTACTTATTAGAGATTACGTTACATTTGGGCACGCTGCTGAGAATTTCACCGTAGAAGAACAGTACGATGGGCAGCACATGTTCACTGGTTGTTTCAGTTCAGTAGTGACATTCAAACAAAACTCCATAATCTCAAACGCCTACATAATAAGCTATCCTCCATCATAAATTTAATTTCGCTGTCAAACAATGGAATACTGCACGCAACGACTGTTTTGGTAACGGTATGCACTAGCCTACACCTGTACATGGTCGCTCGCTAGGTGTGCGTGCAAAATTACAGTATCTTGGGCGTCCCCACCAACAGAATTACAGTTGAGAGAATTCAGCCAGGGCGCAATATCCAACAATGTGAAGCTTTCCTCAGCCCCCATCAATCTATGAAATAATCACCTTCTGCGGAAATGCAGTCAAAACACAATCGTCATCCGGACTTGCCTGGAAGAAGCATCGGTTCGTACAAGTTCGCCAGCACATTTTACTTTCCTTTTAGCCTGTGCATGCCGTCCAGAGATGACTTTATTTCCGGTACATCTTAACGGTAGTTGATCTGAACGAGACGAAGAGAATTTGTCACCTTTTATTACTGAAGCATGCATCGTAATAAACATATACTACTCCCTCCGTTCTTAAATATAAGTCTTTCTAGATATTTCACTACGGACTACATACGGAGCAAAATAAGTGAATCTACACTTTAAAGTATGTCTATATACATTCGTATGTAGTCCGTAGTGAAATCTCTTAAAAAACTTATATTTAGAAATGGAGGGAGTGCATGTTAACATGGATTGGATGCACCCCTAACTGAGTGAGATGTTAATTCTATAAGCAACATAAAATAACGAGCTGCTGAAATTCATTTGTTAAAATATGCTTTGGCGTTGCTAAGGAAATGGATGAGTGAATAAGCAAAGAAATGGATTTTAGCATCATAAGAAAAACAGCAATAAGAAGTTACCACAGAAGCGATCGTGAGATTGATGAGGATCCGTCGGCGCTTAGACCTTCGGATGCTGCTCCGCCACCACTGGCTGACAATGTTTTACTTTCTCCATCAGCTACTGCCTCTGAATCAGCCTTGCTAGTGCCGTTTACACAGTACTTCTGCAGCCACCTGTCAGACTCCCAAAGCACGTGCATAATGCTCTCCCTGGCAGAGTACCCATGGCTTTCAAAAGGAAGTATTACCAAACGAGACTGTACACCGTGACCCTTCAATGCATTGAAGAATCGGTCCGACTGAAATTGAAATATCAAGGTTAGGTGATACAAAACTATCCACTAAATCTAAAACAGCTAATTAGCTATACGCCAGGAAATAAACAATCGTATGAACACTAGGACAAAATATCAACCCATAACAATACACAGATTTCCCTTCTCTCAAAAGACAATCCATTTCAGGCAAAATTAACTGAGGTATTACTTTACCACTCCCTCCGTCCCATAATATAAGTGTCAAAAAACGTCTTATATTATGGGACGGAGGGAGTAGTATGTAAGATGCACAAGGTAGGTAGACAATCACATTTACGCAAGACCTGGAACAACAAATCAAACTTTAGGGTTTTGGTACAGTGTCTGTTTACATTATGCCTATCAATTTAGCAGCTTGGTCAATTACACAACTACTAGTGAGATTCCACATGAAAAACAAATACTCCCTCTGTCCCAAAATAATTGTCGCAGATTCAGTACAAAGCTGTACTAACTTTGTACTAAATGCCTAAATCTATACTTATTTTTGGATGGAGGGAGTATAGTTGCAAGATAAGCTATGCACACCTAAATGAATTTGTGATTAGAAGTATTCAAATAAAATAGGTGTGGGAGCAGTAGTTCAAAGTTGAACACTACTGACCCTTCTGCAAAGCGACTCTTATCGTACAGTCACAGGTTAAAATTAAGTTGATGCTTAGGACTTCACCTGCATTGTCAGTGTTCCAGAATTGTTGTCTTGCTCCCCATGAATAAGTAATATTGGTCTCTTGATTTTATTAGCCGACATGAAAGGGCTCATCTCCACATAGGTATTAGTTGCCTCCCAAAGTGTTCTGTCCTCGTTCTGCAGAATAATGCAAGCGGTTAAGAAATACTGAAAAACTAAAAATTGCACCAGATTGGCAGTTACCCTGCCCATTCAGCATTAGTGTGTACCTGAAACCCAAATGGAGTTAGCGTCCTGTTGTAAGCTCCAGAACGAGCAATTCCGCAGCAGAAGAGATGAGGAGCATGAGCTAAGAGATTTGCTGTCATGAATGCACCATACGAATGACCGCCAACAGCAATTTTATCAGGATGAACCACCTATAGAAAAGTGATAGAAGATATCATGCCAAACCCTTAGGAGGCATTGCCCACAAAGGCTCACAAAAAGAATTAAGAAATGCTCACCCCTCTCCTGACAACTTCCTCGACAGCAGCCTCTGCACTGGTTACTAGTTGTTCCACATAACTACAAAACAATTTGCATTCGCAACAGAATTAATTCCATGGCACCAGTGTGGTACAGTTCACAATCGCGGTCATATAGAAGGAAATGCAATAGGGCAGAAATAGCAAAAACACCTGTCGTTCGCCTCTACATCACCTTCACCAACAATCGGGATTGTCGGACCTGAAAGAATAGCAAACCTGCAAGCCGGAGTGTTGAGTGAGACTGCCAGAAAGTAAGACATTTGAAAGACATGCATTAAATTTTAACTTAGGCTAGATTTGGATGTTAAGGGAGCGAATGAGGTTTTTGTCATGAGAAACAAAAATAGGAAATAAATGGCATGTGTTTTCATTGAATAGGAAGAGAAATAATACCCTCTAGCCAACCAAAGAAGAGGAGATGTAGCACCAATCCCTGAAAACTCATTAGGGGAACCACGTACTTGTCCCGCAGCATCTTTGCTTTTAAACTCACCAGGGTATGACCAAACTAAACATGGCAAAGGTCCATCTTTTGATTGATCATAACCTGGAGGTAGATACAACTTTGCTGTAAGTTGAACCCCATCTTTGCGCTGGTACCTTATCATTTCCTTATATAATGAAGCAAGCTGGGGGTATGGGTGGGGAAAATTTGTAATCTGAACTTGCTTCTTTTCCGGCCAAATTTGTAGGTAATATTGTGTATTTTCTGTTTTTGATTCTTTTGATGTAAGTATCTTTAACTGATCAAGGGAAAGGTCCCCATCATTTTTGTCTGACATCAAGGCAACAACAGTTTCAAAGTATTTGGCCTTGTCACTTTCCCATATTCGCTCTTTACTTCCAGTATTTCTGCAAGAACAAAAACAAAGGCATCAGCTGGCATCTGGAATACATGGTACAGAACAAATGAAATCATTAATGGATATGGACAATTGGACATACATATCAAACAAGTCAAGGAATGGAACGTTTCCTTCTGGTGTGGCACCCATTCCATTCAGCAAGAGGTAAGTACTTTCATCTTGTTTATTAACTTTTGCAATAACATATGTTCCCATGGAAGTTCTTCGAAGCATTGGTGAGCCAGGATCAGAGTACACATCTTCTGAAGATCTGTCAAATAAAATGCGTGGACTGACATCTTTCTTGTCTGGTGCAACCACCCATGTTCTTGTTTTCCGAGTTTTGTACCATGATTCATACACCAAAGCAAGAGATTCATCACACCAAGAGATTCCTCTGTACCCACAGAATGAAAGCAAGAGAGAAAGAGTAAAGTGGAATAATTAATTATTTGGTACACAAGATGAAAAAAATGATAGGACGTTGCAAAAAGGATAGGTGATTTGGATTAGGACTTCCTATGTATAGTTTTATATGGATGATTTTACCAGTACTCTATATTTGAAATTTCCTGCTAGCAGTAATGTCCTATGTCAAAACACAAAGCTAACCATAATATCAAGGTGCGGTGAAACAAAGCTTTCCGGTCCTACTTGAGTAGACAAATGGAAGTTCAGAGGACATACCCATATCGGAGGTCAAGTTTATGTAGAATTTCTGGTTGTTCACCATTTATGGGCTCAGCATTTTCCATGTAAACTATGTCACGTGGTGAAACTTCGACCTTTGCATCTCCACCATCCTGTGTCTCCACCCTAAGAAAAAGAAGGATAAACTAACCCAGTTAGAACGAGGAATAAGACATAAGCACACTGACATATTATATAAACTCCCTCCATATGACAAATAAGTGACATTTTGGAAACTAACACGGTCTTCAAGATTGCCTTTGACCAGTATTTTTTTACTATATTATATGCATAAAACACAAGAAAAATATTATATTAAGAATATATTTGATCTACGTATTCAAAACAATATTTGGTCATTTTTTTTATAAGTTTGACTTAAGACATGTCCAAAACACCACTTATTTGTGATATGGAGGAGTATTGACAAATACAAGATGTTCTTGACCGTCCAAACTTGCACATTAGAGCAAAGCTTGCACATAGAAGATCTATAGTTTGAATGATATGCATGCATCAGGTATTCAGATTCTATTTTGAAGGTTTATACGAAAAATTAATGTTTTGGGTGCTGTTCTGCGTACCAATACAAAGTCGATGGTTTGTCTGGCCTCCAATAGATTGAACGTTTTCCCTTGCGCACGCTGCTCGTCGCAATTGGTATGTCCTCAGCAAGGGGCAAGTCACAAAGTTCCCTAATAAACTTACCATCTGCAGTCCATAATTCAACTCTCTTTGGAAACCTACCACAGGGTACAATATAGGAATATGGACGGTGGATAGAAGAAAGCATCAAATATTTGTCATCTGGTGATGGATCAATGGATGTGTACACAGCAGGAGGCCCCATTGGCTTCACAGTTCCATCCAAGGAGACCAACATGAGCTGTGAGGTTGCATAGTAATCAAATAAATCAGCATCATATTCATCTTTCAGAAGATCCTGGAAAGTTCTCACTTGGACCACATTCTTTGTCTCATTAGACTGAATTTTTGGACCAGATGGAACTGATGGCTTAAGTGGTGGAGCTCCACGTGATACAGGGATAGTGCAGACTAACAAGGTAGAGTTATCAACCCATACAAAGCTGCAAAACGATACAAACAATTAGTTGGAAGTACGAATAGTAAAATAGGAGGCATGAAATTATTAAGTTTATTACCTGTCAAAAATAGCATTCAAGTATATATCAGGGGATTTAAAAAGTGGTCGTGCTTCTCCAGATTCCACGTCCGCAATCCATACCCTTAGCTTGCTGGTTTTGTTGTCCTCCTGTTTGGATAAAAGTCTGTTATAGCTAATCAAGGAGACATGACAACTATCCCTGTTTCAAAGCCAATCCAACCAATTACCTCATCAACTCGAACACTGAATGATAGACTGCGACCGTCATGTGACCTAATTCACATCATTCAATACATGAAGTCAAGATTGATGCAATCCATTACAAATACGTACCCATAAAATGATAGAAGTTACTTGACACAAAAATCTGAAAATTTACCAGGTAACAAAATTAATTTTTGCTCCTTCGGGGTATCCATGGACCTCCTTCTCTGGGCCCAAAGTTCCATCATCCATTAGCTTATGGATCCCTATTCCAGTGTAGGAAGACCTACAAGTTAGGTTAATCAGATTTCCAATCATGACATGCTGTAAAGCGTAATAATGAACTTGTTAAAAAATGAAATGGAATAATATGATGGAAGTTTTGGGGAAAGCATGAACAATAATACGTACACTCGACTTCTAGTATTAGAATGGCCATCAATCCTCACACCAGCAAGTTTCTCCTCAGGCTTTGCAAGATCAGATAGTGGTGGAAGCGCTCGACGTTTGAGAAACAGAATCTTGTCCTTGCTTGGTGAGAACGACAAAACAGGAAGTGGTGGTGCATCAACAATGTCCTGTATTTCTTTGGGGGGAAGGCGGTAGCCCAATGAAAGATCTGCATGATATGTAAATATGTTTACTGTTCAGTGTACCACTAGTCTGCATTATCCTTTCTGACCGAGTTAAACCGAGGACAAGGTCAGCTCAAACAGCACTTCATGCAGAGATATTCACAGTGCACACAAAAGTAGAGTTCATTCAAAGAAAGTAGTTACAATGAGCACCGCCCCCCCCCCCCCCCCCCATCCATAAGAGTCATGTTTGTGTATCAACATTCAACACCAATAATCAGGCAATGCCCCAGAACCCATGCATTTCACATTTTACTCCTGCAAGTAAAGCTACTAAAATCTTTCCTTGACAAGCAGAAGCACGACTATCATAAACCTGTTGAAACAGTTCTAGGGTCATATGCATTCCTCATGTAAGCAGAACAAGAGAACTTGAGACATCAAAGTACATGCTCACTGAAAGAGTCTCTTACTAAGCTGCATGCTCTCTAAAAGAGTCTCTTAATAAGCTAAACACAGCATGAACAAGGAGCAAAGGTCAGGCTAATCCACCTAGTCTAGCTTTAACAGTCGTATGACGAGCAAACCGAATCATGATAGCTGAAGCGAGCTAGAGAGGGCAGATGATGTGATCTCTACCAGAACAAGCCAGATTAATCTAAATTATACACTACCATCCCATAAAGAGCAATCCAGATCATAACTGAAGACAGCCAGTACTAGTACGGACACTATCTTCTTTTCCATGAACCGATCCAAGAGCAGAGCTCCAATCTCTCCCCCGCCAAAGCAGCCCAATCCACTAAACGACGCGAAGTATAACAATCGAATCAACCAGGCGTCCCAAAAGAAAAAGGAAGCAACACCGACCGTCGTCTTCCTGGCCCACGCCGGACGCGGCCGCCCCCGCCGCCGGCGGCTCACTGGACTCCCCGGAGGCTGCGGCGGCGGCGATGTGGGACATCCTGGAGGCGGCGGAGCTCATGGCGGCCCGGCGAGGCAGGCGGAGCGGCCGCGCAAGACTAGGGGAGCGAAGGGGAGCGCGCAGAGGCGCGACCGGGAGCAGGGCGAGTCGGAGGCAAGCCCTGTGGAGGATGGAAAGGGCGGACATGATTTCTCGGCCTCCCTCCCTCCTTCTTCTATACAGATAGCATAGAATAGTGTAGGATGGATGGTGGGATGCCTTTTCCTTTGGTGGACAAAAAGATATTTTTGCCCCTTATAAAAATTGTTTCAATTTTTTTAAAAAAGAATCTCTTAAATATAAAAATTGTTCAATTCATTTTCCAAATACACAGAATTACTAGTACGTTTTTGGCTTAAGAAAAATGCGCGAAAACTTCTAATCGACATATCTAACCAAAAACATCAGAACAAAGTACATCCAGGTCCGTAGACCATGGCTACCTGGAATCTGCTCCGACTTTAATCTGGAATTCTGGATGGAGTCATGCTATCGACATATCGTTGATGAAAGAGAAAAAGGGGCTGCCTCTTTTCCCCCATTTATTTTTATCAGCTAGTGTGGAATGTTTATGTGGCGATGTGTTTGCAGCACGAGCTGAGCTAAATGATTGGTTCCAGCTCATCCTTTCCTGGTCAACGGAGTGCTGGTTTTTTCAGCTATCAGATACATGGATTCAGCTCTTAAATAACAAGTCAACGAGTTGTAAAGCAATCGTGCAACAAGTCAATCAAAAAGAAAAGGTAGAAAGGAGCTCATTCTGAAGATATTCTTGCTAAATGGAGAGGCATCTGCCAAACTATGTTAATTAAAGTAGAAACGAACTGACAGACACATATACAGCAAATTCACTCTAGAGACCTGTTTCCCCAAGTATATATGCTACTAATACAAGATAGATACTCCCAGACCAAATGTGCATTTTCTTTGTTGATGTTCAGTACCTCTGCTGTATAGACCATGCAGCCACAGCCATGGCTGCATGCAAACGTTTCTATTATACACAATGGCCATACAAGAATTACAGACAAGAATCACTCCCTCGTCTAGACATGCAAAAACAAGTTCAGTATAACTGCTGCTTCTTGGCCTGCTGCCATCCCAGTGTAAGTCAAGCTTGCAGTTTCAGAACAAGCTGAAACCCCCTGATTCCTCCTCCTGCTGCGCCTCTTCTGGCGTCTCACTGAATGTTGGCTCCTCTACTTCGCCACTTCTGTAGTCATCTGCATACTCTGAGCCCTCTTCTGATGCATAATGAAATGATGATGATCGATACTCTTCTGGACGGACAAACTCAAGCATGTAGTTCAACCCGTTGATGACATCGTAGACCATCAGTCCGATTCTTCCACCGACCCAGCTGCCTAGCTGGCTTCCAGCGAGATAGCCAAGCTTTCCCAGCCTCTCCTCGCCATGGAAACCACCCGCATAGGTTCCGAATAAGGTGCCCGTGCCCCGGAGAAATCCTTCTGTCATGCTTCCACCAAAGTACATTGCCTCGAAGAAGTCCCAGCCAGAGGAAATTATCGGCCCCAATATCCTCTTCGCTTGACGAGCGGCCACCTTTGTCGCTTTCGCCCCGACCTTCTGAGCTTGCTTGGCTGCCTCAGCGGGACTCAGGCCTTCTGTCACAGCATCAACCAACGCTTTCTCAATGGCTCGCTGCCGCACCCTTTCCATGTGTGCGCTTCGGAGGTTGTTCACATACAGCTTCACCCCCTCCTTCCCTGCGCATGCAAGGCTGCCCGAACCCATATCGAAACAGTTCATGAATGTGAACTGCCCACTCTTTGATGCAGCCTCTTTTCCAACAAGTTCCCTGCACTTTTCAGCTGCAAATTGCAAATTTTAATTAAGGTTAAAATATACAAATACATGCATCCGGTTTACTTCTTCAAAATGAAGTCATCAGATACTATCTAGGAGAAAAATTGGATGTCCAGAGCAATATCAATTCAATAGACAACCATGTTAAACTATTAATGTGCCTTAATATTCATACAATGTGGTCATTTTCTATAAGATCATGCCTTGCCAATATGTCAACTTAGCAACAGGGCAAGAATTATCTTTCCAAAAGAATGTAAGACTCATAGATCCAGCAAACACATCAGCATGAGCACATAGCAAAAACGCTAGTAGCCACACAAGATATATAAACTGGATGTCCGCAGTACATGGTCATCCAAATCCCTGATACGATCCTTAGCTGCAAGTAAATGCACTACTTGTTACACTGTCGTGGGATGAAACCAAATCAACATCACAGTTATCGAATGGAAGCAAAAAAAAAACTGCTAAGATCCTGAGCTCCTTCACCAGCACACAATTCTCCGACAGGTACAGAGCATTGCTAGTCACAACATTTTTTAGCACAAGAGAATCGGTCTCCAGGGTGACTATATCCATCCCATCGAAGTAACTTACGTATATGAATTGCATCCATGGCTTCAGCCATCAATGCACTCCAAACATTTGCCAAGCCTCCTTAAACAGTATGCGGAATGTTTTTAGGAAGGCGAAACATGTGGGTAAATTGCGCATGTACACACTCATGGTACCAGACAGAATCACTGTTTCAGTTAAATACAATGATATAACTGACAAAAAATTGCAACTCCAGGTTCTTCATCATAACAGTATGCGAACAAGCCACGCTGCCTTCAAACCCGAGACAGACAGCCTGTTTGTATTGCTGGGTTCATACATATAATGTGTTCTCATGAACCAATCAGTATGAATTACCATGCTAGAAGTTCAGCGGACTGTTCTTATTTTCGTTCGGCTTAACCTTATGAGCAGAGGCTAATCACCATCTTATAAGCAGTTAAATAATCCTCAACAAGTCAGTACTGACTTCACTCGAAATCTATGGCTTTCTGAATTAAGGCACTCCCACTTCAAATTCCACCGCCCACATCAACCCAGACCTACGAAGCATATGTTCCATTGACCCAGCCGTTCGCTCTTCGTGGCCATTACCGTCGTCCAGAAACCCAAGATCAGACGCATCCCGCTCGAAACCAGCCAAATGCGCACCCACTTCTTCACTAGGAAACAGCCCCCACGACCCAAAATCGCCGAATCAAAGACCGAAAGGCGCCGTAAACTACACGCGCAAGCGCGCGCAACGATCCTCCGCTCTACGAAGAAGTATTTGCCCGCTCGCTCGATGAACTGGTTGACAGAATTGGAAAAAAAACGGAGGGCGGATCGGGGAGCATGCCTGTCATGCTGAGGGCGAGCACGCCCGTGACGAAGAGCAGAAGCTGGACGCGCCGCTTCTGGATGTCGAGCATCTTCGCCCGTCCGCACACGCTCGGCTCGCGCGCTGCAGGCCAAGGATCTCTCCTCTCGTGGGAGGAGGAGGAGGAAGAGGAAGCGGGGAAGAAACGAATAATAATAACGAGAGAAAAGAATGGCAGGTTCTTGGGAAGAAAAGAGAGAGAGAAAAAAAGAACGGCCGCAGGGGTTCTATTCGCCGCTGCCGCGTGGCGATACGCGTTAGCCGGAAGGAAAGACACGGCGTTCGCTGTGGGTCGTGACCTGGGCCCAGTCGCCGGGCTTGTTAGAATGGAATTTTGCAAAATTCTAAGTAGGTCACCTAAATTGACTAGCAAAACTTTAATTTTGAGCTCCTGTTTTAGAAGCCACTGTTTGAAATACCTTTTTAAAATAAGATGATTGGCAAAGTATTGAAATCCTTTATCTCCCTCTGAACTTTTTGACACTACTCACACTTTCAAACAACTTTACTTTTAATTTTTCTAGTTTGTCACTCGTAAGGGAGTGTAGTATAGATTGAATTAGGCCAAGTATTAGTCATCCAATTTAGTATTGGTGATGACGAGCGCTTTAAATTCCCTAGTTGAAGATAGTGAATCCGACAAGATTAAATCATGCGGGTGAAGAAAAATAGAATTATCTGCCTTCAAAGGGGGTAATAATGAGATATGTCTTATGATGATTTTGGGTTGATGACGTACATACGTAACAAAGAAGAGGCAGGAGCTTTGTGGGGCCTCATGCCCTAGTGGCGCGTCCAAAGCCTAGGGCACGTTGAGGGAGTCCGGGATTAAGGGGTACTCGCGATGTTAGTCTTTCTTTGCGGGTCGGACAGTGGGTCGCCTTGTGATTGTCAATGAAGGTCCGGACACCATAACTAAGATGGAATCTCTCAGGACATGACGTGCACTCCAAGTACAAGAAGATGAGTTCGGCATATTCCTTTCCAGATGTAGCCGACATTGTGTGACCCTAGATACCCCTGGTGACTATATAAACCAGAGGGTTTTAGTCCGTAGGGCAAGTTAAGCTCATTACTCTTAGGGTTTAGACCACATCATACGATCTTAAGGTAGATCAACTCTTTACTCGATACCTCATATTCAATACAGTCAAAGCAGGACGTAGGGTTTTACCTCCCTCAAGAGGGCCCGAACCTGGGTAAATCTCGTCTTCCTTGTCTCCTGTAACCCATCAATCCAAGATCCATAGTTCAGGACCCCCTACCCGAGATCTGTCGGTTTTGACACCGACATTGGTGCTTTCATCGAGAGTTCCGTTGCGAGATCGCTACAGGATTGATGGCTCGCCTAATCGTCAGCTATGAAGTCCATAACATGGACACCTTTGTCCCCGGACATATTTTCGTGTTTGGCAGCGTTGTGCTGCATCCTGACCCGACTGGCCATCTTGGCCAGATCAAAAGTTTCGCCCCCGATCAAGAGATCAGGTTCGGGAACCTAGAGTTCTTCATCGACTCCCGAGGCGACCTGTTCCTTACTGGACTTGTGGTCTCGTACGGCGAGCCCGGAAACCCGAAGCTTTAACTTTAGGACTCCTGCTCGGCCCTTCCCTTGGGCCCATCCCTGCCAGGGGTCCGACTTTAAGCTTGGGCCCGATTACAGCACCCAAGGACCATGGGTCAGCCCTTGACGAATATACTCTTCGTATGGACGCTCCGGAGATTTCTTCGATGGTGTCCGGCACATTAATCCGGTCGACCTCTCGCTTTTGAACGAGGCACTGGACTGGATCCAGCCAATGAAAATCATGGATGACCTAACCTCGACCCAGGCTCAGATCGATCTAGAGGTAGGTCAGGAGGAATTTTATGGCCCACCCACCACCCACTTGGTAGCCACAATCTAAGATTTAACCGATATGCTGGACTACGCCTCTGAGAAGGTAGAAGACATGGAGGAGGACCTGGCACCACTGGACGATGAACAACCACCTCCATCTATGACGTTTATATGGTGGACACCCCTGATGATAAGGGCAACCACACCCCCAAGAATAATGGCGACAAATCCGAAAAGGAGTCGTCTAGGCGCCGGAAACAAAGCAAGTGATCCAAGGCGAACAAGGGAAAGGAAGGCAACGCAGGCACCGGGGAAAATGACACCCCTGAGGACCTTGGTGATCCCGAAGCCCCCGAGCAACCACTGGAATACCCAGAGAGGCCCGAGGATCAATGTGACCCCGAGGACCCCAACGATCCCAAGGACAACAACTACCTCCCCCTTTCGAGGAGGAGGATAGCTTCGAAGTCGAAGACTTCACCATCCCCGAAAACCCCCTGGACCAGGAACAGTTTTGACGGCAGCTCATAGCCACCGCCCGAAGCCTAAAGGCAAAACAACAACAGCTCAAAGCCGAACAAGATACCCTCAATGATAGATGGACGAAGATCTTGGCAGCCAGAGAAGGGTACGGCACTAAGTGACCAGATCAAAACAAAAGTTACCCACGTCGGGTCTGTTGCCACAATTCGATGACGAGGCCTTTGAGCCCGTATCTCCCAGGCGTCACCCCGTATGACCAGCCAGACCGCCCCTCTCGAGGACGGGACAGGCCGACTCGAGAGACCGAGTACAAACCTGCATTTCCCCGCAGGAGAGGAAAGGATCTTGTACATAGTGAGGATCGATATGACTTATGACAAGTATTGGACTATAGAGTAGGTCACACAAGATCCATCTACGGATCTAGAGAATACTCCCCCGCTAGACGGGACGGGTACCAACTGTGGCTTGACCGCGACAACAGAGATCATGACCAATATCGGGCCCAAACGTTGGCCGATCTCAGGCACGACATAGCCCGGATTAGAGGCGCTGCACACCCATTGTGATTCACAGATGAGGTTATGCAGCATTAGTTCCCCGAAGGGTTTAAACCACTAAACATAGAAAATTACGACGGGATAACAGACCTGACAGTGTGGATTGAAGACTTTCTTCTCCACATTCATATGGCCCGAGGAGATGATCTCCACGCCATCAAATACTTGCGCCTAAAGCTTGAAGGACCAGCTCAGCACTGGCTAAACAACCTCCTCGAAAACTCCATCGGGAGTTGGGCAGAGCTCGAAGATGCCTTCCGATCTAACTTCCAAGGCACATATGTCCGGCCCTCGGACTCCTCCGACTTGAGGAACGTCGTCCAAAAAGCCGGTGAATCAGCTAGACAATTTTTGAATCGGTTCCTAACCAAGAAGAACCAAATCGTTGATTGCCCGGACGCCGAGGCAATAGCCTCTTTCAGACATAACATCCGAGACGAATGGCTAGCTCGTCGGCTCGGCCAGGACAAGCCGAGAACAATGTCTTCCCTTACCTCACTCATGACCCGCTTTTGCGCGGGCGAGATTAATTGGCTAGCTCATCGAAGCCACAACACTGAAGATCCTGGCACCTCGGAAGTGTGTTGTGGAAACGGGAAACCACGGCGCAACAATAACAAACGCCGACACCATAACGGTGATGCCGAGGACACGACCGTAAATGCCGGTTTCCGCAACTCAAAATCCGAACAGCGGAAGAAGCCCTCTAAAGGAAATAGAGACAAACCTTCCACGCTGGACAAAATCATGGATAGGCCCTGCCAGATCCATGGCACCCAAGACAAGCCTGCCACCCACAACAACCGTAATTTTTGGGTATTCAAATAAGATGGCAAACTTGCAGCCGAGGAGCGGGCCAAGGGCCCACGCAGCGAGGGCGATGAAGAGCCTCGCGGGCCGAACAATGGAGGACAGAAGCAATTCCCTCCCGAGGCAAAAACCGTGAACATGATGTGCGTTACACACATACCCAAAAGGGAGAGGAAGTGCGCCCTTCGGGAGGTCTACGCCGTAGAGCCCATAGCCCCGAAATTTAACCCATGGTCGACTTGGTCGATCACCTTCGACCGTACGGACCATCTGACCAGTATCCGCCATGGAGGCTCGACAACCCTTGTCGACGGATATCACCTCACTAGAGTCCTCATGCACGGAGGAAGTAGCATTAACCTGATTTATTCAGACACTGTGAAAAGGATGGGCATCGATCCGTCAAGGATCAAACCCAGCAACACTACCTTTAAAGGAGTAATCCCAGGCGTCGAAGCCCGCTGCTCGGGCATTGTAACTTTGGAAGTAGTGTTCGGCTCTCCCGATAACTTTCACAACGAGGACTTGATCTTCGACATTATCCCTTTCCGGAGCGGCTATCACGCACAACTCGGCCGTACAACGTTCACTCGCTTTAACGGTGTCCCCCATTATGCATATCTGAAGCCCAAGATGCCAGGACCCAAGGGGGTCATCACTTTCAATGGCAATACAGAGCGCTCCCTCCGAACTAAGGAACATACACCGGCCCTGTCAGCCGAATTCCATAACGGCAACGAAATGCCAAGGCCCGAATCAACCATCAAGGCGCGACAGGCAAGCAAACGAGCCCGAGCTCAATCTGATCTCCCGGAGCCCCCCCACCGCTCAACGCAAATAGGAATACGCACCCCATAGTGTGGCCCGGTTACTCGCAAGGTACGTACTCCAGAATCATAATTTCACACTTAAAATTCCTTGGGCGGCTGTGGGGACCTACCATCCAAAGGCCTAGTGTTCGGCTAAACCAAACAGTGATCATATATCACTATTGGAATCTAGGGGTTTGCCATCTGCCAGCTCTTTGACGTCTGCTGCGGATGACAAAAAGAGTCTTTGCCATCAGCTGCCACAAACCAAACGACAAAGAGCTGACTGATGGCAAAGATTTTATTTGCCATCGGTAAGCTCTTTGACGAATGCCAGCTAACGACAAAGAGCACAGGGTGGACCCCACTTGACCGTTGGTCAACCAGACGTCATGGATGCCGTCCGCTACTCTTTGTCGTCTGCCTTTTGCCTCTTTACCGTCGGTTGGCAGACGACAAAGAGGATGGCACCCTAACGGTCGTCGGCCCCCACCCCAAACCCCCTCTCTCCCCCATCTCTCTCTCTCCCATCTCTCTCTCTCTCTCTCTCTCCGTCCAACCCCGAAACCCACTACCGCCGGAGCGATCCCTCCCCTCCTCCCCGCGCCCCGCCGCCGGAGCAAGCCCTCCCCGTGGCGAGCCCTCCTCCACCACCACCCCCTCCTCCCCGGGTCCCCCTCCTTCACCACTGCCCCGGCCTCCTCCCTGCGCCCCTCCTCCTCGCGCCCCTCCTCCCCACAACCCCCTCCTCCACCACTGCGCCGCCGCCCCGCCGCCCACAACGGTGAGAACCCCCCGCCAGCCGCCCCATTTTTTTGTTTTTTCTATTGTTGTCTATTAAAGTATTTAGGTTAATTAGGTTAGTTAGTTAGGTTAGTTTATTAGTTAAGAAAAAAAGAAGAAAATAGTTAAGAAAAAAAGAAGTAAAAAAGGAAAAGGAAAAAATGAAAAGAAGAGAAGAAGAAGAAGAAGAAGAAGAAGAAGAAGAACAACAACCACAACAAGAGGAGAAGGAGGAGAAAAAATAAGAAGAAGAAGAAGAAGAAAAAGAGGAGGGGGAGTAGAAGAAGAGGAAAAAGGAAAACAACAACAACAACAAGAAGAAGAAGAAGAAGAAGGAGAAGAAGAAGGAGAAGGAAGAAGAAGAAGATGATGATAAGAAGAAAAGGAAGAAAAGGAAGAAGAGGAAGAAGAAGAAAAGGAAGAAGAGGAAGAAGAGGAAGAAGAAGCCACTGACCCCCGACCCCAACGTCATTAACCCTCGATCCCCAACGCCACTGACCCCCGACCCCCCGACGGCACTGACCCCCGACGCCACGTGTTGGGCCTCCAAGCGCAGAGTTTTGTAGGACAGTAGCAATTTTCTCTCAAGTGGATGACCTAAGGTTTATCAATCCGTGAGAGGTGTAGGATGAAGATGGTCTCTCTCAAACGACCCTGCAACCAAATACAATAAATCTCTTGTGTCCCCAACACACCCAATACAATGGCAAATTGTATAGGTGCACTAGTTCGGCAAAATGTAATATGGATGGTAGAAATATATTTGTATAATCTGAATAAATAAAAATAGCAAGGTAGAAAATAACAAAAGCGAGCACAAACAATATTGCAATGATTGAAAATAACTATCAAGATGCATAAGCATAGAGATTTTGTTACTCTCCACATAAGCAAATTTATTCTCATCAATAGTAGTGGGAGCAAACTCAACAAAATAACTATCATGTGATTGAAAATTAAAATCCTGATGACAAGTTTGATGGTTATCATTATTATTTATAGCATACACGTCATCACCATAATCATCATATATAGGAACTTTCTTGTCATAATCAATAGCAACCTCTTCCAAAATAGTGGATTCATCATTAAATAAAGTCATGACCTCTCCAAATCCACTCTCATCAATATAATCATCATAAATAGGAGGCATGATTTCATTATAACAAATTTCCACATCAAAACTTGGGGGACAAAAAATATCATCTTCATCAAACATAGCATCCCCAAGCTTATGGCTTTGCATATCATTAGCACCATGGATATTCAAAGAATTCATACTAACAACATTGCAATCATGCTCATCATTCATTCCAATCAGTTTATTGATTTCTTCTTCTATCAACTAAGCACAATTTTCAGATCCATCATTTTAAAGAAAGATATTATAAAGATGATCAATAATATGATGCAACCTCAATTCCATTTTTATGTAGTTCTCTTTTATAAACCAAACTAGTGATAAAACAAGAAACTAAAAGATTCGATTGCACGATCTAAAGATATACCTTCACGCACTCACCTCCCCAGCAACGGCGCCAGAAAAGAGCTTGATGTCTACTATGCAACTTTATTCTTGTAGACACGTGTTGGGCCTCCTAGCGTAGAGTTTTGTAGGACAATAGCAATTTTCCCTAAAGTGGATGACCTAAGGTTTATCAATCCATGAGAGGTCTAGGATGAAGATGGTCTCTCTCAAACGACCCTGCAACCAAATACAAGAAATCTCTTGTGTCCCCAACACACCCAATACAATGGCAAATTGTATAGGTGCACTAGTTCGGCAAAATGTAATATGGATGGTAGAAATATGTTTTTATAATCTGAATAAAGAAAAATAGCAAGGTAGCAAATAACAAAAGTGAGTACAAACGATATTGCAATGATTGAAAATGAGGCCTAGGGTACGTACTTTCACTAGTGCAATCTCTCAACAATGCTAACATAGTTGGATCATATAACCATCCCTCAATGTGCAACGAAGAATCACTCCAAAGTTCCTATCTAGCGGAGAACATAAGAAGAAATTGTTTGTAGGGTACGAAACCACCTCAAAGCTATTATTTCCGTTCGATCTATCCTAGAGTTCGTACTAAAATAACATAAGCTATTCTTTCTAATCGATCTAATCAAGAGTTCGTACTAAAACAACACCAAATAATTTAAGATTCATAATACTCAATCCAACACAAAGAACTTAAAGGAGTGCCCCAAGATTTCTACCGGAGAAACAAAGACAAGAACGTGCATCAACCCCTATGCATAGATTACCCCAATGTCACCGCGAGAATCCGCAAGTTGAATGCCAAAATACATATCAAATGATTCAATACGATACCCCATTGTCACCACGAGTATTCAATTGCAAGTCATATATCAAGTGTTCTCAAATCCATTAAAGTATTCAATCCGATAACAACGAAATCTCAAAGGGAAAACTCAATTCATCACAAGAGGAGTATAGAGGGGAGAAACATCATATGATCCATCTATGTTAACAAAGCCCATGATATATCAAGATCGTGACATCTCAAGATCACAAGAGAGAGAGAGAGAGAGATTAAACACATAGCTATTGGTACAAACCCTCAGCGCCGAGGGTGGACTACTCCCTCCTCATCGTGGTGGCCGCCGAGATGATGAAGATGGCCACCAGTGATGATCTCCCCCTCCGGCAAGGTGCCGGAATGGGCTCCCGATTGGTTTTCGATGGCTACAGAGGCTTGCGACGGCGAAACTTCCGATCTAGGGCTACCCCAAAGGGTTTCGGAATATTTGGGAATTTATAGTGCAAAGAGGGGGTGCGGGAGGCCATCGAGGTGGGCACAACCCACCTGGGCCGCTAGGGGGCCCTGGCACGCCTTGTTGGGTTGTGCCCCCTCAGGGCACCCCCAGGTGCAGCTCTGGCCTATTGGGTTCCTTCTGGTCCAAAAAAATCTCCAAAAAGTTTCGTGGTGTTTGGACTCCGTTTGATATTGATTCCTACAATGTAAAAAACAAGCAAAAAACAGCAACTGGCACTGGGCACTAGGTCAATACGTTAGTCCCAAAAATGATATAAATTTGCTATAACATGATTGTAAAACATCCAAGAATGATAAAACAACAGCATGAATACTTCATAAATTATAGATACGTTGGAGACGTATCAGCATCCCCAAGCTTAATTCCTACTCGTCCTCGAGTAGGTAAATGATAAAAGAAATAATTTATGAAGTGTGAATGCTAGCAAAGTGCTTAAGTTTGATCAATGATAATTTCAATCACTTTTCCTAGCATCATAATAGGAATTATTTCTTATAAAACTTCTCATGTTAAAGTAGCAACCAATTCACATGTTAAGGTTCAAACCATGAATTCTCTTGAAACTCAACAACCTATGTTCTCAGTCACCAAGCAATTGCAATTGAACTTATTCAACAGAGTTTAAGTAAGAGCTTCACATACTCAACCATCATATAGTCTTTTATGATTGCTAACACTCACTGCGTACACATGAGTAAAATGTTTCAACCGGACACATAGAAAGATAGGGGCTTATTGTTTTGCCTCCCAACATATTCACCTCAAGGGTGATGTCAACAATAATAACTCATGCTACCCATATTCAACTGGACATATGTGCCTAGATCTTTCCTCGCCACATGATGCTTGCCAAAGGAGAAAAATAAAAAGGAATAGAGAGAAAACTTTGACTCCTTGCATAAAAGTAAATACTGAAAAGTAAAAGATAGGCCCTTCGCAGAGGGAAGCAGAGGTTGCCATGAGCTTATTTGTTTGTATGCTCAACCCCTTAGTGCAAAAGAACGTCACATTATATTGCCCCTTATGATAGCAACCTTTATTATGTAGTCCGTCGCTTTTATTACTTTGCCATCACAAGTTCGTACAACGCTCAATTTTCTCTTACACTGAATGATCTAACACTTTTAGAAGCAATTTTTATTACCTTATTGCACCGATGACAATTTACTTGAAGGATCTTGCTCAATACTTAGGTAGGTATGGTGGACTCTCGAAAATAAGATTTGGGTTTAAGGGTTTTTGGATGCACAAGTAGTATCTCTACTTGGTGCGGAATTTTTGGCTAGCAAAGATGGGGGGCAAGTACCACATGTTGAAGGATCTATGACAATATAACTTCTATGTGAATATGAACAAACATAAATCATTACGTTGTCTTCCTTGTCCAATATCAACAATTTTGGCATATAATATTTTGATGGGGGCACACAATCACAAAATATTTCCAAGATAGTGTATTTGCATGTGAAAGTTCTTTTCCTTATACTAATTATTCGTGAATTGCTTGTATGACCAATATTGTGATTGTCAAGCCTCAAAAGATTTCACTTTCTAAACCCAATGTGAAGCTACCACTAAGAATGATATGATTTCAACTTCATGACATTCAATTTATTCAAAAATTTACTCATAGGATATAAGTGAATCACAAGAGCAATTCCAAACAAAAGAGCTTCGTTGACGGGATGTGAATGCCTCTTACTTAGCCTCCTTGGTGACTATTTGAGGACTCTATTTTATTTAAAAATTTCAGATCTAATTACTTCATTAAAACAGTAAGTAAAACAAAAATAAAATGACATTCTAAAAATATCACAACTCATATGAAGAAGCAAAAACTTAGGCTCAACCGATACTAACCGATAATTGTTGAAGAAGAAAGGTGGGATGCCTATCGGGGCATCCCCAAACTTAGATGCTTGAGACTTCTTGAATATTATCTTGGGATGCCTTGGGCATCCCCAAGCTTGAGAATTTGTGTCTCCTTAATTCTTCTCATATCACGGTTTTCCTAAATCTCAAAAGCTTCATCCACACAAAACTCAACAAGAACTCATGAGATAAGTTAGTATAAACCAATGCAAAAACCTTATCATTCTCTAATGTAGAAAATCACTAAAATTATTATTAAACATTTCATAATAAACACCTGTGCATATTTAATACTCCTATACTCAAATATAATCATTAAACAAGCAAACATATGCAAACATAACATCAATCTGCCAAAACAGTACAATTTGTAAAGAATGCAAGAGTATCAATACTTCTTAAATTACAAATGTTATGAAAATTTACCACACTTTAGAAAATTTATCATATATTATTATTAAAAAAATTCAACATTTTATCACATTCTGAATTTTCTAGGGAATTTTTGCAACAGCGGTAAACTTTCTGTTTTGAAACAGCAACATGTATACTTGCAAAATAAGCATGGTGAGGGCTATCCTTGACATTTTTATTTAAATAAAAGATGAAAAAAATTATTCTAAATAACATAAAACAAATAATAACAAAATAAATTGATGATCCAAGTAAAATACATATCATGTGATGAATGAAAACATAGCTCCAAGTAAGGTTACCGATAATGTTGGAGACGATAGAGGGGATGCCTTCCGAGGCATCCCCAAGCTTAGTTGCTTGGATATTACTTGAATGTTACCTTGGGGTTGCCTTGGGAATCCCCAAGATTAGGTACTTTTCACTCCTAATTCTCCTCATATCGGCATCTCACCCAAAACTTGAAAACTTCAATCACACAAAACTTAACGGAACTTCGTGAGATGGGTTAGTATGATAAAGAGCAAACCATTTCACTTTGGTACTGTCAAGACAAGATCCATAATTGTTATAACACAATGCCTACTGTATAATATCATTTCCAAAATTTATATTGAGCAATATAATCCATATAAACTAGAAAACAAGCAAATTATGCATTGAAAACAGAATCTGTCAAAAACAGAATAGTCTGTAGTAATCTATACTCCAACCATACTTCTGATACTCTAAAAATTCTGAAAAATTAGGAACACGTGAGAAGTCAGTATATTAATATTTTGCAAAAATAATCAACTCAAAATCAATCTTATGTTAAAAATTAGAATTATTTGCGTGAGTGCAAAAGTTTCTGTTTTTCAGCAAGATCAAATCAATTATCACCCCACATGATCCCAAAGGCTTTAGTTGGTACTTTATTGAAAAAAAAGCAGTAAAAATGATTAATACAGTAGCTTAATCATGTGAACACACAAAAACAGTAGGTAAAAGTGTTGGGTTGTCTCCCAACACGCGCTTTTCTTTTATGCCTTTTAAGCTAGGCATGATGGTTTCAATGATGCTCGCATAAAAGTAAAAAATTGAAACATAAAGGGAGCATCATGAAGCATATGACTAGCACATTTAAGCCTAACACACTTCCTATGCATAGGGATTTTGTGAGCAAAAAATTTATGGGAGCAAGAATAAACTAGCATAGGAAGGCAAAACAAGCACAACTTCAAGATTTTCAACACATAGAGAGGAAGCTTGATATTATTGCAATACCTACAAGCATATGTTCCTCTCTCATAATAATTTTCAGTAGAATAATGAATGAATTCAACAATATATATATCACATAAAGCATTCTTTTCGTGATGCATAAGCATAGAGATTTTGTTACTCTCCACATAAGCAAATTTATTCTCATCAATAGTAGTGGGAGCAAACTCAACAAAATAACTATCATGTGATTGAAAATTAAAATCATGATGACAAGTTTCATGGTTATCATTATTATTAATAGCATAAATGTCATCACCATAATCATCATATATAGGAACTTTCTTGTCATAATCAATAGCAACCTCTTCCAAAATAGTGGATTCATCATTAAATAAAGTCATGACCTCTCCAAATCCACTCTCATCAATATAATAATCATAAATAGGAGGCATGATTTCATTATAACAAATTTCCACATCAAAACTTGGGGGACAAAAAATATCATCTTCATCAAACATAGCATCCCCAAGCTTATGGCTCTACATATCATTAGCACCATGGATATTCAAAGAACTCATACTAACAACATTGCAATCATGCTCATCATTCATTCCAATCATTTTATTGAATTCTTATTCTATCAATTGAGCACAATTTTCCGATCCATCATTTTCAAGAAAGATATTATAAAGATGATCAATAACATGATGCAGCCTCAATTCCATTTTTATGTAGTTTTCTTTTATAAACCAAACTAGTGATAAAACAAGAAACTAAAAGATTCGATTGCACGATCTAAAGATATACCTTCATGCACTCACCTCCCCAGCAACGACGCCAGAAAAGAGCTTGATGTCTACTACGCAACTTTATTCTTGTAGACACGTGTTGGGCCTCCAAGCGCAGAGTTTTGTAGGACAGTAGCAATTTTCCCTCAAGTGGATGACCTAAAGTTTATCAATCCGTGAGAGGTGTTGGATGAAGATGGTCTCTCTCAAACGACCCTATAACCAAATACAAGAAATCTTTTGTGTCCCCAACACACCCAATACAATGGCAAATTGTATAGGTGCACTAGTTCGGCAAATTGTAATATGGATGGTAGAAATATATTTTTATAATCTGAATAAATAAAAACAGAAATGTAGCAAATAACAAAAGTGAGGACAAACGATATTGCAATGATTGAAAATGAGGCCTAGGGTCCGTACTTTTGCTAGTGCAATCTCTCAACAATGCTAACATAGTTGGATCATATAACCATCCCTCAACGTGCAACGAAGAATCACTCCGAAGTTCCTATCTATCGGAGAACATAAGAAGAAATTGTTTGTAGGGTACTAAACCACCTCAAAGCTATTCTTTCCGTTCGGTCTATCCTAGAGTTCATACTAAAATAACAGAAACTATTCTTTCTGATCAATCTAATCAAGAGTTCGTACTAAAACAACACCAAATAATTTAAGATTCATAATACTCAATCCAACACAAAGAACTTCAAGGAGTGCCCCAAGATTTCTACCGGAGAAACAAAGACAAGAACGTGCATCGACCCCTATGCATAGATTACCCCAATGTCACCACGGGAATCCGCAAGTTGAATGCCAAAATACATATCAAGTGAATCAATACGATACCCCATTATCACGACGAGTATTCAATTGCAAGACATATATCAAGAGTTCTCAAATCTATTAAAGTATTCAATCCGATAACAACGAAATCTCAAAGGGAAAACTCAATTCATCACAAGAAGAGTATAGAGAGGAGAAACATCATATGATCCATCTATGTTAACAAAGCCCATGATATATCAAGATCGTGACATCTCAAGATCACGAGAGAGAGAGAGAGATTAAACACATAGCTACTGGTACAAACCCTTAGCCCCGAGGGTGGACTACTCCCTCCTCATCGTGGTGGCCGTCGGGATGATGAAGATGGCCACCAGTGATGATCTCCCCCTCAAGCAGGGTGCCGGAACGGGCTCCCGATTGGTTTTCGGTGGCTACAAAGGCTTGAGGCGGCGGAACTTCTCATCTTGGGCTACTCGAAGGGTTTCGGAATATTTGGGAATTTATAGTACAAAGAGGGGGTGCGGGAGGCCATCGAGGTGGGCACAACCCACCTGGGCGCGCCAGGGGGCCGTGGCGCGCCCTGGTGGGTTGTGCCCCCTCGGGGCACCCCCCAGGTACAGCTCTGGCCCATTGGGTTCCTTCTGGTCCAAAAAAATCTCCAAAAATTTTCGTGGTGTTTTGACTCTGTTTGATATTGATTCCTATGATGTAAAATACAAGCAAAAAACAGCAACTGGCACTGGGCACTGGGTCAATAGGTGAGTCCCGAAAAATGATATAAACTTGCTATAAAATGATTGTAAAACATCCAAGAATAATAAAATAATAGCATGAATACTTCATAAATTATAGATACATTGGAGATGTATCACCGTCTCCCGTTCGAAAGGGCGGCATCTATGAATATGCATGTCTTTTGCATATTTATAACCGTCATCCTTTTGAATTCTCCAACGATATCCATGGACAGCCCAAGTATGTGTAGATTGAGTTCGTTTTCCCATATGCTCTGCTCCGGATCCGATGGAGAATTTTGTTAGTGCCTCCATGTTGTTCTCCGGGTACACATCCCCTCTGTTTATTGCCGAGACGTGTATCAGGAGAACAGTGGGGAGGTGCTGCCAAAATTCTGCGTCGGATTCGGAGCAGAGCATGGGAAAATGAACCCAATCTACACATACTTAGGTGGGATTAGGACCTAACTTTACCTATTAGCGTGTAGGTTGCATGGACGTAATAAAACTGACAAACTTGATATATATTTCTTGTGTGTCCAGTATCTAGGCAAGATGAATGATCGTGCGTGGATGTACACCGGTCACACTAGTCAGAAAGACATGACCAATGAATGGTTTACAAAAACCATGGGGTTTGTGAGAGCCGCATTTGCAAAAGGCTCGGAAAGAATCTGGTGCCCCTGTGTCCGGTGCGACAACTTTAAAAAGAGTACAAAGGGTGAAATGGGTAAACACCTGTAGAAGTGGGGTTTTACACCTGATTATATGGTGTGGACTTTTCATGGTGAGTATTCTCAATGTGTCGAAGCTGAGGTGGTCCGTCGTCGCACCGACGAGCATGGTACCGGGATTGAAGACATGGTGCAAGACTTTGATGATGCACATGATTCAGACGATGAGATGGAGGAATTTGCAAAGGCCTTTTATGAAATGTTGGAGTCTTCAAAATTTCCTCTCCACGAGCACACTAAGCTTTGTTAGCTGGATGACATCACGCAAGTAATGGCTCTGAAGGCTCAATTCAACCTGGAAAGAGAATGCTACGATGCGATGATGACAATATTTGGACGCTTTCTACCCAAAGGACATGTAATGCTTGCAAACCTTTACCAGTTGAACAAAATCCTCCGTGTACTTAAGATGACCTATGAGAAGATAGATGCCTGTGAGAATGGATGTGCCTTACTTAGGCTTGAGTATGCGGACTTGAACTATTGTCCCATTTGCAAGTCTTCCAGGTATATTGTGGTAGATAACGGTATGGGTGAGAAGATTAAGACCAAAATCGCCGTTAATGTTCTTCGGTAAATGCCAACCGTACCAAGACTTCAATGTCTTTTCACAGTCGAAGAGACAGCCAGACAGATGACATGGCACAAATTGGGCAAAAGAACCGAACTAGATGCAGATGGGAATCAGATGTTGGTACACACTTCACATGCTTTTGCGTGGAAGCACTTCGATGCATTACATAAGGATAAAGCGGCAGATCCAAGGCATCCTCGAGTCGCCATCAGCACAGATGGGTTCAGTGTGTTTGGTATGGCGGCAACCCAATATAGTTGTTGGCATGTATTTGTCATTCCACTCAATCTCCTCCCCCGGACAAATTATGCAAAGAAAGAGCATTTTCCCAAGTTGATAATTCCAAGGCCCAACTATCCGGGGAAGAATATGAATGTGTGAATGTATCCGCTTAAGGACGAATTGCAAGAAGCTTGGGATAATGGGATCAAGACATACAATGCCGCTACAAAACAAAAATTCATGATGCATGTGTGGTACATGTACTCGATGCATGACTTGCCGGCATATGCGCTATTCGTTGGCTGCTGCGTGCATGGAAGGTTCCCATGCCCCACATGCAAGGCAGCTCTTCATTTTCGTTGACTGTAGGCGGGTCACAGGTTTTCTTGCTTTGACTTTCATAGACAGTTCCTGGATCCTCGCCATAAGTTTAGAAAAGAAAAGAAGAATTTCATCAAAGGTAGAGTTTTCAAAAACTCTGCACCACCTGCGTTGACAGGCCAACAGACCCTGGATCATTTAAATGCTATCGAGCCTGATCCATAGCGTGCAAGGTATATCAAAGGCTATAATTCGCAACACGCCTCGACTCACAAGACATGCTTATGGGGTCTGCCTTACTTCAAAGGCCTCCTTTGCCCACACAACATTGACGCCATGCACACCGAAAAGAATATCGTCGCGGCCCTTTTTGGTACATTATTCGGCATAGAGGGGAAGTCAACAGATAATCCTAAGGCTAGAGTCGATCAAGAGTCTCTATGTGATAGACCGTTACAAAACATGCGACAACCGAAAGGAAAGCAGAAATGGACAAAGCCAAAGGCATGGTTCAATCTTGGAAGGTCAGCTATGAGGCAAATGATCTTGTGGGTGAAAATGCAGTTGATGTTCCCCGACGGGTATGTAACGAATCTAAAGAGGGGAGCGAGTCTTGACAAACTGAAAATATTTGGTCTCAAGAGTCATGATTGGCACATATGGCTTGAGCGGGTAATGCCGATGATGCTACGTGGATTTATCACTGAGGATGAATGGCTAGTACTGGTAGAGCTGAGCTATTTCTTGCGTTCTCTTTGTGTCAAAGGACTATCGCCTGGCGTGCTATATGAAATGGAAGAGTTGGCGTCGGAGCTGATCTACAAGTTAGAGAAGATCTTTCCACCGGGCTTCTTTGCAGCATTTGATTTTGCATCTCCCGACCGAGGCAAGATTGGGGGGGGGCATGCAAAATCGTTGGTGCTTCACAACTGAGAGGATGCAGAAGACACTTCGAGCAAAATGTAAAAATAAACGTAGAATTGAAGCATTGATGGCCGAGGCATTCATTACTAAGGAGGCGGCAAACTTCGTGACAGCACACTACGAAGCCAAAAATCGTCATTTGCATAATCCGATGCCTCGGTACAATGATGGCAACCCTAAAAAAGGTCAATCCAACCTCAGCCTATTCAAAGGGAAGCTCGCACTAGCTGGTGCTTCGAAAGGAATAGCGTTGGATGTCGAAGAATGGCAGACCATTTCGTTGTATATCTTCAACAACCTAACAGAAGTGCGGCCGTACATGGAGTAAGTTCTCGGTACATTGTTTCGCAACTTCTAATTGCTTTGAACTGCTCTTATTCGTGGATATTTGATACAATCGATACGTCGCCAAATGCTCGGATGGAGTAGTGATCCAAAAGGATTCCATCAAAGAGTATGAGCTTCTGGCAAAGCATGGAGGCGGCTATCCTGTTTTCATCTCTTGGTTCGAACAAACGTTAATTTCCATTAGACCATTTCTTCGTCTAATTTGCGGCTAATGCAACAATCCCTTCGTATTATACTTGTAGGCTAATTCAGAGTCCATGGACGCCGAATTGAGACAAGTCGCTAATGGTTTTGACTATAAGGTTCGTTCATTTGACAAATACGACGTCAACGGGTATCACTTTCGTACCTTTGGCAAAGAGCTATCTACGGTCGGCCGAAAGTCTACAAATTGTTGTGTCTATACTATTGGCAAAGGAGGTACCGAGTATTATGGAAGAGTTGAAGCAATTTATGAACTTCTATTCTATGGTGAAAACCCATCGAACGTCGTAGTCTTCAAATGCTATTGGTTTCAGCCGAAGGAGACTAGAAGGACCCATGAACATATAGGGCTAGTCGAAATCAAACAAAGCACCCATTTAGATGTTCCCGATGTCTATATTATGGCTCAACAAGCGACCCAAGTTTTCTATCTACCGTGGGCCCACCAAACTGATCCAAATATGAATGGTTGGGATGTCGTTTATGAAGTCCCGCCACATTTTAGACCACCTCCCCTCAATGAAGAGGATTATGAACCTCACATTAACCGAGACACATATGAAGGAGAATTCTTCCACGAAACACGTCTTTCCAAAAAATGTTTCGAGAACCGCTGTACTTCACCCTAGAACATTGAAGTAGACAGTGACTATGAATCTGACTTCACCCCTGAGATGGAACAAGAAGAGGTTACTGCTGCGGATGACCTGTAAATGCTTGATCGATTACATAAAGGAGGACTTCCACATGTTGTTACCGATAGTGATGATGATGATGATGATGCATTTATTGATGATAGTGATGATAATGATGCATTTATTGATCCTGGAGCATATATAGACGATCAAGATTATTATTAGTTCATGTCAGGTATTCAATTTTTATTATATACATGATGATGATACACTTAAATTATATACATGTCGGTATTCAATTTTTATTATTCATGTCGGTATTCATTTTTTTATGTTGTACTAATTTCGTTTACTCTTTGTCATGGCAGGTGTTGAAAGATGGTGAGCGCGGGTCTAGAGCGTTCCGCAGCTCCTTCTTCGTCAGCACGTGGTGGGATGGGTACTTCCATTCCACCCTAGCATCTCCGGAGAGCGTTGCTCGACTGTATGTAGACATAGGCATGCTCTTCTTCATTGGCGTCGTTGCCCACCGGGAGAGGAGGTCGAGAGAGGTAGCCAGGTTGCTATGACTTCCTCGCCGCCACCCCAGCTGATTCACCTGAGCACAAGACAGCCATGATGGACTCGTTTGAGGAGGATGCTACGCGAACTTCGGTCCATGAGCCTAGGGTCGATGAGCCTTTGTCCCACGAGACTCTTGTCCCACACGCTTCGTCCCACGAGACTCCGGGGCAGAGCAAGGATCAGGATACGTCCCAATAGACCCAATGGGATAGTTGGCCGGAGCCGAGTGGCCATGCTGATGGTGGCGGGGATGGTTTTTCTGATAGTGAGGACGAGGTGGTTGAGGGGGCCACCGTCTACCAGCGTGGTAGTACACGGCTGCCGCCTGTGCCGGCGACCCGCGAGCAGAGGTGGCCGATTAGGCCTAATGGGGAGAAGTAAGTGCATTTACTCTTTTTTAATCTTTTTCCTTCATGTTTCTTCAAATATCTAATGCATTGGCTTGGTCATACTACAGGGGTTGGATTCACCCCAAGAATGCCCACAGGCCCAACTCCGTCCTTGGTGTGATTTGCCGGCAAAACTTTTCGGCGTTTGTCACGATGCCCAATGAGGGCCGGGTTCGAGAGACATGATTGACCTAGGAGCACTACTTGGCTGCCCCGGCCCCGTCGGAGGAGAGGATCGACGGTGTCTTGTGCCACAGGAGGGCCGACATGGTGATCAGTTAGTTTTGGATAATTTATCCTTTACACAATTAAAAATCAACAATAGCTATTTATTGTACTAATCAGTGTTGTCTCGTTTGATTGCATACCTTCCACAGGTGTGAGGAGGGGTATGAGGAGTCCGCCGCAAAGTTTATCGATACCGAGTGCAGGAGCCTACTACAAAACTTACGGCACGAGGCTCGACCGCAGGCTGTTCGAGACTACTATGCCTCGCGGAAAGTTAAGAAGGAAAAGACAACGTGCCACGGAAGTCTTTGGAGAAGGATCAATACATGAAGGTAATTACCTTTTCTTAAGGCCTTGTACTTAGTTTCCTTGATATTATTCATAGGCGTAGCGCTCAAATTATTCTTTACTCACTTAGGTGCCCCCGAGATGGTGTGCGGATAAGATGGATTGTTGGGAGGTGTTGGTGGATGAGTGGTTCTCAGAGCAATGGATAGACGTCCACAATAATGCCAAGGACCGGTGTGCCAAAATGGCTGGTGTGCCACACCATCAAGGCAGCGCCAACTTATATCAGTTCAGGCAGAACTGGGTATGTGGTCTGCTTCATGATTCATGCAATTCATTCTTGATGCTAGCTTGAGCCCTTTACTAATAGTTTGTTCCTCTCTCTTTTAGGTGCATCATAATAACACAGAGGTGCCAGAGGTGTACGACCTCTATGGCATGGCCCATACTGCCTCTTACAAGAAGGCAAAGGCATTCTCTGAGTCTAACCTCGATCATCCCAAGAACTTCACCAACATATCCTCCCACCACAAGCTCGTGAGGTACAGAGATGTGGGGAAGGCGTTGAATGGGGAGGACTTTAACCCGAGCCAGCATCCTATTGATCCAGAGCTGGTGATGGTAGCTGGCAACGAGAGGCCCCATGGCTCAATAGCTATTGGAGATGGACTTATACGCTGTCCTAGCACTCTTCGGGAGATCAAGGCGCGCCAAACAAGCTCTTGTCTTGAGATAAGGCCTCGTCCATGGCCAGTCGAGCTCACCATCGAGGTTAGTTATACAAACTCAGATATATTTCCTCCATTACATTGTCTGTGCGAACAAATATGATTACAATGATAACGAGGGGTTGTGTTTTAGGCTGCTATTCAGAAAGAGAGAGAGAGAGAGAGAGGCAACCCAGGCGCTTCTGGAGGATAGGGACTGGCAGGCGGCGAAGATGGAGAGGGGGTTGGAGGAGAGGACGGCTAGGTTGTTGGAGGAGGAGAGGGCACGGAACGATGCGTCTCATTGGGCCATGTACGAGCTCATCATGGTAAGTTGCTTCTTCTTATTATCCAAATCATGCACTACAGGTTCGTTTCATTAATAACCAATATGATTGACTTGTCAAAACCAAATGTGCAGTCTATGTGCGAGAAGACCGGCCAGACCCCTCCATCGATGCCAGTCATTACCACAGCAAGAACGGTGAGTTTTATTTCAATGGTCATTAGTTATCAGTCTTAACATTTTAGTGTCATCATGCTAACGAGACTTTGCAAATTATCTTTGGTGCAACATAACTCCCGAGCCGCATCGCATGACCCTTCTCTAGGGCATCCTTCTCCAGGTGACAACGGCCCGAGCAACCCGAGTGATTCACCTTCATGATGACAAGGACGGTAAGTTTTATCTAGTGTTTTGCTTAACAAATGCATAATGACCTATACTTAGCTTATTTAGTTCATTTATGACATAATTAGCTTACTTAGGTCAAAAATGATGTAATAACGTTGGTTAGCCCATAAATGTCATATGCTTAGCTTATTTTCCTCCAAATGGACATAATAATCTTACTTAGCTCCAAAATGACCTAGTTTACCTTGGTTAGCTCATAAATGACCTATACTAAGCTTATTTTCCTCCAAAAGGTCATAATAATCTTACTTAGCTTCAAAATGACTTAGTTTACCTTGGTTAGCTCATAAATGACCTATACTTAGCTTTGTTTCCTCCAAAATGACATAATAAACTTACTTACCTCCAAAATGACCTATTTTACCTAAGTTAGCTCTTAAATGACCTATACTTAGCTTTGTTTTCTCCAAAATGACATAGTAAGCTTACTTAGCTCCGAAATGACCTATTTTACCTAAATTAGCTCTAAAATGACCTATACTTAGCTTTGGTTCCTACAAAATGATATAATAAGCTTACTTAGCTCCAGAATGACCTATTTTACCTAGGTTAGCTCTAAAATGACCTATACTTAGCTTTGTTTCCTCCACAATGACATAATAAGCTTAGTTAACTAAAAAATGACATAATAGCCTTGGTAACCTCATAAATGCCATATACTTAGCTTATTTTCTTGCAAAATGACACAATAAGCTTAGTTAGGTCGAAAATGGCATATAATTACCTAGGTTAGCTCTAAAATGACAAAAATAAGCAATAAGAAGAAGAAAAACAAGAGGAGAAAGAGAAAGAGAAGAAAAACGCTTCTTCTTCATCATCATCTTCTTCTTCTAGATCTTCTTCTACTTCTTTTAGTATTCTTCTTATAACTTTCTTATTTCCAATTTTGCAAATTTGATTCACTTCACGATAGCTTGCTTTAAGAGAGTGCTAGTGTTTACTTTCTGTTTTCATTTTGTATCGATGAACTTATGTGGAACTTCCTACCTATGGATGAAACTGTTGTAATATGGATGAAACTATGTATGTATGGATGAAACTATTGTAATATGGTGAATATTGCACTTTTGATTTAATATGTTTGTTGGATGATCATATTCATATGGCCTGGATATGGGTTTTGTGAAATATATATGTATATCATACATTTTTCTTGTGAAAATGCTTGGATATATCAAAAAATAAATATAAAATAGGAAATATAGTCACTTTGTCATGTGCCAACGGGGCTAACCTGGCGCATGCGTCGTCCATGAGCTTTGCCGTCTGCATGGCCTACATGGTTGACGTCAAATACCTTTGCCGTACACTGAGCAAAAGCAGATGGCAAAGGCCCCGTTTACCATAGCTTTGTGTGCCGGATGTGGGGCCGTTTGCTGGCTGACGGCAAAGGTGTTTGCCATCCGCAGGCCTATCCTTTGCTGTCTGCCATGTTAGATGGCAAAGTGCCTGATTCTTGCAGTGTATGTCTTTGGACAACACCAGGATCCATCAAGGACCTAGTCAACAACGTTAATCTCACATAATCCGACGACCTCTCAAGACTTTTTCTCACAAGGCCCGCTCGTTGAATACTACCTCCTCTAAAGGAGCACCCTCCAGGAGAACAAAAGCGCAGACATGCAATAAGACACAGTAAAGGACTTCAAGCCATTTGTAAAGGTCTTGTCTAAAGCTTTTTTCTCTGTAAAACTTTAATTTCACATATCTGTAACAGTTGCTTGAATAGATCGAAGTGTGCGAATAAAAAGTTTATCAGAAATAAAGACCAATTTTACGGTCCTATGGCAGTTATTTGTCTTGCACAAGCCTTTTCATTTCCCCTCTTTTCTTCATCACTCTCCGGTACAAAAACAAGCTAGTTCGATACACATCTTGGACGCAACCGGCTAATCGACTGGGGGCTCGGCCATTCAGCTCGCCCCAAGCATCACTCTGACACCACAATTTTTTTCAAGTGTTCGACGTCTTGGATATTGCGTTATATGCATTGGTCTCGAATTATGTCTTGGGTCAAAAGTTGGGTTACTCGGCTCCTATGTTTACCCCTTTATGTTCCGCTTATTCAACTAAAAGGGTAAAGGGAGAACCACTATGATTGTACTTCTAGTTTGTCTAGTTAAGTACCTCGATGGAGAAAGCCGAAAACTGACTGGCATAATAAGCGCGAACCAGTCTGCGATCCGATGACAAGTGTCAAACCAAGATCTGATAGAAGTTCACTGTGTTCAAATGAAGGGTTTGTAGTAACACAAGCTATGTGATGCGGGGTTTTCAACAATGCTAAACACCAAACATCACAAAGCAAAGGAGGCTAGTCCTTACTCCCCGCATTTAAGATCCTACGGTTAAGTGAAAGCAATAAAGTCACATAGTCTGATTGGCTTGTTTTCTTCCGAACTACCGCCTACCGATACCAAGATGTTGGCTAAGGGTAATAGTGCGGATATTGAAAACACCCCTTTTAGTATCTATAGGGGGGTTGAAGCCGATGACTGGCAACTTTTGGAGTTAAAACAACCACATAGGAGTCAAAGTTAACAAAAGCATAGTATAACATATACCATGCAAATTCATAGACATTAAGATATAATAAAGTTTCAACCATTAGTCGGAAGGTAGTACTTTCACTAAAAAATTACATCCTTTAGACACAAGGCTTCTATGGCCCAAGCATCGTCCATAACAGCGAGGAAGTGCAACTCGGGGCGCCTATGTCCTTTCCTCGACGGCGGAGGATCGGTGGCCATCTCGAGCGGCTTTAGCTTTGGCCAGTGCACTACGGTCGTTGAGAATGCCATCCGAGCTCCCTCAATACATGCAGAACATGTCAGGGCATCAACCCGGGGCACGACAGCGACCAACCTTTTCACCAAGCCGAAGTAGCTTCCCGACAACGGCTCTGTAGGCCATAGCCGGATACAGAGATCCTTCATGGCTGGTTCGGTTATGTGGTGCAAATCCATTAGCTGTTTCACCTGATTGGAGACAAGGAGTGGCTGCTCAGGGGCCTGAAACTGCTCCTAGAATAGCCGTTGATCAGCATCCCCTTCATGGGAGGCATAGTGTTGCGCCGCATCCTCCGCACTCTTAGGTAAATCCGCAAATGCGCCTAGAGAACGCCACACTCGACTGAGCAACAAAACCCTTTTTCACCAACGGGCACTGCAGTAAGTATTCCTTACCACTTCAATCTGCTTTATTCAGTGGAGTTCCTTATCATGGCGCTGCACCTCCATGCATGCCTCCTGGAGGGTTACAGAGTTCAAGGACAACTTGATAGCTTGCTCCTCGCTCTTCTGCTCAAGGGCATCACACTTAGAGATGGTGTCCTTGAGCTCATGTTGCACTTCCACAACCTTGGCTTCATGCCTGTTACTTTTGGATTTCGCTGATAACATATCGGCAACGGCTTGTTCGGTAGTCGTCTTATGTTCGGTGGTCTCCTGCCTCGCCTTCCATAGTTTGGACTTGAGATTCTCAATCTCCTTGGCCATGGCTGCATTGAGCATTCACATGTTAATTTTTTAGGATACAACCATGAAAATTCATCACTCATATGCAGTAAATAAATACATTTGTTGAGTTCGGACTTACCTTGTGCGCCATCAAACCGCTTGTTCAGGCAGTCGAGCTCGTCTTTGGAGCTTTTTAGCTTCCAATTCATCTCTGCCAACTCCACAACACTAGGGGTTGTGGTCAATGGCATGGCCTGTATAAACCATTACCACATGTCAGATTCCCAAGTTATTACATTCTAAAATCCTCTGTCCGAATGTTTTTCACATTCCAGCAGAGTCTTGGGGGTTGCGGCTAAATTCAAACAAAAAAGGAATTTTAGTTCATACTTTTATCACATTCGACCCCTGCGTGAGTTCTTCTGAACTCACACAAGGCTCGGGTCTACTAAGTATGGAAATTGCATATAAATCCAAGCATACTTTGAAAAACGGTGCCATACTATGTAAATTACCTTGAAGCCTGCTAGCAGGTTGCCGAAGGCTTCCTTGAATCCGCTATCAACAGATTGAATACCTTGTAGTGCCGTGCTCAGGAGGGCGCGGTGCTCTTTGGCGATGGAGGAATCATTCAGACCCTCCTCCATCATGGCCGTCCACCAGATTGAATCTGATCTGTCATGGGCGGCTCCGGGTGCGACATTGCAACTTCTCCCCTTGGAGAAGATAGAGTATATGGCTCCGGAGGCTTGGAGGCCTTCGGAATAGCCTCTGAAGAAAGCTCGGGTTGACCGAGCAGTCCTCCTTTGCTTGCCAAGAGGGACTCGCCCTCCTGGTCTTTGGGAACTGAGGTGTTAACCTCGGCCATGAATTCATTGTCCCCACCCCTTGTATCCAGCTCGGCGAGGGTATTTTTGGCCACCACCTCCTCAATGGCCGGGGGAAGGGAGTTATGGGACGCGGTCCCACTCTCTGCCAGTTCGGCTGGTAGAGATTCCCCTTCCAAGGCTTGGTTGATGGGGACGTCGCATGGTGGGCTGCATTGAAAAAAGCATGTGTATATCTAGTAACAAAAACCTTCAAAGTGAAAAGATGATATAATCTTCAGATTCATACCTTTGCGCCCAGGGTTTGACTTTGAGGGTCCTTCGACGAACCCTTTCAAAATCCTCGGACTCCTTGCCGGAGTGCGGAACATCATCAAACAGGGCCACTTTAGCTTTGCATTGCCTTTTTTTGGCAGTGGGAGCTAGATATCCCTCGTCGTCTTCGGACATCGCCCTCTTCTTGGTGTGGGAGGAGTCACTCTCCTCCCCATCTTCTTCCTACTCTTCTTCAAGAGTAGAAGGGGTATGTGTATCCTCGGACCCATTGTTCATAGGACCATTTGAACGAAGACCTCGAGTCCTCTTCTTCTCCTCCATCTTCTCTTCTTTCTTCTTCGGCACCATGTACATCTTTTTGGCCAACATGGTCGTTAATAAGGTCGTCTTGGGGCCTTCGGGCAACGGTGCCGAGCAGTTGATCCGCTTGGATTTCTCCAACCAGATCTACAGAAGAAAGAGGGGTACGAACCTTATCAAAAGAGAAAAATACGAACACAAGTAATAAAATCTTACTGGTCCAGGGGGATTCGAGGCCTCGATGCCCATGTCTTCCCCCTCGGCTGGCCAAGTATTTTGCAGCTTGAACAACACCTTCAACAGCTTGTCGTGTTTGATGCGGGAGAAGTGTTGCACAGTGACCGGGTCATGCAGACTGTAATCCCACAAAGGGCAGCCCGATCCTGACAGGGGAGGAGGCGGCGGTGCAACATGACCTGAACTACGTTGGTCAGCTCAATCTTCTTCGTCCACACGATGAGGATGCACCTTTGCAGCGCCTTCACTTCCATAGCTTCCCCCTGATACGTCTCCAATGTATCTATAATTTTTGATTGTTCCATGCTATTATATTATCTGTTTTGGATGTTTTATATGCATTAATATTCTATTTTATATTATTTTTGGGACTAACCTATTAACCTAGTGCCCAGTGCTAGTTTCTGTTTTTTTCCTTGTTTTTGAGTATTGCAGAAAAGGAATATCAAATGGATTCCAAACGGAATAAAATTCTATGATGATTTTTCTTGGACCAGAAGAAACCCAACGGACTTGGAGAAGAGGCCAGAAGAGCCACGGGTGGGCCACAAGCCACCCTGGCGTGGCCGAGGGGCGCCCCCTGGCTTGTGGGCCCCCCGTAGCTCTTCCAACCCTAATCTTTGTCCTATAAATTCAGAATATTCCCCCAATACCAAAAAGAGCCACGATAATACTTTTCCGCCGCTGGAGCCTCTGTTCTTGAGTGATCCAATCTTGGAGCCTTTTCCGGTAATCTGCCGGAGGGGGATTCGATCATGGAGGGCCTCTACATCAACTCCATTGCCCTTCCGATGATGCGTGAGTATTTCACCACAGACCTACAGGTCCATAGCTAGTAGCCAGATGGCTTCTTCTCTCCCTTTGTTCTTAATACCATGTTCTCCATGATCTTCATGGTGATCTATTCGATGTAATACTCTTTTGCGGTGTGTTTGTCGAGATCCGATGAATTGTGGGTTTATGATCAGATTATCTATGAATATTATATGAGTCTTTTCTAATTCTTATATGCATGATTTCATATCTTTGCAAGTCTCTTCGAGTTATTGGTTTGGTTTGGCCAACTAGATTAGTAATTCTTGCAACGGGAGAAGTGCTTAGTTTTGGGTTCAATCTTGCGGTGTCCTCACCCAGTGATGTGGTAGGGGTAGCGAGGCACGTATTTGTATTGTTGCCATCAAGGATAAAAATATGGGGTTTTCATCATATTGCTTGAGTTTATCCCTCTATATCATGTCATCTTACCTAATGCGTTACCATGTTCTTCATGAACTTAATACTCTAGATGCAGGCAGGAATCAGTCGATGTGTGGAGTAATAGTAGTAGATGCAGAATCATCTCGATCTACTTGACACAGACATGATGCCTATATGCATAATCATTGCCTTGGACATCGTCATAACTACATGCTTTTCTATCAATTGCTCGACAGTAATTTGTTCACCCATCGTATTATTTTCCTTCAAGAGAGAAGCCTCTAGTGAAACCTATGCCCCCCTGATCTATTTTCCATATTATATTTTCAGATCTATAAACCAAAAGTATAAAAAATACCTTGCTGCAATTTTATTTACTTTTTACTTCTAGCAATATTTTATATCTTTCTCTTTCAAATCTAATTCTTGCAAGTAACCATGAAGGGATTGACAACCCCTTTATAACATTGGGTGCAAGTGTTTGATTGTTTGTGTAGGTGCATAAATTGGGGCCTTGCTTGTTTCTCCTACTAGATTGATACCTTGGTTCTCAATAACTGAGGTAAATACTTATCTACTTTGCTACATCACCCTTTCCTCTTCAAGGGAAAACCAACGCAAGCTCAAGAAGTAGCCAGAAGGATTTCTGGCGCCATTGCCGGGGAGGATACACATCAAGCCTACCAAGTACCCATCACAAACTCATCTCTTGCATTTACATTATTTTCCATTTGCCTCTTGTTTTCCTCTCCCCCAATTCTAAAACAATTTTTAGAAAAAAACAAAAAGATTTGCCTTTTTATTCGCCCTTCTTCCATTCGCCTTTTCGTTTGCTTTTTGTCTGCTCGTGTGTTAGATTGCTTAAACTCATGGCTGGCCTTACTACTATCGCTAGTACTCCCGAGAGTGAAGTTCTTAATTTTAAGCAAAGGGAGGGAGAAAACTTAAAATATGCTTGGCATAGAATTTTCAATGCTCAAAATAGATCTACTCGTAAGCAATCTACTACCGTTCTCCTTCACAATTTTTATGTGGCTATCTATCCATGGAATAGATATGTTCTAGATACCATTATGGGAGGAAATTTCTTGGGAAGCCATGCCCTTGATTCTTATAGTGCTATGATAAATTTGGTAGGTTCACCCCCACCTATGGTTAATGAAACAATCTTAACTTTGGAACATGTGATGTGAAGACTTGATATTATTGAAAATAAAGTTGCTACTATTGATATTATTGAAAACTTGGATAGAAAGATTCATAATCATATTACTCAATATGGGTCTAAGTAGGAGTTACTTTAAAAAATCTAAGGGAAAAAGAACCTATAGTTAATGAAAAATTGGATCAAGATTCCTCTAGAATTGGCAAGCTAGAGGACATTATTACCAACTTGGGTTCCGCTTTTGCCTCAGTTCAAACTACTCCAAATTATCCTCCTTCTAAGATTGTCAAGTTTGTTTATGTTCCTAAAAATAAGGGTGGATCCTCTAGAAAAGAGGATGAAGATCTTAAGATGATAAGTATTCATCCCAACTTTATTAGTATTGTTAGGGAACCAATTGCCACAAGTGAATCTCTTGAATTTTTGCCTAGGAGCATTATTATCGATAAGAGCAAAGAATCTCCTAGGGTTTATAAGTGTGCAATTTAGAAGTTGCATACCAAAGATGACAATACCTAGATCTATTGCGTTATGCCTAGCTAGGGGCGTTAAACAATAGCGCTTGTTAGGAGGCAACCCAATTTTACTTTTATGTTTTTGTTTTTGCTTTTGTTTTCGAGTGTTTCACACATTATTACCTCTGTAGTAATTGTGTTTTTGTGTTTTTATTAGTTTTTGAGCCAAGTAAGACCTTTGGGATGGTCTATGGTGATTGTTGATTTGTTCTTGCTGAAAAATAGAAACTTTTGTGCCCAGTCCAAGAATTTTGTAAATTTATCAGAGCGACTAATGAGTCTGAAAATTTTACACAAGATTCATATACAAATTTCCCATGTTGTCGAAATTGTTCAGAAGTTTTGGAGTTACAGAAGTATTCAAAGTTTACATATTGCTACAGAATGTTCTGTTTTTGACAGATTCTGTTTTCTTTGTGTTGTTTACTTATTTTGATGTATCTATGGGTTGTATCGGGGGGTATGAACCATGGAGAAGTTGGAATACAGTAGATATTACACCGATATAAATAAGGAATGATTTCACAACAGTACTTAAAGTGGTGATTTTTTATATTAACCGATCTCACGAGTTTTCTGTTAAGTTTTGTGTTGTGAAGTTTTCAAGTTTTGGGTAAAGATTTGATGTGCTATGGAATAAGGAGTGGCAAGAGCCTAAGCTTGGGGATAACCAAGGCACCTCAAGGAATCAATGATGCCAAAGAGCCTAAGCTTGGATATGCCCCGGAAGGCATCCCCTCTTTCGTCTTTAGTTCATCGGTACATTTACTTGAGGCTATATTTTTATTCACCACATGATATTTGTTTTGCTTGGAGCATGTTGTATGATATGAATCTTTGCTTTTTAGTTTGCCACAATCATCCTTACTGCAAACATATTTTGAGAGAGACACGCATGAATCGTGAATTTATTAGAATACTCTATGAGCTTCACTTATATCTTTTGAGCTAGGCAATTTTGCTCTAGTGCTTCACTTATATATTTTTAGAGCACGGTGGTGTTTTATTTTATAGAAATATTTGAACTCTCGTACCTTGCTTATATTGTTTTGAGAGTATTTAAACAACATGGTAATTGGTTTAGGTTATGAATTACCCCTAATATAATGGGCATCCAAAAGGGACATAATAAAAACTTTCATATAAAGTGCATCGAATATTATGAGTAGTTTTATTCCTTGCATAAAGTTTTGAGATATAAAGATGGTGATATTATGGTTATCCTAGTGAGTAATTGTGAATTGGTAAAAATATTTGTGTAAAGGTTTGTGATTCCCGTAGCATGCACGTATGGTGAACCGTTATGTAATGAAGTCAGAGCATGATTTGTTTATTGATTGTCATCCTTTGTGTGAGGGTCGGGAGCATGTGATGGTTAACTCCTACCAACCTCTCCCCTGGGAGCATGCGTCTAATACTTTGCTTCGATGACTAATAGACTTTTGCAATAAGTATGTGAGTTATTTATGACTAATTTGAGTCCATGGATCGTACACACTCTCACCCTTCCACCTTTGCTAGCCTCTCTAGTACCGCACAACTTTCGCCGGTGCATTACACCCACCATGTATCCTTCATCAAAACAGCCACCATACCTACCTATTATGGCATTTCCATAGACATTCCAAGATATATTTCCATGCAACTTCCATCGTTCCGTTTAGTATGACACGCACCATCATTTTCATATTGATTTGCATGATCGTAAGATAGCTAGCATGATGTTTTCATGGCTTGTCTGTTTTTTGATGTCATTTTCTATGCTAGATCATTGCACAACCCGGTACACCACCGGAGGCATTCATATAGAGTCATATTTTGTTCTAGTTTCAAGTTGTAATTCTTGAGTTATAAGTAAATAAAAGTGTGAAGATCATTATTATTAGAGCATTGTCCCATGTGCGGAAAGGATGATGGAAGCTATGATTCCCTCACAAGTTGGGATGAGACTCTAGACTTTATGAAAAAATAAAAGAGGCCAATGAAGCCCAAATAAAAAAGAGAGGCCAATGATGCCCACCCAAAAAAAGAGAGAGAAAAGAGAGAAGGGACAATGCTACTATCTTTTTTCCCACTTGTCCTTCCAAGTAGCACCATGATCTTCATGATAGAGCGTCTCCTATTTTGTCACTTTCATATACTATTTGGAATTTTTCATTATATAACTTGGCTTGTATATTCCAATGATGGGCTTACTCAAATTGTCCTAGGTCTTCTTGAGCAAGTGAGTTGGATATACACCCACTTAGTTTCTTTTTGAGCTTTCACACACTTATATCTCTAGTGCATCTGTTGCATGGCAATCCCTACTCACTCACATTGTTATCTATTAATGGGCATCTCCATAGCCCATTGATACGTCTAGTTGATTGATACGTCTCCAACATATTGATACGTCTCCAACATATTGATACGTCCATTTTGCATCATGCTTTTATATTGATATTTATTGCATTATGGGCTGTTATTACATGTTATGGTACAATTCTTATGCCTTTTCTCTCTTATTTTACAAGGTTTACATGAAGAGGGAGAATGCCAACAACTGGAATTCTGGACTGGAAAATGAGCAAATCTAGGAAGCACCAGGAGGTGACAAGCTTGGCAGGCACGGCCACCCCCTGGCCACGCCTAGAGGGTTTGTGACCCACCTGGCAGGTCCCCGACACCCATCTTCTGCTATATGGAGGGTTTTGACCTGGAAAAAATCAAAAGGAAGCTTTCGGGACAAAGCACCGCCGTCTCGAGGTGGAACTTGGACAGAACCAATCTAGAGCTCCGACAGAGTTGTTCTGCCGAGGAAACTTCCCTCTCGGAGGGGGAAATCGAAGACATTGTCATCACCAACGATCCTCTCATCGATAGGGGGTCAATCTCCATCAACATCTTCATTAGCACCATCTCCTCTCCAAACCCTAGTTCATCTCTTGTATCCGATCTTTGTCTCGAACCTCAGATTGGTACCTATGGGTTGCTAGTAGTGTTGATTACTCCTTGTAGTTGATGCTAGTTGGTTTACTTGGTGGAAGATCATATGTTCAGGTCCTTTTATGATAATTAATAGTCCTATGATTATGAACATGAACATGCTTTGTGAGTAGTTACATTTGTTCCTGAGGACATGGGATAAGTCTGGTTATAAGTAATCATGTGAATTTGGTATTCGTTCGACATTTTGATGAGATGTATGTTGTCTCTCCTCCAGTGGTGTTATGTGAACGTCGACTACATAACACTTCACCATTATTTGGGCCTAGGGGAAGGCAGTGGGAATTAATAAATAGATGATGGGTTGCTAGAGTGACAGAAGCTTAAACCCTAGTTTAGGCATTGCTTCATAAGGGGTTGATTTGGATCCATATGTTTCATGCTATGGTTAGATTTATATTAATCCTTCTTTCGTAGTTGCGGATGCTTACGAGAGAGGTTAATCATAAGTGGGAAGTTTGTCCAAGTAAATGCAGCACCCAAGCACCGGTCCACCACACATATCAAACTATCAAAGTAACGAACGTGAATCAAATGAGCATGATCAAAATTAGCTTGACGGAAATTCCCATGTGTCCTAGGGAGCGCTTTGCTTCATATAAGAGTTCATCCAGGCCCGTCCTTTGCTACAAAAAGGATTGGGATACCTTGCTGCACCTTTGATACACTTGTTATTTGTTACTCATTACCAATTATCTTATCACAAAACTATCGGTTACCGATATTTCCAGTGCTGGCAGAGAATACCCTACTGAAAACCGCTTATCATTTCTTTCTGCTCCTCGCTCGGTTCGACACTCTTACTTGTCGAAAGGACTAAGATTTATCCCCTACACTTGTGGGTCATCAAGACTCTTTTCTGACACCGTTGCCGGGGAATGAAGCGCCTTTGGTAAGTGGAATCTGGTAAGGAAAAAATTATATAGTGTGCTGAAATTTACTGTCACTTGTTACTATGGAAAGTAATCCTTTGAGGGGTTTGTTCGGGGTATCTTCACCTCGAACGAAAGTACAAGGAGTTGACCCTCAACCTACTGAACCTACCGAAAATATTTATTATGAAATTCCTTCTGGTATGATAGAGAAGCTACTGGCTAATCCTTATGCACGAGATGGAACACTACATCCTGATTTGCATCTAATCTATGTGGATGAAGTTTGTGGATTATTTAAGCTTGCAGGTCTGTCCGAGGATCACGTCAAGAAGAAAGTCTTTCCTTTATATTTGAAGGAGAAGCCATTGACATGGTATCGGCTATGTGATGATATTGGATCATGGACCTACAACCGATTAAAAATGGAATTTCATCAGAAGTTCTATCCTATGCATCTAGTTCATCATGATCGGAATTATATTTATAACTTTTGGCCTCGTGAAGGAGAAAGAACCACTCAAGCTTGGGGGAGGTGATGTCTACTACGCAAATTTATTCTTGTAGACACGTGTTGGGCCTCCAAGCACAGAGTTTTGTAGGACAATAGCAATTTCCCCTCAAGTGGATGACCTAAGGTTTATCAATCCGTGAGAGGTGTAGGATGAAGATGGTCTCTCTCAAACGACCCTATAACCAAATACAAGAAATCTCTTGTGTCCCAACACACCCAAGACAATGGCAAATTGTATAGGTGCAGTAGTTCGGCAAAGTGTAATATGGATGGTAGAAATATATTTTTATAATGTGAATAAATAAAAACAACAAGGTAGCAAATAACAAAAGTGAGCACAAACGATATTGCAATGAATGAAAATGAGGCCTAGGGTCCGTACTTTTGCTAGTGCAATCTCTCAACAATGCTATCATAGTTGGATCATATAACCATCCCTCAACATGCAACAAAGAATAACTCCTAAGTTCCTATCTAGCAGAGAACATAAGAAGAAATTGTTTATAGGGCACGAAACCACTCAAAGCTATTCTTTCCGTTTGATCTATCCTAGAGTTCGTACTAAAATAACAGAAGCTATTCTTTTCGATTGATCTAATCAAGAGTTTGTACTAAAACAACACCAAATAATTTTAGATTCATAATACTCAATCCAACACAAAGAACTTCAAGGAGTGCCCCAAGATTTCTACCAGAGAAACAAAGACATGAACGTGCATCAACCCCTATGCATAGATTACCCCAATGTCACCGCGGGAATCTGCAAGTTGAATGCCAAAATACATATCAAGTGAATCAATACGATACCCCATTGTCACCACGAGTAACAAAGCCCATGATATATCAAGATCGTGACATCTCAAGATAATGAGAGAGAGAGAGATTAAACACATAGCTATTGGTACAAACCCTCGGCCCCGAGGGTGGAATACTCCCTCCTCATCGTGGTGGCCGCCGGGATGATGAAGATGGCCACCACTGATGATCTCCCCCTCCGGCAGGGTGCCGGAACGGGCTCCTGATTGGTTTTCGTTGGCTACAGAGTCTTGCGGTAGCGGAACTTACGATCTAGGGCTACCTCGAAGGGTTTCGGAATATTTGGGAATTTATAGTGCAAAGAGGGGGTGCGGGAGGCCATCGAGGTGGGCACAACCCACCTGGGCGCGCCCTGGTGGGTTGTGCCCCCCTCGAGGCACCTCCCAGGTGGAGCTCTAGCCCATTGGGTTCCTTCTAGTCCAAAAAATCTCCAAAAAGCTTTGTGGTGTTTGGACTCCGTTTGATATCGATTTCATGCGATCTAAAAAACAAGCAAAAAATAGCAACTAGCACTAGGCACTGGGTCAATAGGTTAGTCCCCAAAAATGATATAAAGTTGCTATAAAATCATTGTAAAACATCCAAGAATGATAAAATAATAGCATGAATACTTCATAAATTATAGATACATTGGAGATGTATCAGCATCCCCAAGCTTAATTTTTACTCGTCCTCGAGTAGGTAAATAATAAAAGAAATAATTTATGAAGTGTGAATGCTAGCAAAGTGCATAAATTTGATCAATGATAATTTCAATCACTTTTACTAGCATCATAATAGCAATTCTTTCTTATAAAACTTCTCATGTTAAAGTAGCAACCAATTCACATGTTAAGGTTCAAACCATGAATTCTCTTGAAACTCAACAACCTATGTTCTCAGTCACCAAGAATTTGCAATTCAACTTATTCAACAGAGTTTAAGTAAGAGCTCCGCATACTCAACCATCATATAGTATTTTATGATTGCTAACACTCACCGCGTACACATGAGAAAAATGTTTCAACCGGAGACATAGAAAGATAGGGGCTTATTGTTTTGCCTCCCAACGTATTCACCTCAAGGGTGATGTCAACAATAATAACTCATGCTACCAATATTCAACTGGACATATGTGCCTAGATATTTCCTCACCACATGATGCTTGCCAAAGGAGAAAAATAAAAAGGAATAGAGAGAAAACTTTGACTCCTTGCATAAAAGTAAATACTGAAAAGTAAAAGATAGGCCCTTCGTAGAGGGAAGCAGAGGTTGCCATGCGCTTATTTGTTTGTATGCTCAACCCCATAGTGCAAAAGAACGTCACGCTATATTACCCCTTATGATAGCAACCTTTATTATGCAGTCCGTTGCTTTTATTACTTTGCCATCACAAGTTCATACAACGCTCAATTTTCTCTTACACTAAATGATCTAACACTTTTAGAAGCAATTTTTATTGCCTTATTGCACCGATGACAACTTACTTGAAGGATCTTGCTCAATCTTTAGGTAGGTATGGTGGAATCTTGAAAGTATGATTTGGGTTTAAGGGTTTTTGGATGCACAACTAGTATCTCTACTTGGTGCGGAATTTTTGGCTAGCAAAGATGGGGGGCAAGCACCACATGTTGAAGGATCTATGACAATATAACTTCTATGTGAATTTGAACAAACATAAATCATTACATTGTCTTCCTTGTCCTACGTCAAATTTTTTGGCATATAATATTTTGATGGGGGCTCACAATCACAAAATATTTCTAGGATAGTGTATCTGCATGTGAAAGTTCTCTTCCTTATACTAATTACTCATGAATTGCTTGCATGACCAATATTGTGATTGTCAAGCCTCAAAAGATTTCACTTTCTAAACCCAATGTGAAGCTACCACTAGGCATGATATGGTTTCAACTTAATGACATTCAATTTATTCAACAATTTACTCATAGGATTTAAGTGAAGCACAAGAGTAAATGACATAGAAAAGAGCTTCGTTGACGGGATGTGAATGCCGCTTACTTAGCCTCACTGGCAATTACTTGAGGACGCCATTTTATTTAAAAACTTTAATATCTAATTATATTATTAAAACATCAATCAAAACAAAACAAAATAACATTTCAAGAATAGCACACATCATGTGAAGAAGCAAAAACTTAGGATCAACCGATACTAAGCGATAATTGTTGATGAACAAAGGTGGGATGCCTACTGGGGCATCCCCAAGCTTAGATGCTTGATACTTCTTGATATTATCTTGGGATGCGTTGGTCATCCCCAATCTTGATCTTTTGTGTCTCCTTAATTCCTTTCATATCGCGGTTTACCTAATACCGAGAACTTCATCCACACAAAACTAAAAAGAACGCGTGAGATAGGTTAGTACACATAATAATAAATCAACTCTTTATGTACTACCAATACAAGTTGCATAATAAGTTTCAAACATTAGGTACTATATACTATCATTTCCACAATTCATATCCACCAATATAGGCTATGGAAACTATAGGATAAGTAGATAATGAAACTATGACAACAATCTGTCTAAACAGAACAGTCTGTAGCAATTTATAAAAATAGTGTACTTATGTAACTCAAACAATTATGAAAATTTAGGAAATGAGATAAAATTTATATGGACATACTATGTAAAAGTTTCAGAAATTTCCACGTTCCAGCAAAATATGAAAATTCAAACACTACAGCCAAAGTTTCTGTTTTTACACAACACTCATCAAAACATGCAATGCAAGCATCCTAAGGAAATTCGTGGAACTTTTTATTGAAAACAATAGAATATAAATAACACCTAATAGAAAATAACAAAATATAATGATGATCGAAGCAAAGCACATATTGTGTGACGAATAAAAATATAGCTCCAAGTAAGATATACCGATAGTGTTGAAGACGAAAGAGGGGATGCCTTCTGGGGCATCCCCAAGCTTAGGTGCTTGAGTCTTCCTTGGATATTACCTTGGGGGTTCCTTGGGCATCCCCAAGCTTAGGTTCTTGTCACTCCTTATTCTCCTCATATAGATGTCTCACCCAAAACTTGAAAACTTCAATCACACAAAACTTAACGAAACTTCGTGAGATGGGTTAGTATGATAAAGAGCAAACCATTCACTTTGGTACTGTCAAGACAAGATTCATAATTGTTCCCACCTGATACCTACTGTATTATACCATTCCCATAATTTATACCACTGAATATAAGCTGTCGGGACACTAAAACAAGCAAACTATGCATGCAAAACAGAATCTGTCAAAAACAGAACAGTCTGTGAAGATCTGTATGATCACCATACTTACCTGACTCTAACTATTCTAAAAAAATATTAAAACTCAAGGAATTTGTATGTAAATATTGTGTAAAAATTTCAGAAAGTTTTGACTCTCCAGTAAAATCAGATAACTCATATACTGGACGCAAAACTTTCTGGTTTTGCACAGAATCAAACAAGCAAGTATCCATACTATCCCAAAGGCTTTACTTGGAACTTTATTGAAATAAAAGGCACAAAACATGATTAATACAGTATATTAATCATATGAGCACACAAAAACAGAAAGTAAAGTGTTGGGTTGTCTCCCAACAAGCGTTTTTCTTTAATGCCTTTTAGGTAGGCATGATGATTTCAATGATGCTCGTATAGGAATAATAGCTGAAACATGCAAGAGAGCATAATGAATCACATGACAAGAACATTTAAGTCTAACCCACTTCCTATGCATAGAGATTTTGTGAGCAAACAATTTACGGGAACAAGAATCATCTAGCATAGGAAGGCAAAACAAGCATAACTTCAAAACTTTGAACACATAGAGAGGAAACTTGATATTATTGCAATTCCTACAAGTATATGTTCCTCCCTCATAAAAAATTTCAGTAGCATCATGAAGTAATTTCACAATGTAACCAGCACATAAATCATTATTTTGATGATGCACAATCACAAAAAATTTGTCACTCTCCACATAAGCAATTTCCTTCTCATTCAAAATAGTGGGAGCAAACTCAACAAAATAACTATCATGACATACTTAATTACATAACCACTTTGAATATTAAACTCATGATGACAAGTTTCATGGTTACCATTACTATTTATAGCATACGTGTCATCACAATAATCATCAAAGATAGGAGGCATGTCATAATCATAATAGTTTTGCTCATCAAAACTTGGGGGGCTAAAAATATCATCTTCATCAAACATAGCGTCCCCAAGCTTGTGGCTTTGCATATCATTAGCATCATGAATATTCAGATAATTCATACTAACAATATCACTATCATACTCATCACTCAAATATTTAGTGCCAAACATTTTAATAACTTCTTCTTCTAACACTTGAGCACAATTTTCCTTTCCATCATTTTCAAGAAAGATATTATAAAGATGATCAATAATATGATGCAACCTCAATTCCATTATTTTGTAGTTTTCTTTAATAAACCAAACTAGTGATAAAACAAGAAACTTAGAGATTCGATCGCAAGATCTAAAGATATACCTTCATGCACTCACCTCCCCGGCAATGGCGCCAGAAAAGAGCTTGATGTCTACTATGCAACTTTATTCTTGTAGTAGATATTCTAGTTGCTGTTGATTATGTTACTAAGTGGGTAGAAGCTATTCCAACTAGTAGTGTTGATCATAACACTTCTATTAAGATGCTGAAAGAAGTTATTTTCCCTAGATTTGGAGTCCCTAGATATCTAATGACTGATGGTGGTTCACATTTTATTCATGGTACTTTCTGTAAATTGCTTGCTAAGTATGACATTAATCATAGAATTGCATCTCCTTACCATCCTCAGTCTAGTGGTCAAGTAGAATTAAGCAATAGGGAAATCAAATTGATCTTGCAAAAGACAGTTAATAGATCAAGAAAGAATTGGTCTAAGAAACTTGATGATGCATTATGGGCTTATAGAACTGCTTACAAGAACCCCTATGGGTGTGTCTCCGTATAAAATGGTTTATGGTAAAGCATGCCACTTACCTCTAGAACTATAACATAAAGCTTATTGGACAATCAAAGAGCTCAACTATGATTTCAAACTTGCTGGTGAGAAGAGGTTATTTGACATTAGCTCACTTGGTGAATGGAGAACCCAGCCTATCAGAATGACAAGTTGTTTAAAGAAAAGGTTAAGAGATGGCATGATAAAAGGATACAAAATCATGAATTAAATGTAGGTGACCATGTTTTTCTATACAAATCTCGTTTAAGATTTTTTGCAGGAAAACTTCTTTCTAAATAGGAAGGGCCTTACATTGTCGAGGAACTATATCGTTTTGGTGCCATCAAGATCAACAACGCCGAAGGCACAAATCCGAAGGTGGTAAACGGGCAAAGAATCAAACATTATATCTTAGGTACTCCCATAAATGTTGAAACTAATATTATTAATACCATAGCTTCGGAGGAGTATATTAGGGAGGCTCACCAGAACATTTCAGACTCCGAAAAGGAATAGGTATGTGGTACGGTAAGTAAAACGACTCCAAAACTTCCCCAATAGCAATTTTTCGCCGTTTTTGAATATTTAATAAATTAGGAAAATTAAAAGTAGTCCAAAAGACGCACGAGGAGGCGACAAGCCTGCTAGGCGCGGCCTCCCCCTGGCCGCACCTAGGTGGCTTGTCACCACCCCGTGCGCCCTCTGAACTCCGTTTTCTTGTGGTACACTCCTTCGGGTTGGCAAAAAATCATTATATAATCTCCTGAAGGTTTGGACTTTCGTATCACGATAATACCTCCTGTTTTCATTTTTGAGTTGTTCCTACCGCAGATTTAGATCATCATGACATCCCCAAGTGCTCCGAAGGACAAGTTCTTCGAGAAGGTCATCAACCCCTATCTTGCGGAAGTGCTGCGACACCCTCAAGCCATTGAGATGCGTGAGGGGGTGCTGCACATCCGTGACGTTGAAGGGCCAAAGAAGACCTGAAGCATGGAAACAAGGCTCGAAGCAATGTAGCAGCAAGTCTTCAAGTGCCAAGAGATGGTGGAATGTGGACTCAATGCCAACCGTATGATGATCTCGAAGTTTTTCCATAAACACAAGCTGGACACCAAGGACATCAGGGAGCACTTCTTCAAGCTTTATGAGAAAATTGAGCATCTCCAAGCCCAGATCTATGATCTGCAAAACCAAAACTGTGAGTATGAATACAGATTTAAGAGAATGAGTTTGGCTACAGATTTGAGGATTCCGGAGACTCATTCATATTTTTATGATGGTGAGCCTATGGCTTGGAAGACGAAGGACAATCTTCCAACCTCATCAACAAATCCTCCACCATCACCTCCGAAAAAGGACATCTAAGCACATGGGTATGGGCACTCCCCTTGGCTTGTGCCAAGCTTGGGGGAGGTGCCTCGGTATCGTATCACCATCACACCTTTTTCCTTTTCTTGTTTTTCTTAGTTCGATCCTTTTGATTTTATCTTGATTAGGCAGAATAAAATTTTAGTATGATCTAGCTTTGAGTTTTTTGCTTTTTGTTCCCCTTATGGAAGCAGGTTCGAGAGTTATATAATAAGAGATAGTTTTAATGTGAGGGCTTTGCTCGCTTGCTATGATCTTGAGATAAATAATAAATAAAAAAGGAATAGAGTAAAAGCAAGAGTATATATATTGATCTTATGGGGAGTGATGACTTTACATACAAGAAGTATGTCCATTGAAATTTGTTGGGAGTTGATAAACATAGCAATTGGTCATTGGTGCAATTGAAAAAGAAGTGATAAAGAAAGAGAGATTCACATATAAATATATCATATTTGACATCTTTTATGATTGTGAGCACTCATTAAAATATTATATACTAAGAAGTTGATGTTAGACAAGGAAGACAAGATAATGGATTATGTATGCTTACTTTCGAATAGTAGTTATATGGTTATAGATCCTTCAACATGTAGTGCTTTCTTCCACCTAATACTAGCCAAAACATCCACACCAAGTAGAGATACTACTTGTGCATCCAAACACCCTCAACCCAGTTTTGCCATGAGAATCCACCATACCTACCTATGGATTGAATAAGATCCTTCAAGTAAGTTATCATCAGTGCATAAAGCAATAAGAATTGCTCCTAAATATGTTTGATCTATATTGTAAGGGAAACAAGCTTTGTACGAATTTTTGATGGCAAAGAAATAAAAGCGATGGACTGCATAATAAAGGTTGCTATCACAAAGGGCAATACCACGCTGTGTTCCTTTGCATTAAAGGTTTGCGCATCCCAAAAAGAGCACATGACAACCTCTGCTTCCCTCTGCGAAGGGCCTATTTGTTACTTTTACCTTTTTAGTACTTACCTTTATGCAAGATTCATGGTGCTCTTCACCAATTCCTATATTTTGCCTTTCTCTTTTGGCAAGCATTATGTGTTGGAGAATGATCTAGATGCATATATCCACTCGGATGTGGGTAATCATGAGTTATTATTGTTGACATCACCCTTGAGGTGAATAGTTGGGAGGCAAAACTATAAGCCCCTATCTTTCTCTGTGTATGATTAAAGCTTTGATCTCATGGGTACTGCGTGAGTGTCAGCAATTATGAAAGACTAAAAGATGATTGAGTATGTGGATTTGCTTTACAAGCTCTTATATTGAATCTTTCCGATGTTATGATAAATTGCTAATTGCTTCAATGACTTAGAGCATAGTTTGTTGGTTGTCAATAGAATTCTTGGTTCATACTTTATCTTGTGAATGAATTGTTAATCTAGCCTAAGAAATCATACACCAAAAAGTTTTTATGTTCTAAAGATGATCATGATGCCCTCATGTCCGTATTTTATTTTATCGACGCCTCTATCTCTAAACTTGTGGACATATTTATCGATCTCGGCTTTTGCTTGAGGACAAGCGAGGTCTAAGCTTGGGGGAGTTGTTACGTCCATTTTGCATCATGCTTTTATATTGATATTTATTGCATTATGGGCTGTTATTACACGTTATAGTACAATACTTATGCCTTTTCTCTCTTATTTTACAAGGTTTACATGAAGAGGGAGAATGCCGACATCTGGAATTCTGGACTGGAAAAGGAGAAAATTTGGGAGACCTATCCTGCATAACTACAAAAGTCCTAAAAAGTTACGAAGAATTATTTTGGAATATATAAATAATATTGGGCGAAACAAATACCAGAGGGGGGCCACGAGGAGGTGACGAGTCTGCTAGGTGCGACCACCCCCTGGCCGTGCCTAGAGGGCTTGTGACCCACCTGGCAGGTCCCCGACGCCCATATTCTGCTATATGGAGGGTTTCGACCTGGAAAAAATCAAAAGGAAGCTTTCGGAACGAAGCACCGCCGTCTTGAGGTGGAACTTGGACAGAACCAACGTAGAGCTCCGACAGGGCTGTTCTGCCAGAGAAACTTCCCTCCCGGAGGGGCAAATCGAAGCCATCGTCATCACCAACGATCCTCTCATCGAGAGGGGCTCAATCTCCATCAACATATTCATCAGCACCATCTCCTCTTCAAACCCTAGTTCATCTCTTGTATCCGATCTTTGTCTCGAACCTCAGATTGGTACTTGTGGGTTGCTAGTAGTGTTGATTACTCCTTGTAGTTGATGCTAGTTGGTTTACTTGGTGGAAGATCATATGTTAAGATCCTTTGTGATAATTAATACTCATCTTATTATGATCATGAACATTCTTTGTGAGTAGTTACGTTTGTTCCTGAGGACATGGGATAAGTCTGGTTATAAGTAATCATGGGAATTTGGTATTCGTTCGATATTTTGATGAGATGTATGTTGTCTCTCCTCTAGTGGTGTTATGTGAACATAGACTACATAACACTTCACCATTATTTGGGTCTAGGGTAAGGCATTGGGAAGTAATAAGTAGATCATGGGTTGCTAGTGTGACAGAAGCTTAAACCCTAGTTTATGCGTTGCTTCGTAAGGGGCTGATTTGGATCCATATGTTTCATGCTATGGTTAGATTTATCTTAATTCTTCTTTCGTAGTTATGGATGCTTGCAAGAGAAGTTAACCATAAGTGGGAATTTGTCCAAGTAAGGGAAGCACCCAAGCACCGATCCAACCACACATCAAACTGTCAATGTAACGAACGTGAATCAAATGAGCATGATGAAAACTAGCTTGACGGAAATTACCATGTGTCCTCGGGAGCGCTTTGCTTCATATAAGAGTTTCGTCTAGGCCTGTCCTTTGCTACAAAAAGGATTGGGCTACCTTGCTGCACCTTTGCTACACTTGTTACTTGTTACTCGTTACCAATTATCTTTTCACAAAACTATCAATTATCGATAATTTCAGTGCTTGCAGAGAATACCCTACTAAAAACCGCTTATCATTTCCTTCTGCTCCTCGTTGGGTTCGACACTCTGACTTATCGAAAGGACTACGATTGATCCCCTATACTTGTGGGTCATCACATATCTATAATTTATGAAGTATTCATGCCATGTTTACAATAATTCTATATGATTTTGGTATGATTTTATTAGAACTAACCCGGACTGGCGATGTTTTCAGCAGAACTACCATGGTGTCGTTTTTTGTGCAGAAATAAAAGTTCTCGGAATGGGCTGAAAATTTAGTATGATTTTTTTGGGACGAAAAGAGATCCGAAGCATTGGAGTTGGTCCACAAGAACTGCGAGGAGGTCAGAAGCCTGCCAGGCGCGGCCACCCCCTGGCCGGGCCTAGGTGGCTTGTCACCACCTCATCGACCCCTTGACGTGAGACAAATGCCAACTATTCCTATAAATACCCAAACCTATGAAAAGGAACCTAGATCGGTAGTTCTGCCGCCGCAAGCCTCCAGAGCCATGAAAAACCAATCGGGAGCCCGTTCCGGCACCTTGCCGAAGGGGAAATCATCACCGGAGGCCATCTTGATCATCCCGGCGGTCTCCATGATGAGGAGGGTGTAGTTCACCCTCGGGGCTAAGGGTATGTACCAGTAGCTATGTGTTTGATCTCTCTCTCTCTCTCTCTCGTGTTCTTGAGATGGCACGACTTGATGTACCACAAGCTTTATTGATATAGATGAATCATATGGATTTTCCCCCTCTCTATCTTCTTCTGATGAATTGAGTTTTCCCTTTGAAGTTTTCTTATTGGATTGAGTCTTTAAGGATTTCAGAACACTTGATGTATGTCTTGCGATAGGATATCTGTCGGATTTAGGGCTCCACAAAACCCTTAAGGTTCGAACGCAGGGGCGTGTGCGAAGGCTTCCCCGCGGCTTCACCCAACCTAACTTGCTACTCGATGGACACAACGGCGAACTCGTTCGATGACGAGGAAGAAGATGAACACGACAATTTACCCAGGTTTGGGACGCTGCGAAGCGTAATACCCTACTCATGCTTTGGTGGATTGCCTCTTGTGGAGGTTTTGGTGATGAACTAGTACAATGGGCTTGAGCCTCACGAGGGCGCTCAAGGTGTGTTTTTTGCTCTCCGTCTAACGGTGGTGAGTGGAGTGGCTAAGTGTTCGATTGGATCTGGGATCCCCTTTATGGTGTGACCTAGCTTCTATATATAGCGGCGGCCCGGGTCCTCTTCCCTTATCTCAATGGTAGGAAGGAATCCCACAATGGCCAATTTTGAAGGGGGACAGGAGTACATCCGCGCCCTGTCCAAAGGCTGTCTTTGCCTGCAAAGTAGCTGTTGGTGATGCAGTGGTGGGATCGGTGATGACATCCGCCTTGCGGGGCGGGTGGTCATGGTCTTGTTGCACCGGAATGGAAACCTTTGGGCAGCGCTTTGGGAACTCGCGTATGTCCTTGCTCCCTTTGCACCAAAGAGGAAACTATGCTGCCTGGCATGCTGGCGCTTGCCTGTCCTCACCTGCGTCATCCTTGACTCCTGAGGCCAGGCCTTGCACAGGGATCTTTGCCCCTCAGAAGGGGGGGCCTCAGGAGGTTCTTCCCCGAGGGTCTTGACGCTGCTCCTCCTCGCGAGCCCAGGGTCCTCACGAAGGCCTTGTCTTGAGTGATGCCGCGCCGGGCCTCGCCTGGCCGATGAAGTGGGCCATGCCCTGGGCCGCAGGCAGGCAGGACAGGGTACCCCCATTCCCAGAACCCTGACAGTAGCCCCCGGGACCAAGGCACGCTCGAGCCGGTTCCGAAGCGAAGCTTTGGGGACAGCCTAGAGCGCCATGGGCCCTGAACGCTCGCGGGCCAGGATTTACACGCGTCGGCCACCCATGCGGCAGTGCCCCTACTCCTTGAAGGCGTCAAGGGCCGCGCAAGTCAAACCGATGGGATGCCCATGCCAGTGTCGATCATCATTACCCATCCTTGAATGTTGTCTATTCCTTGAACTTCCTGCTCTCGGGCCACGCGGATGTGACCTGGGGCGTTAGGCGAGGCGACGTGCGGTAGAGCCACGCGTCGATCGAGCCGGCCCTTTTGGAGCCCGAGGGGCGCACGTCGCCTGCTCTCCTACGACGCTTCGTGGCCTTGGCCCTTCCTATAAATCCTCCTCCTCGCGACATAACCCAGCTGCCTCGAAGCGTCTGCCTGTTTCCGCACCTCTAGAGAAAACCCTATTCCTTTCCCTGCTTCTTCCTTTCTTCATGGCGTCCGGCAGAAGCTTCGCTGGTGCTGGAGAGTGCGCGGGGCCGTAAGCCCCCTTGCCTCCCTCCGGAGGCGGCGGTGGGTGGTCATCGGAGCCATCACGGGTCCTCCAGCGCTGGACAATGGTGGGGGAGTAAGTGTTCCGTCACCTTCCTCTTTCTTTGCCCGTCATATCCATTCTTTGCTCGTCACATCCAATGTGCCAGGCTTGACTATCTCCTTCTTCCAGGGCGTCGCCGGCCAAGAAACGCAAGCGCGCTGAGCTCAAGGAGGAGGCGAGCATGCTGCATGCTCAGCTGGCGACCGCCGCCGTCACCTTCCAGGCCACCCTCAGGGGCGAAGCGGAGGTGAGGGAGAAGCTGGCGGCTCTACAAGCCCAGATCCAAGAAGTGGCCAACGTCATGCAGGTCGCGCGTGACGAGGCAACCTATGCCAGAATGCTGGAGTCCCAGCGGGCCAAGCTGTTCTCCGACATCGCCTACCGCACGGTTGGAGTGGTGGAACGATTCATCGGGGATGCCCTCGCCCTCGCCAATGTGCAGGGCGAAGGGGGTTACCTTGACTTATTCCGCCCGGTGGTGGAGGCGCTGGAGACTGGTGTCTCCCGCGTGAACGAGGACAGCAAGGTCGACGCCCGGGGCCTCCTGGAGCTGGCGTCGACGCACGTCTTCTCTAACCTACGCCACCTTGCCCCGCAGCTCGACCTCTAGCGTGTGGTGGAGGGCACGCCTGGGGGGCTCCTGAGGCCTCTCCGGGAGGAGGTGCATCCGCATGTGGACGCCCTGGTCGCGCAGTTCATCCAGGCACCCCCTCCTGGCGGAGAGGGCGGCCCTGGCGCCATGGCAGCCTCGGCTCGGGCAGAGACAACGACTCCTCTGCTTAGACTGTCGGGACCCCGATCCAAAGCCATAAGAATCCAACATGTAACACATTACATCACTTTGTGGGCTCACGCACGGTTAACTCCACGGTCTTTTGGCTCACATATGTAACATGTCGCCAGCATTCAAACGTCAAAGAACCCGGGTCGACATGACTAGTCGTAGAACCCAAGTGGCACACCCATACAGGAATGGGCATACATAACCCAACAATGCAGGTGTTGGCCTCTAGCGTGTGTAGACAAGTCATAGCAAGCTACAAGGACTCCATTACGCCGTGGGACATAAATGTCATCACTGCACGTAGACGAGTCGTAGCAGGCTACATGGACTCCATTACACTACGAGACGTTTCCCCGAAGGAATAGACACAACAACAAAGAAGGATACATGCCGGTCAATCAATGTGTCCGGAGCAGTAGCAAGCTACCAAGGCTCGGTGGAAGCACAAGAGGCAGTTCCCTGTAAAGAGTACTACTAAAGGCACACAACTAGGTGTCGAATCCCATACATATCGTTGCACATCACACGTACGCACGACATGCCCGATACGCATAGATACAACTATGGCATCACAACATAACCGTACAACAACACAACATTTATTTAAGAGGCTCATCAGAGCCAACATAGAGTGATATTACAAACAGGGGTCACATGACCCAACACACAAATCATACAAACAACAAGCGGAAGCTTAACATGTTTGGGTACAGACATCTAGAAAAGTTTTGTGAAGCGTACTCGAGTCCACTAACACCACAACAATACACCACCATGGATCCGCTCCCGTCTTCCTACGAGAGTGCCATCCACGGTACTCACACTTGTCTTGAAGCTTTTATGAGTAACCTTTTAAATTGTCTATGAACCATATAAGTGTCCAAGTAGTCCATATCCATGGACGTGGCTATTCGAATAGATTGATTACCCTGCAGGGGTGTACTTCGTCACACATGCTCTCGCCACTTACCGCCATGCGCTCGTAAAAAAGGCACATCGGCAACCTTCAAGCGGAAGCCTAGCGACGGAGTCGGCCATGACCTAACTAACCACACAAGACTCTAGTCTAGGTTTATCGCCTATTTGAGACTAAACCCGCAAGGAAGTCCGGCCAAAGTTTCCTTAACGGCCCCAAACGATGTGTACAGGGTTCCCAAGCCCACCTTAACGGATGGTACTACGCTTGGTACATCGAGCCACAATGCCTAGTCTATCCCAAGCCCACCTGTACGGGGTGCCACTCGGTAGACTACTAGCATATCCTACAAACACCAGAAACTAGTTGCAACTCCTGGACAGAGCTCAAGTCGATTAATAAGTCGAGAGAGTCAATTAAGGATCCCAATGTGCGGTAGTAGCTAATCTTGGACAACATACACATGACTCAGTTCCTAAGGACGGTTCCAATGAGACAACCCGCTATGTACTCCTACACGGCCTCTCATCGCTACCTTTACCAAATCATGTTCACAACTTAACTCTCATCATCAGAACAAGTTCAGTTCACTCCAGTTCATCACCCAGATGAATAAAACCTGACACAACTCTAAGCCTAGCAAGCATAATAGGTTAAAGGCACAACAGGGCTCAACCATCTACCAGGTATGCTAGGTTGCATAGTTCAACTATTTACTGTGACAACGACAGGTCATGTAGAGGAATGGGTTCAACTACCGGAACATGTAAAATTTGAAACATTTTGTCCTAATGCAATAAGTGAGAGCAAGAGCGAGAGAGTGGGATTGTATCGGATATGTTAAAGGGGGGTTGCTTGCCTGATAGGACGATCACACGTTACTGCTCCTCAGATGGATACTCGACCGTATCCTCCGGAACAGTGCCTAACACGAAGAACAACCATCGAAGGGGAGCAAATTAATACACATCAAATGCAACAATATGATGCATGAATATGACATGGCAATATGATGTGTTTGAGATAATGCATCTAGCAACAGATTTAAATGAAGTAGGTTTGAATTCAAGGTTCAAATTCAACTTCATATATGGAGTTCCATAATGTATTTGAGCTAAAATGTCCAAGTTCACCTATTTAGGTTGCTCTAACATGAATGAAAATGGTACAGATGGATTCATTGAATTTTTCTGATCAATTTTCATATATAAATTATTTTCACCTGATTCCTAGATTAATTTATATGAATTTTCTAAGTTTTTTTAGAATTTTCTAGAGTTTATTTAAATATACAAAAATGCATTTATTATGTCAGCCTGACGTCATGGTGACATCAGCAGGTCAAAGGCGCCAGCCCAGGTCAAACCTGGCGGCTGGGCCCCACCTGTCACTGACTCACTCATCTAACCTTTTTTAAATTAATCTAACTAATAATTTAACAGGGCCGGGCCCACATGTCGGTGACTCGGGGGTTAACTAACCCGGTGATTAGCCTTAAGCTAATCACCTAACGAGGGGTTCCCACCGGCAGGTGGCTCAGGCAACGGGGCTCGTCACTGGCGACCTCTGGTCATGGCGGCGTCCGCGATACTGGCCATGGGAGCGACTGCTGGGGGCATTGGGGCAAAGCCCTCGCTCGCCCGCACCCGGGAAGGCTGGCCAGGGCTGTAGGGGGGGTGCCGAAGACGACGGCTGCGACGCCAGAAGCGGTGGCTGGAGCTCGGCCATAGCGGCGCTAGGACCTAGGGGCGCGGAAGAGCTGGGGAAGAGGGGAAAAGGACGTGACGGCTCACAAGGGGCTCGATGGCATCGAGGGCGAGCTCGGGGAGGCTCCTGCGGCGACGAATCGACGGCGGCGACGAATCGACGGCGGCGACGAATCGACGGCGGCAACACGGCTTCGGTCCGGACGGGAGAGAGAGTAGAGGAGAGGGGGGGGGGAGAGCGAGAGAGAGCGGCAGGGAGAGAGGGAGGGGAAGAAGGGCATGGCGAGGAGGGGGGTTGCGCTAGCGGCCTCGGAGGCCTCCAGGGCAGGCAACCAGGCAGGAGCTAGCCGTGGCACGTGCCCGTGCGCGCCGAACACGTGCCCCTGTCCTCCTGGCGAGATGACAGGGATGAGTGGCATGGGCCAGTTGGGCCGGCTCCTGCTGGGCCTCCTCTTCTTCTTTTTTAATTTTGTTCCTTTTTCCTATTTTTTGTTATTGCATTTGTTTTAGTTTAGGCACTAAAATATTTAATAAAATTATGAAACTTTTTTTGGGCACTAAAGAAAATATTCCAAAGGCCCTGGCCAAGTTTCAAATTTATTGGAGCTTTAAAAATATTTATAGCATTTTAAAACCCCAATATGAATACTTATTGATTTAATTCAATACCCAAAATGACATTTTTAAAATATGCACCACCCTTGGTTTAGGTTGCCACATTATTCCAGAGAAGATGAACATTTTTCAGAGGCACTTTGGATCATTGAAAAATAGTTTTGGTTGAGCCTATTTGAATTTAAATTGTGCTAGGGTTTTGATCATCCCCATTTCAAGTTTTAAAAGAATTTAAACATGATGCAATCACAAGCATGGATCCTAGTGCATGCTAAAGTCAGGGATGTGACAACTCACCCCCACTTAACAGAATCGCGACCCAAGATTCTGGAGTCGACGGGAAAAGAGCCGGATACTCAAACTGAAGACGATCTTCATGCTCCCAGGTAGCTTCATTCTCAGAATGATGCGACTACTGAACCTTCAGAAACTTGATATTCCGACGCCGGGTTACATGCTCAGCTTGACTGAGAATACGAACAGGATATTCTCGATATGAAAGATCATCTTGAAGATCAAGCATTTCGTGGTCCACTTCACGGATAGGATCCTTGAAGCAACGCCTGAGTTGAGAAACATGGAAGACATCATGAACTCGAGAAAAATGCGGGGGCAGTTCCAATTGGTTGGAAACCTCTCCTCGTTTAGCAAGAATGCAAAAAGGGCCAATGTAACGAGGAGCCAATTTTCCCTTGATAGCGAAATGATGGGTACCCTTTAGAGGAGTAACCCGAAGGTAAGCCTTTTCATCCACCTCATAAGTTACTTCCTTACGATGGCGATCATACTGACTCTTCTGACGAGACTGAGCTGTCTTGAGATTTTTGCGAATAACGCGAACATGCTCTTCTACTTCCTGGATCATATCTGGCCCAAAGAATTGTCTTTCCCCAATCTTTAGCCAGTTCAAAGGTGTTCGGCATCTTCATCCATAAAGAACTTCAAAAGGAGCTTTGCCCAGACTGGATTGGTAGTTTTTGTTATATGCAAACTCGGCAAATGGAAGACACTTCTCTGAATTCATTCCGAATGAGATGACACAAGATCTGAGTATGTCTTCGAGAATCTGATTGACTCTTTCAACCTGACCACTTGACTAAGGGTGAAAAGCAATGCTAAAGGAGAGATGGGTTCCCATAGCATTCTGGAAACTTTCCCAAAATCGAGAGGTGAAAAGACTTCCACAGTCTGAATTGATTTCCAATGGAACACCATGTAGGGTCACTATTCGATAGATATACAAGTCCGCCAACTGACTAGCAGTGATACTCTCTCAGACAGGAAGGAAATGAGCCACTTTGGAAAGGCGATCAATAACCACGAAGATTGCATTATTTCCTTTCTTGGTCTTGGGAAATCCGGTGATGAAATCCATTTCAACTTTATCTCATTTCCATTCAGGAATGGCTAAAGGCTGAAGGGTGCCAGCAGGTCTCTGATGCTCTGCCTTTACGCGACGACAAACATCATAGTTAGCAATGAATTGAGCGATTTACCTCTTCATTCTAGTCCACCAGAACCTTTGGCGTAGATCCTGATACATCTTGGTGCTGCCAGGGTGAATGGTGAGAGGAGATTCATGAGCCTCCTTAAGGATCAACTCTCGAAGTTGTTGCTTTTTAGGAACTACCAACCGATTCCCAAAATATACTGCACCTCTATCATCAATGGAGAAACTACCAGCAATTCCCTTTTCAACATTATCCTTGATCCGGGTAATACCCGCATCATACTGTTGGCTTGTTATAATCTGATCCTCTAGAGTAGGTTTTGCAACCAATGTTGAAAGGGATCCGCGAGGAACAATGTGGAGGTTAAGCTTGCAAAATTCCTCATGAAGAAGGGGTTGACCTTGTTGCAGCATAAGATTGTTGCAATAGGATTTATGACTTAACGCATCCGCCATGACATTTGCCTTGCCTGGGGTGTAAGTAATTCCTAAGTCATAATCCGTAATCAGCTCTAACCATCGTCTTTGTCTGAGATTTAGATCTGGTTGAGTGAAGATATACTTCAGGCTTTGGTGATCTGTGTAAATCTCGCAACAATTACCAAGAAGGTAATGTTGCCATACCTTGAGTGCATGGACTACTGCTGCAAGCTCCAAATCATGTGTTGGATAATTCTCCTCATGTGGGTGCAACTGTCGGGATGGATAGGCAATCACCTGACGGTCTTGCATAAGAGCACATCCAAGTCCTTGTCTGGAAGCGTCACAATAGATGACAAAGTCCTTGGAGAAATCAGGTGGCACCAGCATGGGAGCAGAGGTCAAATGTCTCTTCAGTTCTTGGAAACTGTGCTCACATTGTGGGGTCCACTCAAACTTCTTATCTTTCTTAAGGAGTTCCATCAGAGGCTTGGCAACTTTGGAGAAGTTCTCAACTAAGCGGCCACAATAGCTCGCTAAACCAAGGAAACTTCTAACTTGCTTAACTGTTTCAGGTGGAGTCCGGTCGAGAATGGCCTGAACTCTTTCAGGATTGACTGCAATGCCCTTTGCGGAGATCACATGACCTAGATAGGTCACTTCAGGTAACCAAAATTCACACTTGGAGAACTTGGCATAAAGGCAGTGCTCTCTACGTTTTTCTAGCACAAGTCTAAGGTGCTCAGCATGTTCTTCTTCATTCTTCGAATAAATCAAAATATCATCGAGGTAAACCACGATGAACTTATCTAAGTATTCCATGAAGATTGAGTTCATCAAACGGGAGAATGTTGCTGGAGCATTGGTTAGTCCAAAGGACATGACTGTGTACTCATACTGGCCATAACGAGTGACGAACGCTGTCTTGGGAATGTCTCCATTCTTAATCTTGATTTGATGGTAGCCTAACCTCAAATCCATCTTGGAGAACACTGAAGATCCAGCAAGTTGATCATACAAATCATTGATCCTGGGGAGAGGATACTTATTCTTTATTGTGACCAAATTGACGGGTCGGTAATTCAAAACCATACGATCCATTCCATCCTTTTTCTTCACAAAGAGGAGGGGACAAGCCCAAGGAGAAGAGCTAGGTCGAATGAAATCCTTTTTCAAGGACTCATCAAGTTGCTTCTTGAGCTCAGCTAATTCCAAGGGTGCCATCTTATAAGGTCTTCTGGAAATTGGAACAGTTCCTGGGATGAGGTCTATCACAAACTCTACATCCCTGTTAGGCGGAATGCCTGGCAATTCTTCTGGAAATACATCCGGAAAATCTCTTACTATCGGTATATCTTCAAGCTCGGGAAGAGGGTTGGCATTGAGAGAATAGAGCTGACACTTTGCAACTCGTGTTGAAACATGGACTATCTTGCCAGATGGATGCGTAAGCTGAACATACCTGGTGGAGCAATTGATCTTGGAATGGTGAGCTATCATCCAGTCCTTACCCAAGATGATATTAATATCTGAAGACTTGAGAGCTATCAGCGAAGCAAGGAATACAAGTCTATCAACACGGATTTCATTTCCATGGCTTATTCTTGTGGTCTGCCATCTAGACCATGGAGTCTGAATTTCAAGAGGAATTGGCATATCACAAAATGACATGTCATGCAACCGGGCATAGCCTTCCGAGATGAAGGAATGCGATGCTCCAGTATCAAATAGAACTGATGCCGGATGGCAATTGACAAGGAGCGTTCCAAGGAGAACCTCTAGATCATCATTAGCTTCTTTGGCTGAGACGTGATTCACACATCCCTGTTTAGTGATGGTTGGCTTGACATGGATCACCTTGGCTGGTGACTTATTGCGGTCAACACACTTTCCAGGTTGAGGTGAAACACCATTGGACTGAGTGCAATTGCGAGCGATGTGGCCTGGTTCTCCACACTTATAGAAAATCATAGAAGTATGACGTGGAACCGCATTGACAAGCGGTCCACCAGTAGGTCTGGGTGGAGCATTTGGCTGAGTTGGAGGAGGCGCCACATAGGATGGCCTCGATGCATATCTGTCACGCCCAAGATGTGCGCCTATCCATTTTAAGACACGAGGGCCTCGCAAGGGATAGGGGCGCATCTTGCCGTTCGCAAGTATACAAGTTGAGTATACAAGTTGGCTTACAGAAGAGATGAGTATACAAGTTGGCTTACACTCGCCACATGCTAAATTACAATCCACACAGAGTTCAAATCATCAAGATGAAGACAGGATCCGACTACGGACAAAATCAAACGATAAAACAGATGCAAATGATACTATCTCGCTATCCCAAAGATCACGACCATGGTCCTCTACTCATCCTGGTAAGTCACGTACATCCTGCCTCTTTCCTCATCATATTCCCACTGGATCTGGGTAAGATTATCCTGTACGTACTCATCTGTACCTGTACCTGGAGGGTTGTAGTAATCTGTGAGCCACAAGGACTCAGCAATCATGTGCCTGGGTACCAAGACTATTCAAGCTTAAAGGTTGGGATGGGGTATGTGTTTAGTTTGCAGCAACACTAAGCATATATGGTGGCTAACTTACGGAACATGAAAATAAATATGAGTGGCCTACGATGAACGATCGAATCTAGTATGATCTCTATGAGATCCTGAACACATACTTACGTCAATCACAACACCACCATGTTCTCTCTAGGATCATGTTCATGAGCAGAGACGATCACGGTTACTCACACAGTTGGTGTATTTTAATTAGAGTTTACTTCAAGTTTACTATAACCAGGTGTTAAACAAATATCCAAGTTGCCACATAACCGCGGGCACGGCTACTCGAAAAGAATTAACCCTGCAGGGGTGCTCCAACTAGTCCATCACAAATAACCACACTCCGCGGGAATAGCCTAGACCATGGACCTCGTGGTCATCATAGGTAATTCCAAAGGAATTCCAACACCTCGAGAAAAACCCGAAGAAAGTCAGACTGTACACGCAAGACAATCGATAAAGGTAAAACAAATCCAGCAAGACCGCCCGACGTGTCGACGAACCCGATAAGAGCCGCGTATCTCGTTCTCAAGACATGACGGATAAGCTAGTGTATGGTGGCCTGATAGAAATCTCCCAAGTTTCCCTGGGTTGGCCCCGCACAGTGCTCTAGTTTGGACCAACACTCATGAGGAGCACTGGCCCGGGGGTTGATTAATTATCCACGGGTTTGCAAGGCCCTATGCAAATTTTATTAAGTTGTTAAGCAAATGTAGTACCAATGTTGGGTCTTGCCAGAAAAGTATTAATCTCAACCGAATAAACAAGGGGGTCCCCATAACAACCCCGAGCATGTTAGGAGCGCAAAATATGGAAAACATAACCCCGGCAGCAAGAACTATGGCGGTAACAGCGGAACAAAACACCTAGCATAAGGCCAAGCCTTCCACCAATACCAAGATATATATGTGAATTAAATTAAATAACAGATAATATTGTGATATCCAAATCCATGTTATCACATGGAACAACTTGCACCTGCAACTAAGAATGCTGTAAGAGGGGCTGAGCAGCGGTAACTTAGCCAATCAAAGGTTTGCTAGGATGTGGAGGGCTAGAGGCTTTCATGGCATTTAGCAGGCTGGTATTCAAGTGGTAGGTAGCGCAATTGTAATGATAAGAGCGAACAACTAGCAAGCAAAAATAGTATCGGGATCCGTCTACGATCATCTTGCCTGTTGGTTCTTCAGTGGAACAAGTAGCGAGATCCTCATACTTAGTTTCAACACTCGCGTCTACCCAAGATAAACAACAACAATAAACGTCCAACCAAGGTGCAATGCACAAACAAGATGATGCATGATCCATTAGAAGAGTTTAACATGGCAATCCAAAACTAGTCATGTTTCACATGCAAAGTTTGTTTATTAATGATTCTGGACAGAACCTCATGTTAAGTTATTTAAACATGCATGCACATGGCAAATATGGATGCAGCATGCAAAATTGATAGAAATGCATATAAAGAAGGCAAGAAACGGAGTTACGGTTCTCACGATACGCTCATGACAAGGTACGAAGGCAAAAACACAATACAACAAAGCCATGAGCGACTTCTTGGCATTCCAAGGTATCCACTAGTTAGGCAATTAAAAACCAATCACCATAGACTCAAATATCAATCAATTCCATGGAGTATAGCTCCCACAAGTCACAAAACAATAAAACAAACAATCTGCCACAAAACAACAACATATCAACTTACACAGCCCACATCTTGAGCTACAGGAACCCTACAGCCACAAACAAGATATTGACAGAAACTACATAACATATTCATCAACTTATCCAACTACACAATCTGCATAGGAGTCCCACATCAATAAGCATGAAGCTATCAAGTTGACAAGATGAAACAGTTTTCTGGGACTTAGTGAAAATAACAGTTTTCTGGAATCTGAGTTGATAAAGTAGCAAATTGACAGCAGTAGTTAAATATGTTAGAGACCACCTCTTGGCATGAAAATTAACATGATGGTAACATACAACACCTACTCCAAAACACTAGCACTGAGCATGCTCAAATTCACAACACATCACAAGATATCAACCACTCTACATGGCATAAAAATAATAGCAGATTCTCAGACTGTAGTTTTTAGCATGCTCAAACAGAAACATCAAGTTGGCTACTTAACAGCATGGTTCCCACTTATATGGGTGATTCTCATGTTAAACAAAAATACCATGGCATAATAGATATAAAACACTAGCACTTCCATGTTGGCACATGCCCCAAAGCAAGCAAGGATTAAATCATGCAAAAATGACAAAATAGCATCACAGCTAAAATGACAGTTTTATAAACTTGCTCAAAAGTGAAATCTGAAAGCACCAATGGATTCATTGGCTCTTTCTACCCCCAAAACATGTGTCATACTCATATGTACATGGATTCATTGGCTCTTTCTACCCCAAAAACATGTGTCATACTCATATGTACATGTGAAACAACAAGGCACCAACAAGATAGCAAAACAACCACCTATTCTCATAAGTGATACATAGCTCCAATGGACCATGGGCATAAATGATCATAACCAGATTTGTAACTTAGTTAGAGATGGAAATGAGCTAACAAATTACAAACAAGAATATATACAACAAGGGGTATATCAAGTGGGGAAACCCACTAGTCCCCACACCCACACATACACTCTACATACACACTACAAGCAAGCACACACACATGCCCTATATATGCCCAAGGCATATGAGCACCAACACTCATGAGCATGCCACCCAAGAAGGGGGTGTTCACCCACACATACACTCACATGCCTATATATGCATAAGCATATGGCACACACACTCTCACTCTCACAAGTGCACTAGGCACATATACTCACACACACACACTAGCTCATGTGTGTGGGTGGTCATCCACACACATATGCATACATATATGCACAATGCATATATGCACATGTATATGTGTATGGTAACACATACACACACACACTCCCACAAACAAACATGCATATAAACTCTCACAACACAAGGTCATGCATATGTGCACACTCACATGCACATGCACATACACACACATATAGATACACCTATGTGCATACACATATGCACATGCACACACTCACAAACACACTTACACACATGCATATGTATGCACCACACCATGTGGCACATACACACACAAGCACATACATACATACATATACATCCATATGGATGCAAAGCACACACACACACACACTCCAATATAAAAAAAAGAAAAACCAAACTTGCTGGTTTTTACATCTACACACACACATATATTGCAAAGGAAGAAACCAAAAGAAACAAAAAAAGGAAAAACAGAAAAAAATGGGGAGGGGTTCGGATTCGAACCCGCAACCTCCTGGTTGCCTCCCCACACACCACACCACCGGGCTACGAGCACAACTCATAACAAAGGAGGGGCACCTGCCCTCTAATACACACACACATACAAAAGCTTGACGAAACTGAACCCGAACGACCAGCTGTGGCGACAGGCAACGACAGCGAGCGGCTCCGGCGATCTACGGCACTAGCGCGCGATAGGAAGGACGCGGGGCTCCCCGGGCTCTACGGGGTACCCATCCCTCTGCTCATCCTACGACGAGGGGGACGGAGGCGAGCTCAAACACGAGCTTTTCTGACCAACGGTGACACGAGCACGACAACGACACACTAGCTACAAGGAAGGAGGCTACGCGTCGACTACTAACCTAGGGGAGGACGACGGCGACCCTGACGCACTGAGAGGAAGGAGAGGCAGAGACGCGGCGTAGACGAGGAGGAAGAAGACCGGCGACAACCGCTTCGGGAGCACGACAGCGTCGAGGAAGAAGACGACGCTTGAAACCTCCCACGGCACCCTAGCGTCGGGAACGGGATGTGGGAGTGGTCCCCGAGCCCCGTGACATCTCCGACCAGGACGGCTCGACTCCTACGGCAAGGACGACGGCGATCGACGGCGCTGCTCTCTCTGAACTCTGAACTATAGAGACTTACCGGAGGGGAAAGTGGAGAGGAGAGGAATAGAGAGGCTGGCGGCAGCACGGGAGGACACACGGAACCCTAGATGGGGAGGCACGGACACCGAGGGGCTTAAAAAGGAGGGGCCAGATGGCGAGACGACGGCGATAGATCACGGCGACGCGCCTCCCTGCCCTACTCCCACTCTCTGAACCTGACAGGGGAGAACGGGAGCAGGTGCCCGTCTGTTCTTGCTGGGCCTGCGGGAGCTGCTGGGCCGCGCTGGGAGGCAAGCCCACTCTGCTCTCTGTCTCTCAGAAAAGAAAACAGAGAAGGTTTTCTCTTTTAAAAACAACACAGCACAAGGAAAAAATCCCAGAGATAAAATAAAGGAGTTTTTGGGCAAACAAAAATACCTTTGTAAAGAAAATAATATGCTCCATTTATTAAAAATATTAAGTTGATTTTTAGGACAAGTAATTTTAAATATTTAAAATAGGCAGCCCCTCTGTTATTTAAAACTCACAAGCATACAAACTTCAAACATCAAAACAACCATCTCACAATTCATAAAACATATAGGGCTAGCTGTTGAACATTTTAAAATATTTTAAATAGCAACTTAATTCTGATTATTAAATAACATGGGAATTAAGGCATTATGATGGGGTTTTTTGAAAAGAAAAGAGAGGGGAAGAAAGAGGAGATTGCACACATGAGCTCCATCCACCTCAAACCACATCACAACACTCACACACATAGTCACTTCACAACATGGCATGACATGATGGATGCATGATGCGTGATGCATGAACAAGACATGGATGACAAGTTGCAAACATTCATTAAACTCATGGCACAAGGTTCATACAATAGGTTACATGCCAAATAAGGTAGGAAAACACTTGGGCTGTCACAACTCTCCCACACTACAAGAGGATCTCGACCCAAGATCTAGGAACGAAAGAAGTCCGGAAATTCGGAACGGAGAAGGTCCTCGCGTTCCCAAGTAGCTTCTTTGTCGGAATGATGAGACCACTTCACCTTGAGGAATTTGATAGACTTGTTGCGAGTCTTACACTCAGTTTCTTCAAGAATTGCAACTGGATGCTCACGATAAGAGAGATCTTCTTGGAGATCGATGTCTTGGAGGTCAATGGTTCGCTCAGGAGTCTTGAAGCATTTCCGGAGCTGAGAAACATGGAAGACATCGTGCACATTCATGAAATTTGGAGGAAGCTCTAGTTTATATGCAAGACCACCTCTCTTGCCAACAACTTTGAGAGGACCAACAAACCGAGGTGCTAGCTTCCCTTTAATTCCAAACCGCTGAGTGCCCTTCATGGGAGAGACTGAGATAGACTAGATCATCCACTTAAAAGGAAACATCCCGATGTTTGTTATCGTAATAACTCTTTTGTCGGGACTGAGCTGCTTTGAGGTTCTCGCGAATGACATGGCACATTTCTTTTGCTTTAGTGATCATGTCATTGCCCAATATCTGACGCTCACCGGTTTCAGACCAGTTAAGCGGGGTACGACACTTTCTACCGTAGAGAATCTCGAAAGGGGCCTTGCCTGAGCTAGCTTGAAAGCTATTGTTGTATGATAATTTAGCATATGGAAGGCAGTCTTCCCACTTCATGCCGAACAAAATCACACAGGCTCTGAGCATATCTTCAAGGATCTGATTGACTCTCTCAACTTGACCACTTGTCTGCGGATGGAACGCAGTGCTGAAACGGATCTTGGTACCCATAGCAGTCTGGAAGGACTCCCAAAACTTAGAGGTAAAGAGACCTCCATGGTCAGAAGAGATGAGCTGAGGAATACCATGCAAAGATACTATCCTTGACGTATACAACTCTGCAAGCTGAGGTGCTGAGATAGGTTCTTTGACTGGCAGGAAATGAGCAACTTTTGATAGCTTGTCGATAACAACGAAGATGGCATCATTGCCTCTCTTGGACTTGGGAAACCCAGTGACGAAATCCATCTCCACATGATCGAATTTCCACTCTGGGATAAGCAAAGGCTGAAGAAGACCTGCTGGACGTTGATGCTCCGCCTTCACTCTGCGACAAACATCACACTCATTCACGAACTGAGCAATCTCACGTTTCATGCGAGTTCACCAGAAGGTTTGCTTGAGATCTTGATACATCTTTGAACTGCCTGGATGAATGGATAGAAGAGAATTATGTGCTTCGTCCATGATAACCTTTCCGAGATCACCTTTTGGAACCACAAGACGGTCCTCAAAGAACAAGGTATCTTTGTCATCAACGTGAAAGCACTTATACTTCAGAATGCTCTTGGCCACACCTTTCTTCACTTTCTTCACCATAGTATCAAGAAGCTGCGCTTGGCGAACCTGATCTTCCAGAGTCAGAGAAACTTGAAGATTTGCAAGAAATACTTGTGGAATCATTTGAAGGTTGAGCTTGCGGAAGGCTTCACAAAGCTCGGGCTGAAGAGGCTTCAAGATGAGACTATTGCAGTACGCCTTACGGCTGAGCGCGTCTGCAATGACATTTGCTTTCCCAGGAGTATACTCAATGCTTGGATTGAAGTCCTCAAGCATTTCCACCCAAAGAGATTGCCGAAGATTGATATTGGGTTGAGTGAGAATGTACTTCAAGCTCTTGTGATCGGTGTACACCTCAACTGGTCTACCCAACAACAAATGCCTCCAAGTCATTAGAGCATGCACAACTGTCACCAACTCAAGATCATGAGTGGGGTAGTTCTTCTCGGCAGGCTTCAACTAACGCGAGGTATAAGCAACAATCTTCTTATCTTGCATGAGAGCACCACCAAGACCTTGGAGAGAAGCATCACAGAAAACTTGGAAAGGCATAGACTGCTCAGGAGGAACAAGAACTGGAGTTGAAGTCAGTCTCTGCTTGAGCGTATTGAACGCCACATCACACTCAGGAGACCAAACATATTTGACACTCTTCTGAAGGAGATTGGACAGAGGCTTAGCAATTTGAGAGAAGTTCTCCACGAATCTTCTGCAATAGCTAGCAAGCCCGAGGAAACTCTAAAGCTGCTTCACATTCTGAGGAGGTTCCCACTTCAAGATTGCCTCAACTTTCTCAGGGTGCACTTTAATTCCCTCGGTAGAGATCACATGCCCAGGGTACACCACTTCATTGAGCCAAAACTCACACTTGGAAAACTTGGCATAGAATCGATGCTCTCTTAACTTGTCAAGCACAAGGCGGAGATGCTCTGCATGCTCTTCTTCTGTCTCCGAGAACACAAGGATATCATCGAGATAGACCAAGACGAACTCATTCTTGAAAGGAGAGAAAATGAAATTCATCATTCTTGAGAAGGTTGGAGGAGCATTAGCAAGACCAAACGACATGATGGTGTACTCATAAGATCCAAAACTCGTCCTGAAAGCGGTCTTAGGAATGTCTTCTTCGCAAATGCGAATCTGATGATAACCCATGCGAAAATCAAGCTTCGAGAAAACCTTGGCACCTTTCAGTTGATCAAACAACTCGTTGATGTTGGGAAGTGGGTACTTGTTTCTGATTGTCTTCTTGTTCAATGGACGGTAGTCAACACAAAGACGATCCGTGCCATCTTTCTTCTTGACAAACAAAACACCACAAACCCATGGAGAAGAACTTGGTCTAATCAGACCTAGACGTTCTTGCTCGTCTAGCTGCTTCTTCAACTCTTTCAGCTCTTCGGGGCCAAGTTTATACGAGCGCTTGCAGACCGGTTCAGTTCCGGGCTCGAGATCAATCACGAACTCTACTGGTCGGTGCGGAGGCATTCCTAGCAATTCTTTTGGAAAGACATCTTCATACTCACAAACCACCGAAATTTGAGAAATCGCCGAGATTTCACCCTTCTCATTAAGAGCAAAGAGACGGATTGTGTCATCGTGAGCCGTGAAAATAATCACGTCTTCTGAAGGATGAGTCAGCTTGACTTCTTTTGCTTTGCAATCAATATTAGCTTTGTTTATAGCCAGGAAGTCCATGCCCAAAATGAGATCAATGTCGGAATTACCGAGAACATAAGGAGAAGCCAAGAAAGAATGATTGCCCATCTTGATAGAAATATCCGGAACAATGGAGGTGGTTTTCATGGCCACACCCGGAGAAACAACACCCAAAGGTCTACTCAACATCTCGGAATAGAAATCATTCTTCATAGCAAAAGGTCTAGACATAAATGATTGCAATGCTCCAGAATCAAATAACACTTTTGCAGGAATAGAATTAACTGAGAGATTACCCATGGTCACTTGAGAAGAATCCTCTGCCTCTGCTGCATTCACCATATTCACTCTTGCGGTCTTGGGGTTATGCTTCACCAAAGCATTGCGTGGAGGCTTGACAGGAGGAGGTGGCGGAAGACGTCGCTGGTTGCACTTGTTTGCATAGTGGCCCTTCTGACCACACTTGTGACAAATCACCTCAGAAATCGGACGAACATTGCCTGGAGGAGGAACAAGAACTCCCTTGGACGCCTGGGGTCTCTACTGGAATCCTAGGTTGGGTGGGTGGGAAGAACCACGACCACCAAACTGCTTCTGCTGTTGAGGAGGACGAAATGGAGGAGGGTTTGGCACCCAATACTTCTGCTGCTTGGGAACCATCTGAGAGCTGGAAGAAGAAGAATATGAATCCCTTGAACGCTTCTTTGAGTTATCCAACTTGAGTTGAGTTGCCTCGACCTTCAAAGCCATGTTATAGAACTGATCAAACTCACGAGGCTCTTGAAGAACTAGGCATGGCAGAAGCTCATCCTTGAGACCACCTCTGAACCGATAGATCATAACCTTGTCATCTGGAACATCTTGCTTAGCATAACGGGCTAGATTCTGGAACTTGACGTTGTACTGGTAGACAGACTTGCTTCCCTGCGTCAGGTGCATGAGCTTCTCACGCATCTCCTCGACAAAGCTTGTCGGAATGTAATGAGCCCTGAAGTCACGACGGAAATTGTCCCAAGTAACAACACGATTGCCCCTGGAATCCTTGTACTGCTGCCACCAATCAGCTGCTTGACCCTTGAGCTGGAACGATGCAAATCTGACAAAGTCCTTTGGCCTGACATTCGTGCACTCAAAATGCTTACTCATATCACGAAGTCAATCATCAGCATCAAGAGGCTACTCACAACAAGTGAAAGACTTGGCTGGTTGGCAAGGAACTGATTGAGTGTTGCAAATTGAAGCTGATTCTGAAAAATCCCTTGAAAACCTTGCTGACCCTGCTCCCTTTCTTGCAACAGCCTGAGCAACATCTGAGTGTTCGCATTGGTTGCGGCCATCACAGCTTGCCAAGCTTTTGGAGGAGGAGGCGGAGGAGGCGGCGGCGGGGGTGGTGGTGGTGGTGGAACATCAGTCTGCTCCTCACCACGACCCGGATTGTTGCGAGTTGGTGGAGCCATCCTAAAGATGGACAAAACACATCAACACCTCATTAATAAGAATAATTCAAAAGCTGAATCAACTGCTCGAAAGAAATTGAACAAAACAACACAGCCTTCCTACTGAAAATTAGTAAGAATGCTTCTCGGTTTATGATAACATCATCAGAATTAGAAGCCACTTGCAATAACATAAAAGTATTGAGCTAAGCGCTCGAAACAAATGTATATGCCCACATACATCTGAAGAAGATGATCCTAGATAACTACAAGATTTCCCACCTAAGAACTTCCGAAAACTTTCTGGTTATGCAATCCGGTGTGGGGGATACAAGGAGGAAATATCTCACACAACTAGCAATCCTACACCCCAACTGTATCCATCCTTCAACACATAACCAGAGGCTTTCGCAACTTCATCTAAGTCAAATCCTCAAACTCACAACAATACTAAACCATGGTGGTACCCTGGACGCCTCCCTAGTACTGGGTGACTCCGACCTTATCTCACCACGATAAGTATTGAAGTAATTCCGAACACTCTCTGTCGTGAGATATCAAGGTAGCTGAATGATAACGATGTGCCAACATTCCCTGGAGCTCGACTCCCCGGAAGAAATCAAGTCAGACAGGAGGCACCAAGACAGAACCCTGTCACATCGGTATCATATAGACTCCAAAATACCCGTGTGATCCTAATTTTTTTGAGCGAGAAGAGGAGTAGAATTAAAATTCCTAAGTCGAATACCTCACCAAAACATAGAAGAGGAGTAAAAAGAATCCTACTCTCCGATATAACTAGACTCAAATTAGTTTTACTAGACTCGACTCGGCCAAGTTCGATCAAGCAAAGGCTCCTATGGTCGTATGGCTCTGAATACCAACTTGTCACGCCCAAGATGCGCGCCTATCCATTTTAAGACATGAGGGTCTCGCAAAGGATAGAGGCGCATCTTGCCGTTCACAAGTATAGTAACATTGCAACATAAATTACAGAAGAGATGAGTATACAAGTTGGCTTACACTCGCTGCATGCTAAATTGCAATCCACACAGAGTTCAAATCATCAAGATGAAGACAGGGTCCGACTACGGACGAAATCAAACGATAAAACAGATGCAAATGATACTATCTCGCTATCCCAAAGATCACGACCATGGTCCTCTACTCATCTGGTTAAGTCACGTACATCCTGCCTCTTTCCTCATCATATTCCCACTTGAGCTGGGTAAGATCATCCTGCACGTACTCATCTGTACCTGTACCTGGAGGGTTGTAGTAATCTGTGAGCCACAAGGACTCAACAATCATGTGCCCGGGTACCGAGACTATTCAAGCTTAAAGGTTGGGATTGGGGTATGTGTTTAGTTTGCAACAGCACTAAGCATATATGGTGGCTAACTTACAGAACATAAAAATAAATATGAGTGGCCTACGATGAACGATCGAATCTAGTATGATCTCTATGAGATCCTGAACACATACTTACGTCAATCACAACCCCACCGTGTTCTCTCTCAGATCATGTTCACGAGCAGAGACGATCACGGTTACTCACACAGTTGGTGTATTTTAATTAGAGTTTACTTCAAGTTTACTATAACCGGGTGTTAAACAAATATCGAAGTTGCCACATAACTACGGGCCCGGCTTCTCGAAAAGATTTAACCCTGCAAGGTGCTCCAACTAGTCCATCACAATTAACCACACTCCACGGGAATAGCCTCGACCACGGACCTCGTGGTCATCATAGGTAATTCCAAAGGAATTCCAACACCTCGAGAAAAACCCGAAGAAAGTCAGACTCCACATGCAAGACACTCGATAAAGGTAAAACAAATCCAGCAAGACCGCCCGACGTGTCGACGAACCCGATAAGAGCCGCGTATCTTGTTCTCAGGACATGACGGATAAGCTAGTGTATGATGGCCTGATAGAGATCTCCCAAGTTGCCCTGGGTTGGCCCCACACAGTGCTCTAGTTTGGACCAACACTCATGAGGAGCAATGGCCCGTGGGTTGATTAATTATCCACGGGTTTGCAAGGCCCTATGCAAATTTTATTAAGTTGTTAAGCAAATGTAGTACCAATGTTGGGTCTTGCCAGACAAGTTTTAATCTCAACCGAATAAACAAGGGGGTCCCCATAACAACCCCGAGCTTGTTAAGAGCGCAAAATATGGAAAACATAACACTGGTAGCAAGAACTATGGCGGTAACAGCAAAATAAAGCACCTAGCATAAGGCCAAGCCTTCCACCAATACCAAGATATATATGTGCATTAAATTAAATAACATATAATATTGTGATATCCAAATCCATGTTATCACATGGAACAACCTGCACCTGCAACTAAGAACGCTATAAGAGGGGCTGAGCAACCGTAACTTAGCTAATCAAAGGTTTGCTAGGATGTGGAGGGTTAGAGGCCTTCATGGCATTTAGGAGGCTGATATTCAAGTGGTAGGTAGCGCAATTGTAACGATAAGAGCGAGAAACTAGCAAGCGAAAATAGTATCGGGATCCGGGTACGATCATCTTGCCCGTTGGTTCTTCAGTGGAACAAGTAGCGGGATCCTCATAGTAGTACTCTCCTGGGTCCTTGTACTTAGTTTCAACACTCGTGTCTACCCAAGAGAAACAACAACAATAAACATCCAACCAAGGTGCAATGCACAAACAAGATGATGCATGATCCATTTAGAAGAGTTTAACATGGCAATCCAAAACTAGTCATGTTTCACATGCAAAGTTTGTTTATCAATGATTCTGGACAGAACCTCATGTTAAGTTATTTAGACATGCATGAACATGGAAAATATGGATGCAGCATGCAAAATCGATAGAAATGCATATAATGAAAGTAAGAAACGGAGTTACGGTTCTCACGATACGCTCATGACAAGGTACGAAGGCAAAAACACAAGCCAACAAAGCCTTGGGCTACTTCTTGGCATTCCAAGGTAGCCACTAGTTAGGCAATGAAAAACCAACCACCATAGACTCAAAGATCAATCAATTCCATGGATTATAGCTCCCACAAGTCACAAAACAATAGAACAAACAATCTGCCACAAAACAGCAATATAGCAACTTGCATAGCCCACATCTTGAGCTACAGGAACCCTACAGCCACAAACAAGATATTGCCAGAAACTACATAACAAATGCATCAACTTATCCAGCTACACAATCTGCATAGGAGGCCCACATCAATAAGCATGAAGCTATCAAGTTGACAAGATGAACAATTTTCTGGGACTTACTGAAAATAACAGTTTTCTGGAATCTGAGTTGATAAAGTAGCAAGTTGACAGCAGTAGTTAAATATGTTAGAGACCACATCTTGGCATGAAAATTAACAGGATGGTAGTAGACAACACCTACTCCAAAACACTAGCACTGAGCATGCTCAAATTCACAACACATCACAAGATACCAACCACTCTACATGGCATAAAAATAACAGCAGATTCTCAGACTTTGTAATTTTTAGCATGCTGAAATAGAAACATTAAGTTGGCTACTTAACAGCATAGTTCACACTTATATGGGTGATTCTCATGTTAAACAAAAATACCATGGCATAATAAATATAAAACAGTAGCACTTCCATGTTGGCACATGCCCCAAAGAAAGCAAGGATTAAATCATGCAAAAATGACAAAATAGCATCACAGCTAAAATGATAGTTTTATAAACTTGCTCAAAAGTGAAATCTGAAAGCACCAATGGATTCATTGGCTCTTTCTACCCCCAAAACATGTGTCATACTCATATGTACATGTGAAACAACAAGGCACCAACAAGATAGCAAAACAACCACCTATTCTCATAAGGGATACGTAGCTCCAATGGAACATGGGCATAAATGATCATAACCATATTTGTAACTTAGTTAGAGATGGAATTGAGCTAACAAATTACAAACAAGAATATATACAATAAGGGGTATATCAAGTGGGGAAACCCACTAGTCCCCACAGCCACACATAGACTCTACACACACACACACTACAAGCAAGCACACACACATGCCCTATATATTCCCAAGGCATATGAGCACCAACACTCATGAGAATACCACCCAAGAAGGGGGTGTTCACCCACACATACACTCACATGCCTATATATGCATAAGCATATGGCACACACACTCTCACTCTCACAAGTGCACTAGGCACATATACTCACACACACACACTAGCTCATGTGTGTGGGTGGTCATCCACACATATATGCACAATGCATATATGCACATGTATATGTGTATGGTAACACACACACACTCCCACAAACAAACATGCATATAAACTCTCACAACACAAGGTCATGCATATGTGCACACTCACATGCACATACACATACACACACATACAGATACACCTATGTGCATACACATATGCACATGCACACACTCACAAACACACTTACACACATGCATATGTATGCACCACTCCATGTGGAACATACACACAAGCACATACATACATACATATACATCCATATGGATGCAAAGCACACACACATACACTCCAATATAACAGAAAAGAAAAACCAAACTTGCTGGTTTTTACATCTACACACACACATATATTGCAAAGGAAGAAAACAAAAGAAACAAAAAAAAGGAAAAATAGAAAAAAATGGGGAGGGGTTCGGATTCGAACTCGCAACCTCCTGGTTGCCTCCCCACACACCACACCACTGGGCTACGAGCACGGCTGGTAACAGAGGAGGGGCACCTGCCGTCTAATACACACATACATACAAAAGCCTTACAAAAATGAACCCGAACGAGGAGCTACGGCGACAGGCAATGGCGGCGAGCGGCTCCAACGATCTACGACACTAGCACGCGATAGGAAGGACGCGGGGCTCCCGGGCTCTACGGGGTACCCATCCCTCTGCTCATCCTGCGATGAGGGGGACGGAGGCGAGCTCAAACACAAGCTTTTCTGACCTGCGGCAACACAAGCATGACGGCGACACACTAGCTACAAAGGAAGGAGGCTACGTGTGGACTGCTCACCTAGGGGAGGATGACGGCAACCCTGACGTGCGGAGAGGAAGGAGAGGCGGAGACGCAATGTTGACAAGGAGGAAGAAGACTGGCGACGACCGCTTCGGGAGCACGGCGGCGCCAAGGAAGAAGACGATGCTTGAAGCCTCCCACGGCACCCTAGTGCCGAGAACGGGATGCGGGAGAGGTCCCCGAGCCCTGCGGTATCTCCGACGAGGACGGCTCAACTCCTGCGGCGAGGACGACGACGATCGACGGTGCTGCTCACTCTGAACTCTGAACTACAGAGACTTACTAGAGGGGAAAGAAGAGAGGAGAGGAATGAAGAGGCTGGCGGCAGCGTGGGAGGATGCGCGGAACCCTAGATGGGGAAGCACGGATGCCGAGGGGCTTAAAAAGGATGGACCAGACGGCGAGACGACGACGACAGCTCACGGCGACACGCCTCCCCGCCCTGCTCCCACTCTCTTAACCTGACGGAGGAGAACGGGAGCAGGTGGCCGTCTGTTCCTGCTTGGCCTGCGGGAGCTGCTGGGCCACGCTGGGAGGCAAGCCCACTCTGCTCTCTCTCTCAGAAAAGAAAATAGAGAAGCTTTTCTCTTTTGAAAACAACACAACACTAGGAAAAAATCCCAGAGATAAAATGAAGGAGTTTTTGGGCAAACAAAAATACCTTTGTAAAGAAAATAATATGCTCCATTTAATAAAAATATTAATTTGATTTTTAGGACAAGTAATTTTAAATATTTAAAATAGGCAGCCCCTCTGTTATTTAAAACTCACAAGCATACAAAGTTCAAACATCAAAACAACCATCTCACTATTCATAAAACATATAGGGCTACCTTTTGAACATTTTAAAATATTTTAAATAGCAACTTAATTCTGATTATTAAATAACATGGGAATTAAGGCATTATGATGGGGTTTTTGTTGAAAATAAAAGAGAGGGGAAGAAAGAGGAGATTGCACACATGGGCTCCATCCACCTCAAACCACATCACAACACTCACACACATAGTCACTTTACAACATGGCATGACATGATGGATGCATGATACATGATGCATGAACAAGACATGGATGACAAGTTGCAAACATTCATTAAACTCATGGCACAAGGTTCATACAATAGGTTGCATGCCAAATAAGGTAGGGACAACACTTCGGCTGTCACAATATCCAGGAGGAAGCAATGAGTTTGGAACCCAAATCCGGCGCTTCTAAGATCGAAAACCGGAGGTAGAAGCCAAATCACGGTTGTGCTTGCGAGATTCTTCATAGGTGAACTGGGATGTCTCTGCATTAATGGCCTTGTTCACAAGAGCTTGGAAGGTGTCACAATGCTGCAGGTGAAGATCACGACGCAACTTTGGGTTGAGACCCTTCCTGAACCTAGCTTGCTTCTTGGCATCCGTGGACACTTCTTCTGTGGCATAACGTGCAAGGTTCCCAAACTCTCGACTGTAAACATCTACAGCCATCTTACCTTGGGTAAGGTTACAAAACTCTTCCCTCTTTCGGTCCATGAGACCCGAATATGATGCTCATGAAAAACCTCTGTGAATTCTTTCTAGGTAGGAATCTGGCCAACTAGAATTATAGTCTCATAGTTCTCCCACCATATACTAGCAGGACCCTTCAAGAAATATGTATCATAGGTGACCTTGTTAGCCTCGGCCAAGTTCGCGGAACGCAGCTTGTTTGTGATGCTACGGAGCCAGTCATCTGCATCGAGTGGCTCAATGGAGTGATGGAAGGTGGGTGGGTACAACTTGATGAAATCATGGATGGTCACTATTCCAGTGCATTGATGTGCGGTGTTTTCCTGAATACGTGCCAGCAAGCGATTTGACTCTCGCTTGTCCTTCTCAATGTCTAGCATGAACTGTGCTAACGAAGGTGAATCTGACAGAACTTTTCAGCGTCTCTGGTTCCACGTCTCTGGCCCTTCTTGCAACCAATGGCAGCCTCGGTACTGCGGGACATCCTGATGATGAGAAACTAGGATTAGACATGGCGGCATACCAAAATATAAGAGGGAATGCAAAAGCATTGGTCTTCAAAGAAATCCTAGGGAAAATTGGGCAGCATAACGGCTGCGAATGCTCAGAAATGAGACATCCTGCAAAAGATTTAGGTGCCACAACACCTTAGAATGACCATCTCTAGATTCTGATTGAGCTAACAAGCTACATAGATAACACTCGAGGACTGGATTGCAACTCAGATCAACCATTCCTATAAGTCTACAGAATAGTAACACGAGATCCTGGTAGATAGATAAGAAGCCTAGTTCTTAATCCCCGTAGAAAAGGAGAGGGTGACTCAGAATCAGAATAACATGGGGAAAGGAGTAAAAAGAGCCTTACGTTCCCTTCCACAATCAATTCCCTTATATAACTAAAGAGTTGCTAGACTCAACATCGACCAGTTTGGCTTGGTAATCCTACAGTCAGTTAGCTCTGATACCAATGCTGTCGAGACCCCGATCCTAAGCCATAAGAATCCATCATGTAACACATTACATCACTTTGCGGCCTCATGCATGGTAACTCCACGGCTTCCACCTTACCTGGGCCGAGATCGTTTGCGTCTTTTGGCTCACGTATGTAATATGTCGCCAGCATTCAAACGTCAAAGAACCCGGGTCGACATGACTAGTCGTAGAACCCAAGTGGCACATCTGTACAGGAACAGGCATACGTAACCCAACAATGCAGGTGTCGGCCTCTAGCGTGTGCAGACGAGTCATAGCAAGCTACAAGGACTCCATTACACCGTGGGACATAAATGTCATCACTGCACGTAGACAAGTCGTAGCAGGCTACAGGGACTCCATTACACTGCGAGACGTTTCCTCGAAGGAACAGACATAGCAGCAAACAAGGATACATGCCGGTCAATCAATGTTTCCGAAGAAGTAGCAAGCTACCAAGGCTCGGTGGAAGCACAAGAGGTAGTTCCCTGTAAAAAGTACTACTAAAGGCACACAACTAGGTGTCGAATCCCATACATATCATTGCACGTCATACATACGCACGACATGCCCGATATGCATAGATACAACTATGGCATCACAACATAACCATACAACAACACAACATTTATTTAAGAGGCTCATAAGAGCCAACATAGAGTGATATTACAAACAGGGGTCACATGACCCAACACACAAATCATACAAACAACAAGCGGAAGCTTAACATGTCTGGGTATAGACATCTAGAAAATAAGAAGGCTGAGGAAGCCTGTCTATCTACAAGGCCCTCCACAAGAACCAGACCTTTGGCTGGGATTCCCAAGCTAAATGGACAACATCGATCTTATCATAGAAACCACTAGCAAGACTGGAGTCTCCTCTACAAAAACATAATTAAGCCACAGTGAGTACTGAGTACTTAGCAAGACTTACATCAGAACTAACTACATATGCGTCGGTATCAACAAGGAGGTTGTGGGCTTCAATGCAGCAAGCCAGCTTTGACTCAGTGGCTATCCTGTACTACAACTATCATAACTTTGAAAAGTTTTGTGAAGCGTACTCGAGTCCACTAACACCACCACAATACACCACTATGGATCCCCTCCCGTCTTCCTACGTGAGTGCCATCCACGGCACTCACACTTGTCTTGAAGCTTTTATGAGTAACCTTTTAAATTGTCTATGAACCATATAAGTATCCAAGTAGTCCATATCCGTGGACGCGGCTATTCGAATAGATTGATTACCCTGTAGGGGTGTACTTTGTCACACATGCTCTCGCCACTTACCGCCATGTGCTCGTAAAAAAGGCACCTCGGCAACCTTCAAGCGGAAGCCCGGCGAGGGAGTCGGCCATGACCTAACTAACCACACAAGACTCTAGTCCAGGTTTATCGCCTATTTGAGACTAAACCCGCAAGGAAATCCGGCCAAAGTTTCCTCAACGGCCCTAAACGATGTGTACAGGGTTCCCATGCCCACCTTGACAGATGGTACTACGCTTGGTACACCGGGCCACAATGGCTAGTCTATCCCAAGCCCACCTGTACGGGGTGCCACTCGGTAGATTACTAGCATATCCTACAAACACTAGAAACTAGTTGCAACTCCTGGATAGACCTCAAGTCGATTAATAAGTCGAGAGAGTCAATTAAGGATCCCAATGTGCGGTAGTAGCTAATCTTGGACAACATACACATGACTCAGTTCCTAAGGATGGTTCCAATGAGACAACCCGCCATGTACTCCTACACGGCCTCTCATCGCTACCTTTACCAAATCATGTTCACAACTTAACTCTCATCATCAGAACAAGTTGAGTTCTCTCCGGTCCATCACCCAGATGAATCAGACCTGACACAACTCTAAGCCTAGCAAGCATAACAGGTTAAAGGCACAACATGGCTCAAGCATCTACCAGGTATGCTAGGTTGCATCGTTCAACTAGTTATTGTGACAATGATAGGTCATGCAGAGGAATGGGTTCAACTATCGGAACATGTAAAAGTTGAAACGTTTTGTCCTAATGCAATAAGTGAGAGCAAGAGCGAGAGAGTGGGATTGTATCGGATATGTTCAAGGGGGGTTTCTTTCCTGATAAGACGATCACACGTTACTGCTCCTCAGATGGATACTCGACCGTATCCTCCGCAACAGTGCCTAACACGAAGAACAACCATCGAAGGGGAACAAATAAATACACATCAAATGCAACAATATGATGCATGAATATGACATGGCAATATGATGTGTTTGAGATAATGCATCTAGCAACAGATTTAAATGAAGTAGGTTTGAATTCAAGGTTCAAATTCAAGTTCATATATGGAGTTCCATAATGTATTTGAGCTAAAATGTCCAAGTTCTCCTATTTAGGTTGCTCTAACATGCATGAAAATGGTACAGATGGATTCATTGAATTTTTCTGATCAATTTTCATATATAAATTATTTTCATCTGATTTACACATTAATTTATATGAATTTTCTAAGTTTTTTTTAGAATTTTCTGGAATTTATTTAAATATACAAAAATGCATTTATTACGTCAGCCTGACGTCACAGTGACGTCAGCAGGTCAAAGGCGCCAGCCAAGTCAAACCTGGCGGCTGGGCCGCACCTGTCACTGACTCACTCATCTGACAGTTTTTTAATTAATCTAACTAATAATTTAACAGGGCCGGGCCCACATGTCGGTGACTCGGGGGTTAACTAACCCGGTGATTAGCCTTAAGCTAATCACCTGATGAGGGGGTCCCACCGGCAGGTGGCTCAGGCGACGGGGCTCGTCGCCGGCGACCTGTGGGCGCGGCGGCATCCGCGCTACCGACCACGGGAGCGGCGGCTCGGGGCACTGGGGCAAAGCCCTCGCTCGCCCGCACCCAAGAAGGATGGCCAGGGCTGCAGGGGGGGTGCCAAAGACGACGGTTGCGACGCCAGAAGCGGTGGCCGGAGCTTGGCCATAGCGGCGCTAGGGCCTAGGGGGCGCGGAAGAGCTGGGGAAGAGGGGAAAAGGAGGCGGCGACTAACAAGGGGATCGATGGCATCAAGGGCGAGCTCGGGGAGGCTCCTGCGGCAGCAAATTGACGGCGGCGAGATGGCTTCGGTCTGGATGGGAGAGAGTAGAGGAGAGGGGGGAGAGTGAGAGAGAGCGGCAGGGAGAGAGGGAGGGGAAGAAGGGCACGGCGAGGAGGGGGGTTGCGTTGGCGGCCCCGGAGGCCTCTAGGGCAGGCAGCCAGGCAGGAGCTGGCCGTGGCGCGTGCCCGCACGCGGGGAACGCGTGCCCCTGTCCTCCTGGCGAGAGGACATGGATGACTGGCATGGGCTAGTTGGGCCGGCTCCTATTGGGCCTCCTCTTCTTCTTTTTTAATTTTGTTCCTTTTTCCCATTTTCTATTATTGCATTTGTTTTAGTTTAGGCACTAAAATATTTAATAAAATTATGAAACTTTTTTTGGGCACTAAAGAAAATATTCCAGAGGCCCTGACCAAGTTTCAAATTTATTGAAGCTTTAAAAATATTTATAGCATTTTAAAACCCCAATCTGAATACTTATTGATTTAATTCAATACCCAAAATGACATTTTTAAAATATGCACCACCCTTGGTTTAGGTTGCCACATTATTCCAGAGAAGATGAACATTTTTCAGAGCCACTTTGGATCATTGAAAAATATTTTTGGTTGAACCTATTTGAATTTAAATTGTTCTAGGGTTTTGATCATCCCCATTTCAAGTTTTAAAAGAATTTAAACATGATGCAATCACAAGCATGGATCCTAGTGCATGCTAAATCTAGGGATGTGACATAGACCCCCTTGCTTCTTCCTCCTGGTACGTAGAACAATTTAAAGCGAACTTGGCTCTCGTGGGCGTTAATATTTTGCGCCTTACATACGTTTCGTTTCTTGCCTTTGATTTGCCATCGACCGCTTGTAGTTGCGCAATTTGATTTCTTCGTGCCCGTCTTGGGCCTCTGTCGGTGCGGCCTGATGACGGCAGCTAGTTGGATCCTCGTGGAGTTCCCCCCTCCGGAGGGGTACCCTGCAGTTGCCAGCCAAGGCTCGCGGATCAGGATCCTGTCGCCGCTGGGCCTCTGTTCCCATGTCGTCCCCCTTGACGCTCTAGATCCCTGTGGTGTTAGTAATTGAACGCATTCGTCCCGTAGTATATGCATACTCACATCAGTATGCACAAGCCTCTCCTCACCCTAGAAGCGCTGTTAAATTAGTGAATTCATGTTTGATTTGATAGTGTACTTAGCTCGCGGGTCGCGGACGATTTTGCTGTGCGGTCAGGTTGTCCAGATACTCTGCTTCTCCACCTGGGGCGGTTCCTCCTTGCTTACGGGCGAATTGGAGGCCTTTTCCGCGCTCTATGTCTGTAGGTCCCAGTCCGGCGCAATTCTCTACCGCCGCGGTAGACGACTGACGAAGGTCAAGGCCACGAGGTGAGGCCATGACACCCTCGATGCCGGCTGTATCACCAAGGACGGCATCGAGGGTGCCGAGTGGCTATATGACCGGTGAGTCTCCTGAGGCGCATTGCCTAGGAGTCCCCTTCGACACTCAAGCAGCTCTACATCGACGGGTCCCAGTCCCACACATTTCCCTACCACCGTGGTATACGGCCGGATCACCGAGGATGCAACCACGACGTGAGGCCCTAGCACCCTTGATGCCGTCCGGATCACCAAGGACGACATCGAGGCTGCCAGGTGGCTTTGTGACCGGTAAGGCTCCTGAGGCACAGTGCTCAGGAGCCTAATGACCCACAAGTATAGGGGATATATCGTAGTCCTTTCGATAAGTAAGAGTGTCGAACCCAACGAGGAGCGGAAGGAAATGACGAGCGGTTTCCAGTAAGGTATTCTCTGCAAGAAGTGAAATTATCGGTGATAGATAGTTTTGTGACAAGATAATTTGTAACGAGTGACAAGTAACAAGTGTAGCAAAGGTGCAGCAAGGTATCCCAATCCTTTTTGTAGCAAAGGACAAGCCTGGACAAACTCATATATAAAGCAAAGCACTCCCGAGGACACATAGGAACTTTTGTCAAGCTAGTTTTCATCATGCTCATTTGATTCGCGTTCGTTACTTTGATAATTTGATATGTGGGTGGACCGGTGCTTGGGTGCTTCCCTTACATGGATAAACCTCCCACTTATGATTAACCCCTATCGCAAGCATCCACAAATATGAAAGAAGAACTAAGGTAAACGTAACCATAACATGAAACATATGGATCCAAATCAACCCATCATATACTTATTACTTCCCAATGCCTTACCCTAGGCCCAAATAATGGTGAAGTGTTATGTAGTAGACATTCACATAAGACCACAAGAGGAGAGACAACATACATCTCATCAAAATATCAAAAGAATACCAAATTCACATGATTACTTATAACAAGACTTATCCCATGTCCTCAGGAAAAACATAACTACTCACAAAACATGTTCATGTTCATAATCAGAGGAGTATTAATTATCATAAAGGACCTGAACATATGATCTTCCACTAAATAAACCAACTAGCATCAACTACAAGGAGTAATCAACACTACTAGCAACCCACAGGTACCATTTGAGGTTTGAGACAAAGATGAGATACAAGAGATGAACTAGGGTTTGGAGAGGAGATGGTGCTGGTGAAGATGTTGATGGAGATTGACCCCCTCTCGATGAGAGGATCGTTAGTGATGACGATGGCTTCGATTTCCCCCTCCGGGAGAGAAGTTTCCCCGGGAAAACACACCTGCGGAAGCTCTAGATTGGTTCTTCCCAAGTTCCGCCTCGAGACGGCGGCGCTTCGTGCCGAAAGCTCTCTCCTTATTTTTTTCAGGTCAAAACCCAACATATAGTAGAAGATGGGCGTCGGGGGCCAGTCAGGTGGGCCACAAGCCTGCTAGGAGCGACCAGGGGGTGGCCGTCCCTGGCAGGCCTGTCACCTCCTAGTGGCCCCCTCTGGTATTTTTTTGCCCAATATTTTTTGTATATTCCAAAATAATTCTCCGTAAATTTCTAGGACTTTTGGAGTTGTGCATAATAGGTATCTCAGATTTGCTCCTTTCCTAGTCCGGAATTCCAGCTGCCGGCATTCTCCCTCTTCGTGTAAACCTTGTAAAATAAGAGAGAAAAGGCATAAGGATTGTACCATAATGTGTAATAACATCACATAATGCAACAAATATCAATATAAAAGCATGATGCAAAATGGACGAATCAACTCCCCCAAGCTTAGACATCGCTTGCCTTCAAGCGAAAGCCGAGATTGATAAATATGTCCACATGTTTAGAGATAGAGGTGTCGATAAAATAAAATACGGACATGAGGGCATCATGAACATCTTTAGAACATCAATACTTATTGTTTAAGATCTCTTATGCTATAGTAACAATTCATTCACAAGATAAAGTATGAACCAAGAACTCTATGGACAACCAACAAACTATGATCTTAGTCATTGAAGCAATTGGCAATTTATCATAACATCAGAAAGAGTCAATATAAGAGCTTCTAATGCAAATACACATACTCAATCATCTTCTAGTCTTTCACAATTGCTAAAACTCACGTGGTACCCACGAGATCAAAGCTTCAATCAAACATAGAGAAATATAGGGGCTTATAGTTTTGCCTCCCAACTATTCACCTCAAGGGTGATGTCAACAATAATAACTCATGATCACTCACATCCGAGTGGATATATGCGTCTAGGTCATTCCCCAACACATAATGCTTGCCAAGAGAGAGGCGAAATATAGGAAGTGGTGAGGATCACCATGACTCTTGCATAAAGGTAAGTACTTAAAAAGTAGAAGTAGCAGATAGGCCCTTCGTAGAGGGAAGCGGAGGTTGTCATGCGCTTTTTGTTTTTCAATGCACAAACCCTTAGTGCAGAGGAACGCCATGTTGTATTGCCCTTTGTGATAGCAACCTTTATTATGCAGTTTATTGCTTTTATTTCTTTACTATCACAAGTTCGTCCAACGTTTATTTCCCTTACAATAAAAGATCACGCATATTTAGGAGCAATTTTTATTGCCTTTTGCACCGATGACAACTTACTTGAAGGATCTTATTCAATCCATAGGTAGGTATGGTGGACTCTCATGGAAAAACTGGGTTGAGGTGTTTGGATGCACAAGTAGTATCTCTACTTGGTGCGGAAGTTTTGGCTAGTATGAGGTGGAACCAAGCACTACATGTTGAAGGATCTAAAACCATATAACTTCTATTGGAGGCAAGAAAACATAACCCATTATGTTGTGTTCCTTGTCCAACATCAACTTCTTGGCATGTAATATTTTAATGATTGGTCACAATCATAAAAGATGTCCAAGATAATGTATTTATATGTGAATATCTCTTTCTTTATCACTTCCTTTCCAATTGCACCAATGACCAATTACCATGTTTGTTAACTCCCAAAAAATTTCAATCCACATTCTTTTTATACGTGAAGTCATCACTCCCCATAAGATCCTTATGCATACTCTTTGCTTTTTTTCTATTATTATTTATTCATTACTCTCAAGAGCATAGTAATATAGCAAATCCCTCTCATCAAAACTACTTTTTATTATATAATTCTCGGACTTGCTTACATAAAGGGAGCAAAAGCAAAAACTAAAAGGTAGATCATACTAAAACTTTTATGCTACTAGATCAAAACAAAATCAAAACGGATTGAACAAGAAAAACAAAAAGGAAGAAAGGTGTGATGGTGATACGATACTGGGGTGCCTCCCCCAAGCTTGGCACAAGCCAAGGGGAATGCCCATACCAATGTGCTCGGGTGTCCTTCTTCAGAGGTGATGGTGGTGGAGTTGTTGATGAGGTTGGAAGCTTGTTCAATTTGCTCTTAAGCATGACTTTTTTCCCTCAGGTCATCTACTTCCTGCTCGAGCTTCAATATCCTTTGACATAATTCTTCTTTACTCTCCTCCAGAAAATGAGAAGGGATAAATAGAACTTTGGGTTTTTGTTCTTGCGTTTGGGAGGCTTGATTTCCTGAACTCCACATGCATGTCTCCCACTTGAGTCATAGGAGTCTCCTCTTCATCTGAGCTTTCTTCTCGGTACTTGTCTTCTTGTTCCTCCTCCGAGGATAATCCATAAGGATCTAGGTCCCCATAGAGCTTGGGATTGGCAAGATAGTGCGATATGTAGCTCTCCCCATCAGACACTTGGGACGACATCTTGCTCTAAATCTGATGCAGAAACAACTCGAATGAAAATAGGGGTATTGTCATGATACAAAAGTCAAAACCTTCAGGAGATTATATAATGAATTTTTTCCGACCCGAAGGGGTGTTCCACAAGAAAACGGAGTCCGGGGGGCGCACGGGGTGGTGACAAGCCCCCTAGGCGTGGCCGCCTAGGGGGTGGCCGTGTCTAGCAGGCTTGTCGCGTCCCCGTGCGTCCTTCAAACTACTTTTTATTTCCCTAATTTTTTAAATATTCCAAAACTGAGTAAAATTGCTATTGGGAAAGTATTGGAGTCGGTTTACTTACCGTACCACATACCTATTCCTTTTCGGAGTCTGAAACATTCCGGTAAGTCTCCCTAATATGCTCTTCTGGAGTTGTGGTATTGATAACATTGGTCTCAACATTAATGGGAGTACCTGAAATATAATGTTTGATTCTTTGCCTGTTTACCACCTTCAGATTTGTGCCTTTGGCATTGTTGATCTTGATGTCACCAGAACGATATACTTCCTCAACGATATAAGGCCCTTCCCATTTGGCGAGAAGCTTTCCTGCAAAAAATCTTACACGAGAATTGTATAGAAGGACATGGTTACCTACATTAAATTCATGCTTTTGTATCCTTTTATCATGCCATCTCTTAACTTTTTATTTAAACAACTTGACATTCTCATAGGCCTAGGTTCTCCATTCATGAAGTGAGCTAATGTCAAATAACCTCTTCTCACCAGAAAGTTTGAAATCATAGTTGATCTCTTTGATTGCCCAATAAGCTTCGTGCTCTAGCTCTAGAGGTAAGTGAGATATACCCATAGGATTCTTGTAACCAGTTCTATAAGCCCATAATGCATCATCGAGTTTCTTAGACCAATTCTTCCTAGATCTATTAACTGTCTTTTGAAAGATCAATTTAGGTTCTCTATTGCTTAATTCTACTTGACTACTAGACCGAGGATGATAAGGGGATGCAATTCTATGGTTAACATCATAATTAGCAAGAAATTTACAGAAAGCACCATGAATAAAATGTGAACCACCATCAGTCATTAAATATCTTGGGACTCCAAATCTAGGGAAAATAAGTTCTTTAAGCATCTTAATAGAGGTGTTATGATCCGCACTACTAGTTGGAATGGCTTCTACCCACTTAGTAACATAATCAACAACAACTAAACTATGAGTATACCCATTGGACGTTGGAAAAGGTCCAATATAATCAAAACCTCAAACATAAAATGGTTCAATAACAAAAGAGTAATTCATAGGCATTTCTTGACATCTACTGATATTGCCAATTCTTTGACATTCATCACATGACAAGACAAACTTACCAACATCCTTGAAGAGAGTAGGCCAATAAAAACCGGATTGTAATACCTTATGTGTAGTTCTATCTCCAGCGTGGTGTCCTCCGTATTCCTCGGAATGACACTTCCGTAGGATCTGTTCCTGTTCATACTCAGGTACACAACGTATAATAACACCATCTACTCCTTCTTTATAAAGGTGTGGGTCATCCCAGAAGTAATGTCTTAAATCATAGAAGAACTTTTTCTTTTGTTTGTACGTGAAACTAGGCGGTATAAATTTAGCGACAATGTAATTAGCATAATCGACATACCAAGGAGCATTACATGAGGTATTTATGACAACTAATTAGTCATCAGGAAAGCTATCATCAATAGGTAGTGGGTCATCAAGAATATTCTCTAACCTGGAGAAGTTATCTGCTATGGGGTTATCAGCACCCTTTCTGTCAACAATATGCAAATCAAATTCTTGTAGTAGAAGAACCCATCTGATAAGTCTAGGTTTAGCATCCTTCTTTTCCATAAGATATTTAATAGCAGCATGATCAGTGTGAACAACTACTTTAGAATCAACAATAAAAGTTCTAAACTTATCACAAGCGAACACAATTGCTAAAAATTCTTTTTCAGTGGTAGGATAGTTTGTTTGAGCACTGGCTAGTGTTTTGCTAGCATACTGAATAACATTTAATTTCTTATCAACTCTTTGTCCTAGGACAACACCAATGGCATAATCACTAGCATCACACATAATTTCAAAGGGCAGGTTCCGATCAGATGGTTGAACAACAGGTGCAGAAATCAAAGCATTCTTAAGAATTTCGAAAGCTTCTACACAATCATCATAAAAAATGAATGGAACATCTTTTTAAAAAAGATTAGTGAGAGGCTTAGAGGTCTTAGAGAAATCTTTAATAAATCTCCTATAGAAACCATCCTGACCAAGGAAACTTCTTATACCTCTGATATCCATAGGACACGTCATTTTTTCAATAGCATCAACTTTAGCCATGTCAACTTCAATACCTCCTTCGGAAATTTTATGTCCCAAGACAATGCCTTCATTCACCATAAAGTGGCACTTCTCCCAATTCAAAATAAGATTAGTTTCTTCACATCTCTGCAAAACTCGATCAAGGTTGCTCAAACAATCATCAAAAGAAGTTCCGTAAACGGAAAAATCATCCATGAAAGCCTCAACAATCCTTTCACAAAAATCAGAGAATATAGTAGTGATACATCTTTGAAAGGTAGCAGGTGAATTGCATAAACCAAAAGGCATACGTCTATAAGCAATGGTACCAAAAGGGCAGGTAATGGTGGTCTTCTCTTGGTCCTCTTTTGACACAGGTATTCGAGAGAAACCAGAATAACCATCTAGAAAGCAGAAATGTGTGTGTTTGGATAATATTTCTAGCATTTGATCAATAAAAGGTAGACGGTAATGATCTTTCCTAGTAGCTTTATTCAATTTCCTAAAATCAATTACCATTCTATATCCCGTAATAATTCTTTGTGGGATCAATTCACTTTTATCATTAGGAACTACGGTAATACCTCCTTTCTTAGGGACACAATGAACAGGGCTAACCCATCTACTATCAACAATAGGGTAAATGATACTTGCCTCCAGAAGCTTTAATATTTCATTTCTTACCACTTCCTTCATTTTAGGATAAAACCGTCGTTGGTGATCAACGACTGGTTTAGCATTAGGCTCCATTTTAATTTTGTGCTGACATAGAGTGGGACTAATGCCCTTAAGATCATCAAGAGTATATCCAATAGCATCACAGTGCTTCCTCAGAGTTTTCAATAATCTCTTTTCTTCATGCCCTGAAAGGTTAGCACTAATAATAATAGGATATATCTTCTTTTAATCAAGATAAGCATATTTTAGAGTATCTGGTAATTGTTTAAGCTCAAACACGGGATCACCCTTGGGTGGAGGAGGATCCTCAAGTATTGGGCAAGTTGTGATTCAGAATAGGATGTTGATCAAAGAAAATCTTATCTATTTCATTCCTTTCATTCATATGCATGTCATTTTCATCGTCTAGCAAACATTGCTCTAAAGGATCAGTATGTGGAACAACAATAAAAGCAAGACCAATAATTTCATCCTTACTAGGCAATTCTATATCATGGGGTTGTCTACGAAATTTAGAGAAATTAAATTCATGAGACGTATCCCCAAAACTTACGGTAACTGTTTCCTTCTCACAATCTATCATGGCATTGACGACATTCAAGAAGGGTCTACCAAATATAATGGGACAAAAATCATCTCATGGGGAGCCAAGAACAAGAAAATCTGTAGGATATTTTATTTTCCCACACAAGACTTCAACATCTCTAATAATCCCAACTGGTGATATAGTGTCTCTATTAGCAAGCTTAATTGTAATATCAATTTCCTCTAACTCAGTTGGTGCAATATCATTCATAATCTCTTTATATAAGGAAAAGGGAATTGCACTCACACTAGCACCCATATCACATAAGACATGATAACAATGATCTCCTATTTTAGCAGAAACAACAGGCGTGCATACAATGGGCCTATGTTTACTTTAGCAGCAGGTTTAGAAATTCTAGTGGCTTCATCACAAAATTGAATAACATGCCCATCAATATTTTCAACCAAGAGATCCTTAACCATAGCAATACTAGGTTCAACTTTAATTTTCTTAGGGGGTGTAGCTGTTCTAGCACAGTTCTTATGAACCACCGTTGAAGCTTTAGCATGTTCCTTTATTCTAACAGGGGAAGGTGGTCTTTCAATGCAAGAAGTGGGAATAACAGGATCAACATTATAAGTAATAGTTTTCTCTTCAACTTTAACAGGTTCAACTACTTTCACTTCAATGGGAGGATGATATTTAAACCAATTCTCCTAAGGGATATCAACATGAGCAGCAAAAGATTCACAAAAAGAAGCTACTATCTCAGAGTCATGTCTATACCCAGTGCAAAATTCACGAAAAGCATCAGTGTCTACTAAGGATTTAACACAATCAAACTTAAGGTTCATACCTGACTCCCTACCTTCGTCGAGTTCCCAATCTTCAGAGTTGCCTTTAATTCTTTCCAATAATTCCCATTTGAAATCAATATCTTTGTTCATATAGGAATCGACACAAGAAGTATCGAGCATGGATTGATCATTACGAGAAAGCTGAGCATAAAAATTATGAATAAAAGTTTCTCTTGAGAGCTCATGATTGGGTCATGAATATAACATTGACTTAAGCCTCCCCCAAGCTTGAGCGATTCTTTCTTATTCACAAGGCCAAAAGTTATAAATATAATTCGGACCATGATGAACTAGATGCATTTGGTAGAACTTCTATTGAAGTTACATTTTCAATCGGTTGTAGCTCCATGATCCAATCTCATCACATAGCCTATATCATGGGGAGCATCCTACGGACATCACCATGACAAGAGTCCGTTTGGCAAGTGACACGTGCGACATCTACTTCGCATACATAAAAGTGAATAATCTCCTTTACACGTGTTCACTTGATCCCTTCGAGGATGGTATACTACTTGACACTCCTCCCATGTGCATGCATAGGTATTACCGGAGCTTCACGGATGATGATGAGGAGTGCCAGCACCTACGTACAACTACACCATCCGCGAGGGAAGCTTGGAAGAGGAGAAGGACGAAGAGGACTTGCAACGGCCCAGGAATTAGGGGTACAACCCGTCCACTACTAGCCAACAACCAGCCAGGCGGTACAACCGGTCCACCACCGACCAACTACCACTCCGATGGGGCCACGATTCTGTTTTGGTGCGGTTCAAGGCGGTACCGCTCCAGTTGTACCGGAGGTTGTCTTCACACTGGTACAACCAGTCCAACCACCGGTACAACCGGTCTGCCTGTGCGCAGGACGGGCTTTGGCCCATGTATCCCCTCTCACTTAACCCTTTGTGCCTAGGACTATATATACGCTTCCCCCATCTCCATTCTAGGGTTAGCTTAGGTTTGCTCTTAGTAAGTTGAGCCTATCTCCTTCCACTACCTCTCCCATGGAGATGCCTCTATAGGAGAATATCCCTAGTGGATGTCAAGGCCCCTTACGAGGGAAGATCCTCCGGGATATCAAGGCCCCTTTTGAGGGAAGATCCTCCAGGATACCAAGGCCCCATCTCCCCACGGGATTTGGGATAAATTCTACCATGTATCCTATTTCCCTTTGTTGTTCATGTACCTTTTGTGGATCTTGTGTGTGGTGAGTCTAGTGGATGTATGTTTGGACTTGTTCTTGAGTGTTTCCTCTTGTGACTTCTCCTTGTTCTTCCTCGTGTTCTTCGTGTTCTTCGTGAATCCCCCTTCAAATCGTGAAAGATCGACACACACGGGCTTGCCCCGTATCATATTGGTATCTAGAGCCACGTTTCTCACAAATTTGGAGTCCCCCCTTCGTTTTCTAGCCTTAATTTTCTGTGTTTTTGTCCCAATTCGAAAATCCCCACCAAAAATAGCCCCAAAAAATTTCTTGTGATTTGTTGTTCTTGTGAGTTTTTGTTGATTTTGATCCTTGGATCGGGTGTTTAGCAAGTAGATCCACCCCCATTGCGCCCCCATCACCTAATTTTTCTTTTCCCCTTCGATTTGGTCGAAAATTTTGATTTTGGTCCGCCCCAAGTCCACCCCGTGCTCAGATCTGGGAATTTTTCCCGATAAAAGCGGTACAATCGCTTTGTGTAGCGGTACAACCGCCCACCGCAAGCGGTACAACCGCTAATACCCTCAAAAACATCCCCAGGACGCTCCAGGAGTGGTACAACTGCCCCCCCAAGTGGTACAACCACTAATTCACTTCCGACACCTCCAGGACGCTCTAGGAGCGGTACAACCGCCCCACCCAAGCGGTACAACCGCCAATCCCAGTTCCTGACTGCAGCTGATTTTTGTTTTGCCCATAAATTCCACTCCCGAACTCTGATTTGAGTGTTCTTTGGCTCGTTTGAAAGCTATCGACGTGCCGGAGATGCTCATCTTGGTTTCATCACCATTTGACTCCATCATATTTTTAAAATTTTGGCAAGTTTGCCTAGGCCCTCCACTAGATCATTCGCATTACCACCTTAGTTTTTCGCAACCTAACCCATTTGGTTTACCTTTGCATTTGTGGATGCTTGAGTTGTGATTTGAGTCTCCTAAGGTGTTTTGGATACTTAGGGACGGTTACATATTCATCCACCATCGGTGACTTGTATCGCACCATCGACGTTTGACATCGACGACACCCATCCATCCTTTGAGACCATCTTCAACCGGAAGCAAGGCCGGTACATCCTGACTTCGTGAAAGGTTGAGTGTGCGAAGGTATACATTCCGTCATACACTTTACCTTCCCTTCCATTGAATATTGATAGCCCCACCATCCTTGCGATTACCTTCATACCTATTGAGACAAGCTATCCGAGTATTGCCGGGCTTCGTGAAAACTTGTGCACCATAGTGATACGATATCATATTGTTGCATCATCGGAAATATCATATAGTGGATTTGCTTGCTCCCATGCATATCTTGCGATATTTACCTCATATAGTTAGTTGAGGCTCAATAAGAATAGTGGAAAGGAAGACAAGAGTCAAAAAAAGCTTCTAAGCAAGAAAGAAAGATCATAAGCTTATAAGCAAAAAGAGTTGAGAATGAAAAGAGATACTTGTGCATGAGGATACTTGGAATAGGAAACTTTTTCTTGCATAAATAGGATTGGTGCCAAGTGGTGAATCGTGCCCAAACATGCAATAAGCTAGCATCTTTCCTTGTGTTTGTGCAACACGAGCTTTGCTCATCCCTATAGTTGCACAAGCCCCATTATCCTATCGCGTGTGTTTCTCTATTGCCCTCCCTATATTTGTGATCTCTTGCTTTGCATTTTCAGTCCATTGGATTTATCTCAACATTTAAAATATCTTGGACTTCATTTTGCTTGAATTTTGTGCCACTTGTCCTAACCGAGCCACTTGATAAGCTTTTATGTTGTAGGTGTGAGTGAACACGTCCGGTACAAATTCCACTATTCTCTCAAGTAACATTGAGTGAAATGGGATACATCCTCAACTTTGGGAATAGTATATTGGTATTGTTTATCTCATTTCCGACTCACCTTTTCTCGAGTCTTGTGATGGCTAGGCAAAGTACACCATCTTCGGTCTACAACAACAATGACGAGTCCGATGCCATGAAGAACATCATCGACGCCAAGATGCACACTCAAATGGAGGAGCTCAAGGTCCTTCTCAAGAACTGCACGAGGTCTTCATCATCTTCGAGAAGACGCTCAAATGCACATGCTCCCAAGCAACCATCTCCGACAAGATCACACCGGCATCGACACCATCAACGACATGAAGAAATGATGACACCAACATCAAGGAGTCCAAAAAAGAACAAGTGTGAAGGTCACGAGCTCAACACCAACCACCGCTCAATGACTTCACCACCTACCTTGGCATCTTCGCCAAGCGACTTCAAGGAATCTTCGCCTTTGGACATGAGGCATTCGCCAACAAGCACTTCAAGAGAAGCTCCCCAAGCTCACATCCGCGACCTCCATGAGCTACTATGACCTCGACTTCGACCATGACATTCCATTCAATGCGAGTCAAGACCCCGAGGAGTATCTCAATTGGGAGCGCAATATGGACCACTACCTCAAGTTACTTCAAGTCCCTACCGAAGATCAAGTGAAGTGCTCCACACGAAACTTCCACAGTGACGCGTCGACATGGTGGCTTCACACATCTTCGAGGAGCTTCGACATGAGTTGGTCCTAGATGAAGAAAGCGATGTGGCAAGAGTTTGTGCCTTCCACCTACATGGACCTTCTTCAACGCCAATTGGAGAACACCACACAAGGATCCAAGTCCATCGACGAGTACTTCATGAAGATGAAGAAAGTCTTGCGACGAGCCGGCGTGAACGACCCCATATGGATGAAGTTTTACTTCATTATGGGATTGAACAACGACATCGCCAAGCCTATGTTCAAGAAAAACTACAAGTCTCTCAACGAACTGTACATTGGTGCTCTGAAGGAGGAACAAGAACTCAAGGCCAAGTCTACTCGACCCCGAGCACATTTCGTGATGACCAAGCTCCACGACGACGAGCATGAGGATGGTAACACCAAGATGTCCAAGCCCGACGAGCTCCACGATGACACTCCCAAGTCCGACTTCGCCACCATCCCTGTTTGTGACATTGATGGTGTCGAGTCTACCATGACCTCTTTTTGAAGATGGCGAGACGATGACTACAACAACGGAGCCACTCAAGGAACATGCTCTGGAGGCAAGAGACAAGGTGGTGAGCAAGGATGACGCTTCCATCTTTGGAGGAGAGAGTGAGATGATTGAGCATGGGATTTTCCCTTCGGTCATGGAGGAGAGTGATGATGTGCCATCTTCGGCCTTCATCCATGGCGATGGTGACGAGATGGTTGAGCATGGGAGTTTCCCTTCAACCACGACAACGTTGGGAGATGAGTTGAGAGAATTTTCCCACCATATTGAGAGTGAGAGTACCTTTACCACTATCCCCATACATGTTGAGTTGCCATAGTTCTCATGTGAGGAGAGCCACAACCCCCACCACTTGAGTGAGACGAGTGACTCCACCATATGTGAGTTTGAGTGCACCTACTTCAAGGGAGTGTGTGAGCCACCACCACATAGAGAGAGTGAGGTAGTTGAGATGGCATGTGAGACCACTATGATTTCTAACACCTTAACCTCTACCTCTATCGTGTCTTCTCATTTGGTGCTATGTCCCATACATGCTGACGCACCGACCCTTGACGACTTCGTCCTTCCTTTGGACAAGACGATGGCCATGGTGGATGATGATGCACCCCCACATGGTTCTATCATGATGATGACCATGAGTTGGTTTCTCCCACCTCACCTACACCACATGAGTGGAATGACGAAGGTAAAATAGGTGAAGGTGATGATCTTGTCCCACTAGTGGACTATCTTGACATTGATTGCTTGCATGATGTTGATCACCTTATGGATACCTCGCATGCTATGTCTTCTTCATGCTTAGATGTGCCACCAATTTATGATGCATATGATGATGAGAATGTTGAATTACCTAGTTGTGATGCTACACTCCATAGGATAACATATGAAAACTCTATTGGTCACATCATGTTTGACAATCTGCTCGACTTGTCATATGCTATGCGTGAAATTTCCCATATTGCATCTTTGCAATCTCACCATAGTGACTATGCATATCCCATAAAAATTAATCAAATTTGCGAGTATGGCATAGATGACAAGCCCATGGTTAGTGTCATTTGCTTTTATTGTGATGATATTGCCATGCTTTCTTTGCATCATGTGCGCAATAATTCTCATATGACATGCCATGACCACCTAGCTTCGAATATGCATTGTTTTGGATGTTGTCCATATTCTCCGCATTATGCTTCCGCTATTGCACATGAGGAGACCTCCTTAGTTTCCTCATACATTATAGGAGATTTCGTTCCATTCCATATATTGCATGATCCCACTACTTGTGTGCACCATCCGCATATCACGAATAACAATGCTCTCGATATTTCAAGTGATGCACTACATATTTCTAGTCTCCATTATGCTATACATAATAACAAACCTTTCATGATGGATGACATGTTCCTATATCGTGCATCTCATTTATTCGAGCATTGGACATTTGGTGCTAATGAACACAAGCACATGCACATCCTAACGGATGATGTGTACATATACCACACGCACACAATTTTCCCTTTGCCTTTGTTATGTGTAGGAACGCATGAACACTCGTCAACCTCACAATCCCATGAGTTGACGAAGAGATATCTTGAGAGCAACGATGCTTTGGGATTCATTGGAATCTGTCTTCAACCATTCCCCTCGCGCAAGCACGACACGCACCTCTTCTACATGGATCTCACATGGCTATGGGTTCTTGCTCATTATACTTATTATGCCCATATTGCCATGTTCACTTTGCATGATATGCTCATTTCCATGTATTTCCCATGCATTTGTGACCCCTGCTTTGCATTACACGTGACGCTTGCTTCTCATATTTGTATGTGTATTTGCATGTTTGGTGGAGATACTACTTGCTATTGCCATGTTTGCTTTGTGCTCCATGCATATGATGACACTTTGATCATGTTTTGTGCTCATGATATGTCATGTGCATCTCCTATGCCTATTAATTGCTCGCATGACATGATTGCCATGATTTCCTCTAGTACGTTGCATCTTCACACTAATAGTTTGCACTACATGATCACTATGCTTGCTTATGTTGCATCACCGATGTGCTCCTTTTATGCGGTTGATGACAACCATTGCCATACTTTGCACATTGATTGTTACTTGCTTAACTCGATTGCCTCACACATGTTGAACACTTGCTCTTTCTATTGTGTTGAGTGCCTGACTATCTTCACTACACCATGTGCACATTATGCTTGGATTATCTTGCACTTTGGGTTGCACCATGCGTTTAAACCCTTCATTCTACTTGGTGTTGTGAATGATTCCTATGCCTATCATAGACCTTTCATTGATTTCTTTGTACATGATTACCATGACCATGGGGTAGATGCTTCTTATATTGTTACACATATATGCATCCCTAACTCACCTTGGCATACTTTCTCCCATGATTACATTGCTTGTGCTCAATTTGTATGCTTACATGCCATGTCACACCAGAAGATATGCATGATGCCAACACTTGTGCGGTGATTCACCACTTGATTGCTTGGTTTGGCACTGATGCTAACCACATTTGTTTTTCCAAGTGTTTGTTGTCCTTGCTCCTTTTGAAGGAACTACAAGATGTTAAGACATTGGAGAGTGCACCCTTAGAGCTTGATGATGATGTGTACTTGGTGATCGTCCACTTCTACACGGCGACGTCATCTCCTTCCCATGGTGATTTGGATCTTGATCCGAGGACGGATCATTCCCAAGGGGGAGGGGATGATGCAGAGCATCCTACGGACATCACCATGACAAGAGTCCATTTGGCAAGTGACACGTGCGACATCTACTTCACATACATAAAGGTGAATCATCTCCTTTACACGTGTTCACTTGATCCCTTCGAGGATGGTATACTACTTGACACTCCTCCCATGTGCATGCATAGGTATTACCGGAGCTTCACGGATGATGATGAGGAGTTCCAGCACCTACGTACAACTACACCATCCGCGAGGGAAGCTTGGAAGAGGAGAAGGAAGAAGAGGACTTGCAACGGCCCAGGAATTAGGGGTACAACCCGTCCACTACTAGCCAACAACCAGCCAGGCGGTACAACCGGTCCACCACCGACCAACTACCACTCCGACGGGGCCACGGTTCTGTTTTGGTCGGTTCAAGGCGGTACCGCTCCAGTTGTATCGGAGGTTGTCTTCACACCGGTACAACCAGTCCAACCACCGGTACAACCGGTCTGCCTGTGCGCAAGACAGGCTTTGGCCCATGTATCCCCTCTCACTTACCGCTTCGTGCCTAGGACTATATATACGCTTCCCCCACCTCCATTCTAGGGTTAGCTTAGGTTTGCTCTTAGTAAGTTGAGCCTATCTCCTTCCACTACCTCTCCCATGGAGATGCCTCTATAGGAGAATATCCCTAGTGGATGTCAAGGCCCCTTACGAGGGAAGATCCTCTGGGATATCAGGGCCCCTTTCGAGGGAAGATCCTTCGTGATACCAAGGCCCCATCTCCCCATGGGATTTGGGATGAACTCTACCATGTATCCTATTTCCCTTTGTTGTTCATGTACCTTTTGTGGATCTTGTGTGTGGTGAGTCTAGTGGATGTGTGATTGGACTTGTAATTGAGTGTTTCCTCTTGTGATTTCTCCTTGTTCTTCCTTGTGTTCTTCGTGTTCTTGAGGTTTCCCCCTCCAATTCATGAAAGATCGACACACACGGGCTTGCGCCGTATCACTATACCATGGCAATGCCTTCTACTTCAAAGATAAAGGTAAGACCTTCTTCTTAACGTGATCCTCGAGCAGACTTGCAAGCTTAAATAATTCATAAACTTCATCCACATAGATTAGATGTAAATTAGGGTGTAGTGTTCCATCTCCTGCATAAGGATTAGCCAGCAGTTTCTCTATCATACCCGAAGGAATTTCATAATAAATATTTTCAGTAGGTTCAGTAGGTTGAGGGACAACTCTTTGTGTTTCCGGTCAAGGTGAAGATATCCCGAACAAGCCCTTCAAAGGATTACTTTCCATTGTAACAAGTAACACTAAATTTAAACACACTATTTAAAAATTTCCTTACCAGATTCCACTTACCAAAGGTGCTTCACTCCCTGGCAACGGCGCCAGAAAAGAGTCTTGATGACCCACAAGTACAAGGGATCTATCATAGTCCTTTCGATAAGTAAGAGTGTCGAACGCAATGAGGAGCAGAAGGAAATGACGAGCAATTTCCACTATGGTATTCTCTGCAAGCACTGAAATTATAGGTAACAAATAGTTTTGTGATACAATAATTTGTAACGAGTAACAAGAAACAAGTGTAGCAAAGGTGCAGAAAGATAGCCCCAATCCTTTTTGTAGCAAAGGACAGGCCTGGAAAAACTCGTGTATAAAGCAAAGCGCTCCCGAGGACACATGGGAATTTCTGTCAAGCTAGTTTTCATCATGTTCATTTGATTCGCGTTTGTTACTCTGATAATTTGATTTGTGGGTGGACCGGTGCTTGGGTGCTGACCTTACTTGGATAAACCTCCCACTTATGATTAACCCCTATCGCAAGCATCCACAACTACGAAAGAAGAATTAAGGTAAACCTAACCATAGCATGAAATATATGGATCCAAATCAGCCCCTTACGAAGCAACGCATAAACTAGGGTTTATGCTGCTGTCACTCTAGCAACCCATCATCTACTTATTACTTCCCAATGCCTTCCCCTAGGCCCAAATAATGCTGAAGTGTTATGTAGTCGATGTTCACATAAGACCACTAGAGGAGAGACAACACACATCTCATCAAAATATCGAACGAATACCAAATTCACATGATTACTTATAACAAGACTTATCCCATGTCATCAGGAACAAACGTAACTACTCACAAAACATGTTCATGTTCATAATCATAGGAGTATTAATTATCATAAAGGATCTGAACATATGATCTTCCACCAAGTAAACCAACTAGCATCAACTTCAAGGAGTAATCAACACTACTAGCAACCCATAGGTACCAATCTGAGGTTTGAGACAAAGATAGGATACAAGATATGAACTACGGTTTGGAGGGAAGATGTTGATGGAGATTGACCCCCTCTCGATGAGAGGATCAATGGTGATGATGATGGATTCGATTTCCCCCTCCGGGAGGGAAGTGTCCCTGGCAGAACAGCCCCGCCGGAGCTCTAGATTGGTTCTGCGCAAGTTCCGCCTTGAGACGGCGGCACTTCGTCCCGAAATCTCTCTCTTGATTTTTTCTAGGTCAAAACCCAAATATAGGAGAAGATGGGCGTCGGGGGCCAGCCAGGTGGGCCACAAGCCTGCTAGGAGCGGCCAGGGGGTAGCCGCGCCTGGTAGGGTTGTCACCTCCTGGTGGCCCCCTCTCGTATCAGTTTCGCCCAGTGGTTTTTAATATTCCAAAATAATTCTCCATAAATATTCAGGACTTTTGGAGTTGTGCAGAATAAGTATCTCAGATTTGCTCCTTTCCCAGTCTAGAATTTCAGCTGCCAGCATTCTCCCTCTTCATGTAAACCTTGTAAAATAAGAGAGAAAAGGCACAAGGATTGTACCATAACGTGTAATAACAACCCATAATGCAATAAATATCAATATAAAAGCATGATGCAAAATGGACATATCAGAGCCCCCTTGACGCTCGAGCGCCCCTCATTCTGTTTTGACGGGCTTTGCCTCAGGAGGCCCAAGCTCTGGGCCCCCTTGAGACTCTGTGTTGCGACGCCATGCCACGGTCGAGGCCCCCAAGTGGACCCGGGATTCCCTGAGGTGACATGGCCTCACTATCTAGACCCGAGATGTCCCGGGTAGGGCCTCATTGTGGGGTCCCTTGCAAAAAAAGCCGATCCAAAAGAAAGAGAACTCAAGATTGATGAAAAGCGAAAGCAAAAAGTCCCCGCCCCTTTTCTTTTAAATTTAGAGCTCTAAGCCCTTCAAACTATGTTTCAAAAGTTGGGAACTTGAACACAAAAATAAAGCAAGCAAATGCCACGTCCGACGCCTAGGCTAGTCTTCGTCTTCCCCTAGCACTGAGCGTAGGGCATCCACGTTGCATGGGCATAGCCATTGATGGGTAGTGTTGACTTCTTCGCCAACGTGGAGCTGTGGCTGCCACATCACGTGGAAGGAACCCCTCGGCATCCTCGGGGAGCTTCGGGCGTATACATCCCACTCATTATTATGTCAGAGTGTCACGGGTCGGTGAAGTCGGTCCGGTTCAGGGAGGGACACCAGACATAGATAGCTAGGCAAGCCCTCGGGCACCGGGCCCGGGAGCTCCCAACTCCGTCAAGAGTCATCCTGTGTATTTCTGCTCGGTTGCACGCCCTTACGACCCAAACCCAGATGCATTGTTCCCCGTGTAGCCGCAGGATTGCGCTCCCGTAGCCCAAATATGAGTACAACACGTCTGGCGCAACCGTTAGACTGTTTTGTCATTGAAGCCGCCTCGTGAGGCGTTTGGGTGGTGACTGTGTGCTGCCTCGGGAGCCTCATGAGATCCGACCTCCCGAGGCTGTGCTGATGTTCCAGTTGCCGCAGGTGGCCCCCATTAGCTGTGTATTGGTACCCTTCCCCTAGGTATTGTGCCCAACACGCCGAGGTCCGGTGCGTGGATGCATGCCCGTGTGGGGGAGGCGCTAGCCCGCGCCGTGCCCCACGGATCTGGTGACGTCCTCCCTACTTCGGTTCATGTTGCCCGAGCTTGGTGCTCCTCCGGGAGGATCCCCCAAGACCGGCTCGGGGAGGACGTCCGTGGCTCCCTACTCTTGGGAGGTGCTGGCGCCTGCGGTAGGCTCCCAATCCCAGTCGTCTTCCCTAGGAACAACGTAGCACGGTACATAGAGCTCCACATGAAGGCCTGGGCCTTCTCCCAAGCCACCCGGCGCATGCAGCCCGCAGACTCTCATGCGTCGGACCTTTGAGCGTAGTTGCCTACCTCTGTTGCCACCACTCGGTAGGACATGTGTCTCCTGACATGAGTCGATTCCCCGACAGTCCGGCGCAACTTGGCCGTTGTTGCTTGCCTGCCTGGATACCTACGCCATTTGCTCCCTGCACAGGGTGGTGCACTCGCGTCTGGTCAGCCCGGGTTGTTGGTGATCCATTGGGCCGTGGGGGCACGCGCTGGCGCGTGCGAGGGGTGCTTCATTGTCTTCTCCACGAGTTTGGTCGCCGTAGCCGGTTTGTGCCCCGAAATCGGTTATCGAGATCCACATGAGGAGGAGCACAACGTTCGGCTGGCCCCGCCCGGGTTCGTCCGGAGCTGGAGGACGCGTGCCGTTGGCGGGCCGGGGGATAGGCACGGTGAACAAGCCCCTAGCGCTTGAGGAAGGATGAGGGACCGTGGCGCCGCATGCAACGGTGATCAGCTACATGATGTGGTCGGATCACTCTTTGAAGCCCCCTAGCGTTGGACGGTGGCGAAGCACCTCGCTTGCTAGAAGAAGCGCGTCTTGTGTGTCTAGGCCCTCCACGTGGGAGCGACGCGACGCGGATGCTGAAGGCGCCGCCTAGCTATCATGCATTTGGGTGGTGCGATGGGTGGTGACGACAGAGGCGACGTTGGCGACTTGATACTGCCCACCGTCGATGCTGGTGACCAGGCTGTCGGGGCGTGGCTTCCCAACGGCAGCGTTGAGCTCGATGGTGGTTGGCCCGTCACGGCCGGCAGATGCTCGCGGGGCGTCGGCCATCGAAACGCCAAGGCAGGTGGACATCCTGGCTTGAGGAGGACCCCGACATGTCCCCTACGTGGCGCACCAAATGTCGGATTTTGGGCTCCGCAAAACCCTTAAGGTTCGAACACAAGGGCATGTGCGAAGGCTTCCTCGCGAATTCACCCAACCTAGCTCGCTACTCGATGGACACAATGGAAAACTCGTGCAATGACGAGGAAGAAGATGAACACGATAGTTTACCCAGATTTGGGCCACTGCGAAGCGTAATACCCTACTCCTACTTTGGTGGATTGCCTCTCGTGGAGGTTTTGGTGATGAACTAGTACAATGGGCTTGGGCCTCGTGAGGGCGCTCAAGCTGTGTTCTTTGCTCTCCGTCTGGTGGTGGTGAGTGGAGTGGCTAAGTGTTCCATTGGATCTGGGATCCCCTCTACGGTGTGACCTAGCTTCTATATATAGTGGCGGCCCGAGTCCTCTGCCCTTATCTCAATGGCAGGAAGGAATCCCACAACGGCCAATTTTGAAGGGGGGTAGGAGGACATCCGCGCCCTATACAAAGGCGGTCTTCGCTTGCAAAGTAGCTGTTGGTGCTGTAGTGGTGGGCTTGGCGATGACATCCGCCCTGCGGGGCTGGCAGTCCTGGTCTTGTTGCACCGAAATGGAAACTTTGGGCAGCGCTTTGGGAACCCACGTATGTCCTTGCTACCTTTGCACCAAAGAGGAGACTGTGCCGCCTGGCGTGCTGGCGCTTGCCTGTCCTCACCTGCGTCATCCTTGACTCCCGAGGCCGGGCCTTGCATAGGGATCTCTGCCCCTCAGGAGGGGGGCCTGAGGAGGTTCTTCCCCAATGGTCTTCATGCTGCTCCTCCTCGCGAGCCCAAGGCCCTCGCGATGGCCTTGTCTTGAGTGATGCCGCGCTAGGCCTCGCCTGGCTGACAAAGTGGGCCATGCCCTGGGCCGCAGGCAGGACTGGATACCCCCGTTCCCAGAACACAGACAATATCCATGGTGACAATGGGATGTTCTATTGAACTACTTGATGTATGTTTTGGTGATCAACTTGCGGGTTCCGTGACCTTGGGAATCTATGCATAGGGGTTGGCACATGTTTTCATCTTGAATCTCCGGTAGAAACTTTGGGGCACTCTTTGAAGTTCTTTGATTTGGATTGAACATGATGAATCTAAAATTGTGTGATGCATATCGTATAATCAAGCCCATGGGTACTTGTGGTGACATTGGTGTATCTAGGTGACATTAGGGTTTTGGTTGATGTGTGTCTTAAGGTGTTATTTTAGTACGAACTCTAGGGATCTTCATGGCACTTATAGGGATAGCTCATAAGATTGATCGGAAAAGATAACTTTGAGGTGGTTTCAGACCCTACAATAATTTCTTTGTTAGTTCTCCGTATTTGTGACTTTGTAGTGAACTCTTTATTGCACGAGAGGTATTTACATATGATTAAACTATGTCAGTATTGTTGAGAGAAATGGCACTAGTAAAAGTATCAACCCTAGGCCTTGTTTTCAAGCATTGCAATACTGTTTGTGCTCACTTTTATCATTAGTTACCTTGCTGTTTTTCTATTTTAAGATTAAAAAAACCTATATCTACCATCCATATTGCACTTGTATCACCATCTCTTCGCCAAACTAGTGCACCTATACAATTTGCCATTGTATTGGGTGTGTTGGAGACACAAGAGATTTCCTGTGTTTGATTGTAGGGTTGTTTGAGAGAGACCATCTTAATCCTACCCCTCCCACAGATTGATAAACCTTAGGTCATCCACTTGAGGAAAAATTGCCACAGTCCTACAAAACTCTGCGCTTGAAGGCCCAACATGAGTCTACAAGAAGAAGGTTGCGTAGTAGACATCATTGATGTGAGACTATATTCTCCTTTTCCTTACAACTCCACCATATTCTTTCCCACATATAGTGCAATATCCATGGCTGACGCTCATGTATTGCGTGAGAGTTGAAAAGGTTTGAGAACATAAAAGGTGCGAAACAATTGCTTCACTTGTCATCGGGGTTGTGCATGATATAAATACTTTTTGTGGGGAAGATGGAGCATAGCCAGACTATATGATTTTGTAGGGATAACTTTCTTTTGACATGGTATTTTGAAGAGACACAATTGCTTTGTTAGTATGCTTGAAATATTACTGTTTTTAAGTCAACATTAAGCTTTTGAAGAGACACAATCTACACATTCATGCCACAATAGAGAATATTACATGGATAAGTATGTTAGGTAGCATTCCACATCAAAAATTCTGTTTTTATCATTTACCTACTCGAGGATGAGCAGGAATTAAGCTTGGGGATGATGATACATCTCCAACGTATCTATAATTTTTGATTGTTCCATGCTATTATATTATCTGTTTTGGATGTTTTATATGCATTAATATGCTATTTTATATTATTTTTGGGACTGACCTATTAACCTAGTGCCTAGTGCACTTTCTATTTTTTCCTTGTTTTTGAGTATTCCAGAAAAGGAATTTCAAACGGAGTCCAAATGGAATAAAATTGTATGATGATTTATCTTGGACCAGATGAAACCCAACAGACTTGGAGAAGAGTCCAGAAGAGCCACGGGTGGGCCACAAGCCACCATGGCGCGGCCAGGGGGCGCCCCTAGCTTGTGGGTCCCCCGTAGCTCTTCCAACCTAATCTTAGGCCTATAAATTCAGAAATATTCCCCTAATACCAAAAAGAGACACGATAATACTTTTGTGTCGCTGATCCCGAGAGATCCAATCTTGGAGCCTTTTCCGATAATCTGCCGGAGGGGGATTCGATCACGGAGGGCCTCTACATCAACTCCATTGCCCTTCTGATGATGCATGAGTAGTTCACCACAAACCTATGGGTCCGTAGCTAGTAGCTAGATGGCTTCTTCTCTCTCTTTGTTATTCAATACCATGTTCTCCATGATCTTCATGGGGATCTATCCGATGTAACACTCTTTCGCGGTGTGTTTGTCGAGATCCGATGAATTGTGGGTTTATGATCAGATTATCTATGAATATTATTTGAGACTTTTCTGAATTCTTATATGCATGATTTTATATCTTTGAAAGTCTCTTCGAGTTATTGGTTTGGTTTGGCCAACTAGATTCAAAATTCTTGCAATGGGAGAAGTGCTTAGTTTTGGGTTCAATCTTGCGGTGTCCTCACCCAGTGACATAGTAGGGGTAGCGAGGCACGTATTTGTATTGTTACCATCAAGGATAAAAATATGGGGTTTTCATCACATTTCTTGATTTTATCCCTCTACATCATGTCATCTTACCTAATGCGTTACTCTGTTCTTCATGAACTTAATACTCTAGATGTAGGTAGGAGTCGGTCGATGTGTGGACTAATAGTAGTAGATGTAGAATCATTTTGGTCTACTTGACACGGACGTGATGCCTATATGCATAATCATTGCCTTGGATATTGTCATAACTATGCACTATTCTATCAATTGCTTGACAGTAATTTGTTCACTCACCGTATTATTTTCCTTCAAGAGAGAAGCCTCTAGTGAAACCTATGGCCCCGGGGTCTATTTTCCATATTATATTTTCAGATATATAAACCAAAAATACCAACAATACCTTGCTCCAATTTTATTTACTTTTTTACTTCTAGCAATCTTTTATATCTTTCTCTTTTAGATCTAATCCTTGCAAGTAACCGTGAAGGGATTGACAACCCCTTTATAGCGTTGGGTGCAAGTGTTTGATTGTTTGCGGAGGTGCATAAATTGGGGCCTTGCTTGTTCCTCCTACTAGATTAATACCTTGGTTCTCAACAACTGAGGGGAATACGTATCTACTTTTCTCCATCCCCCTTTCCTCCTCAAGGGAAAACCAACGCAAGCTCAAGAAGTAGCACCCCCCAATCGAGCCCCTTCTTTATCTAGGACACCAATTTGGTGGGGGGTCCAGATCTGAATCCCGGGGAAGCTGTACACCCCGTGCCGCATGGTTCTATGATGTAGAACCACTCCCTCTGCCAGACCTTGAAGGTATCTATGAAAGAACCGTCCGTCCATTATACCAGGGAAGCTTGCTAATCAGCACTCCCCCGCAGTCCGCCTGCTTGTCGCTAACTACCTTCGGCTTGATGTTGAGCACTTGCAACAATAAGCCTAAGTGGGGATGGACCCGCAGAAAGGCCTCGCATACAGTGATGAAGGCGGAAATGTGCATAAAAGAATTAGGGGGAGGTCACGAAAGTCCAACCTATAATAAAACATCAAACCCTTCATGAAGTGGTGGAGGGGGAAGCCAATGCCCCGAAGGAAGTTATGGATGAACACCACCCTCTCACCTTCTTAAGGCGTGGGGGAAACCTAGTTTTTCTCCGGAGCGCGATGGGCCATGTCCGCTGATAGGTAGCCGGCGAGCTTCAACTCCAAAATTGGGGGGAATTATGAGTTTGTGTTCAAATTATCCATGAATCTTATTTGAATCTTCTCTGATTTCTTATATGCATGATTTCATATTGTTGCAAGTCTCTTCGGGTTATTGGTTTGGTTTGGCCAACTAGATTGGTAATTCTTGCAATGGGAGAAGTTCTTGGTTCTGGGTTCAGTCTTGCGGTGTCCTCACCCACTGACATAGTAGGGGTAGTGTGGGTGTCAAACCGGCAGATCTCGGGTAGGGGGTCCCGAACTATGAGACTAGAATCAATGGCAATAGGAGACGAAGGGGACATGGATTTACCTAGGTTTGGGCCCTTATATGGAGGTAGTATCCTACGTCCTCCTTGGTTGTATTGATGATATGGGGGGTTACAGAGTTGATCTACCTCGATGTCAAATAGCTAACCCTAGATGAGTTGTTTTGTTGCTATACCCTAAAACCCTCTGGCTTATATAGACGCCGAGGATGCCTAGGGTCTACACATGGTCTACATGCCGAAGAGATAAACAAGCCTATTTGATAAATCAAACGGGGAGCGCAAGCCGTGCTTCCCGAAGCTTCCATCTTGAAGACTAGGCCTTCAAATCTTCTAGTGTTCGGTAAGTAGCCCATATAGTCCGGCCCATAAGAATAGGCCGGCTTCTCTAGGACCCCTTAATCTAGGACTCCCTTAGTAGCCCCCGAACTTGCCTCCAACGCCAAGGGTCTTCAGCTCCAATTTCTTCATGAACAAAGTCTTCGGCTTGTGAGGTAAGTTCCTTCCGCCAAACAGAGTTCGGCCTCCGATGACAAATAGCTCCCGAATAGTGGCGCATCTGAATACTATGAAATAAGTTGACTTTGAAGGCCAAACGTTAGGGAAGAAAAGATAACGTTCCCTGACGACCTTTCCGATGAAAGGTCACGGCCCACCACGACCGCTAGGCCAGTTACAGGGACTAGATGCGCGGTTCGAGGCTGTTCCATCAACATGATCTATCAACACACAGATCGTGCTCCGTTTCACACGGGATATGTTCAATCATGCATGCGCAACTATGCACACGTCTCAAGAAGTGGAGGCCTTCATGGCGCAGCGGAGGGCCCTCAAACGATAAGCCTCATAAAAGGGAAAGAAAACCCCCGTGTCTATTCATACTCTCCCTCTACTTCCGCTGCCTCCCATTCCTCTGAGCCTTCGACGCGCAGATCTAAATCTTCCGCCTCCCCTTCCTTACTCACCGATGGTGGGCTCCGGCTGCAACGACAAGTGGGAAGCCTTCACGGTAATCGACGAGGACATCTAGGACCTCAAGAACGTCGGATACCTCCCTGCTGACATCCCTCACCGCGCAGCGGAGGAGGGCCAAGTAATCTCCATACCCAAGCCAGGCGGTGTTCTTTCACACCGTGTGTTTGCATCACCTTGTTATGCTTGGATTTACAAAATTTGGATCCAATTAAAACTTTTTCAGTGCTTGTGCTTGTTTGAATTGTTTCTTGTTTGCTTGTTTGGTTGTTGTGTATAGCACTCTTAGATTCTATCCCTCTCCATATTCATCTTCCGTGACCAAAACTTCTTTCCCAAATGATCATGCCATGTGAATAGTGCCAAAAACTATTTTTATCAAATATTATTGTGACCAAAAAGGATTTATTCAAATTAGGTTTTCAAAAAACCCTGAGTTTAGGTTTGCACTGCAAGTCCTCAAATTGGGTGGATCCTTTTTTCCCAAAGGCCTCATTTGAAACCTAATATATATAAGACTTTCCAAAACCACAAAATATTTTTTAAAGATTATTTTACTATTTATTTAAAAGGCTTTTTATCAAGGCCAGAAATGGTTTTTTATAGGGAAAAAATATTTTAATGCTTTGAAAATATTTGAGAAAATTTAGGGAAACTTAGTGGACATATATTTTCCATATATATGAGTTTCAACACATGGTCATATTCAAAATCATGGGAAAAACCCCTCAAAACCCTTTCTGTCCCAATCAAGTTTTTGAAATATTTCCATAAGAAATATTCTCAATAAATTCCAAGAAAATTCCAGCATGTCAACATTGTCATAGGTGATGACCTTGAAAAGTTTCATCTCAATTCAAATTGTTTTGGTTCATCAAACTATTCCAAAACCCTCCCTGTCCAGATTCAAATTTGAGCAACTTTACATTGTGAAGTTTCTTCCCTTGACCCCAAACTTTGTGGACATGTTCTAATCACGAAATAATGATGCTAAAATAAGTGGTGCATCAAGGGGATTAGCTTAGCATGAATAGATCTACAGCAACTAGATTCTGTTGATTTCTAGGTTTTCACAAAGTTACATTGTGAACTTTCATCAATCAAGCTCAAACTTGGTGATCAGGCCTACTTCTAATCACCAGTTGATCCTGTAAAATCTTATGGCAAGCAAATCCCATTTTGTTGCCCTAATCTCCATCAAACACCTTCGGCCAGAATGGCAAAATCCCTGTTTGGCCCCCTTCTGCTAATCCCCTTGCCTCCAAATTTTTACCACAACTATCTAGTATTGCTTTTCACCTCCAGTAATTTTCTCTCGCCAAGAATCAATGGGTAAGTGAGGAAACCCACATTTATCCCCCTAGACAGCAATGGTAGGAGCATTTCTACCCTCTCCCCCACTCCATTTGTTTTCTCCCTAGCTTTCCCTAGCTCATAGAGCATCTTTAGACCATCCGGGTGCTACCGGACAAGGTAGGGCACCCCAGAGCGCGCGGGCAATGGCAATGGCAGCATATGCATGCTATGGGGCGCGCTACAGTGCGCTCCCACGCTGTAGCCACCGCCCAATGACCGCCCCCGACCACCTAGGGCCTCCCCCTTGTGTCCCCCAAGACGACCTTGGCGTCCGTGACACGCAACATGGTCGGCCCCCCTCCTCTCTCCTCCTCCTTCTCCTCCTCTGTGTGTGCCCGACGCCGCCCGGGCCGGCCAACGCGTGAGGTCGTATGTGCACGCCTCCCCTTCTCTCTCTCTCTCACTCCCCATGGCCTAGACCAACCCCACGAGCGCCCTAGAGACATCCTCTCTCCCTCCCATGACCCTTGGCCTCGGCCCCGATCTCGCTGGCGCACGGTAGCTCGGTGGAATCGCACCACCCCTATTTAAGGTGCCCCGATCTCGTTGATGTCTACTACGCAACTTTATTCTTGTAGACACGTGTTGGGCCTCCAAGCGTAGATTTTTGTAGGACAATAGCAATTTTCCATCAAGTAGATGACCTAAGGTTTATCAATCCGTGAGAGGTGTAGGATGAAGATGGTCTCTATCAAATGACCCTGCAACCAAATACAAGAAATCTCTTGTGTCCCCAACACACCCAATACAATGGCAAATTGTATAGGTGCACTAGTTCGGCAAAATGTAATATGGATGGTAGAAATATATTTTTATAATCTGAATAAATGAAAACAGCAAGGTAGCAAATAACAAAAGTGAGCACAAACGATATTGCAATGATTGAAAATGAGGCCTAGGGTCCGTACTTTCGCTAGTGTAATCTCTCAACAATGCTAACATAGTTGGATCATATAACCATCCCTCAACATGCAACGAAGAATCACTCCAAAGTTCCTATCTAGCAAAGAACATAAGAAGAAATTGTTTGTAGGGTATGAAACCACCTCAAAGCTATTCTTTCTATTCGATCTATCATAGAGTTCGTACTAAAATAACAGAAGTATTCTTTCCGATCGATCTAATCAAGAGTTCGTACTAAAACAACACCAAATAATTTCAGATTCATAATACTCAATCCAACACAAAGAACTTCAAGGAGTGCCCCATGATTTCTACCGAAGAAACAAAGACAAGAACGCGCATCAACCCCTATGCATAGATTACCCCAATGTCACCGCGGGAATCCGCAAGTTGAATGCTAAAATACATATCAAATGATTCAATACGATACCCCATTGTCACCACGAGTATTCAATTGCAAGACATATATCAAGTGTTCTCAAATCAATTAAAGTATTCAATCCTATAACAACGAAATCTTAAAGGGAAAACTCAATTCATCACAAGAAGAGTATAGAGGGGAGAAACATCATATGATCCATCTATGTTAACAAAGCCCATGATTTATCAAGATCGTGGCATCTCAAGATCACGCGAGAGAGAGAGATTAAACACATAGCTACTGGTACAAACCCTCAGCCCCGAGGGTGGACTACTCCCTCCTCATCGTGGTGGTCGCCGGGATGATGAAGATGGCCACCAGTGATGATCTCCCCCTCCGACAAGGTGCCAGAGCGGGCTCCCGATTGGTTTTCGGTGGCTATAGAGGCTTGTGGTGGCGGAACTTCCGATCTAGGGATACCCCGAAGGGTTTCGGAATATTTGGGAATTTATAGTGCAAAGAGGGGGTGCAGGAGGCCACCAAGGTTGGAACAACCCACCTGGGCGCGCCAGGGGGCCCTAGCGCACCCTGGTGGGTCGTGCCCCCCTCGGGGCACCCCCCAGGTGCAGCTCTAGCCCATTGGGTTCCTTCTGGTCCAAAAAACATCTTCAAAAAGTTTCGTGGTGTTTGGACTCCGTTTGATATTGATTTCCTGTGATGTAAAAAACAAGCAAAAAAACAGCAACTGGGAGTGGGCATTGGGTCAATGGGTTAGTCCCAAAAAATGATATAAAGTTTCTATAAAATAATTGTAAAACATCCAAGAATGATAAAATAACAGCATGAATACTTCATAAATGTTCTAACCCATAGTGCAAAAGAATGTCACGTTATATTACCCCTTATGATAGAAACCTTTATTATGTAGTCCGCCACTTTTATAACTTTGCCATCACAAGTTCGTACAACGCTCAATTTTCTCTTACACTAAATGTTCTAACACTTTTAGAAGCAATTTTTATTGCCTTATTGCACCGATGACAACTTACTTGAAGGATCTTGTTGAATCCTTGGGTAGGTATGGTGGACTCTTGAAAATAAGATTTGGGTTTAAGGGTTTTTGGATGCACAAGTAGTATCTCTACTTGGTGCGGAATTTTTGGCTAGCAAAGATGGGTGGCAAGCACCACATGTTGAAGGATCTATGACAATATAACTTCTATGTGAATATGAAAAAACATAAATCATTACATTGTATTCCTTGTCCAAAATCAACAATTTTGGAATATAATATTTTGATGGGGGCTCACAATCACAAAAGATTTCCAGGATAGTGTATCTGCATGTGAAAGTTCTCTTCCTTATACTAATTATTCGTGAATTGCTTGTATGACCAATATTGTGATTGTCAAGCCTCAAAATATTTCGCTTTATAAACACAATGTGAAGGTAACACTAGGCATGATATGGTTTCAACTTCATGACATTAAATTTATTCAACAATTTACTCATAAGATATAAGTGAAGCACAAGAGTAAATGACATAGAAAAGAGTTTCGTTGACGGGATGTGAATGCCACTTACTTAGCCTCCCTGACAATTACTTGAAGACGCCATTTTATTTAAAAACTTTAAGATATAATTATTTTATTAAAAAATAAAGAAAACAAAACAAAATAACATTTCAAGAATAGCACACATCATGTGAAGAAGCAAAAACTTAGGATCAACCGATACTAACCGATAATTGTTGATGAAGAAAGGTGGGATGCCTACTGGGGCATCCCCAAGCTTAGATGCTTGATACTTATTGAAATATTATATTGGGATGCCTTGGGCATCCCCAAGCTTGAGATTTTTTGTCTCCTTAATTCCTTTCATGTCACAGTTTACCTAATACTGAAAACTTCATCCACACAAAACTCAACAAGAACTCGTGAGATAAGTTAGTATAAACTAATGCAAAAACCTTATCATTATCTACTATAGAAAATCACTAAAATTATTATTAAAACATTGAATACTAAATTATTCTGCATATTTAATACTCCTATACTCAAATAGAATCATTAAACAATTAAACATATGCAAACAATGCAAACGTAACAACAATCTGCCAAAACAGTACAGTTTATAAAGAATGCAAGAGTATCCATACTTATTAAAATTTAAAAATTCTGAAAATTTAACACACTGTATAAAATTTATCAGATATTATTTTTAAAAAAGTTTCAATAATTTATCACATTCTGACTTTTCTAGCGAATTTTTGCAATAGCGATAAACTTTCTGTTTTCAAACAACAACATGTAGACTTGCAAAATAAGTATGGTAAAGGCTATCCTTGAAATTTATATTGAAAATAAAGATGAAAAACATTATTATAAATAAAATAAATCAAATCCTAGTAAATTAAAATTATGCTCCAAGCAAAACACATATCATGTGACGAATGAAAATATAGCTCCAAGTGAGGTTACCGATAATGTTGGAGACGAAAGAGGGGATGCCTTCCGGGGCATCCCCAAGCTTACACGCTTGAGTATTACTTTAATATTACCTTGGGAGTGCCTTGGGAATACCCAATATTAGGTTCTTGTCACTCCTTATTCTCCTCATATCGGTGTCTCACCCAAAACTTGAAAACTTCGATCACACAAAACTTACGGAAATCGTGAGATGCGTTAGTGTAGTAAATATAGATCATTCACTTAGGTACTGTCAAGACAAGATTAATAATTGTTACCAAATTATAAATACTGTATTATACCATTTCCATAATTTATACCACTGAATATAAGCTATCAGAACACTAAAACAAGCAAACTATGCATGCAAAACAGAATCTGTCAAAAATAGAACAGTCTGTGAAGATCTGAATGATAACTAAACTTTACTGACTCTAAAAATTACTAAAAATTATTAAAACTCAATAAATTTGCATCTAAAGTTTATGTAAAAATTTCAAAAAAAAATGGTGCTCCATTAAAATCAGATAATTCATATACTGGACGCAGAACTTTCTATTTTTGCACAGAATCAAACAAGCAAGCATCAACACTATCCCAAAGGATTTACTTGGCACTTTATTGAAATAAAGACATAAAACATGATTAATACAGTATCTCAATCATGTGAAAACATAAAAACATAATGTAAAGGTGTTGGGTTGTCTCCCAACAAGTGCTTTTCTTTAATGCCTTTTAGCTAGGCATGATGATTTCAATGATGCTTGCATAGGAATAGTAATTCAAACATGCAAAAGAGCATCATGAATCTCATGACAAGCGCATTTAAGTCTAACACACTTCCTATGCATAGGGAATTTGTAAGAAAACAATTTATGGTAACAAGAATCATCTAGCATAGGAAGGCAAAACAAGCACAACTTCAAAACTTTGAACACATAGAGAGGAAACTTGATATTATTGCAATTCCTACAAGCATATGTTCCTCTGTCATAATAATTTTCAGTAGCATCATTAATAACTTCCACAATATAACCAGCACATAAATAATTATTTTGATGATGCACAAGCATAGAAAATTTGTCACTCTCTACATAACCACATTGAATATTAAAATCATGATAAAAAGTTTCATGGTTGTCATTATTCTTTATAGCATACATGTCATTATCATAATCATCATATATAGGAGGCACGCTATCATCATAATAGTTTTTCTCATCAAAACTTGGGGGACAAAAAGTATCATCTTCATAAAACATAGCATCCCCAAGCTTGTGGCTTTGCATCTCATTAGCATCATGGATATTCAAAGAATTAATACTAAAAATATTACTATCATGCTCATAATTCAGATATTTAGTGCCGAAGATGTTAATAACTTCTTATTCTAACACTTGAGCACAATTTTCCTTTCCATCATTTTCACGAAAGACATTAAAAAGATGATCAATAATATGATGCAACCTCAATTCCATTTTTTGTAGTTTTATTTAATAAACCAAACTAGTGATAAACCAAGAAACTAAAAGATTCGACTGCAAGATGTAAAGATATACCTTCATGCACTCACCTGCCCGGCAACGACGCCAGAAAAGAGCTTGATGTCTACTACGCAACTTTATTCTTGTAGACACGTGTTTGGCCTCCAAGCGCAGAGTTTTGTAGGACAGTAGCAATTTTCCATCAAGTGGATGACCTAATGTTTATTAATCCATGAGAAGTGTAGGATGAAGATGGTCTCTCTCAAACGACCCTGCAACCAAATACAAGAAATCTCTTGTGTCCCCAACACACCCAATACAATGGAAAATTGTATAGGTGCACTAGTTTGGCAAAGTGTAATATGGATCGTAGAAATATATTTTTATAATCTGAATAAATAAAAACAGCAAGGTAGCAAATAACAAAAGTGAGCACAAATGATATTGCAATGATTGAAAATGAGGCCCAGGGTCAGTACTTTCGCTTGTGCAATCTCTCAGCAATGCTAATATAGTTGGATCATATAACCATCCCTCAACGTGCAACGATGAATCACTCCAAAGTTCCTATCTAGCGAAGAACATAAGAAGAAATTGTTTGTAGGGTACGAAACCACCTCAAAGCTATTCTTTCCGTTCGATTTATCCTAGAGTTTGTACTAAAATAACAGAAGCTATTCTTTCCGATCGATCTAATCAAGAATTCATACTAGAACAACACCAAATAATTTCAGATTCATAATAGTCAATCCAACACAAAGAACTTCATGGAGTGCCCCAAGATTTCTACCGGAGAAACAAAGACAAGAACGTGCATCAACCCCTATGCATAGATTACTCCAATGTCACCGCAGGAATCCGCAAGTTGAATGCCAAAATACATGTCTAGTGAATCAATACGATACCCCATTGTCACCACGAGTATTCAATTGCAAGACATATATCAATTGTTCTCAAATCCATTAAAGTATTCAATCCGATAACAACGAAATATCAAAGGGAAAACTCAATTCATCCCAAAAAGAGTATAGAGGGGAGAAACATCATATGATCCATCTATGTTAACAAATCCCATGATTTATCAAGATCGTGACATCTCAAGATCATGAGAGAGAGAGACTAAACACATAGCTACTGGTACAAACCCTCAGCCCCGAGGGTGGACTACTCCCTCCTCATCGTGGTGGCCGCCAGGATGATGAAGATGGCCACCAGTGATGATCTCCCCCTCCAACAGGGTGCCGGAACGGGCTCCCGATTGATTTTCTGTGGCTACAGAGGCTTACGGCGGCGGAACTTTCGATCTAGGGCTACCCCGAAGGGTTTTAGAATATTTGGGAATTTATAGTGCAAAGAGGGGATGCGAGAGTCCACCGAGGTGGGCACAACCCACCTGGGCGCGCCACGGGGCCCTGGCGTGCCCTGGTGGGTTGTTCCCCCCTTGGGGCACCCCCCAGGTGCAGCTCTGGCCCATCGGGTCCCTTCTGGTCCAAAAAAATCTCCAAAAAGTTTTGTGGTGTTTGGACTCCGTTTTATATCGATTTCCTGCGATGTAAAAAACAAGCAAAAAACAACAACTGGCACTGGGCACTGGGTCAATAGGTTAGTCACAAAAAATGATATAAAGTTGCTATAAAATAATTGTAAAACATCCAAGAACGATAAAATAACAGCATGAATACTTCATAAATTATAGATACATTGGAGACGTATCACTCGTCTCTACCCTCCTCTAGCTCCCTCATGCTCCCAACTGACCACCAGATCGACCCAAGCAAGCTACTGGGGTCCCAATCATCGAAAACGAGCCGAGGACCGCCGCGGTGGCCCGGCCGTCGATCTCACGGTGAGGCGCCCGTCCGGTCCCCCTTATTCTCTAGTTGCTCCTCCTCACCTCTCTGACCCATTTCCCCCTCCTCTCCGCTCGATTTGCAGCACAAGAAGGGCCCGGCGACCTCCTCTCGATTCCCCTCCGCCATGGATACCTCGTCGCCAGTGACCCCTTGCTCTCCGGCGCTCCCATCCACCAACACCCGACAGGCGGCGACGCCCTGAGACCATTTCGTGCTCACCTCTCCTCGCCGTCGTCGTTAGCCTCGCCGGTGAGCCCCACCTTCCTCTGTCAGGAGGAGGGAGACGAACCCGACAGGTGGCCCTGACCTGTCGGCCTCTGTCTCGCCCACCTCTCTCCCACTCTCACTGGCACCCGAGCCCCGCCCGTCAGGTTTGTACCTGGCGAGCGCAGGCGCACCGGTTCGCCTGGGAGGCTGATTGCTCTGGGCCGGCCCAGTTACGGCCAGATCTGGCCCAGGGCACAATGCCCATTTTCTTTTTCCATTTTCTGTTAGCTTTCTAGAAATTCCACAGACCTAAATAAAAATCCAATACCCAATATTTTTCCAGCATAAATCTTGGAATAATATGTAGAATTTTATAGTGTCATTTGTGAAAAATGTTGAAAACTCTTTATTCACCATTTTATTTTAAAACCTATTTTAGGCATCTTTTTGACTCTATTTAATAAGTTGTCAAAAAAGTTTTTCATAGCAAAACCCTAGAAAATATTTTTATTATAGTTTTTAGTATTTATCATAATAGGGTAGCATTTTAATGGTAGATTTGTGTGCTCTTTACTTGTGTGATGCTTATTATTATCATTATTTATCGCGGCGATAGATTGCATTGTTGACGAGGAAGTTGGACCCGAAGACTTTGAAGACCCCAAAGACTTTGTTGAGGCAGGCAAGCAGCCCTTTGACCATGTTAAGAAACCATTTTTATTACATGTCATATAGCACTTTACTTTCATTATATTTGATCATGTGGAGTAGTGACCACTTCGGTGGGTTGCTTCCGATACTTTTTTGTTGATACTTGCATCGTGCGTGACCCTACCACCTTATGAGGGTTATGCGGGTGCGTGTAGATAGGATGCTAGTATATGGTACGGAAGTGGAATCGGGGTTATGCATGGTGATGGAAATAAAGAGATGATTTCAAAGACTTTTCAAAAAAAACATCGGGTGCCGCTAATGCTCGAGGGAGATGATGATGAGTTGGGTAACCACTTGAGGAAGAAGTGGTGTACCGGAGCAAGTGAGTGGGTGTGTTTTCAAAAACGAATTAGATTTAAGGTTTGCTGACCGTCCCAACCTTACATGTGCAACCATGATACCCCTTATGGGACAGTGCTCTGTTGATTACTTTGGTGGGTACTGGCAAGGAGCCCGCATTACTAGTGGCGGGAGTGGCGTGGTCACTCTCGATACGGGGTCATGCCGGTATGGACGATCATGCGCTATCTTCACAGGCACCGGGCACACCGTTGGTCCCTGCATGGATGCTAAGAGTGATGTACATCATGTGGGCTGGGTACCAATCGAGTGGACTCTTTGTTTAGTATCGCCAGGGGAAAGGCATTGTTCGGGTGCTTACCTCGGGTATGTTATATACCGCGAATCGTGGATGACACGGAAGTTCCCCGAGTCTTGTGGGTAAAGTGTGCAACCTCTGCAGAGTGTAAAACTATTCGAATAGCCGTGTCCACGGTCATGAACAGTTGGAGGTCCTTCTTGAACTACGTCCAGATGTTTTCGCAAACTTGGCGTGTGTGTGTGCGGAAGACAGAAGGATGATACTTGAGACAAGTCTGAAGACTTGATGTGATGAATTAACATGAGATGTGCAATCCCTACTCATGATGATATTTGTAACTTGTTCATATGGATATCTGCCAACTGTTGATGCATGCTTACACATAGTTACTTGATCATGACATTGCATTCAAAATTAGCTTTCCAACAAACTACCTACTTAGTGCTATACCATGCATCATTATACCTTGTTCCACAACTTGGGTTGCTTGCGAGTATATTCGAAGTACTCATTGGCTTGCCACTTGTTATTTAATTGGCCAGGCATGGAAGAACAGGAGTGCGATGAAGAGTTCGTTGGTGATGTACATGCAAACTAGGACGCTTCCCAGTCAGAATGCCTATAGGTGTAAGGCAGATGGCATGGGTTCACGCTCTCGATCAATATTTCCGCTGCTTGTTAAGTTTAAGTGTTTGGCACTTGTAGCCCTATCTATGTAAGACTAGACCTTCATGGTCTTTATTTGTGTAAGACGCTAAATGTGGATGTAAGAGTCTTGTTATTCAGCTTCTGTGTGTTCAGTGAGCATTGATCTCTGGGATCACTGTACATGTGCATTCGGTGATCACGACTTATGAGTCGGGGTCCCCATAGAGCTGGTATCAGAAAAATCCTGACTGTAGGAAGCCCTTAGTTAGCATGGGCGTTAGTTAGGATAAACTGTTTTCAAAACTACACCTAGCACCTATACTTCACTATTTACCTCTTCTATTCTTCACACAACACTCTGTTGACTCTCCTCCCTTCAAACCTTTGAAGATGGCCGTCATACCCGAAGCCTTCGGGACATCCGGCTTTCCCTTACTCCTTGGGGATAGCCTCGAAAAGTGCCAGTTTCGCCAACCACCCGTTTTCCTCTACCATGAGCACTGGGTCGATGTCGTCACGAAGGATTACCACGTGGATGTGGTCGTGAAGGCAAACGACTCCCCGACCAGTTGGTTCTTTGAAGGACCACAGATGGAGACCATAGTACCCGTACTCGAGTCAGCTGCATGCAAGGCACTCCTACACCTTCGGGATACCATTCCAGAAATGGCTAACGAGCCAGCTACTCTCTACCTACCTTTCACAAAGGATGATCTTGGTGAGAGATGGACATTGGTTCCATCCCAGGAGGATGGCACACCACTCAGGTTCCAGACCTACTTCAGCCTCTCCACCGATAGTCTGGTTCACCACTTGATTAAGGAGTCCGTGAAGCTCTATGAGGAACTTGGCCACACCCGGGAGCTACTTCGACAAGCCAAGACGAATCCAGACAAGATCAAGAAGGATGGAGCCCCCAAGGAACGACCAGCTGTCGCTTATCGAGGAGGAGTACCCCCAGCTAGAGATGCACCCACACGTCGTCATCGCATGAGTGCGAAGGAGTACCATGAGCTCTTCACCGACCCGCCGACGAAGTGTCGTCGGGATGGACCTCCTCGTTCCCTGAGCCCTTTGACTGGGAAGGATGCCCGTTCAGATGATGAATAGGAGGAAGACCCAGAGGAGCATAACTACGAGACTGAGCACTCCACCACCTGAGTCCGAGAACCCCTAGGGTAGGATCAGTCATGTACCCCTCATGCGAAGTCGAGTCAGTGTAATGGTTCATATGAAACCATATGTGTTTGTTGATTGTTTTGCTGTTTGTGTTCCGATGCAAGTCGCGCTTTTTCCTTAGGCAACATGTAAGCAACTCCATCGTCTATCTTATCTTAATATATGTGTTGGTCCTTCGACCTTTGTTTCAACACACTTGCACTCGACCAACCCCCTTAGGCACGCTTTTCCATTGTTGCTTTTCCTCTCGTCTATCCCAGTTGTTTGACTTGGCTGCTCCAAACAGGATGGTGACTGCTACCCGCAACAGCTCCTTTGCCAACCCTGAACCCGACAACTCAAGCCAGCAATAGGAAGCTGGTGGGACAGCTCAGGCTAGAGGACACCAGGAGCAGCCACAAGGAGACATTCCGTCGCCACCACCTCCACCGGAGAACATGACCATAGCTCAGTTTCTCCAAGTTCTCCGGGAGGAATGCAAAGCCAACAATGCCGCTATTCAGTAGATGGCTCAAGCCCTTGTGAACAACCAGCAACAAGGCAGGAACGACAATGACCGCTCCACTCTGTCTGAGTTCATGAGGAATTCGCCCCCAACCTTCACCGAGACTATTGAACCCTTGGATGCTGACGACTGGATCCGCACCATCTAGGACCTTCTTGCGCTGGTCAATTGCAATGAGGATCGTGAGAAGGTGCTTTATGCCTCTCACTGCCACGGAGGTACCGCCTGAGCTTGCAGGGATGGATTCAAGGTCATGCAAGGCAATCGTGTGATCACTTGGGATGACTTCAAGGAAGGATTCTGCACTGCCCACATTCCTTCTGGGATCATGGCTATCAAGAAGAGAGAATTCTGAGCACTGAAGCAAGGAAGTGGCTCTATCAAGGAGTACATGCAGAAGCTCAACCTGCTGTCAAGGTATGCACCTGAAGATGTCAACACGGAGGCTGCCAAGAAGGAACGCTTCATGGAAGGACTTCAAGAGACCCTGCATAACCAGCTCATCGTCTGCGACTTTCGTACCTTCTTCAACCTGGTGAACAAGGCCCTCATGCTAGAATACAAGTGTCGTTCCATAGACGACACTCGCAAGCGCAAGATGATTAGCAAGGGTAGCTCCAGCAACCAGAAGCCTCACCCTTGGCAGCCAGCCCTAGCCAAGCCGACCTATCAGCCACAGTAGGCTAGGCCTCCTGTGCCTCGTCCGAGCTACCAGCCTCAGCAGTATGCCAATCCCAGGCCAGCTTACAACAAACCGAATAACAACAATGTCAGAAGGAACTACAACAACAACCCTGGGAAAATCGCTTGCTTTAGATGTGGTCAGCCTGGGCACATCTCTAGGCTGTGTCCCAACAAGAAGCCAGATGCACCACACCCAATGCACCAAACCAAGGTCAAGGCCATGGAGCACCACCAAGGAACCCCGCTCCCCGCAACCAGCCCAACAATGGAAAGGGTCGTGTGAATCACGTCACCGCAGAGGAAGCCCAGGAAGACCCGGACGTCATACTGGGTACGTTCCTCGTCAACTCAACCCTAGCAACAATATTGTTTGATTGTGGAGCTTCGCATTCTTTTGTCACCCAAAAGTTTGCACTAGAGAGTGGCATGAAGCCTACACCCCTGGGTAGTCGTATGTTGATACAAACCCCAGGATCAGTTATGAAGTCTGGGATAGGTTGTAAGGGAGTTGAGATTAACATCAACGGGGTAGATTTTCTAGCAGACCTCATCATCCTGAAGTCAGAGGGCTTGGATGTGATCCTAGGCATGGACTGGTTAACCAAGCACCAAGGCTTGCTTGAATGTGCCAAGAGTATTGTCACCATGACCAATAGCCAAGACGTGGAAGTCAAGTATGTTCCCAACCCTGCCTCCACTCAAGCCCCTCAGGCTAACTGTCTATCAGGAATTGAGTTGGATCAGGTGCCGGTGGTATGTGAATACCTAGATGTAGTTCCTAATGAGCTGCCTGGAATGCCTCCTGACCGCGACATTGAGTTCATCATTGAGCTTATGCCCGGATCAAGGCCCATCTATAAGAAGCCCTATAGGATGGGGTCCGAAGAGTTGGCTGAGTTGAAGAAGCAACTAGCAAAGCCGCTCAGAAAAGGATTCATTCGCCCTAGTGCCTCTCCTTGGGGATCACCTGTTCTATTCGTGTCAAAGAGGGACGGGACTATCAAACTCTATGTCAATTACCGTTCTCTCTATGAAGTCACAATAAAGAACAAGTACCCACTCCCCAAGATTGAAGAACTGTTCGATTAGCTGAATGGAGCCAAGGTGTTTTCCAAGATTGACCTCAGGTCAAGGTACCACCAGCTGAAGATCAGACCCCAAGACATCCCGAAGATGGCATTTGTAACCCAGTATGGCCTGTATGAATACACGATCATGTCATTTGGGTTAACCAATGCCCTTGCCTACTTCATGTACCTCATGAATAAAGTCTTCATGGACTACCTGGACAAGTTTGTTGTCATCTTCATTGATGACATACTCGTCTTCTCCAAGTCTGAAGAAGAGCATGAGAAACACTTGAGATTGGTCCTAAATAAGCTTCAAGAGCACCAACTTCATGCAAAATTTAGCAAATGTGAATTCTGGCTACATGAAGTTGGATTCTTGTGTCATATGTTGACTACAGAAGGATTATCAGTGGATCCTGCCAAGATTAAAGCCGTGACTGAATGGCAATCCCCAACCACCATGAAGGAAGTCAAGAGCTTCCTTGGACTCGCGGGATATTACCGCAAGTTTGTGGAAGGGTTCTCGAGCATTGCCCGACCCATGAACCAACTTTTGAAGAAGGACAAGAAGTTTGAATGGATAGCTAACTGCGAGGAAAGCTTCCAGGAGATCAAGAAGAGATGGACCACAACCCTAGTTTTGGCCACCCCCGATATTCACAAGGAGTTTGTGATATATTGTGATGCATTGAGAACCAGGCTTGGAGGTGTTCTGATGCAAGAAGGCAGGGTCGTAGCATATCTATCCCGACAGCTATGTCCTCATGAAGAGAACTATGCTACTCATGATCTTGAATTGGCAGCCGTGGTTCATGCCTTGAAGATATGGCGACATTACCTTCTGGGGAAACAATGTGAAATATACACAGACCAGAAGAGTTTGAAGTATATTTCACCCAAAGGGAATTGAACATGAGGCAGCAAAGATGGTTGGAGTTGATCAAGGACTATGACCCCAGTGTTCAATACCACCCCGGAAAGGCTAATGTGGTAGCAGACGCCTTAAGCAGGAAGGCTTGTTCCTTGAATGCCATGATTAAGGAAAGGCTACCTACCCTATATGAATATCTTGAAAGCTTCGGCTTGGAACTAGTTGCACCTGGATTCCTCGCCAACCTTGAAGCAAATCCTACCTTGATGGATGATTTCAAAGAAGCTCAGAAGGGACATGAGAGCATTGAAAGCATCAAGAGGAAGATCAAGGCAGGCAAGGCCCCATGATTATCTGAAGATGAACAAGGAGTTGTATGGTTTGGGAATCGCATCTGCGTACCCAACAAAGAGGAGCTCAAGAACTTGATCTTGCAAGAATCTCATGACACTCCATACTCCATCCATCCTGGAGGAACCAAGATGTATCAAGACCTCAAGGCAAAGTTCTGGTGGCATGGCATGAAGAAGGAAATAGGCACGTTCGTTGCTAAGTGTGACATGTGCCAAAGAGTCAAAGAAGAGCATCAACGACCCACTGGGCTATTCCAACCTGTCAAAGTGCCTGAATGGAAGTGGGAAAAAGTCAGGATGGATTTCATCACCGGCTTACCAAGGTCGAGAAAGGGACATGATTCCATTTGGGTCATTGTCGATCACCTGACCAAGGTAGCCCATTTCATTCCTGTCAAGACCACCTATGACGGGAATAAGCTAGCCAGCCTTTACATCGAGCGTATCATGAGTCTTCACGGAGTTCCTAAGGAGATCGTGTCAGACTGAGGCACCCAGTTCACCTCGAGGTTCTGGAAGACGTTTCAAGGAGCCATGGGAACCAAGATATCCTTCAACACTACTTTTCACACCCAGATCGGTGGACAGACAGAACGAGTAAATGAGATACTCGAATATATACTCCGCACTTGTGTTTTGGCGTATGGAGCAAGGTGGGAAGATTGCCTGACGTTTGCTGAGTTCTCCTACAACAACAGCTACCAGTCGAGTCTTCAAATGGCACCATTTGAGGTGTTGTATGGACACAAGTGCCGTACTCCCCTCAACTGGTCGGAAACTAGAGAAGGGTTGGTCTTTGGACCAGATATCCTCCGCCAGGCAGAATAGCAAGTTCAACTCGTCCGAGAGCGCCTTGAGACTGCCAAGACAAGACAGAAGAGCTATGCCGTTTCTCACCACCGAGAACTGAACCTCAACATCGGAGATTATGTTTACCTCGGAGTCACACCTCTCAAAGGGACCAAGCGTTTCCATGTCAAAGGGAAGCTTGCACCAAGATACATCGGCCCCTTCAAGGTCACCACAAGACAAGGAGAAGTTGCCTATCAGCTAAAGCTACCTTCTGAGCTATCATATGTGCACAATGTCTTTCACGTGTCACAACTCCGGAAGTGTCTCCAAGTTCCCAACCACCCCGACCTCTACAAGGACATGGACCATCAAGCCATCGACCTTCAGCCAGACCTCACTTATCGTGAGAGGCCGGTTCGCATTTTGGATGAAACCGAGCGCTGCACCCGAAGCCGCACCATCAAGTACTTCAAGGTCCAATGGAGCAACCACATTGAAGCTGAAGCAACTTGGGAGCGTGAAGACTATCTTAGATCTAAGTTTCCTTATCTTCTTAGCGCTTAGCCTAGGAATCTCGGGGACGAGATTCTTGTAGGGGGGTAGGTCTGTCATTGCCTGTGTTTGTATCACCTTGTTATGCTTGGATTTACAAAATTTGGAGCCAATTAAAACTTTTTCAGTGCTTGTCCTTGTTTGAATTGTTGCTAGTTTGCTAGTTTGCTTGTTGTGTATGGCACTTTTAGATTCTATCCCTCTCCATATTCATCTTCCTTGACCCAAACTTCTTTCCCAAATGATCATGCCATGTGAATAGTGCCCAAACTATTTTTATCAAATATTATTCTGACCAAAAAGGATTTATTCAAATTAGGTTTTCAAAAAGCCCTGAGTTGAGGTTTGCACTGCAAGTCCTCAAATTGGGTGGATTATTTTTTCCCAAAGGCCTCATTTGAAACCTAATATATATAAGACTTTCCAAAACCACAAAATATTTTTTAAGATTATTTTACTATAAATTAAAAGGCTTTTTCTCAAGGCCAGAAATGGTTTTAAGGTAAAAAAATATTTTAATGCTTTGACAATATTTGAGATAATTTAGGGAAACTCAGTGGACATATATTTTCCATACATATGAGTTTAAACACATGGTCATATTCAAAATAATGTGCAAAAACCCTCAAAACCCTTTCTGCCCAAATCAAGTTTTTGAAATAACTCCATAAGAAATATCCTCACTAAATTCCAAGAAAATTCTAGCAAGTCAACATTGTCATAGGTGATGATCTTGCAAAGTTTCATCTCAATTCAAATTGTTTTGGTTCATCAAACTATTCCAAAACCCTCCCTGTCCAGATTCAAATTTGAGCAACTTTACATTGTGAAGTTTCTTCCCTTGGCCCCAAACTTTGTGGACATGTTCTAATCACCAAATAATGATGCTACACTAAGTGGTGCATCAAGGGGATTAGCTTAGCATTAATAGATCTACAAAAACCAGATTCTGTTGATTTCTAGGGTTTCACAAAGTTACACTGTGAACTTTCATCAATCAAGCTCAAACTTGGTGATCGGGCCTAATTCTAATCACCATTTGATCCTGTCAAATCTTATGGCAAGCAAAGCCCATTTTCTTGCCCTAATGTCCATCAAACACCTTCAACCAGAATGGCAAAAACCCTATTTGGCCCCCTTCTGCTAATACCCTTGCCTCCTAAATTTATCACAACTATCTAGTATTGCATTTCACCTCCAGTAATTTTCTCTGGCCAAGACTCAATGGGTAAGTGGGGCACAACCCACATTTACCCCCTGGGCAGCAATGACAGGAGCATTTCTACCCTCTCCCCCACTCCATTTCTTTTCTCCCTAGCTTTCCCTAGCTCCTAGAGAATCTTGAGACCATCCAGGTGCAACTGGACAAGGTGGGGCACCCTAGAGCATGCGGGCAATGGCAATGCTGGCCATATGCACGCTCTGGGGCGCGCTACAGTGCGCTCCTGCACTGTAGTCGCCGCCCAATGGCTGTCCCTGACCACCTAGGGCCTCCCCCTCGTGTCCCCCAAGACGCCCTTGGCGTCCGTGACACGGAATGCGGTCGGCCCCCTCCTCTCTCCTCCTCCTTCTCCCTCCTCGACGCGTGCCCGATGCCGCCTGAGCCGGCCAACGTGGGAGCTCACACGCGCGCGCCTCCCCTTTTCTCTCTCTCTCTCATTCCTCTTGGCCTAGACCAACCCCACGAGCGCCTTAGAGATGTCCTCTCTCTCTCCAACGGCCCCTGGCCTCGGCCCCGAGCTCACCGACACACGGTAGCTCGGTGGACTCGCGCCCCCTATTTAAGGTGCCCTGAGACCGTCTATGCCCTCCTCTAGCTCCATCATCCTCCCAACCGACCATCAGATCGACCCAAGCAAGCTCCCGGGGTCCCAATCATTGGAATCGAGTCGAGGACCGCGGTGGCGGCCTCACCATCGATCTCACGGTGAGGCGCCCCTCCGGTTCCCCTTATTCTCCTGTTGCTCCCCCTCACCTCTCTGACCCATTCCCCCGTCCTCTCCGATTGATTTGCAGCACAAGAAGGGACCAATGACCTCTTCCCGATTTCCCTCCGTCGTGGATACCTCGTCCCCGGCGACCCCTTGCTCTTCGGCGCTCCAATCCACCTCCACCTGACAGGTGACGACGCCCTGAGCCCATTCCCGTGCTCACCTCTCCTCGCCGTCACCATTAGCCTCACTGGTGATCCCCGCCTCCCTTTGTCTAGAGGAGGGAGACGAACCCGACAGGTGGCCCCCACCTATCGACCTCTGACTCAGCCGCCTCTCTCCCGCTCTCACTAGCACCCGCGCCCCGCCCGTTAGGTTTGAACGTGGCGAGCGCGGGCGCACTGGTTCGCCTGGGGGCCTTATTGCTGTGGGCCGGCCCAACTTGTTCATATGGATATCTGCCAACTGTTGATGCATGCTTACACATAGTTACTTGATCATGACATTGTATTCAAAATTAGCTTTCTGCAAACTACCTACTTAGTGTTATACCATGCATCATTATACCTTGTTCCACAACTGGGTTGCTTGCGAGTACATTCAAATTACTCATTGGCTTGCCACTGGTTATTAATTGGCCAGGCATGGAAGAACAGGAGTACAGGGAAGAGTTTGTTGGTGACGAACATGCAAACTAGGACGCTTCCCAGTCATAATGCCTCTAGGTGTAAGGCAGATGGCATGGGTTCACGCTTTCGATCAAGATTTCCGTTGCTTGTTAAGTTTAAGTGTTTGGCACTTTTGGCCCTATCTATGTAAGACTAGACCTTCATGGTCTTTATTTGTGTAAGACGCTAAGTGTGGATGTAAGACTCTTGTTATTCAGCTTCTGTGTGTTTAGTGAGCATTCCTCTCTGGGATCACTATACACGTGCATTCGGTGATCACGACTTATGAGTCGGGGTCCCCACATGTTCATCCCCCACTTCATTAGGGGGGTTGAGATTTCCCCTCCACCCCTTTGTTAGGGGGTTGATGTTCTTTTACGGCCTCGACTTCCACGACCTCCCGCCAAACTCCATTATGCACATCTCGGCATTCATCCTCGTTTGCGAGGCTTTCCTGCGCATCGAGCCACACTTCGGCATCTGGCTTCAGGTGTTCAACATCAAGCCCAAGTGCGTCGGCGGCAAGCATGCAGATTCCGGCGGGGCCGTCATCGGCAAGCTCACCCGCGTCGGGTGGTCGTCGGAACCCTTATTGACACCATCAAGGGGTGGAAGAAGGAGTTGTTCTACGTCAACGAACCACAAGAAGAAGATCAACATCCCTCTACCGCATTCAGATCCGGTCCCCCCACCAGACTGGCTTGATGGCTCGAAAAGGGCCTCGTTTGGGGACCGGGTAAGGAGGTGAGCGACCTGCAGAAGCACATCCGCTCCATGGTCGAGGAGGGCATGAAGTTGACCGATGTGGTCCAAGTGATGCTCCGAAGACGTATCCTCCCTTGCCAGAGCCAGGACACTCCGTTGTGGGCTCGTGAGCTCGATGCCGATCCCACAGTCCGGAATCTCTTCTGCACTACGCGGGAGAAGTTGTGAAAGGCACTCTTCAAATCACAGAAGAGCTGGCCATCCGAGGAGGAGGACAAGGGTTTGCATGCCGCCAAGCCCGAATCCGAGGTACGATACACCCTAGCCTGTTTGGCCCCATTACATAAGGAGATCTCATAACCCCTTATCCGATCTATCTTTGCAGAGATGGCTGAAGAAGGCCATCAAAATTAACAGTCTGGCACGCCAGCCCGAAGACAAGAGGATCGGGCTGTTAGCAAAAATGCTCGTGGTAAAGCCTTATGAGGCTCCCAAGAAAAAAGAAGAAACTAGGCGAGGCTGGCATCCGCATCAAGGACCAGCCTGGCGCTGCATCCAAGGATACCCCCGCCTCCTCGAATCAGGAGGAGGCTGAGGAGTAGGAAGAGGAAGAAGAGGAGGAAGAGGAGGAGGCTAAGGTCAAGGGCGAGGGGGGAGGTAATTCCCCTCGTGCTAGGAAGAGAGCGGCGTCTTCGGACGCTCCGGAGCAGATCCCTCCTCTTGTCCAGAAGAGGGCGCGTCGGGCACGGGTGATTCTGACCGACGATAGTTCGGAATCAGACACCATGTCCGAAGACTTCAAGGAGGTTCCGCGAATGAGCCTACAGGTCAAGCCCCCTCCGAAAAGGTTAGGATCCGAAAACCCTCATATTCATCATGAACAGATTTACAGTTTACAAACGTATAAGCTATTGGCTTTACAACCCTCTGCACGTCATCCCCACCGAGGTGATATCAGACGGGGAAACCCCGCCTGTCGAACTGGCAAAGAGAGGGGATGCCTCGCATCCCACCACTCCAGGCGCCACGAGGACACGGTGGAGGTGTCATCCCAGAACACTCCTATGGAGGCGTACACCGGTGGCGAGGGAGACCGTATCATGGCCAGGGCTAATGCCTCGGCCATCAAAGACCGGGGGGCGACACCCCTCCCGGACACCGAGGAGGCCGGATGAGCGGGTGCTCAGTCCCCTCCAAGAACATCTCTATAGCACACTATGCCTCCAGAGGAACCAGTTCAATCCCTAGTAGGTGATCGGAGTATCCGATCATCACCGGCACCACCAACCAATAGGTGGTCGATTATGGAGGAGGCTCTATCGAGCGCCTCCATCCCCGAGGATCACCGCACCCTTATGGGTGCAGTATTGCAGAGCATCCAGTCTGTTGATAGCAGACTGAAGGAGGCCTTCAAAGGTCTCCTTATGGGTTTTCAAGTAAGTCACCCGATGTTCTTATTTGCAAAGTTTTTGTTTATTCGTATTGTCTACATGGTAGCCCCCGAGCCCTAGGTGAGGTGAAAAAGCTCACCTAGGGGTCACTCCTCTATCCGATATCAAACTAGATACACTTTATGTGTCCGGCATGTTAGAATAACTGAACATATGATCGGATTGACTATATTTCGGGAATTGGGAACCCATGTAATATATCAACTGTGTGTGTAATGCAGTCTTCGTCATCGGTGGCGGCGAGAAATGGCGCCGAGCTGGATGAGGTAAATCGGAAGCTTAAGTGCTCTGAAGACGAAGTTGAGGCTCTTAACTGAAGATTCGACGAGGCACAAGGTATGTCAAAACAGAATCTGAATGACTTTGTCTGAACTCTATCGGGTGAATACTATTAATGCAACTTTTCTCATTGTATAATGTACGCGCAGCATCGACGAAGGAGATGGAGAGGCTCAAGGCCGAGCTCCAACGTGCGAAGGACGAAGCGCCCGCCGAAAGGGCGGCTCCTAAAGAAACGGATGTCACACTCTCCGCCATGCAGGCCACTAGTGGCAAGCATGATGCTTGCGTGGCGGAGATCCAGTAGGAGCTCAAGGAAGCAAGTGATAAATGCGAGGCCTTGGAGTAGCAGAATAAGGCGAGCTCGACCGAACTGTCCACTTTAAAAACCGAACTCCAGAAGGAGCGGATGGATAGACAGTTCTACAAGGAGCAAGTGAGCCAAACCAAGGACATAACAGATGGTAAGTCGTACTCACTAAAGTGTGTATTCGGGGATAGCAAGTTCGAATTGCTTACCCCGGTGTGGCGATCCTCCAATCTCCAGAAGAGCGTGGCGGACGCCAATCAGTTGTTCGCCTCGCGAGGAGAAGGAGATGAAGCTTGGCTGTTCTAGGCACAGTTCAGAGCCCCCGAGCGTCCTCCTCTTCTAGTGGAGCAGCTGAAACAGCTGATGAAGCTGCACTAGATGGCGGAGCCGGCCATGAAGGACCTCTGCATCCGCTTATGGCCAGGCGAGCCGCTACCAGGCAGCTACTTTGGCTTGGTGAAGAGGTTGATTGCCGCTTCGCCCCACCTCGACACCGTCAAACACTCATCCTGCATCGAGGGAGTCAGGATGGCCCTTGCAAGAGCAAAGGTGCACTGGCCGGGGCTAGATCCGATGAAGGTAGCCACCGCCCCGCTGCCTCCTAGGAAGGAGCATACACGCCCCGAGCTATACTTTGGTGGAGTGATGGAGAGTGCTCGGGTGATAGCGTCCCAGTGTCCGGGCGATCATTTATTTGAGTAAACTGTAACGCATCCGAAGACTTGTCCAAACTTTTAATGATGTTTTTATATGGTTTTGCGTTCCTTTATAACTCCTATGTGGTTGTTTAATACTGAAAGATGCGAGTCATCGGCTTCAGCCCCCATGTAGATACTACATGGGGTGTCTATGCCAATGCACTATGTCCCTTAGCCGAATTATCGGAACCCGAAGGCGGTACAGTGTGGTAGACTAGGCAATCAGACTATAGTGCTTTATTTCTTTCACTAACCGTAGGGGCACAAAAAGTACTATACGAAGCATACGATTAGCCACCAAAGTGTTGTGATGTTCGGACGAACCGTGGCCAACGTCGGTATCACAATGTTTGCATAAAGGGAAAATTCCTCGTATAACACGGAATAACTGCTTATGAGGATTGAAGTAGAATACTTCCATCTCGGGTTCACAGACTGGATCGTGCATACTATGACAGTCCATTTTCGGCTTTCTCCCCTAAGGTGCTTGACCAGACTACCCGGAAGCACAATTGTAGGGGTGATCCATTTTCCCTTTTAGCCGAACGAGCAGAACATAAAGGGGCAAGCACAGGAGCCGGGCAACCCAACTATTGACCAAAGACATAGTTCAGAACCAATGCATATAAAGCGAATACCAAGACGCCGAACACATGATAGATAAGGTGATTTGCTTTTGAACTCGAGCCCCCGGTCTATTAGCTGGTTACCTCGCATCATACCGAACAGGTCCACGAGAAGAGGGAGAGAGGAAAAAATATGCGCCAAAAAAAGGACAGATGAGGCAAACTTGTGCCACACAATTTACATTTTTCTCAACAACTCTTATAGCTCGGATTACCGAAGCAACTGTTTATAGGTATGCAAAAGAAATAAAAATACACAGGAGTTGTTGTACCAGGGTCTTCAATTGATAACCTAACATCCTCGATATGCCCCGTTGCTAGTTGACTCCTGCTCTTAGATGCACCTTGATGGGTGTTAGTGTTCGTCGGACGGATATTGCAAACAAGGTCATGAGAGGCTGCCGAATTGTGGGTGAGCTTCATGCCATAGGCAGGCTCTTTTAGGAGCACCTGCATTTAGTCCGGAGACACGTTGATGGTAGAGGTTCGGGCCAGCTGAACACCCATCTTTATTTCCCCACTGCTACCCATGGAATTTTAAGTGCAAAGTTGTGCCTTCTCGGCACGTACTTTGCTGGTCTTAGAGTTGTGCGGTGGGGCGAGTCCCTATTGAAGGGAGGAGGAAGGAACTGAGTTTTCGGTCTGAAGCCAAACTCGCTTCCCAGCATTATGTGCCTTTATAGCGGATGTCGGAACTTGTCGATCTTCTTTGTAGCTGAATTCGGCCGCTAGGGCTAGTGCATGTTCCTTAGTTCTTAGGGAGCGCACTGTATTGCAGTTGACCATAATGAACCCGTCGGGGCCCGACATCTTGAGCTTGAGGTATGCGTAGTGTGGGACTGCTTTGAAACGAGCGAACGTTGTCCGACCAAGTAGCGCATGATTGCCGCTGCGGAAGGGCACAATGTTGAAGACCAAGTCTTCACTGCGAAAGTTATCAGGCAAGACGAACACAACTTCCAGGGTTACCGATCCCGTACATCGGGCTACAACACCTAGGATCATTCCTTTGACTGTAGTGCTACTGGGTTTGATCCTTGACGGATCTATATCCATCTTTTTTATCGTATCTGAGTAAATCAGGTTGAGGCTACTTCCTTCGTCCATTAGGAATTTTTTTAGGTGATACCCATCAATAATGGGGTCTAGGACGAGGGCCGCCAAACCAACATGACGAATACTGGTCGGGTGATCACGCCGATCAAAGGTGATCGGGTATGCCGACCATGGGTTGTACTTCGGGGCCAGGGGTTCCACAGCGTAGACCTCCCGAAGGGCGCGCTTCCAATCCTTCTTAGGTATATGGGTGGCGTATATCATGTTCACCATTTTGACTTTGGGAGGGAATTTCTTCTATCCGCCACCAATCGGACTCCAAGGCTCCTCCTCATCCTCGTTGCGAGAGCTTTTGCTTTGGTCCTTGGGTGGTATCTTGTCAGCCTGTTTAAACACCCAACAGTTGCGGTGTGTGTGATTGGCGGGCTTCTCCGAAGTACCATGGATTTGGCAAGGCCTTTCCATGATCTTCTCCAGCTGAGTGGGTCCATCGTGATTGCCTTTAGGAGGCTTCTTCTGCTGTCCAGATCGGGAGTTGCGGAATCCAGCGTTTATAGCCTTGTCATCGGCATTGTTATTATTGTACCGGCGCTATTCTTATTGCGCTTTGGTTTTACATTTCCATCCTGGGCTTCAGATGCTACGGATTCTTCGGAATTGTGGCTACGTCTTGCCAACCAATTGCCTTCGCCCGCGTAAAAGCGGGTCATGAGGGAGGTAAGGGTAGACATGGTCCGAGGTTTATCATGGCCTAGCTGGCGGGTCATCCATTCACACCAAATATTGTGTCGGAAGGAGGCTATGGCCTCAACATCTGGACAATCGACAATTTGGTTCTTCTTAGTCAAGAACTGGTTCTAGAATTGCCGAGGAAGCTCGCCAGGCTTCTGGACGACGTTGCCGAGATCGAAAGAGTCCGACGGGCGGACATTCCCTAGAAGTTAGAGCGGAACACTGTTGGAAATATGCCCTAGAGGCAATAATAAATTGGGTATTATCATATTTCCTTGTTCATGATAATCGTTTATTATCCATGCTATAATTGTGTTGATCAGAAACTCAGGTACATGTGTGGATACATAGATAACACCATGTCCCTAGTATGCCTCTAATAGACTAGCTCGTTGATCAAAGATGGTCAAGGTTTCCTAGCCATGGACATGAGATGTCATATGATAACGGGATCACATCTTTAGAAGAATGATGTGATGGACAAGACCCAAACTACAAACATAGCATATGATTGTGTCAGTTTATTGCTACTGTTTTCTGCATCTCAAGTACATGTTCCTATGACCATGAGATCATGCAACTCACTCACACCGGAGGAGTACCTTGTGTGTATCAAACGTCGCAACATAACTGGGCGACTATAAAGGTGCTCTACAGGTATCTCTGAGGGTGTCTGTTGGGTTGGCATGGATCAAGACTGGGATTTGTTACTCCGTGTGACGGAGAGGTATCTCAGGGCCCACTCGGTAATACAACATCAGAATAAGCCTTGCAAGCAATGTGACTAAGTGTTAGCCACGGGATCTTGTATTACGGAAATAGTAAAGAGACTTGTCGGTAATGAGGTTGAACTAGGTATGGGAATACCGACGATTGAATCTCGGGCAAGTAACATACCAAAGAACAAAGGGAACATCATACGGGATTAACTGAATCCTTGACATAGAGGTTCGATCGATAAAGATATTCATAGAATATGTAGGAACAAATATGGGCATCCAGGTCCCGCTATTGGGTATTGACCGTAGAGGTGTCTCGGTCATGTCTACATAGTTCTCGAACCCGTAGGGTCTGCACACTTAAGGTTCGGTGACGTTTCGGTAGTATAGAGTTATGCATGGTGGTGACCGAAGGTTGTTCGGAGTCCCTTACGAGATCCCGGACATCACGAGGAGCTCCGGAATGGTCCAGAGGTAAATATTGATATATAGGAAGTCCTGTTTTGGTCGCCGGAAAAGTTTCGGGCTCATCGGTAGTGTACCAGGAGTGCCGGTAGTGTACCGAGGGACCATCGGGAGGGGTATTTCGACCCAAGAGGCTACATGGGATGTGGGAGGATGAATAGCAGCCCTTAGTGGGCTGGTGGAAGTCCCACACGAGGCTCAAGCGGCTGGGAAGAAATTTCAAAGTGGAAAAGGTGGAAAAAGGCAAAAAGGTGGAAATAAGGAAGGAGTCCTAATCGTACTAGGAGTGGAGGAGGAGGACTCCTCCTCTCCACTGCGGCTGAACCAAAGAGGGGCTGGACCTTGCGCCAAGCCTCCTCCTCCTCTCCTCCTATATATACTAGAGGTTTTAGGGTTTTTGCACAAGATTTTTATCCATGTGCAACCCTACCCTCTAGTCCATAGTTTCTCCTCAAGATCGGTTTGTAGATTCACTCTCCCTCACATAGATGCTCATCACCATTGATAGATCTTGCGTGTGCGTAGGAAATTTTTTGTTTCCCATGCAACGTTCACCAACAGTGGCATCATTAGCTAGGTCTATGTGTAGATGATATCTTGAGTAGAACACAAAGAGTTTGTGGGCGTTGATGCTTAGATTGCTTCCTCCCTTGGTCCTGTTTTGGTTCAGCGGTATTGTGGGATGAAGCGGCCTGGACCAACCTTATTCGAACACTTACGACAGACCGGTTCCATCGACTGACGTGTGACTTCGTTGCACAAAGATGGCTGGAGGGTGTCTGTTTCTCCTACTTTAGCTGGATCGGATTCGACAAAGGCGGTCTTTGAGAAGGTTTAAAAGCAACTTATGTATCACCATTGTGGTTTTTGCGTAGGTGAGAATTGTTCTTGCTAGATACCCATAGCAGCCACGTAAAACATGCAACAACAATTAGAGGACGTCTAACTTGTTTTTGCAAGGTATGTAGTGATGTGATATGTCAAATTACATGATGAGATATATGTGATGTATGAGATGATCATGTGTTGTATAGAATATCATGACTTGCATGTCGATGAGTAAGGAAACCGGCAGGAGCCATAGGGTTGTCTTTAATTATTGTATGACCTACGTGTCAATCATTAAGTGCTATGTAATGCTTTACTTTATCGCTAAACGGTAGCAATAGTAGTAGAAGCATGGTGGGCGCTACAACCCCGATGGCGACACGTTGATGGAGATCAAGATGATGGAGATCATTGTGTCATGTCGATGACAATGGAGATCATGCCGGTGCTTTCAAGATGGAGATCAAAAGCACAAGTTCATGGCCATATCATGTCACTTATGATTTGCATGTGATGTTAATCGTTTCATGCACCTTGTTTTGTTGAGGACGATGGTAGCATTATAAGGTGACCAAATTTCAAGATGAATTTTGTTCTCCCCGAGTGTGGACCGTTGTGAAAGTTCGTCGTGTTGAGACACCATGTGATGATCGGGTATGATAGACTCTACGTTCACATACTATGGGTGCAAGTCAGTGTTGCACATGCAGAACACTCGGGTTAAACTTGACGAGCCTAGCATGTACAGACATGGCCTCAGAATACAAGAGATCGAAAGGTCAAACATGAGTCATATAGTAGATATGATCAACATGATGATGTTCACCATTGAAACCACCTCAACTCACGTGATGATCGGACTTGAGTTGGTGAATTTGGATCATGTAGACCGAAGGGATGTCAATTTGAGTGGGAGTTCTTAGGTAATATGATTAATTGAACTCATTATAATGAACATAGTCAGTAGTGTCTTTGCAAATTATGTTTTAGATTACTAGCTCACATTGTATCTCCCTTGAATTTTTATATGTTCCTAGAGAAATACAGTTGAAAGATGATTGCAGCAATATTGCGGACTGGGTCCATGATCTGAGGATTGTCCTCATTGCTACACAGAAGGCTTATGTCCTTAATGCACTGTTCGGTGCGCCACCCCCTCTAGCGTCGTCTGTAGATGTTGTGAACATCTGACAGGCACATTCTGATGACTACTTGATAGTTCAGTGTGTCATGCATTACGGCTTAGAACTGATGCTCCAAAACGTTTTGAACATCATGGAACATATGAGATGTTCTAAGAGCTAAAATTAGGATCTCAGGCTCGTGCCCGTGTTGTGAGATATGAGATCTCCAACAAGATTCTTTGCCCGCAAGATGAAGGAGAATAGCTCAATCGTTGAGCATGTGCTCAGATTGTTATCTGCTACAATCACTTGAATCGAGTGGGAGTTGATCTTCGAGATAACAATGTGATTGATATAGTTTTCCAAGTCACTATCACTAAGCTACTAGAACTTCATGATGAACTATAAATTATGCCAGGGATGGAAATGATGATCCTTGAGCTGTTCGCGATGTTTGACACCGCGAAGGTAGAAATCAAGAAGGAGCATCAAATGTTGATGGCTAGTAAAACCACTAGTTTCGAGAAGGGCAAGGGGAAGGAGGGAAACTTCATGGATGGCAAGTCAGTTGCTGCTCCAGTGAAGCAACCCAAAGTTGAACCCAAACCAGAGACTAAGTGCTTCTATTATGAGTTGAGCGGTCGCTGAAGTGGAACAACCCTAGATACTTGGTAGATAAGAAGGCTGGCAACATCGACAGAAGTATATTTGATATATGTGTTATTGATGTGTACCTTGCTAGTACTCCTAGTAGCACCTGGGTATTGGATGCCGGTCCAGTTGCTAAATCTTAGTCACTCGAAGTAAAAGCTACGGAATAAACAGAGACTGGCAAAGTGTGAGGTGACGATGTGTGTTGGAAATGTTTCCAAGGTTGATGTGATCAACATCGCACACTCTCTCTACCTTCGGGATTAGTGACAAACCTAAATGTTGTTTGGTGTTTGTGTTAAGCATGAACATGATTAGATCGTGTTTATTGCAACACGGTTATTCATTTAAGTTAGAGAATAATGGTTATTCTGTTTACATGAATAATACCTTCAATGGTCATGCACCCAGTGAGAATGGTTTGTTGAATCTTGATCGTAGTAATACACATGTTCACAACATTCATGCCAAAATATACAAAGTTAATAATGATAGTACCACATACTTGTGGCATTGCCGCTAAATGTCATATTGGTATAAATCACATGAAGAAACTCCATGCTGATGGATCTTTGGACTCATTCGATTTTGAATCGGTTGAGACATGCGGACCATGCCTCTTGGACAAGATGACTAAAACCCCGTTTTCCAGAATGGGCAATTGACTTATTAGAAATGATGCATGTTGATGTATACGATCCAATGAGTGTTGTAGCATGCAGTGGATATCGTTATTTTCTTACCTTCACTGATGATTTGAGTATATATGAGTATATTTACTTAATGAAACACAAGTCTGAATCGTTTGAAAAGTTCAAGCAAATTCAGAGTGAACTTTGAGATCATCGTGCCAAGAAGATAAAAAACATCGATGGTACGATCATGGAGATGAATATCTGAGTTATGAGTTTGGCATACAACTTTAGACAATGTGAAAATTGTTTCACAACTCACGCCACCTGGAACACCATAGTGTGATGGAGTGTCCGAACGTCATAGGCGTGCTCTGTTGGATATGGTGCATGCTATGATGTCTCTTATCATTTTGCTACTATAGTTTTGGGGTTATGCATTAGAGACAACTACATTCACTTTAAATAGGGCACCATCTAAATCTGTTGAGATGACACCGTCTGAACTATGGTTTGATAGAAACCTAAGTTGTCATTTCTTAATATTTGGGGCTGCGACGCTTATGTGAAAAAAAGTTTTCACCTAATGAGCTCGAACCCAAAGCGGACAAATGCATCTTCATAGAATACCCTAAGAACAGTTGGGTATACCTTCTATCTCAGTTCTAAGTGCAAAGTGTTTGTTGCTAAAACGGGCCCTTTCCCGAGAAAAAGTTTCTCTCGAAAGAATTGAGTGGGAGGAAGATAGAACTTGGTGAGGTTGTTGAACCTTTGTTTCAACCAGGGAGTAGCACAGCGCAGAAAGATGTTTCTATGGAACCTATGTCAGTTGAAGAGGAAGTAAATGATGATGATCATGAAGCTTCGGATCACGTTACTATCGAACCTCGTAGGTCGACAAGGATGTGTATTTCTCCTGAGCGGTATGACAACCCTGTCTTGGAGGTCATGTTGTTGGACACGATGAACCTATGAGCTATGGAGAAGCAATGATGGGCCCCGATTCTGACAAATGGTTAGAGGCCATGAAATTTGAGAAAGGATCCATGTATGAAAACCAATTATAGACTATGGTAGACTTGTTCGTTGGACGGCAAGTCGTCGAATACAAATGGACCTTTAAGATGAAGACAGATGCTAATGGTAAATGTCACCATTTATAAAGCTCGACTTGTTGCCAAGAAGTTTCCGACAAGTTCAAGGAGTTGACTGTGATGAGACTTTCTCACTCGTAGCGATGCTAAAGTCTGTTGGAATTATGTTAGGAGTTGACTATGATGATACTTTCTCACTCAAAACATCATTCCCTTAACGGTTTACTTGAGGAAAGGTTGTATGTGATACAACCAGAAGGTTTTGTCAGTCCTAAGGATGCTAAAATGTGTGCAAGATCCAGTGATCCTTCTATGGACTGGAGCAAGCATCTCGGAGTTGGAATATACACTTTGATGAGGTGATCAAAGTTTTTGAGTCTATACAAAGTTTATGAAAAACTTGTATTTACAATAAAGTGAGTGGGAGCACTATAGAATTTTTGATAAACATATGTGGTTGACATATTATTGATCGAAAATGATGTAGAATTTCTGGAAAGCATAAACGGTTGTTTGTAAAGTGCTTTTCAAAGGAAGACCTGGATAAAGCTACCTAATTGTTGAGCATCAAGATCTATAGAGATAGATCAAAACGCTTGATGAGACTTTCAATGAGTACATACCTTGACAAGATTTTGAAAGAGTTCGAAATGGATCAGTCAGAGAAAGAGTTCTCGCCTGATTTGTAAGGTGTGAAGTTGAGCAAGACTCAAAGCTCGACGATGGCAGAAGAAAGAGAAAGCATGAACATCGTCCTCTATGCCTTAGCCATAGGCTCTGTATAGTATGCCATGTTGTGTACCGCACGTGTATGTGCCTTGCCATGAGTCCATCAAGGGGTACAAGAGTGATCCAGGAGTGGATCACTGGACAACAGTCAATATTATCCTTAGTAACTAAGAGACTAAGGAAAATGTTTCTCGATTATGGAGGTGAGAAAGAGTTTGTCGTAAAGAGTTACGTCGATGCAAGCTTTGACACCAATCCAGATGACTCTTAGTAGCAATACGGATACATGTAGTAGAGCAGCCATTTGGAATAGCTCCAAGTGGAGTGTGGTAGCAATGTTTATAGTTTAACATAGAGATTTGCAAAGTACACACGGATCTGAATGTCACAGACCCGTTGGCTATAAGACCTCTCTCACATGCAAAGCATGATCGAGCCCCAGAACTCATTGGGTGTTAGATTCATAGAAATGCGAATCAAATGGTGATGTGAACTAGATTATTGACTCTAGTGAAAGTGGGAGAGTGTTGGAAATATGCCCTAGAGGCCATAATAAATTGGTTATTATCATATTTCCTTGTTCATGATAATCGTTTATTATGCATGCTATAATTGTGTTGATCGGAAACTCAGATACATGTGTGGATACATAGACAACACCATGTTGTTGGGGAACGTTGCATGGGAAACAAAAAATTTCCTACGCACACGCAAGATCTATGCATGGTGATGAGCATCTACGAGAGGGGGAGTGGATCTACGTACCCTTGTAGATCACTAAGCAGGAAGCGTTAAGAAACGCGGTTGGTGTAGTCGAACGTCTTCGCGATCCAAATCGCCGAGTGTCCTGCGATCCAATCACGATCCGTCCCGATCAAGCACCGAACGGACAACACCTCCGCATTCAGCACATGTACAGCTTGATGACGATCTCCGCCTTCTTGATCCAGCAAGAGGGAGCGGAGAGGTAGAAGAGTTCTCCGGCAGCATGACGGCGCTCCGGCGATGGTGGTGGAGCTATTCTGGCAAGGCTTCGCCTAAGCACTGCAGAAATCCGATCTAGAGGAGAAACTATGCACTGGAGGAACGGGTAGCACGTGGATGAAAATCAAGTGCAAAAAACCCTAAAACCTCTAGTATATATAAGAGGAAGAGAGGAGGAGGCTTGGCCCTCAAGGGACCAGCCCTTGGTTCGGCCGAATCAAGGAGGAGAGGAGGACTCCTCCTCCAATCCTAGTAGGACTGGATTCCACCCCATTTTGCCTTTTTCCACCTTTTTCTCTTTGGGTTTTCTCTCCCAGCCGCATGGGCCTTGTGTGGGACTTCCACCAGCCCACTAAGGGCTGGTATTCACTCTTCCAGAGCCCACGTAGCCTCTTGGGTCGAAATACCCCTCCCGATGGTCTCCCAGTACAATACCGGCACTCCCGGTACACTATCGATGAGCCCAAAACTTTTCCGACGACCAAATAGGACTTCATATATATCAATACTTAACTCCGGACCATTCCGGAGCTCCCCGTGACGTCCGGGATCTCATCCGGGACTCCGAACACCTTCGGTCACCACCATAGATAACTCTATACTACTGAAACGTTGCGAAACCTTAAGTGTGCAGACCCTGTGGGTTCGAGAACTATGTAGACATGACCGAGACACCTCTACGGTCAATAACCAATAGTGGGACTTGGATGTCCATATTGGTTCCTACATATTCTACGAAGATCTTTATCGGTCGAACCTCTATGTCAAGGATTCTGTTAATCCCGTATGATGTTCCCTTTGTTCTTCAGTATGTTACTTGCCCAAGATTTGATCGTTGGTATCTCCATACCTAGTTCAACCTCATTACCGGCAAGTCTCTTTACTCATTTCATAAAACAAGATCCCGTGACTAACACTTAGTCACATTGCTTGCAAGGCTTATTGTGATGTTGTATTACCGAGTGGGCCCTGAGATACCTCTCCGTCACACGGAATAACAAATCCCAATCTTGATCCATGCCAACTCAACAGACACCTTCGGAGATACCTGTAGAGCACCTTTATAGTCACCCAGTTACGTTGCAACATTTGATACACACAAGGCACTCTTTCGGTGTCCGTGAGTTACATGATCTCATGGTCATAGGAACATATACTTGACATGCAGAAAATAGTAGGAATAAACTTACACGATCATATGTTATGTTTGTAGTTTAGTTCTTGGTCATCACATCATTCTCCTAATGATGTGATCCCGTTATCAAATGACATCACATGTCAATGGCTAGGAAACCTTGACCATCTTTGATCAACGAGCTAGTTCACTAGAGGCATACTAGTGACAAAGTGTTGTCTATTTACCCACACATGTGGTGTGCTTCCAATCAATACAATTATAGCATGGATAATAAACGATTATCATGAAGAAGGAAATATAATAATAAACACTTTATTTATTGCCTCTAGTGCATATTTCCAACGGTCTCCCACTTGCACTAGAGTCAATAATCTAGTTCACATCACTATGTGATTTACATTGTAATGAATCGAACACCCATGCAGTTCTGGTGTTGATCATGTTTAGCCCTTGGAAGAGGTTTAGTCAACGGGTCTGGAACATTCAGATTCATGTGCACTTGCAAATATTTATGTCCTTCTCCTCGATGTAATAGCGGATGGAGTTGAAGCGTCGCTTTATGTGTCTGGTCCTCTTGTGAAACCTTGGTTCCCTGGCCAGAGCAATGGCACCAATGTTGTGACAGAACAGATTCATTGGATTTAGTGCACTGGGCACCACTCCAAGATCTGTCATGAACTGCTTCATCCAAACACCTTCCTTCACCGCCTCCGAGGCTGCGATGTACTCTGCTTCGCACTTAGAATTGGCTACCACGCTTTGCTTGGAACTGCACCAGCTTACCGATCCCCCATTGAGAATAAATACGTATCCGGTTTGTGACTTAGAGTCATCCAGATCAGTGTCAAAGATTGCATCGACGTAACCCTTTACGACGAGCTCTTCATCACCTCCATAAACGAGAAACATGTCCTTATTCCTTTTCAGGTACTTAAGGATATTCTTGACCGCTGCCTAGTGAACCATTCTAGGATCACTTTGAAACCTTTTGGCCATACTTATGGCAAGGCTGACATCGGGTCTTGTGCACATCATTGAATACATGATAGAGCCTATGGCTGAAGCATAGGGGATGACACTCATCTTTTCTCTATCTTCTACAGTCATTGGGCATTGAGTCTTACTCAACTTCACACCTTGTAACACAGGCAAGAACCCCTTCTTGGACTGATCCATTTTGAACTTCTTCAAAACTTTATCAAGGTATGTGCTCTGTGAAAGTGCTATTAAGCGTCTCGATCTATCTCTATAGATCTTAATGCCTAATATGAAAGCAGCTTCTCCTAGTCCTTCATTGAAAAACTCTTGTTCAAATATTCCTTCATGCTTTCCAGCATTTCTATATTGCTTCCAATCAATAATATGTCATCCACATATAATATTAGAAACGGTATAAAGCTCCCACTCACTTTCTTGTAAATACAAGCTTCTCCATAAACTTGTATAAACTCAAACGCTTTGATCACCTCATCAAAGTGCTTATTCCAACTCCAAGATGCTTGCACCAGCCCATAAATGGATTGCTGGAGTTTGCAAACTTTGTCAACATTCTCTGGATTGGCAAAACCTTCTGGTTGCATCATATACAACTCTTCCTGAAGGAAACTGTCGAGGAACGCCCTTTTGACATCCATTTGCCAAATTTCGTAGTCCAAATAAGCAGCTATTGCCAACATGATTCTGACAGACTTAAGCATCGCTACGGGTGAGAAGACCTCATCATAGTCAACTCCTTGAACTCGTGAAAAACCCTTTGCCACAAGTCGAGCTTTATAGATGGTGACATTACCGTCCGCGTCTGTCTTCTTCTTAAAGATCCATTTGTTCTGAATGGCCTTTCGCCCTTCAGGTAATACTTCCAAAGTCCATACTTCGTTTTCATACATGGATCGCATCTCGGATTTCATGGCCTCTAACCATTTCTCGGAATCCGGGCCCATCACTGCTCTTCCATAGCTCGTAGGTTCATTGTTGTCCAACAACATGACCTCCAAGACAGGGTTGTCGTACCACTCAGGAGTAGTACGTGCCCTTGTCGACCTATGAGGTTCAATAGCAGCTTCACACGAAGCTTCATGATCATCATCATTAACTTCCTCTTCAACCGTTGTAGGTTCCACAGAAACATCTTTCTGTGTTGTGCTACTTTCTGGTTGAAGTAAAGGTTCAATAACCTCATCAAGATCTATTTTCCTCCCACTCAATTCTTTCAAGAGAAAATCTTTCTCAAGAAATGTTCCGTTCTTAGCGACGAACACTTTGCCTTCAGATCTGAGATAGAAGGTATACCCTACCGTCTCTTTCGGGTATCCGATGAAGACGCATTTCTTCGCTTTGGGTTCCAGCTTTTCAGGCTGAAGCTTTTTGACATAAGCATCACATCCCCAAACTTTAAGAAACGACAACTTTGGCCTCTTGCCAAACCATAGTTCATATGGCGTCATCTCAACGGATTTTGATAGTGCCCTATTTAAAGTGAATGCAGTTGTCTCTAATGCATAACCCCAAAATGATAGTGGCAAATCAGCAAGAGACATCATAGAACGCACCATATCTAATAAGGTTCGATTACGACGTTCGGACACACCATTACGCTGTGGTGTTCTGGGCGGTGTCAACTTTGAAACAATTCCACACTGTCTTAAGTGACTGCCAAACTCATAACTCAGATATTCACCTCCTAGATCAGACCGCGGGAATTTAATCTTCTTGTTACAATGATTCTCAACTTCACTCTAAAATTCCTTGAACTTTTCAAACGTTTCAGACTTGTGTTTCATTATGTAAATATACCCATATCTACTTAAATCATTAGTGAAGGTGAGAAAATAACGATATCCACCACGCGCTGTAACATTCATTGGACCGCACACATCAGTCTGTATGATTTCCAATAAGTCACTTGCCCGTTCCATTGTTCCAGAGAACGGCGTTTTAGTCATCTTGCCCATGAGGCATGGTTCACACGCGTCAAGTGATTCAAAATCAAGTGACTTCAAAAGTCCATCAGCATGGAGCTTCCTCATGCATTTTACACCAATATGACCTAAATGGCAGTGCCACAAGAAAGTGGTACTATCATTATCAACTCTACGTCTTTTTGCATCAATGTTATGAACATGTGTATCATCACTATCAAGATTCAATATGAATAAACTCCTTATATTGGGTGCATGACCATAAAAGATATTACTCATATAAATAGAACAACCTTTTTTCTCTGATTTAAATGAGTAAGCATCTCGCAATAAAAAAGATCTAGAGATAATGTTCATGCTTAACGGAGGCACTAAATAACAATTATTCAGGTTCATCACTAATCCCGATGGTAATCAAAGAGAGAGCGTGCCGACGGCGATCACATCAACCTTGGAACCATTTCCCACGCGCATCATCACTTCATCCTTTGCCAGCCTTCATCTATTCCGTAGTTCCTGTTTTGAGTTGCAAATGTGAGCAACCGAACCGGTATCAAATACCCAGGCACTACAACGAGAGCTAGTAAGGTACACATCAATAACATGTATATCATATATACCTTGTTTGTCGTTGGCCGCCTTCTTGTCAGCCAGGTACTTGGGGCAGTTCCGCTTCCAGTGACCAGTTCCCTTGCAATGAAAGCACTCAGTTTCTGGCTTAGGTCCATGCTTGGGCTTCTTTATAGGAGTAGGAACTGCTTTGCCATCCTTCTTGGTTTTACCCTTCTTGCCCTTGCCCTTGCCATTATTGTTGAAACTAGTGGTTTTATTGATCATCAACACTTGATGTTCTTTCTGGATTTCAGACTCAGCGACTTTTAGCATCGCAAACAGCTTGACGACTGACTTGTTCATCCTGTGCATGTTATAGTTCATCACAAAGCTCTTGTAACTAGGTGGTTGTGATTGAAGAACTCTGTCAGTCATCGCCTCTGGCGGAAGGGCAATTCCCAACTCTACTAGATGATTTGAATACCCAGACATTCTGAGTATATGCTCACTGATAGACCCCTTCTCCTCCATTTCGCAAGCATAGAACTTATCGGAGGTCTCATACCTCTCGATCCGGGCATTCTTCTGAAAGATAAACTTCAACTCCTAGAACATCTCATATGCTCCATGACATTCAAAACGTCTTTGAAGTCCCGGTTCTAAGCCATACAATATTGCACACTGAACTATTGAGTAATCTCCAGAACGTGCCTCCCAAGCGTTCTTAACGTCTCCGGATGACATGTCTTCTGGTTGGTCACCAAGCGGTGCATCAAGGACATATGATTTCTGGGAAGCCGTGAGGATAATATTCAGATTACGGGCCCGGTCAACAAAGTTACTTCCATCATCTTCCAACTTAGCTTTCTCTAGTAACGCATTAAAATTTAGGGGTGGTACTGCGCGAGCCATTGATCTACAACATAAATATGCAAAGGATACTTAGACTATTGTTCAAGATAATGAGTTTAGTTAATCAAATTACTAAATCTCTCACTCAAATTGACATCCCTCAGGTCATCTGAGTGTCACATGATCCAAATTCACCAACTCAAGTCCGATCATCACATGGTTGAGGAGGTTTCAATGGTTAACATCATCATGTTGATCATATCTACTATATGAATCATGTTCGACCTTCCGGTATCTTGTGTTCCGAGGCCATGTCTGTACATGCTAGGCTCGTCAAGTTTAACCCGAGTGTTCTGCATGTGCAACACTGGCTTGCACCCGTTGTATGTGAACGTAGAGTCTGTCACACCCGATCATCACGTGGTGTCTCGACATGACGAACTTTCGCAATAGTGCACACTCGGGGAGAACACAATTCATCTTGAAATTTAAGTGAGGGATCACCTTATAATACTACCTTCATCCTAAGCAAAACAAGGTGCATAAAAGGATTAACATCACATGCAAATCATAAGTGACATGATATGGCCATGAACTTGTGCTTTTGATCTCCATGTTGAAAGCACCGACATGATCTCCATCGTCACCGACACGACACCATGATCTCCACCATCTTGATCTCCATCAACGTGTCGCCATCGGGGTTGTCGCACCCATCATCCTTCTACTACTATTGCTACCGTTTAGCAATAAAGTAAAGCATTACATAGCGCTTAAAGATTGACACGCAGGTCATACAATAATTAAAGACAACCCTATGGCTCCTGCCGGTTGCCGTACTCATCGACATGCAAGTTGTGATATTCTATACATCACATGATCGTCTCATACATCACATATATCACATCATGTAATTGGCCATATCACATCACAACATACCCTGCAAAAACAAGTTAGACGTCCTCTAATTGTTGTTGCATGTTTTACGTGGCTGCTACGGGTATCTAGCAAGAACAATTCTCACCTACGCAAAAACCACAACGGTGATACATTAGTTGCTTTTCAACCTTCTCAAGGACCGCCTTTGTCGAATCCGATCCAACTAAAGTGAGAGAAACTGACGCCTGCCAACCATCTACGCAACAAGTTGCAATTGAGGGAATCGGTCTCTCGTAAGCGTACGAGTAATGTTGGTCTGGGCCGCTTCATCCCATAATACCGCTGAACCAAAACACGACCAAGGGAGGAAGCAATCTAAGCATCAATGCCCACAAACTCTTTGTGTTCTACTCGATACCACTGTTGGGGAACGTTGCATGGGAAACAAAAAATTTCCTACGCACACGCAAGATCTATCCATGGTGATGAGCATGTATGAGTGGGAGAGTGGATCTACGTACCCTTGTAGATCGCTAAGCAGGAAGCATTAAGAAACGCGGTTGGTGTATTCGAACGTCTTCGCGATCCAAATCGCCGAGTGTCCCGCGATCCAATCACGATCCGTCCCGATCAAGCACCGAATGGACGGCACCTCCGCATTCAACACACGTACAACTTGATTACGATCTCCGCCTTCTTGATCCAGCAAGAGGGAGAAGAGAGGTAGAAGAGTTCTCCGGCAGCGTGACGGCGCTCCCACGATGGTGGTGGAGCTATTCCGGCAGGGCTTCGCCTAATTACTGCAGAAATCCGATCTAGAGGAGAAAGTATGCACTGGAGGAATGGGTAGCACATGGCTGAAAATCAAGTGCAAAACCCCCTAAAACCTCTAGTATATATAAGAGGAACAGAGGAGGAGGCTTGGCCCTCAAGGGACCACCCCTTAGTTCGGAGGAATCAAGGAGGAGAGGAGGACTCCTCCTTCAATCCTAGTAGGACTAGGATTCCTCCCTATTTTGCCTTTTTCCACCTTTTTCTCTTTGGGTTTTCTCTCCCAGCCGCATGGGCCTTGTGTGGGACTTCCACCAGCCCACTAAGGGCTGGTATTCACTCTCCCAGAGCCCATGTAGCCTCTTGGGTCGAAATACCCCTCCCGATGGTCTCGTGGTACACTACCGGCAATCCCGGTACACTACCGATGAGCCCGAAACTTTTTCGGCGACCAAAATAGGACTTCCTATATATCAATCTTTACCTATGGACCATTCCGGAGCTCCTCGTGACGTCCAGGATCTCATCCGGGACTCCTAACAACCTTCGGTCACCACCATACATAACTCTATACTACCGAAACATTACCAAACCTTAAGTGTGCAGACCCTGCGGGTTCGAGAACTATGTAGATATGACCAAGACACCTCTATGGTCAATAACCAATAGCGGGACCTGGATGTCCATATTGGTTCCTACATTGTCTATGAAGATCTTTATCGGTCGAACCTCTATGTCAAGGATTCAGTTAATCCCGTATGATGTTCCCTTTGTTCTTCGGTATGTTACTTGCCCGAGATTTGATCATCGGTATCTTTACTCGTTCCGTAATACAAGATCCCGTGACTAACACTTAGTCACATTGCTTGCAAGGCTTATTGTGATGTTGTATTACCGAGTGGGCCCTGAGATACCTCTCCGTCACACGGAGTAACAAATCCCAGTCTTGATCCATGCCAACTCAAGAGACAACTTCGGAGATACCTGTACAACACCTTTATAGTCACCCAGTTACGTTGTGATGTTTGAAACACACAAGGCACTCTTCCGGTGTCCATGAGTTACATGATCTCATGGTCATAGGAACATATACTTGACATGCAGAAAACAGTAGCAATAAACTTACATGATCATATGCTACGTTTGTAGTTTGGGTCTTGTCCATCACATCATTCTCCTAATGATGTGATCCCGTTATCAAATGACATCACATGCCAATGGCTAGGAAACCTTGACCATCTTTGATCAACGAGCTAGTTCACTAGAGGCATACTAGGGACAAAGTGTTGTCTATTTACCCACACATTTAATGTTTTTCCAATCAATACAATTATAGCATGGATAATAAATGATTATCATGAACAAGGAAATATAATAATAAACAATTTATTTATTGCCTCTAGGGCATATTTCCAACACAGGTCCCTAGTATGCCTCTAATAGACTAGCTCGTTGATCAAAGATGGTCAAGGTTTCCTAGCCATGGACATGAGATGTCATATGATAACGGGATCACATCATTAGGAGAATGATGTGATGGACAAGACCCAAACTACAAACATAGCATATGATCGTGTCAGTTTATTGCTACTGTTTTCTGCATGTCACGTATCTGTTCCTCTGACCATGAGATCATGCAACTCACTGACACCGGAGGAGTACCTTGTGTGTATCAAACGTTGCAACGTAACTGGGTGACTATAAAGGTGCTCTACAGGTATCTCCGAGTGTGTCTGTTGGGTTGGCATGGATCAAGATTGGGATTTGTTACTCCGTGTGACAGAGAGGTATCTTAGGGCCCACTCGGTAATACAACATTACAATAAGCCTTGTAATAAATGTGACTAAGTGTTAGCCACGAGATCTTGTATTATTAAACAAGTAAAGAGACTTGCCGGTAATGAGGTTAACTAGGTATGGGGATACCGACGATCGAATCTTGGGCAAGTAACATACCAAAGAACAAAGGGAACATCATACGGGATTAAATGAATCCTTGACATAGAGGTTTGACCGATAAAGATCTTCATAGAATATGTAGGAACCAATATGGGCATCCAGGTCCCGCTATTGGTTGTTGACCATAGAGGACTTTTGGACATGTCTACATAGTTCTCGAACCCGTGGGGTCTGCACACTTAAGGTTCAGTGACGTTTCGGTAGTATAGAGTTATGCATGTTGGTGACCGATGGTTGTTCGGAGTCCTAGATGAGATCCCGGATGTCACGAGGATCTCCATAATGGTCCGTAGGTAAAGATTGATATATAGGAAGTCCTGTTTTGGCCACCGGAAAAGTTTCGGGCTCATCGGTAGTGTACCGGGAGTGTCGGTAGTGTACCGGGGGACCATCGTGAGGGGTATTTCGACCCAAGAGGCAACATGGGCTGTGGGAGGATGAATACCAGCCCTTAGTGTGCTGGTGGAAGTCCCACACAAGGCCCCTGCAGCTGGGAAGAAATTCCAAAGTGGAAAAGGTGGAAAAAAGGCAAAAAGGTGGAAATAAGGAAGGAGTCCTAATCCTACTAGGAGTGGAGGAGGAGGACTCCTCCTCTCCACTTCGGCCGAACCAAAGAGGGGATGGCCCTTGCGCCAAGCCTCGTCCTCCTCTCCTCCTATATACTAGAGGTTTTAGGGTTTTTGCACAAGATTTTCAGCCACGTGCAACCCTACCCTCTAGTTTGTAGTTTCTCCTCTAGATCGGTTTCAGCTGTGCTTAGGCGAAGCCCAGCTGAGATTACTCCACCACCATCGCCGCAGCACCGTCACGCTGCCGGAGAAATCGTCTACCTCTCCGCTCCCTCTTGCTGGATCAATAAGGAAGAGATCGTCATCGAGCTGTACGTGTGCTGAACGTGGAGGTGCCGTCCGTTCGGCGCTAGATCGGAAGGACCGTGATCAAGATTGCGAGACAGATCATGATGAGATCATGGGACGGATCGTGATGAGTTCGCGGGACGGGTCGTGATTGGATCACGGGAAGGATCGTGATGAGATCGCGGGACGCTCGGCGATTTGGATCGCGAAGACGTTCGACTACACCAACCGCGTTTCTTAATGCTTCCCGCTTAACAATCTACAAGGGTATGTAGATCCACTCTCCCTCTCGTAGATGTTCATCACCATGGATAGATCTTGCGTGTGCATAGGAAGTTTTTTGTTTCCCATGCAACGTTCACCAACAAACGCATCTTCGAGGTCTTCCCAGCATCCAATGGAGTTTTTGGGGAGGCTGTTTAATTAGTGTCGAGATGGCCCCTTAAGCTTAAGAGGTAGATATTTGATGGCATGGAGATCGTCTCCTCGCGCCATGTGGATATGGAGAAGGAAGTCTGCAATCCATATGGTTGGGTTAGTATTCCCGTCATACGGTTCTATACTCACAGGTTGAAACCCCTCGGGGAACTGATGTCGCATTACCTCATCTATGAACAAGAGTGGGTGAGCGGCACCTCTGACTCGTGCTATGTCGCGCGTGTATTTGGCGTCTGTATGGGTCCGGTTGCGCTCCCAGACCCAGTGGTTTTGGTCGAACCATGGTCTGTAACCACCCCGTCTATCAGGTGAGTATTCTCTGGATCCATAGATGAACTTGTATGGTCTGCTCTGTGATCCAGGTCATCTCGTAGGTCGAACCTCTCATTGGGCTATACTGGCTCCTTACCCCGTCTTCGGGGCATTGTCGGTATGTAACCGGTGTTGTCAGTCATCCTGTCCCGACCACGAGGGGGGCAGTCCGACTTGGTATCAGTGAGTTCGTCATCGAATTGCGGCAACAGCCTCCTCTGTGGGTAGCTTTTAGGCTGGTTCGACAGACCGGTGCCATATACTTGCTTCACTGAGAGGACTTTCCTCCATCGATCATTTATGTCATCTTGTTCGGCTTTGAGTTTCCATTCTTTAGCTTTCAAGCTGCAGGTCGTTGCTATGAGCCGTCGCCTGATTTCTTCCTGATCTTTGAGGATATCAGGGATGTACAAGTCATCGGCTTCTGGTATATCTTCATCGACAGGGGGAAGGTAGTTATCGTCTTCGGAAGCATTGACGTTATCATGGTTGATCTGGTCCTCAGGCCCTTCTAGACCCTCTAATGGGTGTTCGGGCATGTCGGGATTGCCATGGTCAGTGGGGGAATTACCATCCCTATTGCTGATAATAGCTTTCCTTCCCTTTTTACCTTTGGACTGCTTATGCGGTTTCCGGCGCCTTGACGGCGCATCGCCTGACTTGTCACCATCGTTGTTAGGCGTATTGTCACCGTTAGTGGCAGGAGTATCTACCATGTAGACATCGTATGTGGAAGTGGCGGCCCACATCCCGGTGTTAACGGGGGTGGGAGCTCGGTCTTCTTCATCCATTTATTCTGCCTCCTCGGAGGAATAGTCCAGCATGTTGGTTAAATCTTCGACAATGGCTATCAAGTGGGTGGTGGGTGGGAGAAAAAATTCATCCTGACCCGAACAGTAGCCGAACCGAGCATAGATCGGGGCTAGATCGTCGGTGATCTTCATCGACAAGATCCAATCTAGGGCCTCGTCAACCACTGAGGGCCCGATCGGTTCCAGCTGTTCGGGACATGCGGAGTTAACCACCAAGGCGCCCGGACATGGGGAGTGTTCAGCAAGAACACGTGTCCAGTCATCTGGCTCAATGGCCGGACCAGGATAGGAGTTAGGCCCATCGCCATGGTGAACCCCATTGGCATGTCCAAAGAAGGGGCTCGAGGTTAAAGCCTCAGAGTCCTCGGGTGCTACAAGCGAAGCTACAAGCCTGATTAACGACAAGTCACTTCGAGAGTCTACGAAGAACTCTAAGCTTCCGAATCTAACCTCTCGATTAGGGGCGAAGCTCTCAACACGGCCTAGATAGCCAATGGGATCAGCATGCAGCACAACGTTTCCGAAGGAGAAGATCTGTCTAGGTACGAAAGTGTCCATGTTGCGGACCTCTTCATTGATGACAAGGCGAGACATTGACTCTATCTTTCTCACAAAGGAACTCTCAATGAAAGCACCAATGTCAGTGTCAAAACCGGCGGATCTTGGGTAGGGGCTCCCGAACTATGAGACAAGAATCAATGGTAACAGGAGACGAAGGGGACACAGATTTACCCAGGTTCGGGCCCTCCTATGGAGGTAATACCCTACGTCATGCTTGGTGACGGGGTTATTACCCCTGGGTAGGCCAAAGCACCGGGGTTCTTCCTCCCACGCTTCAAAGAAAAACTATGCGACTGGCTGCCCACGGCCGGCTGGGGCACGACCGGCTCGAGCTATCGCCAGGTGACGACACGGACGGCTGGACGAAGAGCTGGCTTGACCCCCGGCCGGCTGGGCGCGGTCGGCTAGCTCCGGGCCGCTTCCTCCGTTGACCCTGAGGCGGACATGCAACGTCCCGTCCCTCTGCACACGGGTACGACGACACGACATGACCGCCACGACAGGTGGCACTGTGGCCACTGACACACGGGTGCGCATGGCCATAGTCCGGTCGTCCAGGCCACTGACCTTGGTGAGCGTGACTGGGCAGGGGAACAGTACCAGCACGCCCTTGCCCACTCGATTACCTGCCCCGGCGTTGCTATAGTGTAGTCGGCCGTACTGGAGATTTTGGTCGGCTGGCACTAGGCGATGCCTCCTGGGCGACCCATGTCGCGGCAGGTGGGCGAGTGCCAATCGGAGAGCCGGCTGGCAGGCCCCAGCAGGCAACAAGACCTCCCAGCCAGTGGACCCTACCGGCGACGAGACGGCTCAAAGGGCGGGGCCCCCTGGTGAGCCGGAGAGGCTGCCAGCCGGGTCCCCCCACCTTTGTACCTTAGGAATATTATAGAGCCGAGGGGTTGGCCTATAAAAAAAACCCGAGTCCCCCATGCAACGGGGACGGACGATAATTCGCACACTCCCACATAGAACTCTCCTCATACCCTCTCTAGCAACGGAGGAAGACGAGCCGGCTGCTCCTTCTTCCTCCTCTAGACACAGCTCTAGGAGCATCCTTGTAAGCACATCAATCCATTAAACTAGACCAAGCAGGACTAGGGGTGTTACCTCCCAAGGAGGGCCCTGAACCTGGGTACATCGTGTGTCACCATCGCTTGTGCCCAATCTCACACCCAGAGCCCGTCGGTGTCCTTTGGCCCCAACCACCTACGATAAGCCTACCCATGGCATCTGTCGTGAGAAAACGATGATAGTTGGGGCCCATCATGGGTCCGTACGCGGCGCCGGCCGGATTCATGCTCCGGGCGGGACCCCTCGCCATTCCCCACAGTCGCCGCACGTCTAGGCGAAACCACGGGCTCGTGGGGCTTGCTTCGGCATGCCCTATGGGCGAATCCGTCGACCTCACAGTCGATATCGGCGCGCTCACCGAGCGTTTCGGCAGGCTCAGCCTTGCCGAAACTCTGGCCGCCGATGAGTACCCCAACCAGGTGCTCGTCTGTGCCAGTTCGCCCATGGCTATGGGCGCACTTGCTGCGACCTAGTCCAGCGGCTCCCACGAACGCATGGGGGTAATGGCCATCATCTCCTCCACCTCCTCCGGACGTGCGCGGGCCAGGGCTGACGCTGCCGCGGCCCGCGTCGGCACCTCTGACCTGCTCGGTGCGGCCCTCCGGGGCTTGAGCACCCCTATCGGCCCGATGGCAAACCCCAATGCCACCGCGGCCAATCTCGAGGTGGTTCGCCACGTCCTGTTCGAGGACGCCACGCCCCTCGCAGCCATACGGCGCCGCATGGAGGCCGCCAACGGGAATACACTTCCGCCTACAGTCTCACCCCAGCTGGCACTAAGCCCAGCCAGTGTGGGAATGTGCGCAACCGCGGCTGCGTGGTCGCCAAAATCCTAGGCGGCAAGATGCCCGTCGACAACACCCCCGTAGCCAACCTGCTGGCCCTCAAGGTGGCCTACGAGGATTTGGCCACCTTGGAGGGCAAAGAACATGCCGCTCACGAGCGTCACACAAAGGATCTCATTGACACCGCCGACGCGCAGCAGCATCTTCTTGCATCGGGCGGCGCCGCCTCCGGAGGCACCCGGCTCAAGCACGAGGGCACAGGGACTGTTGGCCGTCAGCCGGCTCAGGACTCCTGCTACCCTCGCGTCTCCAGCTGCCGAGCCGAAACAAACAGCCCTCTCAACCGACGGGGATCGAACAGCCAGCTGTTAACAGCCGGCGCACCAACAACCCGCGTCGTAGCGGTCGCCGCCACGAAGCGCCGGTAGCCGGTGCAGCCGCGGGCACACTCCACCCCCTCGTAACGGTCGGTTCCGCCTGTCATTCTGTGACGTCCCAAGTGATGTCCCTACCTTTTATGGCATGTATCCCATTGTATGACCTTGTGACATGAGTTATGTTTGGAGTTGAACCTTGTCATTCATGTGTTGGTGGCATTCATGCATCATTTCATCCATCATCATCATGCATCATTCTCATTTCATTCCTTGTGCATGTTGGTTCTTGTGCATGCTTATGTATGTGGTGTATGGTAGTGAGTGCTTGTATGTGGTGGAGCCATGTGTGCAAAACATCTTCATTCCCTCTCTCTTCTCCCTTTGCAAGTTTCCTCCCAAAAACCCCTTCTTCCTATTTAATTTTTATCATTAGTTTCAAGTTGTGTTTAAATCCTTTTTAAAATGTTCATGTGGTGGGCCATTAATTGCTATGAATGATGGACATGGTGTTTTGGGTGTTTGAAATATTTTGGTTCTCATTTCTTTTAAAATCAGGGGCTGTTTTATTAATTTAATAATAAAATAACATGCTCTACAAATCAACTTAATATTTTTATAAAATAGGTCTCATTATTTCATTCACCAAAAATATTTTGTTTTCTCCCAAACCCTTTTCTTTTTCTCGGGGCTTTTAGTTCTTGCCTCTGTCTATTTTAAATGAATAAAAATCTGATATGTGTGTGTGAGCGAGAGAGAGAGAGGGCAGGTGGGCCGAGGCCCAGCCCATAGCCACAGTAACGGCAACCTGCCCCCGTCGTTCTCTTCCGTTAGTCAGCTTCAAAGAGCGCCCGCGCCCGCCGCTCCTTTCTGTCGCCGTCGCCGTCAGCTCCAGGGTATTTAGCCCCCCCTCGGCGTCCGTGTCCCCCCGCCTAGGGTTCCTCTCTCTCTAGATGCCGCCACCGCTCCTCTTTCTTCCTCCATCGTTCTACCCCTCGCTTCTTCTCCCCTGCCAGGTAGGTGGTTCAGACATAGCAGTGAGCGTCCGCTTCGTCGCCGGCGATCGGCTCGTCTTCTTTGTTGTCCCCCTTGTCGTCCATGGCATCCAGGGCCTCTGGTGTCGTGTCGCCATCCCGTTCCCGGAGCTAGGAGAGCCCTGGAGGCCCTCGTCTTCCCCCTCATCACCGGAGCGGAGGCGATCTCCTTCCCCTCTGTCGCCGACGCGTCCCCGAGCGGCTCCATCCCCTTCTTCCCCTCCGTCGAGCTTGTCTCGCGTCGTTCGAGCCCAAGGTGAGCTGCCGGCCCCCGTAGGTCTTCTCCTTCATACGCGTAGCTCGTTTCGGCCACCGCCATTGCAGGGTCGTCGCCGGTAGGTAGTGGAGCTCTTGCTGCTCGCCTCCGTCCCCCCCCCTTTGGGAGAAGAGATGAGGGATGGAAAGGCCGTAGTGCCTCGCTTCGATTCCGCCCATCTGCGTCGCCAAGGACCCCGTGTGCTCGCCGGAATGCTTGTCGCCATTGCTCTGTCACCGCTGCTCTGCGCGCGTTTCGTCAGTTTCGTCAGTTAGGCCGTGTGTGTGTATTAGAGAAGTGCGACGCCCTTCCTTTTAAGAAGCGAGCCGTTAGCCCAGTGGTAGAGCGCGTGTGTGTGGTGCAGGGGGTCTGGGGTTCGATCCCCTTCTCCCCCCCTTTTTCTTTTCCTGTTTTTCTTTTCTGTTTTTGCTTTTGTTTTCTTTCTTTTGAAAAACAGAGAGTGTGTGTGTGCCATTATGTATGTATGTATGTATGTTTTGTGTGTGTGTAGTGTAGAGGTGTGTGTTGTATGATGCATGAGAGTGTGTGTATTGTGTGTGTGTGTATATGCACCCATGTGCATATACCCACACATAGGGTGTGTTGGCGTGAGGAGAGTGTGTGTGTGCATGTTGCACATGCTCTTGTGGTGAGAGCAAGGAGAGTGTGAGTGTGTAGGCACTAAGTGCAAATGCACCCATGCTTGTGTATATATGGATGCTTGTGTGTGTATGTGTTCTTATGATAGGAATGCACTTGAGTGAGAGTGGTGTGTGTATGATCTACATACACCCATCCATGTGCTTGAGTAGCTCCATGTGTAGGTTTCTCTCTATATGATCATATGAGCATGGATTCCTCTCTAGTTAGTTTCATTCTTGTTTTGATGCTAGAGTATGTTTTCATGTCCCTAACGTGTTAAGTAATAACTTGTAACATGTATCTATGGAGCACATGTCCATTTGGGGCATTTTCAATAAGTTTCATAAGTGACATAAGTCACCCATGCCTAGTGAGGGGAGAATTTCGACCTAGCTTTTCTCCTTGGTGTTCCATGCAAGCATATAGGTATGAGTAATTATTTTGCGGTGTTTTCAACCCCTCTATACACCTGTGAAGTCAGATTTGACTTTGGGGCAACTTGACAAAACTGCATTTTTTATGCTGTGATGCCCTTTTGTCTTTTTCATATGAATTAGTCCATGCATGCTTTGGAGTTCTTGTCAACATGAGATTGCTAGTAAAAGTTGTTGTGAACATCCATGTATTTCTGTTATTTGAGCTAAGTCTCCAAATCAGTGGGAACCATGCTGTTTATCTAGCTACTTTCTGTTTCTGCCAACCTGCTAAGTCTGGGGAATATGTTGTTATTGTTTTGCCTTGAAGATCAGGGTGTACCTAGTGTTGTGCTGGGGTTTTGACCATGCTCAGTGTTAGGTATTTGTAGAAGATATTATCATCTACCATACTGTTAATTTTCATGTCATTTGGAGCTTCCTAGCATATTTAACCAGTGTTGTGTACTTGCTACTTTATTAACCGAGATTTCAAAAAACTGGAATTTTCAGTCCCTAAAAATCTGTTTCATCATGCCTACTTGACAGCCCCATGCATAGTGATGTGTAGATCTTTTGCTGATTGTATAGTTGGATGAATTGAGGTGGGTGTTGAGTAGAACCTGTTCATGTCTTGTTTGTGGCTGTAGAGTTCCTGTAGCAATAGTTGTGAGCTTTTCAAATTGCTATGTTGCTGTTTTGTGGCAGATTGAGTGCTATTTCGTTTTGGGTGTTGGGGGAGCTATACTCCATGGAATTGAGTGATTCTTGAGTCTATTGTGATTGATTTTTCATCACCCATCCAGTGTCTACCTTGAAATGTCAAGAATTAGCCCAGGTATTGGTGATCTTGTGTTTTGCCTCCGTGACTTGTCGTGAGCGTATCTCGAGAACCGTAGCTCCGTTCCTTGCGATCCTTATATGCATTTTCATCGATTTTGCATGCTGCATCCATTTTTTCCATGTTCAAGCATGTATAAATAACTTAACATGAGGTTCTGTCTAGATCCATTAATAAACAACTCTGCATGTGAGACATGCCTAGTTTATGATTGCCAAGTTATAATCCTTCATTAAATGGATCATGCATCATCTTGGTTGTGCATTGCACCTTGGTTGGTTATTTATTTGCTGTTTCTCTTGGGTAGACGCGAGTGTCGAGTATGAGTTCGAGGAACCTGGAGAGTACCACTACGAGGATCCCGCTACTTGTTCCGCTGAAGAACCAACATGCAAGATGATCGCACCCGGATCCCAATACTATCTTTGCTTGCTAGTTTCTCATGCTTATCGTTACAACTGCGCTACTTACTACATGATATCAGCCCCCATGTTGCCATGATAGCATCTAACCTCCACATCCCAGCAAACCGTTGATTGGCTAAGTTACCGCTGCTCAGCCCTCTTATAGCGTTCTTAGTTGTAGGTTGTTCCATGTGATAACATGGATTGGATATCACCATAAATTATGTTATTTAATTTAATGCACATATATATCTGGTATTGGTGGAAGGCTTGGCCTTTTGCTAAGTGATTTGTTCCACTCGTACCGCCATTAGTTCCTTGTTACCGGTGTTATGCTTTCCATATTTTGCGCTCCTAACACGCTTGGGGTTGTTATGGGGACCCCCTTGTTTATTCGGTGGAGATTAAAAACTTGTCTGGCAAGACCCAACATTGGTACTACATTTGCTTAACAACTTAATTAATTTCATAGGGTCTTGCAAACCCGTGGATATTTTAATCAACCCCCGGGCCAGTGCTCCGCATGAGTGTTGGTCCAAAAATGTCAACCGCCGGTGGCCACCAGGGGCAACTCTGTGTTTGGCCTACCAGAAGTTTGGACAATCCGTCGTGTCCTAAGAATGAGATACGCGGCTCTTATCGGGTTCATCGACACGTCGGGAGGTCTTGCTGGATTTGTTCACCTTTATAGAATGTGTTGTGTGAGGAGTCTGACTTTCTTCGGGTTCATTGGAGGTGTTGGCTTCCTTTGGAATTGTCTATGACGATCGCGAGAACCGCGTTCGAGACTATTCCCATGGAGTGTGGTTATTTGTGATGGACTAGTTGGAGCACCCCTGCAGGGTTAAATCTTTCGGAAAGCCGTGCCCAGTGGCAACTTGGATATTTGTTTAACACCCGGTTGTAGAAAACTTGCAGTAAACTCTAATTAAAAGACACCAACTGTGTGAGTAACCGTGATCGTATCTGCTCGTGAACATGAACCGAGAGAGAACATGGTGGGGTTATGATTGACGTAAGTAAGTGTTCATGATCTCTTTGAGATCATACCAGATTCGAGCGTTCTTCATAGGCCACTCATATTTATTCCATGTTACGTAAGCTAGTCACCATAATAATGCTTAGTGCTACTACAAACTTAAACATTACCCCTTCCATCCTTAAGCTTAAATAGTCTTTGTACCTGGGCACATGATAGCTCAGTCCTCTGTGGCTCACAGTTTACTACAACAATCTAGGTACAGGTTCAGATGAGTTCATGCAAGATGATCTTACTCAGCTCCAGTGGGAGTATGATGAGGAGAGAGGCAGGATGTACGTGACGTATCTGGATGAGTAGAGGACCTGGTCGTGATCTTTGGGAAAGCTTGATAGTATCATTTGCAACTTCTTTTATCGTTTGGTTTCGTCCGTAGTCGGACCCTGTGTTCAACTTGATGCTATGAATTGGGTGACATTGTAAGTTAGTATGTGGCGAGTGTAAGCCAACTTGTATACTCTTCTCATTCAGTATTGTATGTTGTAATGATACTATTCTTGCTAACGGCAAGATGCGCCTCTATCCCTTGCGAGGCCCTCGTGCCTTAAACGGATAGGCGCGCATCTTGGGCGTGCCAAGTTGGTATCAGAGCCATACGACCATAGGAGCCTTTGCTTGTTTGAACTTGGCCGAGTTGTGTCTAGTAAAACTATCTTGAGTCTAGTTATATCGAAGAGTAGGATTCTTTTTACTCCTCTTCTATGCTCTGGTGAGGTTTCCTACTTAGAAATTTTAATTCTACTCCTCTTCTCGCTCAAAAAAATTTTTAGGATCACGCGGGTATTTTGGAATATATATGATGCCGATGTGACACGGTTCTGTCTTGCTGCCTCCTGTCTGACTTGATTTCTTCCGGGGAGTTGAACTCCGAGGAATGTTGGCACATCGTTATCATTCAGCTTCCTTGATATCTCAGGACGGAGAATGTTCGAAATTGCTTCAATACTTATCGTGGTGAGATAAGGTCGGAGTCACCCAGTACTAGGGAGGCGTCCGAGGCACCACCATGGTTTAGTATCGTTGTGAGTTTGAGGATTCGAGATTAGATGAGTTTGTGAAATGTTTTGAATTATGGTGTGGAAGGTTGCGGATGCAGTCGCAGCTGATTGCCTAGGGCAGGTTCCTGATTCCGCAACCCGAATCGCATAAACAAGAAAGTTTTCAGAAGTTCATAGGTGGGAAATCTTGTAGTCATCTAGGACCATCTTCTCCAGATGTATCGGGCATGTACATTTGTTCCGAGCACTTAGCTCAATACTTGTTGTGTTATTGCAAGTAGCTTATTATGTCTAATGATGTTATCATGATCCAAGAAGCAATCTTACTAATTTTCAGTAGGAAGGCTATGGTGTTGTTCAATTCTTTCAAGCATTTGATTCAGCTTAGGTTTCATCTTATCAATGAGGCTAATGTGTTTTGTGCATGTTCAGGATGGCTCCACCAACACACAGCAATCCGGGTCGTGGTGAGGAGCAGACTGATGTTCCGCCACCACCCCCGCCACCGCCTCCTCCGCCTCCTCCTCCAGAAGCTTGGCAAGCTGTGATGGCCGCAACCAATGCGAACACTCAGATGTTGCTCAGGCTATTGCAAGAAAGGGAGCAGGGCCAGCAAGGTTTTCAAGGCAATTTTCAGAATCAATGGCAGTTTGCGACTCTCAATCAGTTCCTTGCCAACCAGCCCAAGACTTTCACCTGTTGTGAGCAGCCTCTAGATGCTGATGATTGGCTTTGTGATATGAGCAAGCATTTTGAGTGCAGCAATGTCAGGCCAGAGGACTTTGTTAGATTTGCCTCGTTCCAGCTAAAGGGTCAAGTAGCTAATTAGTGGCAATAGTACAAGGATTCCAGGGGCGATCGTGTTGTTACTTGGGACGATTTCCGTCGTGACTTCAGGGCTCATTACATTCCGACAAGCTTTGTCGAGGAGATGCGTGAGAAGTTCAGGCACCTGAAGCAGGGAACCAAGTTAGTCTACCAGTACAACATTGAGTTCCAGAATCTCGCTCGTTATGCCAAGCAAGATGTTCCAGATGATAAGGCGATGATCTATCAGTTCAGAGGTGGTCTCAAGGATGAGCTTCTGCCAGGCCTTGTTCTTCAAGAGCCTCGTGAGTTTGATCAGTTCTACAACATGGCTTTGAAGATTGAAGCAGCTCAGCTCAAGTTGGAGAACTCCAAGAAGCGTTCAAGGGATTCATATTCTTCTTCTTCTGGCTCTCAGAGTGTTCCTAAGCAGCAGAAGTATTGGGCGCCAAATCCTCTTCCGTTTCGTCCTCCTCAGCAGCAGAAGCAGTTTGGTGGTCGTGGCTCTACCCACCCACCCAACCCAGGTTTCCAGCAGAAGAATCAGGCGTCCAAGGCTGTTCTTGTTCCTCCTCCAGGCAATGTTCGTCCGCTCTCTGAGGTGACTTGTCACAAGTGTGGCTAGAAGGGTCACTATGCTAACAAGTGCAACCAGCGGCGTCTTCCGCCTCCTCCTCCTGTCAAGCCTCCAGGTAATGCTATGGTGAAGCATAATCCCAAGTTTGCAAGGGTGAATATGGTGAATGCAGCTGAAGCAGAGCAGTCCAACGATGTGATCATGGGTAATCTCTCAGTTAATTCTATTCCTGCAAAAGTGTTATTTGATTCTAGAGCATCGCATTCATTCATATCAAAGCCATTTGTTTCTAAGCATGATTTGTCTTGTCAAGAATTGTCCACATCCTTGACTGTGGTGTCTCCGGGTTTGCGAATGAATTCTCGGTATGTGGTCCGGGATGCTTCTATCAAGATGGCCAATTATTCTTTTCTGGCTTCCCCAATTGTTCTCGGGAATTCTGATATTGATCTCATTCTGGGCATGGACTTCCTGGCTATGAACAAGGCTCACATTGATTGCAAAGCAAAAGAAGTCAAGCTGACTCATCCTTCAGAAGACGTGATTATTTTCACAGCTCGCGATGACACAATCTATCTCTTTGCTCTTAATGAGAAGGGTGAAATCTCGGCAATTTCTCAAATTCCGGTGGTTTGTGAGTATGAAGATCTCTTTCCAGAAGAATTGCCAGGAATGCCTCCGCACCGGCCAGTTGAGTTCGTGATAGATCTCGAGCCCAGAATTGAACCGGTCTGCAAGCGCCCGTAGAAACTTGGCCCCGAAGAGCTGAAAGAGTTGAAGAAGCAGCTAGATGAGCAAGAACGTCGGGTCCGATCAGACCAAGTTCTTCTCCGTGGGGTTGTGGTGTTTTGTTTGTCAAAAAGAAGGATGGCACGGATCGTATTTGTGTTGATTACCGGCCATTGAACAAGAAGACAATCAGAAACAAGTAACCACTTCCCAACATCAATGAGTTGTTTGAACAACTGAAAGGTGCCAAAGTTTTCTCCAAGTTGGATCTTCGAATGGGTTATCATCAAATCCGCATTCGTGAAGAAGACATTCCCAAGACCGTGTTCAGGACGAGTTTTGGCTCATATGAGTACACCGTTATGTCGTTTGGTCTTGCGAATGCTCCTCCAACCTTCTCAAGGATGATGAATTTCATCTTCTCTCCTTTCAACAATGAGTTTGTGTTGGTCTATCTGGATGATATCCTTGTGTTCTCCGAGACAGAAGAAGATCATGCAGAGCATCTCCGCCTCGTGCTCGACAAGTTAAGGGAACATCGGTTCTATGCCAAGTTTTCCAAGTGTGAGTTCTGGCTTAATGAAGTGGTGTACCTCGGGCATGTCATCTCTGCCGAGGGAATTAAAGTGCATCCTGAGAAAGTCGAGGCAATCTTGAAGTGGGAGCCTCCTCAGAATGTGAAGCAGCTTCGGAGTTTCCTCGGGCTTGCCAGTTATTGCAGAAGATTCGTGGAGAACTTCTCTCAAATTACTAAGCCTTTGTCCAATCTCCTCCAGAAGAGTGTCAAGTATGTTTGGTCTCCTGAGTGTGATGCAGCCTTCAATACGCTCAAGCAGAGACTGACTTCAGCTCTAGTTCTTGTTCTTCCTGAGCAGTCCAAGCCTTTCCAAGTTTTCTGTGATGCTTCTCTCCAAGGCCTTGGTGGTGTTCTTATGCAAGACAAGAAGATTGTGGCCTATACCTCGCGTCAGTTGAAGCCTGCCGAGAAGAACTACCCCACTCATGATCTTGAGTTGGCGACAGTCGTTCATGCTCTTACGACTTGGAGGCATTTGTTGTTGGGTAGACCAGTTGAGGTGTACACTAATCACAAGAGCCTGAAGTACATTTTCACTCAACCCAATCTCAATCTTCGGCAATCTCGTTGGGTGGAAATGCTTGAAGACTTCAATCCAAGCACTGAGTATACTCCTGGGAAAGCAAATGTCATTGCAGACGCGCTCAGCCATTAGGCGTACTGCAATAGTCTGATCTTGAAGCCTCTTCAAACCGAGCTTTGTGAAGCCTTCCGCAAGCTCAACCTTCAAATGATTCCGCAAGGATTTCTTGCCAATCTTCAAGTCTCTCCGACTCTGGAAGATCAGGTTCGCCAAGCGCAGCTGCTAGACGCTATGGTGAAGAAAGTGAAGAAAGGTGTGGCCAAGAGCATTCCGAAGTATAAGTGCTTTCGTGTCGATGACAAAGATACCTTGCTCTTTGAGGACCGTCTTGTTGTTCCAAAAGGTGATGTCAGAAAGGTTATCATGGACGAAGCACACAATTCCCTTCTATCCATTCATCCAGGCAGTTCCAAGATGTATCAGGACCTCAAGCAAACCTTCTGGTGGACTCGTATGAAACGTGAAATTGCTCAGTTTGTCAACGAGTGCGATGTTTGCCGCAGAGTAAAGGCGGAGCATCAGCGTCCAGCAGGTATTTTGCAGCCTTTGCCAATCCCAGAGTGGAAATTCGATCATGTTGAGATGGATTTTGTAACTGGGTTTCCTAAGTCCAAGAGGGGCAACGATGCCATCTTTGTGGTTATCGACAAGTTATCAAAAGTTGCTCATTTCCTGCCAGTCAAAGAATCTATCTCGGCAGCTCAGCTTGCAGAGTTGTATACATCAAGGATAGTCTCTTTGCATGGTATTCCTCAGCTCATCTCTTCTGACCGTGGAAGTCTCTTCACTTCCAAGTTTTGGGAATCCTTCCAGACCGCTATGGGTACTAAGATCCGTTTTAGCACGGCGTTCCATCCGCAGACAAGTGGTCAAGTTGAGAGGGTCAATCATATTCTTGAAGATATGCTCAGAGCCTGTGTGATATCATTCGGCATGAAGTGGGAAGACTGCCTTCCATATGCTGAATTCTCATACAACAATAGCTTCCAAGCTAGTTCAGGCAAGGCCCCTTTCGAGATTCCCTACGGCAGAAAGTGTCATACCCCGCTTAACTAGTCTGAAACCGGTGGGCGTCAGATATTGGGCAATGACATGATCACTGAAGCAGAAGAAATGTGCCATGTCATTCGTGAGAACCTCAAAGCAGCTCAGTCCCGTCAGAAGAGCTATTATGATAGCAAACATCGGGATGTTTCCTTCCAAGTGGATGATCTTGTCTATCTCAAAGTTTCTCCCATGAGAGGCACGCAGCGATTTGGAATCAAAGGGAAGTTGGCTCCTCGTTTCGTTGGTCCATTCAAAATTGTCGACAAGAGAGGTGGTCTTGCATATCAACTTGAGCTTCCTCCAAATTTCGTGAATGTGCACGATGTCTTCCATGTTTCTCAGCTCCGGAAATGCTTCAAGTCTCCCGAGCGAACCATTGACCTTCAAGACATCGATCTTCAAGCTAATCTTTCTTATCGTGAGCACCCAGTTGCAATTCTTGAAGAAACTGAGCGTAAGACTCGCAACAAGTCTATCAAGTTCCTCAAGGTGAAGTGGTCTAATCATTCTGACAAAGAAGCTACTTGGGAACGTGAGGACCTGCTCCGTTCCGAATTTCCAGACTTCTTTCGTTCCTAGATCTCGGGTCGAGATCCTCATGTAGTGTGGGAGAGTTGTGACATCCCAAGTGATGTCCCTACCTTTTATGGCATGTATCCCATTGTATGACCTTGTGACATGAGTTATGTTTGGAGTTGAACCTTGCCATTCATGTGTTGGTGGCATTGATGCATCATTAAATCCATCATCATCATGCATCATTCTCATTTCATTCTGTGTGCATGTTGGTTCTTGTGCATGCTTGTGTATGTGGTGTATGGTAGTGAGTGCTTGTATGTGGTGGATCCATGTGTGCAAAAGATCTTCATTCCCTCTCTCTTTTCCCTTTGCAAGTTTCCTCCCAAAAACCCCTTCTTCCTATTTAATTTTTATCATCAGTTTCAAGTTGTGTTTAAATCCTTTTTAAAATGTTCATGTGGTGGGCCATTAATTGCTATGAATGATGTACATGGTCTTTTGGGTGTTTGAAATATTTTGGTTCTCATTTCTTTTAAAATCAGGGGCTGTTTTATTAATTTACTAATAAAATAACATGCTCTATAAATCAACTTAATATTTTTATAAAATAGGTCTCATTATTTCATTCACCAAAAATATTTTGTTTTCTCCCAAACCCTTTTCTTTTTCTCTGGGCTTTTAGTTCTTGCCTCTGTCTATTTTAAATGAATAAAACTCTGATATGTGTGTGTGAGTGAGTGAGAGAGAGGGCAGGTGGGCCGAGGCCCAGCCCATAGCCACAGTAACGGCAACCTGCCCCCGTCGTTCTCCTCCGTTAGGCAGCTTCAGAGAGCGCCCGCACCCGCTGCTCCTTTCTGTCGCCGTCGCCGTCAGCTCCAGGGTATTTAGCCCCCCCTCAGCGTCCGTGTCCCCCTGCCTAGGGTTCCTCTCTCTCTAGCCGTCGCTGCCGCTCCTATTTCTTCCTCCATCGTTCTCCCCCTCGCTTCTTCTCCCCTGCCAGGTAGGTGGTTCAGAGATAGCAGTGAGCGTCCGCTTCGTCGCCGGCGATCGGCTCGTCGTCTCCGTTGTCCCCCTTGTCGTCCATGGCATCCAGGGGCTCTAGTGTCGTGTCGCCGTCCCGTTCCCGGAGCTAGGAGAGACCTGGAGGCCCTCGTCTTCCCCCTCGTCACCGGAGCGGAGGCGATCTCCTTCCCCTCCGTCGCCGACGCGTCCCCGAGCGGCTCCATCCCCTTCTTCCCCTCCGTCGAGGTTGTCTCGCGTCGTTCGAGCCCAAGGTGAGCCGCCGGCCCCCGTAGGTCTTCTCCTTCGTACACGTAGCTCGTTTCGGCCGCCGCCGTCGCAGGGTCGTCGCCGGTAGGTAGTGGAGCTCTTGCTGCTCGCCTCCGTCCCCCCCTTTGGGAGAAGAGACGAGGGATGGAAAGGCCGTAGTGCCTCGCTTTGATTCCGCCCATCCGCGTCGCCAAGGACCCCGTGTGCTCGCCGGAATGCTTGTCGCCGTTGCTCTGTCACCGCTGCTCTGCGCGTTTCATCAGTTTCGTCAGTTAGGCCGTGTGTGTGTGTATTAGAGAAGTGCGACGCCCTTCCTTTTAAGAACCGAGCCGTTAGCCCAGTGGTAGAGCGCGTGTGTGTGGTGCAGGGGGTCTGGGGTTCGATCCCCTTCTTCCCCCCCCCCCCTTTTCTTTTCCTGTTTTTCTTTTCTGTTTTTGTTTTTGTTTTCTTTCTTTTGAAAAACAGAGAGTGTGTGTGTGTGCCATTATGTATGTATGTATGTATGTATGTTTTGTGTGTGTATAGTGTAGAGGTGTGTGTGTGTATGCACCATATGCATACACACCCATACATGTGTGTGTTGTATGATGCATGAGAGTGTGTGTATTGTGTGTGTGTATATGCACCCCACACATAGGGTGTGTTGGCGTGAGGAGAGTGTGTGTGTGCATGTTGCACATGCTCTTGTGGTGAGAGCAAGGAGAGTGTGAGTGTGTAGGCACTAAGTGCAAATGCACCCATGCTTGTGTATATATGGATGCTTGTGTGTGTATGTGTTCTTATGATAGGAATGCACTTGAGTGAGAGTGGTGTGTGTATGATCTACATACACCCATCCATGTGCTTGAGTAGCTCCATGTGTAGGTTTCTCCCTATATGATCATATGAGCATGGATTCCTCTCTAGTTAGTTTCATTCTTGTTTTGATGCTAGAGTATGTTTTCATGTCCCTAACGTGTTAAGTAATAACTTGTAACATGTATCTATGGAGCACATGTCCATTTGGGGCATTTTCAATAAGTTTCATAAGTGACATAAGTCACCCATGCCTAGTGAGGGGAAAATTTCGACCTAGCTTTTCTCCTTGGTGTTCCATGCAAGCATATAGGTATGAGTAATTATTTTGCGGTGTTTTCAACCCCTCTATACACCTGTGAAGTCAGATTTGACTTTGGGGCAACTTGACAAAACTGCATTTTTTATGCTGTGATGCCCTTTTGTCTTTTTCATATGAATTAGTCCATGCATGCTTTGGAGTTCTTGTCAACATGAGATTGCTAGTAAAAGTTGTTGTGAACATCCATGTATTTCTGTTATTTGAGCTAAGTCTCCAAATCAGTGTCCAAACAACTCTGCATGTGAGACATGCCTAGTTTATGATTGCCAAGTTATAATCCTTCATTAAATGGATCATGCATCATCTTGATTGTGCATTGCACCTTGGTTGGTTGTTTATTTGCTGTTTCTCTTGGGTAGACGCGAGTGTCGAATCTGAGTTCGAGGAACCTGGAGAGTACCACTACGAGGATCCCGCTACTTGTTCCGCTGAAGAACCAATAGGCAAGATGATCGCACCCGGATCCCAATACTATCTTTGCTTGCTAGTTTCTCGTGCTTATCGTTACAACTGCACTACCTACCACATGATATCAGCCCCCATGTTGCCATGACAGCCTCTAACCTCCACATCCCAGCAAACCGTTGATTGGCTAAGTTACCGCTGCTCAGCCCTCTTATAGCGTTCTTAGTTGCAGGTTGTTCCATGTGATAACATGGATTGGATATCCCCATAAATTATGTTATTTAATTTAATGCACATATATATCTGGTATTGGTAGAAGGCTTGGCGTTTTGCTAAGTGATTTGTTCCACTCGTGCCGCCATTAGTTCCTTGTTACCGATGTTATGTTTTCCATATTTTGCGCTCCTAACACGCTTGGGGTTGTTATGGGGACCCCTTGTTTATTCGGTGGAGATTAAAAACTTGTCTGGCAAGACCCAACATTGGTACTAAATTTGCTTAACAACTTAATTAATTGCATAGGGTCTTGCAAACCCGTGGATATTTTAATCAACCCCCGGGCCAATGCTCCGCATGAGTGTTGGTCCAAAAATGTCAACCGCCGGTGGCCACCTGGGGCAACTCTGTGTTTGGCCTACTAGAAGTTTGGACAATCCGTCGTGTCCTGAGAATGAGATACACGGCTCTTATCGGGTTCATCGACACGTCGGGAGGTCTTGTTGGATTTGTTTCACCTTTATCGAATGTGTTGCGTGAGGAGTCTGACTTTCTTCGGGTTCACTCGAGGTGTTGGCTTCCTTTGGAATTGTCTATGACGATCGCGAGAACTGCGTTCGAGACTATTCCCACGGAGTGTGGTTATTTGTGATGGACTAGTTGGAGCACCCCTGCAGAGTTAAATCTTTCGGAAAGCCGTGCCCGCGGTTATGTGGCAACTTGGATATTTTTTTAACACCCGGTTGTAGAAAACTAGCAGTAAACTCTAATTAAAAGACACCAACTGTGTGAGTAACCGTGATCTTATCTGCTCGTGAACATGAACCGAGAGAGAACATGGTGGGGTTATGATTGACGTAAGTAAGTGTTCATGATCTCTTAGAGATCATACCAGATTCGAGCGTTCTTCATAGGCCACTCATATTTATTCCATGTTACGTAAGCTAGCCACCATAATAATGCTTAGTGCTACTACAAACTTAAACATCACCCCTTCCATCCTTAAGCTTAAATAGTCTTGGTACCCGGGCACATGATAGCTCAGTCCTCTGTGGCTCACAGTTTACTACAACAATCCAGGTACAGGTTCAGATGAGTTCATGCAGGATGATCTTACTCAGCTCCAGTGGGAGTATGATGAGGAGAGAGGCGGGATGTACGTGACGTATCCGGATGAGTAGAGGACCTGGTCGTGATCTTTGGGATAGCTTGATAGTATCATTTGCAACTTCTTTCATCGTTTGGTTTCGTCCGTAGTCGGACCCTGTGTTCAACTTGATGCTATGAATTGGGTGACATTGTAAGTTAGTATGTGGCGAGTGTAAGCCAACTTGTATACTCTTCTCATTCAGTATTGTATGTTGTAATGATACTATTCTTGCTAACGGCAAGATGCGCCTCTATTCCTTGCGAGGCCCTCGTGCCTGAAAGGGATAGGCGCGCATCTTGGGGGTGACACATTCGCCCCGAGCTCTCGGCCCGGATCGGGCCGCGTGTCCCCCGCAGCGAGAACGACGCCCGCAACCGCATCGACCAGCTCGCCTAGTCTGCCCTCCTCGAGGAGGAGGGCTTGATTGCCCCGGCCTATTTCGGCCCTCAGATCCGCAACGAGCCATTCCCAACCGGCTTCACACTCCTCCGAGACACCCCGAAGTACAACGGAGCCGCCAAGCCCGAGGACTGATTGATCGACTACACCGCCGCGGTCGGCATCGCCAGGGGGAACAAGCACGTAGCCGTTCGCTATGCTCCCCTCATGCTGATCGGCTCGGCCCGCACCTGGCTCAACACCCTGGTGGTCGGTAGCATAAACCTGGACAGACTTTGAAGAATCCTTTGTCCGCAACTTCATCGGCACCTACAAGCGGCCTGGCCTCCTCCGTGAATTCGCCATGTGCGATCAGGGGCTGTACGAGTCCCTCCGTGACTACCTCACTCGGTGGACCGAGCTCCGCAACTCTTGCGAGGGGGTGCATGAGGTGCGAGCCGTACAGTACATCATCGAAGGTTGTCAAGACCGCACTCCCCTCAAGCACAAGCTTCTGTGCTCCGAGACGGCCATGCTTGCCGAGCTCATGACCAAGGCGGACAAATACGCCACGACTGATTCAGCCATCCGGGTCAAGATGACCCCGCCCGCTAAGGCAACGACAACACCGGCAACGTCCCAACCGACTGCCGACAACCGCAGCCGCAGAACAACAAACGCAAGAACGACCAGCCGAATCCCCACTACGGGAGCCGGCAGGTCAACACCATTGAGGAGCAGGAGCCGGCTACCTAGCCTTCCAGCCAGCGCCAATGCACTGGCAAGGCTGCCTATCAGTCGAAGCTCACATTTGAGTAGATGCTCGACCTCCCCTGCAAGAACCACTTAGGGGCCAAACCCTCTATGCACACGCTCCGAAAGTGTAGCTTCTCACAGCGATTGGCCCGGGGGACGGCATTCTGGCTCCTCCCAGCTGCCGCCCCGGCGCCAGCTCCGGCTTCGCCCAAAACGACAGTCGTCTTCACGACCAGTTCCCCAACCAGGACGGCTGCTACGTCGTCTTCACCAGTGAAGAGACGAGCAAAGATGCTCATCGCCGGCTCCATCGTGAGGTGAACGCCACCATGCCGGCAACTCCCCAGTTCATGCACTGGTCGGAGAAGCCGATCACTTGGAACCGGGCCGATCACCCCGCCGTGATGCCGAATCCTGGAAGCTACGCCCTGGTCCTAGATCCCACCATTGCCACCAAGGAGCGCACTTGCCGCTTCTTGCGGGTGTTGATAGAAGGTGGCAGCAGCATCGACATCCTTTACATCGACATCATGCGCAAGCTGGGGCTGAAGATAGAAGACCTACAGGCGAGCCGGACGGTCTTCCATGGCGTCATGCCTGGAAAGTCCTGCTCCCTTGTCGGCAAGATCACGCTCGACGTCCTCTTCAGCGGACCCGGCCACTTCCGTTGTGAGCCAGTGTTGTTCGAGGTCGTGGACCATGCAAGCACCTACCACGCACTATTGGGCTGACTGGCCCTAGTCAGCTTCATGGCGGTCCCCCATTACGCCTACCTCAAGCTCAAGATGCCGGACCTCAAGGGAATCATCACCATCGCGGGTGACTACAAGATGTCACTCGAGTGCGCTCGAGACGGCAGCCGGCTGGCTGAGGCCCTGGAAATCGACGAGGAGAAAAGGCAGCTCGACCGGCTTGTGGCCCTTGCTGCCAGCCAGCCGGCCGCACCGGCTCCCCCTTCGCAATCCATCGGCGAGGCCTCCTTCAACCGTCCAAGGACACCAAGCAAATCCTGCTCGACCCGGCCAACCCCGCTTAGTGCGTCACCATCGACTCCCGCCTCGACAACCAATAGGAAAGCAAGCTCGTGGACTTCCTCCGTGAGAATTGGGACATCTTTGCATGGTCCCCCAAGGACATGTCGGATGTTCCGAGGAAGTTCACCGAGGACAAACTACACGTCCGGCCGGACGTCAAGCCGGTCAAGCAACCCCTATGCCATTTCTCAGAGGAGAAGCGACATACCATAGGAGAAGAGATTGTTCGGCTGCTCGCTGTTGGGTTCATCATGGAAGTTTTCCACCCAGACTGGCTGGCCAACCCAGTCCTGGTGTTGAAGAAGAACAAGACCTGGCGCATGTGCATCGACTACACCAGCCTGAACAAGGCGTGCCCCAAGGACCCATTCGCCCTACCGCGGATCGATCAAGTCATCGACTCCACGGCCGGTTGTGACTTTATGTCCTTCCTGGACGCCTACTCTGGCTACCACCAGATCAAGCTGGATCCGGAAGACTGGGTCAAGACCTCCTTCATCACGCCCTTCGGGGCCTACTGCTACATCACCATGTCCTTCGGCATAAAGAACGTAGGCGCCACCTTCCAGCGGTGCATGCAGAAGTGCCTCCTTCCTCAGATAGGCAGGAACGTCCACGTCTACGTCGACGACATCGTCATCAAAACCAAGAAGCACTTCAGCCTCCTCGACGACCTCCAAGAGACCTTCACGAATCTGGTGAATACAAGATCAAGCTCAACCCGGAGAAGTGTCTCTTCGGCGTCCCAGCCGGCCAACTCCTAGGTTTCTTCGTGTCCGCCCGCGGCATCGAAGCTTACCCCGAGAAGATCAGCGCAATCGAGCGCATGCCCAAGCCGACCTAGCCCCGCGATGTCCAGAAGTTCATCGGCTGCCACGCCTCGCTCAGCCGGTTCATCAGCCGGCTGGGGAAGAAGGCCTTGCCCCTCTACGGGCTCCTTCGCAAGACGGCTCTAGTCGAGTCGGGTGACACCAAGAAGTTGGGCATGTTCGATTGGCCCGATGAGGCGGACGAGGCCTTCCGCGGCCTCAAGAAGGCTCGTGCACCTATCCTGGCCGCGCTGGCTGAGAAGGAACCCTTGCTCGCCTACATCACAGCGTCCACTCGTGTCATCAGCGTCGTCCTGGTGGTCGAGCGACCGGAGGCAGACAAGTCCCTGCCGGTACAGTGCCCCGTCTACTACCTCAGCGAGGTCCTCTTCGTGTCCAAGCAGAACTACCCCCACTACTAGAGGATGTGCTACGGCATATAGTTCGCCGCAAATAACGTCAAGCAGTACTTCCAGGAGCATACCATCACCGTGGTGAGCACGGCCCCGCTCGGCGAGATCATGATCGGCCGGGACTCCACTGGTCGGATCACCAAATGGGTCATCGCCCTTGCCGAACATGAGATCTGATATGAACCTCGCACCGCCATCAAGTCACAGGCATTGGCCAACTTCCTCGTCGACTGGGCGGAAACCGAGTTCGTGCCTCCTCCCCCAGACTCCACGCATTGGCACATGCATTTTGACGGCTCGAAAATGATGATCGGCCTGGGTGCGGCATAGTCCTCTCCTCCACGAAAGGAGACCAGCTCAAGTATGCCCTCTAGATCCACTTCGCCGCCTCGAACAACGTGGCCGAGTATGAGGCCATCGTCCATGGCCTCCGACTCGCCAAGGAGATCGGCATCAGGCACATCCTGTGCTTCGGCGACTACGACCTCGTGATGCAGCAGGTCTCTGGTGAATGGGACGCCGGGGACGCCAACATGGTCAGCTACCGCTTCCTCATACAATAGCTCACCGGCTCCTTCGAGGGCTGTGAGTTCCATCATGTCCCACGGGTGTACAACGAGGCGGCCGACGCGCTGGCAAAGATCGGCTCCACCCAGCAGGACATCCCAGCCGGCGTCTCCCTCGAGTGGTTGCTCAAAAAATCGATCAAGCCTTCCCTAGAATCGGAGTCCATCTTCGTGCCGGCAGACGCCGCCGACCCATCGGCGGCTCTGGCTGCCCCTTCGGCATCTTCGCCACCGGCTCCCTCAACCTTGGCCGCCCTGCCGACACCAGTTGAGTCGGCTGCGTCCGGGGTTGCTGGCTCCAATGACGCGGTCGTCATGATGACAATTGACGAGCCGGCTTTGGGGGCTGACGAGCCGGCCCCGGGGGCTGGCGAGCCGGTCGCAGGGACTAATCATCCAGGCCCGGGGGCTCCCGAGCCTGCCCCGTCTCGGCTCCCTCGTGGGCCCAGTATATCTTGGCATTCCTCCTATGCGGTGAGCTCCCCTCGGACGAGGCCGTGGCGAGGCAAATCCAGCGTCGGGCAACGACATACATCATCATCAACAACGAGCTCGTCCATCGCAGTACCACCGGTGTCTTCCAGCGGTGCGTCGAGCCAGAAAAGGGTCTGGAAATCCTCCTTGACACCCACCAGGGCGAGTGCCGGCGCCGCCTCTAGGACCCTAGTGGCCAAGGCCTTCCGCCACGGCTTCTACTGGCCCACTACTCTCGAGGCAGCCAAGAAATTGGTCGACGAGTGCGAGGGCTGCCAGTGCTTCAGCACGCAGAGCCACCTGCTCGCATCAACCCTGCAAACCACCCCCCTCTCGTGGCCCTTCGCTGTCTGGGGGCTGGACATGGTCGGCCCCTTCAAGACCGCACGAGGCGGCATGACACATTTGCTGGTGGCTGTCGACAAATTCACCAAGTGGATCAAAGCACGACCAATCAAGAAGCTGGATGGCCCCACAGCCGTCCAGTTCATAGATGACATCATGGTTCACTATGGCATCCCCCACAACATAATCACCGACAACGACACGAACTTCGCCAAGGGCGCGCTCACGCGTTTCTACTCCAAGCAAGGAATCCGGCTCGACCTGGCCCCCGTTGCTCATCCACAGTCAAACGGCCAGGTCGAGAGGGAAAAAACGGCCTCATCATGTCCGGCATCAAGCCCCGTCTCGTGACACCGTTGGTAAGGTCAGCCGGCTGCTGGGTCGACGAGCTGCCGGCTGTCCTTTGGAGCCTCAGGACCACCCCTAACCGATCAACTGGCTACACGCCCTTATTCCTTGTGTACGGGACCGAGGCGATCATCCCCACCGACATCGAGTTCGACTCGCCTCGGGTCACCCTATACACGGAGAAGGACGCAAAGGGGGCAAGAGAAGACGGCGTCAACCTACTCGAAGAAGCCCGCGAATTGGCCTTGAGCCGGACGGCAATCTACCAGCAGAAGATCCGGCACTATCATAGCAAGCGGATCCAGACACTCTCCTTTCGTTAAGGGGACCTGGTGCTCAGGCGGATCGAGCGGACAGCCGTACAACACAAGCTGCCCTCCCCATGGGAGGGCCCGTTCATCATCAGCAAGGCGTTGCACAACAATGCGTACTACCTAATAGACGCCCAGAAGCCGCAGAAGTGCAAAAGAGATACTTCCGGTGAGGAGACAGAGCGCCAATGGAATGCGGCGCTCCTCCATCCGTTTGACTGCTGAAAATACTAGTGTATGTATGTATCCCTCCCCTTTTGGCCAAATGGATACAATGGGTGCCCCAAGACGGCTCTTGGGGCACGCCTCTTTCTTTTCCCTCAAAGGTTTCCTCACTTACCGGGTCCCCGGCCTGGCTCCCCGGCCCGGAGGCTCACCGGCTGGTCCTAGGTCGCCTCTCTAAAAAATTGGCCAAGTAGTGTGAGCCGGGCGAGCCCTCCCACCCTTCCCAGCTACAGGTCTGCCTCCCGGCTATCCGGCTGATGGGGCCTCGGGGCGGCAAACCTTAGCTCACACGAAAAGATCAATCGCAAGGAGATACCGGCTAGGTCCAGTCGGACCACCGCCTCGCCTCTGCCACTCTACTTATCCCGAAAAGCTCTCGCGGTTCCTATATTCAGAACCGGCTCCCTCGAGGTGGACACCCAACCTAGTCACAGACCGGCTCCCGGCTGTCGGGCTGGCGGGGCCGAAACCAAAGGGGAAAAGGGGAGGAATAGAAAGAACCACAAGGGCGAAAAAGGATGAGGACGGGCAAGCACACACGATAAGGCAAACACATTAAATATGCACAATTCGAGTTTTAAAGACAAAAGAGGCCCACGGCCATCAAGGTTCATTACATTACACCCCCAGTGAGTGGATTTAAAGCCTAACATGCATGAGAAAGAAAAAAGATAAGACGCATGGGGGCTCAGGCCACCGGCGCATCGCTAGCTGGCATGCCTCCAGCCGACGCATCGTTGGGCGGCTCGACTCCCACCCCGGAGGTGGTCACGACCTTCGAGTCGGCCTCCTTGGCCTTCGAGGCGACCTCCGCGGTCCCAGCCATCTCGCCGTTGGAGTCGGTGCTCTCGTCGGCAACCTCCTCGTCCGCTAGGCCTTGGGGGATGCCAAAGGAATCTTCAGGCACTGGCTCGCCGTCTTCGCCAAGCTCCGGAGGGAACTCATCCGCGTCGACATACACCGTGAGCTCGTTGGCCCGACGAACAAGGGCCGGCTCATGGGCCTCCCACTCCTCGGCCGGCTCGTCCCGCATAGTCTCCACATGGCCAAGGTCCATGCCGCGATACCACGACGTGACGAACTGGAGCGCCATCTGCGTGCCAGCTCGGGCTGCTGACGCCTTCCAGGCCTTGAGCCGGGCCACGGCCTGCTCCAGCCATAGGGACACGCGGTTCTCCGACACCCCGCCACGGCCCGGCCACAAGGCGGTGATGACCTCCTTGCCGTCGATCGTCAGCAGCTCCACGCTCCGCTCGAGGTGGATCAACCAGTGTTCAATGGCGGGCCCAAGCTCCGCCACATCCCACGCGGTGTCCTCATCGATGGAGTGCCCGCGGGCCCGAAGGCATTCCTGGTGCTCCTCGACGGCACACTCGGCACAGCGCGCGGTCTCTGGGAAGCGCCCTAAATAAGAAAGGGGGGAAGGGGAGAAAAGCAAATCAAGAACAAGAACCAGCAAAGAGAAAGGCAACCAGCTGGAGAGAAGAAAAACAAACACTTACGTTCGATGGATTCATCCACATCGATGGAGAAGTGGAGCGACCCATCCTTCTCCGACGCCAGCGCTACCTCCGCCCCCGCGAGGGAGCCCTTGACCTCCTCGAGCGACCTCACGAGACGGGTCATCTCGCTCTGGAGGGCGGCGGTCCGTCGGGCGACGTCGGCTGCCTCCTTGATGGCCTATTCCTTGGTCGTCACCTCCCACGCCATGTCGGCCTTGAGGCGGTCCTGGGCCGCCTCCCCATCCACCAGAAGCGTGGCCAGCCGGTCCTTCTCCTAAGTGACCGCCTGGATGCTTTGCTCCAGACGGTCCCGCTCAGAGACGACCCTGGCCTTCCCCGTCTGGAGGGCGGTCAGCTCACCTGCAAGACAAGGCATGTGTCAGCCGGCTTTTCTACGTCTGCTCCGGCTGTCAAGCAGCCGACCCGGCTCCCGGAGGCTACGTGCCCCTCATGCAAGAATCAACATACCTTGCACCCGCATCAACTCCTCCTCTAGCCGGTAGAAACCATACTTGCCGCGGTCGTGGATGGAGACCGCCTCCTCAAACAGCTTCTGCCGTTGGGAGCTCCCCTCCTATCACACGGAAGCAAAGTCAAAACATGCTCAAGGAGATCCGGCCCGACTGCCCGTTAGCCGGTCAGCCGGCCCGCATCTTGGGGGCTACACCCAGTGGGTGCGCTTGCGCGCCCCCACTAATTTTTTTAACAAGAGCAATTTGGCATACCTCTACGCGCTGCAGGGTGGCGTCTGCCGCCTCCGCGAACTGGGCCAGTTCCTGGCAACACCGGTTCAGGACAATCCCCAACTCCCCGAGCAAGGGGACCGTGCCTCCTGCCAAGGGAGCCGAAAGGGTTAGAACGCGTGCTAGCGCCTCCCAGTCCCGAAGCACCTCCTGCATGGTCCTCCGGGCCCGGCCGCCGTTGCCGCCCTTCCCCGGGCTCGCCTTGGTGCTGGCCGCCGGGGGCGGGTTGATGACGGCGAGGGCCTGGGAATCGCCCCCGCCAGCCCCTCGCACGGCGTCGTCGCCGCCTCCTCCTCTTGCCGCTCCGACGCGACGACCGCGACGGACGGTACCTCCGCCTCCATGGTTGCCACCTCCGGCACCGCCTCCGGGGCCACGGGAGCCTCCGACACGTCAACCCGGTCCGGCTCGTCCACAGGCGGAGTCGTGTCCGGCACCTCCGGCCGGGTCGCCTCAGGAGCCAGCTCCGGGGCCGCTGCCCTCGCTTGGGTCGCCTCCTCCATGGACGGGGGCGTAGGCGGCTCCATGGCCGCCCCTCATGGCTCGCTTGACGGGGGCCTCAACCGGCGGGTCAATTCCACTGCCGAGTCTGACGCCCGCGCAGGGTCCGCAGACCTCCTCCGCCTCCCGCCGCTCAAAGTCCCGAATGCGAGGCCCCGCCTCGTGTCCCGGACTTTGAGGATCGCAGCTCTGTGAGCCTCCTCTTCTCCTCCCGCTGGGTGGCCGCGTGCTCACGGGCCAGCTGGCTGTCGGCGTCCATGGGGTCCACTGCCGACTCCCCCTCGTGGAGCTCGATGGGGTCCCTACGGTGCACAAGGGTCGATCACCCACCGGCTCGCCACCCGAAAGGAAACACATGCAAGAAAAAGAAAGACTTACCCGATGACAACGGGCAAGGGCCGCTTAGCGCGCGCCGGCGGCTTCCATGCGGCCACCTTCACCCGCTTTTGGACGGGCAATGGGGCCACCGGCTCCTCCTGAGCTGGCCTCTTCCTCCGGCCGGTGGCTCCGGCCGCCGGGGCTTGAGCCGGCCGCTCCTTGCTCCGCTGGCCCTACTGAGCTGAGGGAGGAGGAGCATTCAAAATGATCACATCATCATCATCATCATCATCATCATCGTCTGTCCAGTCCCTAATCGAGGGACTGATAAGGAACTCACCAGCTCCAATGGGCTCCCCGGCTGTGCTGGACCCTCTAGCTCCGCTGGGATCGCCGGCTCGTGGGTCTGCCGGCTCCTCGACCCCTCCTAAGGATTCCACCCCCTCTTCAGGCAGGCCTCCCCACTCGTAGTCTTCGTAGTCAGAGTGGTCGCGCTCCACCTCAAATATTTGGGGGTGCGGGCCGTCAGGCGTGTTCTGTCGCACCAACAGTTGCGATCAGCAGGGCGAAGTAAGGTCCACTGCTGGCTGTCGGATGGAAAGAATCAAATACAAAGAGAAGCCGACTCGTCGAAGACTTACCAAGGGGGGCGGTTGATGCGGTCATATGGCTCCATGCCAAATATCCATGACGCGGGCTTCAGCTTGAATGTCATGAGGGCGTTCACCCGCGTCACCATCTGAGCCGTCATCAGGTCAACGGTCGTCAGCCGGTAGGGGTCCCGGTGGCCGGACATATCGCAGATCCGGTGAGGCCTCAACTCCAGAGGCAGCACCCGGCACGAGATGAGGGCCGCCACTAGAATGGAGGCGACCAACCCCTCGGTGCTCTTCAGTTGCGTGAGCCGGCCGAGCTCCTCCAAAGCCACGCCGCGTGGGGCGCCCCCCAGCCACTTCACCTAGGTGGACTGCGCATCGACGAATGGCGGCAGCCGGATGAAGTCCAGGTTTGGGTCAGCGTTCTTCACGTAGAAGAACGTCCAGTGCCATCCCTTGACGGACTCGATTAGAGAGAAGGGCGGGAAGCGCGCGGTGCCACGACAGCACACCACCGTGCCCCCGCAGGCGCTACTCTTCAACGCCTCGAGATAGAAAAGCGCGTTGAAGAGGTCAAGAAAGGGGAGGACCCCCAGATACCCCTCGCACGGCGTCACGAAGCCGGCGAGGTAGAGGATTGTGTTGGGTCCGAGGTGGTGCGGTTGAAGATCGAAGGTGTGTAAGAGCAAACGGAAAAAGTGGCTCACCGGCAGCCCGAAACCATGGGAGAAATGCCAATGGAAGACGACAAGTTCCCCTGGCTACGGCGCCGGTACCACCTCGTCGCCTAGCGCGTGGGCGACCACCCGCTCCGCCGGCGGCAGCATGCGCACGCGGCGGAGCTCCGCAATGTCCGCCTCGGTGATGACGGAACCAACCCAGCCTCCTCCGCATCCGTTGGCCATTGCGGTGGAGGGGCAGCATGCAGGCGCGGTCGCAAGCTCGAGGGCGGTGTTACACGAGGGGAGCGAGGAAGACGAAGAGGAAAGGAGCGAGGAGGCAAAGGGGATGCGGGCATCTACGCCGCCTTCCCTTCCTCCCCTTTTAAATGGGGAGGCCACGACCGGGGGTCATGGGGATTAATTGCGCCTGAACCCCCAGAAACTCCGCGTGTGCATGGGTGGCCCCGAGCCGTAACAGCCGCTTGGGGGCACAGAGGATCCTGGCCTACGCCCCAAGGCCTACTAGGCTACGCCCGGGGCCTAGCGGGCTAGGCCCAGGCAGACGTCCCGTCTCCCCGCATCCGTGGGGCCCGCCACATCATTACTCGCTGCATGGCGCGTGGCGGGCCGACTCGGGTCCCGAGGCGACGCGCCGGAACCCGAGGCGTCAGGTCCTACAGCTGACCCGGCTAGCCCTTCGGCTTCACACTGGAGGTGGGTACCGCTGGGGGGAAGCCACCGGCACCCCTCCGTTTGCCAGACGCGGGCCCCGCCGGCTTCGGGGACTACTGACGGGGTTATTACCCCTGGGTAGGCCAAAGCACTGAGGTTCTTCCTCCCCCGCTGCCCGCGCCCAGCTGGGGCACGACCGGCTCGAGCTGTCGCCGGCTGACGACACGGACGGCTGGACGAAGAGCCGGCTTGATCCCTGGCCGGGTGGGTGCGGCTGGCTTCCTCCGTTGACCCTGAGGCGGACATGCAACGTCCTGTCCCTCTGCGCATGGGTACGACGACACAACGCGACCGCCACAATGGGCGGCATTGTGGCCATAGTGGCCGCTGACGCATAGGTGCGCATGGCCATAGTCCGGCTGGCACTAGGCGACGCCTCCCGGGCGACTCGTGCCGCGGCAGGTGGGCGAGGGCCAATCGCAGAGCCGGGTGGTAGACCCCGGCAAGTGACAAGACCTCCTAGCCGGTGGACCCTATCGGCGACGAGACGGCTCAAAGGGCGGGGGCCCCTGGTCAGCCGGAGAGGCTGCCAGCCGGATCCCCCCACCTTTGTACCTTAGAAATATTATAGAGCTGGGGGTGGCCTATAAAACCCCCCGAGCCCCCCATGCAACGGGGACGGACGATCATTCGCACACTCCCACATAGAACTCTCCTCATACCTTCTCTAGCAACGGACGAAGACGACTCGGCTGCTCCTTCTTCCTCCTCTAGACACAGCTCTAGGAGCATCCTTGTAAGCACACCAATCCATCCAACTAGACCAAGCAGGACTAGGCGTGTTACCTCCCACGGAGGGCCCTGAACCTGGATACATCATGTGTCACCACTGCTTGTGCCCAATCTCGCACCCGGAGCCCGTCGGTGTTCCGGCCCAAACCACCTACGATAAGCCTACCCATGGCATCTGTCGTGAGAAAATGACGACAGTTGGTTGTATTGATGATATGGGGGGTTACATAGTTGATCTACCTCGAGATCGAATAGCTAAGCCTAGATGGGTTGTTCTGTTGCTATACCCTAAAACCCTCCGGCTTATATAGACGCCGAGGATGCCTAGGGTTTACACATGCACTACAGGAATCAGGCACTTTGCCGTCAGCCATCCCGGACGGCAAAGGCATGAATCCCGGACGACAAAGGCTTTGTCGTCCGCCAGCAGACGGTCAATCGTCCGGCTGAATAAGCCACGGTAAAGGGCGCTTTGCCGTCTGCCGGCGGACGGCAAAGACCTTTCAATCTTTGTTAGCACATGGACGACACACGTGGCAACTTGGCTCTAGTAAGGCTTAACGGTGTGACTTTCCTTCCGCTAGCAGATGGCAAAGACCTTATTTCTTTGTCGTCTGCTAGCGGACGGCAAAGAACCCACCTAGGCCAGCCCCAGATTACACAGGCAGCTGCCACGTGGCATCTTTGTCGTCCGCTGGCAGACGGCAAAGTGGCTATATAGCCCCTGTTTTTTCTGTTTTTTCTTAAAATCGTTCAATTTGACAGAATATCACATATATATCCAACATATCAACAATACAAGTTTCCAACAAGCATACCAACAATAAGTTTCAACAAGCATACCAACAATAAGTTCCAACAAGCATACCAATAATAAGTTCCAACAACATATCCAACATATACAAGTTTGGAACAACATATCCAACATACATATCCAAAACAAGTTTCCATAAACAAAAAGGAAGCAGAAGTAGAAGAGTACACTCCATCAATGCAAGCTTCCTTATCTATAGCAAATCTGCAAAGTAGGAAAGATGAAAGTTAGAAGAAGAAGAAGACTAGCTAGAAGAAAAAGAAGAAAAAGAAGAAGAAAAAGAAGAATAAGAAGAAGCAGAAGAAGAAGTATTTATCTTCTCTGTCTTTTTCTCCTCTCCTCTCCTATTCTCCAAGGTAGTAATGCCATTTTCTAGCTAACTAAGCATATCAAGTCATTTTGGAGGAAAAAATGCTAAGTATAGGTCATTTTTTAGCTATCCTAGGTAGAATATATCATTTTGGAGGTAAGTAAGGTTATTATGTCATTATTGAGGAAAATAAGCTAAGTATAGGTCATTTTGGAGCTAAACCAACGTTATTATGCCATTTTTTTACCTAAGTGAGCTAATTATGTCATAAATGAACTAGCTAAGCTAATTATAGATCATTATTGAGATATCCTAGGTAGTTATGCCATTTTGTACCTAAGTGAACTAATTATGTCATAAATGAACTAAGCTAGCTATAGATCATTATTGAGCTATACTAGGTAGTAATGCCATTTTCTAGCTAACTAAGCATCTCAAGTCATTTTGGAGGAAAAAATGCTAAGTATAGGTCATTTTATAGCTATCCTAGGTAGAATATACCATTTTCTAGCTAACTAAGCATATCAAGTCATTTTTGAGGAAAATAAGCTAAGTATAGGTCATTTTGGAGCTAAGTAGGTCATTTCTTAAGCTAAGTATGCATTTGTTAATGAAAACACTTGGGAAAATAAATGCTCCAGGATTGAATACCTCACATTACTAATATTAATCTTCATCATCTATATATGCTCCGGGATCAATAAATGCATAATCATCATCAATATCAGTAATGACGTGCTCATTAGCATCATCAATAAATGCATCAACATGTGGAAGGCCTCTATGTAATCGTTCAAGCATTGTCAGGTCATCCGCAGCAGTAACCTCTTCTTCTTCCGTCTCTTCTTGTTCCTGCTTAGGGGTGAAGTCGGTTCACTATCGCTGTCAACCTCAATGTTCTGGGATGAAGTAGAGTGGTTCTTGAAACGTTTTTTGGAAACACGTGTTTCTTGGAAGAATTCTCCTTCATATGTATATGGGTTAGTGTGAGGTTCATAATCATCTTCATTGAGGGGAGGTGGTCTAAAATGTGGCGGCACATCATAAACGACATCCCAACCTTTCAAATTTTGATCCGTTTGGCAGGCCCACGGTAGATAGAAAACTTGGGTCGCTTGTTGAGCCGTAATATAGACATCACGAACATCTAAATGGGTGTTTTGTTTGATTTTGACTAGCCCTATATGCTCATGAGTCCTTCTAGTCTCCTTCGACTGGAACCAATAACATTTGAAGACTATGACATTTGGTGGGTTTTCACCAAAGAATGTAAGTTCATAAATTGCTTCAACTCTTCCATAATACTCGACCCCTCCTTCACCGACAGCGAAGAGACAACAATTTGTAGACTTTCGGTCGGCCATAGATAGCTCTTTGCCAAAAGTACGAAAGCGATACCCGTTGATGTCGTATTTGTCAAATTAACGGACCTGAAAGTCAAAACCATTAGCGACTTGTCTTCGATCCCGGTACCATGCTCGTCTGAATCCTGAGCATCATCAAAGTCTTGCACAATGTCTTCGATCCCGGTACCATGCTCGTCGGTGCAATGACGAACCACCTCAGCTCTGGCACATTGGGCAGACTCACCATGAAATGTCCAAACCGTATAATTAGGCGTAAAACCCCACTTCTATAGGTGTTTGATCATTTCAAACTCTGACTTCTTCTTACAGTTGTCGCAATCGACACAAGGGCACCAGGTTGTTTTCTGTCCATTTGCAAATGTGACTCTCACAAACTCCTTGGTTTTTGTTAACCGTTCACGGGTCATGTCTTTCTAACTAGTGTGACCGGTGTACATCCACCCACGATTACTCATCTTGCCTAGCTATTGGGCACACACAAAATATATACATAATTCAGCAAACCATATTCATTAGTTAATAGAGTTTGTCAATTTCATTACGTCGATGCAACCTAGATGCTAGTAGGTAAAGATAGGTCCTAATCCCACCCGAGTATGTGTAGATTGGGTTCGTTTTCCCATGCTCCGCTCCGGATCCGATGCACAATTTTGGCAGCACCTCCCCGTTGTTCTCCTAATACACGTCTCGGCAATAAGCAGAGAGGATGTGTACCCGGAGAACAACAGGGAGGCACTGATGAAATTCTACATCGGATCAGGCGCAGAGCATATCGGAAAACGAACCCAATCTACACATACTCGGGCTGTCCATGGATAACGTTGGACAATTCGAAAGAACACGGTTATAAATATGCTAATGAATGCATATTTATAGATGTAACCCTTTCAAACGGCAGACGCATAGTGGTCACGCATACTAATGATTGAAGACACCTATAGCTAGTAAGTTTCATCGGCACGAAGATCGGAACAGAGGAAACGAAGGGGGCAGGAGGAGATGTCCTTTGTGCTCACCCACGAATGCAGGGGCGGAGCTCGTCGAACGCACGGGGAGGGTGTCGAACACCAGACCCTCGCAGCGACGAAACAACTACACATTTAAATCCACCTGATCAACATAAATATGATGTTTTATATAACAAAATCGAAAAATATATGACCCTCGACCCGGTTATGTCGGCGCCGACGCACCCCTCCTCCTCCTCCTCCTCCTCCTCTTCGTCTTCTTATTCTCCTTCTTCTTTTTCTTCTTTTCTTCTCCTCCTCCTCCTCCTCCTTTTCTTATTCTTTTTCTTCTTCTCCTTCCTCTTCTTCTTCTTCTTCTTCTTCATCTTCTTCTCCTCCTCTTCTTCTTCTCTCTTCTTTTAATTAACTACAATTGTAGAAAACTTACACTGGGGTGCAGTTTCTACGGGCCACTGGGGGCTGGAGGTCGGCGACGGAGTGGACGTGGATCCTTGAGCCCGAGTCCGCCGAGATGTAGACCACTAGGTGCGGGTGCGGCCCGAGGAGGTGCGTGCTTCGGCGGGAGGAGCTACGGCGGGGAGAGAGAACAACACTGCCCTGCTGCGGGGAGGACGATCGGCAAGGAGAGCAGCGGAGACCTGAAGGCGCGGTGGGGGGGTTGGGGAAGATGGCGGATCCGGCCCGTGCGACGCCACAGGGGGAGGGAACGCGAGCGACATGGAGGAGGCAGTTGGGGTGCGCAGCGGCGGGTGGCTCCGAGGCCGGGTGCGGGATGATAGGGAGAGGAGATCGAGGCGAAGGAGGGCGGTAGCCGGTGGTGGCCGGCGGTGGGCACGGGCGCAGGCGGCGGGCTGCCGGGGGTGGGGGTGGCGGGGGTAGGGCGGTGGGGGTGGGGGTAGGGGCACGTGCGGTGGCCGGTGGTGGTGGGGGCGGCGGGGATGGGGCGGCGGGGATGTGGGGCGGCGGGGATGGGGGCGTCGGGGATGTGGGGCAGCGGGGATGGGGGCGGCGGGGATGGGGGCGGCGGCCGGTGGTGGGCACGGGCGGCGGGGGTGGGGGTGGCGGGGATGGGGGCGGCGGTCAGCGGTGGGCGCGGGCGGTGGGGGTGGGGGTGGCGAGGATGGGGATGGGGGCGACGGGGAGGAGAGAGGGAGAGAAAGATAGAGAGAGGCAGGCCGGGGGCATTAGCTGTTAGTTAGCCCCCATCTTTGCCGTCTGCTAGCGGACGGCAAAGGAGGTTTGCCGTCCGCTAGCGGACGGCAAAGAGGGGGGCCGTTAGGTCAAGTTGTGGGCTGGGTTTAGGGTGGGCCCCTTCCCTCTTTGCCATCCGTTAGCGGACAGCAAACCTCCTTTGCCATCCGCTAGCAGACGGCAAAGTAGTGGTTGATGGCAAAGCTACCCTTTGTCGTCTGCCACTACTTTGTCGTCTGCTTTCTTCTAGCTTATGGCAAAGCCACTCTTTGTCGTCCGCTAGCAAACGACAAAGAGGTGGTAAACGGCAAATCTTCTGATTCTAATAGTGATGGTTGGTTACATGCCCAAGAGATAAACATGCCTATTTGCTACATCAAATGGGGAGCACAAGCTGTGCTTCCCTAAGCTTCCATCTTGGAGACTGGGCCTTCAAATCTTCCAGTGTTTGATAAGTAGCCCATATAGTCCAGCCAATAAGAATAGACCGGCTTCCCGAGGACCCCTTAATCCAAGACTCCCTCAGGTAGCGAGGCACGTATTGTATTTTTGCCATCAAGTGTAACAAGATGGATTGTTCATCATATTGCTTGATTTTATCCCTCTACATCATGTCATCTTTCTTAATGTGTTACTTTGTTCCTCATGAACTTAATACTCTAGATGCAGGCAAGAGTCGGTCGATGTGTGGAGTAATAGTAGTAGATGCAGAATCATTTCAATCTACTTGATATGGATGTGATGCCTATATGCATGATCACTGCCTTGGATAACTACATGATTATTCGCTTTTCTATCAATTGCTTGACAGTAATTTGTTTACCCACCATGGTATTTGCCTTCAAGAGAGAAGCCTCTAGTGAAACCTATAGCCCCTAGTGAGGGAGTCCTGGATTAGGGGGTCCTCCGATAGCTGACCTATTGTTCATGGGTCGGACTGTATGGGCCGCAAGGAGGACATGGGATGATCGAAGACCACCTGCGCCAGATGGAAGCTTCGAGGAGTCTTCATGTATTCTCCAAGGTATTAGCTGTAGTTAGGCATGTTATCTCTTTAGCATGTAACCGACCATGTGTAAGCCTAGGACACCCTCGGCGTATATATAAGCTCGAGGGTTTTAGGGGATAGGGAGGACAACTCGTCTAGGGTTAGCTATACGATCTTGAGGTAGATCAATTCTGCAACCCCTATCATCATCAATACAATCAAGCAGGACGTAGGGTATTACCTCCATAGGAGAGCCCGAACATGGGTGAACTCGTGTCCCCTTCGTCTCCCGTTATCGTCGATCCTACTCTCACAGTTTGGGACCCCCTACCCGAGATCCACCGGATTTGACACCGACATTGGTGCTTTCATTGAGAGTTCCTCTACGAGCGCCGAAGGAATCGATGGCTCTCCCCATCGCAAGTAGCGAGATCTGTATCGAGGGAACTCTCGCCCCCAATCGGAGTTTCATCGGTAACGGCATCTTGTCGCATGCCGGCCCGGTCGGCCGTCATGGCCAGATCAGAAGGTTTCCCCCCAATCAGAGTATGAAGTTCAGAACCCTAGAGTTCTTGGTTGATTCACGGGGAACACACGTTCCAATGCAACCTTCAACCTTCGAAGAAAACCTATAAGTCCAGATGCTTTGACGTCCAAGACATCAGGTCCCATGGTGGAATGGAACATGGATCCGCTTTGGCGTAACTCTAGAACCGTCACACCGCTTGATGAATCCACTCGTATCAGCGACACGCATCCTGCCATTGCCTAGTTCTCAAACGATTTGTTCAATCGGATCAAAGCTATGTGTATATCGGATGACCCGATGACAGAGAGACTCATGTCCTCCGATCACTCACTTTGTCAGTACCATCGAGTGTCCGGCCGCATATTCTTCCCGACTGCCGGAATTAAAAACCGTCTATACTCCAATCCTCGATCTCCAAGACCCCGTCGGTGAATCAGAGGTGGGGAATCGCTTTAAAGCTGGACCGTTACCGGTCCAGGATCCATCGCACGATTCGGAAATTGCAATTCCGAACACTCGTTGTGACAGGGAACCAAATTTTTCCCACCCACCGCCCAAGACGATTATCCAAGTACCACGCCAAAGCCCATGTCTTCGGACTTCTAGGATATCAAGCAAATACAAGGAGAATCAGTCCACCACTTTTGGGCAAGACTCCTACTTGCTAGGAGCAGACTGAAAGGTCTTAGTGACCAAGATGTAATGGCAATTTTCATTCGCAATTGCCATGATAAAGGGATTCTTAACGCCCTGGCCCACCGATGCATAAGCGACTTTTTGGAGTTATCCGAATTGGTACAGAAGTAATGTGCCATGGAGAGTGTCTGGAAATTCGAGCGGTTGTTCTCGGAACCAATTTTCTCCGAGCACCCTAGAGGAGCTTGGAAAAAGAGGATACCTCCAAATCGGCCTGCCAGGTATGAACCCGTCGAAAAAAGAAACAAGTCCCTTTCTGGGACCGCCACCGTCCTCGACCGACTTTTGGATAAACCTTGGCCCATTCATTCTGTGTTGTTAAATAGAAACCCTACACATAGCCTTCGAGCTTGCTGGGTTGTCAGGCAAGTCGCAAAAAGGGTCGAGGCCATCCTCGACACACCTCCGTCGAACATGCGCTCTCCCTCGCCACCCGGATTTAATGACGAAGTCCTGACAGTCTATGAGATCTTCCCCTTGAGGAGCAGGCATAAAAGAGCTCTTAGGGAGCACGAGCAAGTTTACCACGTGGAAGCTACTAGCCCATGGGCAGACGTTCCAATTACTTTCGGAGACACTGACCAGCCACCCATCCTTCCCGTCCATTCACCAGCCGCTTTAGTCTTGAATCCCAACATTAATGGATACAGGCTACATAAAATGCTAATGGACGGCGGCAGTGGTCTTAACCTCATATACGAGGCCACTTTGGAAAAAATGCAGTTCGACCGATCCCACATCGAACATAGCAACACAACCTTCCGGGGAATTATCCCAGGGAAAGAGGCACGTTGTTCCGGATGTATCATCCTGGACGTTGTGTTTGGCACGCCCGAAAACTACCGATATGAAGAACTTCTCTTCCACATCGTCCCCTTCCCAAGTGGCTATCACGTCCTATTGGGACGCGATGCCTTTACAAAGTTCCAGGCTATACCCCATTATGGGTACATGAAACTCAAAATGCCAGGACCAAATGGAGTGATCACGACCGCTAGTGATCCGAATATAGCCCTTCGGGCCAAAAACAAAATGGCAGCGCTCGCCCTCGATGCATTAGCGGAAACTTTCACCGCTGAAGAGTTGACCGCTCTACAGTCAACAGTTAATAGGGACGATGTGATCCTTAGCAAAAGGCCCAAGTCCACGTCCTTTAAACCCGCAAAGGAAATCATCAAATTTCAGGTGCATCCAACGGACCCCAATAAAACATCATCCATCGGAACCCAGCTCGATCCCCTTATGGACGAAGCACTATGGAATTTCCTCCACGAAAATATAGATGTTTTCACTTGGCATCCTTCCGATGTGCCTGGAATCCCACGTCGGCTCGCCGAACACAGTTTGAACATTATTCCATGCTTTAAGCCAGTGAAACAGACCCTGCCCAGCTTCTCCGAGCCCAAATGGCAATCCATGGATGAAGAATTAGCCAAATTGCTCGAGGCCAGATTTATTCGGGATATTAAACACCCAGAATGGCTAGCAAACCTGGTGATGGTACCTAAGAAAGACAAGTCATGGCGGCTGTGTGTCGATTTCAAAGACCTCAACAAAGCATGCCCCAAGGACCCTTTCCCCTTACCACGCATAGACCAGATCATTGATGCCACAGCCGGACATGATTTGTTGTGTTTCCTCGACGCTTACTCTGGATACCATCAAATTAAAATGAAGGAATCTGATCAAGCAGATACTGCATTCATCACCCCCTACTGGCCATTTTGCTTCAACATGATGCCCTTCGGGCTAAAAAACGTCGGCGCCACATACCAACGCATGATCCAAACCTGCCTCGCGACATAGGTCAGAAAGACTGTCAAGGCATACATGGATTATGTGGTAATCAAAACCAAACACGTCGACCAGTTCATCGACGACTTACGTCAAACTTTTGCTAATCTCTGCGGATATGATATACGGATCAATCCGGAAAAATGTGTATTCGGAGTTTCCTCTGGTAAGCTGCTTGGATTCATCGTCTCCCATAGAGTAATAGAGGCAAATCCAGCTAAAGTCCATGCTCTATCAGAACTGGCAATCCCCACAGATCTAAAGCATGTCCAAAGGCTAGCCGGGTGCATAGCAGCGTTAAGCCACTTTATCTCCCGCCTCGGATAAAAAGCTTTGCCGCTCTATAAGCTGCTGAAACGGACCAACAATTTCGAATGGACCGATGAAGCAGCGGCTGCGTTGGAAGAAATCAAGACACTACTGGCAACCAACCCCATACTCACAGCACCAGACGCCAGTGAGCCCATGTTGTTATACATATCGGCCACCAACAAAGTCGTCAGTGCGGTGCTCTCTGTTGAACGAGATGAGGAGGGACATAAATTCCGGTCTTAGAAGCTGGTATATTAAGTGTCAGAAAGTGCTAACGCAGTGCAAGGCCAAATACCCACATTATCAAAAAATAGCCTATACAATATTCATGGCATCGAGGAAACTTAGACACTACTTCCAGGAGTGTGCGGTAATGGTGGCATCGGAAGTCCCCCTGAATGATATAATCAACAACAGGGACGCCACCGGTCTCATAGCCAAATGGGCCATTGAGCTCCTTCCCTTTGAAATAACCTACAAGCCACGTTGTGCCATTAAATCTCAGGTACTGGCGGACTTCTTAGATGAATGGACAGAGGCTGGGATCCCCAAGGAGTATAGCGCATACTCCCATTGGACAATGTACTTTAATGGATCCAAGACCTTGGCTGGTGTGGGGGTTGGAGTTATCCTCACATCCCCATAGGCGACAACGTAAGATACGTGTTGCAAATCATGTATGCCGACTCCAACAATGCCGCCGAATATGAAGCTCTTCTTCATGGTCTTTGGATGGCGGTGTCAATGGGCATACGACGGATAGAGGTACGGGAGACTCAAACCTGGCCATATCCCAAATTAACGGCGAGTTCGACGCCAAAAACCCGAAGATGGCGGCATATAGAAACGTTGTCCTCAAGATATCTTCTCAGTTCGAGGGGTTGGAATTACACCATGTTGTTCGAGACAACAACCAAGCTGCCGATGTACTGGCCTGTATGGGAGGCAAGCGTGATCCCGTCCCGAGAAACACCTTCCTGGAGCAGCTTTTCAAGCCCTCTGTAGTGTGGCAGGACGACAATAATGGTCGGTCTGAATACGGTGGACGAAGTTGTTACCCCTATAAACGAGCCACATGATGGCATTATCAGCGGCTCAACGGTGAATGAGACGCCCTTAGCTCATGAGGTAATGGCAATAACTGCGCCATGGACAGAGCCCTTCTTCGCTTACCTTCTTCACAAGGAATTCCCCGACGATCAAACTGAGGCGCGATGCATAGTTCGGCGATCCAAGGCCTACAAAGTACACGAGGGTGAGTTATACAAGAAAAGCACCACCGGAGTATTATAGAGGTGCATATCCGAGGAAGAAGGACGGGAGCTCCTCGCCAAAATCCATGCAGGCCTGGGCGGGCATCATGCCGTGGCAACATCCCTTGTCGGTAAGGCCTTCCAAGACGGTTTCTTTTGGCCTACAGCTCGGACGGATGCCCGGTCACTTGTTCAACATTGCCTTGGGTGCCAACTCTTCACAAATCAAAGTCACATGCCCCTAGAGCTCTTCGAACTATTCTGATCACTTGACCTTTTGCGGTCTGGGGGCTAGAAATGGTTGAATCCCTTAAAGGGGGAACTAAGAAAAATAAATACCTACTGGTCATGGTTGACAAGTTCACCAAATGTATAGAAGCAAAGCCTGTTAAATCGGCTAAATCCGGACCAGTGATTGACTTTATATCTAGCATAGTACACTGTTACGGTGTCCCGCATAGTATAATAACGGATAATGGATCCAACTTCACAGCCCAAGAGGTCAAGGACTACTGCACAAAAATGGGCATAAAGCTTGATTACGCATTGGTCTATCATCCATAGACCAATGGACAGGTCGAGCGAGCAAACGATCTCATTATGAGCGGCATCAAGCCACGTTTCGTCCGATCTCTTCACGAGTCCAACTGTCATTGGGTGGAGGAACTCGACAACATTCTATGGGGCCTACGTACCACCTCGAATAGATCAACGGGTTACACACTGTTTTTTATGGTCTATGGGGCAGAGGCAGTTCTTCCCTGCGATATTATCCACGACGCACCAAGAGTGCGCATGTATGAGGAAAAGGAGGACGAGTTGGATCGACAAAATGACTTAGACGCCTTGGAGGGGGAGCGGGACATAGCTCTGGCTCAATCCACTCTTTATCAACACCAAGCTCGGCGGTACCAAAGTAGGGAGGTCAGGGAAAAAGCATACAACATAGGAGAACTCGTCCTACGGCTCCCGGAGAAACAGAAGCACAAACTCAACCCCAAATGGGAGGGTCCTTTCATCATCGATGAAGTGCTCGTGGGAGGGGCCTATCGTTTGCTGAGTCCATCTGATAACCACCTTGAACCAAACCCATGGAATGCAACTTGTCTTCGGTGCTTCTACGGATAAACCGGTGTCGTCTAAACTCCCCTGCATCTTTTCCTTTTTGTTATTTTTTGCCTTTTTTCCTTTTCCCTTCCCACTTTGCTGTTCGATAGGGACAATTTCTTTTCCTACCCTATGTTCGGCTGGGACAATCTTCTACTACAGATGATCGGCATACACCATAAAGTGTTAAATCCAAACACAGCGTGTGGGGGCTTCTTTCAATATCCCAAATTTTATTTGCTCGTACTTACCGGGCGCGCATGTTTCTTTTGTCATGTTCTAGCCATCATATGCATCAATTCGAACTAAGACTTTGCCAAGCTGGGTTGCCTCACTCCTATGATTACTCTTTACGTTCCCGATTGTTCGGCTAGAGAGTAAAGGGAGCACCTCTGGATTGTTACGACCGGGTCATCCGGACACGTACCTTAGACGGATGAAGCCGAAAGCTAGCTATCTTACGTAGACAATTGGTCGGCTATGACGGAAACACCTCATCGGCTCTGGTAGCTATTACCGTTGTTTGGGTCTTTTCTTCCCAAAGAACAATTAGCCGCATACTGCAAGTATGCGGATTTCTATCTACGCTCTTCGTAGAACCCCGGCGAAAGGTATCGATAGAGGTACTATTTTGATCGGAAGATGTTTCTTACACTATGTCATAATATAACATATCTTTCTGTGTGTTTTCTGTCTGTTTGCACCACATGGCCGGATTGCCTGGTTCCCCGAATACAGTTCACTCTTTTGCGAGGGAATAATAAGGAGGAACACTCCCAAGCTCTTCACACGTGAGGGAGAAGCCGATGGTCGGTTAAGACAAAGTTTACAACACGGATTGTTTATACACATGTACATATAAATTACATGTGCGGTTGATGATCGAGATCATCAATTATTGTGTTGAGGGGGCAGTCTTCTTGCAAAAGACGGGCGGCTAGCATCACCTGGTCATATACCAAGTAGAGTGGCACTTCTTTTCCATCTGATCCCACAGGACCAACCTGCGCCATATGCTCGGGGTTAAGTCCGGTGAAACTGGTCCTGACCATTTCCCACACCTCTCGTGCTCCCTCGCGGTAGGCCGAAGTCTTCCACAGCTCGAACCTATCCCGATCCCCCTAGATCAATCCATAAGTGCGGCTAGCCCTTCAGGTGGCTGTTCGGTGGGCCATAGTGCCTTCACCATCCCTTTCATTTCTTTTTGTGTGCGCTTCTAGAGAGAGGTCAGCTCTTTCAATAGGTCCCCTTGGTATGATTCAATCTCCTCTTCAGGATGCCTGGACAGGAGACCTGCACATAAGATAACAGCGCGGTTACTATCATTCCCTAGATCGGAAATATTTACTGATAGCGGAATCTTACTTACCGAATACACCCCTCTGAAGCTTTTGATTCTCTTCTTGAGCTTGGGCCATTTGAGCCTTTAAACTCTTTATTTCTTCGGCCTATTTTTGTATAACCAGGCAGCCAGCCTGATGCTGGGACTCCGCATACCTTTGAGAATCCCAGGCTTCTTCCTGTCGCCTTTCCATATGTCCTATTGATTCGGCTGCTACACAGAATCCATATTTCAGGCACGATGATATAAAAATATTAGCGGTAAGAGCATACTCACCATGAGCCTCTCGCGTGAAGCTCTTCACTTGTTCTAGTTTGGCCTTCACGGATTGTACTATCGTGCGGCTCTCCTCGACTTCCTTGTCCAATTGCTTGGACTATTGCTTTGAGGCCTACGTTAACAGTCAAACAGTGAGGAGATCCTTAACTCGTTTGTTCTAAAACAAATTAAGGCTCGGGGCCTACTAGGGTTACACAAGTATTCGGATTCTATAAAATCCGATCACTACATGTATGCTAGTTGTTATCAGCTTCATAGCTTCGCCGAATCCAGCTCGGGCGGCTCCGAGGTGGGCATCCACCGAGCATAGGACGCCGAACTCCTAGTCGGAGAAAATTGGGTGCCGCATGGCCTCCAATCGGTGCTGATGATGGATGGAACTCTCCACCTCCGATTTGGTGACAGATACTCCATCACCAGATTCGGCGGGCGCCGGATTGGCCATGGGTGGCTTCTGTAGCAGAAGTCGCATGGGTCGTGGCCCGGGAGCTTTGGGCGTCTCTAGACACTCGGGTAGCCCCTTCGGTAGGAGAGGATTGAGTGTTTCGCCTAGATATTTCAATGAAACGAGTTGTAATGAGACTCTACTGACTACAACGATAAAGCGAATAACCGAACAATGTACCTTCGGGATGAGCGGACAGGTGGATTCGTCCCCATGTCCGGCTCCCTCGCAGGGTCCCGGTTGGCCTCGGATTCGGCCACAACTTCAGCTGCCGGCGCATGGCACGCGGATCGGCGATGCTTGGGGTCGGGACCGACACGTCCGGGGCGCTCTTGGTAGCGGCCCTCTTGCGGGAGGATCTTTTCTTCTTGCCCGCAGCAAGGATGGAGCATGACTGAGGGTAATCAATTATGATAGCCACCAGGGTGTGGACGATGCTGTCCTAGAAATAGACTCCATTTTCAAAGTCAAGGAGAAGATCCGGGTCCTCGTTGAAACTCGGATCGTTGTCATGTGAATGTTCTTGGGCTGAGGAGCCGGACAGTTGACTGTCTCAACAAAACTCCTCCATTCCTGTTCACCCCAAGACCTTGGTCAAATAGAGTGTGGAATGGAACCCCGAACTATTTTATGATTGAAAAAGAACAGCTTACTTGTTTGATGGGATTGTGGGCCGAATACCCTTCCTTGGTTGACCGCCGAATGAAGTCTTCTTGCTCTCCTCTATACATGTCGGCAAGTGTGGCGGCAAACGCCGTTGTGTTGGCGGGACCTAGTTTTCGGGAGCACGTGGCATTTGTTGTCCTATTGTACTGCCATAAGGGGTGTACCCTCTGTTGGAGGGGCTGCACACACCGGGAGATAGCGGCAGCCATGACATCAATCATGGTCAGTTGGTGGTGGACAAGCATCCACACCTGTGCGGCCAAGTGTCGCACTTCGGTGCTTTCCTCCTGAGACGAGCTCTTGGGTCGCCAGTTGTACCTCTTGTTTGGGAGGATGTTGGAGTATTCGGGAAGACCTGTCCGAGTTGGCTCGAACAGGGGGGCATCTTCAATATAGAACCACTTCGAGGTCCATTCTTCGGATTTCCTTGGTGTGCTTGCCGGATACCCCGTCCCAGCTATGCGGCATACTTTGGCCCCACCGACCTCTAAGATTGCCTTGTCTCGAGTTTGGGGGATGAGGCAGAAGTATTTCCTCCACATATCGAAATGTGCTTCGCACCCTAAGAACATCTCGCAGAGGGCGACGAAGCCCGAGATGTGTAAAATTGACCCCTGGGTGAATGGTGGAGTTCGACTCCGTAGAAGTCCGGTAATCCCCTCCGAAACGGATGGATTGGAAACCCAAGGCCTCGGAGGAGGAAGGGGACAAAGCCAACGCGATCCCCCTTGTTTTGATTGGGGAAGCGCTCGTCAAAAACCTTGTCACCATAAGATAGTAGACCTGCGCTGGTTGCCGCCAGATCTGATGATGGAAGATATCCTTGGGTCTCCAGATTACGGAGCCACAAAAGTGTGACGAAACAACTAGTCCAGTCCCCTGGGCGCTGGACGTAGGGACGTGCGGAGGAGCTGGGAGTGTTAGCCATGTTTTGAGTGGAGCTTCCTCTAGGAGTTTCTTTCGACAAGAGGGAAGAAGAAGATGTGGTCTAAACCACGATTTTGTTTGGTTAAATGGGTTGGTGCCTCTATTGTGGAGGGGTAAGATTGTAAAAATCACTGGCCACTCGCCTCCCCATGACGTGCAAAAGTCGAGGAACTTGTGCAGTTAATATAATAACCCTGCGTGCGCGACGCCTAGGATCTTACCAAAGACTGGTCGGTTGCCTAACGAAGAAGGAGGAGGGGACTCGCCTTGCAAGCCGAAGACGACGACATAAGGAGATCGACCGAATATATATTAGCGTTGAAGGCTAGTCCGGGGGCTACTACGAGAGTCCTGGACTAGGGGGTCCTCGGATAGCCGGCCTACTGTTCATGGGCCGGACTGTATGGGCCGCAAGGAGGACATCGGATGATCGAAGACCACCTGCGCCAGATGGAAGCTTCGAGGAGTCATGACATATTATCCAAGTTATTAGTTGTAGTTAGGCATGTTATCTCTTTGGCATGTAACCGACCATGTGTAAGCCTAGGACACCCTAGGCATCTATATATGCCGAAGGATTTTAGGGAATAGGGAGAACAACTCGTCTAGGGTTATCTATACAATCTCGAGGTGGATCAACTCTGTAACCCCTATAATCATCAATAGGAGGGCCCGAACCTGGGTAATTTCGTGTCCCCTTCATCTCCTGTTACCGTCGATCCTAGTCTCACAGTTCGGGACCCCCTACCCGACATCCGCCGGTTTTCACACCGACACCTGGGTTTATTTTCCATCATATATTTTAAGATCTATACTTTCTGCAATTTATTCATCTTTTACTTTCCGCACTTGTTTACATCTATCCCTTTCAGATCTAATCCTTGCAAATAATCATGAAGGGATTGGCAACCCCTTTATAGCATTGGGTGCAAGAGTTTGATTGTTTGTGTAGGTGCATCCATTGGTTACTCGCTTGTTCCTCCTACTGGATTGATACCTTGGTTCTCAACAACTAAGGGAAATAGTTATCTACTTTGCTTCGTCACCCTTTCCTCTTCAAGGGAAAACCAACGCTTGCTCAAGAGGTAGCAAGAAGGATTTCTGGCACCGTTACCGGGGACGATACATAGCAAGTCAAGACAAGATCTCTCCCATCAACTTGCCAATTTATGGCACCGTTGCCTGGGAGGATACACATAAAGCCTACCAAGTGCCCATCACAAAATCATCTCTTGCATTTACATTATTTGCCATTTTCCTCTCGTTTTCCTCTCCCCCACTTCTAAAACGATTTTCAAAAAATACCAAAAATATTTTTCATTTTATTTGCCCTCATTTCGTTCAACTTCCCGTTTTCTATGTTTGCTTGTGTTGCCTTGTGACTTCTATTTGCTTGCATCCTCGCTTGCTAAAAATCTACTAATATGGATCCTCATCCACTTGCTAATCTTTTCAAAAGACCAAATTATGATGAACTAATTGCTAGTGAGTTGAGTGCACTTGATTATCTCTATGAAGTTTTTCTTGAAAATCATGAAAATTTTGATGAAGTGTTGAAAGAAGAAAATTATATAGTGATTCATGATATCTCCTTGATTTAAAAGCATGATTTCCATGTTGTTAGTATGAATTCTCTGAATATCAATGATTCTAATGATATGCAAAACCACAAGCTTGGGGATGCTATGCTTGATGAAGATGATATTTTTTTTGTTCCCCAAGTTTTGGTGATGACACGTATGCTATGGTTGATCATGAAAAGAATGCTTTGTGTGATAGTTACATTGTTAAAAATTCCTTCATGATTCTACTGAAATTTATTATGAGGGAGCAACATATGCTTGTAGTAATTGCAATAATATCAAGTGTCCTCTCTATGTGTTCAAGGTTTTGAAGTTATGCTTGTTTTGCCTTCCTATGCTAGTTGATTCTTGCTCCCATAAATTGTTTCCTCACAAAATCCCTATTAATAGGAATTGGGTTATAATTAAATATGTTTTTCATGATATTCGTGATGCTCTTTTGCATATCTCAATTACTACTTTTTATGTGAGCATCATTGAAATCGTTATGCCTAGCTAGGGGCATTAAACAATAACGCTTGTTGGGAGGCAACCCAATTTTATTTTGGTGTTATATTTTTTTCTTATGCTTTTACATGTTTCCCACATTATTAGTTCTGTAGAAATTATGTTTTGGTATTTTAATTAGTGTATGAGCCAAGTAAAACCTTTGGGATGATATATGGTAGTTGTTGATTTGATCTTGCTGAAAAGCAGAAACTTTTGCGCTCAGCCCAGGAATTTTCTAATTTTTTCAGAGCTTCGAATTGATCTGAGATTTTTACACATGATTGATATATAAGTTTATCAGGTTTTACTAATTTTTCATAATTGTTTGAGTTACATAAGTATGCAAAGTTTTAGATTGCTACAGACTGTTCTATTTTTGATAGATTCTGTTTTCTTTGAGTTGTTTGCCTATTTTGATGAATCTATGGGTTGTCTCATGTGGTATGAACCATGGACAAGTTATATTACAGTAGGTATAACACCAATATAAATAAATAATGAGTTCACAACAGTACCTAAAGTGGTGATTTATTTTCTTATACTAATGGATCTCACGAGTTTTTTGTTAAGTTTTGTGTTGTGAAGTTTTCAAGTTTTGGGTAAAGATTTGATGGACTATGGAATAAGGAGTGGAAACAGCCTAAGCTTGGGGATGACCAAGGCACCCCAAGTCATATTCAAGGATGCCAAAGAGCCTAAGCTTGGGGATGCCCCGGAAGGCATCCCCTCTTTCGTCTTCAATCCATCGGTAAATTTACTTGAGGCTATATTTTTATTCACCACATGATATGTGTTTTGCTTGGAGCGTCTTGTATGATATGAGTCTTTGCTTGTTAGTTTGCCTCATTCATCCTTGATGAACACATCTTTTGAGAGAGACACGCTGAATCGTGAATTTATTAGAATACTCTATGTGCTTCACTTATATCTTTTGAGTTGGGAAAATTTGCTCTATGTGCTTCATTTATATCTTTTAGAGCACAGTGGTGTTTGCGTTTTATAGAAATACATGAACTCTCGTACTTCACTTATATTATTTTGGTAGTTGCTAAAACAGCATGGTAATTGGTCTAGGTTATGATTTTAGTCCAAATATGATAGGCATCCAAAAGGGATATAATAAAAACTTCCATATTAAGTGCATTGAGTATTTATGAGAAGTTTGATTCCTTGCATAAAGTTTTGAGATATAGAGTTGGTAATGTTAAGATACATGTTAGGAACTAAATTATGATTTGGTAAAAATACTTGTGTAAAGGTTTGTGATTCCCGTAGCATGCACGTATGGTGAACCGCTATGCAAGGAAGTCGGAGCATGACTTGTTTGTAGATTGTCGGCCTTTGTGTGAGGGTCGGGGGCGCGCAATGGTTAACTTCTACCAACCTCCCCCCTAGGAGAATGTGTTTAATGTTTTTTGTTCAATGAATAATAGACTTTTTCAATAAGTATGTGATCTCTTTATGAGTAATGTTGAGTCCATGTATTATACGCACTCTCACCCTTCCACTTTTGCTAGCCTATCTATCACCGCACAACTGTCGCCGGTATACCATACACCTTCCTCAAAACAGCCACCATATACCTTCCTCAAAACAGACACTATATATCTTTCCTCAAAACAGCCACCATACCTACCTATTATGGCATTTCCATAGCCATTCAGAGATATATTGCCATGCAACTTCCACCGTTTCATTTTATGACATGCACCATCACTTCCATATTGCATATAGAGTCATATCTTGTCATAGGTATCGAGTTGTAATTTTCTTTTGAGTTGTAAGTAAATAAAAGTGTGATGATCGTCATTAATAGAGCATGTCCCATGTGAGGAAAGGATGATGGAAGCTATGATTCCCTCACAAGTGGGGATGAGATTCCGGACTTTATGAAAAAATAAAAGAGACCAACGAAGCCCAAATAAAAAAATGAATAAAAGAGGCCTTAGATGCCCACATAAAAAATAAAAAATAAGAGAAAATAGAGAAGGGACATTGCTACTACCTATTTCCACACTTGTGCTTCAATGTAGAACCATGATCTTCATAATAGAGAGTCTCCTATTTTGTCACTTTCATATAGCAAGTGGAATTTTTTCTTCATGATGCACGTCCACTTAGTTTCCTTTTGAGCTTTCATACACCTATAGCTCTAGTGCATCCGTTGCATGGCAATCCCTACTCACTCACATTGATATCTATTGATGGGCATATCCATAGCCCGTTGATACGCCTAGTTGATGTGAGACTATCTTCTCCCTTTCCTTGACAATGTCCACCACATTCTATTCCACCTATAGTGCTATATCCATGGCTCACACTCATGTATTGCATGAGAGTTGAAAAGGTTTGAGAAAATAAAGATGTGAAAACAATTGCTTGACTTTTCATCAGGGTTGTGCATCATATAAATACTTTGTGTGGGGAAGATGGAGCATAGCCACACCATATGATATTGTAGGGATAGCTTTCTTTTGCCATTATATTTTGAAGAGATACAATTGCTTTGCTAATGCTTGAAATGTTATTGTTTTTATATCAATATTAAGCTTTTGTTTTTAGTCTTATGGATCTGAATATTCATGCCACAATAAAGAATATTACATCGATAAATATGTTAGGTAGCACTCCACATCAAAAATTCTGTTTTTACCATTTACCTACTCGAGGACGAGCAGGAATTAAGCTTGGGGGTGCTGATACGTCTCCAATGTATCTATAATTTTTTATGATGGCATGCTATTACATTACCTATTTTGGATGTTTTATATGCATTAATATGCTATTTTATATTATTTTTGGGACTAACCTATTAATCTAGAGCCAAGTGCCACTTTCTGTTTTTTCCTTGTTTTTGAGTTTTGTAGATATGGAATATTAAACAGAGTCCAAACAGAATAAAACCTTCAGAAGGAATTTTTCTGGAAGGAAACAAATCATCCAAGATTGGAGTGCACGCCAGGGGACGTGCCAGGAGGCCACAAGCCTGCTAGCCCCCCCCCCCCCCCCGGCCGCGCCTAGCGAGCTTGTCGTCTCCTGGCAGGTCTCCTAACCCTATTCTCTGGCCTATAAATACCCAAATATTCCCCCAACATCGAAGAGATCCACGAAAATACTTTTCTGCTGCTGGAAGCCTCTGTTCTCGAGAGATCTAATCTTGGAGCCTTTTCCGGTGATCTGCCGAAGGGGTTTCGATCACGGAGGGCATCCACATCAACTCCATTACACCTCCGATGATGCATGGGTAGTCCACCATAGAACTACGGGTCCATAGCTAGTAGCTAGATGGCTTCTTCTCTCTATTTGATCTTCAATACCATGTTCTTCATGATCTTCATGGAGATCTATCCGATGTAATCCTCTTTTCTGGTGTGTTTGTCAAGATCCGATGAATTGTGAGTTTATGTTCAGATTATCCATGTTCATATCCTTGCAAGTCTCTTCGAGTTATTGGTTTGGTTTGGCCAACTAGATTGGTAATTCTTGAAATGGGAGAAGTGCTTGGTTTTGGGTTCAATCTTGTGGTGTCCTCACCCAGTGACATAGTAGGGGTAGCGAGGCACGTATTTTATTGTTGCCATCAAGGGTAACAAGATGGGGTTTTCATCATATTGCTTGAGTTTATCCCTCTACATCATGTCATCCCACTTTATGCGTTACTTTGTTCTTCATGAACTTAATACTCTAGATGCAGGCATGAGTCGGTCGATGTGTGGAGTAATAGTAGTAGATGCAGAATCATTTCGATCTACTTGATACGGATGTGATGCCTATATGCATGATCATTTCCTTGGATAAATACATGATTATTCGCTTTTCTATCAATTGCTTGATAGTAATTCTTTTACCCACCATGATATTTGCCTTCAAGAGAGAAGCCTCTAGTGAAACCTATGGCCCCCGAGTTTATTTTCCATCATATATTTTCAGATCTGTACTTGTTGCAATTTATTTATGTTTTACTTTCCGCACTCGTTTACATCTATCTCTTTCAGATCTAATCCTTGCAAATAACCGTGAAGGGATTGACAACCCCTTTATAGCGTTGGGTGCAAGAGTTTGATTGTTTGTGTAGGTGCATCCATTGGTGACTTGCATTTTCCTCCTACTGGATTGATACCTTGGTTCTCAACAACTGAGGGAAATACTTATCTACTTCGCTGCATCACCCTTTCCTCTTCAAGGGAAAACCAACGCATGCTCAAAAGATAGTAGGAGTCCTGGTTTAAGGGGTCCTCGGGAGGCTAACCTGTTTCTCATGGGCTGGACTATGTGGGCCATTTACCGAGCATTGGATTGACCAAAGGCTCTGTCGCCAGGAAGGAAGCTTCGGGAATCGTGGCCTGTCCTCCAAGGTTGGAATAGTGGATAGGCATGTTTTTCCCTTTGATTTGTAACCGACCATGTGTTAACCCTAGGTACCCTCGGCGTCTATATAAGCCGGGGAGTTTTAGGTTGTAGAGAGGACAACTCATCTAGGTTTTAGCTATTCGATCTCGAGGTAGATCAACTCTGTAACCTTCATATCATCAATATAATCAAGCATGATGTAGGGTTTTACCTCCATAGGAGGGCCCAAACCTGGGTAAACACCGTCTCCTTCGTCCCCTGTTACCATCGATCCTAGTCTCACAGCTCGAGACCCCCTACCCGAGATCCGCCGGTTTTGACACCGACATTGGTGCTTTCAGTGAGAGTGTCGCTGTGATCACCAAAGGAGTTGATGGCTCGTGTTGTCATCAATGAAGAAGTCCGCAACATGGACACTTTTGTCCCCGGACAAATCTTCGTTTTCGGCAGCACTGTGCTGCACGCTGACCCGACTGGCCATCTTGGCCGGGTCGGGAGTTTTGCACATGATCAAGAGGTCAGATTCAGGAACCTAGAGCTCTCCGTAGACTCTCGAGCGGTCTTTCGCTAACCGGGCTGGTAGTCTTGCCTACCACGCCCGAAGACACCGAGGCTTTAACCTCGGATTCCTCTATCGATCCCGCCCACGAGATCCACCCCGGTGACAACCTGACTTTTAGTCCGGACCTGACCATAGCGCCAGATGCCCCGATACTTGTTCTTACCGAACACACCCCTTGCACAGACGCATCGGAGGTTAACTCCGAAAGCTCTGAGTAGGTTGACCCGATAGAGCTCTAGACACTCAATGAGGCCTTAGATCGGATCTTCTCGGTGAAATTACCGACGACCCAACCCTGATCCATATTGTAAGGGAATATTTCTCCTTAAGTGGTTTTGGTGATTTATGGCAATGCCTTTGCGGACTAATCGTGTGCGTTGAGCATTTCAGATATCTCATGTCTAGGCACAAGACGATTCAGTGCCCTCGGAGCCTATTGAAGATAGTTGTTCTCTACGTCTCCTTTCAGTGGATTTGAGTTGTAGGAAAGCCATATTATTAAGAGGGGGTCCGCTTCAGATACGTTTGGGTGGAATCAACACATACACATATATTCCATTGCACCACCTTTCCTTCGCTTCAATGGAGCTCCATCTCATTTTTCATTCCTGTCCAAAGTGAAAGCCTGTGGGGGTGTTTGCTTTCAGTGGCCAGCGGTAGTACCGCTCAAGGGAGCGGTAGTACCACAGGAGCCCGCGATAGTACCGCTCCGTAGAGCGGTGTTATCGTTGTCCCCTACCCTAGTACATACGCCTGCGTTAGTAGGTGCGGATGTAATTTTTTACATCCTCCCTCTTACGGTAGTACCATGATACATGTCCGGTACTACCGTGCCTGACTTTTTCGCAGATTCGCCCTCTATGGAGGTAGGCATCGAAGTAATTTTTTACTTTCGTGCATCTCCAGTGTGAGCCTTTGCCGACCATGCGGTAGTACCGCATGGGCTCGTGGTAGTACCGCTTCGGCGGTTCTACCGCTTGTTTCCTAGTGCAATCGGCCTGAGCCTGTTACTTCCATGCAAGCGGTAGTACCGCAAGCCCTTGCGGTAGTACCTGGCTTTTGCGGTAGTACCGCAACGCGTGGGGCTGAGGGTGAGGATAACAGTTGGATCTTGTCCTCCACTGTAAAAGTGAGGTCTTCTTCCTCAAGAAGCTTACCTCTTCCTTCCCAAACTCCATTGTTGCTCAAAGCTCCATTTTAGCCCGATCTCTCTCCCTAGCCAATCAAACTTGTTGATTTTCTACGGGTTGGTTGAGAAGGCCTCGATCTACACTTCCACCAAGAGAAATTTGATTCCCCCCAATAATCCCTTGCGGATCTTGTTACTCTTGGGTGTTTGAACACCCTAGATGATTGAGGTCACCTAGGAGCCACATTCCATTGTGGTGAAGCTTCGTGGTGTCGTTGGGAGCCTCCAATTCAGTTGTGGAGATTGCCCCAACCTTGTTTGTAAAGGTTCGGTCGCCGCCTTCAAGGGCACCAATAGTGGAATCACGACATCTCGCATTGTGTGAGGGCGTGAGTAGAATACGGTGGCCCTAGTGACTTCTTGGGGAGCATTGTGCCTCCACACTGCTCCAATGGAGATGTACTTCCTCACAAGGGAAGGAACTCCGATAAGACATCCTCGTCTCCACCGGCTCAACTTTTGGTTATCTTGTACCTTTACTTCTTGCAAGCTATTATTGTGTTGTATCCCTTGCTTGCTTGTGTACTTGTTGTGTTTAGCATCATATACGTTATTCATCTAGTTGCACATCTAGCCAACTTATTTGATGCTAAGCCTAAATTGTTAAGGAAAAGTTAAAAAGTGTTAGTTGCCTATTCACCCCCCCCCCTCCCTCTAGTCAACCATATCGATCCTTTCAATTGGTATTAGAGCCACGTCTCTTTATTAAGGGTTTCATCACCCGAAGAGTATGGCTGGCGTAGGGGGGCATGTGGGAGAACTTCCCGAGGCCATGGGAGTGAACACGGTCTCACGCAAGGATTTGAATGAGGCCTTGTCCTTACTCAAATCCTCCATGGCGACCGAGGTTCAATCCATGTTCAAAGATTTCCTTAATACTCTTAAAGTGTCTACCGATGCGGTGCAAGTGGTCAAGCCCACTAACTCGACATCGCCATGTCAACTCCGATAAGGAGGGGGCTAGTGCTGACAAGGATATTCATTCTCAAAGATTTAATGGGTTGGGGAGCTTTGCCTCAGTTCCCCCTCCCATGGTATATGAAGGACCCATGCACCCACCTCATATAGTTAATCTTGGTCCTCCTCCTAAACTTGTTAAGAATGATTTTGCTAACTGGGTTTCAGTATCAAGTCTCATTTAGATCACAGCTCAATTCATCTCATGAGAGTCATTGAAGAAGGATACTATCCTCATGATCCAGGCAATCTTACTCCAAGAGAACAAGCAGATAAATAGCTAAATTCTTCCGCCTTGTTCATACTCCAAGCTGCTATTCCTACTGAAGACCTACCTCACTTGTGGCCCTTCACTGTTGCTAAAGAGTGTTGGGAACACATCATCTCCATGTACAAGGGAAGTTCAAGCATTCAACGATCAAACTATGAAGTTGTCCTTGATTAGTCAAATGAGTTTGTGATGACAGAGGATGAGGAACCGCGTGAGCTCTATAGAAGGGTGATCGCTCTCGTTGTTTCCCTCAAGGATCATGGCAGCAAGCATGTGGATGATACTTAGGTCAAGCATAAGTTTCTGAAGGCCATCATGCCCTACAACAAGGCCATGTCCGCTGTCATCCGTCAAAGGTCGTACTTTCACACCTTGTCTTCCGGTGATGTGTTGGATGAATTTATTACAATGAACATCCTGAACACGACAGCTGACAATGCTCTCGCTCACGTTCAATGGTCAAAGAAGTCCTCTTCCAATCTTGCTTTGAAGGCCATGGTCAGTCAAGAGGAAGAAGAAGAAGAAGAAGAAGAAGAGGATTGCCCTGAGGACACCAAATATGCTTATCATGAGCACATGGCTCTTGCGTCCAGAAAATTTTGGGGCAACAAGAGAAACACAAGGCCCAACTTCTCCAAGAACAACTCACATGGGTCAAAGGGCAAGCAACGTGTGAGAACATGCTATAATTGTGGTAATGTGAGTCACTTTGTGGTGGATTTCCCATATGATAAGAGGGAAGACAATGCTGGCAAGCTCATTCGCAAAGATAATGCCAAGTCCTTCCCCAATAAAACCAACTTCATCAAGAAGGCCCCTCACAAAGTATTGGTGGCTCAAGAAGAGTATGCCTAGGATGGTGATGTTGATGACGAAGACACAAGTAGTAAAGGAATGGCAATGGCATCAGTGGCAATTGCTTCCTCTACCCCAACAAAGGTTTCACTCTTCGATGCCCCCAATGAGAACATCGTCGCAAGGTGCCTCATGGCTAAAGGTATCACTAAGGTAACCTCAAACGTCAAAACCTCAAACATTAAGACTTCTATTTCTTCCACTCTGTCTCTAGAATGTGTGGATGAACATGAGGAGGCGAAAGAGGAAAAAAATGAGTTTGACAAATTCATGTGTAAACTCAAGCGAGAGTCCAAGAAGCACTTCGTTGCTCTCTTGGAACAACTTGGTGAGGCTCATGACACTATTGAGTCTCAAGAAGAATTTCTTGAGGAGTTGAGAGGCCCTAGTCATGATTATGCTGACAAGATAGCAGATCTATCTATTGCTCTTGAGGAAGAGTGAGGTCTTCGTATGACTCTTGAGGAGTCACAGAATGATGACCTTGCTAAATTACTTAAAGATTATGATCATGCTATTGTGCTTAACCGTGTTCTCAAGTCTGAAAAGGTTGCACTTGGGGTTGACCATGATCAACTTAAGGATGAGCTTGACACACTTGACAATGCTCACAAGGCGTTGAAGTGTGCTCATGCCTCTCTTAAGGAGTCTCATAATCAACTCCAAGTGAAACTCGCTAAGGAGATTGTCACGTGTCCTCCTTTTGTTCTACTTGATAATGCATCTGCTACTAACTCGTGTTGTGAGCATGCACATCTTGTGGAGGAAAATGCTAAGCTAAAAGAGCAGCTTGAAAAGGGCTTGGTGACGTGTATCCAAGGTGATAAGATGCTCAATGACCTTTTGAGTAATCAGAAGGAAGTTGTGGCAAAATAAGGTGTGGGGTTTGCACCCAAAAACAACAAGAAGAAGAAGGTGAACACCAAGGAAGTTCCACCACTCAAGGAAACCTTTGTAAGAGCAGGAGAAGGTCCTCATGAGAAGAAGAAATACAAAGCTATACTTGGGAATGCCAATAAGGACAAGAACACCCACCCCAACAAGACCGGTGACTTTAACCCCTCTTATGTTTTGTGTCGTGCTAGTGATGGGCATGTTTATGCCAAATATGTTGGCTCTTCTTATGAGTACATTGAATGGTGTATTGGGGTTCCTAAGACCCTTGTTGCTAACATTAAAGGACCCATTAAAGAATGGGTACCTAAAACCAAACATTGATCTCTTGTAGGGGTTTGCTTCCGGAGGAACGTCATGGTTGCTCGATAGTGGAGCGACAAATCATATGACCGGAAGCAAGGACTTGGTGGTGGACGTTCATTGTGACACATCTATGGCCACCCAAGTCTCATTTGGTGATGATGCAATTTCAAAGGTATTGGGTCTTGGCAAGGTGATAATATCTCCGGAACTCTCCATAGAGAATGTTATGCTTGTTGAGACCCTCGCATACAATTTAATTTCTGTTCATCAACTCGCAACCATGGGTTTTAGTACCTTCTTTGATATTGACTCTGTGACCCTTTTGTGGAGTAAGACTCTTAAAGTAGCTTTTGTTGGGAATGTCAAGAACGGTCTCTATGTGGTGAACTTCTCGGAGCAACCCACTAAGACCGCGACTTGCTTAATGGCTAAAGTTGATGTGGGATGGATCTGGCATCGCCAGCTAGCCCATGTCAATATGAGATCTTTGCAAAGCCTCTCAAAGGGGATCACATTCTTGGATTAACAAATGTGAGTTTTGCCAAAGATCGTGCTTGCAGTGCTTGTATCGAAGGAAAGCTACATGAAAAGGCTCATCGTCCAACCACTACAATCTACTCAAAGAGGACCTTAGAGCTCCTTCACATGGATCTCTTCGGGCCTCCATCTTTTGACAGTATTGGTGGAATAAAATATTGCTTGGTGATTGTGCATGATTACTTGAGATATACTTGGGTATATTTATTCAAGAAGAAGAGTGAGACCCAACAGACCGTCATCGACTTTGCAAATGAAGTCCAACGTCAACATGATGCAAAGATTTTGAATATTTGGAAGCAACAATGGCACCGAGTTCAAGAATTACACCCTAAATGAGTTTCTCAGTGATGAAGGGATAAAGCTCCAATATTCCACACCTTACACCCCTCAACAAGATGGTGTTGCAGAGAGCAAGAACCGGAAGTTGATAGATGCGGCAAGAACCATGATGGCGGAGTTTAAATCTTCGTATAACTTTTGGGCCAAAGCCATCAACACAGCGTGTCATGCATAAAATCAGCTCTATCTCCGCAAAGGCTTGAACAAGACTCATGAGATTCTTACTGGCAACAAGCCCAACCTCAAATACTTTCGGGTGTTCAGTTGTAAGTGTTTCACTCTCAAGAAAGGTGCTAGTTTGTCTAAATTTGAATCTAGAGCCCATGAGGGCATATTTGTTGGTTATGCTGCAAACTCTCATGCTTATCGTGTCCTCAACAAGTCCATGGGACTCATTGAGGAGACGAGTAACATAGAGTTTGATGAAAATAATGGCTCCCAAGTGGAGCAAAGTGGTCTTTGTGATGTAGGTGATGAAATTCCTCCCCAAGCCATAAGAAAAATGGGTGTGGGATATTTCCTACCCGTTGAGGAACCCCTTGTGGACGAAGGAGAAGGACAATGTTCCACTCCAGTGGAACCATCACCGACGCAAGACCCACACGCTTCTGAAGAACAAAATGAAGGTCCTCCACCACATGCACAAGATCAAGGGCAAGATCAATCTCCTGATGATAGTGTTTCACCAAGTGATGCCCAAGATCGAGTTCCCGTCTCCGAGCACGCTCAAGATCAAGATCTTCTCCAAGAACAAGAGCAAGCTCACGAAGGCACTCAAGATCATGAAGATGATGACTCTCAGAATGTTGTCCCTCAACCTTCCATGGAGGAAATCTTAGAGAGACGAGCCGCCAAGAATGCAGCCAAGCTCAAAGTTAAACAACATCTGTTGGAGAACGTCTGCGGCAACTTGCAAAAAGGGGTAACCACTCGTAGACAATTAACAAACTTTTGTGAACATCACGCGTTTGTTTCTCGCATTGAGCCCCTTAAGGTTCAAGATACGCTCCAGGATATGGAGTGGGTTGAAGCTATGCACGATGAACTCAACAACTTTGAGCGCAACCAAGTGTGGCGATGGGTGCCAAGATCTAAGGAGAACCACAATGTTATTGGAACTAAATGGATATTCAAAAACAAGCAAGATGCAAACGGTATCGTCATTCGCAACAAGGCAAGACTGGTGGCACAAGGATACTGCCAAGTCGAGGGTATCGACTACCGTGAAACTTTTGCTCCTGTTGCTCGCCTTGAATCTTTTCGCATGTTGCTTGCATATGCCTCCCATCATAACTTTAAATTATATCAAATGGATGTCAAGAGTGCTTTTCTTAATGGTCCTATTAAGGAGTTGGTATATGTCAAGCAACCGTCGGGGTTCGAGGATCCCAAGTTCCCCAATCATGTATACGTTCTCGATAAGGATCTCTATGGCCTTAAGCAAGCCCCACGCGCGTGGTATGAGCACCTTACTGAGATGTTGCAAGACCATGGGTTTGAAATTGGGAAAATTGATCCCACTCTTTTTACAAAGAGGGTCAACGGGAACTTGTTCATATGCCAACTATATGTTGATGATATTATTTTTGGTTCTCCTAATAAAGTTTTCAATGAAGAATTTGCCACTTTGATGACAAACAAGTTTGAGATGTCTATGATGGGAGAGGTGAAGTTCTTCCTTGGTTTCGAAGTCAAGCAACAAAGTCAAGGTACCTTCATTAATCAAGCTAAATACACTCAAGACATGCTTAAGAGGTTCAAGATGGATGAGCTCAATCCTCCCAAGGCCAACACTCCCATGCCTCTCAAATGCCATCTTGACAGCGATCCCAATGGTAAAGCGGTGGATTAAAAGGTATATCGCTACATGATTGGATCCTTGCTTTACCTTTGTGCATCTAGACCGGATATCATGTTAAGTGTGGGTATTTGTGCACGATTTCAATCCATGCCTAAGGAGAGTCATCTTTTGATATTTGGATCATAACCCAAACTTTGGCTTATGGTATCCCAAGGGGGATTCATTTGATCTCGTTGGTTATACTGACTCAGATTGGGCGGGAGACCGTGTGGATAGAAAGTCCACTTCCGGAGGCTGCCAATTTCTTGGTCGGTCTTTGGTAAGTTTGTCTTCAAAGAAACAAAATTGTGTTTCTCTCTCGTCCACCGAGGACGAGTATGTAGCTACTGCCAATTGTTGTGCACAGATTCTTTGGATGAGGCAAACTTTAAAGGATTATGGTGTCCATTGTGACAAAGTGCCTCTTTACTGTGATAATGAAAGTGCCATTATTATCTCCAGCAATCCAGTTCAACATTGCAAGACAAAGCATATTGATATTCGTCGTCACTTTCTTCGGGAACACGTCAAGCGAGGAGACATCAATCTTATCCATCTGAGCACTAACGAACAACTTGCAGATACATTTACGAAGCCATTGGATGAAGGAAGATTTTGCGAGTTAAGGCATGAGCTAAATATCATTGATTCGAGCAATGTGGATTGACTTAGTACACACCTCACCACACTCATCATTATGTCTTGTCTAGGTGTAGGCATGGATTTAGGGGGAGTCTAGTTCTCTCAATGAACTATCCCTCCTCTTATTATGCATAAACTAATCAAAGTCTTTCACATTTCCCATTTTTGATGGTTACTGTGCTTCAAAAGACGAGTCTTGGTCATGGGCCCAAGGATAATTCTTCGCGGTGCCATACCCTTTGACTCAAACATAGGTGGCTCTAGGGCCACCACCCTCTCTTCATTCGAAGTAGTGGCTCACGATTTGGTCCTATTTTTTCTTTCTCCTCCATTGGATCATGCTTTTGTTTTGACCTACATCTTTGTCTTATCGTGTCTCTCAATTTGCACGAAAAAAACTTTCTTTATCTTCTGCTCTTTTCTCTCTGAAAACTTGCACTTTGTGGGCAGCATGGTACTACCGTGGCAATTCACGGTACTACCGCTGGAGTTGGACTGCCCCTGTGCTTCACAGGTGCACTCCTAGCACAGTACTACTGCCCCAAAACGCGAAAGTAAAAAATTACTTTCGCTCCCGGAGCGGTACTACCGCTTCTCGCGCAGAAGTACAAAATTACTTCCGCTCGTTGAGCGGTACTACTGCTATGACCGCGGTACTACCGTGTCGTCGAGTGGGCGTGGGGGTTAAGAGACGGCAGGGGGGTTTCAACCTCCCCCATACCCATTTTCTCTTCCCCTCACGTTTTCTCTCTCTCCTCCTCACAAACGGTGCCGGAGCACCTCGCCGGATCTCCGTCTCCGGCCACCCTCCTCTCATTCCCTCTGGTGGGATCATTCCCCACCTCGTCCTCTTGCTATGGACCTCGGTATTTCCCCAAACTCTTCTAGTTTTTCTTCTCTATTTTTGAATCTAGGTTTAGGGGAAATATGAGATGGTCTAGTGTTCTTTGATCCAATCTGTGCATGGGGAGATGGTTTGAGTGTGTTAGTGCAGTAGAAGTGCGTATTGATAGGATACAATGGGATAACTTTCGATCTACAGTAGTACTGATGTGGTTTTCCGATCTGTGTTCATGCGAAATCCGCCCCGTGCGGTACTACCGCACCTGGTGCGGTAGTACCGCTCATTGGGCGAAAGTAAAATTTTACTTCCGCTCCTGCCACGGTACTACAGCTCTCCGCGGTACTATCGTGTCTAGAGCGGTAGTAATTTTTTACTTCCGCTCACTGGGCGGCAGTAAAAACTTCCGCTCCCGCCATGGTACTACTACTCCCAGCGGTACTATTGCGTCTTGAGCGGTAGAATTTTTTTTTACTTCTGCATGAACCATCGATACTACCGCTCGATCCGGAGCTACCTCATTTTGTCCTATTCATTCTCACCTCTACATGGTTTTCGTGTCTGATTTCGTCTTTGCCTTACCTTTTTCGTTTGTCTCTTCTGTTTGCGTTGTGTGACATAGGTGGTAGCTCTGGTTCCGGCTCCGTTCCAAGACACTCCAACCCCTCTTGTGACACTAGCGCCAAGCGTCTTCGCAATCCCGATGCTTTTGAGGGATCCAATGCCCCACCACACCATTTCAAGAGGACCGCATCCAAGCTCAAGGAGCCTGTTGACAACTATGAGGACATGCCTCAAGCTGAGTTTTTGTCTTGACGGTTGATCGACCCCTATGTCAAACCAAGGGAACATTCCAGGGCCAATGAGTTGTTCTAGACCAAGCAGCAGTTTCTCATCCACATTGATGTGATCAAGGGCAAGAAGAATCTATATGTTCCTGTCCAATACATTGATATGGCTCATATGAGGAAGCATCTGACATACTTTGGTGAGGTTCTGAGCTTGGTGGAGCAGTTTGCTATCGGGGACATCATCTCGTTCCACCTTGACTTTGATCCTGAGATTGTGGGTGAGTTCTTTGCCTCTGTCCACTTCCACACTGATGAGCAGCGGACCATGACTTGGATGACCAATGGAGAGAGGTTGTCTGCCACCTGGAAGGACTTCATGGATCTATTGCATGTTCCTAATTCCGGGCTTGATGTGCCACTTGGACTGCACCCTCATGGCAACCCCCACCCAGCACATAAGGAGCAACTCATGCCATACTATATTCTGAAGACTTTACCCTCTGGTGAGCGAGTTTCTGTGCTCAACCCATTTCTTGATGTCATGCACTGGATCTTCCGCAACACTCTGTTTCCTCGCATGGGAGACATGGACAAGGTGCACTCCTATCTGGTGGATATGTTGCTACTATGTTAGAAAGGAAGAACTGGAGAACTTGACACCCTTGATGTGTCTCACATTATGTGGACCGAGCTTCGCACTACTGTGTTTCATCATAAGGTCCCCATTTATGGGCCCTACTTGTTCCTCCTGCTTCGTACTACTTGGGAGAAGACCCTTCTGGATGAGGACTTGCAGGAGCACTTGTTTCTTCATGAGCCCATTTGTCTGCGTATGAAGGACAAGTGGGCCAACACATTGCTCCTGCTCGTATGGAGGTTGATGAGGATGAGATCGAAGAGGAGGAAGATGATAGTTTTGAGTCCTATGTGCCACCGTATTTAAGCCATCTTGGTCCAAGAAGCTCTCTCACAAGATGAAGACCTTGTTCTGCATGCGATCAGGCTCACATTGCTCAGAAGGAGAGTCGCCAACGTGACAAGCGGATTCTGAGGAAGCTTGGCGAGGCCATCTCGAGTGGGTCTGAGAAGTACATCACTCCTGAGGCTACTTGGATGGCGAAGCAGCAGTTCCAGTGGACTAATTCAGATGCGGAGTCCATCCCAGATGCGTCAGAGGAGGAGCCAGATGACTGATCTTTCTGCATGGGAGCTACCACCTATGTGTTTGGTGTCCTCTCTGCCTTTTTGGTGTCTCGATGCCAAAGGGGGAGAGAGAGTAGGATTTGCGAGTATTTGCATTGTTTTTTCTTTGTCTCTTTGCTTTCATTGAACTTTGGTTTGTGTCGTTTGTGTGTGAAACTAGGAGACTTCCTCTATCATATGGTGTGAGACATATGCTATCACTCCTACCTTATTATTGTCCAGTACGATTCGTAGCTTGTGAGTCTGTCTCATATGTACCCTTATCTTCATGCTCATATGCTATGCCTTGTTTCCATACTTAGTTTTATTCATTCTGTTACAAGGATTGCATTGTTTATAAAATATAGGGGGAGTGTTGATCCTAGTGTGTGTGCCTTGTAGTCCAAAGCATAACTATAGAATGCACACATCTAGGGGGAGCTCGTCTATATTTTGTAGATCTTGGGTTTGCATATGCTCATTTTATATCTTTATGTGCAAATCATGTATTGTCATCAATCCACCAAAAAGAGGGAGATTGTAAGGGTATATTTCTCCTTAAGTGGTTTTGGTGATTGATGGCAATGCCTTTGTGGACTAATCATGTGCATTGAGCATTTCAGATATCTCATGTATAGGCACAAGACAATTCAGTGCCCCTCGAAGACTATCGAAGACGAATGTTCTCTACGTCTCCTTTCGGTGGATTTGAGTCATAGGAAAGCCGTACTATTAAGAGGGGGTCCGCTTCGGAAAGGTTTGGGTGGAATCAACACATACACATCTATTCCTTGCACCACCTTTCCATCGCTTCAATGGAGCTCCGGCTCGTTTTTCATTCCTGTGCAAAGTGAAAGCCTGCGGGGGTGTTTGCTTTCAGTGGCCAGCGGTAGTACCGCTCAAGGGAGCGGTAGTATCGCAGGAGCCCGCAGTAGTACCGCTCTGTAGAGCGGTAGTACCGTTGTCCCCTGCCCTGGTACATACACCTGCGGTAGTAGGCACGGATGTAATTTTTTACATCCGCCCTCTTACGGTAGTACCGTGATACACGTCCGGTACTACCGTGTCGGACTTTTCCGCCGATTCGACCTCTGCGGAGGTAGGCATGGAAGTAATTTTTTACTTTCGTGCATCTCTAGTGCCAGCCTCTGCCGACCATGGAGTAGTACCTTATGGGCTCGCGGTAGTACCACTCCGGCGGTTCTACCGCTTGTTTCCTAGTGCAATCAACCTGAGCCTGTTACTTCCGTGCAAGCGATAGTACCGCAAGTGGCAGATGTAGTACCGCAAGCCCTTGCAGTAGTACCGTGGCTTTTGCGGTAGTACCGCGACGCGCGGGGCTGAGCGTGAGGATAACGGTTGGATCTTGTCCTCCACTATAAAAGGGAGGTCTTCTTCCTCAAGAAGATTACCTCTTCCTTCCCAAACTCCATTGTTGCTTAAAGCTCCATTTTAGCCTGATCTCTCTCCCTAGCCAATCAAACTTGTTGATTTTCTAGGGACTGGTTGAGAAGGCCTCGATCTACACTTCCACCAAGAGAAATTTGATTCCCCCCAATAATCCCTTGCGGATCTTGTTACTCTTGGGTGTCTGGGCACCCTAGACGGTTGAGGTCACCTCAGAGCCACATTCCATTGTGGTGAAGCTTCGTGGTGTCGTTGGGAGCCTCTAATTCAGTTGTGCAGATTACCCCAACCTTGTTTGTAAAGGTTCGGTCGCCGCCTTCAAGGGCACCAATAGTGGAATCACGGCATCTCGCATTGTGTGAGGGCTTGAGGAGAATATGGTGTCCCTAGTGGCTTCTTGCGGAGCATTGTGCCTCCACACCGCTCGAACGGAGACGTACTTCCTCACAAGGGAAGGAACTCCGGTAACACATCCTCGTCTCCACTGGCACCACTTTTGGTTATCTTGTACCTTTACTTCTTGCAAGCTATTATTGTGTTGTATCCCTTGCTTGCTTGTGTAATTGTTGTGTTTAGCATCACATAGGTTATTCATCTAGTTGCACATCTAGCCAACTTATTTGATGCTAAGCCTAAATTGTTAAGGAAAAGTTAAAAAGTGTTAGTTGCCTATTCACCCCCCCCCCCTCTAGTCAACCATATCGATCTTTTCATATGCTCAGACTTGCCTTAAGGCAGGTCAGGAAGAATTCTTCATCCCACCCACCACCCACTTGATAGCCACTATTGAGGATTCAACTGACGTGTTGTACTACGCCTCCGAGGAGAATACATGTATGAGGAAGATTGCACCCCCACCCCCATTAACACTGGGCTATGGGCTGCCACCTCCATGTACGACGTCTACATGGTGGACACTCCAGCCGCTAAGGGCGACCACACACCTCAAAACGATGGCGACAAATTGGGTGAAGCACCGTCAAGGGGCCATAAGCCGCATAAATGATCAAAGAAAAAAAAGGGAAGAATAGCTATCGCTGGCACCGGGGACGGAGATACCCCGGAAGACCTCGGCGACCCCAATATCCCCGAACACCTGCTAGATGGTCAGGAGAGGCCGGAAGATCAGCGCAACCCCGATGATTTAAACCATTCCGAGGACGACAATTACCTTCCCTGTCGAGGAGGAGGACATCCCGGAAGCCGATGACTTCACCATCCCCAATAACCTTGAAGATCAGGAACAGTTCAGGCAACAGCTTATAGCCATGGCCCGCAACCTGAAGGCAAAATAATGGCAGCTTAAAGCTGAACAGGACAACCTCAACAATCGATGGACGAGGGTCCTATCAGCTGAGGAAGGATACGGTACCGGTCTATTGGACCAACCCAAAAGCTATCCACGCTGAAGGCTGCTGCCACAATTCGATGACGAGCTTACTGATACATCGTCTCCCAAACATACCCCATATGAAAAGCCACACCGCCCTCCTTGAGGACGAGACTGGATGGCTCACGACACCGATTATAGGCCAACGATACCCCGAAGATGGGGAAAAGAACCAATAGAGCCTGATGACATGTTTAACCTGCGACACGAGTTGGACTATAGAGCAAGTCATACAAGATCCATCTACAGATCCACAGGGTACTCACCCGATAGACGGCAGGGGTACCGGCCTTGGCTCGACCGCAACAATAGAGGCTGGGAACAAAACCGGGCCAGAACAAACGCCAATTACCGGCGTGACACAACTCGGGTCAGAGGCGCTGCCCAACCATTGTGCTTCACGGACGAGGTGATGCAGCATCAGTTCCCTAAGGGGTTTAAACCCGTGAACATAGAGCAATATGATGGGACAACTGACCCAACCATATGGATCGAGGATTTCCTCGTCCACATCCACATGCGAGAGGAGATGATCTCCACGCCATCAAGTATCTATCCCTAAAGCTTAAGGGGCCATCTTGACGCTGGTTAAACAACCTCCCCGATAATTCCATCGAGTGCTAGGAGGATCTAGAGGATGCATTTCGATCTAACTTCCAAGGCACCTATGTTCGGCCACCGGACTCCTCCGACCTGAGCAACATCGTCCAGAAGCCAAGAGAGTTTGCTCAGCAATTCCAGAATCGGTTCTTGACCAAGAAAAACCAGATCATTGACTACCCAGGCGCCGAGGCAATAGCCTCCTTCAGGCACAATATTCAGGATGAATGGCTGGCTCGCCAGCTCGGCCAGGATAAACCTAGGACAATGTCCGCCCTTACATCACTCATGACTCGCTTTTGCACAGTCGAGGATAACTGGCTAGCAAGACGGAGCCACAACCCCGAAGACCCTGGAACCTCCGAAGTACGGTACATAAACGGGAAACCAAAGCACAACAAGAATGAGCGCGGACACACTGATGACACGCCACCCGACCTAGGCAACGGAAGAATCCCCCTAAAGGCAATCGTAGTGGACCCACCCCGCTAGACAAGATCATGGAGAGGCCTTGCCAGATCCATGGCACTCAAGAGAAGCCCGCCAACCACACCAACTGTAATTGTTGGGTGTTCAAACAGGTTGGCACACTCGCAACCGAGGATCAAGGCAAGGGCCCACGCAGTGAGGACAAGGATGAGCCCTACGGTCTGATCGGTGGTGGACAGAAGCAGTTCCCTCCAGAGGTAAAAACCGTGAATATGATATACGTCACTCGTATACCCAAAAATGAGAGGAAGCGCGCCCTTCGAGAGTCTACGCCATAGAGCTTGTAGCCCCAAAGTATAACCCATGGTTGGTGTACCCGATCACCTTCGATCGACGCGACCACCCTACCAGTATCCATCATGGGGGTTCAGCCGCCCTCATCCTAGACCCCATCATAGATGGGTATCACCTTACTAAAGTCCTAATGGATGGAGGAAGTAGCCTTAATCTGATTTACTCAGACATGGTGAAAAGATGGGTATAGATCCATCAAGTATCAAACCTAGCAACACTACCTTTAAAGGAGTGATCCTAGGCATCGAAGCCTGGTGCACGGCCTCTGTAAGCCTGGAAGTAGTGTTTGGTTCGCCCAATAACTTTTGAAGCAAAGACTTGATCTTCGACATTGTACCTTTTCACAGCGGCTATCATGCCCTGTTAGGACGTACAACGTTCGCTCGCTTTAACACCGTCCCACAGTACGCATACCTCAAGCTCAAGATGCCCGGCCCCAAGGGGGTCATTACTGTCAACGGCAACACGGAGCGCTCCTTCCGAACTGAGGAACTTGCGTTGGCCTTGGCAGCCGAATTCCATTACAATGATGATCGACAAACGCCGACATCTGCTGTAAAGGCACGTAAGGTTGGGAAGCGAGCTCGGTTTTAGCCCGAACTCCCGAAACCTTCTTCTCCCCATAAATAGGGACTCGCTCCCCATTGCACAGCCCTAAGGCCAACAAAGCACGTGCTGAGGAGGCACAAATTAGCGCTTAAGATTCCATGGGCGATGGTGGGGAACAACTATCAAAGGACAAGTGTCTGACTGGACCGAACTACTACCATTAAATATCTTCGGTAATACTACAGGTACCATCAAGGACCTACTAAAGTGTAAAGCTCATCCACACTTCAGGGACTTCTCAAGATTTTCTTTCCAAGGTCTGCTCGCCGACAGCACCACCCATAAAGGTATACAACTCCCTAGGAGGCGCAGGAGCAGACAAGAGACAGGGCACATCGAGGATGTTAGGTCACCCATCGAAGACCCCTGGTACAACCCCTACTGTAAAATTTATATTTCATTTTCAAATATCTGTAAACAGATGCTTTAGCAATTTGAACAATAAGAGTTGTTGAGCAAAATATAAAACCATTATGCATGGTCGCTTCACTGTCTTTTTTGGCACGTACTCTATTTTCTCCCTCCTCAACACTTCTTGTGAAACTATTTGGAACACATTATGATGCAACCGGCTAATAGACCGGGGGCTCGAATTTAAAAAATCGCCCTAAGCACAATCGATTGTGCGTTCGGCATCTCGGATTTCGCTTTATATGCATTGGTTCCGAACTGTGTCTTGGGTCAATAGTCGGGTTGCCCGGATCATGTGCTTTCCCCTTTACGTTTTGCTCGTTCGGCTAAAAGGGCAAAGGGAGAACCATCGCGATTGTGTTTCCAGCTAGCCTCGTCAAGCACCTCAGGGGAGAAAGCCAAAAACTGACTATCATAGTATGCGAGAACTGGTTTGCGAATCCGAGTTTAAGTGTTATGCTAAAAAACTCGTTAGAGCTTATTCTGTGGCATACGATGGGTTTGGTATTCATAAAAACCATGTGATGACGGCTTTAGGCGCGGCTCTTCTAAACATCACAAACGACTGGGGGCTAGTCATCAGCCTCCGCATTACTTTTTCACGCTCCTACGGCTAAGTGAAAGTAATAAAGCACTATGGTCTGATTGCCTTGTCCCCATCACACTACCGCCTTCGGGTACCGATAGCTCGGCTAAGGTTCACAGTGTGTAGGCAGAGACACCTCGCGTAGTATCTATGCGGGGGCGGAAGCCGATGACTCGCAACTTTCAGTTTACATGGTCACACAGGAGTTATAGCGAATGCAAAGCATAAAAGACATGATAAACAGTGCATCGTAACCATAAAAGCATTCAAAGGTCTCCGAACATATTACAACGCATTTACTCATAAATGTTTTCTTTTGAACACTCAGCCTCTATTGCCCGAGCACCCTCCATCATTACGGAGAAGTATCTCTTAGGGCACCTACGCTCCTTTCCAGGGGCGGAGGAGCGGTGGCTATCTTCGTCGGATCAAGCCCCGACCAGTGCACCTTGGCCCTTGCAAAGGCCATCCGAGCTCCCTCGATACAGCAAGAACGCCTTAGTGCGTCGATCTGAGGCGAGGCGTCGCTCAGCTTCCGCACCAGGCCAAAGTAGTTGCTCGGCAATGGCTCGTCGGGCCATAGCCGGATACAGAGATCCTTCATGATCGGCTCCGCCATCCTGTGTAGCTCCATCACCTGCTTCATCTGCTCGATGAGAAGAGTAGAGCTCTTGGGGGCTTCAAATTGCGCCCAAAATAGCCGAGCTTCATCTCCTTCTTCCAGAGAAGCATAGAACTAGTTCATGTCCACTATACTCTTCTGGAGGTACGAGCAGGCGCCTGAGGAACACCACACTTGGGTGAGCAATGCGAACCTGCTATCACCGAAGGCACACTACAGTAAATACGACTTACTATCCGTGATAGCCTTAACTTGGCGGACCTGCTCTTCAGAGAACCACCTATCAACCTGCTCCTTTTGGAGATCGGATTTCAAAGTGGATAGTTCGGAGGCTTGCTCCTTGCCCTTCTTCTCAAGGTCCTCACACTTCTGGCCGGCGTCCTTGAGCTCCTGCTAGATCTCCACCCGAGCCTCATGCTTGGCACTTGTGGCTTTTAGAGCGAAAAGCGCAGTAGCCGCTAGTTTGGTCGCTGCTTTCTCGTCCGCGGCCTCTTGCTTCACCTTCTGTAGCTCGGCCTTGAGTTCTTCGATTTCTTTCACTGAGGCTGTCAAAGCAATAAATATATAAGCATACTAATTCAGCAATCACTCCTGATGGAAAATCTGGATATTATAATCTGGCTTACCTTGCGCCTCGTCGAACCTCCTATTCAGAGAGTCAAGCTCATCTTCGGAGCTCTTGAGCTTCTGATTTAGCTCGTCTAGCTCGGCGGCATTAGCATCCACTGCCAATGACGAAGCCTACAAATAACAAACCCCTATCAGATTACATGGGTTCAAACCTCCAAACTGTCATAAACATGCCCGTATGTTCAGTCCTCTTAAGGGTTGTTAGAACAATCCGAACAAATATCGTCTCATACATTGTCCGGTCGCTAATTTATGCTTGACCCCCAGGTGAGTTTTTCTAAACTCACCTAGGGATTGGGGGCTACTATATATATAACGATAGCACAAATATAATAAATTAATATTCTAGAAATAGAACATTACGTGTCTCACCTGGAAGCCCGTCAGGAGACCGTTGTAGGCCTCCTTCAGTCCGCTATCAACGGACTAAATGCTTTGCAAAACCGCACACCCATAAGGGTGCGATGATCCTCGGAGATGGAGGCGCTTGATAGAGCCTCCTTCATAACCAGCCACCCAGTGATCGCTGGTGCCGGTGGTGATTGGTTAGCCCAATCTCCAACCAGGGAGTGAACCAGTGGATCCGGAGGCGTGGTGCGCTCCGGAGATGACCTTGGAGGGGAATGGACATCCCTTCGTCTGGTCTCCTCAGTGACCAGGAGGGGCTCCTCCTCCCGGTCTTCGGCGGCCGAGGCATTAACCTCAACCATGACGTCCTCACCCCCACAGCTGGTGTTCGACTCCAAAGGAGCCTGGTGGGATGACACCTCTGTGGCATCCTTCGCAGCATGTGGAGGTGTGGGATGCGATGCGGTCCCACACTCTGCTAGCTCGGCGAGTGAGGTCTCCCCATCCGAAATTGGGACAGTGGGGAGAACGCGTGGTGAGCTGCAAATCAAAAGGCACTCACATGTTAATAACATTTAAAACTTGGCATAAATAGCTCAGGGAGTCTTTGGATTCTTACCTTTGAGATGGGGGCTTGACCCTTAGGTTCCTATGAGGAACCTTCTCGAAGTCTTTGGACTCGGTATCCGAGTCCGAACTGTCGTCGAATAGGACCAACATCGGCCAACGCGCCCTCTTCAAGATAGGAGGAGGTACGTCCTCTGTGGCGTCCGATGACGCCGCCCTCTTTCTTGCGAGGGGGGAATCGCCTTCCCCCTCATCATCATGATCCTCCTCATGATTATAGGAGGCATGGTTTTCCTCAGATGTAGCATTCGGCTGGTCAATGATGCGGAGACCTCCTCGGCCTTTCTTCTTCCTCTCTTTCTTTTCTGGCGCCTTGTAAGGCGCCATGACGAGCATCTCCGACAACAGCTTGGACCTGGGGTCTTTGGGCTGTGGTACCGGGCAGTTGATGCTCGTGGCCTTGCTCAACCATTTCTGCAAAGATGATCGGAAAGGTGTTTATATTTTCTTTCAGAAGACGGAGCCGATCAATTGAAAGTATGTTATACCTGGGAAGGAGGGTTATCAGCATGTAGGCCCCGATCCTCCTCCTTGGCTGGCCAGCTCTGTAACAACCCAAGTGCACCCCTTGCCATTTTTTGTAATGTATCTCATGTGGACCTTCCATGTTTGCCAACATGTTTTGTGATAAATATATTTTTGCTTCATGTCATTCTTGCATCATGGCATCATAAGAATTCATCATCATATGGTTTTGTGTGCAACAAGGTTGTGGTGGTGTAATTGGGTGGTCTTGTGTGTTGTGGATAGGCTTGAAGTGTGGTTGTGTTAGGAGGCATGGTAGTTTGGGTATGCAAGTTTGTTGCATTAACCCCTTCCTCCATTTTCCAAAACTATGCCAATTCCTCTCTTTTCATGTGTAACAATTTGCTGGCCAGATAAAGTCTCTAAAAATGTTCCACCTTTCCCAACTATTGTGGTCATTAATGCAAACTAGCTCTTATAATTTTTGCGAGCTTATGTGTCTTTGGCTGGTTAAAAACAGTTTAATATTTCTGAATATATGTGTTTAATTTGCTTGGCCTTAAATAACAACAACCATTTTTATTAAATGGGGCATATTTTTGGGAGATCAAATGTACATTTAGTTTTTTGGAAGACCCTTCCTTTTATTGCTGTGGAGTTGTTTTATTTTGGGTTAAGCTTAATAGAAAACCCCCTCTGCGGGTTTTTTCTATGATGAGAGCGCTAGCTGGGCCTTTCTCTCCTGGCGGCCCAGCAATGCCAGCAGCGAGCCCGCCCAACTTCGTCGTCATCGCCTGACGGACACCTGCCATGATGGCATGTGTCTCCTTGAGAGAGCAGTGAGGAGCGACGGGGTTCTTCACGGACATCGAGGCGGCGCCATTCCTCTAGTCCCCCTTGTAAGTTGTCGTCACGCATCCCTAGGGTTTCCCCCTCTTATTTCCCCCTTCTCCTCGTGCCGCCGCCAGGTCAGTTGCCCACGCGTCTGGCGCCGCCGCGCCCGTGATGCTCCGGTCGAGCTACAGCTCGTGCTAGGTTGACCCCCTTGCCGCGTCTCCATCGCCTTGGTGCAGCAGGAAGGAGCCCCCACACCTCCTGTATCGTCTCCATCGACGAGGGATCGCTAAGGCCAACTACTCCAGCGACCTCGATTGTCTTCTTCCTCTACCTCGCGTCCAGAAATCGCCGTCGCGCTCCACCGTCATCAGCATCGTCCCCTGCTCGATTCCGACCTCCTCTCCATGCCATAGGTGAGCTGGGTATGCCCTTGTACCTGCTCACCCTTCTCCCTCATGCTCTCGTTCCCTATGCACGTAGTTCCGTGCATGTCAAGGTAGTGCCCGCGTAGCTCCATCAAGTTGGCGCTTTTCATGAGTGTTGGAGTGTCAGATACGTGTTGCTTCGCCTCAGGCACCCGTGTCCGGTAGATCTCTGCTCTGCATCGCTCCCACGTGCCTCCGCTACCCTTGCTCGCTCGCTCTATGCCCTACATCGTCGTTGCCGCCATGCCCGAGCCAAGCATGAGCTTGTGCTTGAGCTCCTTGATGTCGTGCGTATAGCCGCTAGGTAACCATGGGAACAGGATCCTCTCGCCGGTGGTCTTCCTCGCCGGAGTCCGCTGGAGCAGTCATCGGCGTTGTCGCCATCTTCCCTATCGAAGGGAGAAGAGGAGGGACTCTGCTATTTTACCTTTCCTTAGTAGCCCCTTCGATAAGTTGCACGCGCGTAGCCTAGTGGCCAGAGTCATGCCCTCCCAGCGGCGAGACGCGGGTTCGATCCCCCACGCGCACAATATGCCGCCCCCCTTTTAAATTTTGTGCGTTTGTATGTGTGTGTATCTCTGTAGCGTGAGAGAGATCCCGTGCGGCTACGCGTGGATCCGGTGTGCCTGTGTGTTGTGAGTGTGTGGCCCTACTTGTGGCCCTCTGTGTGTGGTGTGTGAGTGTGTGTGTATGATAGTGGGCCTGGCCCCACTTGTCATACCCATAGAGGGGCCCTGGCTCACTGCCAGGTGGGTCCCTCCTATATTATTGCTTGTTTCATTTTGTTTTGCTTGTTTTATTTTGTTATCGAAATAATTCTATTTCTGGAAATGTCCAGATATGGACTAGGCATTTTTGGCAGTATTCTTTTCTAGGAAGTTTTAACTTATAAGTGATGCATGCATATTTTCGAGCTAGGTTTTGTGCAGTTTTGAAATACAAATATATGAGTATGATATATGGATTTGGGGTAGAAGAATCCGAGGAATCCATTGGTGATGTTTTTTTGGTCATCTGAGAAAGTTTTGAAAATGTCATTTTGTTCCGACATGCCATTTTGTCATTTTTGTATGAATAAATCCATGCATGCTATGATGTTTGTGTCAACATCAAAGTGGTAGAGTTTTGTGAGTATTATGCCCTGGTATTTTCTTTTGACATGATAAGCTTGTATGTAAGTGGGTTTCTTGCTCCAAAGTAGCTAAGAAAAATGGTGTTGTTTTCAACATGCTAAATATTTCTAAGTCTGGGATGTTGTAATTATTTTTATGCCATGTTTAGTGGATGCTACCAAATGTTCTATTGAGTTTTAGCTCATGCTCAGTGCTAGTGTTTTGTAGTAGATATTGTCCTCTAACATCCTATTAATTTTCATTCCATGAGGTGGTCTCTAACATCATTATTTTTTGCTGTCAAATTGCTACCAGGATAACTCAGATTCTAGAAAACTGTGATTTTCACTAAGTCCCTAGAATCTGCTTCACCATGCCATCTTGTGAGATTCATTGCTAGTGATTCTTTCCTCCTTTAAAGTTTGTGTAGTTGGATGATTTGTTAAGCATGTTAGGTAGTTTTTGTACATACCTTGTTTGTGGTTGGAGACATCCTGTAGCTCTAGTTATTTGTTGTGCAAGTTGCCATGTTACTGTTTTGGACAGGATGTGTGTAGTGTTGTGTTGTGGCTTGTGGGAGTTATGCTCCAGTGTTTTTCCTGATCTTTGGCTCTATTGTGGTTAGTTTTTCATTTCCTAACAAGTGGCATCCTTGGAATACCAAGGAATAGCCCATGGCCTTCCTGGTCTTGTATTTTGTCTTCGTACCTTATCGTGAGCGTAGCGTGAGAACCGTTACTCCGTTTCCTATGTTTTACATATGCATTTGCATAGATTTTGCATGAAGCATCCATATTTTCCATGATCATGCATGTTCAAACAACTTAACATGAGGTTCTGTCCAGAATTCTAATAACTTAACTATTGCATGAGAAACATGACTAGCTTAGGATTGCCTTGTTAAATTTTTCAAAGGAATCATGCATCATCTTGTTTGTGCATTGCGCCTTGGTTGTTTGTTTATTTTGTGATGTTTCTCTTTGGGTAGACGCGAGTGTTGAACCTGAGTACGAGGATCTAGGAGAGTACAACTACGAGGACCCAGCTCTTTGTCCCTCTGAAGAACCAACACGCAAGATGATCGTACCCGGATCCCGACACTATTTTTGCTTTGCTAGATGTCTTGCTCTTATCGTTTCACTTGCGTTACCTACCACTTGAATGTCAAGCCTCCTACATTGCCATGATAGCCTCTAACCCCTCTACTTCCTAGCAAACCTTGTTTGGCTAAGTTACCGCTGCTCAACCCCTCTTATAGCGTTCTTAGATGCAGGTGCAGGTTGTTTCCATGTGATAACATGGATATCTGGAGATATCACAATATTTTTCTGCTATTTAATTTAATGCACCTATATATATATTGGTAAGGTGGAATGCTTGGCCTTTTGCTCGGTGTTTTGTTCCACTTTTACCGCCATAGTTACTTGTTACCGGTGTTATGTTCCATATTTTACGCTCCTAACATGCTCGGGGTTGTTATAGGGACCCCCTTGGTTATTCATTTGAGATTAAAGCTTGTCTGGCAAGACCCAACATTGGTACTATTTGCTTAACAACTTAATAAAAATGCATAGGGCTTTGCAACCCCGTGGATAATTAATCAACAACTCGGGCCAGTGCTCCTCATGAGTGTTGGTACAAACTAGAGCCGTGTGCGGGGCCAACCCGGGGCAACTCGGGAGATTTCTATCAGGCCACTGTATGATGTGCTTATCCGGTCGTGTCCTAAGAACGATATACGTGACTCTTATCGGGTTCGTCAACACGTCGAGTGGTCTTGCTAGACTTGTTTTACCTTTCTCGAATGTCTTGCATGAGGAACTCCGATCTTCTTTGGAATATCTCGAGGTGTCGGTTTTCCTTTGGAATTTCCTAGGAAGATCACGAGATCCGTGGTTGAGGCTATTCCCGTGGCATGTGGTTAATTTGTGATGGATTAGTTGGAGCACCCCTGCAGGGTTAAATCTTTTGGAAAGACGTGCTCGCGGTTATGTGGCAACTTGGATATTTTGTTTAACACCCGGCTATAGTTAACTTGAAGTAAACTCAAATAAAATACACCAACTGTGTGCGTAACCGTGATCGTCTCTGCTCGTGAACATGAACCGAGAGAGAACACGGTGGGGTTATGTTTGACGTAAGTAGGTGTTCAGGATCACTTAGTGATCATGGTAGTTCTCGATCGTCTTTCGTAGACCACCATATTTACATTCATGTTCTCGTAATATAGCCACCAAATACATGCTTAGTGCTTGTTGCAAGCTCAACACTTACCCCTTCCAAACCCAAAAGCTTACGTAGTTTCGGTACCCGGGTTACATGATTGTTGAGTCCCTATGGCTCACAGATTACAACAATACAGGTGCAGGTGTTGATGAGTATGTGCCAGAAGACGTGACTCAGCTCCAATGGGAGTACGATGAAGAACGTGGTCGGATGTATGTCACGTACCCCGATGAGTAGAGAGGCCATGGTCGTGATCCTTGGGATAGCAAGGCAGCTTTACATTGCTTCTTTTCTTTGTTTGATTTTGTCCGTAGATGGACCCTGTCTTCTATATGATGCTTGAATAATTGTGTGAACTTGTAATCTAGATTGTGGCAAGTGTAAGCCAAATCATATACTCATCTCTTCATACATGTATGCAATGTTTACTGTACTTGCGAAACGACGAGATGCACCTTGTCGAGGCCCTCGTGCCTAAATAAGGATAGGAGCACATATTGGGCATTACAAGCTCTCCTGAGCCTTGAACAACGCCTTCCACAATTTCTCCGGAGTGGTGCGGAAGAGCTGGTGAATAGTAGGCTCATCGTCAAGCCGATAAGCCCACATGGGAGAGTCCTGACACTGACAGGGGAGGATGCGCCGTCGAAGCATGATCTGGACCACGTTGGCCAGCTCAATCTTGCCTTTGATCATTGAGGCAATGCGCTTCTACAGGTTGTCCACCTCCGCGTCCGACCCCCAGTCGAGGCCCTTTCGGAGCCATGAGGTCAATCTTGTGGGGGGCGGCGGATCTGAACTCGGCCAAAGCAGCCTGACGTTCCTCCCTTGGCTCGGTGATATAAAACAACTCTTTTGCCAAGTCTTTATGGTGTCAATGAAGGTGCCAGATGGCCATCCGACGCGGGGGAGCTTGCTGATGACCGCCCCACCGCAGTCTGTGTGTTCGCCTGTGACACACTTCGGCTTGATGTTGAACACCTTGAGCCATAGTCCGAAGTGCGGTTCGACCCGCAAGAAGGCCTCGCATACGATGATGAAGGGCGATATGTGCATGAAGGAGTTCGGCGGGAGGTCATGGAAGTCGAGTCCGGAGAAGAACATGAGGCCCCTGACGAAGGGGTGGAGCAGGAAACTTAGTCCCCAGATGAAGTGGGGGATGAACACCACCCTCTCATCGGGCTTGGGAGTGGGAACCACCTCTTTTGGCTCAACGACGCGATGGTAGACCATGGCGGGGAGGTAGCCAGCCTGTTTCAAGTCCCGGATATCCTGGTCAGTGACCGTGGAGGCCTCCCACTTGTCGTTGGAACCGGAACCACTCGGAGGGCGAGTTGTGAAAGAACTGGATTTGGGCTCTGGAGGCTTAGGAGATTGGGGAAGCAGAAGATGCGAATGGGAAGTGCGGCTAGGCCTTGGTTTTCCCCCTTTTTATGGGACTTGTCACCGGTTAGCCTCCCTTTACTGCACCGCGAATCCCTCTGCTTCCCAAGACATGCGTGCCGTTATATGCGCATGATTAATCATATCCCGTGTGAAACGGAGCACGATCTATGCATTGATGGATCATGCTGATGAAAAAATGGCCTCAAACTGCGAATCAAGTTTTTGCAACTGGTTCAATGGTTGTGGTGGGTCGTGACCTTTCATCAGAAAGGTTGTCAGGAAACATTGTTTGCTCCTTAATGTTTGGCCTTTGGGGCTAAGGTATTCATGGTGTTCGGGTAGTCCTCTTATCGGGAAAACAACGTGTCAACGGGGGCCGAACTAAACTCGGGCGATCACTAACTGGGAAGAAGAACTCGCCTCGCAAGACGAAGACTCTGATCATGCGAAGCATCTAGAGCTAAGACCCTTGGCATTGGAGTCTAGTTCGGGGGTTACTAAGGGAGTCCTGGTTTAAGGGGTCCTCGGGAGGCCGACCTGTTTCTCATGGGCCGGACTATGTGGGCCATTTACCGAGCATTGGATTGACTGAAGGCCCTGTCACCAGGAAGGAAGCTTCGGGAATCGTGGCGTGTCCTCCAAGGTTGGAATAGTGGATAGGCATGTTTTCCCTTCGATGTGTAACCGACCATGTGTAAACCCTAGGTACCCTCGGCGTCTATATAAGCCGGAGGGTTTTAGGTTGTAGAGAGGACAACTCATCCAGGGTTTAACTATTCAATCTCGAGGTAGATCAACTCTGTAACCTTCATATCATCAGTATAATCAAGCAGGACGTAGGGTTTTACCTCCATAGGAGGGCCCGAACCTGGGTAAACACTGTCTCCTTCCTCCCCTGTTACCATCGATCCTAGTCTCATAGCTCAGGACCCCCTACACGAGATCCGCCAGTTTTGACACCGATAGTCCGGACACCATAAACAAGATGGAATCTCTGAGGATGTGACGTGCACTCCAAGTACAAGAAGATGGGTTCGACAAGGGTTATCGGCTTGTCTCTAAGGGTTATCGACAAGTTCAAGGAGTTGACTACGATGAGACATTCTCACCCGTAGCGATGCTAAAGTCTGTCCGAATCATGTTAGCAGTTGCCGCATTTTATGATTATGAGATCTGGCAAATGGACGTCAAAACGGCATTCCTTAATGGCTTCCTCAAGGAAGAACTGTATATGATGCAGCCGGAAGGTTTTGTCGATCCTAAAGATGCTAACAAGGTATGCAAGCTCCAGCGCTCCATCTATGGGCTGGTGCAAGCATCTCGGAGTTGGAACATTCGCTTTAATGAGGTGATAAAAGCGTTTGGGTTTGTACAGGTTTATGGAGAACCCTGTATTTACAAGAAAGTGAGTGGGAGCTCTATAGCATTTCTTATACTGTATGTGGATGACATGCTGATAATGGGAAATAATATAGAACTCTTGGAAAGTATCAAGGCCTACTTGAATAAGTGTTTTTCAATGAAGGACCTTGGAGAAGCTGCTTACATATTAGGTATTAAGATCTATAGAGATAGATCAAAACGTCTCATTGGTCTTTCACAAAGCACATACCTTGAAAAGATATTGAAGAAGTTCAATATGGATCAGTCCAAGAAGGGGTTCTTGCCCGTGTTGCAAGGTGTGAGATTGAGTACGACTCAATGCCCGACCACGGCAAAGGATAGAGAAGAGATGAGTGCCATCCCCTATGCTTCAGCCATAGGCTCTATCATGTATGCCATGCTGTGTACCAGACCTGATGTGAACCTTGCCATAAGTTTGGTAGGGAGGTACCAAAGTGATCCTGGAGCGGAACACTGGACAGCGGTCAAGAATATCCTGAAGTACCTGAAAAGGACAAAGGACATGTTTCTCGTTTATGGAGGTGCCGAAGAGCTCGTCGTAAAGGGTTACGTCGATGCTAGCTTCGACACAGATCCGGACGACTCCAAGTCGCAAACCGGATACGTGTATATTTTGAATGGAGGGGCAGTGAGCTGGAGCAGCAGCAAGCAAAGCGTCGTGGCAGCATCTACATGTGAAGCGGAGTACATAGCTGCTTCGGAAGCAGCAAAGGAGGGAGTCTGGATGAAGGAGTTCATCACCGACCTAGGAGTGATTCCGAATGCGTCGGGCCCGATGACTCTACTCTGTGACAACACTGGAGCTATTGCCCTTGCGAAGGAGCCCAGGTTTCACAAGAAGACAAGACACATCAAGCGCCGCTTCAACTCCATCCGTGATTACATTCAGGAGGGAGACATAGATATTTGTAAAGTGCATACGGATCTGAATGTCGCAGATCCGTTGACTAAACCTCTCTCACGAGCAAAACATGATCAACACCAGAATGCTATGGGTGTTCGATTCATCACAATGTAACTAGATTATTTGACTCTAGTGCAAGTGGGAGACTGTTGGAAATATGCCCTAGAGGCAATAATAAAATGGTTATTATTGTATTTCCTAGTTCATGATAATTGTCTATTATTCATGCTATAATTGTGTTAACCGGAAACCGTAATACATGTGTGAATACATAGACCACAACGTGTCCCTAGTGAGCCTCTAGTTGGCTAGCTCGTTGATCAATAGATGGTCTCGGTTTCATGACCATGGACATTGGATGTCGTTGATAACGGGATCACATCATTAGGAGAATGATGTGATGGACAAGACTCAATCCTAAGCATAGCACAAGATCGTGTAGTTCGTTTGCTAAAGCTTTTCAATGTCAAGTATCATTTCCTTAGACCATGAGATTGTGTAACTCCCGGATACCGTAGGAATGCTTTGGGTGTGCCAAACGTCACAACGTAACTGGGTGGCTATAAAGGTACGCTACGGGTATCTCCGAAAGTGTCTGTTGGGTTGACACGAATCGAGACTGGGATTTGTCACTCCGTGTGACGGAGAGGTATCTCTGGGCCCACTCGGTAAGACATCATCATTATGAGCTCAATGTGACTAAGGAGTTAGTCACGGGATGATGTATTACGGAACGAGTAAAGAGACTTGCCAGTAACGAGATTGAACAAGGTATGCGGATACCGACGATCGAATCTCGGGCAAGTACCATACCGATAGACAAAGGGAATTGTATACGGGATTGATTGAATCCCTGACATCGTGGTTCATCCGATGAGATCATCGTGGAGTACGTGGGAGCCAACATGGGTATCCAGATCCCGCTGTTGGTTATTGGCCGGAGAGGTGTCTCGGTCATGTCTACGTGTCTCCCGAACCCGTAGGGTCTACACACTTAAGGTTCGATGACGCTAGGGTTATAGGGAAAAGGTATACGTGATTACCGAAGGTTGTTCGGAGTCCCGGATGAGATCCCGGACGTCACGAGGAGCTCCGGAATGGTCCGTAGGTAAAGATTGATATATAGGAAGTCCAGTTTTGGTCACCGGAAAGTTTTCGGGCTCATCGGTATTGTACCGGGAGTGCCGGGAGGGTGCCGGAGGACCCCCGGGAGGGGGTGACGACCAAAGGACCTCATGGGCCCTTAGAGGAGGTGTGCCAGCCCATATTGGGCCAGCCAATACCTTCTAGAAAGGGCCCATGCGCCAGGGATATGGAGATAGAGGCAAAAGGGATTTAAAAGGGGGGGGTCCACCTCCCGTGTGGGAGGAGGACTCTCCCCCCACTTCGGCCGAATCCCTCCTCCTTGGAGGAGGGGCCAAGCCAGCCCTCCCTCTCCTTCCTCCTATATATATGCAAGGGTTTGGGCAGGTTTGAGACGACGAACTCTTTCTCTCTCGCTGCAGCCCTATTCTGCTTCTTCCTCCTCCGCAGTGCTTAGGCGAAGCCCTGCCGGGATACCTTGCTACTCCACCACCACCACGCCGTCGTGCTGCTGCTGGAGCTCTTCCCCAACCTCTCCTTCCTACTTGCTGGATCAAGGCGTAGGAGACGTCACCGGGCTGCACGTGTGTTGAACGCGGAGGTGCCGTCCGTTCGGCACTTGATCGGATCTACCGCGATCTGAATCGCTGCGAGTACGACTCCATCAACCGCGTTCTTGTAACGCTTCCGCTTAGCGATCTTCAAAGGTATGAAGATCCAATCTCTCCCTACTCGTTTGATGGTTTCTCCATAGATAGATCTTGGTGACACGTAGGAAAATTTTGATTTACTACTACGTCTCCCAACAGTGGCATCATGAGCTAGGTCTATGCATAGAATCTATGCACGAGTAGAACACAAAGCAGTTGTGGGCGTCGATTTTGTTAATATGCTTGCCGTTACTAGTCTTATCTTGATTCGACGGTATTGTGGGATGAAGCGGCCCGGACCAACCTTACACGTACGCTTACGTGAGACCGGTTCCACCGCCTGACATGCACCAGTTGCATAAGGTGGCTAGCGGGTGTCTGTCTCTCCCACCTTAGTCGGATTGGATTCGATGAAAAGGGTCCTTATGAAGGGTAAATAGCAATTGGCATATCACGTTGTGGTTTTGGCGTAGGTAAGAAACGTTCTTGCTAGAAACCTATAGCAACCACGTAAAAACTTGCAACTACAAATTAGAGAACGTCTAACTTGTTTTTGCAGCATATGCCTTGTGATGTGATATGGCCAGAAGGATGTGATGTGATGCATTGTGATGTATGAGATTGATCATGTTCTTGTAATAGGGTTCACGACTTGCATGTCGATGACTATGACAACCGGCAGGAGCCATAGGAGTTGTCTTATTTATTGTATGACCTGCGAGTCAATCACAAACGCCATGTAATTACTTTACTTTATTGCTAAGCGTTAGCCATAGCAGTAGAAGTAATAGTTGGCGAGACAACCTCATGAAGACACAATGATGGAGATCATGGTGTCATGCCGGTGACAATGATGATCATGGTGCCCCGAAGATGGAGATCATAGGAGCAAGATGATATTGGCCATATCATGTCACTATATTGATTGCATGTGATGTTTATCATGTTTACATCTTATTTGCTTAAAACGACGGTAGTAAATAAGATGATCTCTCAATAAAATTTCAAGAGAAGTGTTCACCCTAACTGTGCACCGTTGCTAAGGATCGTTGTTCCGAAGCACCACGTGATGATCGGGTGTGATAGGTTCTAATGTTCGCATACAACGGGTGTAAGCCAGATTTACACACGCGAAACACTTAGGTTGACTTGACGAGCCTAGCATGTACAGACATGGCCTCGGAACACGGAAGACCGAAAGGTCGAACATGAGTCGTATAGAAGATACGATCAACATGGAGATGTTCACCATGGATGACTAGTCCGTCTCACGTGATGATCGGACACGGGCTAGTTGACATGGATCATGTGTCACTTAGATGACTAGAGAGATGTCTATCTGAGTGGGAGTTCATTGAATAATTTGATTATGTGAACTCGATTATCATGAACTTAGTCTAAAATTGCCTTTAATATCTATATTGTAGATCCAATGGCCAACGCAAATGTCAACCTCAATTTCAACGCGTTCCTAGAGAAAACCAAGCTGAAAGATGATGGAAGCAACTATACGGACTGGGTCCGTGGCTTGAGGATCATCCTCATAGCTTCCAAGAGATTGTATGTCCTTGATGCACCGCTAGGTGACCCACCCATTCTCCCAGCGGACCAAGACGTTACGAACGCTTGGCAGTCACGCTGCGATGATTACTCCCTTGTTCAGTGCGGCATGCTTTACAGTTTAGAATCGGGGCTCCAAAAGCGTTTTGAGCAACACGGAGCATATGAGATGTTCTAAGAGCTGAAACTGGTTTTCCAAGCTCATGCCCGAGTCGAGAGATATGACATCTCTGACAAGTTCTTCAGCTGTAAGATGGAGGAGAACAGTTCTGTTAGTGAGCACATCCTCAAGATGTCTGGGCTTCACAACCGCTTGACTCAGCTGGGAGTTAATCTCCCGGATGACTCAGTCATTGACAGAATCCTCCAGTCGCTTCCACCTAGCTACAAAATCTTTGTGATGAACTACAACATGCAGGGGATGGAGAAGTCCATTCCTGAGTTGTACTCGATGCTCAAATCAGCAGAGGTCGAGATCAGAAAGGAGCATCAAGTGTTGATGGTAAACAAGACCACTAGTTTCAAGAAAGGCAAGGGTAAGAAGAACTTCAAGAAGGACGGCAAAGTTGTTGCCGCGCCCGGTAAGCAAGTTGCCGGGAAGAAGAAGAACAAGAATGGACCCAAGCCTGAGACTGAGTGTTTCTATTGTAAGGGTACCGGTCACTGGAAGCGGAACTGCCCCAAGTACTTAGCGGATAAGAAGGTCGGCAACGTTAAAGGTATATGTGATATACTTGTTATTGATGTGTACCTAACCAGCGCTCGTAGTAGCTCCTGGGTATTTGATACCGGTGCAGTTGCTCACATTTGTAACTCCAAGTAGGAGCTGCGGAATAAGCGAAGGTTGGCAAAGGACGAGGTGACGATGCACGTCGGGAATGGTTCCAAGGTCGATGTGATCGCCGTCGGCACGCTACCTCTACATCTACCTTCGGGATTAGTTTTAAACCTTAATAATTGTTATTTAGTACCAGCTTTGAGCATGAACATTGTATCTGGATCTCGCTTGATACGAGATGGCTACTCTTTTAAATCGGAGAATAATGGTTGTTCTATTTATATGAGAGAAATGTTCTATGCTCATGCCCCGCTGGTCAATGGTTTATTTTTGATGAATCTCGAACGTGATGTTACACATGTCCATAGTGTGAGTACCAAAAAGTGTAAAGTTGATAACGATAGTCCCACTTACATGTGGCACTGCCGTCTTGGCCATATTGGTGTCAAACGCATGAAGAAGCTCCATGCTGATGGACTTTTGGAGTCACTTGATTTCGAATCATTTGACACATGCGAACCATGCCTCATGGGCAAGATGACCAAAACTCCGTTCTCCGGAACAATGGAGCGAGCAACTGACTTGTTGGAGATAATACATACCGATGTATGCGGTCCAATGAGTGTCGAGGCTCGCGGTGGCTACCGTTATGTTCTCACCCTCACTGATGACTTGAGCAGATATGGGTATGTCTACTTAATGAAACACAAGTCTGAAACCTTTGAAAGGTTCAAGGAATTTCAGAGTGAGGTCGAGAATCAACGTGACAGGAAAATAAAATGCCTACGATCTGATCGTGGCGGAGAATATTTAAGTCACGAGTTTGACACGCACCTTAGGAAATGTGGAATTGTTTCACAGCTCACGCCGCCAGGCACACCTCAGCGAAATGGTGTGTCTGAACGTCGTAATCGCACTCTATTGGATATGGTGCGATCTATGATGTCTCTTACCGACTTACCGCTATCATTTTGGGGATATGCATTAGAGACTGCCGCGTTCACTTTAAATATGGCACCGTCTAAATCCGTTGAGACGACACCGTATGAATTATGGTTTGGAAAGAAACCTAAGCTGTCGTTTCTAAAAGTTTGGGGTTGCGATGCTTATGTGAAGAAACTTCAACCTGAGAAGCTCGAACCCAAAGAGGAAAAGTGCGTCTTCATAGGATATCCCAAAGAGACTATTGGGTATACCTTCTACCTACGATCCGAAGGCAAAGTCTTTGTTGCCAAGAATGGATCCTTTCTCGAGAAAGAGTTTCTCTTGAAAGAAGTAAGTGGGAGGAAAATGGAACTTGATGAGGTAATTGTACCTTCACTCGAACCGGAGAGTAGCGCAGCACAGGAAGTTGTTCCTGTGGAGCCTACACCGGCTAGAGAGGAAGTTAATGATGATGATCATGAAACATCAGATCAAGTTGCTACTCGAAGGTCCACTAGGACACGTTCCGCACCAGAGTGGTACGGTAATCCTGTCCTAGAGATCATGTTGTTGGACAACGGTGAACCTTCGAACTATGAAGAAGCGATGGCGGGCCCGAATTCCGACAAATGGCTTGAGGCCATGAAATCCGAGATAGGATCCATGTATGAGAACAAAGTATGGACTTTGGTGGACTTGCCTGATGATAAGCGAGCCATTGAAAATAAATGGATCTTTAAGAAGAAGACTGACGCAGACGGTAATGTGACCGCCTATAAAGCTCGGCTTGTCGCTAAGGGTTATCGACAAGTTCAAGGAGTTGACTACGATGAGACATTCTCACCCGTAGCGATGCTAAAGTCTGTCCGAATCATGTTAGCAGTTGCCGCATTTTATGATTATGAGATCTGGCAAATGGACGTCAAAACGGCATTCCTTAATGGCTTCCTCAAGGAAGAACTGTATATGATGCAGCCGGAAGGTTTTGTCGATCCTAAAGATGCTAACAAGGTATGCAAGCTCCAGCGCTCCATCTATGGGCTGGTGCAAGCATCTCGGAGTTGGAACATTCGCTTTAATGAGGTGATTAAAGCGTTTGGGTTTGTACAGGTTTATGGAGAACCCTGTATTTACAAGAAAGTGAGTGGGAGCTCTATAGCATTTCTTATACTGTATGTGGATGACATGCTGATAATGGGAAATAATATAGAACTCTTGGAAAGTATCAAGGCCTACTTGAATAAGTGTTTTTCAATGAAGGACCTTGGAGAAGCTGCTTACATATTAGGTATTAAGATCTATAGAGATAGATCAAAACGCCTCATTGGTCTTTCACAAAGCACATACCTTGAAAAGATATTGAAGAAGTTCAATATGGATCAGTCCAAGAAGGGGTTCTTGCCCGTGTTGCAAGGTGTGAGATTGAGTACGACTCAATGCCCGACCACGGCAAAGGATAGAGAAGAGATGAGTGCCATCCCCTATGCTTCAGCCATAGGCTCTATCATGTATGCCATGCTGTGTACCAGACCTGATGTGAACCTTGCCATAAGTTTGGTAGGGAGGTACCAAAGTGATCCTGGAGCGGAACACTGGACAGCGGTCAAGAATATCCTGAAGTACCTGAAAAGGACAAAGGACATGTTTCTCGTTTATGGAGGTGCCGAAGAGCTCGTCGTAAAGGGTTACGTCGATGCTAGCTTCGACACAGATCCGGACGACTCCAAGTCGCAAACCGGATACGTGTATATTTTGAATGGAGGGGCAGTGAGCTGGAGCAGCAGCAAGCAAAGCATCGTGGCAGCATCTACATGTGAAGCGGAGTACATAGCTGCTTCGGAAGCAGCAAAGGAGGGAGTCTGGATGAAGGAGTTCATCACCGACCTAGGAGTGATTCCGAATGCGTCGGGCCCGATGACTCTACTCTGTGACAACACTGGAGCTATTGCCCTTGCGAAGGAGCCCAGGTTTCACAAGAAGACAAGACACATCAAGCGCCGCTTCAACTCCATCCGTGATTACATTCAGGAGGGAGACATAGATATTTGTAAAGTGCATACGGATCTGAATGTCGCAGATCCGTTGACTAAACCTCTCTCACGAGCAAAACATGATCAACACCAGAATGCTATGGGTGTTCGATTCATCACAATGTAACTAGATTATTGACTCTAGTGCAAGTGGGAGACTGTTGGAAATATGCCCTAGAGGCAATAATAAAATGGTTATTATTGTATTTCCTAGTTCATGATAATTGTCTATTATTCATGCTATAATTGTGTTAACCGGAAACCGTAATACATGTGTGAATACATAGACCACAACGTGTCCCTAGTGAGCCTCTAGTTGGCTAGCTCGTTGATCAATAGATGGTCTCGGTTTCATGACCATGGACATTGGATGTCGTTGATAACGGGATCACATCATTAGGAGAATGATGTGATGGACAAGACTCAATCCTAAGCATAGCACAAGATCGTGTAGTTCGTTTGCTAAAGCTTTTCAATGTCAAGTATCATTTCCTTAGACCATGAGATTGTGTAACTCCCGGATACCGTAGGAATGCTTTGGGTGTGCCAAACGTCACAACGTAACTGGGTGGCTATAAAGGTACGCTACGGGTATCTCCGAAAGTGTCTGTTGGGTTGACACGAATCGAGACTGGGATTTGTCACTCCGTGTGACGGAGAGGTATCTCTGGGCCCACTCGGTAAGACATCATCATTATGAGCTCAATGTGACTAAGGAGTTAGTCACGGGATGATGTATTACGGAACGAGTAAAGAGACTTGCCAGTAACGAGATTGAACAAGGTATGCGGATACCGACGATCGAATCTCGGGCAAGTACCATACCGATAGACAAAGGGAATTGTATACGGGATTGATTGAATCCCTGACATCGTGGTTCATCCGATGAGATCATCGTGGAGTACGTGGGAGCCAACATGGGTATCCAGATCCCGCTGTTGGTTATTGGCCGGAGAGGTGTCTCGGTCATGTCTACGTGTCTCCCGAACCCGTAGGGTCTACACACTTAAGGTTCGATGACGCTAGGGTTATAGGGAAAAGGTATACGTGATTACCGAAGGTTGTTCGGAGTCCCGGATGAGATCCCGGACGTCACGAGGAGCTCCGGAATGGTCCGGAGGTAAAGATTGATATATAGGAAGTCCAGTTTTGGTCACCGGAAAGTTTTCGGGCTCATCGGTATTGTACCGGGAGTGCCGGGAGGGTGCCGGAGGACCCCCGGGAGGGGGTGACGACCAAAGGACCTCATGGGCCCTTAGAGGAGGTGTGCCAGCCCATATTGGGCCAGCCAATACCTTCTAGAAAGGGCCCATGCGCCAGGGATCTGGAGATAGAGGCAAAAGGGATTTAAAAGGGGGGGGGGTCCACCTCCCGTGTGGGAGGAGGACTCTCCCCCCACTTCGGCCGAATCCCTCCTCCTTGGAGGAGGGGCCAAGCCAGCCCTCCCTCTCCTTCCTCCTATATATATGCAAGGGTTTGGGCAGGTTTGAGACGACGAACTCTTTCTCTCTCGCTGCAGCCCTATTCTGCTTCTTCCTCCTCCGCAGTGCTTAGGCGAAGCCCTGCCGGGATACCTTGCTACTCCACCACCACCACGCCGTCGTGCTGCTGCTGGAGCTCTTCCCCAACCTCTCCTTCCTCCTTGCTGGATCAAGGCGTAGGAGACGTCACCGGGCTGCACGTGTGTTGAACGTGGAGGTGCCGTCCGTTCGGCACTTGATCGGATCTACCGCGATCTGAATCGCTGCGAGTACGACTCCATCAACCGCGTTCTTGTAACGCTTCCGCTTAGCGATCTTCAAAGGTATGAAGATCCAATCTCTCCCCACTCGTTTGCTGGTTTCTCCATAGATAGATCTTGGTGACACGTAGGAAAATTTTGATTTACTACTACGTCTCCCAACAGTCACTCCGTATGATGGAGAGGTATCTCTGGACCCTCCCGGTAATAAAACATCACAAGAAGATTGGAAGCAATGTGGCTAATGGTTTAGTCACAGGATCTTGTATTACGGAATGATTAAAGAGACTTGTCGCTAACGAGATTAAACTAGGCATGGAGATACCAACAATCGAATCTCGGGCAAGTAAAATATTGTCAGACAAAGGGAATTGCATACCGGATTAACTTAATCCTCGACATCGTGGTTCAACCGATAAAGATATTCGTGGAATATGTAGGAACCAATATGGGCATCCAGGTCCCGGTATTGTTTATTCATCAGAGATGTGTCTCAGTCATGTCTACATGATTCTTGAACTCGTAGGGTCGCACACTTAACGTTCGATAGCGCTGAGTAATGTTGAGATATTAATAGTGGAAAGTACGAAAGTAGTTTGGAGTCCCGAATGGGATTCGGGATATCATGAAGAGCTACGAAATGGTCTAGGGATATATATATATATATATATATATATATATATTTAGGGTCCCGGGAAAGTTCGGGAATTTTTTGGTAGAGTACCGAGAAGGTTCCCGGGGTTCCACCGTGGAGCCCAACGACCCGGAAAGGGCCCACATGGACCGAGGTGTGGGGCTACAACCCACATGGGCTGGATGCACCATTCCCCAAGGCACATGTTGTTTAAATCTAGAGATAAGATCTTATCTCTAAATTTATAATGTTGAATCTAGAGAAAAGATGCTATCTTCATGTTTAAAGGGATTTCACTCTTGTGGCCAGCCCTAGGAGGGTTTTGGACGCCCTCCCCTGCCCACTAACCTATATATATAAGGGGGGTGCATGGGGCAGCCACCCCTTCACCTTGCCCATTGACTCTCCCAACTCCTCTCACGTTTCTTCGGTATGCGCTTGGCGAAGCCCTGTCAGAATTCCGTTGTCACCACCATCACCATGCCGTCGTGTTGGATCATATATCATCTACCCCTTATCCCTCTCTTGCTGGATCAAGGAGGAGACGTCACCGAGCCGAGAGTGTGCTAAACTCAGAGGTGTCACACGTGTCGTGCTTGGATCGGATTGGATCGCGACGCGAGTATGACTACGCCAACCACGATCTCTTGATCGTTACCCTTTCGGTCTACAAGGGTATGTAGACACCTCTCCCTCTCGTTGCTAGCATCTCCATATAATACATCTTGGGTGCTTCGTAGGAATTTTTTTGTTTCCCATGCAACGTTCCACAACAAGGCCATCCCGAGTCCATATTCTAGCTCATGTGTTTGTTTCTTTAAAAAAACATCAAAATTTTATTTATTTATATCCTTGATCCACGAAAGTATTTTCCCTCAGAAACCCTTAAATTCTTGCTCTGTCAGCTTCCTAGCCCTCCTTCGGTGCAACCTTGCAATATTAGAAAAGATAGAGATGAAATAATACAATGAATATACATCAATGAGAACCCCAACTTATTAAATTCCGATGCAAAAATGAACATATCATAGTGTTCATATTTGTGGAGCCACTTGTTGAAGAGGGGTGTAGCAAGTGGTGTGGCGTGGCAAGTGGCCCAGGCTTTCCTAGTTGTGAGTCCGTGACACGATGTTTGGTTCGACGGCGAGTAGGATTCAGCGAGCATTCACCGAAGGACGGGACCCGTGTTGGTGTCAGCCTCCTCCTCCTCCTTCTCCCCCCTCCTTGACGACATCAGCCATGATGTGAGCTTTTAGGTCAATCGTCTCCCATTGGCACCATAATTCTCCCTCAAATGGAGCCACGCGTGATTCCCTGCATCTAAGAGGGCAACAAGGTGGCATGGCGGCAGTGGAGGAAAGGTCGAGGGCGAATCTGGAAGGAGGGAGGGGGAGGAGCCGTAGAAGGGAAGGGGTGTCTATAGAGGCCTTGACGACGGGTATTTTATAGCCACTAGCAGCACATGATGGACGGTGGGATGTGCCCCGAGCGTCAGGATATCTTGGCAGGAAATGATGCGACATGAAAAAAAGGATGGCAATAAGTGCGGGTATGTTGGGCACATAATGCGTCATTGGTGGACATGTTTCCCTAGTGGGATACACATATCATGCGGAAGTGGTACGAACAACATTATTAGTAGGGATAGAAAGAAGCCCTGAAATTTTACTCCCGCCACCTCGGTTGTGTTTGGAGTGCGCTCCAAAAGAGGGGCCCAACCTCTAAATATGGAGTCTACAATTCAGTTTTTGAATGAGCTCCATAATTTTTAGAGATGGAGGCGTGTATAGAGATTCTGTTAGCCTCCACATTAACAATTATTATGAAGAAAAGGAGTGTATGGCGAATACGGTAGAGCTCTAAAGGAAACGTGTGCTTGTCGTTGAATTCCTTCCATTTCATGCGATGCAGGCTGCTGCCACTCTATTGTCCCATTAATAGCACTTGCATTATATACTTGATGATCCAAAAAGCAGACCAGACAAGAAAAACATAAAGATCATAATACTGCATTGCATAGAGGAACTATCATGAAGGCAGTAAACATCCATAGTTATACTACCCCATCAAGCATCTTTAATATCCAAGACAAAAAGAAGAAAACAGAGTGCGTGAATCCAAGTGGTTCTCATGCAAAAGCCCCAGCGAAACTACGATGCAACGTATAGTAAGTAACAGCAACTGCTCAGACCCTATGAGTGGTAGTGTGGTACCATATCATCCTACACGAATTCTGTCTCCGACAAAGAGCAAAAATAGCACCGTAAACCTTCCCAGCTCAGGATCGTCTTTCACTTCTCGATCAAAAATTCAAAAACTCTAAGTGCACAGCTCACCACCCATCAGTCCTCGCCGGCCTCAAATAAATCCAAGCCGCCGAAGCATCCTACGCAACCGTTGACAGAGCCGTCGTCGTCCTCATTTGCATCTGTGTTGCTGGGCTGCCCCCCCTTCCTCATTTGCGTTGCCGGACTGCCCCCCTACTTCGATGTTGACCTCGATTTCGTCAGCCCTGGCTTCAGCAGTGGCAGCGGGGTTGGCGACGGGTGAAGAACCAATCCGGGCGCTGGCCTTGAACTGAACCAGTATCGCGCTCATATTGTCACTCATTCCCCGGCCCAGGCATGAATCAAGAAGTCTCTCACAAATGGCACGCAGATCTGTGTCCCCCTGCATTCATCACACCATATGTCAAGCCAACAGGAACAACAATTCCATCTGCAAATGGAAACCAGCCCATGCATGCATACAACATATATTCGATAACCACTGAATGTTACTATGTGCAGAGTCATTCCTTCAACAAGGTTATGCTACCCAATAAAATTTCTTTCATCTGGTAGGGTTGTTTCTTTTCAATGTACTGTTACTGTCATTGACAAGCAGAAAAAGGTTGAGGAATAAGACTCACGAATTGCAAGCGCTGCCTTACAAAATCAACCGCCTCTTGACTTGTCTTGGCTTCCCTGGAGAAGGAGAAAAACAAGAGATGTGCAACTTTATTATTGTAATATATAACGAAATTATATTACTGTGAAACATGAGAACAGAGATCTGTCTCTATGGGTACTACTCCCTCCGTTTCTAAATATAAGTCTTTTTAAAGATTTCACTACGGGACTAGATACGGAGCAAAGTGAGTAAATTTAAACTCTAAAGTATGTCTATATACATCCGTATGTACTCCCCTAGTGAAACCTCTAAAAGGACTTATATTTCAGAACGGAGGGAGTAGCAGATTGTGGTGACTACTCTCTTATTAGTTTTAGCATTCATCCACGTGGACAGAAAACATGGCACAATTCCTATTGGAATAAATAAATGCTTCATCAAGCACTAAGGTTGTTAAGAAGAGCAATCCAACATGCTGCCATTTCCAAATAGCAAATCAACATGATATGGAACCATCAATTTTAATTAATCTATGCACTACTAAGAAATGGTTAAACGAGGAATTGACAGATGTTGCCCTTTTCAGTAACTTGAACTCAGAAGAAAAAGACCTTAATATCCCCTGGTTCAAGAAATTGGGAACTGAATTACACATGGTGATGAAGTGGCTCAAACTCAGACCATTGTAGTACAGCGCAGATCATATTTAACTGAAACACAATGTAAAAACCGCCGGTGACAAATACTACTGGCCTAAGATGAAACAAGCATGTAAGGTAACTGGAGTGACTTTACTACGTATCAAGTATTGCACTTAGAATCAAGTCATCAGAATGAAACAGCCTCTCGTGTTATTTTTAGCTCAGACTTACCAGATACCATCACTTGCTATAATAAGAAATTCAGCATCATCAGTTATGTCCACCTAGAAAAATAAACGGTGTCATTTCCATCAAACCACAGTCATCAGAAACAAATTTACACCGAGCTCACGCAACATAGTTACAAACTTACAGTGCGAATGTCCGGACTACATGTCACAATTTGTTGTGCAGGAGACAATTTTTTGTTCCGCTTGAATTGAAAATCACCTGACATGCAAGTAGTCAAAATGCTCATCAGCAATGAATAGATCGTATCCAACAATAAAAGGGAATTAGATAAATACCATACCAATCGCTCTGGATATGGCCAATTTCCCCCCGACGCGATGGATGCCCATTTCCACCCCAATTAGTCGTCCTGTGATATCTCTCTGAGGGTTCTCATCCCTGGTTACTTGCCCTCCTGCCCTTTCAATTCTCTCCCTCTCCTGTTGGAGGTCTGGCTTGTGATCGGTGGATAGATCATTTGCCTTCCGATAACATGGATATAAGAATTGTCAGGCACTACTTGGACACATTCATTATGACAGGATACCCCACTCAGAAATTTGACTAGAAAATAGTCACTATACCTGACCATTCCTTGAGAGTACACAACGGGAATCACCAATATTTCCAACAATAATCTGGTGACCTCTAATGAGAGCTACACATGCTGTGGTTCCTTCATGTAGGGGGGGAACATAACGGCCCTACAAAACAAATTCCAAACTGAGTAATACTCCGTGAAAAAATATCCAAAATCATAGGGACAAACAGACTATAAAGAAACAAACAGTTAGTAACACCACCAGGGAAGAAATTTGCTCATGCGCCCTTCGATAAAAGAAGCAAACGGTGCAACAAACAAATGATCAACTCAAATACACCTCAATTTTGGCAGTATGGTAACTAACTACTAAGGTGCAATGAGAAACATAAAGGAACATCTACCTTCCAATTTGGTAAACTAGACACTCGATGGAACACAAATTGGAATTGTGAGTTAAATATATCAGTACCAACTCCAAAGCACATCCCGTAAAAGTACAGTGGATCCTCCTTATCACATCCATCGATCCCTTCCAATTCCATGTACACATAATAATATGAAGCATTATCCGAGGGATAAATTTTTTTAATTTCTTTGACAATTAAATGCTTAAAGAACATTCAGTGTTACCTGAACATCACAAAGAGCAGCCCTGATCAACTTTTTCAAAGTGCTATTACCAGGAGGATGAGCTGGCTCCCTTTTCCATTCATCCGATCGTTTCAACTTCTCATCAATGCTGCAACATGTGACAATAAGTGAACTTATGTAGCAATTGCAACTATGGAAGCATGAAACAATTATGTATTCCATATCTACACATGCCACAATAAGTGAACTTAGGTAGCAATTGCAACTATAACACTGCAGCATTGGCCCTTTGTCTTTCAATATTGAACAAGAAGTGCATATATATGAGTGAAGCTTATGTGAACATGTCTAGAGGCACTTAATGCTTGTTTTTTTGTGTGGGCCACAGTTGGTCATATTTTTAATGAAGTTTTACAGGTGAGTGTTATAGCTAAAATTCAGAATTTTTTAAAAACTTCATGCCTGTGCCGATATTGTATGCACCTGCACACACATGTTCCATATGTCACTTTCGGCAATTACATACCTAAAATATAGAGTATATTATTTAATTATCTAGAAAATAACCTGAAATACACATGCTCCAGTGCGGTACGCAGATTGCTGCCATAGTCTGGTTCCCTGGTGAGCTCAATATGAAATTGCCTTGAACAATACAATGCTACATCAGCTCCTGAAACACAAACAAATAACTCAGCATAACCATCTTATATAACAGAAAACGAAGGCCGAATCAGCCATATTCCTATACAAGCTCATATATCAAAACAGTGCAAAGACAAACACCAGCTGAAATATCCCTTCAATATGTGTGTATCACTGTAAAAAAACACTGAAGTACTGAACATATTGCCAACATAATCCCCTCCGTCCCTAAAAAAAAAAGAGGATCGAATTAATGTTTGGCCCCTCGCAGTTTATATCTCAGCACAGACCCGATTGCATAACTTGGTCATGCATGTTGAACTGTAGCATCATTGCGCAGTTGTTTCATCATGATTGTACAAGATTTTGACAGCCAAAAGTTGCACAGATAGTAAACGTACAAAGCATGCATATATATAGTGTAACAGACAGATGCACATGATGTGCACCTTGGATTACTATGAATTATATGATATTATGATAAACTTCCTTTAAACAATGCATTTAATGGTCAGTTATGCTAACAGCACAAAAGTTTGGAATCTGTTCTAACAGTATCAGAACGAAGATCATACCTCCATGGCCATCATAAACACCAAAGAATGATGTGGAACTGTGATCATCTAGATCTAGGACAGCTGTGAGCTGCAAATAAGAAGGGTCCGGATCAAATTCAGTATTTCACCACAATTGCAAAGCATAATTGATTATATATATCTGCAGGATGATCATCTCAACAATTTTACAAAGTACTGCAATATTACTCACAGCATCTTCCATTTCATAACGAAACCCTTTCATAGATGACGCAGCATACTTGATTCTGTCATTCTCTTCTCCAGCAGAACACTTGGTTGTTGCATCATCTTCCATTGCTGGGTTAGCTTTCCTGAAAGATTTCAGTATAAACACCATAGCCTAGAAATCCTTACCAGCAAAAACTAACATGTAAACTGAATGTACTGACACTGCATTGCAGAACGCATATATATAGCAGCAAACTTGATTAAGAAACGATAGAAAAACAGCTAAATAACTCCATCATGTTACTGCATGTGAACTAGAACTACACCGGCACACTGCAGAGTGGAAAACATATCTATGCCGCTATTTGAATAGATTATAGATTTTTCTATTGCAGGTTGTCAGGTTTGTAACTCATGCTTGGGTGCATAATGTAAGAAAAATGACATTACTCAGGAGCACAAACACAATGCAGATAAAACCGAATCAAGGTTTTGCCACCAACAGCATACATATCAAAATAACTCACGTCAGCACACTCCAAGTGAGAGTAGAACGAAAACGAATTGCTGAAAGGGTAATGTCAACCACTCATTCATAACAAGGAAGAACTTATAGATCTCAATGTTGCAGTGCACGTTAGCATCGAGGAAGTACAGACGAACTCAATTTCTGAGGAACTTGGAGGATGGGTGAGATACTTCATACTACACATACTATAATTAGAGGGGCACCGTGGTCAGGAGTCAGGAAGAAGAACCCGACATAAAACAACGGAGGATGGTGGAAATCCACATGCTGTTTTTTTTTTCGAAGAGAAAATCCACACGCCGTGAAGGGAGAAGAAAACGCACATGCAGAAAGCGCGATTTCTGGACACCAGACTCGCCGAGTTGCCAATAACAACGAGAATAAAAACGATGTAAGATCAAGAGTTGAAGAGTATCCGGTTCGGATGGAGAAGAGGACATGAAGAGAGATCAGCGTTGGGTTGGGGGTGCCCGTGAGACTGCACCTCCAACAATAAAACCGCCAGAGTAACTAGAGAATATATGCAGAAGAGAGCGGAAAGGAGATCACCGATGGATTTCCCGGTGCTCCCTAGCCTCCAAATGCAAGAGGAAGAGCAGCAGCGGCAGCAACAAAAACGAACCAAATAGGACCGAAGAGGTGAAGAGAAATCACTACGGAGACTGGGTGCTCCTCGTCCTCCTCCAGGTCCAGGAAAATAACCACCACCAAATGCAAGAGCAAGAGCAAAAGCAGCAGCGTCAGCAACAAAAACGAAACAAATAGGACCTAAGAGGCGAAGAGAAATCACCACGGGTTCTCGGTGCTCCTCGTCCTCCTCCGGGTCCAGGAAAAAACCCACCAAATGCAAGCAAGAGCTAAAGCAGCGGCGACAAAAACGAACCACGTAGGATCGAACATGTGCACAGAAATCGCCGGGGGGTCTCGGCGCTCCGTAACCTCCTCCTCAAAAACAGCCGACGCAACGCAGGGAACGCGAGACAGGAAGCAAAATCCACACACACACACACACACAGGATTCAAGAAGCGCGGCCCTCTGCTCGATCAGCAGCGCCCAAACCGCAGCGAGAAACTCGACCGACCGAGGACAGAAACGCCACCACCACCACCACCACCGCATGATGCGACGAAGCAAGAACAGAACGGAGGCGGTGATGATGAGAGGAGGAAGAAGAATTTTACCCCGCGGGGGTTTGGGTTTCTGGGGTTTAGGTTGGACGCGGACGAAACCAGAGAGGGGAGGGGTGTGGGGATGGAGCGGAGGGGTGGGGAGAGGAAATGCAGGTTGATCGCCTCACCTTTCCTTCCTTCCTTGGCTCCGCTCCGGAGGATCAAAAGCGGGGCGGTTGTGTTGTGCAGAATTTTCGGAGCAGAGCAGAGCAGAGTTTGCAGGCGCAGCAGCAAATAAAGCACCCGCGGCCTCCTCCGTCTCCTTTCCTTTCCTTCCCTTCCCGTCGCCTCGGTGCGTCCCGAGCCGTTGGATCGTCGTCCGTGCCAGCTGGGGCGCGATCCAACGGCCCAGGCCCGTGCCACCGGGCCCGCTCGACGAGCCACAGCGGGTGGGGCCCACGTGCGCAGCGCGGGTCAAACGCGCCCCTCCTCTGTTGCCGTGCGGAGTACGGCGCGCGTGAAGGAAATGCCACTGCCTCCGCCGCCGCCGTTCCGTCATGCGCGCCTCACTGCCGGCCGGCGACGGCGCGGTTCCTCCGTTGTACGGTGGCCGCCGGCCGCTGCGCTCCCGGGAATGCCCGAGAGGCGGAGGCCAGAAGAACTGAGCTACATCGGCCTCCCCGGATCCCCGCGCTCGCCGTCGCCGCTGGTTGATGCCACTCCTTTGCCCTCTGCTCCGGCGGCTATCCCGCCCGCGTACGCCGTAGACCCCTGCGCTGGACTACCGCTCGCGGCGCTCCCCATTCCTCGTCCGCCGGAACCCCCGAGTACCGTGTGGCTCGCCGGAGAAGTCGAGCAGCCACGGGGCTCGTTTCTGACGGCGGTTGTGAGGTGTGAGCTCGCTCCGTCGTGCGTCCCGGGCCGCGCACGCATATGGGCCTCTTGAGTCTGCTCCGAACTGCCCACACCGCATTTCCTAAAAGAAAAAAAAAAACTGTACTAAACTAGTCCACACTACAACAACATTCCTCTCAGCCCCGCCACATGTGCTCTAGAATGTCTTTTACATGTTTATATACTCCTTTCGTTCTAAAATTCTTGTCTTAGGTTTGTCTAGAGATGAATGTATCTAAATACTAAAATATGACTAGATATATTTATATTTAGATAAATCTAAAACAAGAATTTTGCGACGGAGGGAGTATTTTCTTGAAGCCTCCTTACTAAAGTCTTTGGAATGATTTTTCTAGCAGAAATTGATAATGTGTAGAAGGTGTTTTCAAGAGATATCATTATAACTAGAGGCTAACGTGTGCTTTGCTGCGTTGTTATTCACTCATGGTATTAAATCTTTTATATCTAGTAGATTATTGTGATCCGTTGTTTTATTTGAATTTTATATGTGTTAGCTTGTGTTTTAGTTAAGTTCTGATAGTGTTTTTTTTTCATTCGTATATATTGTGTTAGCTCTAGTGCTTAGCGGACGGCTAAAGCGTGTTAACAATGTTGAAAGAGGTCGCGGTAGATCGTATCTGACATGGAAGGGGTCCGTAAAGAGAGATTTAAAAGACTGAAGTATCACGAGAGAGCTAACCATGGATAGGAATGCGTGGAAGTTTGTTATCCATATACTAGAACCATGAGTTGGCCATAAGATCTTATGGGTTTCACCTGTAGCCTATCCCAACTTGTTTGAGACTAAAGGTTTTGTTTTTGTTATAGTAGTAGTAGTTGTTGTTGTTGTTATTTTTGTATATTGTGTCGGGTTATTGTTGGAGACAATTTTTGTTTCGAGAGGAGTGTAGAGTTGTTTGGTGCATGGTGTCGATGTCGTACACGATTCGTCTCGTTGTCGATCCATAGTGTTTGTTTGAGCCTTTTGTGTATTCCTGTTCCACGCTAAATTTGTGAAATTTCTGCTATAACGGTTACATGGACTGGCGCACGAACCTCCCGCACAGTTTGGCTCCTTATTCGTTTCGCTCGGTTAGCTTTTTTTTCACTCGCCACTGCTTGCTAAAAAAAGTGGCTCTTTTTTTATCTAAAAAAGTTAATTTAACTAAAAGTTGTTCAAGGATTTTAAAAATCTTATGAATTTAAAACTCAATAATTTTAGAAAACTTTCATGAATCTAAAATATCTTCATGGATTTCAAAGAATGTTCGCAAATAAAATACATTTTCAAATTTAAAAATATTCCCAATCTTTAAAAATGACCATGAACTTTCAAAAATATCAACAAATTTAATAAATACTACTGAATCTTTAAAAGTAAATTTTAAAAATATTTTGCTCTCTAATGTTCTCAGATTTTAATCGGCGCTCGTGGCTAAAAATGTGAAAAATAAAATAAAATAATACACCTAAACAGCACACGACCTTACATGTTGGCCTCTCTCCGACCCCGCAGTCCTCAAAACATCACAACCTTTAAATCACGCGAGCTCAGTTCTCCACTATAGATATAGCGTTGTGAGTGTTTAAGGGGAAAAGGTGGCCAGAGGCACAACGTTTTTCTCTTAGGGGGTGTTTGGTGGGGCTTTTTCTAGCTGCAGCTACGGCTTCCGACTTCCGGCTTCGAAGCCGAAAGCTCCTATTTAGGGGCTTCCGGCTGCAAAGAAGCCACAACTGCATCCGAAAGCACCTAAATAGAAGCTTTCGGCTTCGAAGCCAGAAGCCGGAACCCGTAGCTGCAGCTGGAAAAAGCCCGACCAAACACCCCCCTTAGATAGAAGAGCATGCACTAGAGTCAATGGGATGGCAAAAAATGGAAAAGGTAAATGGAGGGATGGCAAATGGGATCACGAACGCCCACGTATTTTACCCGCGGGCCCATCTGGGAGTACACAACAGCGGCAAATTGTTACGTGAGTTGCGATTAATTTTTTCCCTCGCAAGTGTGATTCACCGGAGAAAAAACAGTCGAGCTCTCCCAGGGCTTCGATTCATGGAAGCTTAGTAACCGTAATGATTCTTAGTTATGGAAGTTATTTTGTATTATTTTTTTGGATTTTAGATTCAGATCAGTATACGTGTAATTGTTATGAGTATGAACAGTGTTTCTAAAAAAAAGGGAGGTTTTCACATGTCTAGATTTATTTTTTGAAAAACATGAATAATGGTAACCTCTTTTAAAACATGGACAGAGTTCCGTGATCTATGTACTTTGTATTAAGGAAGATGTTTTGTCGCACCCGACTGATTTCTCAGTAGAAATAGCCGCTTTGTCACGCAATACGTTTCATGCCCCCACTCTTCCCTCTTAAGTCCTTCCTTTGCTTCCATCTCTCTCTCTCTCACACACACACACACCCCGCTCGTCCTCCTCTCTCCCTTCTCTTTCACCACTAGTAGAGGAGTCCCCACGCCACTGCTGCAAGGACGAGTGACATTCTACGAAGAGGATAACAGTTGCTTCAGGTCAGTCTATCGTTCCCGTACGAGCTTGTTGCAAGTAGCCCACCGGTGTTGTAGGTCGGCTAGTTGGGCCACCGATGCGGTAGGGTAGGAGGGGCCACCGACGTGTTTGTTCATCACAACAGACGATACGACCGTGTTGCATACAAGGCGATGCTTGGGATGCTCCAAGCCAAGCCGAGGGACGACACTACAATGGTGTTGCGAGTCGGCCGACCGCAACTATTGTGTTTCAGCATGCACGACCCGCGAGCTCGGTGACGGTTTTCTACGAGTCGATGAGGCGCGAATGCTAGGGGCCGGCCACCTGTAGAGCTACACATCGCTAAGCGCACCGGGAAAATGGGGATGCTGCTTTGCAACATAGGTGATCGTTGCAGAGGCACCATGGGAAGACATTGGCAGATGGCGAATGGAGCGATGACGAGCTCAACTGAACAGGGGGTCATGCGATCCTAATTGAGTGAATCGACGGGCGATCCTTTCACGGTATCAACCAAGTTGACGCCTAGTGTTCGTATTTTGCCAATTATTGAAACTATATCAAGAGAACCCACTTTGCTTAGAGGCTATTGACATCATATGAGACACAAAAATTACCTAAGTTTGGGACACAAAATTTAGAAACTTAATGTGTTTGTTGCTTAGGTAGATATGGAAATATACATTATACATCTACAATCAAACCCCTTAAATCTTTTCCATATGTCTGTACAGATGCTCGGTTACTACTCGATCACGAAAATGCCACCCAACCAGACACTTCAAACCGGACCTACACGTAATTTCATTAAAACAAACAAGATTATCTTCATCAAGTTGTGCAAGAATTAAATATTGAGTTTCACAAATTTGCAAGCACATATTTTTAATCATGCGAGAGTGTTTATCTGAATTTGTCAAGACATGACTTAAACCATTTAATCCTTTAGAGACTTAAGATATGACATTTTCATTTTAATAGTGACATCTCCTTAGGTCCTTGTTTAAACTTGTTTGGTGATGTTTAAATTTGTTTATCGCATTAGTGAGCTCATATTTCTGTTGATAGACACTAAAGAGATCGTTTTTTCTTGTTTAACTTGCTCAACAGTTTACCTTTCTTTGGATTACCTTTCTGAATTCCTACATGTTTTCAACACGATATACTTTTACTGTGAACTTAGCTTGTTCTTTAGTATTCCATTTTTCTTTACAATGATGATATTCTCCATCAGAGATATTTTTGCTTCCACGGTCAAAGACATAAATGTTCCACCAGCACTCGTATCAAGGAAATATTTAGATTCATCGTCTATCCCATCTTAAAATAAGTAGAGTATAACATATTCAGCAAAACCGTTGTTAGGGCAGAGATTCAAAACTTTACATTATCTCCCACAATCTTCGTATAAGCTTTCTCTGAATTTCTGGACAAAAGAGGTTAATTCTCTTCAGGTTTTTGCTGTGTTGGAGAAAGGGAAAAACTTGACCATGAATTTCTCTTTACAAGATTTCCAACTAGCTACGCCGCACGAGACTCATGCCAAGAGATAGAGAAGAAACCGCTTCATCGGGAGCCGCCGCCACCTCCTATTCACGAGAAAAAAAATAAGAGAGAAAGAATTATCGCGTTTCACGGGACAGAGCCGCTGCCACCTCCTGTTCTTCATTGGGAGGTCAGATCTAGAGTCCGTTTGGGGCTCCGGAGAGGGGAATCTTCGATCTTCGTCATCACCAACCTTTCTCCATCGCTAATTCCATGATGCTCCTCACCGGGAGTGAGTAATTCCTTTGTAGGCTTGCTGGTCTGTGAGGAGTTGGATGAGATTCATCATGTAATTGAGTTAGTTTTGTTAGGACTTGATCCCTAGTATCCATTATGTTCTGAAATTGATGTTGCTATGACTTTGCCATGCTTAATGCTTGTCACTAGGGCCCAAGTGCCATGATTTCAGATCTGAACCGTTTATGTTATCATCATTATATCTATATTGTTGATCCGATCTTGCCTAGTCATATGCACCTATTACGTGCTATGATCTGTCAACCCCATAGTGACAATATTTGGGATACTTAGCGGTGATGACCGTAGTTTGAGGATTTCATGTATTTACTAAGTGCTAATGCTTTTTTCCGGTTCTCCATTAAAAGGAGGCCATAATATCCCTTAGTTTCCTTATGGACCCCGTTGCCACGGGAGGGTAGGACAAAAGATGTCATGCAAGTTCTTTTCCATAAGCACGTATGACTATATACGGAATACATGCCTACATTACATTGATGAACTGGAGCTAGTTCTATATCGCCCTAGGTTATGATTGTCACATGATGAATATCATCCAACCAATACTCTGATCCAGTGCCTACGATCTTTTCATGTATTGTTCTTGCTAAGTTAATACGGTTGTCGCTATTGGTACACTTTCTACAAAATCACTAGTGTTATTGTTACCGCTACTATTACTGCTACTACTGCTATCAACCTATCATATTACTATGCTACTAATCACTTTGCTGCAGATATTTATCTCCAGGTGTAGTTGAATTGACAACTCAACTGCTAATACTCTCAAATATTCTTTGGCTCCCCTTGTGTCGAATCTACAAATTTGGGTTGAATACTCTACCCTCGAAAACTGTTGTGATCCCTTATACTTGTGGGTTATTAAGACCTTTTTCTGGCGCCGTTGCCAGGGAGCATAGCAATATTTGATGAGTCACTTGGGATTTATATTAATCTATCACTATGAAGAATCTGAAGGATACTAAGACCAAGATTTTTTTCTCTAAGACGAGGGGAGGTAAGGGAACTGCCATCTAGATTTGCACTTGATTCACCTTCTGCTATGAGTAAGCTTGCAACACCACCACATTCTAGTAATCTTGATATGTCGCAAGTTATTGATGATGCTACCTCTGCTATGAATGATGCTTATGATTATGGTAGTACCATGCTTGATGATAATGTGCCGCTAGGAGAATTTCTTGATGAACAAATTGCTAGAGCTAAAGAGAATGATATTGATGAAGCTTATGAAACTGATTATGATTATGAAACTCCTATTAGTCCTATCTATCCTAAGTTTGAAATGCCTAAGATACCTGAAGGTTATGTTATGGACGAAGAGATCAGTAGAGAAATTCTTTCTTGCAAGGATAGAGACGATCTTAAGAAATTGCTATGCAAGTACAAGGAAAAAACTTTGAATGCTAGAATGAAATGTGATCCTAAGTTTGGTACTTTACCTATCTGTGTTACCGATAAGGATTATGAGTTCTCTATCGACCCAGAGTTAATTACTTTGGTTGAATCTGATCCTTTCCATGGCTATGAAACTGAAACTGTAGTGGCACACCTTACTAAGCTGACTGATACAACCACCCTCTTTACTAATGATGAGAAGATTCGTTACTATCACTGTTGGAAATATGCCCTAGAGGCAATAATAAAATGGTTATTATTGTATTTCCTTGTTCATGATAATTGTCTATTGTTCATGCTATAATTGTGTTAACCGGAAACCGTAATACATGTGTGAATACATAGACCACAACGTGTCCCTAGTGAGCCTCTAGTTGACTAGCTCGTTGATCAATAGATGGTCACGGTTTCATGACCATGGACATTGGATGTCGTTGATAACGGGATCACATCATTAGGAGAATGATGTGATGGACAAGACCCAATCCTAAGCATAGCACAAGATCGTGTAGTTCGTTTGCTAAAGCTTTTCAATGTCAAGTATCTCCTTAGACCATGAGATTGTGTAACTCCCGGATACCGTCGGAATGCTTTGGGTGTGCCAAACGTCACAACGTAACTGGGTGGCTATAAAGGTGCACTGCGGGTTCTCCAAAAGTGTCTATTGGGTTGGCATGAATCGAGACTGGGATTTGTCACTCCGTGTGACGGAGAGGTATCTCTAGGCCCACTCGGTAAGACATCATCATAATGAGCTCAATGTGACTAAGGAGTTAGCCACGAGATGATGTATTATGGAACGAGTAAAGAGACTTGCTGGTAACGAGATTGAACAAGGTATAGAGATACCAACGATCGAATCTCGGGCAAGTATCATATCAATAGACAAAGGGAATTGCATACGGGATTGATTGAATCCCCGACATCGTGGTTCATCTGATGAAATCATCGTGGAGCATGTGGGAGCCAACATGGGTGTCCAGATCCCGCTGTTGGTTATTGATCGGAGAAGTGTCTCGGTCATGTCTACGTGTCTCGCGAACCCGTAGGGTCTACACACTTAAGGTTCGATGACGCTAGGGTTATAGGGAAATGGTATACGTGATTACCGAAGGTTGTTCGGAGTCCCGGATGAGATCCTGGACATCACGAGGAGCTCCGGAATTGTCCGGAGGTAAAGATTGATATATAGGAAGTCCAGTTTTGGTCACCGGAAAGTTTTCGGGCTCATCGGTAGTGTACCGGGAGTGCCGGGAGGGTGCCGGAGGACCCCTGGGAGGGGTGTGACGACCACAGGACTTCATGGGCCCTTAGAGGAGGTGTGCCAGCCCTTTTTTGGCTGTCCAATACCTTCTAGAAAGGCCCATGCAGCTGGAGATAAGTACATAGGGCAAAGGAGTTTGAAACAGAGGAGATCCACCTCCCTTGTGGGAGGTGGACTCTTCCCCTAGGGTCGGCCGAACCTCTCCTCTTTGGAGGAGGGACCAAGGCAGCCCTCCCTCTCCCTCCTCCTATATATATGCAAGGGTTTGGGCTGATTTGAGACATGACTTCTCTCTCTCTCGGCGTAGCCCTACCCTTCCTCTTCCTCATTCTCCGTAGCATTTGGCAAAGCCCTGCCGGAGTCCACGTAGCTCCACCGTCACCATGCCATCATACTGCCGGAGCTCTCCCTCAACCTCTCCTTCCTCCTTGCTGGATCAAGGCATAGGAGGCGTCATCAGGCTGCATGTGTGTTGAACACGGAGGCGCCGTTGTTCCGCGCTGAGATCGGAATCCACCGCGATCTGAATCGCTGCGAGTACGACTCCACCAACCGCGTTCTTGTAACGCTTCCGCTTAGCGATCTTCAAAGGTATGAAGATGCAATCTCTCCCCACTCGTTGCTGGTTACTCCATGGATAGATCTTGGTGATCGTAGGAATTTTTTTGATTTACTACTACGTCTCCCAATAGTGGTATCAGAGCTAGGTCTATGTGTAGAATCTATGCACGAGTAGAACACAAGTTGTTGTGGGTGTCGATTTTGTTAATATGCTTACCACTACTAGTCTTATCTTGATTCGGCGGTATTGTGGGATGAAGCGGCCCGGACCTACTTTACACGTACGTTTACGTGAGACTCGTTCCACCGCCTGACATGCACTTGTTGCATAAGGTGGCTAGCGGGTGTCTGTCTCTCCCACCTTAGTCGGATTGGATTCGATGAAAAGGGTCCTTATGAAGGGTAAATAGCAATTGGCATATCACGTTGTGGTTTTGGCATAGGTTAGAAACATTCTTGCTAGAAACCTATAGCAGCCACGTAAAAACTTGCAACTACAAATTAGAGGACGTCTAACTTGTTTTTGCAGCTTATGCTTTGTGATGTGATATGGCCAAAGAATGTGATGTGATGCATTGTGATGTATGAGATTGATCATGTTCTTGTAATAGGATTCACGACTTGCATGTCGATGAGTATGACAACCGGCAGGAGCCATAGGAGTTGTCTTATTTTATTGTATGACCTGCGTGTCAATCATAAACGCCATGTAATTACTTTACTTTATTGCTAAACGTTAGCCATAATAGTAGAAGTAATAGTTGGCGAGACAACTTCATGAAGACACAATGATGGAGATCATGATGATGGAGATCATGGTGTTGTGCCGGTGACAGTGATGATCATGGTGCCCCGAAGATGGAGATCAAAGGGGCAAGATGATATTGGCCATATCATGTCACTATATTGATTGCATGTGATGTTTATCATGTTTACATCTTATTTGCTTAGAACGACGGTAGTAAATAAGATGATCTCTCAATAAAATTTCAAGAAAAGTGTTCACCCTAACTATGCACCGTTGCTAAGGATCGTTGTTCCGAAGCACCAAGTGATGATCGGGTGTGATAGGCTCTAACGTTCGCATACAACGAGGGTAAGCCAGATTTACACACGTGATACACTTAGGTTGACTTGACGAGCCTAGCATGTACAGACATGGCCTCGGAACACGGAAGACCGAAAGGTCGAACATGAGTCGTATAGAAGATACGATCAACATGGAGATGTTCACCATGGATGACTAGTCCGTCTCACGTGATGATCGGACACGGGCTAGTTGACATGGATCATGTATCACTTGGATGACTGGAGAGATGTCTATCTAAGTGGGAGTTCATTAAATAATTTGATTATGTGAACTTAATTATCATGAACTTAGTCTAAAATTCTCTTTACAATCTATATTGTAGATCCAATGGCCAACACGAATGTCACCCTAAACTTCAACGTGTTCCTAGAGAAAACCAAGCTGAAAGATGATGGAATCAACTATGCGGACTGGGTCCATAGATTGAGGATCATCCTCATAGCTTCCAAGAAATTGTATGTCCTTGATGCACCACTAGGTGACCCACCCCTTCTCCCAGCAGAGCAAGACGTTGCGAACGCTTGGCATTCTCGCTGCGATGATTACTCCCTTGTTCAGTGCGGCATGCTTTACAGTTTAGAACCGGGGCTCCAAAAGCGTTTTGAGCAACACGAAGCATATGAGATGTTCCAAGAGCTGAAACTGGTTTCCAAGCTCATGTCCAGGTCGAGAAATATGACATCTCCAACAAGTTCTTCAGCTGTAAGATGGAGGAGAATAGTTCTGTCAGTGAGCACATCCTCAAGATGTCTGGGCTACACAACCGCTTGACTCAACTGGGAGTTAATCTCCCGGATGACTTGGTCATTGACAGAATCCTCCAGTCGCTTCCACCTAGCTACAAGAGCTTTGTGATGAACTACAACATGCAAGGGATGGAGAAGTCCATTCGTGAGTTGTACTCGATGCTGAAATCAGCGGAGGTCAAGATCAAAAAGGAGCATCAAGTGTTGATGGTGAATAAGACCACTAGTCTCAAGAAAGGCAAGGGTAAGAAGAACTTCAAGAAGGACGGCAAAGCTGTTGCCGCGCCCGATAAGCAAGTTGCCGGGAAGAAGAAGAACAAGCATGGACCCAAGCCTGAGACTGAGTGCTTTTATTGCAAGGGTACCGGTCACTGGAAACGGAGCTGCCCCAAGTACTTAGCGGATAAGAAGGACGGCAACATTAAAGGTATATGCGATATACTTGTTATTGATGTGTACCTAACCAACGCTCATAGTAGCTTCTGGGTATTTGATACCGGTGCAGTTGCTCACATTTGTAACTCCAAGCAGGAGCTGCGGAATAAGCGGAGGCTGGCAAAGGACGAGGTGACGATGCGCGTCGGGAATGGTTCCAAGGACGATGTGATCGCCGTCGGCACGCTACCTCTACATCTACCTTTGGGATTAGTCTTAAACCTTAATAATTGTTATTTAGTACCAACTTTGAGCATGAACATTGTATCTGGATCTCGCTTGATGCGAGATGGCTACTCATTTAAATCTGAGAATAATGGTTGTTCTTTTTATATGAGAGAAATGTTTTATGGTCATGCCCCGCTGGTCAATGGTTTATTTTTGATGAATCTCGAACGTGATGTTACACATGTCCATACTGTGAGTACCAAAAAGTGTAAGGTTGATAACGATAGTCCCACTTACATGTGGCACTGCCGCCTTGGTCATATTGGTGTCAAACGCATGAAGAAGCTCCATACTGATGGACTTTTGGAGTCTCTTGATTTCGAATCATTTGACACGTGCGAACCATGCCTCATGGGCAAGATGACCAAGACTCCGTTCTCCAGAACAATGGAGCAAGCAACTGACTTGTTGGAAATAATACATACTGATGTATGCGGTCCAATGAGTGTCGAGGTCGTGGTGGCTATCGTTATGTTCTCACCCTCACTGATGACTTGAGCAGATATGGGTATGTCTACTTAATGAAACACAAGTCTGAAACCTTTGAAAGGTTCAAGGAATTTCAGAGTGAGGTAGAGAAACAACGTGACAGGAAAATAATGTGCCTACGATCTGATCGTGGCGGAGAATATTTAAGTCACGAGTTTGGCACGCACCTAACGAAATGTGGAATTGTTTCACAACTCATGCCGCCTGGCACACCTCAGCGAAATGGTGTGTCTGAACATCGTGATCGCACTCTATTAGATATGGTACGATCCATGATGTCTCTTACCGACTTACCGCTATCATTTTGGGGATATGCATTAGAGACTGCCGCATTCACTTTAAATAGGCACTGTCAAAATCCGTTGAGACGACACCATATGAATTATGGTTTGGAAATAAACCTAAGCGATCGTTTCTAAAAGTTTGGGGATGCGATGCTTATGTGAAGAAACTTCAACCTGAGAAGCTCGAACCCAAAGCGGAAAAGTGTGTCTTCATAGGATATCCCAAAGAGACTATTGGGTATACCTTCTACCTACGATCCGAGGGCAAAGTCTTTGTTGCCAAGAATGGATCCTTTCTCGAGAAAGAGTTTCTCTCGAAAGAAGTAAGTGGGAGGAAAATAGAACTTGATGAGGTAAGGGTACCTCCACTCGAACCGGAGAGTAGTGCAACACAGGAAGTTGTTTCTATGGAGCCTACACCGGCTGGAGAGGAAGTTAATGATGATGATCATGAAACTTCAGATCAAGTTGCTATTGAACGTCGATGGTCCACTAGGACACGTTCTGCACCAGAGTGGTACGGCAACCCTGTCCTGGAGATCATGTTGTTGGACAACGGTGAACCTTCGAACTATGAAGAAGCGACGGCGGGCCCAGATTCCAACAAATGGCTTGAGGCCATGAAATTCGAGATAGGATCCATGTATGAGAACAAAGTATGGACTTTGGTGGACTTGCCTAATGATAAGCGAGCCATTGAAAATAAATGGATCTTTAAGAAGAAGAGTGACGCAGACGGTAATGTGACCATCTATAAGGCTCGGCTTGTCGCTAAGGGTTATCGACAAGTTCAAGGAGTTGACTACGATGAGACTTTCTCACCTGTAGCGATGCTGAAGTCTGTCCGAATCATGTTAGCAATTGCCACATTTTATGATTATGAGATCTGGCAAATGGACGTCAAAACGGCATTCCTTAATGGTTTCCTTAAGGAAGAACTGTATATGATGCAGCCGAAAGGTTTTGTCGATCCTAAAGATGCTAACAAAGTATGCAAGCTCCAGCGCTCCATCTATGGGCTGGTGCAAGCATCTCGGAGTTGGAACATTCGCTTTAATGAGGTGATTAAAGCATTTGGGTTTATACAGGTTTATGGAGAACCCTGTTTTTACAAGAAAGTGAGTGGGAGCTCTGTAGCATTTCTCATATTATATGTGGATGACATACTGATAATGGGAAATGATATAGAACTCTTGGAAAGTATAAAGGCCTACTTGAATAAGTGTTTTTCAATGAAGGACCTTGGAGAAGCTGCTTACATATTAGGTATTAAGATCTATAGAGATAGATCGAGACGCCTCATAGGTCTTTCACAAAGCACATACCTTGAAAAGATATTGAAGAAGTTCAATATGGATCAGTCCAAGAAGGGGTTCTTGCCTGTGTTACAGGGTGTGAGATTGAGTACGACTCAATGCCCGACCACGGCAAAGGATAGAGAAGAGATGAGTGTCATCCCCTATGCTTCAGCCATAGGCTCTATTATGTATGCCATGCTGTGTACCAGTCCTGATGTGAACCTTGCCATAAGTTTGGTAGGGAGGTACCAAAGTGATCCCGGAGCGGAACACTGGACAGCAGTCAAGGATATCCTGAAGTACCTGAAAAGGACAAAGGACATGTTTCTCGTATATGGAGGTGCCGAAGAGCTCGTCGTAAAGGGTTACGTCGATGCTAGCTTCGACACAGATCCGGATGACTCCAAGTCACAAACCGGAAACGTGTATATTTTGAACGGAGGGGTAGTCAGCTGGTGCAGCAGCAAGCAAAGCGTCGTGGTGGCATCTACATGTGAAGCGGAGTACATAGCTGCTTCGGAAGCAGCGAAGGAAGGATTATGGATGAAGGAGTTCATCACCGACCTAGGAGTAATTCCAAGTGCGTCGGGCCCGATGACTCTATTCTATGACAACACTGGAGCTATTGCCCTTGCGAAGGAGCTGAGGTTTCACAAGAAGACAAGACACATCAAGCGCCACTTCAACTCCATCCGTGATTACATTCAGGAGGGAGATATAGATATTTGTAAAGTGCACACGGATCTGAATGTCGCAGACCCGTTGACTAAACCTCTCTCACGAGCAAAACATTATCAACACCAGAATGCTATGGGTGTACGATTCATCACAATGTAACTAGATTATTGACTCTAGTGCAAGTGGGAGACTGTTGGAAATATGACCTAGAGGCAATAATAAAATGGTTATTATTGTATTTCCTTGTTCATGATAATTGTCTATTGTTCATGCTATAATTGTGTTAACCGGAAACCGTAATACATGTGTGAATACATAGACCACAACGTGTCCCTAATGAGCCTCTAGTTGACTAGCTCGTTGATCAATAGATGGTCACAGTTTCATGACCATGGACATTGGATGTCGTTGATAACGGGATCACATCATTAGGAGAATGATGTGATGGACAAGACCCAATCCTAAGCATAGCACAAGATCGTGTAGTTCGTTTGCTAAAGCTTTTCAATGTCAAGTATCGGTTCCTTAGACCATGAGATTGTGCAACTCCCAAATACCGTAGGAATGCTTTGGATGTGCCAAACGTCACAACGTAACTGGGTGGCTATAAAGATGCACTACGGGTATCTCCGAAAGTGACTGTTGGGTTGGCACAAATCGAGACTGGGATTTGTCACTCCGTGTGACGGAGAGGTATCTCTGGGCCCACTCGGTAAGACATCATCATAATGAGATCAATGTGACTAAGGAGTTAGCCACGGGATGATGTATTACGGAACAAGTAAAGAGACTAGTCGGTAACGAGATTGAACAAGGTATAGAGATACCGACGATCGAATCTCGGGCAAGTATCATAGCGATAGACAAAGGGAATTGTATATGGGATTGATTAAATCCCCGACATCGTGGTTCATCCGATGAAATCATCATGGAGCATGTGGGAGCCAACATGGGTATCCAGATCCCGCTGTTGGTTATTGACCGGACAAATGTCACGGTCATGTCTACGTGTCTCCCGAACCCGTAGGGTCTACACACTTAAGGTTTGATGACGCTAGGGTTATAGGGAAATGGTATACATGATTACCGAAGGTTGTTCGGAGTCCCGGATGAGATCCCGGACGTCACGAGGAGCTACGGAATTGTCCGGAGGTAAAGATTGATATATAGGAAGTCCAGTTTTGGTCATCGGAAAGTTTTTGGGCTCATCGGTAGTGTACCAGGAGTGCTGGGAGGGTGCCGGAGGACCCCCGGGAGGGGTGTGACGACCATAGGACATCATGGGCCCTTAGAGGAGGTGTGACAACCCTTTTTGGGCTGTCCAAGACCTTCTAGAAAGGCCCATGCGGCTAGAGATAAGGAGATAGGGCAAAGGAGTTTGAAAAGGAGGAGATCCACCTCCCTTGTGGGAGGTGGACTCTTCTCCTAGGGTCGGCCGAACCTCTCCTGTTTGGAGGAGGGGCCAAGGCAGCCCTCCCTCTCCCTCCTCCTATATATATGCAAGGGTTTGGGCTGATTTGAGACACGACTTCTCTCTCTCTCTCTCTCGGCGCAGCCCTACCCTTCCTCTTCCTCGTTCTCCGTAGCGCTTGGCGAAGCCCTGCCGGAGTCCACGTAGCTCCATCGTCACCACGCCGTCATGTTGCCGGAGCTCTCCCTCAACCTCTCCTTCCTCCTTGCTAGATCAAGGCATAGGAGACTTCATCGGGCTGCACGTGTGTTGAACGCGGAGGCGCCGTTGTTCGGCGCTGAGATCAGAATCCACCGCGATCTGAATCGTTGCGAGTATGACTCCACCAACCGCGTTCTTGTAACGCTTCCGCTTAGCGATCTTCAAAGGTATGAAGATGCAATCTCTCCCCACTCGTTGCTGGTTTCTCCATGGATAGATCTTGGTGATCGTAGGAAATTTTTTGATTTACTACTACGTCTCCCAACAATTACATCCTTAAGTTGTTTCCGTTCTCATTAAAGGGTGATGCAAAGACATGGTACAATGCTCTTGCTCCTGGTTGTGTGCGTAGTCCCCGGGATATGATCTACTACTTCTCTAAAAATATTTTCCTGCTCATAAGAAACAATCTGCCTTATAGGAAATATTTAACTTTGTGCAAATTGAAGAAGAGAGTCTCCCACAAGCTTGGGGGAGGCTTCTCCAATTGCTTAATGCTTTGCCTGATCATCCTCTCAAGAAAATGAAATACTTGATGTATTTTATAATGGACTAACCGATGCTTCTAGGGACTTCCTAGATAGTTGTGTTGGTTGTGTTTTCGAGGAATGAACTGTTGAACTAGTTGAGGAATTATTGAATAATATATTGAAGAACTATGATGATTGGACTCTTCCTGAACCACCGCCTAAACCTACTTCGAAGAAGAGAGGTATCTTATTCCTTAGTCCTGAAGATATGCAAGAGGCAAAGAAATCTATGAAGGAAAAATGTATTAAAGTTGAGGATGTTAAGAATTTGCCACCTATTAAAGAAATACATGGCCTTGACACACCACCACCTCCAGAGGTGGTAGAGGTAAATTCTTTATTAAAGTTGAATGAAAGTGACATTCCTCACAATAAACATCCTAGTCAGTGCGTATATGAGTTTCACAACTATATTATGAAGCAAGAACATTTCAATGCCCATGTTTTGAAACAATTGAAATACAATTCTGACATGATTGCTCGCTTGAGTGACTTGCTATTTAGAATCAATAATGATGTTAGAGGTGTAGAAAAGTATGCCTCTATGGTTCAAACTCAGTTAGAACAAGTTGCTACGTCTCAAAAAGAATTGCTTGATGAAATGAATCGTAATATGCATGATTTTACTGCTAGAGTAGTAACTAGAGGAGGTAGAATGACCCAAGAACCACTTTATCCCGAGGGTCATCCTAAAAGAATTGAACAAGATTCTCAGAAAATTAATAGTGATACACCTAGTCCTTCTAAGAAGAAAAAGAAAAAGAAAAATGATATGACTATGCATGCTTCTAGTGAACTCGAGACACAAAAACCTCCTGATAGTAATGATGTCTCTATTTCTGATGCTGAAACTCGGTATGGTAATGAACATCCACCTAGTGATAATGATAATGATAGTGATGATCATGAGGATACTCAACCTAGTAATGATAAAGAACCATATAATGATGTAGAAATAGAACCCGCTGTTGATCTTGATAAGCCACAACCTAAAAATAAACGTTATGATCAAAAAAAGACTTTGTGGCTAGGAAACATGGTAAATAAAGAGAGCCATGGGTTCAGAAACCCATGCCATTCCCACCTAAGCCGTCTAAGAAAAAGGATGATGAAGAATTTGAGCGATTTGCTGAAATGATTAGGCCAAGTTTTTTGCGTACCCGTTTGACTGATATTCTGAAGATGGCCCCTTATGCAAAGTACATGAAAGACATCATCACTAATAAAAGGAAAATACTTGAAGCTTAAATCTCCACCATGCTTGATAATTATTCTTTTAAGGATGGAGTACCTAAAAAACTTGGAGATCCTGGAATACCAACTATACCTTGCTCCATCAAAAGAAACTATGTTAAAACTGCTTTGTGTGATTTGGGAGCCTGTGTTAGTGTTATGCCTTTCTCCTTATATAACAGACTTGATTTGAATAAACTCACACCTATTGAGACATCATTGCAAATGGATGATAAATCAACGGCCATACCTATTGGTATTTGTGAGGATGTGCCCGTTGTTGTTGTAAATGTTACTATCTTAACAGACTTTGTTATTCTTGAGATGCCCAAGGACGACAACATGTCGATTATCCATGGTAGACCCTTTTTGAATACTGCAGGGGTTGTTATTGATTGCAATAAAAGCAAAATCACTTTTCATATCAATGGTAATGAGCATACAATGCACTTTCCAAAGAAGCAATTCCAAGTGAATGGTGTTAATGTTATTGAAAATTCTCCGCACTCACTATTGCAAGGTTTCAGTTACCTCTACCTACTGTCAAAAAGAAATATAATATTATTACGGTTGGGGATATGCCTATCCCCATTGAGGTAACCTAGTGTTTTACAAAAGTTCTTCAGTTTCATGCTAATCGGAAGTGGTTTTTAATAAGACTTGATCAACCTTATTAATGAATCGTTTTCGAGAGGTATGAAGTTGATGATTTAGTAGACACAACTCTCTCTATCCACTTTTAGTTTTCTATTTTAGTTAGTATAATAAAATAAAATTCCATGTTTATCCTGTTTTCTGTTTTCTCCGTGCAATAAAAAATGACCCAAATGTAAAAATTCTCAGAACGCCTGAAAATTTAACACGATTTTTTCTGATTATTTATGATTTTTTGGTGCAAATAGCACCCGAGGGGAGTGCACAAGGTGCTCAGCACCCAGCAGGGCGCGCCAACACCCCCATGTGTGCTCTGGTGGGTGGTGGCCCCCATGTAGCCCCCCTCACTTATCCCTTTAGCCCCACATTGTCACTTACCTCCAGAAAAAATCATCACATCCACCATTTTCGCGTTCTTGCTCTCAAAACCACGGATTTCGATCTCTTTGCTCGAAGCTCCATTTTCGAAATTGTTTGGAGGGATTGCTACTTGGTATGTGACTCCTCCATTGCTCCATTTAGTTTTTGTTTTAGGGAGTTATTTTCAGAGTAATTAGCTACTCTTAGTGCCGCTGTAGATGATATTGCATGTTGAATTCTTAGAGTTCTAAGTAGTTTTAATGCGCAATATGGCCTCTATACATGCTTGGGAGTAGTTGCTAACAATCTTACAAAGTTTTGTTGACAAAAATTTTGTGTACTAAATTTTTTCAGAATTTTTATAGGAATAAATGAATATCTTTAGGAAGTTCCCCTCCAAGAAAAATGCCAAGGGATTCATTGGGGAATCATCAGACAATGACCTTCACATTCCAAGAAAAGTGAAGGTGCGGCCATGCAAATGGCCGCATGATGCCTTCCTAGAGGAGGCCCGGATCCACCAAGAGTTCGTTCAGTTTGTCGCAAACGCTGGGTTAACCGGGTTCCTCATAGATAAGTGTGACCAATATCACATCCTTACAAATTCCTTTGCGCAAAGTTTTAATTATCTAGGGAGAAACAATCCTCCCGGAGTAGAGTTCAATCCTTATGCCAAACCTCACAGAGTGTCACTAACCGACTTCTGTAACATATGCTTGATTCCTTCTGATGGGGCGTGAGAGAACCTAAGCCATCTGAGTTTGAGGATTTTCTCCTTGCATTAAACGTGGGTGAGGATAGAGGCATGTCGAAGGCCACTGCTATTAGCCTACAGTTTCCCTCAGTACATTATTTCGCCTTAGTCATCACTAAATGTTTAACCCCTAGGGAGAAGGTTAGCTCACTCAGTGCTCCTGACCTCGCTATTTTACGTTGTGCACTTTATGATGATCACACCTTTAGTATGGGGGCTATTATTGACCGAAGCTTACATCTCAATAAAACTAAGGGAAAGATACATGGTGGTATTTATGCTACTCGCTTAGAGAGCCACTTTAGAATCCCCTTCGTTCACATGATTACCTCTTACCCCGAGTTTACCTCGATCATAAGACACTTCAGGCTCATCATTTTCTTGATGTAACTCACTATCCACGTGATATTTACTTGAACCTAGTATTTATCAAGGAAACATGTGATGTTATCACTTTACCTACACCTGCTTTGTTTGACTCTATTGCCAGGAACAAATACAAGATTATGTTAGATGACATTACAGCTTTCCAGAACAACCTAGCAGCTGCTGAGGAGGAGCACCAGGGATGGGATGCTCAGGTGTCGCCTCCACCCCACTATGACCTGGGACCGGACGGCTACTACGGATGGTGATTACCAAGCTAGGCCAAAAGCCTAAGCTTGGGGGAGTACATATTTCCACCGACATTACATTCATGTTCGCACATTTCATTCCAGTTGTCGGTGTTCATACTTTTTCATTGTATTATCCATGTTGGATTTATTTTCTCGCTTTCTTCTTGTGTGTTTGGAAAAACTTTGAGAAAACCCGAAAAAATTTCCTACTTTTTTTTAGTTTTTCTTTCTAGCTTAGTTTAATTGTAGCATTCAAAAGAAAACCCAAAAAGATTTCTTGCTTCTTCTTTTACTTGTTGGGAGCTATCCCATGTAAATAGTTTTTCTCGTTTTTGTTTTTGTTCTTTGTTTTGCTTCCTTCAAGAAAAACCAAAAACTCCAAAAATATTTCAGTTTGTTTCTCTGAAATTCTTTTCTTTTTACTTGAGTCGTACCGAGGAGAAGACCACGATGAAATTGTTGAGTGGTTCTCATCTGCACTATTGTTTACCTAACAAAGAACCCATATTACCTTGTCTTCTCCTCTTGAATAAAATGTTTGCAGATTCCATCTTAGTCCACGACATTCTTGCACTATTATTATTTTCTTATTGTTCGGTCATGCAAGTGAAAGGCAATAATGACGACATTTGATGAATTGACTGTGGCAGAGAAAGGCGGGTATGAACTCAACTTGTTTTTGTTTTTATAAATATGTTTAACCTAGTATCCCTTGATTCAGCTCATTATGATCAAACATGTTTGCAATGACCATTAGAGATTATAGTTGTTCATGTCATGCTTAAGTAGCTAGGAGTGGATAATGATTTATCTTGGGTGTCAACATGCATTAAAATAGTTGTGATGCGGTATGATGATATGGTATCCTCCTCTGAATGTTTCAAGTGGCTTGACTTGGCACATGTTCATGCATGTAGTTGAATCAAAACCAACATAGCCTTCATGATATTTATGTTCATGGTGTCTACTACTTCTTGAGCATGCATTGGTTTCCAGTGAAGAGGAACGGTTTGATGCAGCAAAGTAGATAAGTATTTGCCTCAGTTATTGAGAACCAAGGTATCAATCTAGTAGGAGATATAAGCGAGCCACCAACAGATATACCTGCACAAGGAATCAAATTCTTCCACCCAATGCTATAAAGGGGTTGTCAATCCCTTCACGGTTATTTGCAAGGATGAGATCTGGTAGAGATAGATATAATAGGATGCTTGAACGAAAAGTGAAACTGAAAGTAAAAATAGGACAACAAGTATTTTTGGTATTTTTGGTTTTAGATCTGAAAATATAATATGGAAAATAGACCCGGGGGCCATAGGTTTCACTAGATGGCTTCTCTCATGATCACAAATATTATGGTGGGTGAACAAATTACTGTCGAGCAATTGATAGAAAAGCGAATAATTATGAAGATATCCAAGGCAATGATTATGCATATAGGCATCACGTCCGTGACAAGTAGACCGAAACGATTCTGCATGTACTACTATTACTCCACACATCGACCGACTCCTGCCTGCATCTAGAGTATTAAGTTCATGAAGAACAGAGTAACACATTAAGCAATATGACATGATGTAGAGGGATAAACTCAAGCAATATGATGAAAAACCCATCTTTTTACCCTTGATGGCAACAATAAAATACGTGCCTCGCTACCCCTACTTTGTCACTGGGTGAGGACACCGCAAGATTGAACCCAAAACTAAGCACTTCTCCTATTGCAAGAATCACCAGTCTAGTTGGCCAACCAAACCAATAACTCGAAGAGACTTGAAAAGATATGAAATCATGCATATAAGAATTCAAGAAAGACTCAAATAATATTCATGGATAATATGAACATAAACCCACAATTCATCGGATCTCGACAAACACACCGCAAAAGAGTATTACATCGGATAGATCTCCATGAAGATCATGAAGAACATGGTATTGAGAAGCAAAGAGAGAGAAGAAGCCATCTAGCTACTAGCTATGGACCCATAGGTCTGTGGTGAACTACTCACGCATCATCGGAGGGGCAATGGAGTTGATATAGATGCCCTCAGTGATCAAATCCCCCTCGAGCAAATTACCAGAAAAGGCTCCAAGATTGGATCTCTCGGGAACAGAGGCTTCTTGCGGCGAAAAAGTGTTTTCGTGGTTTGTTCCTATAATGATGGAATATTTGGGTATTTATAGGCTGAAGATGAGGGTTAGGGGAGTTACCAAGGCCCCACAAGCCTGCCCGGCGCGGGTGGCCCCTTGGTCGCGGCAAGCGGGTTTGTGGCCTCGTGGCAGCTCCTCTACCTTGGTTCTTAAGTCTCGTGGCTTCCTTTTATTCTAGAAAAAATCAGTCCAGAGGTTTTATTTCGTTTGGACTCCGTTTAATATTCCTTATTTGCGAAACTCAAAAACAAGGAAAAAAACAGAAACTGACACTAGGCTCTAGATCAATAGGTTAGTCCCAAAATAATATAAAATAGCATATTAATGCATATAAAACATCGAAAACATATAATATAATAGCATGGAACAATCAAAAATTATAGATACGTTGGAGACGTATCAGTGTCCATATCCTACTCATGCTAGTATTCAATGTTGATTATATGTGATGCATGTTCATGACCGTCTTTGCTCTCTAGATGGCCGCTTCTCAATCTAATTGCTAGCCTTCGCATGTACTAAGCGGGAATACTACTTGTGCATCAAAACCCTTAAACCAAGTTATGCCAGATGAGTCCACTATATCTACCTATATGCGGTATTACCATGTCGTTCCAAAGTAAATTTGCATGTGCCACCTCTAAAAATTTGAATGAACATCTGTTTGTGTGCCTGGACCGCTCATGAAGCAACAGAGGGAGGTCAGTATCTTCCATGCTAAGCGGGTTATTCTCGTGATGAGTTTTATTCACTTGTCCTTACACGAAAGGGGCGGTAATAGGGATTCCCAGTCCCGAAATCAATAATAAAAAATAATTAAACAAAACTCCCCCAGAATGTTGTTGGTTTGGACGGTACCCGTGGATGCGTCTCACCGTGGAGTGTGATTGTTGGTGGAGGGGGAGTAAAACTTTACTTTTACCGCTTGGGAACCGCCGCTAATTTGTTTAGCATGGAAGGTATTGATAACTCTTGGTCGTGACGTTGACAGGAAGGGTGTACCTCCCAAAATTATATCTCTCTCTGTTTTAAACTTTGAGCTCGGCACCGCTGCAAATCCATGCTTCCCTCTGTGAAGGGACTATCTATTTACTTTTATGTTGAGTCATCGCCTTCTCACATAAGCGCCAGACCTGAGAGCACTATTGTCATCCTCATGCATTATGTATAGTTGATGTTGGGTGCAGCATGAATGGATCTTTTCTACCATGAATTACAATGTTTAGTCGCTGATTGAACTTTGGAGGTGCTCTCATTTATGTTTTGCGAATTCAGAAAGGGCTAGCGAGATACCACTACTTTAATATTGTACCACAATTGTTTTGACAAAATGTTGGCGCTTGAGATATCTTATTATTGCTCGCTAGTTGCTTATATTATTGATATGAGTAAATATAATTCCTAAGAGTTATTGTTGACATGGTTAGTCATAATCTTAGCTGAAAACCTGGGTGCTACTTAAGCATATATATGTAAACAAGAACAAAAGAGTTCATAATTTTTTTCTTTATCACTTTCAGTTTATCAACTGAATTGCTTGAGGAAAAGCAAAGGTTTAAGCTTGGGGGAATTGATATGTCTCCAACGTATCTACTTTTTCTCACTCTTTTGCACTTGTTTTGAACTCTGTTTTGCATGATTTGAATGGAACTAACCCAGACTGACGTTGTTTTCAACAGAATTGCCATGGTGTTGTTTTTGTGCAGAAATAAATGTTCTCGGAATGGAACGAAACTTTCGTGAGATTTATTTTGTAAAATATAAAACATATTGAAGCCAAAAACCACCGGAGAGGGGGCCCAGGGTGCGCAGAACCCACCAGGGCACGCCAGCCCCCTCTCGGTGCGCCCTGGTGGGTGATGGACACCTCGGGGCCCCACTTGACCTATTTCCGCCACTATAAATTCCGAAATTTGGAGAGAGAAAATAAGAGAGAAATAATTATAGCGTTTCACGAGACGGAGCCTCCGCCACCTCTTGTTCTTCATCGGGAGGTCAGATCTGGAGTCCGTTTGGGGCTCCGGAGAGGGGAATCTTCGATCTTCGTCATCACCAACCTTTCTCCATCGCCGATTCCACGATGCTCCCCACCGGGAGTGAGTAATTCCTTCGTAGGCTTGCTGGTCGGTGAGGAGTTGGATGAGATTCATCATGTAATCGAGTTAGTTTTGTTAGGGCTTGATCCCTAGTATCCATTATGTTCTGAGATTGATGTTGCTATGACTTTGCCATGCTTAATGCTTGTCACTAGGGCCCGAGTGCCATGATTTCAGATCTGATCCTTTTATGTTATCATCATTATATATATGTTCTTGATGCGATCTTGCCTAGTCATATGCACCTATTACATGTTATAATCTGTCAACCCCATAGTGACAATATTTGGGATACTTCGCGGTGATGACCGTAGTTTGAGGAGTTCATGTATTCGCTAAGTGCTAATGCTTTGTTCTGGTTCTCTATTAAAAGGAGGCCTTAATATCCCTTAGTTTCCTTATGGACCCTACTGCCACGGGAGGTTAGGACAAAAGATGTCATGCAGGTTCTTTTCCATAAGCACATATGACTATATACGGAATACATGCCTACATTACATCGATGAACTAGAGCTAGTTCTCTATCGCCCTAGGTTATTTCTGTCACATGATGAATATCATCCAACGAATACTCCGATCCAGTGCCTACGATCTTTTCACATATTGTTCTTGCTAAGGTACAATTGTTGCCGCTACTGTTACACTTGCAAAATCACTACTGCTATTGTTACCGCTATTGTTACTGCTACTACTGCTATCAACCTATCATATTACTGTGCTACTGATCACTTTAGTGCAGATATTTATCTCCAGGTGTGGTTGACAACTCAACTGCTAATGCTCTCAAATATTCTTTGGCTCCCTTTGTGTCGAATCTATAAATTTGGGTTGAATACTCTACCCTCAAAAACTATTGCAATCCCCTATACTTGTGGGTTATCAATAGCCGCGGGAATGGCTTCTCGAAAATATTTAACCTTGAAGGGGCACTCCAACTCATCCATCACAAACTAACCACAATCTGTGTTGGAATTCCTCAACCGCGGGATAACCCGTAGTATTCGCGGAGTCCCGACGGAAAATCTCAACCTTGAGATAGCCCGAAGTATCCTCGAAATCTCGTGCACAAGACGTTTGAGAAAGGTAAAAAAAATCCAGCAAGGTCGCCCGATGTGTCGACAAACCCGATAGGAGCCGCGTATCTCGTTCTCAGGACACGACCGGATTGGCCAAGTTTCCGGCTGGCACACCCATTGGTGGCCACAGCTACTGTCATTTTGGACCAACACTCATGAGGAGCACTAGCCCGGATTGTTGATTAATTATCCACGGGGTCTAGAAAGTCCCTATGCAAGTTTTATTAGGTTGAAGAATGGTAAAACCAAAGTTGGGCTTGCCAAAAGAGTTTTATTCCAAAACGAAAATCAAGGGGGTCCCCATAACAACTCCGAGCATGTTAGGAGCGCTCAATATGGAACATAACACAGATACACAAGTAACTAGGGCGTAAAAGGTGGAACAAAACACTGAGCAAAAGGCCAAGCCTTCCACCTTTTACCAAGTATATAGGTGCATTAAATTAAATAGCAAAAATATTGTGATATCAACAGGTAAGCATGTTGTCACATGGAAGCGACTTGCACCTGCAGCTAACAACGCTATAAGAAGGCTGAGCAAGCGGTAACATAGCCAAACAATGGTTTGCTGGGATGTGGAGGGGTTAGAGGCTTTTCATGGCAATGTTGGGAGGCTTGACATACAAGTTGTAGGTAATGAGACATAACGATAGAAGCGAGACAACTAGCATAGCAATGATAGTAGTGGTATCCAGGAAATGTTCATCTTGCCTGAGATCCCGCTTGGAAGAAGAATGAATCCGTGAAGTAGAAGAACGGGACGTAGTTGAATGAATCCTCACACTCCGAATGCTTTCGGAACTCTATCGAGAAGAAGCGATCTAGAAACAACAATCAACACATGATAACACCACGCATATTCATGATACGATGCACAATCAAATGTGATGCATGTTATGCATGACATGGTAAAGCACAACAATCAACTTCTACACAATAAGTGAAGCTCAACATGCAACGAGTTGCATATTAACGAAACTCCATATTTGAATTAGTTAGTTCACTCCTGTTTAGGTACACAAAAACATTAAATGTTGTTAAACATGGCAAAAGGTGAAGCATAAATAAACTACACTATCTAGGCATCTTAATCGAGGTCGGAAACAACATATAGTATTTCCAAAACGACCCCATATGTTAATTTTGAAATTGGTCCAGATCTGAACTAACCATATTTTGTATTTGTTAAACAAGGAAACAAAATGCACCATGTGATTCTACACGACATTCTAGGCGATTTACATATATAGAACATTTAAAACGAAGCTACGGTCTAAAAGATAAGACAAACACAAGATGAATATGCCATGAATGCAAAATGCATGCAACCGACAACCATAAATATTTTCAAATCATGAATGCAACAAAATATTATAAAACTACATGAGATTCTAAGCAAGTTTCATATGACATGTTCAAAACGGAGCCACGGTTCAACAAATACAACTAACACAAGTTTTAACTAAAATCTGTCCAAAACAACAACATGACATTTTGCAACCCACAAATCAACAAGCTACAACCAACCAAAATACACAACAAGGACATGGGGATGAAGCCTACATGATGCACAACATTTCATTCTATATCAGCAAGTTGAATAGAAGCATGTATCGATAGAAAACGAGCTTACAAGTTGGCATATTGAACTAAACAGTTTTCCAAACTTAGAAAAAATATCAAGGTGTATGGCAGAGCAGTCTTATCAGGTTGACATGTTTGACAACAAAAGTAAATAGGATGCATCACCTATAGTTGCAAACTATTGTCACATACTAACAAAGTATAACATGCTTAACAATTCATTTCATTGTGCCAACCACAAAGCACCTACAAATTATTAGCAATCATCATGGAAACATGGCAATAAATAACAGTTTCAGACTTATTGAAATTTATCTCTCCTAAAACTGCAGTTTGACTAGGCATGTTGACATGTCAATAACAGTAGCATAGCAATCATTTATATGCATGGCAAGGATACTAGCAGTAAGTAGACATGATACGCTTCAAAATACTCCATTGTCACAATTACATAGGATACATGGTTTTGCTTAATGTGAGCCGCGCAAAATGGAACTCTTCGTTAACAGATTTCAGTTTTAACACAATGGTTACTTTAGAGCAACAAACAAACATGATAATGATGTCCTACCTACCAACCCGAGGCATGACATCAAAATAGACATAACATAGATCAATACTCATGAAGACAACACATGCAAAAGACCTACAGATTAGTTGCAATCATCCACACAAGTTTGAATAAAATAACAGATTCGATGATTATGATGGAATGCACTTTTGCAACAGAGATTTGAACCTCTAGATGATCCCTAAAATGCATGAAAATGGCACCATCATGTAGAGAAGGAAGAGCAGATGCTTCTACATATAAAATTCATCACAAACGGACACACATGCACCAAGTTATGGCCTTCTCAAAATGCATGAACGATAATAAATCAGACGATATCTAGGGACTTAGAAAAAAATGTCCTCGTGGAAACAGGATCGGATGGACCCGGGAGGAGGCGATTCGGGCATTGTGGCTGCGTTTTGATTGGGGACGGGTGTCACGCCCAAGATGCGCGCCTATCCATTTAAGGCACGAGGGCCTCGCAAGGGGTAGATGCGCATCTTGCCGTTAGCAAGAATAGTATCATCACAACATACAATACTGAATGAGAAGAGTATACAAGTTGGCTTACACTCGCCACATGCTAACTTACAATGTCACTCAAATCATAACATCAAGTTGAACATAGGGTCCGACTACGGACGAAATCAAACGATAAAAGAAGTTGCAAATGATACTATCAAGCTATCCCAAAGATCATGACCAGGTCCTCTACTCATCCGGATATGTCACATACATCCTACCTCTTTCCTCGTCATACTCCCACTAGAGCTGGGTAAGATCATCCTGCACGAACTCATCTGAACCTGTACCTAGATTGTTGTAGTAAACCGTGAGCCACAGAGGACTCAGCTATCATGTGCCCGGGTACCAAGACTATTTAAGCGTTAGGATGGAAGGGGTGATGTTTAGTCTGCAGCAGCACTAAGCATACATGATGGCTATCTTACGCAACATGAAGTAAATATGAGTGGCCTACGAAGAACGATCGAATCTAGTATAATCTCTATGAGATCCTGAACACTTACTTACGTCAATCATGACCCCACCGTGTTCTCTCTCGGATCATGTTCACAAGCAGAGACGACCACAGTTACTCACACAGTTGGTGTATTTTAATCAGAGTTCACTTCAAATTTTCTATAACCGGGTGTTAAACAAATATCCAAGTTGCCACATAACCGCGGGCACGACTTTCCGAAAGATTTAACCCTGCAGGGGTGCTCCAACTAGTCCATCACAAATAACCACACTCCATGGGAATAGCCTCGAACGCGGATCTCGCAATCATCATAGGCAATTCCAAGGATGCCAACACCTCGAGTAAAGCCGAAGAAAGTCAGACTCCACACGCAAGACACTCGATAAAGGTAAAACAAGTCCAGCAAGACCTCTCGGTGAGCCAGATCCGCTTCTAGAGCCGTGCGCTCTCTATCAACGGGCATCATCCGTCTATGTGAAGTGGACGGTAGCCTGAAAATGCCTCGAGTTGCCTCGAGATGGCACCTCCGACTGCTAGGTGGGTGGACCAACACTCATGCGGAGCACTGGCCCGGGGGTTGATTAAATTATCCATGGGGTTGCAAAGCCCTATGCAAGTTTATTAAGTTATTAGCAAATGTAGTACCAATGTTGGGTCTTTCCAGACCAGTTTTAATCTCAACCGAATAAACAAGGGGGTCCCCATAACAACCCCAAGCGTGTTAGGAGCGCAAAATATGGAAACATAACACCGGTAACAAGGAACTAATGACCGTAATAGCGGAACAAATCACTTAGCAAAAGGCCAAGCCTTCCACCAATACCAGATATATATGTGCATTAAATTAAATAACAGAATTTATTGTGATATCCAATCCATGTTATCACATGGAACAACCTGCACCTGCAACTAAGAATGCTATAAGAGGGGCTGAGCAGCGGCAACTTAGCCAATCAAAGGTTTGCTAGGACATGGAGGTTAGAGGCTGTCATGGCAACATGGGGGCTGATATCAAGTGGTAGGTAGCGCAAATGTAACGATAAGAACGAGAAACTAGCAAGCAAAGATAGTATTGGGATCCGGGTACGATCATCTTGCCTGTTGGTTCTTCAACAGAACAAGTAGCGGGATCCAAGGTAACCACTGGATAGGTTATGAAAAATCAATCACAACAGGCTCAAGAATCAAACAATTCCATGGAGTATAGCTCCCACAAGACACAAAACAAAATCACACCAAATCTGTCACAAACAGCAACATAGCAACTTGAGCTACAGGAATCCTACAGCCACAAACAAGACATGTACAGAATCTGCTTAATACCCACATCAACTTATCCAACTATGCAATCAGCAAAAGAGGCACACATCAATATGCATGGATCAAGCAAGTTGGCATGATGAATCTGTTTTTGAGGGACTTAGTGAAAATTCCAGTTTTCTGGAATCTGGGTTAATAAAGTAGCAAGTTGACAACACTGGTTAAATATGTTAGAGAGCTCCTATTGACATGAAAATTAACAGGATGATATATGACAATATCTACTACAAATACCTAACACTGAGCATGAGCAAATTCCAACCACAATACTAGATACAACCCACTCCACATGGCAAAACAATAACAGCAGAATCTCCAGGCTTAAGTCATTTTTAAGCAGGTTGACAGAAACAGAAAGTAGCTTACTAAACAGCATGGTTCCCACTCATCTGGTGACTAACATAAATAATAAAAATACTGGGGCATTCCTAGAAACTTCAACTAACAAACTCATGTTGGCAAGAACTTAAAATCATGCATAGATTAATTCATATTAAAAAGAAAAAAGGGCACCACGGCATAAAAATGCAGTTTTGTCAAGGTGCATACATGGGTTGATTCTACCCCAAAATCATTACTCATACTCATATGCTTTCATGGAACAAAAGGGAGAAAAGCTAGGTCAAAATTTGACCCTTAAAGACATGGTTGACTTATGTCACTTATGAAACTTAATGAAAATGCCCCAAAATGACATGTGCTCCATAGATACATGTTGGAAGTGGTTAATTAACATGTTAGGGACATGATAACATGGCATAGCATCAATTTGCAAGGATGAAACTATCTAGAAGAAGAACTAGCTCATATGCACATAGAGAGACCTACACATGGAGCTACTGATGCACACATACATCCTTAAATGCATATATATGAAGGCACACACCACCTACACCTATGCAACATCACTAGCATATGTGTATGTGCAAAGCACATACACACACCACAACACAAACCACCCATGTGTATATGCCTTAGGCATATACACACACACCACATATGTGTGCATGCATAGCATGCACACACACTACCACTACACCACACACACTCACACAAGTGTGTATGTATATCATACACACATACCTACACTACACTACACAACACTCACACAAGGGTGTGTGTGTACAACTTACACACACACACACACCACTAACCTACACCTATGTGTATGCAAAACACACACACACAACACTACACCACACTAACATATATGCACATACACATCCACTCCACCTAGTATGTGCAAAGCACACACACCCTCATATCACATAGCACACACACACACGACACACATACACATCTACATGTATGCATACATGTGCACATACACCATCAGGTGCATACACACACAATTACACATGTGCAAAGGCACTACACACATACATGCTGCAAAAAAGAAAACAAAAGAGAGAAAGAAAGAAAACAACAAAAAAAGGAAAACAACAAAAAAATGGGGGGGGGAGGGGATCGAACCCCTGACCTTGCGGTCACACCCCGAGCCGGACACCACTGCGCTACACGTCGAACTGCTAGCAGAGGAGGAGTCCAGCTCCTCTAGTACACACCAAGCGCACAAACCTGACGAAACTGAACCCAACACTACACACTGCGCGACAGCGGCGACGACGAGCGGAACTCCGGCGACGGCAAGCTCTAGCGGAGCGGTTGGTCCTGGCGCAGCATGCGGGGTCTACGGCGGTCCCGTTCCCCTGCTCATCTTGCGAAGAGGGGGACGGAGACGAGCGGCCGGTGCTCATCTTGCGGACGGCGGCGATGACACTACGGCGAGGCGTGCAGACAACGACGACAGGGGGAACTAGACTGCTCTCGAGGGGAGGGAACGACGCACGGCTCGACACGACGGCGACGCAGGGGAAGGAGAGGCGGAGACGACATCATCGATGGAGGGGAAGCAGACCCGATGTCGAATGACGGGGAGGAGGAAGAAGATGGCGCCCCTGGAGCCTCCCACGGCGCCCTAACGATGGGAATGGGACGCGGGGACGAATCGCGTTCGCCACGGCATCCTGGACGCGGAGGGAAACCACCGGAGGCACGGCAACGGCGGAGACGATGACCGGCGACGATCTCTCTGAATCTCACCCACTCTGAACCTTACCTGACCGGGAGGAAGAAGAGAGGGAGGAGAGCGATGGAGGGAGAGATAGGAGCTACGGCGGCGGAGGGAGAGAGAGGAACCCTAGGCGGGGACACACACACGCCGAGGGGGGACTAAATACTCTGGAGCTGACGCCGACGGCGATGGAAAGAGACGGCGGAGCTCCTACTGCTCTGCTTTACTGACGGAGAAGGAGCAACGGTGCAGGTTGCCGTCCTGTGCACCTGGATTGGGCCTCGGCCCACTTCTCCTCTCTCTCTCTCTCAAATAAAACTGGCAAGGGCTTTTCCCTTTTAATAAAACCGGCCAGACTAATTTAAATCCCCAGGGCAATTTGAAAAGGTTTTGAACAAAAAATATATTTTTATGGAGGATTTAATATGTACTATTTAAATAAAATGCCAGGTTGGTTTATAGGACAAGTAATTTTTAATATTAATAAAGAGGCAACTCCTGTTTAAATAGAAAACAAAACCCAAACACCTCCAAATGACAAAAACACCACTCTCACAAATCATAAGATTATTGGGGCCACCTTTTGAACATTTTTAAATAATCAAAACAACAAGTTGATTCTGCACATAAAACTAATAGGAAGAGAGGGGGAAAGAAGGAAGATGATGTGAAAGAGAAAAGAGAGGGAAAGAAGAAGAAGAGGAGATGCACCCATGGATTGCACCACCTCTCACACATCACACAAAAGCACACTCACACAAGCACACTCACAAACACACTCACCACCCTCACATCATAGCAAGAAACATGAAAACCAACAAGCATGCAAAATGAATGATATGATGGATGAGATGATGCATGAATGCAAGAACACAATGAATGACAAGGTGAAACTCATACATAGCTCATGACACAAGGTTCAACAATGGGGTTACATGCCAAATTAGGTAGGGACATCACTTGGGATGTCACAACGGGGACAGTACCGGAATGACACGGTACAGATCCAGCGACGGAGGAGCTCAAGGCCGGTGGCGACTGGGCGAGGCGAGGCCGGATAAGGCCGGAGCGAGGTGGATCCGGGTTAGGGGTGACGGATCCCGGGCGGCTTCGGCCCGGATCTGGACGGAGACGGGGCGAGGTGGCTGACGGCGGAGCTTCAGGCTCGGGCTCCCATGACGACAGCCTCGCTGCGAGGAAGAGGGAGACCGGGTGAGGGAGAGAGGAGAATGAAAGAGAGGAAGAGCAGTGCGACGGGGAGGCGGGGCCTGGCCTGGCGCGACATTGCGGTCGCCGACGGCGAGGCGGAGTGGACACGCGGCGGCGGCGCGGGGCTATGGCGGAGCTCCGGTGAGGGGCTTCGGCGGTGCGGCTCGGGGGCGGGGGCGGGCGGCGACGGCGTATGGGCCCGGAAGGTCTGACCCGGGCCTGGCGGGCCGTGGCGACGGCTGGGGGAGGCTGGCTAGCCACATGGCAGCGTGCGGCTGGCTGTGGGCGACGGTTGTAGCGGTGGCAGGACTGGTGGGGTACGAAGCCTGAGGTGGGAGAGGGAGAAGGTAATTTTTGGAGGGCTAGAAGGGCTTAAATAGCCAGTTTTTTTAGGGTTAGGGGTTACTCATCCGTTTTCGACCCTCCGATCGCGATCGGACGGTCCGGTCGGAGGGGTAGGTTAGGGTAGGCTTAGTGGGCTATGTAAAGTGGAGTTGGGCTAAGATGAGAGAGAACTTTGCGGCCCGTGGCAGTTTTTAGAAAACTAAAAACATCCGATAATTAAATTGATGATGGTGCCGCTACGGTCGACCGTTGGGGTATCAAACGACCTCTGATTGTGACGGAATTTGGCAGGCGGTCTCCCTATAATATATTACGACTGCTCGTCAAGTTTCGACCCAATCCGAAAAAGTTTTATACACACTTTTGAAAACAATATTTTACGATGCCGCGGGTGCATGCGAGTGTGGTTGGACTCGAAACGGTAATCGAAGAGAACGAAGAGAACCGACAACTATGAACGGATGCAAGTTTTGAAAAACGAGTGACGATGCTATGCAGATGATGCGAATGGTACGATGATGGATGTGACAAACAAACGAATCGCACGACGACAACGGGATAAAAGGGGAATCTTCTCGAGCGTCGGTATCAGACTGTTACATATAAAGATCAAAATAAAATTTCTTGATAATAGCCATGAAGAGACCGCTACATGACAGTGATACAACTCGGTAGAACACAAATTTTTGACATGAATGTGATGATCCTTGAGGAGGATGCAACACAAATTACTACTTGTACTAGCGTTGAAGATAATAGAACGATGTAAACTACTCCCTCCTTCCCATATTGTTAGGTGCACTATTTTCAAGCATGAAAATTAGCGCAAGTTAATCATTACTTGAGCCATCGTATAAAGAAAGGCATTCCTGACTAAAAGGAAAGAAGAAAGAAAAGAATCCACGACCCCCCTTCCAGCAAAATAGGGATGATTATTTATGGCCATAACAGAATATGAGAGAAATGCAAATGGGTCTTAAATTATGAGATTGCATGCAGAAAGTTAGATGTCCATACGTAGTCCGTCGTGAAATCTTCAAAATAGATTTGTATTTAAAAATTGAGGAGGAAGTAGGTGTCAATGACAGGCAGTTTCATGTGTCGACTTAACAACAACAAACATTGCTTACTTTCGTTTTTGCGTGCAAATCTTCATGATGAGTGACATTCGTGGATGCGTCGGCAAAATAACAAATTTAATGCTTCAAAATCCTTTAACAAATGGTCTACTTAAGCTCTTTCGAGACCTCCCCGAATATCATGCCATCACGACGATTTACACGCAGATGAAACGCCCCCGATATTTATAAAAAAAGAAATCCGTTTTTTCTTTTACTTTTTCTTTACATTCTAATCTTTACAAACTCCATGCCTGGGCATGCTCTAAGCTGCTTACCACAACTTCGCACGGCAGCGATGGACGGCGACGGCGGCACGGCGGCGGCCTGGATGGCGACGCACCGCGGGATGTACGAGCGGGCCACGCGGCACCCCTTCACCGTCTCGATCCGCGACGGTTCCGTCGAGCTGGCCGCCTTCAAGCGCTGGCTCGTCAGTATCTTCTAGGCTTTCTCTCCTCTCCCCTCCCCCCTCCGACCCCCACCCCCAATTTCTTATGTGGCCTTCGCTTACCAGTTAATACAAGGTGATTATACTCAAATAGGATCGAGCGGTTCCTGCTACGTAACGCAGCGCTAACCTTTACCAGAATTTCTGTTGGTTCTTAGTTCTTACACTACCAGTGGATCTTGATTCAGACTCTGCGTGACTTTTTGCACTGACTTAGATGAGCTAGACCAACAGAGCTACTTCCGTCCTGTGGTCTGAGAAGAAGAAAAGGTAGTGTGGATGGGATTTCATAAGGCTACTGAATGTGTTGATCCATTTAGCATGTTTGCAAGATTTGGGGGATTGCTGCTACAAATCAGCATAGTAGGAGGACCAGGAATGCTTATTTAGGCCGATGCTTAGACTTTACTTGAACTTACTCTAAGGAACGGCATGGTTACACAAACCTGGAATGTGAAACATAAACTGAAAGTGTGCTGGGATTCTTGCCATGGTGGTTTTGTGGGCAGTATGGTACAGTTTTTTTCTTCTTCTAATTAGGATGTTTCCTAGACTAATAGAGCTACTTCTGTGGTCTGAGAAGAAGGAAAGATGGTGTGGATGGGACTTCATAAGGCTACTGAATCTGTTGATCCATTTAGCATGTGTGCAAGATTTGGGGAGATTTGGATGATTGCTGCTACAAATCAACATAGTAGGAGGACCGGGAATGCTTATTTAGGCCGATGTTTAGAGTTCCATCCAACTTAACCTGAGAAACGGCATGGCTACCGGTTGCCAAACCTGGAATGGGAAACAGAAAGTGAAAGCGTGGGACTCGTGCCAGGGTGGTTCTGAAGGGCGGTGTGGTATAGGGTTTGTTCTGATTTGGATGTTAGTCAGAAGTGAAACTCCCTGTGTTGCTCGATTAACCATAACGCTATCTTGATTTGCGTGATTGGAGAACATTGGACCTTTTTTGTCAGGCAGTGGTAACCAGGTAGTTTAGGCTGTCAAATTCTGTGTAGTGTTTCGGTGGTCAAGGGTATATTTCTCCTTATTGAACAGTCTGGTTCACTCATGGTGATTATCTGTCATGTTTGTAAAGCGTGATGCTTTTTGTTACTTGAATTACACATATTCAGGCAAGAGCACTGCTATGCATATGGCAATGTGCATCTGTTTTTTGTACTACAATGCAATCAAGCCGTCCATGCACAGCAACAAACTGCAGCACGCCACTAGATTGTCCATTGTAATGATCACACACATTATGTATCGTATGCACAGTAGTTCCCTTCATGCAAGTACGTTTTGATGAACCAAGGAGGAACAATACTTCTTGGAGAATATATATAAAAGAAAAGAAACTATTCCCTCTGTTCCTAAATATAAGCCTTTTTAGATATTTCAGTATGGACTACATATGGATGTATATAGACATATTTTAGAGTGTACATTCACGCATTTTGCTTCGTATGTAGTCCGTATTGGAATCTCTAAAAGGTCTTATATTTAGGGAGCATGTGTTTCATTTAAATGTCTATTATTGGAAAGCTGCTTAGCTGGAAGCAGTGGGGTATTACTCTGCACTAGTACTTGGTACTTTATGCTTGATTGTTGCAAGTTATATTCAAACACCATATACTTCACCAATGTAGCTACTTGTTTGTTTTCTAAGATCTATTCCGCAGTGGTTACGTTTACCTTTATCATGTTGTTAATTCTCATAATTAAGTAAAATATCATATTTCAGGGTCAGGACTACATGTTTGTGCGGGAATTTGTTGCATTTGTAGCTAGTGTACTGCTCAAGTGTTGCAAAGAATCAGACAGCTCGGACATGGAAACAATCCTAGGTGGCTTGGCTTCTCTTAGCGATGAGCTCTCTTGGTTCAAGAAGGAAGCCGCTAAATGGAGTGTTGATCTGGCCGGTATTTCTCCCCTCAGTTCTAATATGGAGTACTGCAGGTTGATCTCTATCAGACACTTACACAATTCTAGAACCTTTTAGAGTCCTAAGGATTGTGACTAAGGATGGTATTATTCTTATGGCCAGGTTTCTCCAAAGCTTTGGTGATCCAGAGATCAGCTACACTGTCGCCATAACTACGTTTTGGATAATTGAAACCGTGTACCAGGATAGCTTTGCTTTCTGCATAGAAGAAGGTAACAAGATGTCGGCGGAGCTCCTGGGGACCTGTCAGAGATGGGGCAGTCCTGAGTTCAAGCAGTACTGCAAGTCTCTGCAGCAGGTCGCTGATCGCTGCTTGGCGAATGCGCCACCTGATGTAGTCAAGAGTGCTGAAGAGGCCTTTCTTCGGGTGCTCGAGCTGGAGACTGGATTCTGGGACATGAGTTCTCAGTCCTAAGCGGCAGCTACATCGTCAACGCCCGTGCAGTTCCTTAGACAAAATAGATGCCACAGTGGGTTCAGACCGAGACCTGCATTTTACTGTCATTTTCAATGTATCTTGGTTTATCTGGCGAACACCATGCAAATTACCTGGATGAATAAATGTTGTAGGTTCATACCGAAACCTCAGTTTTTCATGTATCTTGGTTTCTTTGGTGAACACCGTGGAATTTTAAATTGTTTATATCAGAGCCAGGTTTCGATCCTGAGACCTGTGGGTTATGGGCCCACCACGCTTCCACTGCGCCACTCTGATTTGTTTGCTGAACAACCGAAGTGCACAATAATTAACCCATATCACTCGCATCTTGCCTTGATAATTCGGTACCACACTCATAGCTCCTAGTAATAAACATTATAGTATCTTGTAATTTTACAAACAAATCGCTGCTCGCTTTATTGTAAGCCAAGCCAAATAAAGCAACAAACGAAACATACACGCCCAAGATGCCGATGTGCCACGCAAGCTAGGCTCGAAGCTACCGCTCATGATGACGGCCGGCAATGGCAGAAGCCGGTCGCACGGCTAGCTGTCGTAGGTGCGGCACTCGTCGGTCTCGGGGTTGTCCTCGCAGAACTCCTCCAGCGGGTCGCTGTGTTCCTTCTTGCGGTCGCGCGCGTGGCTGGCCGCCGCGCTGAGCTCCTCCACCTCGTCCCACGCCGCCACGCACTCGCCGCCCACCGGGTCGCCCGCGCACGTCTCCTCCGCCTGCTTTATGCTCTCCGTCACCTTCTGCGCCAGCTCCGGGGGCGTGGACGGCGAGCCCGCCATGGCCACCAGCCGCCGGCCGTGCGCGCGCATCGCCCGGGCCGCGAACGACACGACGCTCGGGCGAGATGGCAGCGTGGCCGAGGGCTGCGCAACGGTTCTGGGAGCCGGAAAGGTGACCATGAAGGCCATGGTGGTGATGGTGGCCATGGCTTCGCACTTGCTTCGCAGTAGGGTGGAGGAGCAGGTTTTGCTTGGGGGTCTGGCCGCTTGGGCTACGCCATTTTTATGTGGCTCTCTGCTCCTTATCTTTTGGACGCCAATCCCGTTGTGACAGATCAGCCTTAGCAGATTTCCCTACGGGTTTGTTATGGGCTTGTCACATGATTACTCAAGATTTATTTTCTTGCATTTTCTTACGAGTAATGCGAGACTTACAGATAGGTTTTTACAAGCTGTACGGATTGCTTTTAGTTCTTTTTTTATTTGAGAGAATGGATTGCCTTCAGGTAACTTTTTGTGGTATAGAGCAGGGTTAATAATATACGACTAATTATATGATGGTGTCACACCATCTATAAGAATTATTTATAGTTATCCATTCGTTATAAGATTAATATTATTTCTCTATCTCTTCATATTTATTACATCCACCTAGAAGTACATGTATAGATAGGCTATTGCACGAGAGCCCATTCCCCTTATTCTTTTTATGTCTTTCTTGTTTACATAGGCAAAATTGCCATTTAAGAGGGCTATAAATCTGCTACTGTACTTGCTCTAACACTAAGCTTTCTAGTTTTAAAGAACCCACATTTAATTGAGGTCACATTTAGAATTGAATCACACAATTTTGATCGGGTCACCAATTTCTCAAAGCTCTCGGAATTAATTAATGTATATACACTAATGCTTCCAAATTTTAAGGCCTCAGAATTAATTAATGTATTCAATTTAGAATTGGGCCATCTGATTTTGACCGGATCAACAATTTCTCAAGCTTTCTCATTCAATTCTTTTAATTCACCATGTTCCCTAATTTTGAAGCTCTTTCATTCAGTTGAGATACTCAATTTTGGCTTTGGTTTACGATTTTGACCGGGCAAACAATTTTACAAATCAATTAGCAACAACCGGCCTATAAAACATCAATGTTGCGCATCCTTCCATCACCTAAAAAAGAAGCGCTACTATAGCACCAATATAGTACATCCAACTACCGACACAAAAATTTCTCCGCACAAATATATTACATGCAACTACCGATATAGAATCACACATGCAAGGCCCACCAAATCACCACATTATAAATAAAAATAAAACATACTCTATCATCTCCCCCCACCGCCAAACCAAATATTCCACCAGTTTTAAATATAAGGGGTATTAGTTTTTGGAAAGTCAAATTTCTTTAACTTTGACCAAGTTTGCTGCAAAAATATCGACTTCCACAATATTAAACAAAATAAGTATGGAAATTAATTTCATGATGAATCTAAAAATACCAATTTGATGTTATGAATTTTAATATATTTCTCTACAAATTTGATCAAATTTAGAAGGTTTGGCTTTTAAAAATAATAATACGCCTTATATTTTGAAACAATGTGATTTTTTAAGGAAAACTAACAACATCAATGGCACAACAAAGTGTTGGAAGATTAGGAAAATTCATGATTAATTCCAATAAATAATTCATGACTAGAACATATAATAACATGCAATACTCTAGCAAACTAGAAGAGCAACATAATATGCAAATCATCACCGCACACAAAGTAACAACTATAGGGAGAAACATTAACAGATTATGAATAACGTGTTGCTCGTTAGCTGCTATAGGTGCAATGGTGTTGATGGTGATGTTGGCGACGATCTGATGTTGACGGCGGTGGAGACGACGATGAGTAGCACCGCACGACTTGACAGTAGACGACCCGTGATGACGAATTTGAGCAGTCGCGCAAAGCGCTTACCAAAAACCTAATTCGCCCTTTCCCGATGCAGGATCGCAAAGACGAACGGTTCCGGAGACCTGCTCTCTCACACGCCGATGCACGCCGGCGTTTGAGATGAGGTAGACTACGATGGCGACACAAGTTGTGAGATGAGGCAAAACCCTAGGTATTTTTCGATCCGTCTTAGGCCAACCACGGTAAGCAGTATATATAGGAGGACCAGAGTCGGTACCGTGTCGCGATCACGATCTCAAACCGACTTGGTTTCTAAGTCATATACTTATCGGACAATAATTAATTAACTTGTCTGCCAAGTCATAAAAAATAAAACAGCAAAAGGAATCCACGCCCTCGCAAGGCAATGGACCGGAATTCGATGGACCATTCACGAGCATGTCGAACGTACGCGCCATACGACCCGGCCAGACGATGCGAGGCGAGCGAGCGCGCGTGTGGTCTTCTCCTTTCTCTTCTCAACACACACTTAGAATGGTGGGGATAACTCACTATATAAAGAGGTCCAACTCTTCCTCCACTAGCGGTATGGGACTAAACTTTAGCACCACCACACCACCACTTACCATTTTACTCATGGGCTCATTTGAGATTTCAGAATTTTGTAGATGGGCCAAGCCCATAATTCTAACAACCCCCCACCAGATCTCAAATACCCATTTAGAGATTTGCCTTTTCTCCCCACTTGTTTAATATACCAGTGTTTCAGTAGAGACTGTTAAGTTGAACTTCTGCCTAGAACTTTAAGCTACATCCATCCACAATTTGACAATGGACTATGCCTTGAATTCCTAGTTTTGTGTGAACATGTTTCACTCAAAGTCTTAACCACTACTTGGCTGCCAGTAGGCTACCCCGCAGTTTGGAGCATATATGTCGTACTCCCTGGTCTCTTTGTGAGCTTACTAGATATTACCCAATTCTCATAGACTGCGACGTTTTACATGTGGAGCTCATATAGGTGCGTTCTTTCAAGATTGCTATGTAGGACAACATATTTTCTATAATAGCCAATAGAATCACATTAAGGCATGTTGCCAACCCGCCTTACAACACTTGAGCCTTACAGCTCTGAGAGTTTTGCATCTTCACTTAGCGACAGCCACTTATTACTCTCCCCTGTTAACCAATAGTGTGTTCTTCCCAGGTCCTAATTCACGGGATCTCCGATCACAAAGGTTGGGTTACTACTATGGTGTAACATCTATGGGTCTCATACCCATCTCCCTCGATGCAATATCTATCACATTTCGTGATAGTCCCTTTGTAAAAGGATCTGCCAGATTTTTGTCTATTTGAATATACGTAACAGTTATTACTCCGGAGTTTCTCAACTTCCTGACAGATTTCAAACGTCTCTTCATGTGTCTTGATGACTTTGTGTTATCCTTAGAATTATTCACTTTAGCGATAACCGTTTGGTTGTCACAATTCATAAGAATAGCCGGTACGAGTTTTTCAACCACACACAAGTCCACCAAGAGTCCACGCAGCCATTCTGCCTCAATAGTGGATGTGTCTAAAGCAGTTAGTTCTGCTTCCATAGTTGATCTTGTCAATATGTTTTGCTTGCAAGACCTCCATGACACTGCACCACCTCCATGAGTAAATACATACCCACTCGTAGCATAGAGTACATCAACATTAGAGATCCAATTTGAATCACTATATCCTTCTAGCACAGCAGGATGCCTTGAATAGTGAATTCCATAACTCATAGTACCTCTCAGATAGCGCATGACCCTTTCTAGTGCATGTCAATGATCATCACCCGGGTTGGACATGAACCTACTCAGTTTTCTCACAGCAAAATAGATGTCTATTCCTATATCTCTAGCTAGGTACATATGTGAACCGACAATTTGAGAGCATCTTAATTGATCTCTCATTTCTTTCTTGTTCTTTCTAAGTGTCACGCTGGGATCATAAGGTGTTGGAAAACTCTTGCTATCCATAAATCCGAAACGTCTCAAGACCTTCTCAACATAGTGAGATTGCGTTAGAGTAATCCGAATCTCATCCTTAATAAGTTTGATGTTTAGGATCACATCGGCTTCTCCCAGATCTGTCATGTCAAAACTCTTTGACAGGAAAGACTTGACTTCATTGATTGCAACAATGTTTGTACCAAAGATCAATATGTCATCCACATACAAACATAATATGACACTATTTCCCCCACCATGGAGATAGTAAACACACCTATCAGCTTCGTTAATGAAAAATTCCGTAGAAGTCAGAGTTCTTTCAAACTTCTCATGCCATTGCTTAGGTGCTTGTTTCAGGCCATACAAAGATTTTAACAACTTGCACATCTTTTTCTCTTCACCTTTTACCACAAACTTATCGGTCTGATCCATATAAATTTCCTCTTCCAACTCTCCATTTAGGAAAGCTGTCTTTACATCCATTTGATGAATGATGAGACCATAAGAGACAACCATCGAAAGTAGCACCCGAATGGTGGTTATTCTAGCAACAGATGAATAGGTGTCAAAGTAATCTTTGTCTTCTTTATGAGTGTAGCCCTTGGCCACAAGTCACACTTTGTACTTCTCAATAGTACCATGACCTCAACTTCTTTTTGAACACCTACTTACAACCCACAGGTTTACAACCATAAGGTCGTTCAGTTATTTCCCAAGTTCCATTAGAAAGAATTGAGTCCATCTCATTATTAACAGCTTATTTCCAATCATCTACATCCATAGATACATATGCCTCTTCAATAGACTTGGGAGTATCGTCCACAAGGTATATAATGAAATCATCACCCAAAGATTTTGCAAACCTTTGTCTCTTGCTCCTCATAGGAGCTTCATCATTATCCTTCTCACGGACTTCCTTGGGTGGTTGTTCAATATAATCATCAAATGTACTAGATTCAGAATTTATCTCAGAAGAAAATCTAGCAATGTTATGCGTATTTTTCATAGGAAATATATTCTCAAGAAATGTTGCATCACGAGATTCCATTATAATATCTACATGCATATCAGGAACCTTAGATTTAACTACTAAAAATCTATAAGAAATGATCCGCCGAGCATAACCCAAAGAGACACAATCCACTGTCTTTGGTCCAAGTTTGCGTTTCTTAGGAATAGGAATATTGACCTTTGCCAAACATCCCTGATACGTCTCCAATGTATCTATAATTTTTGATTGTTCCATGCTATTATGTTATATGTTTTGGATGTTTTATATGCATTAATATGCTATTTTATATTATTTTTGGGACTAACCTATTAACCGAGAGCCCAGTGCCAATTTCTGTTTTTTTTCCTTTTTTTGAGTTTTACAGAAAAGGAATATCAAACAGAGTCCAAACGGAATAAAAATTTACGGTGATTTTTTATGGACCTAAAGAGATCCCCGAAGAACAAGAGTTGGGTCAGGAAGTGGGCAAGGAGGCCACAAGCCCTCTAGGCGCGCCCTACCCCCGAGGGAGGGTGCTTCGGGCTTGTGGGCCCCTCGAGCACCCCCTTGACGTGAGACTGCCGCCAAAAATTCTTATAAATACCCAAACCTCCAAAAAGAACACTAGATCGGGAGTTCCGCCGCCGCAAGCCTCTATAGCCATGAAAAACCAATCGGGAGCCCGTCTCGGCACCCTGCCGGAGGGGGAAACCATCACTGGAGGCCATCTTCATCATCCCGATGGTCTACATGACGAGGAGGGAGTAGTTCACCCTCGGGGCTGAGGGTATGTACTAGTAGCTATGTGTTTGATCTCTCTCTCTCTCCCTCTCTCTCTCCCGTGTTCTTGAGATGGCACGATCTTAATGTATCGTGAGCTTTATAAATGTAGACAAATCATATGGAGTTTCCCCCTCTCTATCTTCTTGTGATGAATTGAGTTTTCCCTTTGAAGTTTTCTTATCGGGTTGAGTCTTTAAGTATTTGAGAACACTTGATGTATGTCTTGCGATGGGATATCCGTGGTGACAATGGGATGTTCTATTGATCCACTTGATGTATGTTTTGGCGATCAACTTGTGGGTTCCGTGACCTTTGGAATCTATGCGTAGGAGTTGGCACATGTTTTTGTCTTGACCCTCCGGTAGAAACTTTGGGGCACTCTTTGAAGTTCTTTGTGTTGGATTGAACATGATGAATATGAAATTTGTGATGCATAACGTATAATCAAGCCCATGGGTACTTGTGGTGACATTGGAGTATCTAGGTGACATTAAGGTTTTGGTTGATGCGTATCTTAAGGTGTTATTTTAGTACGAACTCTAGGGTTGTTCGTGACACTTATAGGGATAGCTCATAAGATTGATCAGAAAAGATAACTTTGAGGTGGTTTCGTACCCTACAATAATTTCTTCATTTTTTCTCTGCTATTTGTGACTTTGGAGTGAACTATTTGTCGCACGTGAGGGATTTACATATGATTCAACTATGTTAGTATTGTTGAGAGAACTTGCACTAGTGAAAGTATGAACCCTAGGCCTCGTTTCTAAGCATTGCAATACCGTTTGTGCTCACTTTTATCATTAGTTACCTTGTTGTTTTTATATTTTCAGATTACAAAAACCTATATCTACCATCCATATTACACTTGTATCACCATCTCTTCACCGAACTAGTGCACCTATAGAATTTACCATTGTATTAGCTGTGTTGGGGACACGAGAGACTCTTTGTTATTTGGTTGCAGGGTTGTTCGAGAGAGACCATATTCATCCTACGCCTACCATGGATTGATAAACCTTAGGTCATCCACTTGAGGGAAATTTGCTACTGTCCTACAAAACTCTGCGCTTGGAGGCCCAACACGAGTCTACAAGAAGAAGGTTGCATAGTAGACATCAACCTCTTTTCTGGCGCCATTGCCGGGGATGTGAGTGCTTGAAGTTATTTCTTTAAATCTTGCAATTAAATCTTTTAGTTTCTTGTTTTTCACTAGTTTAGTCTATAAAATAAAACTACAAAAAATGGAATTGAGGTTTCCTCATATACTTCATGTTTATAATGTCTTTCGTGAAAATGATGGAAAGGAAAATTGTGCCAAAGTGTTAGAAGAAGTCAATAAAATGTTTGGCACTAAATCTTTGAATGATGAGCATGATTGCAATGTTGTTAGTATAAATTCTTTGAATACCCATAATACTAATGATGATTGCACTAGTCATGATAATGATGTCTCCTATAAGGATGTCAAATTTTTGTGGAGTGAATTGTGAGTGTGAATACTCACCGAAGAAAAGGGAAAATAGATTTTGTAAGAGGCATACATATTTAGAAACCAAATGGTTGATTAAGATGTTATATATTTGTGATAAAAAGTTATATCTTCTTCTTCCCATTACTTGTGAACTTTGCAATGAAAGTGGTCATTTTAATTTCCATTGTGAATTATTTCATGATCGAATTATGTCCAAAAATTCTTATAACCTCATTACACTTGAGCATTATAATGAACTTAGTCTATTTTGGGGTTATTAAGAAATGAAACATAAAACTAACGAGGTTCCAGATTGGGTTCTCATAAAATGATTGATTTTGAGCTAAATGAAATCTATATGTATTGCGGGATAAATTGCATTGAGAATCCTTATATTGCCAATTATTTAAAAATAAGAAAATAAATAGAAGATGAAGATAATAATAATTAAGGGGAAGAGACTTACCAATATCTTCCTACTTTCTCTTATGATGAATCATGTGACGAGGGGGAGCTTCATATTCTACCAATCTCATCAATAAGAAGCTCGGAAAAATTGATTAAACCCACACATGATGTGGTGAAGAAGAAGAAAAGAAGAAAAAGTAGAGGTAAAAAGGTATCTCTCCCAAATAATGATACCCATTATAATATTGAAAATATTTTTGGCACCAACTTAGAAAATTGTGATGATAATAATTGTTATACTATTGGTGCTATTCATACTATTAATAATGAGAGTGATTATGCTTATGTTATGCAAAGCCACAAGCTTGGGGATGCTATGTTTAATGAAGACGATATTTTTAGTCCCCCAAGTGTTGATGAGCAAATTTGTTATGATGATAGCATGCCTCCTATTTATGATGATTATGTTGATGAAAGTGGATTTGGAGAGGTCATGACTTTATTTAGTGATGAATCCACTATTTTGGAAGAGGTTCCAATTGATTATGAGAACAAAGTTGATATCTATGATGATTATTGTGATGGAATGTATGCTATAAAGAATAATGATAATCATGAAACTTGTTATCATGATTTTAATTTGCAATCGGATTAGCCTCACATGATAGTTATTTTGTTGAGTTTTGCTCCCACTACTATTGATGAGAATAAATTTGCTTATGTGGAGAGTAGTAAAATTTATATTCTTATGAATCATGAAAAGAATGCTTTATGTGATAGTTATATTGTTGAATTCATTCATGATGCTACTGAAAATTATTATAAGGCTGGAATATATGCTTGTAGGAATTGCAAAAATACCAAGTTTCATCTCTATGTGTTGAAAGTTTTGAAGTTATGCTTGTTTTACCTTCCTATGCTAGTTGATTATTGTTCCCATAAGTTTTTTGCTCACAAAATTCCTATTCATAGGAAGTGGGGTAGGCTTAGACGTGCTAGTCATATGCTTCATGATGCTCTTTTGCATGTTTCAATTCTTATCTTTTATGCGAGCATCATTGAAATCATCATGCCTAGCTAAAAGGCATTAAAGAAAAGCGCTTGTTGGGACACAACCCAATATTTATCCCTAATGTTTTAGTGTGTTCACATGATTAAGATAATGTCATATTTTATAGCTTTTGTTTTAATAAATTGCCAAGTAAAGCCTTTGGGATGGCCTACGGTGATAGTTAATTTGATCTTGCTGAAAAACAGAAACTTTGACGCCCAGTCCTAGAATTTTTAAAATTTGTCAGAGAATCAAAAGTGTCTCAAATTTTTACAAAAGATTTATATACAAATTTCCCACATTTTAATAATTTTTCAGAATTTTTAGAGTTACATAAGTATTCTAAGTTTATAGATTTCTACAAACTGTTCTGTTTTAGACAGATTCTGTTTTCTATGTGTTGTTTGCTTATTTTGATGAAACTATGGGTAGTATCAGGGTGTATGGACCATGGAGTAGTTGGAATACAGTATATATTACACCAATATAAATAAATAATGAGTTCAAAATAGTATCTAGAGTGGTGATTTTATTTTCTTATACTAACGGATCTCACGAGTTTTCTGTTGAGTTTTGTGTTGTGAAGTTTTCAAGTTTTGGGCAAAGATTTGATGGACTATGGAATAAGGAGTAGAAAGAGCCTAAGATTGGGGATTCCCAAGGAACCCCAAGGTAATATTCAAGTACATCCAAGATACTAAGCTTGGTGATGCCCCAGAAGGCATCCCCTCTTTCGCCTTCAATCCATCGGTAAATTTACTTGAGGCTATATTTTTATTCACCACATGATATGTGTTTTGCTTGGAGCGTCTTGTATGATATCAGTATTTGCTTTTTAGTTTGCCACAATCATCCTTGCTGTACACACTTTTTGAGAGGGACAGGCATGAATTGTGAATTTATTAGAATACTTTGTGTGCTTCACTTATATCTTCTGAGCTAGGCAATATGCTCTAGTGCTTCACTTATATCTTTTTAGAGCACGACGGTGGCTTTATTTTATAGAAATTATTGAACTCTATTGCTTCACTTATATTATTTTGAGTCTCTAAACAACATGCTAATTTGTTTAGGTTATAAATTTAGTCCTAATATGATGGGCATCCAAGAGAGATATAATGAAAACTTTCATATAAAAGTGCATTTAATACTATGAGAAGTTTGATTCCTTATGATTGTTTTGAGATATAAAGATTGTAATATTAGAGACATGCTAGTGAGTAATTGTGGATTGGTAGAAATACTTGTGTTAAAGTTTGTGATTCCCATAGCATGCACGTATGGTGAACCGTTATGTGACGAAGTCGGAGCATGATTTATTTATTGATTGCCTTCCTTTGTGTGGAGGTCGGGATCATGCCATGGTTAACTCCAACCAACCCAAGCCTAGGAGCATGCATGTATTACTTTGTTTTGATGACTAATAGTCTTTTGCAATAAGTATGTGAGTTCTTTATGACTAATGTTGAGTCCATGGATTATATGCACTCTCACCCTTCCACCTTTGCTAGCCTGTCTAGTACCGCCCAACCTTCGCCGGTGCATTAAACCCACCTTCCTCAAAACAACCACCATATACCTTCCTCAAAACAGCCACCATATACCTTCCTCAAAACAGCCACCATACCTACCTATTATGACATTTCCATAGCTACTTCGAGATATATTGACATGCAACTTCCACCGTTCCGTTTATTATGACACACACCATCATTGTCATATTGCATAGCATTATCTAAGATAGCTAGCATGATGATGTCATTGCTACGCTAGATCATTGCATATCCCGGTGCACCACCGGAGGCATTCATATAGAGTCATATCTTGTCCCAGTATCGAGTTGTAATTCTTGAGTTGTAAGAAAAAAAAGTGTGATGATCATCATTATAGAGCATTGTACCATGTGAGGAAAGGATGATGGAAACTATGATTCCCCCACAAGTCGGGATGAGTCTCTGGATTTTATAAAAAAATAAAAGAGGCCAAAGAATCGCAAATAAAAAAAGAGGTCAAATATGTCCACAAAAAATATAATGAGAGAAAAGAGAGAAGGGGCAACACTACTATCCTTTTTCCACACTTGTGATTCAAAGTAGCACCATGATCTTCATGATAGAGAGTCTCCTATATTGTCACTTTCATATACTAGTGGGAATTTTTCATTATAGAACTTGGCTTGTATATTCCAATGATGGGCTTCCTCAAATTGCCCTGGGTCTTCGTGAGCAAGCGAGTTGGATGCACACCCACTTAGTTTCTTTTTGAGCTTTCATACACTTATAGCTCTAGTGCATCCATTGCATGTCAATCCCTACTCACTCACATTGATATCTATTGATGGGCATCTCCATAGCCTGTTGATACGCCTAGTTGATGTGAGATTATCTCCTTTTTTGTCTTCTCCACAACCACCATATTCTATTCCACCTATAGTGCTATCTCCATGGCTCAAGCTCATGTATTGCGTGAGAATTGAAAAAGTCTAAGAACACTAAAGTATGAAACAATTGCTTGGCTAAAACCGGGGCTGTGCATGATTTAATACTTTGTGTGATGAAGATGGAGCATAGCCACACTATATGATTTTTATGGGATAACTTTCTTTGGCCATGTTATTTTGAGAAGACATGATTGCTTTATTAGTATGGTTGAAGTATTATTGCTTTTATGCCAAAATTAAAATTTTGTTTTGAATCTTATGAATCTGAATATTCATGCCACAATAGAGAAAATTACATGGATAAATATGTTAGGTAGCATTCCACATCAAAAATTCTACTTTTATCATTTACCTACTCAAGGACGAGGAGGAATTAAGCTTGGGGATGCTTGATACGTCTCCAACGTATCTATAATTTTTGATTGTTCCATGCTATTATATTATCTATTTTGGATATTTTATATGCATTAATATGCTATTTTATGTTATTTTTGGGACTAACGTGTTAACCTAGAGCCCAATGCCAGTTTACGTTTCCCCCTGTTTTTGAGTTTTACAGAAAAGGAATATCAAACGGAGTCCAAACAGAATAAAATTTTACGGTGATTTTTTACGGACCAAAAGAGAGCCCCGAAGCACAAGAGCTGGGCCAGGAAGTGGACAAGGAGGCCACAAGCCCTCTAGGCGTGCCCTACCCCACAGGGAGGGTGCTTCGGGCTTGTGGGCCCCTCGGGCACACCCTTGACGTGAGACCGACACCAAAAATTCTTATAAATACCCAAACCTCCGAAAAGAACCCTAGATCGAGAGTTCTACCGCCGCAAGCCTCTATAGCCATGAAAAACCAATCCGGAGCCCTTTCTGAAACCCTGTTGGAGGGGGAAACCATCACCGGAGGCCATCTTCATCATATCGGCGGTCTCCATGACGAGGAGGGAGTAGTTCACCCTCGGGGCTGAGGGTATGTACTAATAGCTTTGATCTCTCTCTCTCTCTCGTGTTATTGAGATGGCACGATCTTGACGTACCATGAGCTTTATTAATATAGATAAATCATATGGAGTTTTCCCCTGTCTATATTCTTGTGATGAATTGAGTTTTCTCTTTGAAGTTTTCTTATCGGATTGTGTCTTTAAGGATTTGAGAACACTTGATGTATGTCTTGCGATGGGATATCCATGGTGACAATGGGATCTTCTATTGATCTACTTGATGTATGTTTTGGCGATCAACTTGCGGGTTCCGTGACCTTGGGAATCTATGCATAGGGGTTGGCACATGTTTTCGTCTTGACTCTCCGGTAGAAATTTTGCGGCACTCTTTGATGTTCTCTGTTTTGGATTGAACATGATGATTCTGAAATTGTGTGATGCATATCATATAATCAAGCCCATGGGTACTCGTGGTTACATTGGAGTATGTAGGTGACATTAGGGTTTTGGTTGATGTGTATCTTAAGGTGTTATTTTAGTACGAACTCTAGGGCTGTCCGTGACACTTATAGGGATAGCTCATAAGATTGATCGGAAAAGATAACTTTGAGGTGGTTTCGTACCCTACAATAATTTTTTTGTTTGTTCTCCTCTATTTGTGACTTTGGGGTGAACTCTTTGTCGCACGTGAGGGATTTACATATGATTCAACTATGTCAGTATTGTTGAGAGAACTTGCACTAGTGAAAGTATGAACCCTAGGCCTTGTTTCTAAGCATTGCAATGCCGTTTGTGATCACTTTTATCATTAGTTACCTTGCTGTTTTAATATTTTCATATTACAAAAACCTATATCTACCATCCATATTACACTTGTATCACCATCTCTTCACCGAACTAGTGCACCTATACAATTTACCATTGTATTGGGTGTGTTGGGGACACAAGAGACTCTTTGTTATTTGGTTGCAGGGTTGTTCGAGAGATACCATCGTCATCCCATGCCTCCCACGGATTGGTAAACCTTAGGTCATCCACTTGAGGGAAATTTTCTACTGTCCTACAAAACTCCGTGCTTGGAGGCCCAACACGAGTCTACAAGAAGAAGGTTGCATAGTAGACATCAATCCCCAAGTGCGCAAATAAGAAAGTGATGGTTTTCTCCCGACCCACTCTTCATAAGGGGTTTTCTCTTTGGAATAATTGTATTGTGCCCTTAATTGTGTCACCGTCGACAGGAATACCCCTAGTTTTGGAAAACATGTGGTCATGCCCACATCACTTTGCTTGTCTTGTGCTTTTGCCCTTTGACCGTTTGACTGTCATTTTGAAAACTTCATAACTATTTCATACTAACTCGGAAAAATGCAAATAAGATATCAAAATGTTCGGAAATACATCACCTATATGTGCATGTCATTTGCATTCATGAAAAAAGTGTTGGAAAGTCCCCATCACCTATATGAGCTAAAACTGATATGAGGACTTCCCAAGAATTTTCTCATGAATGGAAATGTCATACACATATAGGTGATGTGTTTTTGAATATTTTGATATCTTATTTGAATTTTTCCGAGTTAGTATGAAATAGTTATGAATTTTTCAAAATTAAAGTCAAACGGTCAAAGGGCAAAAGCACAAGACGAGCAAAGTGATGTGGTCATGACCGTGTGTTTTCCAAAACTAGGGGTATTCCTGTCGACGGTGACACAACTAAGGGCTCAAATACAATTATCCCTTTATCTTTATTTTGTTTAGGAACTGTATTCACGACATGGCATGAAGTCAACAAAGCCTCCCCTCACCATGCCTTAAATAAACCAGAAGTGTCTAACATGGCATTCACCAAGTTAGTCAACATGCGGTTTTTCCTCTCTGCAACCCCATTTGATTGGGGCGAATAGGGAGGCATCCTCTCATGAATAATACCATGTTCCTCACAAAATTCATCAAATAATTTGGGAAAATACTCTCCACCATGATCCGACCTAAGACGCTTTATCTTTCTCTCTAGTTGATTTTCAACTTCAGCTTTATAGATCTTAAAATAATCTAGAGCTTCATCTTTAGTTTGGAACAAATAAACATAGCAAAATCTAGTCGAATCATCAATCAACGTCATGAAATATATCTTTCCACCTGTTGTCAACACACCATTCATCTCACATAGATCAAAATGTATGAGTTCTAGAGGTGCCAAGTTTCTCTCCTCGGCATTCGTGTGAGGCTTTCGAGGTTGCATCGATTGCACACAACTATGGAACTTAGAACCTTTGGAAATAGTGAAATTAGGAATTAAAATCATACTGGATAGCCGAGGAATTAAACCAAAATTAATATGACATAAACGAGAGTGCCAAACACTTGTATTATCATTAATACTAGAACAAATTTGGTTTACTGACTTATTGCAAAAATCTGAAAGGGAAAAGCAAAACAAGCCTCCGCACTCATAGACTTTGCCTATAAATTGTCCAAATCTCGACACAATTACTTGATTCGAATCTAAAACTACCTTAAACCCATCTCGACATAGAAGGGAGCTGCTAACTAGATTCTTATTCATAGTAGGGACATGTTGCATGTTCCTTAGTTGCATGATCTTCCCCGAAGTGAACTTCAGATCCACCGTGCCAATGCCACAAATAGAAGCATGTGACCCATTCCCCATTAGGATAGAAGAATCCCTCGCGACCTAACAATAAGTAAACAAAGATACGTCGGCACACACATGAACGTTAACACCTAAATCAATCCACCATGAAGATGATTGAAATATCGAAAGCATAATAGGTAAATTACCATACCCATCAGTATTGCTAGCGGTCACCATGTTGACAGTCTTGGAGCTCGTTTTCCCTCTGCAGTCTACATGCTCTGGGCATTCCTTGGAAAAGTGTCCGAGCTTCCCACAGGCGTAGCACTCTAGCCCAGCCTTGTTGAACTTCTTCTTCTTGAAGGTAGTAGTCTTTATAGGCTTGTTTTTTCCTTTGTTCTTGTTCTATGGGTACCTTTGTACCATATTGGCGGTAGGCTGAACCTCACCTCCTTTCTCAGTAGTGTCTTTAGCCTGAGATTTCTCTTCAACATTAAGAAATGCAATCAAGTTTTCAACTGATATCTGCTGTCTCTTATGTTTCAAAGTAGTGGCGAAGTTTCTCCATGAAGGAGGCAACTTTGCAATCATGCACCCAACCACAAATTTATCATGCATATCACACTTAAGGAGTTCCAGCTCCTTCACAATGCATTGTATCTCATGAGCTTGTTCAACCATAGAATGGTTATTCACCATCTTGTAGTCATGAAAATTCTCCATGATGTATAGTTCACTGCCTGCATCTGTCACACTGAATTTAGCTTCTAGTGCATCCCACGGTGTCTTTCCACCTTGCATGTGCATTTACACATCACACAGACGGTTAGCAAGAATGATCAAAACGCATCCCACAAACATAGTGTTGGCTTCCTGGAACTTCCTCTGATCTTCATCAGAAGCTCCCTCTAGCATGCCAACACTAACATGGAAAATTTTCAGAGCGGTAAGCCAGAGCATGGATCTCACTTCCCACCTCTTGATATGCACACCGGTAAACTAATCCGGACTTAGTGCATCAACAAATCCAGCCATAGTTAACTCAGGAAATTGCCTACAATTAGCTTGTTGGGTTGTTGGAAGATTAGGCAAATTCATGATTAATTCCAATAAATAATTCATGACTAGAACAGAGAATAGCATGCAATACTCTAGCAAACTAGAAGAGCAACAAAACATGCAAATCATCACCGCACACAAAGTAACAACTACATGAATAAACATTAATAGATTATGAATAACGTACTATTTGTTAGCTGCTATAGGAGCGACGATGTTGGCGACGTTCTGTTGTTGACGATGATGGAGACGATGATGAGTAGCACCGCCCGACTTGGACTACAGACGACCCGTGATGACGAATTTGAGTAGTCACGCAAAGCGCTTCCCAAAGACCTAATTCGTCCTCTCTTGGTGCAGGATCGCAAAGACGAACGGTTTTGAAGACCTTCTCTCTCGCATGCCGATGAACGCCGACGTTTGAGATGAGGTAGACTACGATGGCGGCGCAAGTTGTGAGATGAGGCAAAACCCTAGGTGTTTTTTGATCTGTCTTTGCCCGACCATGATAAGCAATATATATAGGAGGACTAGAGTCGGTACCGTGTCGCGATCAAGATCTCAAACCAACTTTGTTTCTAAGTCGTATACTTACCGGACAAGAAATAATTAACTTGTCTACAAAGACATAAAAAATAAAATGGCAAAAGGAAGCCACGCCCCCGCAAGGCAACAGACCATTCACACGTACGTGCTGTCCGACCTGGCGAGACGAGCGAGCGCGCATGCGGTCTTCTCCTTGCTCTTCTCAACACACACTTAGAGTGGTGGGGAGAACTCACTATATAAAGAGGTCCAACTCTTCCTCTACTAGCAGTATGGGACTAAAATTTTGTTGGGGACCATAGTAGTAAATCAAAAAAATTCCTACATGTCACCAAGATCAATCTATGGAGAAACCAGCAACGAGCAAAGGGGGAGTGCATCTTCATACCTTTGAAGATCGCAAAGCGGAAGCGTTACTATGAACGCGGTTGGTGGAGTTGTACTCGCAGCGATTCAGATCGCGGTGGATTCCAATCTAAGCACCAAACAACGGTGCCTCCGCGTTCAACACACGTGCAGCCCGATGACGTCTCCTACGCCTTGATCCAGGAAGGAGGAAGGAGAGGTTGAGGGAGAGCTCCGGTAGCACGACGGTGTGGTGACGATGGAGCTGCGTGGTACTCCGATAGGGCTTCGCCAAGCGCTAAAGAGGACAAGGAAGAGGAGGGGTAGGGCTGTGCCAAGCGATACTTGACATTAGAAAAGCTTTAGCAGACGAACTACACGATATTGTGCTATGCTTAGGATTGGGTCTTGTCCATCACATCATTCTCCTAATGATTTGATCCCGTTATCAACAACATCCAATGTCCATGGTCATGAAACCGTAACCATCTATTGACCAACAAGCTAGCCAACTAGAGGCTCACTAGGGACATGTTGTGGTCTATGTATTCACACATGTATTACGGTTTCCAGTTAATACAATTATAGCATGAACAATAGACAATTATTATGGACAAGGAAATATAATAATCACTTTATTATTGCCTCTAGGGCATATTTCCAACAACTTTAGCACCACCACACCACCACTTGCTATTTTACTCATGGGCTCATTTGAGATTTCAGAATTTTTTAGATGGGTCAAGCCCATTAATTCTAACACAAAGCGTGCCCAACCCTTCTAGTTTAGCTAGAGAGGTAATTAGTTTGGATGGTCCCAGTAAAACCTTGGTTTGTCTCTGTAGACCTGGGATTATTGTTTTCTTAACAAGCCGGAAGAAAGAACATGTTGTGAAAACAATATTAGACACATCATACGTGATCTTTCTTCCTTTCCTTAAAAAACCCTACTTGGTGCATGTCTACATGTGTGACTTGTCATGTGGCGTCACTCCATGCAATGATGCATTATGTATGGCTGATGAAGATTAACAGAAACACTATGGACATGACAATACCATTACCTCATGTCTAGGGTTAGCTTGTGTCCCAATATATGCTCCAATTTGGTCTCAATCCGAACATATTTAGTTCAATCTGGTAGGTTTTCCGCTGAGGATTGTTTTGAGGTGTGTGTATCCAAGCATCTGTGTGCTTAGAGACACTCCAAGCATTGACGGTGCAAGGCCACTGGCAAAGAATTGTTTGTTGAGATGGCGAAGAAGATGGATTCTAGTGGTACTCGGGTTGGGTGCTGTGGCGGCTCACATGTTGTAGAGGCCATGGAGATGGGGGTGGGATTGGGGTGAACAATAGACGATCTGTAGTGCTGACTCCGATGGCGCCTACTCCTCCAATGAGCTTGACCCCCAGTGACACCTACTGCCCACCATAACCCATCGAGACTTCCTCTAGCAAGGCCTTCTCCACCACGATAAGGAATGCAAGGTATGCATGTGCTGAATCCACCTCACTGTTTTCCTTCAGATGGTTGGAATCCTGGGTACTCACGGTTTGGTCAGTGGCTCCCTCCATAGGTGCAACGACGTGCTATGCAAATGGTTTTTACCCACTGTCCGCGATAGAGTTTTATACCGTCGCCTTTCCTATGTGCGATAGGGAGGGTCCATCCCACACGACACATAAAAATCATCAGTGATAGTGACCGATGTACGCAAATGCTCTGGTAAATATAATCATGTGTGATGCAGGAGCATATTGCACACACTTTATTTTCATCAACCGTTTTGGATAGGGGATCAATCACACACGGCTATCACTAGTCGAACGCATCTAATTGCTCATGGAAACCAAATGGTGTTTGACCTGTAACCATTTTTGACATATTACCTAAGCCACACAGGCGATCATAGAAACTGTGCGTGATATCTCGATCATCACACACGACTCATGTATGGTAAGCGTATGCAATGCATGTTATCATTGCACATTTTTTCTGAATAATTAACAAGTGGGATTGCATTTTGCATCGGACACAGTTTCCTCTGAGCTCACATGCGGGTAATGTGCTGCAAATCGTTTGTGATTTGATGTGTATCACTAAAGGTTCAGTTCTGACCCCGTGTGCTTTTGGGGTAAATCACAGGCGGTTACGCTATGAGTGACATATGCTTTCCGTTCTGGATCCCACACGCTCAATTTCTTGAATCGTGTTTGCTTAAATGGCCGGGCTACGGAAAAATATTACATTTGAAACGCCTGCAAATTGCAAATATGCCAAGTTATTCAATTGAACAAATAGTGTCCACAGGAGGAACACTCATCAAAATACGCTAAAATATGGAATTGATCAAATGATACCTAAATTCCACATATGTTAGCTACATAATCACATTGTACAATGTACCTCATCACATTGTAAAAATGCATCCAGACATATACGCTTAGGTGCTAATACTAACTGAGTGCATACTTATTGTTCAAGGAAAAGGAACGTTGGAATCTTCATAGTTTCGATTGGGCTTGATATAGTGTTTCAAGAAGAAGTTGTTCATAAATCTCCTAACAACCATCAATTCAGCTGCGGAGAGTGGTTCAGGGGTCATCGGTTCAAAGATATGATGTAGTATTTTTGGATCAGAATGTGGCATACATGTGGAGTAGAACATAGTAATTTAAGAAACATACTTACTCGTACTATTTTGTGAGCATCGACACAACATTCAGAAAATCTGCATAGGGTCATCATGTGTGTGCGAATGCAGTATCCATAAAGGTTGGTCCCTTCTTGTTGTTAAGGACACTGGATATTTTTATAAATAATTAGTCACATATTTGCCATGTTAGGAACAACCTAACCAGTGTAGGTTGTTTCTTTTTTTCTTTGTAGAGAAATAGAAAGAGGTTTACTTAGAAAACTGAACATCTAAGTAGCATTTTCTGAAAATAACGGAGGTCGCTGTCTTACGGGAGAAACGATCTCATGCTGTAGAGATAGTTGGCGGTCGAACTGTATCCCTCCTAAAGTTATCTACCTTGAAAATACACTATAAATGAATATGAATTTTCATATACTCAATTCTTGAACCGGATATGAATACAACATATGAACATGACAGAATTCAATACCTATCCATGAAATTATGAAGATGATTCAGATCCTTAGGCTTATTTGACACTTTGAGAGAATCCAGGTAGTAAACTGTGTTGCGCTTTGGAACAATGACCACCAAGATCGAGTGATGGCTACAATTTAAGAAAACCATGAACTTACGAACTATGTCAAAAACTGAAAGACGATCAATGTATGCATGGTTGTATATTTAACCCACCCTTTATGAGATAGCCACATGAAGAATTCTCCTACATGTAACTTATATAAGATCTGGGAGCCATGTTCAATGGAATCTTTACGTGGAACATTGTCATGTAATAAAGTGTTGTTTGCTAAATTAGGATATATGAAATATGCATGCTCCCTTATTGATCTATGCACTATCAATCCCTTGAGAGGAATATAATACAATTAGCTTTTTTACAGACTTATATGGAGAAGTTGATCAGAGTTTGTGAAGTACTTACAACATCAAGCATATAACAAGAGTGGCAACACGCATATAGAAATTGAAGAAGAGATGAAAGTCCTCAAATCCAACAAAGGTGGTACCCGACATGTGATGGAAATACATACCGGAGTAGTGTACTTCCGGAACAGTATTATCTTCTTCTTCTGACATTCTCTCCATGCAATATTTATGTAACTTGCAGCAACTAGAACTATACTCATCAAAGTATTACCCAACAAGAAATGGATGGCTATGTTTGTACTTGCATGCTTCGAGCGTGTCTATTTTTTTCTTACAAAGTGGCATGTAAATTTCTTCATCGGATGTGACATGGTTCTGGTCGAAGAGTCTTTGCAGTAGGATGCTCTGGTTCTCATCCCTCATCTGTTCTGCGTGTGTAATAACAAATTGCAAATTTTATGAGGAAGCTAAATATAACTGCAACATTATCTGTAGTATAGGATGCACTGCGACAGTGTTTGAATGGCATCAAATTAATACTAACAGATATGTACATAAGAACTGATGAGTCAATTGAAATAGCATTGTCATCAGTCCAATCCAGAATATTATAACACATAACTGATAACATCAATTAAAATAGCGGTCATAAACGTAGAACTATGACCATGTCTTGTAATGTCATAAATAATATAGCACACACGAAGTGTCTGAAGCACATCTAATATAACAAATGATTTCTAACAAGAAGAGTGGGGCTAACCTTCTGTGCACATCCAAGAAACTTCCTCCCGGTGTCCACAGATTCAGAATCAACTAACTTCATGCATGGAGATTGATGTTGACAACGAGCAGGCAGATCTTTAGCTAGCCCGCCCCATTCCTTGGAAGTGGTGGTCTAGGGAGCTACAAGAGGAAGGAATGGATCAAATCGGTCGACACATTAAAAATCCCCAATTCCAAACTATGACCCTAACCCTAGGTGAGCAAGAGAGAGAGAGGAGAGGGGAATACCTGGCTAGTGAGAGGTTCATCGTCAGAGAAGATACCGCTAGAGGGGTCATCCGAGGAGACCATGGCGTCCGCGGTGGTCGGATGTGAGACGGAGAGAGCGGGCGAGAAAGCGAGGAAGTGGATAGAGCGCTTAGGAAGGAAGAAGGAAACATGGGAAATGTGGCCCTTGGTGCGAAGGGGGGAGGGCGGAGAGGTGGATATTTCGGTGGCTTGCGAAAAATTTCACTATGTGTAGGGACACTTGGCGCGCAAAGTTTCATCACACACTATTACTTCTGAACAAATGTGTGTGATGACATACCATCGAAAATGATTCTTCTGCTTTGAGCGCGTGCAGTGCATTAGAACATACAAATCCCCCTAGTATTCCCTGGTTATAGTGCTCATCCATGCCATTGCCTAATTTAACATCAGTTGCTAACTTGGGTAAACAAATTAGCAGACACATAGCTCGCAGTTACTTAATCGAGCAAGTTCACTAAATAAACATCCCTGCTTGACCTAGTCATAGGGCTACAAAAGTGTGGCTCTCTAAACAAAGCCTATTAGTACTGCACATATTTTTTGTCGGAAATGGGGCCCCGGGGACCCAAAGAGGCTCGAACTCTGGGGTGCCTCGGTTCCCTCTCCCTACTCTCCCTTGCAACCTCATGGAGATGCTCCAACATGCTCAGCTAGGGAAGAAGAACAATTGACATGACAATTTTCCTAGGTTTAGGCCACCTTGCGGTGTAAAACCCTACACCACCTTGTTTAGATTGCTCAAGGGTCAAAGGGAGTACACAGGTGGATTATGGCTAGCTCAGGGTCCATCCTCCTCTATGTCCGCAGCCTGCCCTATCATATACTGGCCACGATCCTCTTCCCCAAAAACACAAGGCAGGAAGGGTCGCCACAATGGCCAATTTGAAGGGGGACATGACTGCAGCTTATCCTAACAAAAGTAGTCTTCGCCTACAAAAGCCTCCCGTCGTGACGTGCTAGTGGGCTCGGTGGCGACCTTCGTCCTAGCGAGCCCTCGGCCTTGGCCCTCTTGCACCAAACGAGAAACCTTTGGGGGTTGCTTTGGGAACCGGCGAGCTGGCCCCGGTTTCTTAGCACCAAACAGGAAAGCCTCCTCATCCGCGCATGTTGGCATGGTCCTTGGCGCCACTCAGCATGGCGCACGTCATCCATGTGAAGGTGCAGGATCGTGCAGCTCCTCCGGACCGACCCTGATCAGTCTGCCCCATGAAGGCCTCAAGGGCAGCCTTGGGAGGCGACCTCATGAGGCCCCTGGCGATGCTTTCTGGTGTGCTCCTCGCGAGTCAGGAGCCTTCACGAAGGTCTTGCTCGTGGAGCCCCATGGTGGGCCATGCTAGGCCCATGGTGTGCGTTGATTCTTGGGCCGCACGCAGACGGCCCTGGGTACCCCCAGTCCCACGGGCCCGAAAGTAGCCCCAGGGTCCATGGCATGCATGATTCTGCCAGTTAGTGTGCAAAACGGTGCGGTCCCCAACCGGCGGCTTGCATGATTCTGCCAGTTAGTGCGCGAAATGGTGCGGTCCCCAACCAACGGCATGTCATGCGTGACGCATGGCGCACGATGAGGTGTGAGACGCCCCCACTTCCCCATGATGCCTCAGAAACTGCCAAGGCTAACATAAAGCCTGCATGCGGCATGTGGTTATCATTGCTCTATCTTGTCTAGCATACGTCTAGCGAAGGCGACGAGGCATATACTAGCCATCCGCTACATGCTATATAAGGGCAGGGGGAAGGGTCCCTTGGATCATCTTCCCCGCCCTTATTCTTCATTCCCACTCGTCTATGCATCAGTGATGGTGCTAGTGAGGAGGTTCTCCGCCGCTGAGAAGGGGAAGGCAACAGTGGAGGGGGCGGAAGTGTCTAAACCGGTGAGAGGGAGAGGCCGCTCTCGCACGTCCGCCGCCTCTCCCGAGGCGCCTTCCGCTGGTGGCCCATGCCGGCTTGGGCATCCATGGAGGGAGCCCAAGCCACGGACGCGGGCGCGAGGGAAGAGGCGGCCGCGGGCAGGGTAGAAGGAACGACACAACCACGACTGTGGAGCCACTCCGCCAATGCGGCCCGCGAGTTCATCATGGGGATTGACAGCTAGCCCCACACCTAGCTTTGGCTCCTAGACTCCTTCGTGGAGGAGATGTTGGAACGTGCGCCCGTGGGCCTGTGGCTACAGCCAGACGGCTGCTACAACATGTCCTCCTGGGTGACAGTGGAGTTTACTCCCTCTGGCTTCATGCTTTTCAAGCGGGGGTGGAAGTCGTTCGCTCTCGCTCATGGCTTGAAGGAGGGACATGTCCTCCACTTCAAGTTCGACGAGGCCTCCACGCTCTTCATGAATATCTTCGGGAAAGCCGGCGACCGCCTGGACTGCTGCATGGAGAGCAATAGCAACAGCGGTGGCAGCTCCTCCTCCGATGACGACAACAACAACTCTTCCTCTGGGGGAAGCGGGATCAACGACAAAACCGACGGCTCCCCGAGCATCAGCGTCAAGAAGGAAGACTCTGACTAGGCGTAGGCAGTGTCGGAGTTGGAGTCTTGGAGGCGGCGCTGTTCTCGCCTGACCTTTTTCTCTTGCTTTATTTTCTACAATGCACCATGCTAGCCCACGGGTGCATGTAAGAAGAACTATGGCTCTCGCGCCATAAATTAAATGTTGTTTTTGTCAAAAATGGCTTCATTCTTAGCGCTTCTCGTTAGGCTTGTTCCCTTCTCTGTGATCGCCTTAATGCTCTGCATTGCTAGGATTAAGCCCCCGAGTAGAACTCAGCCGTCACTGGTATGCCAGGGACAAGGCCAGGAGGTGAGTGGCCCGAAATCCGGTAAGAGCCCCAAGGCGCGGTGCTAACGAGGTCCCCCTTGACGTGCAAGCGGCCCATGCGAAAGAAGAGGCTTCCGCCCGGAGCGAGGCTACGGGAACAAGGACCACTACCAAAGATTACCATGACGTGTGGGGTGGTTAACTTATCTTTTCAAAACGCATCGCGAGGCATTCATAGCCTGCGAGAGGTTCATGCGGCATGAAGGCGCATCTTCCTGAAGTTCACTTCCTTATCCCATCTTGTATCCCGCGACGGATCGGAGTAAGCCCTATGATACTTGTGATCTGCGTTGGGTTTTCTGTGAAGAGGAATGGGTTATCGCAGCACAATGTGGGTAAGTATTTCCCTCAGTTATGAAATCTAGGTTTATCAAACCAATAGGAGTACCAATCCCCAACCGTCTTCAGCGGCTGCACACAAAAGAACAAACAACTTGCACCCAATACCGGCAAGAGGGTTGCCAATCCCCTTGATCTCATTATTTGCAAGCAATTGAGTTGTGTAGATAATTGTAAATTGCAAAATAAAATAAAATAAAAGAAATATCATCAATGTAATAATAGCGTTTGTGAATATATAAGTGAATAGAGCCGAAGGCCATAGAGTTCTCTAGTGGCATCTCTCATAGAAATAGCATGCGGTTGGTAAACAAATTACTGTTGGGCAATTGATAGAAAAGCGAATAATTATGCAATTTTCACGGTAATGATCATGTGTATATAGGCATCACATCCATAAGCAAATAGGCCAACTCCTTCCTACACCTATTACTATTACTCCACTCATCGACCGCTATCCAACATGCATCTAGAGTATTAAGTAAAACAGAGTAATGCTTGGAGAATGATGACATGATGTAGAAAAAGTAAACTATATCAATATGAATTAAACCCATCGTTTTTATTCTTAGTACCAGCAACACAAAGACACAACTTGTCCCCTTCTGTCACTGGGATATAGAAACTCGCCAGGTTGAACCTACTACAATGCATCACTCCCACCAAAGATATATCAATCTAGCTGGCCAAACTATCTCAATAGATCGGAGAGCATTATGAAGCTATGATGATCATGCAAATAAGAATCTTAGTATTCAGGTTTGACTAAAGTACTTTTCATGAATAATCTGAACATAAACTCACAATTCATCGGATCCCAACAAACGCACCATACAAAGGGATTACATTGGATAAATCAACACAAAGATGCGATGAACATTGTAGTGAAGATCAAGAGAGAGAGAGATTGCTATCTAGGTACTACCTATGGACTCGTAGGTCTGTGGTGAACTACTCACACATCATCATGAGGGAAGCAAGGTTGATGAAGAGGCCCTCCATGATCGATCCCCCCTCCGGCAGGGTGCCGGAACAGAGCTCTAGATGGGCTCCCATTAGAATAGAGACTTGCGGTGGCGGAAAAAGTGTTCTGGGAGCTCCCCTAGGGTTTTTGGAATATTAGAGAATTTATAGGCCAGAGGGGAGCGCCAGGAGGCGCCCGAGGGAGACACAAGCAATCAGGGCGACACCCTAGGGCGCACGTGATACGTCTCCAACGTATCTATAATTTATGAAGTATTCATGCCATGTTTACAATAATTCTATATGATTTTGGTATGATTTTATTAGAACTAACACGGACTGACGCTGTTTTCAGCAGAACTACCATGGTGTCATTTTTTGTGCAGAAATAAAAGTTCTCGGAATGGGCTGAAAATTTACGGAGAATATTTTTGGAAAATATGAAAAATACTGGAGCAATAAGATACCGGAGAGGACTCCTGCGGAGGCCACAAGCCACCAGGGTGCTCCCTAGGGCATGCCCCTTGGCTTGTGGGCCCCTCGAGAGTCCCCTTGATGTGATTCCAACGCCAAGTACTCCTATAAATATAGAAACCTCCAGAAAGAAACCTAGATCAGAAGTTCCGTCGCCGCAAGTCTATGTAGCCATGAAAATCAATCTTGACCCTCCCCGGCACCCTGCCGGAGGGGGTCACCATCACCAGAGACCATGGAGGAGGAAGACGGAGGGGCCATCATCACCATGGAGGCTAAGGACCCGAGGGAGAACCTCTCTCCACCTAGGGGGGAGGCCATGGAAGAGGAAGTACAAGGGAGAGACCCTCTCCCCCTCTCTCTCTCGATGGAGCCGGAGTGCCACCGGGGGAACCATCACTGCGGTGATCGTCTTCATCAACATCACCTTCTTCATCCCTGTCGTCATATCTTTTCAATAGTCCACTCTCCCGCATCCCGCTGTAATCCCCCACTTGAACATGGTGCTTTATGCCATATATTATGATCCAATGATGTGTTGCCATGCTATGATGTTTTGAGTAGATTTCTTTTGTCTTATGGGTTGATTGATGATCTAGATTGGTTTGAGTTGTATGTTTATTTTGGTGCTTTCCTATGGTGCCTTCCGTGCTGCGCACACGTGAAGGATTCCTGCTGTAGGGTGTTGCAATACGTTCATGATTTTCTTATAGTGGGTTGCTAGAGTGACAAAAGCTTAAACCCGAGTAAGGGGGTTGTTGCGTATGGGATAAAGGGGACTTGATGGTTTAATGCTATGGTTGGGTTTTACCTTAATGATCTTTAGTAGTTACGGATGCTTGCTAGAGTTCCAATCATAAGTGCATATGATCCAAGTAGAGAAAGTATGTTATCTTATGCCTCTCCCTCATATAAAATGGCAATAATGATTTCCAATCTTGTTAACAATTGCCTAGGACAATTCTGCACACCGACCCATCATTATTCCACACTTGCTATTTATAATACATTGTAATATATTCTAAATTTCTGTTAGCAACACCTATTTTTATGTTTTAGTTCTCTGTTATCATGCAAAGATATTCCCTTCATACCCACAACATAGTTTTATTTCTCGTTTCTAGTTGGAAGCAAACATTCGGCGTACGTAGAGTTGTATTAGTGGCAGATAGGACTTGAGAGAATATTGATCTTACCTTTAGCTCCTTGTGGGTTCGACACTCCATACTTATCACTTCCACCTTTGGAAATTGCTACGACGATTCCTTGCACTTGGGTATTATCAGCGCCATGTTGGCTTGTGGGGCCCTCGTGCGTCTCCCGACCTCCTTCCGAAGCTTCCAGGTCTTATTTTGGTCCAGAAAAAATCATCAAAAATTTTCGTGGCAATTGGACTTTGTTTGGTATGGTAAACCTGAGAAGTCAAAAACATGCAGCAAACAACAACTGACACTGGGCATTGGGTCAATAGGTTAGTGCTCAAAATTATTATAAATTGGTAAACAAATGCCCTAAAAGTATCCTAGAATGATAATATATTAGCATGGAACAATAAAAAAATTATAGATACATTGGAGAAGTATCTGCATCCCCAAGCTTAATTCCTGCTCATCCTTGAGTAGGTCAATGATAAAAACAGAATTTTTGATTTTTCATGCTACCCATTATGTAATCTTCTGTGTGTATGCTTGATACGTCTCCAACTTATCTATATTTTTTTATTGTTCCATGCTAATATATTATCATGCTAGGATAATTCTTGGGTATTTATTTACCGATTTAGAATATTTTTTAGCACTAACCCATTTACCAAGTGCCTAGTGCCAATTGCTATTTTCTACATGTTTTTGCCTTTTCAGAGTTACAATACCAAACAAAGTCCAATTGCCACGAAACTTTTTGACAATTTTTTTGGACAAATACAAGACCTAGAAGTTTCAAAGGAAGGCCAGGAGCTGCACCAGGGCCCCACCACATATCATGCTGCTTCACCAGGGGGCGTGGCCAGATATGTGGTGCCCCTAGGCACCTCTCCCGACATCGTTCTCTGGACTATAAATTCACATCTACCCTAAAAACAACAGAAGCGCTCCCGAAGCATTTTTTCCGTTGCCGCAAGTCTTTGTTCCGATGGGAGGCCATCTACACCTATGTTCCGATACCTTGTTGGAGGGGAGATCGATCACGGAGGTCCTCTTCATCAACCTTGCTTCCCTCACCATGATGTGTGAGTACTTCACCCCAGACCTACGAGTCCGTAGGTAGTATCTATATGACAATCTCTCTCTCTCTCTCTCTCGATCTTCAATACAATGTTCATCGCATCTTGGCCTTGATCTGTCTGATGTAATCCCTTTGTATGGTGTGTTTGTTGGGATCCGATGAATTGTGAGTTTATGTTCAAATTATTCATGAAAAGTATTTGAGTCAAATCTGATTACTAAGATTCTTATTTGCATGATCATCATAGCTTCGTAATGCTCTCCGATCTATTGAGATAGTTTGTCCAACTAGATTGATATTTCTTCGGTGGGAGTGGTGCGTTGTAGTAGGTTCAACCTGACGAGTTTATATATCCCAGTGACAAAAGGGGACAAATTGCGTCTTTGTGTTGCTGCTACTAAGGATAAAATGGTAGGGTTATTTCATATTGATTGAGTTTACTTTGTCTACATCATGTCAATGTTCTCCAAGCATTACTTTGTTTTACTTATACTCTAGATGCATGTTGGATAGCGGTCGATGGGTGGAGTAATATTAATAGGTGCATGCATGAGTCGTCCTATTTGCTTATGGATGTGATGCCTACATACACATGATCATTGCCATGAAAATTGCATAAATATTTACTTTTCTATCAATTGCCCAACAGTAATTTGTTTACCCACCGTATGATTTGCTTATGATAGATGCCACTAGAGAAATCTATGGCCCCCGGGTCTATTTACTTATATATTCTCAAACGTTGTCATTACCTTGCTGTTATTTCTTATCTTTTATTTTATTTTGCACCTTACAATTATCTACACAACTCACTTGCTTGCAAATAACGAGATCAAGGGGATTGACAACCCTCTTCCCGGCATTGGGTGCAAGTTGTTTGTTCTTTTGTGTGCAGATGCTGAAGACAGTTAAGGATTGTATTGCAATTGGTTCGATAAACCTTGGTTTCATAACTAAGGGAAATACTTACCCACTTTGTGTTGTGATAACCCGTTCCTCTTCACGGAAAACACAACGTAGATCACGAGTATCAATGCTCATTGATAAATGATGAATTAACAAATAGTAACATAGTAATATTTATAAGTATAAGAAAAAATCATTGATTTTCAAAGTATACGATCCTAAAAGAATATTTACGCCCATTCATCTTATTATATTAGTAAGGGACTACTCCGTCTTCACCACATCAATACAAATGTTAAGCACCATAGTGTCCAAGTCAGGCAATTGGATCGTACTTTTTCAATATGCATCATCTTTTTATTCTTCACGCAATACATGAGCGTGAACCATTGGACATAGCATATAGGTGGAATAGAATATGATGGTAGATATCAAAGGGGTAAAAATTGGAGAAGATAGTCTCGCATCGACTAGGCGTACCAACGAGCTATGGAGATGCTCATCGATAGATGTCAATGCAAGGAGTAGAGATTTCCATGCAAATGATGCACTAGATCTATAAGTGTATGAAAGCTCAAGTGAAGATAAGTGGGTGTGCATCCAACTTGCTTGCTCATGAAGACCTCAGGCATTTGAGGAAGTCCATCACCGGAATATACAAGCCAAGTTTATTATGAAAAGGTAATTTCCACTAGGATATGCAAGTGAAAAAATAGGAGTCTCTCTATATGAAGAACATGGTGCCACTTTGAGGCACAAGTGCGGTAAAGGATAGTAGCAAAGTCCCCTCTCTCTTTTTCTCTCATTTTTTTCATGGTGGGCTTTTCTTTTCCTTTTATTTTTGCCTCCCCCATTCATATTTTTTTATATGGTGGGCTCATTTGGCCTCCCCAATTTTTATTTTATTTTTCGTCCAGAGTCTCATCCTGACTTGTGGGGGAATCATAGTCTCCATCATGTTTCCTCACCGGGACAATGCTCTAATAAGGATGATCGTCACACTTTTATTTACTTACAACTCAATACGAAGAACTAATAGGAAGATATGACTCCATATGAATGCCTATGGCAGTGTACCAGGATGTGCAATGATCTAGCATGACACGTATCAAAAACATGATGAACGATGGCTTTGCCACAAATACTATGTCAACTCTATATGACCATACAAAGCAATATGATGATGAACGAACTAGTCATATGAAGTGACGATGGAATTTGCATGGAAATATATCTTGGACTAGCTATGGAAATGCCATGACAGGTAGGTATGGTGGCATTTTTGAGGGAGATATAATGAGGCTTATGTGCAACAGAGAATATCATGTCACGGGGTTGGATGCACTGGCGAAAGTTGCACCGATCCTCAAGGTGAGAATGGTCTATGCATGATACCAAAGAGGCTAGCAAATAAGAGAAGGTGAAGATGTGCATGTCCATAGTGTCACATTAGTCATGAATATCTCATTTAATTATCGCAAAGTTTTATTAGTTTTATTAGTTTTATCACAAATCAAAGTACTCGTCGCATGCTCTGAGGGAGGAGGTTGGTAGGAGTTAACCATCGCGCACCCTCGACTCAAAACAACACTAGGATTTCAACGAGGAATAGAAATGCTCACACATCATCACCATGCCTTTTTAATTTTTAGATGAATAACAAGTTAACACCTCTTAATATTGACATTTCTATGAATCAACAATTATGGACTCACACCTTTTTCATATTACCACATTAATGCCATTAACCCAAAATTTCTCTATATGTGCTACATGATGGTTTTGATTATCACTCATTGATTACCTATTATTTTTGGACTAGTCTTATGACCCATGCAAATTACCGTCACTATTAATTCAGCTCTCAAACAAATAAAAGTGAAGAAAGAGAGCATATTATTTCTATAAACGCCACCATGCTCAAAAAGATATAATTGAAATACTAGAGCAACTGCCAAGCTCAAAATATATATGTGAAGCACATAGAGTATTCTAGCAAATTATGACGAAGGTGTGTCTCTTTCAAATAGGTGTCTCCCGCAAATGATGATTGTCACAAACTAAAAGTAAAAGTAAACAAAAGTAAACGACGCTCCAAGCAAAACACATATTATGTGATGAATAAAAATGTAGCTCCAAGTGACATACCGATGGATTGATACGAAAGAGGGGATGCCTTCCGGGGCATCCCCAAGCTTAGACGCTTGAGTCTTCCTTAGAATATTACTTGGGGTGCCTTGGGCATCCCCAAGCTTAGGCGCTTGCTACACCTTATTCCGTGGTCTCATAACCCACAAGTGTATGGGATCATTTGTAGCCTTTTTCGATAAGTAAGAGTGTCGAACCCAACAAGGAGCTAAAGGTAGAACAAATATTCCCTCAAATTCTATCGACCACCGATACAACTCTACGCACACTAATGCTTGCTTTACCCATAATCAGTATGAAACTACTTTGCGGGAAGTAAACTAGAAGTACTTTGCAAGAAAATAAAGGAAGTGGAAATAAAATTTAGGTGCTGTTTTAATAAAAGAACAATAAAAGTAAATAGTTTTGTAGCAAGCTTTTTGTGTAACGCAAGAGAAAGATTGTCCCTAGGCAATTGAATATGATACGATAGATACTTGTTATATGCAATGAGGGAGAGGCATGAGCTAACATACTTTCTCTACTTGGATCATATGCACTTATGATTGGAACTCTAGAAAGAATCCGCAACTACTAAAGATCATTAAGGTAAAAGCCAACCATAGCATTAAGTTTCAAGTCCTCTTTACTCCCATACGCAACAACCCACCAACTCGGGTTTATGGTTCTATCACTCAAGCAACCCACTATAGGCAAATCATGAACATATTGCAGCACCCTACAATAGGGATCCCTCACATTTGCGTGACACGGAGGGCACCATAGGACAACACCATATCAACATATGACTCACATCCATAACATCGTACCACGATTAACCTATATGACAAAAGAGATCTACTAAAACATCATAGGATAGACAAATATCATTGGGAAATAATATATGGAGTTGACCACCGTGTTTAAGTATAGATTACAACAGGCAAGAGAGGTGTTACACCACTGCAAGAGGGGGAGAGAATTTGTGTTGACGACGACAAGATTGTTGATGTAGATCACCGTCATGATCCTTGCCCCGGCGGCATTCCGGTGCCACCGGGAGAGAGGGGGAGAGAGGCCCCTCCTTCTTCTTCTTCCTTGGCCTCCCCCTAGATGGGAGGAGAGTTCCCCCTCTAGTCCATGGCATCCATGGTGGAGGAGGGGCGGTAGCCCCTCCTAGATTGGATCTCTCTCTCTCTCTCTCTCTCTCTCTGTTTCGCGTTCCTGTTTTCTGGCCAAAAACCATTTCTTATATTCCCGGAGAACTGTAACTCCGATCGGGCTAAAATTTTGAGGGGATTTTTATCCAAATATTAGCTTTATTGCACCCAGAGGAGAGCTCCAACTGTCCTATGAGGTGGCCACCCTCCACCAGGGCGCGTTTGGGACTTGGCCCGTGCCCTGATATGCCGTGCACATTGTGGGCCTCCATTTGCATTGGTTCCACTTCTCAAAATTCACAAATATTCCAAAAAAACTCCATAATTTTTTATCACGTTTGGACTTCGTTTGATATGGAATTTCTGCGAAACAGAAAATAGACAAAAAACAGGAACTAGCACTGGGCACTGGATCAATAGGTTAGTCCAATAAATCATATAAACAGTTGCCAAAAGTATGTGAAAGTTGTATAATATAGGCATGAAACAATAAAAAATTATAGATACGACAAAGACTTATCAGCACCCCCAAGCTTAATTCATGCTCGTCCTCGAGTAGGTAATGATAAAATAAATTATGTGGAATTCTACCTAGCATAGTCTTGATCATATATCTAATCATGGCATGCATATTAAGGCATGCGTGATTCAAAGCAATAATCTAGTTTTGACAGGAAGACATTAATACTCAGGAATCCCAACAAACAATCATGTCTTTCAAAATATTAAGGCTAAAGAACGCTATCCCTACAAAATCATATAGCCTTGTCATGTTGTGTCTTCTTAACACAAAGTATAAATCATGTACTACCCCGATGTCAGCCAAGCAACTGGTTCCTACTTTTTAACGCGCTTCAGCATTTTCAATTCTCACACAATACATGAGCGCAAGCCATGGATATAGCACTATGGGTGGAATAGAATGCGGTGGTAGGTTTCAAAGGGGTAAAAGTGGAGAAGAAAGTCTCGCATCAACTCAGCGTATCAACGGGCTACGGATATGCCCATCAATAGATATTAATGCGAGGAGTTGGGATTGCCATGAAACGGATGCACTAAGAGCTATAATGTTATGAAAGCTCAATATGAAAACTAAGTGGGTGTGCATCTAAGTCTATAATGAAAAATTCCGACTAGTATATGAAATTGACAACATAGGAGACTCTCTATATGAAAAACATGGTGCTACTTTGAAGCACACGTGTGGAATTAGCATGCCTCTTCTCTCTTTGTCTCTCTCTCTCTCTCTCTTCTTTTTTATTTTTTATTTCTTTTCTTTTTTTCTTTTTCTCCTTTTTTCTTTGTCTGGAGCCTCATCCCGACTTGTGGGGGAATCATATTTTATATCATCCTTTCCTCATTGGGACATGTTGTAATAATGAATAATAATGATCATCACACTTCTATTTACTTATAACTCAATATTACAACTCGATACCTAGAACAAAATATGACTATATGAATGTTGTGCAAAGATCTAGCGTAGAAAAGATATCAAAAAATGGACAAGCCATGGAAACATCATGCTAGATATCTTACGATCATGTAAAGCAATATGACAATGAATGCACAAGTCATCAAAGCGGAAGCGGTGAAAGTTGCATGGCAATATATCTCGGAATAGCTATGGAAATGCCATAATAGGTAGGTATGGTGGCTGTTTTGAGGAAGATATAAGAAAGGCTTATGTGTGATAGAGCGTATCATATCACGGGGTTTGGATGCACCGACAAAGTTCGCGCCGACTCTGGAGGTGAGAATGGGCAATGCGCGGTACCGTAGAGGCTAGCAAATTGTGAAAAGGTAAAAGTGCATATAATCCATGGACTCGCATTAGTTATAAAGAACTCACATACTTATTGCAAAAGTTTATTAGCCCTCGAAGCAAAGTATTACTATGCATGCCCCTAGGGGGGAGGTTGGTAGGAGTTAACCATCGCTCGCCCCCGACCTTCACACAAAAATAGACAATCAAGGATAAATTGTGCTCCAACTTCCTAGCATATTAGGAGACTATACGTTCTTGTTCGGGAATCACAAACCTTAACACCAATATCTTACTAAACACGATCATGCACTAGTACCTCCCACATATTATCATATCTATATCGCAAAACTATTGCAAGGAATCAAACATATCATATTTAGTGATCCTTAAGTTTTATGCAGGATTTTATGACTAACCATTTGAATGACCAATTCCCGTTGACTCTCTAAATAGATATAAGTGAAGCAAGAGAGTTTAATTTTTCTACAAAAGACCATGCTCTAATAAATATAAGTTAAGCAAATGAGCATTCTTCAAATAACGGTTTTCTATGTGAAGAGAAACAGGCAATCCAAACTTCAAATGATATAAGTGAAGCACATGAAGCATTCTATAAGGCCATACTCAAAAGATATAAGGCCAAACTCAAAAGAGATTGGTTTGGTGGAAATCAACTTGGGGAGGCTAGAGATCAAGATTCATATGGTTGGAATGGAATGGCATGATCTCAACACATGAGTAGGTGGATCTCTCTCAGAAAATCTGATAGGATAGGTGGGGATATGTTCTGAGTGCTTATCTTGCGAGTGAGTGGTGGTGGAGGGGTATATATAGGCATCACCAAAAATCCAATAGTTACACCTTAAGTGACCAACTCGGTGACATCAATGTGTGAATCTCGATGGTACCGAGTTGCTCCAAAGGTAGCAACTTCTAAATCTCGATGAGATCGATACATAAATCTAGGTTGCACCGATTAGGTGACCAACAGTCAGATTGCACAACTCGGTGACGTCGATCCAACAACCTCGGTGGGACCGATTTTGTGAATTTGGGTAACATGAAGTTGACAACCCAAACTCGGTGGCACCAAATCAGAATCAGTTGCACTGAAATGCTAGGGTTTGGCTTGGGTTTGTCTGAGTCTGGGAATCAGTGGCACCGAGTGGGAGTTGTTAGTTGCACCGATTTTGAGTATTTGGCTTTGGGTAGACTTTTGTGGAATAGCTTGTGGATGTTTTTGGTGACTATCACTTGTGCATGTATGAGCATTTTGTTCACCACAATGCCTTACCCCCTTTTAATAGTATTGGCTTTCCTATGGACTCAAAGTGATTTCTCACAAAGTAAAATGCAGTGTCCTTTTCCTTGAAGCTTTGCCAATGTTATTTCTTCTCCTTCTTCTTCATGGGGATACTCTCCACACTCCTTTTTGCCAATTCAACTCTCTCTATCAACTTTATCTGAAATACACTAGATGAAGGTATTAGTCCAAGAGACATTGTATGTTGTCATGAATTATCAAAACCACCAAGGGAGAATATTGTGCTTTCAGGAGGAGAGTTACCCGTCTGGTCCATGGCCTCCATGGCGGCGGAGGGGTGGGATCCCCTCCTAGATTGGATATCCCTCCCTATTCTCTTTTGTTTCGCGTTCCTGTTTTCTGGCGAAAACCATTTCTTATATTCCCGGAGATGCGTAACTCCGATCGAGCTGAAATTTTGCTGGGATTTTTACCAAAAAATAGCTTTCTTTCACCTGAAGGAAAGCGCTAACCGACCAACGAGGCGGTCACCCTCCACCAGGGCGCGTTTGGGCCTTGGCCTGCGCCCTGGTATGCCGTGCCCACTGTGGGCCTCCATTTGCATTGATTCGACTTCTCAAAATTCACAAATATTCCAAAAAATCTTCTTACATTTTTATCGCGATTGGATTTTGTTTTATATGGAATTTCCGCGAAACAAAAAAGACACAAAAAACAGGAAATGACACTGGGCACTGGATCAATAGGTTAGTCCAATAAATCATATAAATAGTGGCCAAAAGTATGTGAAAGTTGTATAATATTGGCATGAAACAATAAAATTTATATATACGACAGAGACGTATCATGTTCCATCGTGATCACACCCAAAACTTGAAAACTTCAATCCACAAAACTCAACAAAACTTCATGAGATCCGTTAGTATAAGCAACATATTGAATACTTTTGGTACTGCTATAAATTGATTCTTAATTCATTTTTTCATAATAGGTATTGTATTCTAACTTCCCCATGGCTTATACCCCCCAGTACAATCCATAGCATAATCAAAACAAGCAAACTATGCAAGCAAAACATAATCTGTTTGAAAAAGAACAATCTGTAGCAATATGTAAAGAGCCCATACTTTTGTAACTCTAAAAATTATGAAAAATTATGAAAATGTGGAGAATTTGTATATAAATAATGTGTAAAAATTTCAGATCATTATCACGTTCCAGTCAAAAATGAAATTTCCTGTACTGGAGTCAAAGGTTCTGTTATGTTTCAACTTCGTTTCTGTTTAGCCAGTATGATCCCGATTCAGAATATCATACTCATGCTTATACTAACACTGGATGTAGCATGAGTAGTAAACATGTTCGTGATGAAAATTGGAGATTATAGATTCTCATGCTATGCCGAAATAGCTAGGAGTTTATAATGATTTATCTTGTGTGTCAACATGCATTAAAATGGTTATAATATGGTATGGCAGTATGGTATTTCCCTCTGAGAAATTCAAGCGGTTTGACTTGGCCCATGTGCAAACATGTAACTAAATCAAAACCAATAGCCTTCATGATTTTTAAATTTAGAGTGTCCATATCCTACTCATGCTACATCCAACGTTAATTATTCAAAATGCATGTTCATGACAGTAGTTGCTCTCTAGCTGGTCGCTTCTCAACATATTATTAACCTTCACCTGTACGAAGCGGAAATGCTACTTGTGCATCCAAATCCTTAAGCCAAATTATTCCACATGAGTCCACCATACCTACATATATGCGGTATTACCCTGCCGTTCCAAGTAAATATGTATGTGCTATCTCTAAATATTCAAATAAACATCCATTTTTGTGCACCCCTCATGGAGCAACGAGGCGGTCAATATTTTCCATGCTAAGCAAGTTATTCTTAGGACGGTCATTTATTCGCTGTCATTGCACAAGAGAGGATGGTAATAGGGATGACCAACCCCACATAATGGAAATAAATTACACCAACTCCTTGGGAGAGTTGATTGGTTGGAGGGCAACAGTGGATTCGGCCAGCCATGGAATGTGTTTGGATGGTGTATAGGAGTAAACTTTACTATTTTGTTTGGGAACCACCAAAAATAGTTTAGCAAGGAAAATGTTAAAAACCTTTGTCGTAACGTTGACAAGAAAAGTGCACCGCTCAAAAATTATACTTTCAACCTTGTTTTAAGCTTCGAGCTCTGGCACCTGTGCAAATCAAAGCTTCCCTCTATGAAGGGCCTATCTATTTACTTTTATGTTGAGTCATCATCCTCTTACTAAAAGCACCAGACCAGAGAGCGCTATTGTTATTCTTATGAATTTAGTTAGTTAATGTTGGATATGAGCATAATTGGATCTTTTCTACCATGAATTATAGTGTTTAGTCACTGCTAGGATCTAAGAGGTGCTCTGCATTTATGATTTGCGGTCTCAGAAAGGGCTAGCGAAACACCGTATTGTATTATGAGTGTGTTGACAAATTGTTGTCATAGGAGATATTTTAATATTGCTTTCTAGCTGGTTATGTTTTGCCATTATTTAACATAAAATCTATTTTTTGTCATGGACGTGTCTATCTATGATTTATGCTAAAAACTTGAGCACTATCTAAGTATGTGTATAATAACGAGAACAAAAGAGTTTGTAAAAGTTTTCTTTATCACTTTCAGTTTATCAACTGAATTGCTTGAGGACAAGCAATGAGTTAAGCTTGGGGAGTTGATACGTCTCAAACGTTTCTAGTTTTTCGAACACTTTTGCTCTGGTTTTGTCCTCTAATTTGCATGATTTGAATGAAACTAACCCGGTCTGACGTTGTTTTTAGTAGAACTACGTTGGTGTTATTTTTGTGTAGAAATAGAAGTTCTCGTAATTGGACGAAACTTTTTGTGGATATTTTTTGGAATATATAAGGAATTGGAGCGAAGAACTACCAGAGGGGGTGGACCAGAAGGCCACCACGCAACCGGTCGCGCCCCCTAGGGGCACGGTCAGATGGCTTGTGGGGCCCTTGTGGCCCCTACGACCCTAAATCCAACTCCATAGATTCACATCCGCGGACAAAAAAATCAGAGAGAAGATTTCATCGCGTTTCATAGGACGGAGCCACCACGACCTCCCATTCTTCCTCCGGAGGGCTGATCTGGAGCCTGTTTAGGGCTCCAAAGAGGGGAAATCATCATCATCGTCATCACCAACCGTTCTCTATCAACACCACCATGATGCTCACCACCGGGAGTGAGTAATTCCTTTGTAGGCTTGCTGGACGGTGGTAGGATTGGATGGAATTGACCATGTAATCGAGTTAAGTCTGATAGTGCTTGATCCCTAGCATCCACTCTGTTCTAAGATTGATGTTACTATGACTTTGCTATGCTTAACGATTGTCACTAGGGCCCGAGTGCCACGATTTCAGATCCGAACCTCATGTTTTCATGAATATAAGAGTGATTTGCATCCTATCTTGCAAGTTATATGTACCTATTACGTGTCATGATCCGCATACCCCAATGAGACAATAATTGGGATTCTTTTCGGTGATTGCCGTAGTTTGAGGAGTTCATGTATTCACCATGTGTTAATGCTTTGTTCTGGTTCTCTATTAAAAGGAGGCCTTAATATACCTTACTTTCCAATAGGACCCCGCAACCATGGGAGGGTAGGACAAAAGATGTCATGCAAGTTCTTACCGCAAGCACATATGACTATATACGGAATACATGCCTACATTACATTGATGAATTGCAGCTAGTTCTGTGTCACCCTAGTGTGTAATTGTTATATGATCAATGTCATCTAAATCATTATTCATCACTGATCCACGTGCCTATGCGTTACATATATAGAATCTTGCCAAGTTACTATTGCTATTGTTACTTTCACACTTGCTACAGAACTGCAGCCGTCACTATTACTGTTACTTTTGCTACTACTATTTGTCATGCTACTAAATCTTTGTTGCAGAGGGATATCCTTGGTGTGGTTGAATTGACAACTCAACTGTCAAGGCCAATAAATATTCTCTGGCTCCCTTTGTGTCGAATCAATAAATTAGGGTGAAATACTAGTCGTGAAGACTGTTGTGATCCCCTACACGTCTGGGTTATCACTGACCCCGTTCTTTAGCCTATAAAGACACATATAATCTAAAAACCCTAGAGGGCATCCCGAAACACTTTTTCCGCCGGCGCAAGTCTCTATTCTGCCGTGATCTCATCTGGAGCTCCATTCCAGCACCCTATCATAGGGGGGATCCATTATGGAGGGCGTCTTTGTCAACCTTGCTGCCCTCATGCGGATGTGTGAGTAGTTCACCATAGACCTACGGGTCCGTAGTTAGTACCTATATGGCTATATCTATCTCCCTCTCTCTATCTCTCTCTCTCTTTCTCTCTTTCTCTCTTTCTCTCTCTCTCTCTTGATCTTTGAATCTTCGCTTTGATCTATCTGATGTAACTCTTTTGTGCGGCGCGTTTGTTGGGATCCGATGAATTGTGGATTTATGTAGAGATTATTCATGGAAAGTATGTGAGTCTTTTTTGAAATTATTATGATTCTTATTTGCATGATCACTATAGCTTCATAATTGTCACACCCTATGTTTGTATCACCTTGTTATGTTTGGATTTATAGAATTTGGAGCCAATTAAAACTTTTTCTGTGCGTGTGCTTGTTTGAATTGTTGCTTGCTTGCTTGCTTGTTGATTGTTGTGTATGGCACTCTTAGATTCTATCCCTCTCCATATTCATATTCCTTGACCCAAACCTCTTGCCCTATGATCATGCCATGTGAATAGTGCCCAAAACTATTTTTATCAAATTTAATTTTCACCAAAAAGGATTTATTCAAATTAGGTTTTCAAAACCCCGTGAATTGAGGTTTGCACTACAAGTCCTCAAGTTGGGTGGATTCTTCCTCCACAAAGGCTTTACTTCAAACCTACTATATTTATGACTTCCCAAAACTACCAAATATTAATTTTAAAGATTATTTTTATATTTTATTTAAAGGATTTTTCTTAAGACTGTAAATGATTTTTCATAGGGAAAAATTATTTAAATACTTTCAAAATAATTGACAAAATTTAGGGAGACTCAGTGGACATATATTTTCCATATATGGTCATGTTTAAATCAGGGGCAAAACCCCTCAAAACCCTTTCTGTCCAAATCAAACTTTTGGAATATTTCTATAATAAATATTCTCAATAAATTCTAGGAAAATTCCAGCAAGTCAACACTATTATAGGTGATGATATTGCAAAGTTTCAGCTGAGTCCAAGTTGTTTTGGTTCATCTAACCATCCCACAACCCTCCCTGTCCAGATTCAAATTTGAACAACTTTACATTGTGAAGTTTCTTCCCTTGAGCCCAAACTTTGTGGACATGCTCTAATCACCAAATAATGATGATACACTAAGTGGTGCATCAAGGGTAATAGCTTAGCATGACCAGATCTATAGAGACCTATATCTGTGGATTTCTAGGGTTTACCAAGTTTACATTGGCAACTTTCTTCAGATAATCTCAAAGTTGCTGATAAGCCCTACTTTTGACCACCCTTTGATTCTGTTAATTATCAAGGCATGTAGAATGCATCTACTGGGCCAAATCACCATCAAACACCTCCTGCATAAATTTTGTGATCAATGATTGGAGCACCATATGAGTTCTCCTTCACCCCCAATGTGTACAAAACCCCTTGTAGTTACCTTGCACCCCCAGTAAAGTTTGCATGGCCATTGCCCAAAGGATGGTGTGGTAAAACCCCCCATTTACCCCCTGGACATCAAGATTTCACCTCTCTCTCCACCTCCCTCTCATCCTAGTCAGCTTCCAGGGCATCCAATGCCAGTTTCCGCTAGTTTAGGCTCTCCTAGATGCCCTAGGCACTGGTGGCCGCGTAGAAGCTGCCAAAGGCAATGCCATGGCATGCAATAGCCGTGCTCCAGAGCGCGCTATAGTGCCCGACCGCACTGTAGCCACCGCCCTATGCATGGCCCCGACCACCTCGAGCGCCCCCCTCTCGCAAAATGGTCAGCCTCGGCGTCCGCAACACACCGCCATTGTCCCCCCTCCTCTCTCTTCCCCCTCTGGCCCCACTCTTGCACGAGCCCCGGCCGCCCGATATCCCCAATGGGCGACTTCACATGCGTGATGCCCCGGGGCAACAACCTCTCCTTCTCTCCCCTCCTGCATGCCAAGACCGCGCCCAGGAACTCCCAGGACACGGCCCGGAGCACCCCTATGGCCCGTGGCGACGGCCCCGTCCTCACCAGCGCACCACGCCCTCGGTGCATCGGCGCCCGCCTTTAAAAGCCCTCCCCCGAGAACCCGCTACTCTCCTCTTGCCCCATCCTTCCCTCAGCCACTCTCCCGTGCCCAGCCCCCTCGTCCCCATGGTCCGGAGCTCGAGCCCGAGCCAAACCCTCGTCGTCGTGCGGGTTTCCCCCTCGCCGGCGATTCCCCCAGCCTCGGCGGCCGCCTCGACCACCCACCTACGTGCGGGAAGCCCCTGAGCACGTCGGTGCCCTCCGCTCGAGCCGCCGTGGCCTAAGCCCCCGCCGGGGAGCTCCTCTCCGTCCCTGTCGCGTGGAGAGGGATGACATGTGGGGCTCACCTGTCATACCGTCACCCCCTCCTCTCTAGATGCCAACTTGGGCCCGCGGGCAGGTTTATAAATAAACCTGCCACGCGCAGCGTCTCGTCCTCGTCCAGTTACCCATTTGGGCCGGCTCGGCTGTGTGCTTTTGGCCCGAGAGGGCACAGTGCTACTTTCCTTTTTCTTTTTCTCCCTGCTTCCAAAAATTCCACATATCATAAATTAATTCCAATGACAATATTTTTTCCACCTAAATTCCTAGAATATTCCATAGAATTTAATAGTGCCTTTTGTATAAATTTTTGAAAAACTTTTATGTACTGTTTTATTTTTGAAAGCCCTTTTTGGCTTTATGAGCCCCTATTTTAAATAGTTTTGAAAACCCTTTTAACTTCAAAACCCTAGACAGCTATTTTTAGTATTTATCAGAATAGGGTAGCATTTTTTATATTGGCTTGTGTTCTGTTTTTGTGTGATGCTTATTCTTATCTCTTTTATTCGCGACGATAGATTGCGCTATTGACGAGGGAGTTGGACCCGAAGACTTTGAAGACCCCGAAGACTTTGTTGAGCCAGGCAAGCAGCCCTTTGACCATTTCAACAAACCATTTTCTTTGCATGCCATATAGCACTTTACTTTTGTTATACTTGATCATGTGGAGTAGTGACCACTCCGGTGGGTTGCTTCCGACACTTTTACCGTTGACACTTGCATCGTGCATGACCCTACCACCTTATGAGGGTTATGCGGGTGGGTGTAGATAGGATGCTAGTAGATGCTACGCAAGTGGGTTGGGATTATGCATAGTGATGGAAAGAAAGAAATGATTTCAAAGACTTTTCGAAAACCCCATCGGGTGCCACTAATGCCCGAGGGAGATGATGAAAAGTTGGGTGACCACTTGAGAAAGAAGTGGTGTGCCAGAACAAGTTGAGGGTGTGTTTTCTAAAACGGATTGGTGTAAGTTGTGACCGTTACTCCAACCTTACATGCGCAACCACGATACCCCTTATGGGACGAGGCTTTGTTGATTACCTTGGTGGGTACTGGCAAGGAGCCCGCATTACTAGTGGCAGGAGTGGCGTGGTCACTCTCGATATAGGGTCGTGCCGGTATGGACGATCATGCGCTGTCTTCATAGGCACCGGGCACACCATTGGTCCCCTCATGGATGGTACAATATGGAGTGAGGCTCGTGTGATGTACATCGTGAGGTCTGGGTACCAATCGAGTGGACTCTTTGTTATGTATCGCTAGGGGAAAGGCATTGTTCGGGTGCTTACCTCGGGTATGTGATGTACCGCGAGTCATGGATGACACGGAAGTTCCTCGAATCTTGTGGGTAAAGTGTGCAACCTCTGCAGAGTATAAAACTATTCGAATACCGTGTCCATGGTAAAGGACAGTTGGATGTCCGCCCTTGTGCTACGTCCAAATGTGTTCACAAACTGGTGTGTGTGTGTTGGTGACAAAGATGGTACTTGAGCTAAGTCCAATGACTTAGCGTGGCGTTGAACTAAGTACGATGACTTAGCGTAATGAATGAACATGAGATGTTCAACCCCTGCTTATGATAATATTTTTAACTTGTTGATATAGATATCTGCCAACTGTTGATGCATGTTTACCTAGTTACTTGATCATATCATTGCATTCAAAAATTAGCTTTCCGCAGATTACCTACTTAGTGCTATATCATGCATCATTATTACCTTGTTCCACAACTTGGGTTGCTTGCGAGTACATTCAAAGTACTCATTAGCTTGCCACTGGTTATTTAATTGGCCAGGCATGGAAGAACAAGAGTACGTTGAAGAGTTCGTTGGTGACGAACATGCGAACTAGGACGCTTCCCAGTCAGAATGCCTGTAGGTTTAAGGCAGATGGCATGGGTTCACGCTTTCGATCAATATTTCTTTTTCTTGTTCTATTTAAGTGTTTGGCCCTTGTGGTCCTATCTATGTAAGACTAGACCTTCATGGTCTTTATTTGTGTAAGACGCTAAATGTGGATGTAAGACTCTTGTTATTCAGCTTCTGTGTGTTCAGTGAGCATTGATCTCTGGGATCACTGTACACGTACATTTGGTAATCACGACTTATGAGTCGGGGTCCCCACAATAATTATCTCCAATCTATTGATTTTCTTTGGCCAAGTAGATTGATCTTTGTTCAGTGAGAGGGGTGCATTGCAGTGGGTTCAACCTGACGGGTTTCTATATCCTAGTGACAAAAGGAGACAAGGTAGATCTTTCTATTGTTTTCATTAAGGATTAAACGATGGGGTTAATGAATATAGATTGAGTTTACTTTGTCTACATCATGTCATTGTTCTTCATGCATTACTCTATTTGTCTTGAACTTAATACATAGAGAGGCAAGCATAGAAGCGCTCTTGAAGTGGAGTAATATTAATAGGTGCAGGTAGGCGTCGGCCTATTTGTTTTGGACATGATGCCTATATACACATGATTGCCATGAATATCACATAACTATGCGCTTTCCTATTAATTGCCCAACACTAATTTGGTTACCCACCGTATGCCTACTTTCGTGAGAGATGCCGCTAGGGAAAATTATGGCCCTCAGGTCTATTGACTTATATATTTACAAACACTGCAATACCTTGTTTTTTATTATTTATAATTTATTTTATTTTGCATTTATAATTATCTACTATTATCTACACCTTGCAAATAACGAGATCAAGGGGATTGACACCCCTCTTGCCCGCGTTGGGTGCAAGTTGTTTGCTCTTTTTTGTGCAGCCGCTGAAGACGGTTGTGGATTGATATTCCTATTGGTTCGATAAACCTTGGTTTCATAACTTAAAAAAATACTTACCCGTATTGTGCTGCAATTACCAGTTCATGTTCACTGAAAACCCAACGCAGATCAGAAGTATCAGGAAGGATTTCTGGTGCCGTTGTCGAGGAATATCATCACTAACTATCAAGTAACTTCATTCAAATAATAATTCACTTTGTATTTGCTATTATATTTAGTTCATATCATCAAAATCATAAATACTAAAATATTTATCTTTGCTTGTTACTTGTTGCTATGGCTAGTTCTTCTTTTATTCACATGACTCCCGCTAATGAGATACTCAATTTTAGACAAAGGGGAGGAGAAAATTTGAATGATGCATGGTATAGGATTTGCAGCACTCAAAATAAATCAACTAATAAGCCATCCACCACTACCTTGATTTGTAATTTCTATGTTGGTGCGACAACTTATTATAGGTTTGTCCTTGACACCATTACCGGGGGAAATTTCTTATTATGTCACACTTTGGATGCTTATAATATTATTGAAAATCTTGTGGGAGCACCTCCCATTATCATTAATCTAACTATTTTGAATTTGGAACATGTCATGCAAAGGATTGATGCTATTGAAAAGAAAATGATCACTAGTGAACCAACTGAGGAGTTAGAACAAAAAACTTCATAATCATATCACTCAATTTGGGTCACGGGTAGGAATGACTTTGAAAACTTTGAAGGAAAAGGACACAATTATTGATGAAAGGGTAGAACAAGGTTTGAATAGGATTGATAAAATGGAGGAATTCATTGATGAAGTGGGTTCCTCTTTCACACCCTCAAAGACTACTAGTACTTCTCGAAATAAAAGTCCCAAGTTCATATATATTCCTAAAAGCATTAGTATTCCTCCTAGCAAAAGAAACGGAGATCTCAAAATGATTGGTGTGCACCCCAACCTTATAAACCTTATAATAGACCCTATTTCAATCCTCTTAGTGTTCTTTATAATAATTATGTTATCACATAGCTTGATGTAAAAGTTGACAACACTTGAAACTATGCATTACGCCTAGCTAGGGGCATAAAATAATAACGCTTGTTGGGAGGCCACCCAATAGCTATATATTTTTTAATTTATGTTTTGGCATGATAACATGATTATTAACTCTGAAATTATTGTGTTTTTATGTTTCAATTAGTGTTCATGCCAAGTAAAGACTTTGGGATGACTCACAAGATGAGTAGAATTGGTACGGTGCAAGAACAAAAACTTCAGTGTCTAGTGAAAAATTTCTCTGATTTTACTGGAACGTCTTTTTGATCTGATTTTTTACACAATATTTATATACAAAATTTTCAGGTTGTACTAGTTTTTCAGAAGTTTTAGAGTTACAAAAGTATAGGTTATTTATAGATCACTATAGATTGTTCTGTTTTAAATAGTTTGTGTTTTTGCTTGCATAATTTGCTTGTTTTGATGATGCTATGGATTGTATCGAGGGGGTATAAGCCATGGATAAGTTTTAATACAATACCAATTAGTATTCAATAATGAAATATTAATCAATTTACAACAGTACCTAAAGTATTTGATATGTTTCTTATACTAACAGATCTGACGAAGTTTTGTTGAGTTTTGTGTGATTGAAGTTTCCAAGTTTTGGGTGTTATCACGATGAAAAAAGGAATAAGGAGCAACAAGAGCCTAAGCTTGGGGATGCCCAAGGCACCCCAAGGTAATATTCTATGAATACTCAAGCATATAAGCTAGGGGATGCCCCGGAAGGTATCCCCTCTTTCGTCTCAATCCATCGGTATGCCACTTGTAGCTACATTTTTATTCGTCACATGATATGAGTTTTGCTTGGAACATCGTTTGCTTTTGTTTGCTTTTATTTTTAGTTTGTCAAAATCATCGTTTGTTGGACACACCTATTTCAGAGAGACACACCTTCATCATGATTTGTTAGAATACTCTATGTGCTTCCCTTATATCTTTTGAGCTTAGCAGTTGCTCTAGTACTTCACTTATATCTTTTTGAGCACGTCGATGTATAGATTTTATAGAAATTATTGCACTCCCTTTCTTCACTTATATTTGTTTGAGAGTTAATAAATAGTGTTGACAATTTTCATGGGTCATAAGACTAGTCCAAAAATAATAGGTATTCAATGAGTAATAATCAAAACCATCATGTAGCACATAAAAGAGAAATTGTGGGTTAATGATATTTATGTGATAATATGAAGAAGTGTGAGTGCATCATTGTTGATTCATAGAAGTATCGGTATTAAGAGGTGTTAATTTCTTGTTTGTTTAAATATTAAAAAGTCATGGTGGGGATGTGTGAGCATTTCTATTCCTTGTTAAAATCCTACTGTTATTTCGGGTCGGAGGCGCGCGATGGTTACCTCCTCCCAACCTCCTCCCTCTGGGCATGCGAGTAGTGCTTTGATTTGTGATGAAACTAATAAAACTTTGCAATAAGTATATGAGTTCTTCATGACTAATTTGAAACCATGGACATACGCAATCTCTCCTCCTCATATTTTGCTAGCCTCTTCCGTACCATGCCTTACCCATTCTCACCTCGAGGATCAGTGCAAACTTCGCTGGTGCATCCAAACCCCGTGACATGATATGCTTTGTCACACATAAGCCTCATTATATCTTCCTCAAACAGCCACCATACCTACCTATTATGACATTTACATAGCCATTCCAAGATATATTGCATGCAAATTCCACCGTCCCATCATATGACTGGTTTGTTCATCATCATATTGCTTTTCCTGGTCATATAAAGATGACACCATATTTGTGGCAAAGCCACCATTCATCATATTTTTACATGTCACACTAGATCATTGCACATCTTCGTACACTGCTAGAGGCATTCATATTGAGTCATATTGTTTGATACTTCTTCATATCGAGTTTTCATATTGAGTTGTAACTAAATAAAAGTGTGATGATCATCATCATTAGAGCATTGTCCCACTGAGGAAATAAAAATGGGGGAGGCAAACTGAGCCCACCATAAAAACTGAATGAGAGAAAAAGAGAGAAGGGACTTTGCTACTATCCTTTACCACACTTCTGCCTCAATGTGGCACCTTGTTCTTCATATAGAGAGTCTCATATTATGTCATTTTCATATGCTAGTGGGAATTACTTTTTCATCGTTATAAACTTGGCTTGTATATTCTAATGACGGGCTTGCTGAAATGCCCAAGGTCTTCATGAGCAACAAAGTTGGATGCACACCCCACTTAGCTTCAGTTGAGATTTCATACACTTATAGCTCTAGAGCATCATTTGCATGGCAATCTCCACTCCTTGCCTCGACATCTATTGATTGGCATCTCCATTGCCCGTTGATATGCCTAGTTGATGTGGGATTATCTTCTCCACTTTTACACCTTTGATATCTACCACCATATTCTATTCCACCCTTATGCTATGTCCATGGTTCACGCTCATGTATTGTGTTGAGAATAAAAAGTTGATGCACTTTGAAAAAGTACGATCCAATTGCCTGGCTTGGACACCGTGATGCTTGACATTTGTATTAATGTGGTGAGTACAGAGCCATGCCTTGGTAATATTATAAGATGAATGGGGGTAAACATTCTTTTAGGATCGTATACTTTGAAAGATTGATGATTTTGTTGCTTGTGCTTATAAGTATTACTATATTGATGTTTGTTAATTCATCGTTTCTCAGTGAGCATACATGCAAAAGATTACATATTGGGTAGCATGTCACATCAAAAATTCTGCTTTTATTATTTACTTACTCGAGGACGAGCACGAATTAAGCTTGGGATACTTGATACCTCTACAACATATCAATAATTTTTGATTGTTCCATGTAATTATATTATCATTCTAGGATACTTTTTGAGTAATAATTTACCAATTTATATCAGTTTTTAGCACTAACTTATTGACACAATGCCTAGTGTTAGTTCCAGTTTTCTGTGTGTTTTGTACTTTTCAGGTTTATAGTACCAAACGAAGTGCAATTGCCGTGAATTTTTTTATGATTTTTTGGACCAAAAGAAGATCTGGAAGCTTCGAGTTAATACCAGAGGCCGCACGAGGGAGGCACAAGCCAACAAGGCACTCCCAGGGGGGTGGTCGCGCCCTAATGGCTTGTCCCTCCCTGGTGACCCTCCTGGCCCTCTTCTCTAGCCTACAAATTTACATATATTCCAAAAACCCTAGAGGGAACCTCGATACACGTTTTCCATCACCACAAGTCTCTGTTCTGCATCGTGTCGGAGGGGGGACCGATCACAGAGGCCCTCTTCATCAACCTTGCTGCCCTCATGATGATGTGTGAGTAGTTCACCATGGACCTACGGATCCTTAGTTAGTACCTAGATGGCTATCTATCTCTTTTGATCTTCAATACAATGATTATCACATCTTAGCTTTGATCCATCTGATATAACTCTTTTGTGCGGTGTGTTTGTTGGGATCCGATGAATTGTGGGTTCATGTTTAGATTATTCATGAAAAACATTTGAGTCTTCTCTAAAATTATTATTATTATTATTTGCATGATCATTATAGCTTCCTAATTCTCTTCGATCTATTGATTTGCTTTGGCTAAGTAGATTGATCTTTCTTCAGTGAGAGGGGTGTGTTGTACTGGGTTCAACCTAACTGGGTTCTATATCCCAGTGACAGAAGGGGACAAGATACATCTTTGTGTTGTTGACATTAAGGCTAAAATGATGGGGGTTTATTCATATTGATTGAGTTTCCTTTTTCTACATGCATTACTCTGTTTGTCATGAACTTAGTACGTAGAGAGGCAAGCATAGAAGTGCTCTTGAAGTGGAGTAAGAGTAATAGGTGCAGGCAGGAGTCGACCTATTTGTTTTGGACGTAATGCGTGTATACACATGATCATTGCCATGAATATCATATAACTATGCGCTTTTCTATCAATTGCCCAACAGTAATTTGTTTACCCACAGAATGCCTACTTTCATGAGAGATGCCGCTAGGGGAAACTATGGACCTCGGGTCTCTTCACTTATATATTTACAAATGCTAAAATATCTTGTTGTTCTTATTTTCCTTTTATTTTATTTTGAAACTTATAATTATCACTATTATCTACACACTTCACTTTCTTGCAAATAACGAGATTGAGGGGATTGACAACCCTTTTGCCCGCGTCCAGTGCAAGTTGTTTGCTCTTTTGTGTGCAGCCACTGAAGACGGTTGTGGATTCATATTCGTATTGGTTCAATAAACCTTGATTTCATAACTGAGGGAAATAATTACCCATATTGTGCTACAATTACCCATTCCTCTTCACGGAAAACCCAATGCAGATCACAAGTATCATTGATCTTCGGTTAGTATTCTCTTAAGCGCAGTTGTCCTCCGGTAAGGCTTGCCGATCAAGAGGTGTGTGTCATCTGTGCACAAGTCAGGGTACTAGAGGACCCGTTCCTTAGTACACCAACAATATGCAAAATTTTATAGGACATGCTAGTTTCTATAAAATATTTATCAAATATTTCTACAAAATATCAAATCCGTTGATTGATCTTTTGCATAAGGATGTTCCCTATTCTTCTAACAAAATTTGTGTTTGGACTTATAAAAGTTAAGGGATGCTTTAATCACAACCCCTATTATCCAACCTCCAAAATGGGATGATCCCTTCGAAATTATGTGACGCTAGCAATTATGTTATTGGGGTTGTCTTAGGACAGCGGGATGATAAAAAATTTAAGGTGGTCTTTTATGCTAGCAGGATCCTGGATCAAGATCAAATACATTTGGCGACCACTGAAAAGAATTGGTAGCTATTATCTTTGCTCATGATAAATTCCGTACTTATATCATCAATTCAAAAGTAATAGTTCATGCGGATCATCATGCCTTATGCTACCTTCTTGCAAAGAAGGATGCTATGCCCCGGTTGATTCAATGGATATTACCGTTTCAAGAGTTTGATTTGTAGATAGTAGACCGCAAAGGAGAAGATGATCATGTAGTAGACTAGTGGCCGTGCACGGAAATAATAGCTTATGATCCATTACCTATATATAAATGAATCATTTCCAGGTGAGAGCTTGGTATGATTAAAAATGATAGAACCTTGGTTTACACATTGCGCTAACTTTCTTGTAGGGAAGTACATGCCGCCTGACATGAATAATCGTCAAAGGAAAAAAGTTCTTCAGTGACCTAATGTACTATTTTTGCGATGATCCCTTTCTTTATTTGGATGACATGCTAAGGCGTTGTGTTCCAGAGCATAAGATGAATGCTATACTTGAGGATTGACATAGCATGCCTTATGCAGGATATCATGTTGGAAACTTAACCGCCACCAGGGTGCTTCAATTAGGATTTTATTGGACTAACCTCTTTGGAGATGCTCATAGGTTTGTTAAAAATTGTGATGCGTGTTAATGCATAGGTAACATAGGACGAAGATAAAAAAATCCCATGAACTATAGTCTAGTATGTGAACCCTTTGATGTTTGGGGAATGTACTATTTGGGACCTTTTCCCTTTTCAGATGGGTACACTCGTATTCTTGTGGCTGCAGATTATGTTACCAAGTGGATGGAAGCTTTACCCACCAAGCATGTAGATGCGGTTACTTCATTATGGATGGTAAAGGACATCATATTATCCAGGTTCGAAGTTCCTAAAAATTTTATCACTGATGGTGGATCTCATTTTATAGAGGGAATTTTTGGTATAGTACTTCGTAAGTATGAGGTGACTCACCGAGTAGCTTCACCATATCATACAAAAACTAGGGGCCAAGTGGAACTCTCAAGCCATAGATAAAGACGATATTGCAGAAGACAGTGCAGGATTCTAGAATGGACTGGGCGGGAAACCTAAATGAAGCACTATGGGCCTACTGCACTGCCTACAAGAATCCTATGGGAGTATCACAATATAAAATGTATATGGTAAGGCTTGTCATTTACCTTTAGAACCAGAGCATAATGATTTTTGGGCAATCAAGAATAATAATCTTAATCTTAAAGAAGCTGGAGGAAAAAGGTTGTTAGATATACATGCTCTAGGGTAACTTCACAACAGTGCTTACAATAGTCACATGTTATTCAAAGAGAAGGTTAAGATGTGGCATGATCATAATATACTGAAAGTAACCTTCATTTTGGTGGACAAGGTCCTCCTATTTAACACTCGTCTCAAGTTGTTTCCATAGAATCTCATATCTCAGTTGGAAGGACCTTATGAGATAGAAGAGGGTACAATTCCGAAGTTGTTTGGCTTAAAGGAGGGGGAGATGGATCATGGATCGTGAATGGACAATGCTTGAAGTTGTACCTTGTAGATGAACAAAAGGAGGAAAGGGATATGGAAGAGGTAAGTTTTCTCATGATCAAGCAAGCCGAAGCACTCCATAAGGAACGGAAAATATGAATCAATACTCCTGTAAAGTAGATGTAAATACATAGGTAGAAGTTACATATTCTGTCTTGATAGACTTGTTAATCTAGAGTCTTGAGAGTTGGAATTTTTGTCTATAGTTTGAACCCTTGTCACTAATCTCTCACGGAGAATTTTATCTAGAAATAGGTGCAGCAGCCAACAGAGTCAAAGACATCGTTTGAACGATCATTTGAGTTGTTCTTGATGAGGACTGCAACAACAGAATCGAAGACGACATTCCAAATGACCAATCGCTCCCCTTCGAGCGATCTTATGATTCCTTCTCTATGGAAAGTATTATTAGTTAAAAAAGGAATAGAAGGATCTCAACGGTCGACCAAATGACCGATCATACGACCCCGAGTGCTCGTATGGAAGGTCGTCCTTTGGCCGGTCTATGCGATTCTTTCCTGGTTTCATTTTGATTTCTTTCTAAATTACTTTTTATCCTTCATCTCGTGATTTCCTGTAGACTTAGAGCCTGTTCGGCAACCATCTAGCTCCGTAAAATACGGCAACAAATGAAGCACCACTTTCGCGACTCCAAGAAAATAGGCTGCGGGCCGCTCCGCTCTGGCCACTCTAAGAGCGGAGGTATGAAGCGGAGAGCTACTGAATAGGGCCTTAGCATTTATAGAAGGGAAAAGGGACATCCATAAACCCTAAACCCTCACATCTTCTTTGCTCCCCATCTCCTCTAAAAGCTTCTAGTTGCAGGTAACAAGCACGATCGCCGCCATGAGCAACAAGACCTCGCTCACCTGTGTTGGAATCATCCCCTTCCCCAACTTGGATTATATTGTGCCCTCGGTATCGGAATACCTGAGGAAGCATAGCATCATGGGTGAACCACGTTCATAGAAAAAGAGTTGGAGGAAAAGGTCGAGATGGTGGAAATCTAGGATGAAGAACAAGCAAAATAGGGAGATGATGACACAACTCCAACCCTCTTAATCCCTATAAATTTAATATTTGCATATCTATTATGTTATTTCCTCTGGGGCCTCCTCAATGTGAGTGGGGAAATGAGCCACCTACCCAGAGGCGATAAAGGAAAATATACAGGAGTTGGAGAAGGTTTCAAAGGCTTGTGTGAATGGGATCAGAGACGGGGTTGATTCTGACTAGTTGACGAGTAAAGATTTGAAGGCAAGAGTAGATGGTATTTTTTATAAGCTCGGGCTTATGATTGATACTCTTAACAACAACACTGCACAACTTGAATTTTTTACCACAGTTGTAGATGATCAGCAAGCCATGATCGAGGAGCTGAAGAATAAACTTAAGAGGATAGGCGCTGCCTTCCAAGGTTCCAGGGCTGAGCATGAAACACTTAGTTCCTAGATCTCCCAGACTTGATTGTAAGCTTGGGGGAGATCCATGTGCACTTTGTATATTTTCCCATATTAATTTTCCGCAAGATTAGGGAATAAGTTTTATTTTCAATAAGGTTGAACTATCAATTTTCCTCTTGAATAAGGGACGATCCTTTCCTATGAGCATATGCATATTTTGATGTGTGAGATAATTGCTTTTGTTTGAGAATGTATTTGATGATTATTGTGATCTAAATAGTACCACATAGTTACCTGCATGATCATTAAAGTACTCCACATCCGTAGTTATTAATTTTTGGAAGGAGATAAAAAATTCTATATGCTAGCTCATTGAAAGGTTCCACTTACGAACGGGCAAGCACATAAATTAATCCTCCGCAGAGATGTAAAAGTGCTTTTGGAAATTCAATCATTTCGAGATGCATGGTTGGCTTGCATGTTGTATTAAATTATTGAAACCTCCACCATGAATCGATGACAAGAGACAGAACCCTTTTAAGAATAAAAGATCTTAATAACCAAAAGAGGAAAAGAGAAATTGCTTACCCGATAGAAACACCGATGAACTAGGATACGGAGTTATTACTTGGCCATAACAAAATTAAGTAACAAGGCGTGGATGCTTGCATGGTCATTATCATGGTAAATATGAGCTATCATTTTCCACAAGTCTTTATCATAGACCGTTTGTCTCAGAAGCGATGGACTCATATCTTTTGGATAACCGTATCTAATAAAACAAGGTTGACCTTGTTCTTTACAAGCCACATTACTTGCTCGGGGACAAGCAAGACTTAAGCTCGGCGGTGCTGTTAAGTCCAGTTTATGTGATAGTTTTATTATGTATTTTGTGTCTACCAGGTAGGCTTTGTTGAATTTTACCGCGTTTGAACACTTGTTTTGTTGATATTCCCACATGTAATGTCTTTTGAAGCAATTATTATTTAACTAGCAAACATGCCCGTGCGTTGCAACGGAAGAGAAAAGTGTCATGTCCAAAAAAACGTCAGCCAGAGTGGCACGACAACATCCATATGGTGTCAACCGACGACGGTAAAGAGGCGCATGCCAAGGTCTAGACGAAATGCATATCCCTTGATGATCATCATTCAGCATGCATCTCTCCTACCTTATCGGTGCTTCCTCATTCAGCTAACACTAGCACAATTCTCATCCCCTCCTTTATAGCACTTGGAGACACTGGCGACACATCCACACCTCACGCCCTTGAGTCTATTAATCATTAATTTGATATCCAATGTGCATTGTCACGTTTAATCATGTATCATGCAACTCTCATGAATATAGTTTAATTAGTCCATCACATAACACTTTTTCTTTGGGAAATCACATAAGCACCTTTAATCATACCGATGTTTCCGAAGCATGCATGTCTCACGTCTCCTTTTTTGGAGACCCTTGAGTATCAAAAATGCCACACTTATGAATCACGTATGGATGAAACTTACGGACTGCTCCCACCAGCCAATCATTTTCCCCCTGATTTCCATGCCATGAGCCATGCTGCCCCCTGGTTTCCAGCTAAACGTTGCCAAGTTAGTGCGTAAGTTGGTTTCCGTAGGATATGTCTGTAGGTCTAGCATTGTTGCTTGAGTATATATACATGCAGCATGCATGTCTCATTGAAAGATGCATCTAATGCTGGTCCCTCTGTTCCTTGCGTTATCTCATTGTCCAGGCAGGAATCGATGCAAGAGCTAGCTTCCACGTAGGGTGCAAGTATCATATATGTATTTTAACTGATGCAGTTGACTCTATATGAGCGAGGCGGATTTAATACACAAACACAACACAGTTCAATTGGCTGCAGCCTATCAGAGTAAGGTTTTCTAGGGATGTCTATCATATTACGTGAGAGGTTGCGAGTTCGATCACACTTCTATTTTTTGCACTCTCCTAGTGCAATTATTTTTTGCACTCTCCTAGTGCAATTGGTCGGCTACCTTAGCCGAATCGCATGCTGCGGGGGATAGGGAGCTGAGGCCCAATCACACGTTGGGATGTGGATGTGGATTTTTAGAGCTCATGCATCCGGGCTTCACTATTCTGGCTCTTTAATGTTGTTTTAAGATCTGTGCTACACAACTAACTTAATACGTGTAGATTTTTTTTTCGTTTCTTTCACATAACACATGTCTTCACAACCCAGCATAGATTTGTATCTAGGATGTGGGATAAAAATTTCAGATTTTTTGGTCTAATATATATATATACAAAATGACTTTTTTTATCTACAAAAGCTCATTTTGTAAATTTATGTTTGACCAAAAACTCCAATTTTTTTATCCCACATTGTAGTTACAAATCTATGCTCGGATGTGAAGTTTGAAGTCCAAGACATGTTTTATGTGAGAGAAACAAAAAAAAAACATAATTGTACGGATCGCGATGTAGTGATGAACGACTAGATAATAGGAACCTGGGGGCATGAGCTCTAATATATGTTTTCGGCTGGGATGCCACTCCCACACGAAATATTGGTGGTAAGAAGAAACACTTTCCTATTATTATAGAGAAAAGGTCCCGCTTCTAAGACAAACCATAGCCTAGATCAATTGGTTGTTGTTATCAGAAAGAAAACACAGGTCTAGGGATCGATGCCTATACGGGCATAATTTTTTCGTAGGGAAAAATATTTTTGGATAAACTATTTTTTTGTAGTATGGACCGAATGCCAAAAACTTTAGTTTTTTTCTATAAAATAGCATGATGGGCTAGGAATATCTATTTCTTTTATTAGTAGGCATAAATGGAGAAAATTCCTAGAAATGGTAGATAACATATTAAAGGTGGTAATCACTTTCCACAAAAAAATCAAGTAAGAAGGCCAAAGAAACAATCGTCATCGCGCTTCCAGAGCAAACGACAACGTTCCATACAGCAATGAGCACCCGTATGAGCAGTCGTATGACGTGCCACCGCCACCGCCGGATCAACTACTTCCACCCCGTCGAAGCGGATCATGTTTTGGGCACACAAAAACACAAAAAAACTCATCCAGAAGGCTGAACCCTAGCCTTCGGAGCTTATCTGGAGTGGGGATTAACCAGGAGAGGAAGGGGATTCTTCTCACCGCAAGGAGGAGGACAACATCATCACCATCACCTTCATCACCACCGTCATCATCATCATCATCAACATCCTTATCATCTGCAACATAAAGAAGCCTAGTGGATCCTTTGATGTATCAATTAAATCATTCATCCATGTATGCCATTACCATTGTCGTGATGTTTGTTGTTCCCATGTGTCACTAGACCCATAGTTCTCGAAGATATGGACGAACCTTGGTATGTGTAGGATCTGAAATGTTTATTATGGATATTAGATCCTAAGGGATCGATAGAAGAGACGTCTAGAGTGGGGTGAATAGACTACTTGCAAGAATTAAAACCTAACCTTTTCCCAAGTTAATTGGTTGGCAGTTTTTAGCAACTATAACAAGTCTAATGCACCCTACACATTCTAGTCAACAAATATGGCGGCGGAAAGTAAGACAAGCATATGTAAGAGGGTAGAGAAGGGAAGATCAAACACTACTGTAGACACGAAGAATTTTCCCGTGGTTCCAATAGGTGGCGCTATCATACACCCACGTTTATGGAGTCTTCAACCCACAAAGAGTAGTGGTAGCGAGAGTCCACGGAAGGATCCACCCATAAGGTCCCACGAAGTAGAAACCTTGACTATTCCATAACGACTTCCGTCCACGAAGGATTAGCCTCACTATGGGTAGATCTTCACGAAGTAGGCGATCTCCTTGCCCATACAAACTTCTTGGTTCAACTCCACAACACGAAGTTGGAGGCTCCGAAGCAACACCTAACCAATCTAGGAGGCACCACCCTCCAAAAGGTAATAGGCTTGATTGTGATGATGAACTCCTTGCTCTTGTGCTTCAAGAAGATAGACTCCCCAACACTCGATCACTCTCCCATATATTTGGCTTTGTAGAAGAGATTGATTAGGTCGAAAGCAACTTGGGGAGGCTAGAAATCAAGATCCATATGGTTGGAGTGGATGATCTTGATCTCAACACACAGGTAGGTTGTTCTCTCTCAGAAATTTGGATATGGGAAGTGTGGAACTATTCTGAGTACTTCTCTTGTGAGTGGGGTGTGGTGGAGGAGTATATATAGGCATCTCCAAAAATCCAACCGTCACATCATTATTGACCAACTCGATGAAACCGAAGTGAAACTCGGTCGTACTGATTTGTTCAAAATGTGGCAACCTTAGGAAGCTCGGTAATACCGATATGAGTGGCCGAGGGCAGTTTCCAAACTCGGTGAGACCAATTCATAAAACTCGGAAATAAGGATTTATAAAATGGGTCACCAGAATGTTGGTCACCTAAACTCGGTTGCACCGATATAGCAGTTGGTGGTACCGAGAAGTTAGGGTTTCGCTAGATTCTCTCTGTGATGAAAATCGGTTGGGCAGAGTGGAAAAAATTGGTGGCACCGATTTTATGGGGTAGGGTTTAGGCAGAGTGTTTTTGTGGGAGAGCTTGTGGGTGTTTTTTGTGGCTAGCACTTGTGCACGTGGAGCATTTTGTTCACCAACATGACCTCACCCCCTTTTAATAGTATTGGCTTTCCTATGGATTCAAAGTGATTTCTCACAAAGTAAAATGTAGGTTCTTCATGCTTGTTGCTTGGTCAATCATATTCCTTCCTCTTCTTCTTCTTGTTGGGGAATCTCCTCACACCCTTTGCCAACACTCTCTCACTAGTAGAAAACAGGCCATTAGTCCTAGTTGGGAAGGGATTTTAGTCCCGGTTCCCCAATCGGGGCTAAAGTATATAGATTAAAGGGTCCAGGCCTTTAGTCCCGGTTGGCTATGAACCGGGACTAAACCCTGGCCATGTGGGCGGCAGAGCGTGCCAGGGCATTGGGACCTTTGGTCCCGGTTGGTAACACCAACCGGGACTAAAGATTTAGGAGTTTAGGGGTTTAATGTTTATTGTTTATTTTCCCTTTTCATTTTTTGTTTTCCCTTTAATTCTTTTTCATTTCAAACATATTGTACGCTACTACATACTGTACATGTTGTGCATATATAATAGAATTTCTCGTAGAACCAATCATATATCATAAAATTTCTCATACAACCAATCATATATCATAGAATTTCTCGTACGACCACATGCATACATACATATATATACAATTTGGTATATACAATTTATCGTACAATTTGCAGATCATTCGGGGATCGGGTAATGGTATTCTCCGTCGAGAGGTATGACCTGCTAAAGCAAAAATCCCGCAATTTCCTCTTGAATTGCTCGTATGCAGTCCATTGGTAGAAGCTGATCCCGCATCTGCGTCATCTATATATAAAGAAGGAGATCAATATGAATATGCATGTTAGTTGTGTGTATATGTATTAGATCATGGTAAAGAAAAATATGAATGGTGTTTACGTGCCCAAAGATCTCTTGCACTCTTGCTGCTTTCGATCATAAAGCGGATGTTCTCGCAAACGTAATATGCACATAGTTCAGTCCCCTGTGCCTGCCTCATGCACTTTACAAGAATAGAATTCAATCAAAGAATAATGAAGCATGACAATGGTATTGAAACTATAATTAAAGAGATGCGCAGACGTATCTAGTACTACTTAATTACCCTGGGCTTTCGCCATCTCAAATCTGATTTCCATTCACCGGTGACCTCTTTGATGAAACATTTCCAAACCCTGCCCGACAAGCAGAATGAATAAAGGAGTTATTAATTACTTGATATCAGGAAATGAACTAATAAAGAAGTCGACATAGTGAGTCAATGATTGAAATTACCTTCCGAGCAACGAATGCAAGATTATGTAATCCAAAGGGTCTTTACTTAGCGAGTCCAGTACTTCAACACTTCCATCGTCAACTCTAATGATAAGAAGGATCTAGTGGTAGCTGCACACACGATTTGTATAAGCGGGCATGCATAACTCATCAACTACACTTAACATCAAGTATATATGCATTTGGGTCAACGAACCCAATGCCATAGACTCCAGCTCTTTTCAACTCAAAAATCTTCATTCTGCATAATACCACACAAAATAATATATTGAGTATAATAACAAGCAATGAATGAGCTGAGCTAAAGACTGAAATTACAAAAATAAATCACTTACAGACAATAGCAACTAACGATAGACTTGTCGAGTGCTTTTTGATTGAATAACTGAAAAAATTCTGCATTTTCAATCCACAAAGCATTTTCATGGATGTAATGCTTTTTCTCGACTTTCACCATGAGGCTAGCTTGCCCGACCTTTACTTCTCTCATGTACCAGTCATGCAAGTTGTGCATTTGCGTTGTTAGAAGCTTCTCATCATCAGGAGTGACCAGAGGTTTCCCCGGACATATTGCCATGCTATTTCCTTCGGATCCAACGGTGGAAATTCCTTGATCTCTAGGAGTTGCTCAATGGTGATACCGAACAATCTAGCATTCTCTCTATCGGTGTCGGTTATTACCACCTTATTGGCACTCACCTTGAGCGGGCTGATCGATTGGATGGCTGTTCTCCGAGTTGGGGAACAGTTTTCCCGCATTTACTGCTACCGCTCGACTTCTGTCTTTTGCTAGATTCATAGGACTTGGTAATACTGCGTTCATAGTCTGATACCGGCCTTTTCTCCGCCGGTTTAGCTGCATCAATAAAGTGTTGTACGACCCCGTCGAGTACTTTCTCCTTTGGCGGCGGGGGTAGTTTCGGTCCAAAATGGGCGTTCAATTCGATAAGCACTTGTTCATTGATTTCCTCATCAATCTTCTCATAAGCTAACTTATTTCTGGCAGCAGGCTCGAATTTCTTCTTTTGTGTTCTCTTCCGTTTTGGAGACAGCGGATATCAATATCGCGGACTCTTCGCACTAGGGTCCGTCTCGGGGTGGGATGGACTATGCTGACGTGGCAGAGCTTGATATCGTGGACTTGCCATGCGCGCCGTCTTGAGGTGGGATGGGTTCGGCTGGCGCGGCAGAGATGGATATGGCAGACTCACCCTGCACTCCGTCTCAGGGAGGGTTGGAGTCTGCTGATGCGGTATACTTGGAGGAGGAGTCGGTGGCCTTGGCACCGAGTTTGCAAACACGATGCATTCCTTTTTCCATAAAATGCCACAATGCATAGCTTCTCCCAGTGTCCGCTCCCCTTCACCTCCAAGGTAGTCAAGATCTAGTGATTCATATGCCGACACAACTTCATCCACCCTGACACGAGCATAGCCAGGTGGAATCGGATTGTCGTGGAAAGTTGCTTCAGGTCCACTCGATAAAGCAAAGCCATCACCGCCTTCATGGATATGTTCTTTAGTTTCACGTGTAGCTCACAAAGGTGTCAACTCTAGGATATCGTCCATGGGGTAGCGAGCCAGCAGTGCATCATCGTCCGGGACCTCCGTGGAACCCGCGCTGCTTGTCAGCATAGATGATGGAATGGTACCATCGAATGCTGGATCTGGTTGTTGCTGCTGCTGAGCGCGCCTTGCTAGCTAAGTTTGTTGATTTTCTCCTGCTGCAACATGTATTTGTGTTCGAAGTCCTGAAGCCAATCTACTTCATGCCTCTTCTTTCTCTCACGACTTCTGCAGCTGTCGTTCCAATCCGCAAACCCTAGAAACCATGAAACCATGCCTTTGCCTCGTGTTCGTCCCGGGTGTTCAGGATTCTTGACGGCGCGCGAAAGCTCGTCGTTCTCTCTCTTCGGTTGGTACACACCCGCTCGAGCTTCTTCTATTGCTTGAAGTATTTCGATCGTGGCATCTTTAAGACTTGCCTATTCAAGAATCTGGCCTGTCTTTGGGTCCAACTTTCCCTCATGTGCATAAAACCAAATCCTGCACCTCTCGGGCCAAGTCTCTGTTACTGGAGTGACCCCTGCAGCCTTCGTGTTTGCTCAGATTCATCCCACTTAGGCAATCTAGACTTGTAGCCGCCTGGCCCCAAACGATAGGGCCACATTTTTTTGTCGGCATTTTTCTTGTTTATTCTCGACCATTTCTTAGATTCTTCTGATTCCTTGAACTTCACAAATTTGTCCCAGTCATCTGCTAACTTCACATATTCTCCTGTGAATTCCGGAGTCTTCTTACCTCCTTCCAAGTAATTGTTCCATAATATTTTCTTCCAAGACTGGAATTGTGTGGCCATCTTCTTAAGAGAACACTTCTTGGCTTTCTCACATTGGAGATCTGTGAGACCCTCTGGTAGGGTGAAATGTTTCATGAGATCCTCCCAAACCAGATCTTTTGCTCTTTGGCTGACAAAAGGAACTCCGTGATCCTTTGACTGATTCCATTCTTGAGCGGTGATCGGGATTTGGTCCCTAACGATAACTCCGCATTGACGTATACATTTTTTTGCATTCTCTTTAGGAGCAATCGGTTCACCATCTGCTCTGATTTGATTGATTTTATCCTTCATGCCTTTTTTCAACTTTCTTGTCGGTCCACGTTTAACCCTTGTAGAAGATTTTCTTGATCTAGAGGGCTAAAAGGAAGAAAGATTCGTTAATATATACAAATCAATCAATACATATGATGATCACCCGAGGGCAAATTAATACCTCGCCGGACTCTGTTAAATGGACAAAAATTTCTTCGCCATCGTCATTGTCAGCTGGTTCCCCTTCATCTCTTGGGTGTTCTTCCTCAATTCCCTCACCGGATGGGTTAAGGTATTGTGATCCATCATCTACTTCATTCTCTTCATTTCCGGAGTGTACCAGGTCGTACATGGCATTCTCTCTATCACGGTCCATAGATTAACTAATCCAGAATAAATATAAAACAATTAGAATGCAGTCAATAAGCAAAACCGGAGATATGCAAATCAATACAAGGCAATGCAACAATATGGTCATATAATATCACTAATACATCATCGAATAATAGTATCACTAATACATCATCGAATAGTATCACTAAAACATCATCAAATAATATCACTAATACATTATTGAATAGTATCCACTAATATAGATAATCAGATATAGTTGGCGTCTCGCGGCGCAGGCGATGGACACCCAAAGAGAAGGAACTATGACATGATCATAGCTCGGGTGAGATGCCTGAAGAACCTGCCAGGTATTGGAGAACCTTGTGTCCAACACAGCCATGTCGCGTCGGATGTGCTCTTCCTCTTCCCTAACACGATGACGAACTACCTCCGTGGGTCCGGCTCCCTCTACACCGGCAGTGGCCCACGCGACCGCCACCAAATAATCTCTGGATCGACGACGGGACTCTCATTACTCACCAAGATCCGCGCCCCAGAAGGCAGCACCTCCCAGCCTGGCGGAGCCTAGTCCGGGACATGGCACCTCTCAAGCAGGTGGTTGTTGCCGAGTCGACGACAAGGATGTGGGATGGGCATCGTAGACTCGACGACTACGCTATGCAATTGATTCGATGGTTAGGAAATATACCTTATATGCAATATGTGAATTAGCAAATTAGCAACATCTAAACATTTAAAACATACATTTAAATATACATACATTTAAAACATACATCAATGCAACAATATAACATGCATTTTATCCAGTGGCGGAGCTAAGGGGGGAGCAAGCAGGGGCCTGCCGCCCCAACGATCGATAAATTCCTTAGTACCTAGGAGTAATTAGCGTCAATATTACTGTAGCGACCCGACCTGAAAGGTCGAATCTCCGGTGTTTCCGTACCATCCCAAGATCATGCTGGTACACACACGGTACATCTATGTATATATCAAAGGGAAATCACACAGCTTTATAAATCAAAATCTCATATCGAGTCCTTTATTACATTCAGAATTACAATAAAGTGGCTGAAGGCCAACTCATGAGAATAACTAATCTTGCGGAGGCTTCAAAGGTAGTTGAGTCCATCTGACTCCAAGGGCATCTCACCGAGCGTAGAGCGTATCCTCACTCCTGGTCGAAAAAGTACTCTGCAACATGATACGTTGCAGCCGTGTAGGTCAGCATATTGAATATGCCGGCAATGTCACAAAAGAGGGGTGTAAAGTAATCATCTATTCTATATGCATATTTGGCGGGTGGGGTAGTAAGTTTTTGCATAAAGCCAATTTTTTTCCTACAACAAGAGGGGGCAAAATATTATTACTACAATGTTGGTTGATTAATGAGATGGTTCCACCAACCAACTCTCATACCCAAGTTGTCATTTATACCCACATCAATATAATTATTTGTGTTGAGAATTCCAGATAGTTTCAGTTCCTTTGGCTCAAACTGTCCATGACCGTGGACACGGCTAATCGATTAGGTTTGGGTACTCTGCAGAGTTTTGCACACGTTCCCCACAAGATTTGATCGCCTCCATTGGATTTCTCGCACTTCAGAGTGTTTGAGAAACGGATGACCAAAACATGGTCTTCTAAAGGGTTTCCCTGAGACTCTGTCGGTGCCCATCCTTTCCTACCGTTCTTCTACATCTCGTAGCACCACCTGTCCAGGGTCACCATGATATCCAACCAAGCCAGATCCCATAATGGCTTGTGGCTATGCAGGTAAGCCTTAGGTCTTGAAGCATCTATCCATCTCTTTGTGCCTGGGTGGACCTTTCCGCGTGAATACTGGCACTTCTCCAGCAACACCTAGGCTAACCACTGGTTTCTCCAGGGCGCCGTTCAACCATCATCCACCCAGAGGTATGTTGAAAACTCAAAGTCTTGAAGTCTTGAAATTATTATCTCACAACTCTCATGAATCACACAACCAACCCCGTCTACTAATAGCATAGCAAAATTAAATCAACGTTTCCCGGGGCCAATGTGTCAAAGGGTTGAGGGGATCCTACCACATGATACTAAATCAAGTAACCAAGTCTCCAAATTACCTTGCAATAAAAACATGGGTAAACATGATCAAAGTGACTTGCCTTGCCGACGATCCTCATACTCAAGTGACTCTAGATAACAAGCTTTGCACTCCGGATGATCTAATGAATCAAACAAAGCACACAATAAGCATACTACTAATAATACAACTCACACAATCAGCAAGATTAAACTAAAACAATTCAATAGTAACAATCAAGAGAAAAAAATTCAAAACCAATATTTGACTCACAAATTTTTTAGTGTCAAAGCTACTACTAATATAAAATAAGACCCACAACTATTTTTAATAACAAAACAATAGTTAACAGAAAATAAATAATAAAATTTAATTAGTAAACAGAATTAAATCCACTAATTTTTGTGTGAAAAGGAATGCTACTAAAATACAATTTTTTATAAAACACCACTTAATGAAGGTAACTAGAGTTTCCTATAACATTAGAGTATGAAACAAAATTATTATTATTATTATTTTATAAACAGAACATTACTTAACAGAAAAGAATTACTAAGATTCTTTATTAGAAAACAGAATTAAATCTCCTAAAATGTTTGTGAAAAGTAAGACTAAATTGCTTTATAAAACTATGCCTAATGAAAAAGAATAAAGATTTCCTATAACAATAAGGTATAAAACTAAACAATTATTTTTATTAATATCAAGTTATTTCACCTAATATTGCAACAACAGAACCTAATGAAAACTAAAAAAACAAAAGTTAAACTAACTCAGATTCAAACTAAAACTAAAATCAAACTAACTAAACTCTATTAAGAAGTAAACATATTCTATTTTTGTTAAAAACCCTAACTAAATTCATCCTAAAAATTCACAAACTATGTAGGATGATAGGTCTAACTAATACAAACCAGTGGCAAAAAGATTCATACAAAAATTTATTTTTGAACTCTAGTTATACAGATTTTAGTAATTTAAGCAAATTTGGTTAGATTCAAATTTTAAAGTTCGAATTTGAAATCTAAGACTACAGGATGAAACTAAATGAAATTTGTGACCTAATGCACAAAGAATCAATTAAAAACACTAATTAGTTTAAAAGTTACAACTAAAACAAAAACAGAAAACATTATGTCTTCTAAAACAAAACAGAAAAGAACAAAAATACTAACTAACAGACAGGGCTACGTGGCGGCTTCCTATTGGTTGCTAGAGCGTGCGCGTGGGTGTTTGCGGGCGGACGACCAAAAACTAATGCGTACCAGTTTGTTTTATAAAATTTCTAATCTGGAGCGTAGATCCTAGATCTGACGGTTGCGGGTGGAGGTGGCGGCTTACATGGGAGGGGGTCGGAGCTCCGGTGATGTCGACGGCGGACGGAAGTCGGAGATGCTCGGGGATGGTGCTGTAGGGGTCGAGGGCAGCGTCCGAAGGCTTCAAACGGCGGCGGTGAGTCTCCGGCGTACTTTGGTGGTGTCGGAGGGGAGTGGGGTGAGTGTTGCGACGGCCAGGAGCTCTGGGGGGTTCGGGTGGAGTCAGAACTCTGGCGAGGTGCAGGGGCGATGTTCTGGCGAGGGGAGTGGGGTTTTGGGGGTGGAATGGAGCGTAGAGAGGGCAGGGCTACTTATAGGCCAGGTGCCGGCTCGGAAAAGGGAGAGAGGAGCGAGATCCGGGGAGGATAGATCTCCGGCACCGTCGACGGCGCGAGGAGGGAGATGAGCGCTGGAATCTCGCTAGCGGTTGGGGGTCCCACGCAACAGTGAGAGAGAGGGCGAGGTTAGCGCGTCGGTGGCCGATCCAGAGTGAAATCGGGACTTCAAGGCTGGTGGGCCGGCCGGTTTCTATTTAAAACGTTTAAATTTGTTTCCTATTCTATTTTCCAGAGCATTTAAAAGCCATTAATGCATTCAAATCATTTCCAAACATAGGGAATATATATATCAAAATGATCAGGGGAATAAATGCTATTTAATGAACATTTTTCCTCTATCAAAATCAATACTTTAAAGAAATTATTTTTCAGAAAAATGCCTAATTGATTTTAAATTCTTTTGAGATAAACTTTCAAATAGACCCCTGGTTTTATTGTTCAAATAATTCACCAAGATGCCCCTGGTGTGGAGTGTCATGTTACTCCTCTCTCTTTTTTTGAATAATTCTAGAGATTATCAAATAGTAGAAACAAGTAATTGGAAAAGTGAAAGTGGCCTTTCAGAATTTCAAAAGAAGAACTTCAACAATTCATTTCATTCAAACAATGTGATGATGATGCATAGCTATATTTCATAACATTCCAAAATGAAATTTTGGGATGTTACAATTACGTCGATACACATCGTTGGACCCCCTTAATAACTTGAGTAAAAACCAGGAGGAAAGATTTTTATCCTCTGCTCTCCAGCTCGTCATTAGATTCGACTTTGATTAAATAAGGCGACACTGGCGACAAGTGATCATTGCTACTTCTCGAGCATGCGTTGGTTTCCGTGAAGAGGAATGGTTGATGCAACAAAGTAGATAAGTATTTCCCTCAGTTGTTGAGAACCAAGGTATCAATCCAGTAGGAGATACAAGCAAGGCCCCAATAGGTGTACCTAGACAAAGAATCAAACTCTTGCACCCAAGGGTCGTCAATCCCTTTAAGATTACTTGCAAGGATGACATCTAATAGAGATAGATTGCTTAAACGGAAAAGTAATGCAACAAAGTATTTTTGGTTTTAGATATGAAAGTATAAGATGGAAAATAGACCCGAGGGCCATAGGTTTCATAGAGGCTTCTCTCATGATAGCAAGTATTACGTTGGGTGAACAAATTACTGTGAAGCAATTGATAGAAAAGCTAATAATTATGAATGTTGGAAATATGCCCTAGAGGCAATAATAAAGTGGTTATTATTATATTTCCTTGTTCATGATAATTGTCTATTGTTCATGCTATAATTGTATTAACCGGAAACCGCAATACATGTGTGAAGACATAGACCACACCATGTCCCTAGTAAGCCTCTAGTTGACTAGCTCGTTGATCAATAGATGGTCATGGTTTCCTGGCCATGGACATTGGATGTCATTGATAACAGGATCACATCATTAGGAGAATGATGTGATGGACAAGACCCAATCCTAAGCATAGCATAAGATCATGTTGTTCGTCTGCTAAAGCTTTTCTAATGTCAAGTATCATTTCCTTAGACCATGAGATTCTGCAACTCCCAGATACCGTAGGAATACTTTGGGTGTGCCAAACGTCACAACGTAACTAGGTGGCTATAAAGGTACACTACGGGTATCCCCGAAAGTATCTATTGGGTTGGCACGAATCCAGACCGGGATTTGTCACTCCGTGTGACAGAGAGGTATCTCTGGGCCCACTCGGTAATACATCATCATAATGAGCTCAATGTGACTAAGTAGTTAGTCATGGGATCATGTGTTACAGAACGAGTATAGAGACTTGTCGGTAACGAGATTGAACAAGGTATAGGGATACCGCCGATCGAATCTCGGGCAAGTAACATACCGATGGACAAAGGGAATTGTATACAGGATTAATTGAATCCCCGACATCGTCTTTCATCCGATGAGATCATCGTGGAACATGTGTGAGCCAATATGGGTATCCAAATCCCTCTATAGATTATTGACCAGAGAGGTGTCTCGGTCATGTCTGCATGGTTCCCGAACGCGTAGGGTCTACACACTTAAGGTTCGATGATGCTAGGGTTATATGGGAATAGTGTACGTGGTTACCAAAGGTTGTTTGGAGTCCCGGATGAGATCCCGGACATGAAGAGGAGTTCCGGAATGGTCCGGAGGTAAAGAATGATATATAGGAAGTGAGGATTTGGTCACCGGATGTGTTCCGGGCATCACGGGTAACGTACTGGGACCACCGGAAGGGTTCCGAGGGTCCACCGTGAGGGGCCACCAGCACCAGAGGCCTGCATGGGCCGAGAGCGGGAAGGGACCAGCCCCAGAGTGGGCTGGTGCACCTCCCACCAAGGGCGAAGGCGCAGCAAAGAAGGAGAGGGGGCAAACCCTAGGCATAGATGGGCCCTAGGCCCACCCTAGGGCGTGCCCCCCGCTCCCCCTCTCTTGGCCGCCGGCCCCAAGGGCCATCTAGGGCTGGCCGCCACCCTAAGGAGGGAAACCTAGGGGGTGCGCCCCCTCCTCCTCCTCCTCTAAATAGTGGAGCTTTTGGGGGCTGCAGATACGCAAGTCTCTCTCTCTCTCTTGACGCAGCCCTACCTCTCCACCTCGTCCTCCGTAGTGCTTGGCGAAGCCCTGTCGGAATACCGTGCTGCTCCACCACCACCACGCTGTTGTGCTGCTGTTGGAGTTGTCTTCACCAACCTCCCCTCCTCCTTGCTGGATCAAGGCGCGGGAGACATCACCAGGCTGCACGTGTGTTGAACGCGGAGGCGCCGTTGTTCGGCGCTTAGATCGGAATCGATCGCAATCTGAATCGCTGCGAGTATGACTCCACCAACCGCGTTCTTGTAACACTTCCGCTTTGCCATCTTCAAAGGTATGAATATGCACTCCCCCACTTGTTGCTGGTTTGTCCATAGATTGATCTTGGTGATGTGTAGGAAATTTTTTATTTACTACTACGATCCCCAATAGTGGCGTCATGAGCTAGGTCTATGCGTAGATTCTATGCATGAGTAGAACACAAGTAGTTGTGGGCGATGATTTGGTCAAATTTGCTTGCCGTTACTAGTATTATCTTGATTCGGCAGCATTTTGGGATGAAGCGGCCCGGACCGACTTTACACGTATGCTTACGTGAGATAGGTTCCACCGCCTGACATGCACTTGTTGCATAAGGTGGCTAGCGGGTGTCTGTCTCTCTCACTTTAGTCGGATAGGATTCGATGAAGAGGGTCCTTATGAAGGGTAAATAGAAATTGGCATATCACCGTTGTGGCTCTTACGTAGGTAAGAAACGTTCTTCCTAGAAACCCATAGCAGCCACGTAAAACTTGGAACAACAATTAGAGGATGTCTAACTTGTTTTTGCAGGGTATGCTATGTGATGTGATATGGACAAAAGAATGTGATAAAATATATATGATGTATGAGATTGATCATGTTCTTGTAATAGGAATCATGACTTGCATGTCGATGAGTATGAATAACGGCAGGAGCCATATGTGTTGTCTTAATTTATCGTATGACCTGCGAGTCAATCAAAATTGCCATGTAATTACTTTACTTTTTTGCTAACCGTTAGCCATAGTAGTAGAAGTAATAGTTGGCAAGACAACTTCATGAAGACACGATGATGGAGATCATGATGATGGAGATCATGGTGTCGTGCCGGTGACGATGGTGATCATGCTGTGCCCCGAAGATGGAGATCAAAGGCGCAAGATGATACTGGCCATATCATGTCACTTAATGATTGCATGTGATGTTTATCATGTTTTACATCTTATTTGCTTAGAACGACGGTAGCTTAAATAGGATGATCTCTCACTAAAATTTCAAGAAATGTGTTCCCCCTAACTGTGCACCGTTGCTAAGGTTCGTTGTTCTGAAGCACCACGTGATGATCGAGTGTGATAGGTTCTAACGTTCGCATACAACGGGTGAAAGTCAGATTTACACACGTAATACACTTAGGTTGACTTGACGAGCCTAGCATGTACAAACATGGCCTCGGAACACGGGAGACCGAAAGGTCGAACATGAGTCGTATAGATGATACGATCAACATGGAGATGTTCGCCATTGATGACTACTCCGTCTCACGTGATGATCGGACATGGGCTAGTTGACGTGGATCATGTATCACTTAGATGACTAGAGGGATGTCTATCTGAGTGGGAGTTCATTAAATAATTTGATTAGATGAACTTAATTATCATGAACCTAGTCTAAAATTGTCTTTACAATCTATCTTGTACATCTAATGGCCCATGCTAATGTTGCCCTCAACTTCAACGCGTTCCTAGAGAAAACCAAGCTGAAAGATGATGGAAGCAACTATACGGACTAGGTCCATGACTTGAGGATCATCCTCATAGCTTCCAAGAAATTATATGTCCTTGATGCACCGCTAGGTGACGCACCTGTTTTCCCCGCAACTCAAGACGTTATGAACGCCTGGCAGTCGTGTAGTGATGATTACTCCCTAGTTCAGTGCGGCATGCTTTAATGCTTAGAACCGGGGCTACAAAAGCGTTTTAAGAAACATGGAGCATATGAGATGTTCCAAGAGCTGAGAATGGTTTTCGAAGCTCATGCCCGGGTCGAGAGATATGAAGTCTCCGACAAGTTCTTTAGTTGTAAGATGGAGGAAAATAGTTCTGTTAGCGAGCACATACTCAAAATGTCTGGGTTGCACAACTGCTTGTCTCAGCTAGGAGTTAATCTTTCGGATGACTCGGTTATTGACAGAATCCTCTAGTCGCTTCCTCCTAGATAAAAGAGCTTTGTGATGAACTACAATATGCAAGGGATGGAGAAGTCCATTCCTGAGTTGTACTCGATGCTCAAATTAGCGGAGGTCAAGATCAAAAAGGAGCATCAAGTGTTGATGGTCAATAAGACCACTAGTTTCAAGAAAGGCAAGGGTAAGAAAAACTTCAAGAAGGACGGCAAAGCAGTTGCCGCGCCCGGTAAGCAAGTTGGCGTGAAGAAGAACAAGAATGGGCCCAAGCCTAAGACTGAGTGCTTTTATTGCAAGGGTACTGGTCACTGGAAGCATAACTGCCCCAAGTACTTAGCGAATAAGAAGGCTGGCAACGTTAAAGGTATATGTGATATACTTGTTATTGATCTGTACCTTACCAACGCTCGTAGTAGCTCCTGGGTATTTGATACCGGTGCAGTTTCTCACATTTGTAACTCCAAGCAGGCTGCGGAATAAGCGGAGACTGGCAAAGGACGGGGTGACGATGCGTGTCGGAAATGGTTCCAAGGTCGATGTGATCACCGTCGGCACGCTACCTCTACATCTACCTTCGGGATTAGTTTTAAACCTTAATAATTGTTATTTAGTACCAGCTTTGAGCATGAAAATTGTATTTGTATCTCTCTTCATGCGAGATAGCTACTCATTCAAATAAGATAATAATGGTTGTTCTATTTATATGAGAGAAATGTTTTATGGTCATGCCCCATTGGTAATGGTTTATTTTTGATGAATCTCGAACATGATGTTACACATGTTCATAGTGTGAGTACCAAAAGATGTATGGTTGATAACGATAGTCCCACTTACATGTGGCACTGCCGCCTTGGTCATATTGGTGTCAAACGCATGAAGAAACTCCATGCTGATGGACTTTTGGAGTCTCTTGATTTTGAATCATTTGACACGTGCGAACCATGCCTCATGGGCAAGATGAACAAGACTCCGTTCTCCAGAACAATGGAGCGAGTAACTGACTTGTTGGAGATAATACATACCGATGTATGCGGTCCAATGAGCGTTGTGGCTCGGGGTGGCTACCGTTATGTGCTCACCCTCACTGATGACTTAAGAAAATATGGGTATGTCTAGTTAATGAAACACAAGTCTGAAACCTTTGAAAAGTTCAAGGATTTTCAGAGTGAGGTAGAGAATCAACATGATAGGAAAATAAAGTGTCTACGATCTGATCGTGGCGGAGAATATTTGGGTCACGAGTTTGGCACGCACCTAAGGAAATGTGGAATTGTTTCACAACTCACGCCGCGTGGCACACCTCAGCGAAATGGTGTGCCCGAACGTCGTAATCGCACTCTATTGGATATGGTGCGATCTATGATGTCTCTTACCAACTTACCTCTATCATTTCGGGGATATGCATTAGAGATTGCCACATTCACTTTAAATAAGGCACTGTCTAAGTCTGTTGAGACGACACCATATGAATTATGGTTTGGAAAGAAACCTAAGCTGTCGTTTCTGAAAGTTTACAGATGCGATGCTTATGTGAAAAACATCAACTTGAGAAGCTCGAACCAAAGTGGAAAAGTGCGTCTTCATAGGATACCCCAAAGAAACTGTCGGGTATACCTTCTACCTCAGATCCGAAGGCAAAGTCTTTGTTGCCAAGAATGGATCCTTTCTCGAGAAAGAGTTTCTCTCGAAAGAAGTAAGTGGGAGGAAAATAGAACTTGATGAGGTAATTGTAACTCCACTCGAACCGGAGAGTAGCGCAGCACCAGAAGTTGTTTCTGTGGAGCCTGCACCGGCTGGAGAGGAAGTTAATGATGATGATCATGAAACTTCAGATCAAGTTGCTATTGAACCTCGAAGGTCCACAAGGACATGTTCCGCACCAGAGTGGTACGGCAACCCTATTCTGGAGATCATGTTGTTGGACAACGGTGAACCTTCGAACTATGAAGAAGCAATGTCGGGCCCGGATTCCAACAAATGTCTTGAAGCCATGAAATCTGAGATAGGATCCATATATGAGAACAAAGTATGGACTTTCGTGGACTTGCCCGATGATCGGCGAGCCATAGAAAATAAATGGATCTTTAAGAAGAAGACTGACGCAGATGGTAATGTGACCGTCTATAAGGCTTGGCTTGTGGCTAAGGGTTATCGACAAGTTCAAGGAGTTGACTACGATGAGACTTTCTCACCCGTAGTGATGTTGAAGTCTGTCCGAATCATGTTAGCAATTGCCGCATTTTATGATTATGAGATCTGGCAAATGGACGTCAAAACAACATTCCTTAATGGTTTCCTTAAGGAAGAACTGTATATGATGCAGCCGGAAGGTTTTGTCGATCCTAAAGATGCGAACAAAGTATGCAAGCTTCAACGCACCATCTATGGGCTGGTGCAAGCATCTCGGAGTTGGAATCGCTTTAATGAGGTGATTAAAGCATTTGGATTTATACAGGTTTATGGAGAACCCTGTATTTACAAGAAAGTGAGTGGGAGCTCTGTAGCATTTATCATATTATATTGGATGACATATTGTTGATGGGAAATGATATAGAACTTTTGGAAAGCATAAAGGCCTACTTGAATAAGTGTTTTTCAATGAAGGACCTTGGAGAAGCTGCTTACATATTAAGCATCATGATCTATAGATATAGATCGAGACGCCTCGTAGGTCTTTCACAAAGCACATACCTTGACAAGATATTGAAGAAGTTCAATATGGATCAGTCCAAGAAGGGGTTCTTGCCTGTGTTACAGGGTGTGAGCTTGAGTATGACTCAATGCCCGACCATGGCAGAGGATAGAGAAAAGATGAGTGTCATCCCCTATGCTTTACCCATAGGCTCTATTATGTATGCCATGTTGTCTACCAGACCTGATGTGATCCTTGCCATAAGTTTGGTAGGGAGGTACCAAAGTGATGCCGGAGCGGAACACTGGATAGCGGTCAAGAGTATCCTGAAGTACCTGAAAAGGACCAAGGACATGTTTCTCGTATATGGAGGTGCCGAAGAGCTCGTCGTAAAGGGTTACGTCGATGCTAGCTTCGACACAGATCCGGATGACTCTAAGTCACAAACCGGATACATATATATTTTGAACGGAGGGGCAGTCAGCTGGGGCAGCAGCAAGCAAAGCGTCATGGCGGCATCTACATGTGAAGCGGAGTACATAGCTGCTTCGGAAGCAACATAGGAAGGAGTCTGGATGAAGGAGTTCATCACTGACCTAGGAGTGATTCCCAATGCGCCGGGCCTGATGACTCTATTTTGTGACAACACTAGAGCTATTGCCCTTGCCAAGGCACCCAGGTTTCACAAGAAGACAAGAAACATCAAGCGCTGCTTCAACTCCATTCATGGATATGTCCAGGATGGAGATATAGACCTTTTTAAAGTACATACGGATTTGAATGTTGCAGATCCGTTGACTAAACCTCTCTCACGATCAAAACATGATCAACACCAGAACTCTATGGGTGTTCGATACATCACAATGTAACTAGATTATTGACTCTAGTGCAAGTGGGAGACTATTGGAAATATGCCCTAGAGGCAATAATAAAGTGGTTATTATTATATTTCCTTGTTCATGATAATTGTCTATTGTTCATGCTATAATTGTATTAATCGGAAACCACAATACATGTGTGAAGACATAGACCATACCATGTCCCTAGTAAGCCTCTAGTTGACTAGCTCGTTGATCAATAGATGGTCATGGTTTCCTGGCCATGGACATTGGATGTCGTTGATAACGGGATCACATCATTAGGAGAATGATGTGATGGACAAGACCCAATCCTAAGCATAGTACAAGATCGTGTAGTTCGTCTTCTAAAGCTTTTCTAATGTCAAGTACCATTTCCTTAGACCATGAGATTGTGCAACTCCCGGATACCGTAGGAATACTTTGGGTGTGCCAAACGTCACAACGTAACTAGGTGGCTATGAAGGTACACTACGGGTATCCCCGAAAGTATCTGTTGGGTTGGCACGAATCGAGACTGGGATTTGTCACTCCATGTGATGGAGAGGTATCTCTGGGCCCACTCAGTAATACATCGTCATAATGAGCTCAATGTGACTAAAGAGTTAGTCATCGGATCATGTGTTACGGAACGAGTAAAGAGACTTGCCGGTTACGATATTGAACAAGATATAGGGATACCGACGATCGAATCTCGGGCAAGTAACATACCGATGGACAAAGGGAATTGTATACGGGATTAATTGAATCCCCGACATCGTGGTTCATCCAATGAGATCATCGTGGAACATGTGGGAGCCAATATGGGTATCCAAATCCCTTTATAGATTATTAACCAGAGAGGTGTCTCGCTCATGTCTGCATGGTTCCCGAACCCGTAGGGTCTACACACTTAAGGTTCGCTGATGCTAGGGTTATATGGGAATAGTGTATGTGGTTACCGAAGGTTGTTCAGAGTCTCGGATGAGATCCTGAATGTCACGAGGAGTTCCAGAATGGTACGGAGGTAAAGAATGATATATAGGAAGTGAGGATTTGGTCACGAGAAGTGTTCCGGGCATCATCGGTAACGTACCGGGACCACCGGAAGGGTTCCGGGGGTCCACCGTGAGGGGCCACCGGCACCAAAGGCCTGCATGGGCCGAGAGTGGGAAGGGACCAGCCCCAGAGTGGGTGGGTGTGCCTCCCACCAAGGCCCAAGGTGCAACAAAGGAGGAGAGGGGGCAAACCCTAGGCGTAGATGGGTCCTAGGCCCACCCTAGGGCGCGCCCCCTCTCTCCCTCTCTTGGCCGCTGGCCCCAAGGGTCATCTAGTTGGACAAACCAAACCAATAACTCGAAGAGACTTGCAAAGATATGAAATCATGCATATAAGAATTCAGGAAAGACTCAAATAATATTCATGGATAATCTGAACATAAACCCACAATTCATCGGATCTCGACAAACACACTGCAAAAGAGTATTACATCGGATAGACCTTCATGAAGATCATGAAGAACATTGTATTGAGGAGCAAAGAGAGAGAAGAAGCCATCTAGCTACTAGCTATGGACCCGAAGGTCTGTGGTGAACTACTCATGCATCATCGGAGAGGCAATGGAGTTGATGTACATGCCCTCCGTGATCGAATCCCCCTCCGGCAGATTACCAGAAAAGGCTCCAAGATTGGATCTCTAGGGAACGGAGGCTTCTGGCGGCGGAAAAGTGTTTTCATGGCTTGTTCTAATAATGATGGAATATTCGGGAATTCATAGGATGAAAATTAGGGTTAGGGGAGCTGCCGTGGGCCCACAAGCCTGCCCGGTGCGCCCTACCCCCTGGGCACGACCCTAGGGCTTGTGGCCCCACGGTCGCTCATATGCCTTAGTTCTCAAGTCTCGTAGTTTCCTTTCGTTCCAGAAAAATTCCTTCCGAAGGTTTTATTCCGTTTGGACTCCGTTTAATGTTCCTTATCTGCAAATCTCAAAAACAAGGAAAAAAATAGAAACCGGCACTAGGCTCTAGATTAATAGGTTAGTCCCAAAAATAATATAAAATATCATATTAATGCATATTAAACATCCAAAACAGATAATATAATAGCATGGAACAATCAAAAATTATAGATACGTTGGAGACGTATCAACATCCCCAAGCTTAATTCCTTCTCGTCCTCGAGTAGGTAAATGATAAAAAAATAATTTTTGATGTGGAATGCTACGTAACATATTTATCCATGTAATATTCTTTATTGTGGCATGAATATTCAGATTTGTAAGATTCAAAACAATAGAATAATATTGACATAAAAACAGTAATACTTGGAGCACACCAACAAGGTAGTCGCGTCCTATCGAAATGACATGGCCTTAGAAAGTGATCCCTACAAAATCGTATTATCTAGCAATGCTCCATCTTCCCCACACAAAGTATCTAAATTATGCACAATCCCGATGAATAAGTCAAGCAATTGTTTCACACTTTTGGTATTCTAAAACCTTTTCAACTCTCACGCAATACATGAGCATGAGCCATGGATATAGCATTATAGGTGGAATAGAATATGGAGGAGGTGCAAGGAAAAAAAATGAGAAGATAGTCTCACATCAACTAGGCGTATCAACGGGCTATGGAGATGCCCATCAAAAGATATCAACGTGAGTGAGTAGGGATTGCCATGCAACAAATGCACTTAGAGCTATAAGTGTATGAAAGCTCAAAAATAAAACTAAGTGGTCATGCATAATTAATATACACTAGTTATATGAAAGTGACAAAATGGGAGACTCTCTATCATGAAGATCATGGTGCTACTTTGAAGCACAAGTATGGAAAAAGGTAGTAGCAATTGTCCCTTCTCTCTTTCTCTCATTTTTTCTAATTTTTTTATTTTTCTAATTTTTTTTATTTTGGTGGGCTTCTTTGGCCTCATTTATTTTTTTGTTTGGGCTTCGCTGGGCTCTTTTATTTTTTTGTAAAGTCTAGATAATCATACCAACTTGTGAGGGAGTCATGGATTCCATCATCCTTTTCTCCCTTGGGACAATGCTCTCTTAATGAAAAATCATCACACTTTTATTTACTTATAACTCAAAGAGAAATAAATTACAACTCGATTCCTATGACAAGATATGACTCTATATGCAATATGAAGTGATGATGTAAGTCATGAGAAAAACTATATGGTGGAAGTTGCATGGAAATATAACTCGGAATGGCGATGGAAGCCATAATAGGTAGGGATGGTGGCTGTTTGAGGAATATATGCTGGCTGTTTTGAGGAAGGAGGGTTTTGTGTACCGGCAAAATTTGCGCGGTACTAGAGAGGCTAGCAAAGATGGAAGGGTGAGAGTGCGTATAGTCCATGGACTCAACATTAGTCATAAAAAACTCACATACTTATTGCAATAGTCTATTAGTTATCAAACAAAGCATTAGACGCATGCTCCTAGGGGATAGGTTGGTAGGAGTTAACCATCGTGCGCTCCCGACCCTCACACAAAGGTTGACAATCATTATACAATTCATGCTCCGACTTTGTTACATAACGGTTCACCATACGTGCATGCTATGAGAATCACAAGCTTTAACACATCTATCTCTTCCAATTCAAAACTACTTACTAGCATGACTCTCATATTACCATCTCTATTATCTCAAAACTATATGCAAGGAATCAAACTTCTCATAGTTTTTAATGCACTTAATATGAAAGTTTTTATTATATCCCTCTTGGATGCCATTATATTAGGACTAAATTCATAACCTAAAAAATTACCATTCTATTTTAATAAACTCTCAAAATAATATAATTGAGGAACGAGAGTTCAATAATTTCTATAAAATATAACACCACCATGCTCTATAAAGATATAAGTGAAGCATTAGAGCAACATTGCCTAGCTCAAAAGATATAAGTGAAGCACATAGAGTATTCTAATAAATTCATGATTCAGCATGTCCTCTCAAAAGATGTGTGCAGAAACGATGATTTTGGCAAACTAAAAATCAAAGACTCATATCATACAAGACGGTCCAAGCAAAACACATATCATCTGGTGAATAAACATATAGCCTCAAGTAAATTTACCGATGGATTGAACACGAAAGAGGGGATGCCTTCCGGGGCATCCCCAAGCATAGGATTTTTGGTATCCTTGAACATGACTTGGGGTTCCTTGGGAATCCATAATCTTAGGCTCTTGCCACTCTTTATTCCATAGTCCATCAAATCTTCAACCAAAACTTGAAAACTTCACAACACAAAACTCAACAGAAAACTCATGAGATCCTTTAGTATAAGAAAAATAAATCACCACTTTAGGTACTGTTGTGAATTCATTCTGTATTTATATTTTTTTAATACCTACTATATTCTAACTTTTACATGACTCATACCCCCCCCCCGATACGACCCATAGATATATCAAAATAAGCAAACAACACATAGCAAACAGAATCTGTCAAAAACAGAACAGTCTGTAGGAATCTGTAAACTTCAAATACTTCTCGAACTCTAAAAATTCTGAAAAAATATTTAAATTAGGTAAATTTGTATATAAATATTGTGTCAAAATTTCAGACCAATTCGACGCTCTGAAACATTTAGAAAATTCCTGGACTGAGCACAAAGTTTCTGTTTTTTTAGCAAGATCAAATCAACAACAACCATAGATCACCCCAAATGTTTTACTTGGATCAAACACTAACTAAAACACAAAATACCAATTAATATATAATTAATAATGTGCAAAACACACCAAAACAGAAGCAAAAATAAGAAAGCAAAATAAAATTGGGTTGCCTCCCAACAAGCGCTATTGTTTAACACCCCTAGCTAGGCAAAAGACAATAGATCTGGGTATTGTCATCTTTGTTATGCAATCCGTAAGTAGCTCTCATGATAGATTCATAAGGTAATTTTATTTTATCCCTAGGAAAGTGTTCCATGCCTTTCCTAAATGGAAATTGGAATCTAATATTCCCTTCCTTCATATCAATAATTGCACCAATCGTTCTAAGGAAAGGTCTACCAAGAATAATAGGACATGTAGGATTGCAATCTATATCAAGAACAATGAAATATATGGGCACATAATTCCTATTTTCAACAATAAGAAAATCATTAATTATTCCCATAGGTTTCTTTATAGTGGAATCCACAAGATGCAAATTTAAGGAACAATCATCAAATTCACGGAAACCTAACACATCACATAAAGTTTTTGGAACCGTGGAAACGCTAGTACCCAAATCACACAAATCATGGCACTCATAATCTTTAATATTAACATTAATAGTAGGTTCCCACTCATCATATAGCTTTCTAGGTATAGAAATTTCCAACTCAAGTTTTTCTTCAAAAGCTTTCATCATAGCATCAACAATATGTTTAGTAAAAGCTTTGTTTTGATTAAAAGCACGAGGAGAGTTAAACATGGATTGCAACAAGGAAATACAATCAATTAAGGAGAAGATAGCATGATTAAAGTCCTTCAAATCCAAAAGAATGTGTTCATTGCTATTTAAAGTTTTGACCTCTTCAATCCCACTTTCATCAATCTTAGCATGAAGATCTATAAACTCAGAATCATTGGGATGCCTTTTAACTAAAGTTGACTCATCTATAGTACCATACTTATCAAGATTAAAATTGGAAAACAAAGATTCAATAGGAGTCACATCAATCACTTTAAGATCTTCATCAATATTATCACGAGAACACACTTTTTGAAGCCATTCACGTTGAGCACGTACTCTAGCGGTTCTTTCCTTACACTCATTAATAGAAATTCTCATAGATTTTAAAGACTCATTAATACCATGCTTGGGTGGAATAGGTCTAATTTTTAAAGAATCAATCTCAAGAGAAATTCTATCAACGTTCCTAGCCAAATCATTAATGTTGAGCAATTTTTCATCAATCATAGCATTGAAACCTTTTTGCGTACTAATGAATTCTTTAATATTACTCTAAAAATCAGAGGTCATTTTATTATAATTTCCATAAGAATTTTTGTAGGAATTATCATAATTATTAGATGAATTATTAGGAAACGTCCTAGCATTGAAATTACCTCTATAAGCGTTATTACCAAAATTGTTCCTACCAACAAAATTCACATCCATAGATTCATTATTATTTCCAATCAAAGAAGACAAAGGCATATCATTAGTATCAATAGGAGCACTCTTACTAGAAAACAATTTCATCAATTCATCCATCTTTTCACTCAAAGTATTAATCTCTTCAATAGCATGCACTTTCTTACTAGCAGGAGATCTTTCGGTGTGCCATTGAGAGTAATTTGCCATAATATTATCTAGGAGTGTAGTAGCTTCTCCTAATGTGATTTCCATAAAAGTAACACCTGCGGTGGAATCTAAGAGGTTCCTAGAAGCAAAATTCAATCCAACATAGAAAATTTGTATAATTATCCATAAACTCAAACCATGCGCGGGGCAATTCCTAATCATAAGTTTCATCCTTTCCGAAGATTGTGCAACGTGATCATGATCAAGTTTCTTAAAATTCATTATATCAGTTCTAAGGGAGATGATTTTAGTGGGCGGAAAGTATTTGGAAATAACAACATCTTTACACTTATTTCATGAATCAATACTATTTTTAGGCAAAGATGAAAACCAAGTTTTAGCACGATCTCATAGTGAGAACGGGAATAGCTTCAATTTAACAATATCATTATCCACATATTTCCTGTTTTGCATATCACATAACTCAACGAAAGTATTTAGATGGGATGCGGCATCTTCATTAGCAAGGCCGGAAAATTGTTCTTTCATAACAAGATTGAGCAAAGCAGCATTAATTTCATAAGATTCCACACTAGTCGCATGAGCAATCGGAGTACTAATAAAATCATTATTATTAGTATAGTAAAAGTCACACAACTTGGTATTCTCTTGATTCATCGTGACAAAGCAAGCAATCAAGCACACAAGCAAGTGGACGAAAAGACGAACGAAAAAGGGCAAATCAAAAGGCAAATCTTTTTGGTATTTTTTGAAAATCATTTTAGAAGTGGGGGAGAGGAAACCGATATGAAAATGGCAAATAAAGTAAATGCAAGAGATGAGTTTGTGATAGGTACTTGGTAGGCTTGATGTATATCTCCCCGGCAACGGCGCCAAAAATCCTTCTTGCTACTTCTCGAGCATGCTTTGGTTTCCGTGAAGAGGAAGGGTTGATGCAGCAAATTAGATAAATATTTCCCTCAGTTGTTGAGAACCAAGGTATCAATCTAGTAGGAGATACAAGCAAGTCCCCAATAGGTGTACCTACACAAAGAATCAAACTCTTGCACCCAACGCTATAAAGGGGTTGTCAATCTAAAAGCACAACATGCTCCCTTGGTGGTTTTGATAATTGATGACAACATACATTATCTCTTGGACTGATACTTTTACCTTGTGTATTTCAGATACAGTCTATAGAGAGGATTGGCAAAAGGAGACTGTGGACATACCCCAAGATGCAAGGAAATAGGTTGTCCAAGCTTCAAGCAAGAGGACTCTACATTTTATATTTGTGAGAAATCACTTTGAGTCCATAGGAAAGCCAATACTATTAAAAGGTGGTAAGGTTTTGTTGGTGAACAATATGCTCAAACGTGCACAAGTGATAGTCGCCAAAAACATCTACAAACTCTCCCACCAAAGTATGTTCTATACCTAACACTCAAAATCGATGCAACCAACTTTCCCATACCGGTGCCACCGATTCCAGAACCTAGACATACTCTACCAAACCCTAGCCACTTCGGTGCAACCGATTCCATACTGGTGCCATCGAGTTTAGGTTGCCAAGTTTCTGTTACGCAAATTCACAGTTTCGATCCCACCAAGAATGTTGGATCGGCGTCACCGAGATTGGAAATCTGACCGTTGGTTACCTTATAGGTGCAACCGAGTTTCCTACATCAGCCTCACCGAGATTCAAAAGTTGCCACCTTTTGGTCACTTCGGTACCACCGAGATTAACACATCGGTGTCACCGAGTTGGTCATTTTGTGTGTAACGGTTGGATTTTTGGGGATGCGTATATATACCCCTTCACCACGACCTACTCGAGAGAGAAGCACTCAGAACTATTCCATACATATCCTATCAGATTTTCTGAGAGAGAACCACCTACCCTTGTGTTGAGGTCAAGATCTTCCACTCCAATCATATGGATCTTGATTTCTAGCCTCCCCAAGTAGCTTTCCACCAATCCTATATCTTCCACCATGCCAAATATGTGAGAGAGTGATTGGGTGCTAAGGAATCTATCATCTTGAAGCACAAGAGCAAGGAGTTCATCATCATTACCGAGCCTATTAGCTTTTGGAGGGTGGTGCCTCCTAGATTGGTTAGGTGTCGCTTGGGAGCCTCCTACTTTGTGTTGTGGAGTGAACCAAGAAGTTTTTAAGGGCAAGGAGATCGCCTACTTCATGAAGATCTACCCATAGTGAGGCTAGTCCTTCGTGAACGGAAGTCGTTATGGAATAGTCAAGGTTGGTACTTCGTGGACCCTTTTGGGTGGAGCCCTCCGTGGACTCTCGGGACTGTTACCCTCCGTGGGTTGAAGACTCCATAAACGTGGATGTACGATAGCGCCACCTATCGGAACCACGGGAAAAATCATCATGTCTACAACTGTGTTTGATCTATCTATCCCAACACTTTACTTCATATGCAATGTCTTTACTTTCCGCTGCCATATCTGTTGACATGCATGTGTAGGGCTGTTAGACTTGCTAGCTTTGCTAAAACTGTTAAAATATGCGAACCAATTAACTTGGGAAAGGTTAGGCGTTAAATTCCTACTAGTAGTCTATCACCCCCCCCTCTAGACACTCTTCTGGTGATCCCTCAATTGGTATCAGAGCATTGGTCTCCATTGCTTCGGTTTAATCACTGAGGAGGAAGATGGATGTGTCTAGTATAGGGATTTTGAGTTGAAGAGTGCCCATTCTTGATGGAGAGTACTATAGTCAATGGAAGTCTTTTATGCTTGAGTTGTTTAATGAATTTCAATTGAGCAAATATGTTATGCGCCCCTATGAGCTCCTATTGATGAATTGCATCCCACACATGAAGAGGAAATTAACATGTTTGGTAACCTAAGAACTGTCAATCTTATTGTTAGAGGTTTACTAAGATTCGTGCTTTCTCAAATGAAGAAATTTGCATGTGCTTATACCTTATGGACTGATTTGGATAAACGATATCCAAATCTTTCCTTAGGGAATCTAGATGGAATTCTTCATAAAGCCATTGCTTTTCACAAAATGAAGCCTAGTGATCCAAACTTTGATAAATGCCTATTTGAACTCCGTGATCTTATGCGTGCTAAAGGAGATGTCACCACTATCAAAAACATTATCTTTGAAGCCATTCGCACTCATAAACTTGAACATTGTCATGATCACTATTCTAACGAATCTCTTGTTCTTTATGACGAGGATTTCCCACTTGATGATGAAAATGTGGAACATGGCTATTGTGAAGAAGATGAGTTGTTTGACATCGAGTATGAGAAGATCATGAAGAATCTGAGTCTTATGGCAAATTTTAAGGATTACATGACTAGAGGAAAAGAGTGGATTCTCGACAACATATGTATGGATCATATGACTGGTGATAAAGACATGTTCCAAGAGATCACGCCTAATCAAGGTCCTCGATGGTACGTGACCTTTGGAGACAACTCTAAGGGTAAGGTACTTGGCCTTGGTAAGGTGGCCATATCCCATGATAGCTCTATTCAAAATGTTATGCTTGTTGAATCCCTTGGTTACAATCTTCTTTCCATATCTAGACTTGCTGATTTCGGTTTCAATGTTCTTTTCACGAAAGTAGATTGCCAAGCGTTTCGTCAAGATAATCATAAAATGGTCCTTATCAGAATCCGTAGAGGTGATCTATACATTGTCGATTTCACTAAAATATCCAAACCTCGCACTTGTTTAATTGCTAAATCTTCTAAAGGTTGGCTTTGGCATAGAAGATTAGGACATGTTGGCATGCGAGATTTAGACAAACTTATCAAAGGTGATCATATACTTGGTGTTAAAGATGTTGTCTTTGACAAAGATAGACTTGGTAGTGCTTGTCAAGCTGGAAAGCAAGTAGGTGGAAGTCATCATGTTAAGAATATCATGACTACTAGGAGACCACTCGAGTTACTTCACATGGATCTTTTCGGTCCCAATGCTTACAAGAGTCTCGGTGGAAATTCCTATGGTCTAGTTATAGTTGATGATTTTTCCAGATTTACGTGGGTATTCTTTATTGATGATAAGTCGCAGGTTCAAAAGATCTTCAAGAACTTCGATCACAAAGCCAAAATCAGTTTGAAGTGAAGATCAAGAAGGTTCAGAGCGATAACGGATCAGAGTTCAAGAACACCCATGTGGATACCTTTCTTGATGAAGAAGGTGTCTCACATGAGTTCTCGTCTATGTACACACCTCAACAAAATGGAGTTGTTGAGAGGAAGAACCGGACACTCATTGAGATGGCAAGAACGATGCTTAACGAATACAAGACACCGAAACACTTTTGGGCAGAAGCCGTGGAAACAACATGTAATGCTACAAATCGACTTTACTTGCACAAGCTTCTCGGTAAAACGACATACGAGCTACTCACCGATAACAAACCCCAAGTTGGATACTTTCGGGTATTCGGCTCCAAGTTCTACATTATTGATAAGCATCGTCGTACTAAATTTGCTTCTAAATCTCATGAAGGATTCCTACTTGGTTATGGATCTAACTCTCACACCTACCGTGTTTACAACAACTTCACTCGAAAAGTTGAAGAGACGGTAGATGTGAAGTTTGATGAATCTAATGGTTCGCAAGTCGAAAAATTGCCAAATGATGTAGGTGAGAAGAACCCTTCGGAAGCTATCCTAGATTTACCCATCGGCAAGATTCGTCCCATGGAGGTGAAGGAAATTACTTCAGCAACTCAAGTGGAAGCCCCTACTTCACGACAAGGTGAACCACAACATGACATGGAGGCATCCACAAGCGGTACATGGCAAGATGATGAAGAGGAGGAAGTGCATCATGAAGATCCACCACAACCTCCTTCACCACCACCTCAAGGGAACGACACCTTCAACAACAACGAAGATGAAGAAGATGATGATGAAGAAGAAGCTCCACCAACCAACAATCCAAAGCTGACCCGAGTTCGAGCACAAGTGACCAAGAACCATCCCCTAAACCAAATCTTTGGTGATATACAAACAGGGAGGATCACTCGCTCTAAAACTCGTCTAACAAACTTCTTTGAGCATTATTCTTTCATCTCTAGCATTGAGCTATTGAAGGTAGAACAAGCTCTTCAAGACGAGGATTGGGTGAACGCTATGCATGAAGAGCTTCACAACTTCGAAAGGAACGAAGTGTGGAAACTCGTGGAGAAGCCCAAGGATGAACACAACATCATCGGAACCAAATGGGTATTTCGAAACAAGCAAGATGAAGATGGTCAAGTCGTGTGCAACAAGGCTCGCCTCATAGCTCAAGGATATACGCAAGTCGAAGGTATGGACTACGGTGAGAACTACGCCCCTGTCGCTAGACTTGAAGCTATTCGCATTCTTCTTGCTTATGCCAATGACCATGATATCACGCTTTATCAAATGGATATTAAAAGTGCATTTTTCAATGGTGAGATTGAATAAGAGGTTTATGTTAAGCAACCACCTGGTTTTATGAATCCTAATAAACCTAATCATGTTTACAAGCTTCGTAAAGCTCTTTATGGTCTTAAGCAAGCCCCTCGTGCTTGGTATAAATGTTTAACAAAGTTTCTTATCAAAAAAGGTTTTGAAATTGGTAAAATTGACGCAACCTTATTCACTAAGAGAGTTAATGGTGAATTATTTGTGTGCCAAATCTATGTGGATGATATCATCTTTGGTTCCACTAACCCTCAATTTAGTGAAAGATTTGGAAGGTTGATGTCCGAGAAGTATGAGATGTCCATGATGTGTGAGATGAAATTCTTTCTTGGGTTGCAAATCAAACAATCAAAAGAAGGAACTTTCATCTCTCAAACTAAGTATACCAAGGACTTGATCAAAAAGTTCAACATGCAGGAGTGCAAAGGTATGAAAACCCCTATGCCTACTAGCGGACATGTTGATCTTACCAGAGAGGATGAGCCGGTTGATCAGAATGTTTATCGATCTATGATTGGTTCACTGTTATATCTATGTGCATCTCGTCCCGATATTATGCTTAGTGTTTGCATGTGTGCTAGATATCAAGCTGCACCAAAAGAATGTCATCTTTTAGCCGTAAAACGCATTGTGAGACACTTGATCCAAACGTCAAATTTTGGCATTTGGTATCCCAAGGGATCTTCTTTTGACCTTGTTGGCTATTCTGATTCGTACTATGCCGGTGACAAGGTTGATAGAAAATCCACCTCGGGTACTTGTCAATTTTTGGGCAGATCTCTTGTATCTTGGTCCTCTAAGAAACAAAACTCGATATCTCTATCAACTGCCGAAGCTGAGTATATTGCTGCTGGATCTTGTTGTGTGCAATTACTATGGATGACACAAACACTTAAGGATTATGGAATTCATGTTAAAAATGTTCCATTACTTTGTGACAATGAAAGTGCTATTAAAATTGGTCATAATCCTCTACAACATTCTCGAACTAAGCATATTCAAGTTCGACATCATTTCATTTGTGACCATGTTGCCAAAGGATATATTAACCTTAAGCATGTTCGCACTAACAAGCAGTTGGCCAATATATTTACTAAGCCACTTGATGAAAAGACATTTTGTCACTTGAGGAGTGAGTTGAACATCATCGATGCTTCAAACTAGAGCTAGACTCACTCGGTTGCATGCAAGGGCATGAGCTTTCTTGATATTTCCATGAATCTTAGCATTTCATCTTATGCCATGGAATTCTATGCTATTGCATCTAATATCTTGTAGGTACATGGAAAAACTTCATTCCACAAGATTGCTATCAACTCCAATCATAAGCAATCTTGTCATTACCAAGTATCCACAACCCCTCTTGATGATGGAAGGAAGAAGGCCACTCAACCATATCCTTGACATATACTTTATCAAAATTGCACACTCTCAATTGGTATCATGTCAAAAGGATATATCTATTGTTCTTCCTTGCATGACTAATCTTTGTAGGTAACCAGTGTACTAGAACGAGAAGGATTGCTCAAAACTCAAGATGATCTTCATCCACCTCAAGCATCCTCAACACGTTCATCTACAAGCTACGTCGTCAACATCACTCAAAGGTATGTACTCATGCCCTTGAAAGGGCTTTACTCCAAGAAATGAGCTAAAGCAACTCAAGTGATATGAAGACATTAAAATGCTTAATCAAAAAATGGTAATCGATTTTGAGCTTAACGTAGAGTATGACCTATGATCAAGTATTCTTGCTTGGCTCCTAAGTCGATATACTCTAATATAGGTGACCTAGTCACCGCCCATCATCTAGTTAAGAATCTGGTGTGGTTTGCTCTCTATTGCATGATTTCTCATAACTACTCCAATCTTATCTAGTTGATGTCCCTTGTAAAAACTTCATATTTCATTGAAAATACTTTTCTTGACTTTTTAAAAACAGAAACTTGGTTTCTCTTTCGGAGACACCGACTCAGATATCTCGGTTCTACCGAAGTTGCAGACAAGCTGCACTACAAAATCTCGGTACCACCGACCTATCTATCCCGGAGTCACCGAGTTTCATTATGTTTCATTTGAATTCATTTTTAAAATTCTGTGTTTTCTTAGTGATCTTTCTTGTAATTCTTCCGTTACTTTGATGATCTTTAAAAAAAACTTGCATTACTTATGGGAGAAGAACTAAAGGTAATCTTGAGGAGAGAATCTCTTTATTCAAGGATCCCTATCTTCCATGAAGAAAGGAGGAGAATAACAAGTCATTTTCAATGACTCTCTCAGTTTTCATTTCTATGAATCCTACATTTCGATGACCCTTGTTCTCAAGGATCGCTTCTCAATCAATGATCCCTGTAACTATCCCTGTTTTTGACCTTTTTGGAAATTAATGCCAAAGGGGGAGAAGACCAAAGCTTCATGCTAAAGGGGAGATACATGCTCATGCAAAGGGGGAGATATGATCAAGGGGGAGAGCCAATATCAATACTCATACCTTTGTAAAACAGGGGGAGAATATCAAAGTAGGGGAAGAAGAATTTTTTTAACCCTTCTCACCTTATCCGATCCTAATATCCACATGCTAAGATTCAGGGGGAGAGGATAATCTATTTTCATATCTAGGGTGAGAAAATTCTGATCTTGGAGACATATCAATTCTAAGGAATACTATTTTCTATATGTCCTCCATATCTTGGTAATTTTGAGTTCTATTGCCTTGCAGTTTGGTAGAATACTCTTGTGTTTCCTAACATTGTTTTATCAAGTGTGTTTCTATTACCAGGATGCTCAAGAACTCAAGGTAAGTATGTGCATCATATCCTTGGTTAGGATGATCTCTTGCTTCTTGCACATATTGTTTGCAAGAGTGATGTCTTGAACAAAGATACATCTCATTCATATATTTGATGCATATAGCCAAGATACACATGACCTGTTATATCCCTTCTACCTTATGTGTGTTCATGCATTCAAAAGCAACTATCCTTTAAAGGACTGCACACATTTAGGGGGAGCAAGTCTAAGTCATGTGTCTCTCAAAGTCTTCACTATAACCATGCATATCTTTATTTGAAGCTTTGATTGTATGTTGTCATCAATTACGAAAAAGGGGGAGATTGAAAGCACAACATGCTCCCTTGGTGGTTTTGATAATTCATGACAACATACATTATCTCTTGGACTGATACTTTTACCTAGTGTATTTCAGATACAGTCTATAGAGAGGATTGGCAAAAGGATATTGTGGACATACCCCAAGATGCAAGGAAATAGGTTGGCCAAGCTTCAAGCAAGAGTACTCTACATTTTATATTTGTGAGAAATCACTTTGAGTCCATAGGAAAGCCAATACTATTAAGAGGGGGTAAGGTTTGGTTGGTGAACAATATGCTCAAACGTGCACAAGTGATAATCGCCAAAAAGTTCCACAAACTCTCCCACCAAAGTCTGTTCTATACCTAACACTCAAAATCGGCGCAACCAACTTTCCCATACCGGTGCCACCGATTCTATAACCTAGACAGACTCTGCCAAACCCTAGCCACTTTGGTGCAACCGATTCCATACCGGTGCCATTGAGTTTAGGTTGCCAACTTTCTGTTATGCAAATTCACATTTTCGGTCCCACCGAGAATGTTGGATCGGCGTCACCGAGATTGGAAATCTGACCGTTGGTTACCTTATCAGTACAACTGAGTTTCCTATATCGGCCTCACCGAGTTCAAAAGTTGCCACCTTTTGGTCTCTTCAGTACCAGCGAGATTAACACATCGGTGTCACCGAGTTTGTCATTTTGTGTGTAACGGATGGATTTTTGGGGATTCCTATATATACCCCTTCACCACTACCTACTCGAGAGAGAAGCACTCAGAACTATTCCATACATATCCTATCAGAATTTCTGAGAGAGAACCACCTACCCTTGTGTTGAGGTCAAGATCTTCCACTCCAATCATATGGATCTTGATCTCTAGCCTCCCCAAGTAGCTTTCCACCAATCCCATCTCTTCCACCATGCTAAATCTGTGAGAGAGTGATTGGGTGCTGAGGAGTCTATCATCTTGAAGCACAAGAGCAAGGAGTTCATCGTCATTACCGAGCCTATTACCTTTTGGAGGGTGGTGCCTCCTAGATTGGTATTTCCCTCAGTTGTTGAGAACCAAGGTATCAATCCAGTAGGAGATACAAGCGAGTCACCAATAGATGTACCTGCACAAAGAACCAAACTCTTGCACCCAACGCTATAAAGGGGTTGTCAATCCCTTTAGGGTTACTTGCAAGGATGAGATCTGACAGAGATAGATTGCTTAAACGGAAAGTAAAAAAATAGGTAAAAGTAATGCAGCAAAGTATTTTTGGTATTTTTGGTTATAGATCTGAAAGTATAAGAGCATCTCCAGCCGTTCGGCCCCCCAGGGCGTCGAAAAAGAGTCGCCTGGGGGCGAACCAGTGCTAGATTGGCCCCTGGGGGCGATCTAGCTCCCAGCAACGCCCCTAGGCGCCGCCGCCCAAGTCACGGAAAATTCAAACCTGGCCATTCCCGCTCACAAATAAACGCCACAAGTCCGGCGATCATCGGCCCAGTTCGGGAGACAAAGTTCGGGCGACACAAGTCCGCCGCCACCGCAAGCCGTGCCGCACTGTCCCGGCCTTCTTGGCATTGGCCCTGTTCTGCCGGTCGGTGGTGACAGCCTCCCAGCGCTGAACTTCTGCCCTCCAGTCGGCATTGTACATGCCCGGGGGCTTGGACGGCAGCGCCCTCGGCTTCCTCTGCTTTGGCTGGGCGACGACAGCAATCGCAGCCATTGCGGCACGGGGGACCACGTACTTCTTCGACGGCATGGTGTCCAACTGGGAGGGGAGGAGGAGGAGATTGGCGGGAGGAATGGAGAGAATCAGAGGGAAGCCGAGGGAAAGCGGGACGAAACAGCGGGAAACGGCCCTCCTCTCGCCGACAGAGAGGCCCCACGACCCTTTTCGCTTGTGCCGGCGCCCGGAGGCGCCCCTAGTGTGCCGAGTTCGGCTCGGGTGCGTCGGTTGTTATTTCGGCCCAACCAGGCAAAAACAGACTCCTGGGGGCGCGACTGGGTCGATTTTCGCCTGTCGGCGCTAAAAAATCGCCTGGGGGCCTGTTGGGGCGCGGCTGGAGATGTTCTAAGATGGAAAATAGACCTGGGGCCATAGGTTTCACTAGAGGCTTCTCTCATGATCGCAAATATTACGGTGGGTGAACAAATTACTGTCGAGCAACTGATAGAAAATAATAATTATGAAGATATCCCGGCAATGATTATGCATATAGGCATCACGTCCGTGTCAAGTAGACTGAAACGATTCTACATCTACTACTATTACTCCACACATCGACCGACTCCTGTCTGCATCTAGAGTATCAAGTTCATGAAGAACAGAGTAACGCATTAGGTAAGATGACATGATGTAGAGGGAATAAACTCAAGAAATATGATGAAAACCCCATCTTGTTATCCTTGATGGCAACAATACAATACATGCCTTGCTACCCCTACTTTGTCATTGGGTGAGGACACCGCATGATTGAACCCAAAACTAAGCACTTCTCCCATTGCAAGAATTACCAATCTAGTTGGCCAAACCAAACAAATAACTTGAAGAGACTTGCAAAGATATGAAATCATGCATATAAGAATTCAGGAAAGGCTCAAATAATATTCATGGATAATCTTAACATAAACCCACAATTCATCGGATCTCGACGAACACACCGCAAAAGAGTATTACATCGGATAGATCTCCATGAAGATCATGAAGAACATGGTATTGAAGAGAAAAGATAGAGAAGAAGCCATCTAGCTACTTGCTATGGACCCGAAGGTCTGTGGTGAACTACTCACGCATCATCGGAGGGGCAATGGAGTTGATGTTGATGCCCTCCGTGATCGAATCCCCCTCCGACAGATTACCGGAAAAGGCTCCGAGATTGGATCTCTCGAGAACGAAGGCTTTTGGCGGCGGAAAAGTGTTTTCGTGGCTTGTTCTGATAATGATAGAATATTTGGGAATTTATAGGCCGAAGATTAGGGTTAGGGGAGCAGCCATGGGCCCACAAGTCTGCCCGGCGCGCCCTAACCCCCTCGGCGCGGCCCTAGGGCTTGTGGCCCCATGGTGGCTCCTCTGCCTTGGTTCTCAAGTCTTGTAGTTTCCTTTCGTTCCAGAAAAATTCCTTCCGAAGGTTTTATTCCGTTTGGACTCCGTTTAATATTCCTTATCTGCAAATCTCAAAAACAAGGAAAAAGCATAAACTGGCACTAGGCTCTAGATTAATAGGTTAGTCCCAGAAATAAAATAAAATAACATATTAATGCGTATAAAACATCCAAAACAGATAATATAATATCATGGAACAATCAAAAATTATAGATACATTGGAGACATATCAATCATACGTACATAGCTATAAACTCTTAGGGGCAAATTTCAACTAATAAAATGTATCATTTATTTTAATTGCATCAAAGTGACATATTATTCTAGTATTATCATTTTTTTCTAACATACACATATACACATCAATATATCTAACATATAAATACTATAAACTCCTAGGACTCCTGATTTTATGTAACATACACATACACATATACATCTAACATACACATACACATACACATACACATACACATACACATACACATACACATACACATACACATACACATACACATACACATCAATTTGGAGGGCGAAGGATGATTTATCTTCGTCATATCTATAATTTTTAATTGTTTCATGCCATTATTCTATAACTTTCATATACTTTTGGCAACTTTTTATACTATTTTTGGGACTGACATATTGATCCAGTGCCCAGTGCCAGTTCCTGTTTGTTGCATGTTGATTGTTTCGCATAAAATCCATATCAAACGAAGTCCAAACAGGATAAAAACTTATGGAGATTTTTTGGAATATATGTGAATTTTGGGAAGTAGAATCAACAAAAGGCAGGGCCCGAGGGGCCCACAAGCTTGGAGGGCGCGCCATGGGGGGTAGGGTGTGCCCTGAGGGCTTTTGGTCACCCCTTAGGTCGTTTGGATATGTCCTATGTCCATATGAAAGATATTTTTATAAGGAAAATCCCCTCAAAATTTCAGCCCGATCGGAGTTACGGATCTTTGAATATTTAAGAAATGGTGAAAGGCCAGAATCTGGGAGCGTAGAAATAGAGAGAGAGATCCAATCTCGGAGGGGCTCTCGACCCTCTGCTATCAGGGAGGCCAAGGACCAGAGGGGAAACCCTCTTCCCATATAGGGAGGAGGTCAGGGAAGAAGAAGAAGGAGGGGGCCTCTCTCCCCCTCTCTCTCGGTGGCACCGGAACGCCATCGGGGCCATCACCGTGACGGCGATCTACTCCAACAACTTCATCATCTTCACCAACACCTCCATCACCTTCCCCCATCTATCTATAGCGGTCCACTCTATTGCAACCCGCTGTACCCTCTACTTGAACATAGTGCTTTATGCTTCATATTATTATCCAATGATGTGTTGCCATCCTATGATGCCTGAGTAGATTTTTGTTGTCCTATTCGTTGATTGATGCTCATGATTGGTTTGAGTTGCACGTTTTGTTATTGGTGTTTTCCTATGGTGCCATCCATGTCGCGCAAGCGTGAGGGATCCTTGCTATAGGGTATTGAAATGTGTTCATGGTTTGCCTATGGTGGGTTGCTTGAGTGACAGAAGCATAAACTCGAGTAGGTGGGTTGTTGCATATGGGAGTAAAGAGGACTTGATACCTTATAATGCTATGGTCGGGTTTTACCTTAATGATCTTTAGTAGTTGTGGATGCTTGCTAGAATTCTAATCATAATTGCAAAGGCTACAAATAGAGAAAGTATGTTAGCTTATGCCTCTCCCTCATATAAAATTGCAATAGTGATTACCGGTTTAGTTATCAATTGCCTAGGGACAATTCCGCAACTCCTACCACCACTTTTCCACACTCGTTAAACTAACTTAGTTGTTTCTTTATCTTAGCAGCCCCTAGTTTTTATTTCCATGCTCTTTATTATCTTGCAAACCTATCTCGTTACACCTACAAAGTACTTCTAGTTTCATACTTGTTCTAGGTAAAGCGAACGTTAAGCGTACGGAGAGTTGTATCAGTGGTCGATAGAACTTGAGGGAATATTTGTTCTACCTTTAGCTCCTCATTGGGTCCGACACTCTTAATTATCAAGAAAGGCTAAAATTGATCCCCTATACTTGTGGGTTATCAGAGGACAGATCGACCTTACAAATATGCGGTGCCGGAGATGGATTGGAGCCGTAGACAGTTGACGACTGGGAGGAGCAGCGCCCGTGGAGCTGAGGGCGACAACATGGAGGAGGAGAGCGGCGGCGGTGTCAGTGGAGCTGAGGGTGACAGCCGGCGGCTGGGAGGCACGGCGCCGACGGAGCTGAGGGCGACGATCGGTGGTTGGGAGGAGCGGCAACGGCGGAGCTGAGGGCGACGGCATGGAGTAGAGCGGCGGCGACGCTTGGACGGACGGCGACATTGATCGAGGGCGCGGGCGGGGCAGCATGGCGGCGGTTTCGAAGTGAGTGAATACGGAGTGAATTTTGGGGAGGAAGATGATACGTCTCCAACGTATCTACAATTTATGAAGTATTCATGCCATGTTTACAATAATTCTATATGATTTTGGTATGATTTTATTAGAACTAACCCGGACTGACGTTGTTTCCAGCAGAACTACCGTGCTGTTGTTTCTGTGCAGAAATAAAAGTTCTCAGAATGAGATGAAAATTTACGGAGAATATTTTTGGAAAATATAAAATATACCAGGCGAAAAGATATCGGAGAGGAGTCTATAGGAGGCCACAAGCCCTAGGGGCGCACCCCCCGGGCTTGTGGGCCCCTCAAGCACTCCCCTAACGTGATTCCGATGCCAAGACCTCCTATAAATTAGGAAACCTTCAGAAATAAACCTAGCTCGGGAGTTCCGCCGCCGCACACCTCCAGAGCCACGAAAAACCAATCTTGGCCCTCTCCGGCACCCTGACGGAGGGGGTCACCATCACCGGAGGCCATCTTCATCGTCCCGGAGGGGCCATCAACACCATTGAGGCCGAGGACCAGAGGGAAAACCTCTCCCCAGAGAGGGGGGAGGCCATGGAGGAGGAAGCACGATGGGGAGAAACTCTCCCCCTCTCTCCTGGTGGTGCCGGAGTGCCATCGGGGGAACCATCGCCGCGGTGATCATCTTCATCAACATCACCTTCTTCATCACCATCATCATCTCCTTTTAGCGGTCCACTCTCTTGCACCCCTCTATAATCACCTACTTGAACATGGTGCTTTATGCTACATATTATGATCCAATGATGTGTTGCCATCCTATGATGTTTTGAGTAGATTACTTTTGTCCTTTGGGTTGATTGATGATCTAGACTGGTTTGAGTCGCATGTTTTGTTATTGGTGCTGTCCTATGGTGCCTTCGGTGCTGCACACACGTGAGGGATCCCCGTTGTAGGGTTTGCAATATGTTTATGAAGGTCTTATGGTGGGTGGCGTGAGTGATAGAAGCACAGACCCGAGTAAGTAGGTTGTTTCCGTATGGGATAAAGGGGACTTGATGCTTTAATGCTATGGTTGGGTTTTACCTTAATGATCTTTAGTAGTTGTGGATGCTTGCTAGAGTTCCAATCATAAGTGCTTATGATCCAAGAAGAGAAACTATGTTAGCCTATGCCTCTCCCTCATATAAAATTGCGATAATGATTTCCGATCTTGTTAAGAATATCCTAGGATAATTCCGCACACCGACCCATCATTATTCTACACTCGCTATTTGTAATATATTGTAATATTATGATAATAGCACATATATTTATATTTTAGTTCTCCAATATCATCCAAAGCTATCCTCTTCATACCCACAACTTAGTTTTATTTCTCGTTTCTAGATGGAAGCAAACGTTCGGTGTACGTAGAGTCGTATCGGTGGTAGATAGGACTTGAGAGAATATTGATCTTGCCTTTATCTCCTTGTGGGTTCGATACTCCATACTTATCACTTCCACCTTTGGAAATTGCTACGATGATTCCTTGCACTTGGGGATTATGAAGCTCTTTTCTGGCACCATTGTCGGGGAGCAATAACGTGGGGTTGATATTCTGGTGTGCGCTTGTTTGCTTTCTTCACTATATAGATTTTTTACTTTTTGATTTATTTAGTTGTGGGTTAAAGAAACAAAAAAATTAAAAAAATGACAAATACAAAAAGAGTTACTTGCCTCTTATGCCTAAGAAGTTTTTGAGAAAGAGAAGTGATTGGAAGGTTGTGCATTGGAGAAGTGAGGGTCGACCTTGAACCCTTGTGTTCATGCTCATGGAAACAATGAAGAATTTTTCATGGAAGCTTATGTAAAATAATGATTACTTTGTATATATCCATTGTATTATAAAAATATTGTGCCAAAATTTAAATTTAGGATGATTAGATTGCTTGTTTGGTGTGTGCAGTGCAAAAACACAAACTTTGGCTGTAGTGCGTGAATTTACATTTTTTACAGGAACTTCATAAGTTTCTGAATTTTTTACAAATTACTTATATGAATTCTTTTTAACTGTTACTAAATTTTCAGAATTTTTTGACTTACAGAAGTATACGAAGTTTCCAGATTACTACAGACTGTCATGTTTTTAACAGATTCTGTTTTTTATGCATTGTTCTCTTATTTTGATGAATCTATGGCTTGTATCGAGGGGTATGAACCATGTTGAAGTGGGGATACATTATATATAATTCTAATATGAATTTTGAGTGAGTTAACAATAGTACTTAAAGTAGTAATTTTCTTTATTATACTAACAGATCTCACGAGGGTTTTGTTAAGTTTTTTGTGAGTGATGTGTTCGAAGATCGCAGAGGTATCAATATAATAAGAATACAGAGAGACAAGATTTAAATCTTGGGGATTCCCAAGGAATCCCAAGTAAATATTTCAAGGAGACTCAAGCACCTAAGCTTGGGGATGCCCCGGAAGGCATCCCATCTTTATTCTTCAACAATTATCGGTATACCTTGGTTTTCTGTTTGGTACACATGACATGTGTCTTTAATGTTTGTATTTTACTTTATGCTCCCTTCTAGTATGAGATAGTCCTTGATGGATTTGTATAATTCTCTTTGTTCTTCACTTAAATCTTTTGAGTACGGATTTGGAGAATGCTCTTTGTGCTTCACTTAAATTTTTGAGTATGGCTTTATAGAATGCTTCGTATGCTTCACTTATATATTTTGAGCTTGGATGTTGGTTAATATATATTAATTAAGAGTGATCTATGAACTTCACTTACATCTTTTATAGTATGAATATAATGATCATCGGAATTTGGCTTGGAAGAGTATCATTGAAATATCATGCCTAGCTAAAAAGGCATTAATGAAAAGCGCTTGTTGGGACACAACCCAACACTTTTAATTTCAGTTTTGATGTTTTAACATGATTAAGCTACTGTATTAATCATTTTTTGTGCCTTTCATTTAAATAAGGTGCCAAGTAAAGCCTTTGGGATAGTATGGATACTTGCTTGTTTGATTATGTGCAAAAACAGAAAGTTTTGCGTCCAGTATTTGAATTGTGTAATTTACTTGAGAGTCAAAAAATTCTGAAACTTTTACACAAAATTGATATGCAAATTATGTAATATTTCCTAAGTTTTCATAATTTTTAGAGTCAGGAAAGTATGCTGATCATTCAAATCTTTATAGACTGTTCTATTTTTGACAGATTCTGTTTTGCATGCATAGTTTGCTTTTTCAAGTGTTCCTATAGCTTATATTGAGTAATATAAATTATGGGAATGATATATTACAGTAGGTATCATGGGGGAACAATTATTAATCTTGTCTTGACAGTACCTAAGTGAATGATTTTCTTTATTACACTAACCCTTCTCACGAAGTTCCCTTAAGTTTTGTGTGATTGAAGTTTTCAAGTTTTGGGTGAGATACCGATATAAGGGGAATAAAGAGTGAAAAGAACCCAAGCTTGGAATGAACAAGGCACCCCCAAGGTACTATTAAAGTAACACTCAAGCATCTAAGCTTTGGGATACCCCGAAAGGCATCCCCTCTTTCGTCTTCAACACTATCGGTATATCTTACTTGGAACTATATTTTTATTCATCACATAATATGAGTTTTGCTGGGAGCATCATTTTATTATTGTTGTTCTCTTAGGTGTTATTTATAATCTTGTTTTTCAATAAAAAGTTCCAAGAATTTCCTTAGGATGCTTGCATTGCATGTTTTATGTGTGTTGTGTAAAAAAATAGAAACTTTTGCTGTAGTGCTTGAATTTTCATATTTTACTGGAACGTAGAAAGTTTATGAAGTTTTTACACGGTGTTTTAATATAAATTACTTATCATTTCCTAACTTTACATAATTTTTAGAGTTCCATAGGTACACTGGTTTAATAAATTACTACAGACTGTTCTGTTTGGACAGATTGTTGTCATAGTTTTGTTATCTACCTATCATATAGTTTCCATAGCCTATATTGGTAGATATAAATTGTGGAAATGATAGTATACAGAACCTAATGTTTGAAAATTATTGTGCAACTTGTATTGGAAGTACATGAAGTATTGATTTGTTCTTATGTGTACTAACCTATCTCATGAGTTCTTTTTGAGTTTTGTGTGGATGATGTTTTTTAGAATAGGTGAAACCGGGATATGAGAAGATTGAAAAAGATACAAAAGCTTAAGCTTGGGGATGCCCAAGGCACCACAAGCAAATATTCAAGAACTCTTAAATATAAAATCTTGGGGATGCTACGCATCCTACCTCTCTTCATCAACAATTATTGGTTAGCCTATGTTGAGCCTAATTTTTTATTCATTCACATGATGCATACTATTCTTAGAGTGCAATATTTATTTTGTTTGCTGTTTCAATAAAATCATTGGATCTGAAATTTTGAATAAGAGAGAGTCCTCACGTGGCTCTTTAACTAATTGACTATGTATTGATCTTCACTTTTATCTTTTTGGATTAGTTTGTCATTCACTCTTGTGCTTCACTTATATCCTATGGATAAATGGTTGAATGAACTGTATATCATAAATCTGAAATTAAAAATGCTTCATATACTTATCCCACGGGGAGTTGTGCCTTCACAAATAATAGGTATAGGTGGTGAAATTTATTGAAAGTTAGCAAACACCACATTGGTCGCTTGAACAATTCATGATAGAATATTGAAGGAAGAGAGATTTCACATATAAATATACTATCTTGGACATCTTCTATGATTGTGATTACCCATTAATTATTTTCAAACTTGAGAAAATTATTTGAAGTTGGACAAGGAAGACAACGTGATGAGTTATGGTTGAGTATATTTGCATACAAGTTATATTGTTATGGATCCTCCGACATGTGGTGGTTGCTTCCACCTCATACTAGCCAAAACTTCCGCACCAAGTAGAAATACTACTTGTGCACCCAAAGACCCTTAAAGTAGTTTTGCCATGAGAGTCCACTATACCTACCTATGGATTGAATAAGATTCTTCAAGTAAGTTGTCATCGGTGCAAAAAGCAATAAAAATTGCTCCTAAATATGTTACATCTTTTATTGTAAGGTAAAATAAGCGTTGTACAAATTTGTGATGACAAAGAAATAAAAGCGATGAACTACATAATAAAGGTTGCTATCACAAAGGGAATACAACGTGACGTTCCTTTACATTAAGAATATGAGCATCCGAAAACAAAAAGCGCATGACAACCTCTGCTTCCCTCTGCGAAGGGCCTATCTTTTATTTTCTAGTACTTACCTTTATACAAGAGTCATGGTGATCTTCAGCACTTCCCATATTTCGCCTTTTTCTCTTGGAAATCATCATGTGGTGGGGAAAGATTCGAGCATATATGGCCATCCAAATATATTTGATCATGAATTATTATTGTTGACAATTATCAATATGATAAATAAGTTGGGAGGCAAAACATTAAGCCCATATCTTTCGCTGTGTTTGATGGATGCTATTTGTTCTAAAAATATGCTTTGAGTGCTAACAATCATGGAAGAAAATATGATAGTTGAGTATGTGGAATTTGCTAAATCATAGCTCTTACATAGACACTTCCTGAAAATAAGATTAATTGCAATTGTTCGATGACTAGGAATATGGTTTGTTAGTTTTCAAGAAGCTTTCTGGTCTATACTTTAACATGTGAATAGCTTGTTACTGGATCGTGAGAAGTTTTATGAGATGAGTTACTTTTTATGATATATATTGATGCTAGAAAAAGTGATTGAAATTGTCATTGATCAAACTTATCCACTTGCTAGCATTCACACTTCATAAATTATTTCTTTTATCATTTACCTACTCGAGGACGAGCAAGAATTAAGCTTGGGGTTGCTGATACGTCTCCAATGTATCTATAAATTACGAAGTATTCATGCCATGTTTACAATAATTCTATATGATTTTGGTATGATTTTATTAGAACTAACCCGGACTGGCGTTGTTTTTAGCAGAACTACCGTGGTGTTGTTTTTGTGCAGAAATAAAAGTTCTCGGAATGAGATGAAAATTTACGGAGAATATTTTTGGAAAATATAAAAAATACCAGAGCGAAAAGATACCGGAGAGGATTCCCGAGGAGGCCACAAGCCCCAGGGGTGCCCCCCTAGGGCGCGCCCCCCAGGCTTGTGGGCCCCTCAAGCACTCCCCTGACGTGATTCCAATGCCAAGACCTCCTATAAATCAAGAAACCTTTAGAAATAAACCTAGATTGGGAGTTCCGCCGCCGCACACCTCCAGAGCCACGAAAAACCAATCTTGGCCCTCTCCGGCACCCTGCAGGAGGGGGTCACCATCACCGGAGGCCATCTTCATCGTCGCGGAGGGGCCATCAACACCATGGAGGCCGAGGACCAGAGGGAGAACCTCTCCCCACAAAGGGGGGAGGCCATGGAGGAGGAAGCACGAGGGGGAGAACCTCTCCCCCTCTCTCCTAGTGTTGCCGGAGTGCCATTAGGGGAACCATCGCCGCGGTGATCGTCTTCATCAACATCACCTTCTTCATCACCATCCTCATCTCCTTTTAACGGTCCACTCTCCCACACCCCGTTGTAATCACCTACTTGAACATGGTGCTTTATGCTACATATTATGATCCAATGATGTGTTGCCATCCTACGATGTTTTGAGTAGATTACTTTTGTCCTTTGGGTTGATTGATGATCTAGATTGGTTTGAGTTGCATGTTTTGTTATAGGTGTTGTCCTATGGTGCCTTCTGTGCCGCGCACATGTGTGGGATCCCCGTTCTAGGGTTTGCAATATGTTTATGATTCGATTATAGTGGATGGCGTGAGTGACAAAAGCACAGTCCCGAGTAAGTAGGTTGTTTAAGTATGGGATAAAGGGGACTTGATGCTTTAATGCTATGGTTGGTTTTTACCTTAACTATCTTTACTAGTTGCGGATGCTTGCTAGAGATCCAAGAAGAGAAACTATGTTAGCCTATGCCTCTCACTCATATAAAATTGCAATAATGATTTCCAATCCTGTTAACAATTTCCTAGGATAATTCCGCACACCGACCCATCATTATTCCACACTCGCTATTTGTAATATATTGTAATATTATGATAACAACACCTATATTTATATTTTAGTTTTCTGATATCATGAAAATCTATCCTCTTCATACCCACAATGTAGTTTTATTTGTCATTTCTAGATGGAAGCAAATGTTCGGTGTACGTAGAGTCATATCGGTGGCAGATAGGACCTTAGAGAATATTGATCTTACCTTTATCTCCTTGTGGGTTCGACACTCCATACTTATCACTTCCATCTTTGGAAATTGCTATGATGATTCCTTGCACTTGGGGATTATCAGAAGAGTCATTGCTAATATAGCCCGAGATCTTTAGTCCCGGTTGGCGACTCAAACTGGGACTAAAGCCCCTTTAGTCCTGGTTGGATTCACCAACCGGGACTAAAGGTCCCTTCCCGCACGAATTTGGGCCACCGAAAAGGCCTCTTTAGGCTCGGTTAGTATTACCAACCGGGACTAAAGGGAGGACGACCTCTTTAGGCCCGGTTGGTATTACCAACCGGGACTAAAGGTAGGAGCTTTAGTCCCGGTTGGTGGATCCAACCGGGACTAAAGGTCTATTTTCTCTTTTTTTTATATATATTTGGAATAGCTTTTTTTGTATTTGCAATAAATATTAGAATATTTATGGTTTTTTCATGAATCTTTCTTGCTTTAGGTCAAAACAATTACAAACTTTCTATTAGCGCGAGAAGTTTTCAAATTTAAATAGTTTAAATTTGAACTCTTTTGATTTTTTTGTGAATCACTAGTTTGTGAATAAATTTAGTTTACAAATAGATTTTTGAGTGATTGTTTTTGTTGTTCATTAATATTAATATGTTTTATCATTATGTTAAATTTTGGAATTTTTAGGATGTTTTAAATAGGTGTTTTAATCAAAACTAGATTCTGTTTAACTCTTTTTAGTTTTATTTCTTCATTTGTTTTAATCAAAATCACTATTAATGAACTCTGAAAAGGTTGAAACTTGGCATGGTATCATCATTTCACCCACATAGCATGTGGTAAAAAGTTGAGAGGGTTACGGCAAAAACTGGATGCACTTCGTGTATAAACTCGACCATCTCCGTCGAAGTATGAGGGTTTCGGATGAAAACTCATATGTTACAAAGGAATTTCATTTTTTAACCTATTTCAACTCCATACTTTTTGTGCATTCAATATAAACCATTTGGAGCCACATCCTCAAATTTCACCCTTTCTAACTTAATTTGCTATTTTTCATCCATTTTAATGAATTGTTTTGAGCTAAATAACCCTAAAATTAAAAAGCACCACAAATAAACTCTGAAAAGGTTGAAACTTGGCATGGTATCATCATTTCACCTACATAGCATGTGCTAGAAAGTTGATAGGGTTAGAACAAAAACTGGATGCACTCCGTGTACGAACTGAACCATCTCCTTCGAAGTATGGGGGTTTCAGACGAAAACTCGTATGTTACAAAGGCATTTCATTTTTTAACTTATTTCAACTCCAGACTTTTTGTGCATTCAATATGAACCATTCTAAGCCAAATCCTCAAATCTCAACCCTTTCTAACTTCATTTGCTATTTTTCATACATTTAATGAATTGTTTTGAGCTAAATGACCCTAAAATTAAAAACCACCACAAATGAACTCTGAAAAAAACGAAACTTGGCATCGTATCATCATTTCACCCACATAGCATGTGCTAAAAATTTGAGAGGGTTACAACAAAAACTGGATGCACTTCGTCTACAAACTGAACCATCTCCTTCGAAGTATGAGGGTTTCGGACGAAAACTCATATGTTACAAAGGCATTTACTTTTTTTAACTTATTTCAACTACAAAAATTTTGTCCATTCAATATGTACCATTCTAAGCCACATCCTCAAATTTCAATCCTTTCTAACTTCATTTGTTATTTTCATGCATTTAATGAATTGTTTTGAGCTAAATGTCCTTGAAATTAAAAAGCACCACAAATGAACTCTAAAAATGTTGAAACTTGGCATGGTATCATCATTTCACCCACATAGCATGTGCTAAAAAGTTTAGAGGGTTACAACAAAAACTGGATGCACTTCATGTACAAAACAGGACCATCTCGGCTACTCACTAGAAAAGAAAAGTGATGACGGTGCAGCCAATCACATCCCAGAGTGGGATCTTGGGGTATAAAACTTTTTCTTCGCGTGCGTCCCTTGATTATTGCGTCGTAACCATGGACAATATTCATCATTTAACATGATGCTTGGGTTAGTCTTCATTGCGAAGCGAGGAATTTCATCAAACTTTTCATAATATTTTGACATGTCTATCTTGTCCTCCACTCCCACAAAGTTTCTTTTCCCAGAAAGAATTATGTGGCGCGTTGGCTCATTGTATGATGTATCCGCTTTCTTATCTTTCCTTTTTCTCGGTTTGGTAGACATGTCCTTCACATAGAAAACTTGCGCCACATCATTGGCTACAACGAATGGTTCGTATGTGTGTCGAAGATTGTTCAGATCCATTATTGTCATTCCGTACTGTGGGTCTACCATTACCCCTCCTCCAATCAGATTGGCACATTTGCACCGAAACAAAGGGACCTTCAAATCACCTCCATAGTCAAGTTGCCATATCACCTCTATGTAACCATAATATGTGTCCTTTTCCTTGGTGTTTGCGCATCGTCAAAGCGGACACCCCTATTTTGGTTGGTGCTCTTTTTATCTTGGGCGATCATGTAAAATGTATTCCCATTTATCTCGTACCCTTGGAAAGTCAATATAGTCGAAGATGGTCTCTTGGCCAACAAGTACAAGTCATCTTCAACATTGTCGTCATTCATGAGATGTGTTCACAACCAACCGCTGAAAGCCTTAATGTGCGTACGTTCAATCCAGGGGTCAGACTTCTCTGGGTTCTTCGAGCGTATAATATCCATGTGTTCCTCGATATATGGGGTGACCAAGGTAGAATTCTATAGAACTATGTAGTGTGCTCGCACCCAAGAATGCCCGTCCGTACATATTATTGATTTTGGTACAAGCGTGCATTTTCCACATAGTCTCCCCTCATGCCGCGATTGAGGAACACCAATCGGCTTAATGTCAGGAATAAAGTCAACACAAAACTCAATAACCTCCTCTGTTTCATGGCGCTTGGAGATGCTTCCGTCTGGCCTAGCACGGTTATGAACATATTTCTTTAAGACTCCCATGAACCTCTCAAAGGGAAAAATATTGTGTAGAAATACAGGACCCAAAATGGCAATGTCTTCGACTAGGTAAACTAGGACGTGCGTCATAATATTGAAGAAGGATGGTGGGAACACCAACTCAAAACTGACAAGACATTGGACCAAATCATTATGTAAGCTTGGTAGAATTTCTGGATCGATTACCTTCTAAGAAATTGCATTGAGGAATGAACATAGCTTCACAATGGCTAATCAAACATTTTCTGGTAGAAGCCCCCCTCAACGCAACTGGGAGCAATTGCGTCATGATCACATGGCAGTCATGAGACTTTAGGTTTTGGAATTTTTTCTCTGCCATATTTATTATTCCCTTTATATTCGACGAGAAGTCAGACGGGACCTTCATACAGAGCAGGCATTCAAAGAAGATTTCCTTCTTTATTTTGGTAAGAGCGTAGCTGATAGGACCTTGATACTGCTTTTGATCCATATCGTCGTTTTCACACACACGTTGTTGGTCCTCACATGCCTCCGGCGTATCTTTTGTCTCCCATACACGCCGAGGAATCCTAGCAGGTTCACGCAAAGATTCTTCGTCATGTGCATCACGTCGATTGCAGAGCGGACCTCTAGGACTTTCCAATATTCTAGCTCCCAAAATATAGATTTCTTCTTCCACATGGGTGCGCGTCCCTCAGCGTCAGTCGGAATAGGTTGTTCGCCAGGACCCTTTCCAAATATTACTTGTAAATCCTTGACCATATCAAGTATGTCATCACTAGTACGGAGGACGGGATTCTTCCGGTGATCTGCCTCACCTTTGAAATGCTGGCCTTCCTTTCTTAAGGAATGCTTGGCCGGAAGAAATCAACAATGTCCCAGGTATACATTCTTCTTGCATTTGTCCAAATATATACGTTGGGTATCATCTAAATAGTGCGTGCATGCATGGTATCCCTTGTTTGTCTATCCTAAAAGGTTACTAAGAGCAGGACAATCATTGATGGTTACAAAGAGCAATGCTCGTAGGTCAAATTCCTGCTGTTTGGGCTCATCCCATACACGCACCCCTTTTTTATTCCACAACTGTAAAGTTCATCAACTAATGGCCTTAGGTACACATCAATGTCATTGCCGGGTTGCTTAGGGCCTTGGATGAGCACTGGCATCATAATGAACTTCCGCTTCATGCACAACCAAGGAGGAAGGTTATAGATACATAGTCACAGGCCATGTGCTATGCTTGTTGCTCTGCTCCCCAAATGGATTAATGCCATCTACACTTAAACCAAACCATAAGTTCCTTGGGTCATCTGCAAAGTCCGGCCACTCTCTCTCGATTTTTCTCCACTGCGACCCATAGCGGGTACTCTCAACTTCCTGTCTTTATTACAGTCTTCTTTGTGCCATCGAAACAACTTGGCATGCTCTTTGTTTTGGAACAAACGTTTCAACTGTGGTATTATAGGAGCATACCACATCACCTTGGCAGGAATCCTCTTCCTGGGGAGCTTGCCCTGAACATCATCACCAGGGTCATCGCGACCAATCTTATATCGCAATGCATTGCATACCGGGCATGCATTCAAATTCTCGTACTCACCGCAGTAGAGGATGCAGTCACTAGGACATGCATGTATCTTCTGCACCTCCAATCCCAGAGGGCAGACAACCTTCTTTGCTTGGTATGTACTGTCGAACAATTTGTTGTCCTTTGGAAGCTTCTTCTTCAATATTTTCAGCAAATTTTGAAATCCCTTGTTAGCTACACCATTCTCCGCCTTCCATTGCAGCAATTCGAGTGTGGTACCGAGCTTTGTGTTGTCATATTCACAATTTGGGTACAACCCTTTTTTGTGATCCTCTAACATGCGATGCAACTTCAACTTCTCCTTTTCATTTTTGCAGTTTCTCTTTGCATCAGCAATGGCCCGACCAAGATCATCAGCGTGCTCATCTGATGCCTCAGCTTCTTCTTCTTCATTATCTTCCCCATTATAGTACCATCATATTCAGGACACCCAGGATAGTTGTCATCATCCTCTTCCATTAGAACCCCTCTTTCTCCACGCTTGGTCCAACAATTATAGTTGGACATGAAACCAGACATAAACAGGCGGACATGAATATGATTTGAGCTAGAGTAAGTCTTATCATTCTTACACACACCACATGGACAACACATAAATCCATCCCGCTAGTTTGCCTCAGCCGCACGCAAAAAAGTTTGCACGCCATTAATGAACTGGGGAGGGCGTCGGTCAACGTACATCCATTGCCAGTTCATCTTCATTACACAACGCCTAAAATACCAAATTAATACAAGTTCATACATAAAGTTCATACACACTTATTCTCATAAAACAACATAAAACTAACTAGCTAAAACATTTTAAATGCAACAACAAATGCGATCAAAATCGCAACTAAGGTAAAAATTGATCCAACCGCATAATGATATCAAGCCTCTTTATTAATGGCATATTTTCTAATCTTTCTAATCTTCAAGCGCATTGCATCCATCTTGATCTTGTGATCATTGACGACATCGGCAACGCACAACTCCAATTTCATTTTCTCTTCTTCAACTCTTTTCAACTTTCCTTTCAAATCCTCATTTTCTTTTTCAACTAAATTTAACTTCTCGACAATAGGGTCAGTTGGCATTTCTGGTTCAACTACCTCCTAGATAAAAATATCTATGTCAACTTGATGGGCATAATTATCATTAACATGAAATGCAACAAATAGTTATAAAAGAGAATATACCACATCTGAATCGTAAACTAGGCGAGGGACGATGGGCACGGATATCATAACCATGGCACTATATATAACAACAATCATACAAGTAAGAAAATTATGCAAGTAACTATCTAAATCATACAAATACGATTTTTTATATAAAAAGGATATGAACACAAGAAGAGGCTCACCAAGGTGGTGCCGGCGACGGGACGGTGCAGGCGGTCGACGGTGGTTACGACCGGGACGGGAAGGCACACTAAGTAAACCACACCTACACATATGCAAAGTAAGGAGTTAATTTGAGCTCAAATTTCATATAAATCAAAAAAACTATCACATAATTACACCCAAACTAAAGCCCACAAATCACTATACATATAAAGCATTGCATAAGAGATGAAAGGACAATTGCTAACCTTTGTGAACACTTGGATGGATTGGGGTGCCTCAAATCTTGGCAAAAATGGAGGGATGAGCTCGAGCTAGGGGAAGAACAGAGAGGGGAGTTCGAATGGAGAAAACAAAGAAATGGAGTTGGGCTGGATGAAGGGTTTATATAGGTAAACCTTTAGTCCCAGTTGGTTATACAAACCGGGACTAAAGGTCCATCTATAGTCCCGTTTTTTACACAAACTGGGACAAAAAGGGTTCATGGGGGCCCTAGGTTGACACCAGCCTGCCACCACCTCTTTAGTCCCGGTTTGTGATACAAACCAGGACTATAGGTCCCAAATGAACTAGGACTAATGGGGCCCATACCCCCTGACTGCTCCTAGCCGTTGGAACCGGGATTAATGGCAACATTAGTCCCGGTTCAAAGCCAAAATGGGACTAAAGGTAGAAACGGAAGGCCTGTTTTCTACTAGTGTTTGTGGACTAACCCTGAAATAATCTAGGTGGAAATATTAGTCCAAGAGACAATGTACATTGTCATGAATTATCAAAACCACCAAGGGAGCATATGTGCTTTCAATCTCCCCCTTTTTGGTAATTGATGACAACATACAATCAAAGCTTCAAGTAAACATATGCAAAGATATAATGAATACTTTGAGAGACACATGACTAAAATATTCTCCCCCTAAATGTGTGCAATCCTTTTGAGGAATAGTTGCTTTGGAATCCATGCACACACATATAGTAGAAGGGATATGACGAGTCATGTGTATCTTGGATATATGCATCAAATATATATGATTGACATGTATCCTTGATCAAGACTTCACTCTTGCAAACAATATGTGCAAGAAGCAAGAGATCATCTTGATCAAAGATATGATGCATATACTTACCTTGAACTCTTGAGCATTCTAATAGCAGAAAGACACTTGAGAAAACAATGTTAGGAAACACAAGATTATTCTACAAACCCAAATGCAATAGAACTCAACAATACGAAGATGTGGAAAACATATAAGATAGTATTCCTTAAGATTGATATGTCTCCAAGATCATTTAGAACTTTCTCCCCTAAATATAAAACTATGGGTCATCCTCTCCCCCTGAATCTTAGCATGTAGATAATGCGAGTAGGTAGGGTGAGATAACTCTAACATGAGCAGTCAAATAGAACAAAACATATTCAAAAAATAGATTGGATATGCTCTCTCCCCCCAATATTTCTCCCACTATGGATAGGCATAGATTTTGGTATTCTCCCCTTGAATATAAGCATAGGCTTTGATATCCCCCCTTAATTTATATCTCCCCAATTTGTTGTATCTCCCTCTTTGCATTGAAGCTTTGGTATTTCTCCCCGTTTGGGATTAATTGCCAAAACGGTTCATACACATGGTCAGACATAGGGATCATTGAGTTACAAGGGATCCTAGAGAACAAGGGTTTTAAAATGTAGGGATCATAGAAGGATAAGAATCACAACGAGTATTTGAGACCGAGGGATCATGGAGTGTTATTTCCCCCCTTTAACTAATCTGAAAACTATTAAGATTTCTCCCCCTTAATCATAGGGATCCTTGAATCAAATTTCTCCCCCTTTATCATAGGGATCCTTGAATAAGATTTCTCCTCCTTCAAAGTTTTTTTAACAAAGGGATCCTTGAAGAAATGAAGATTTGCTAAATTTAACAAGGAACATAGAACATAGAAAAATCGGTGGCTCCGAGGCAAATGAGTCAGTGGAACCGAAAAGTGGATTTGTATCCTATCTGCAAAGCAATTTCAACTAGATGAGAATGGAGTGGTTCTCAGAGAGCATGCAACTATAAGATGAACCATACAAGCTACTTCATCTAGATGATGGTCGGTGACCAGGTCACCTATATTAGAGTATATCGACTTAGGAGCCAAGCAAGAATACTTGATCATAGGTCATACTCATCGTGAAGCTCAAAATGGGGTTACCATTTTTCGATTAAGCATTTTGAATGTTTTCGTATCACTTGAGTTGCTTTATCTCATGACTTGGAGTAAAGATTTTTTCAAGGATATGAGCACATACCTCTGAGTGATGTTGATGACGTAGAATGTAGGAGAACTTGTTGTGGACGCTCGATGTTGATGAAGATAATATTGAGTTAGGAGCAATCCTTGATCGTTTTGGTTCTCTTTTCACCTACATGGGTTAGTCATGCAAGGAAGAACGAGATATATCCAAAGGACATGATACCAATTATAAATATAGATAGTTATCTGATAAAATATATGTCAAGGATATTGTTTCAGTTGTCTTCTTCCTTCTATCAACAAAGAAGGGTTGTGGATACTTGGTCATGACAAGATTGCTTGTCATATGAGTTGATTGCAATCTTGTGGAGTGTAGTTCTTATATTTACCTACAAAAGGTTAGTTGCACTACAAGGGAGCATGTATTTCCAAGGTATATGATAATATGTCAAAGGTATCAAGGAAGTATCATGTAAGCTCATGCCCTTGCATGCAACTAAGTGAGTCTAGCTAAAGTTTGAAGCATCAATGATGTTCAACTCACTCCTCAAGTGACAAAACACTTTCTCATCAAGTGGCTTAGTAAAAATATCAGCCAATTGTTTGTCTGTACGAACATGCTTGAGATTGATATCTCCTTTGGCAACATGATCATGAAAGAAATGATGTTGAACTTGAATATGCTTAGTTTGCGAATGTTCCACGGGATTATAAGCAATTTTGATTGCAATCTCATTGTTAGATAACAAATTAACAATGGTACATGTCTCACATGTATGTCGTAATCCTTAAGAGTTTGAGTCATCCATAGAAATTGAGCACAACATGATCAAGCGGCAATGTATTCCACTTTGGCGGTAGATAGAGATACCGAGTTTTTTTTCTTAGAGGATCAAGACACAAGAGATCTACCAAGAAATTGACAAGTATCTGAGGTAGATTTCTGTCAAACTCATCTCCAGTATAGTCCGAGTCGGAATAGCCAACAAGGTTAAAAGAAGATCCCTTGGGATACCAAATGCAAAAGTTTGGTGTATGTATGAAGTATCTCACAATTCTCTTCATGGCATTAATACGAAACTCTTTAGGAGAAGTTTGATATCTAGCACACATGCAAACACTAAGCATGATATCGGGACGGGAGGCACATAAATATAGCAATGAACCAATCATTGATCGATAAACCTTTTGATCAACTGGTTTGTCCTCCTTGGTAAGATCAACATGTCCACTAGTAGGCATTGGGGTTTTCATACCTTTACACTCTTGCATGTTGAACTTCTTGATCAAGTCCTTGGTGCACTTGGTTTGAGAGATGAAAGTTCCTTCTCTCGTTTGCTTGATTTGCAAACCAAGGAAAAATTTCAGCTCACACATCATGGGCATCTCATACTTCTCGAACATCAACCTTCCAAATTTCTCACTAAATTGTGGGTTAGTAGATCCAAAGATAATATCATCCACATAAATTTGGCACTCTCTTAATGAATAAGGTTGCGTCAATTTTACCAATCTCAAAACCCTTTTCAAGAAGAAACTTCATTAGACATTTATACCAAGCACGAGCAGCTTGCTTAAGTCCATAAAGAACTTTACGAAGCTTGTAAACATGGTTGGGTTTCTTAGAATTCACAAAAGCAGGGGGTTGCTTAACATAGACTTCTTCCTCAATCTCCCCATTTAGAAATACACTTTTAATATCCATTTGGTAAAGACTGATGTCATGATGATTCGCATAAGCAATCAATATACGAATAGCTTCAAGTCTAGCAACTCGGGCATAGGTCTCACCATAGTCCATACCTTCGACTTGCGTGTAGCCTTGCGCCACGAGTCGTGCCTTGTTGTGACTTACTTGATCGTCTTCCTCTTGCTTGTTTCGAAACACCCATTTTTTTCGATGATGTTTTTCTCATCCTTGGGTTTCTCCACAAGTGTACACACTTCCTTCCTCTCGAAGTTGTGAAGCTCTTCATCCATTGCATTAACCCAATCTGGATCTTCGAGTGCTTCTTCCACCTTCATAGGCTCAATACTAGAGATCAATGAGTAGTGCTCAAACAAATTAGCTAAGCGGGTTTTAGTGAGTGATTATCCCGGTTTGAATGTCACCAAAGATTTTCTCTAAAGGGTGATTCTTGTTCACTCTTGCTCGAACTCGAGGTAGCTTTTGCTTGTTGGATGGTGGAGCTTCCTCGTCATCATCATCTTCTCCATTGTTGTTGAAGCTGCCGTTGGCTTGAAGCGGTGATGAAGGAGGTTGAGGTGGATCATCATGATGTACTTCCTCCTCCTCTTCATCTTGTCGTGTACCGCTTGTGGATGCTTACATGTCTTGTTGAGTTTCACCTTGACGCGAAGTAGGAGCTTCCACTTGGGTTGATGAAGTACTTTCATTCACCTCCATGGGACGAATCTTGCTAATGGAAAATTCTTGGATAGATTCCGACAGATCTTCATCTCCTACATCATTTGGCAATTGTTCGACTTGCGAACCATTAGATTCATCAAACTTCACATCTACCGTCTCTTCAACTTTTCGAGTGAATTTGTTGTAGACACGGTAAGTGTGATAGTTTGATCCGTAACCGGGTAAGAAACCTTCATGATATTTAGGAGCAAATTTAGAACGATGATGCTTATGAAGAATGTAACACTTGGAGCTGAATACTCGAAAGTATCCAGCTTGGGTTTTGTTGCCAGTGAGTAGCTCATATGCTGCTTTACCAAGAAGCTTGTGAAGATAGAGTCGGTTCGTGGCATGACAAGCTGTCTCAACAGCTTACGCCCAAAAGTGTCTTGGCTTCTTGTATTCGTCAAGCATCATTCTTGCCATCTCAATCCATTTTGTTGAGGCATGTACCTAGCCGAGAACTCATGTAGAATCCTTTGTTTGTCAAGAAAGGTGTGCACATTTGTGTTCTTGAACTCCGGTCCGTTGTGGCTCCGAAATTTCTTGATCTTCACTTCAAACTGATTTTGAGCTTTGCGAGTGAAGTTCTTGAAGATCTTTTGCACATGCGACTTATCATCAAGAAAGAATACCCACGTAAATCTCGAAAATCATCAACTTACTGTCGAGAATCTATTCCTTTCCTCCGGCCATGTAACCTTTGAAGTTTGCCATGAGACTTAGACTCTTCATAGTCTTCTCACACTTGATATCGAATAACTCATCTTCTTCATAGTAGCCATGTTCCACATTGTCATCATCAAGTGAGATATCCTCGTCATAAGAGACAATAAATTCATTAGGATTGAGATAATGACAATGTTCAAGTTTATGAATGCGAATGGCTTCAAAGATGATGTTATTAATGGTAGTGACATCTCCTTTAGCACGCATGAGGTCACGAAGCTCAAATAAGCATTTATCAAAGTTAGGATCACTAGGCTTCATTATGTGAAAGGCAATAGCTTTACGAAGAATTTCATAAAGATTACTCAATGAATAACTTGGATATCATTTCTCCAAATCATTCCACAAAGTATAATCACATTCAAAATTCTTCATTTGATCAAACACAAATCTAGGCAATCCTTTGATAATGAGATTAATAGTTTTAAGATTGCGAAGCATGTCAATTTCCTCTTCGTGTGTGGGATGTAAGGGGTCAATGGGAGGTACATAGGGGTTCTTAACGTACTTGCTCAAATGGAATTCATTAAATAGCTCAAGCATATATATATCCATTGACTATAGTACTCCCCATCGAGAACGGGAACTCTACAAATAATACTCCCCAAACTAGACACATCCATCTTCCTCCATAGTGATGAAACCGAAGCTATGGAGACCAATGCTCTTATACCAATTGAGGGATCAATATAAGAGATGTCTAGAGGGGGGTGAATAGAGTACTTGCAAGAATTAAAACCTAACATTTTCCCAAGTTAGTTGGTTGGCAGTTTTAGTCAATAAATATGGCAGCGGAGAGTAAGACAAACATATGTAAGAGGGTAGAGAAGGGAAGATCAAACGCTATTGCAGACACGAAGAATTTTTCCCGTGGTTTTGATAGGTGGCGCTATCATACATCCACGTTTATGGAGTCTTCAACCCACGAAGGGTAGCGGTCGCCAGAGTCCATGGAGGGATCCACCCATAAGAGTCCACTTAGTACCAACCTTGACTATTCCATAACTGCTTCCGTCCATGAAGGACTATCCTCACTATGGGTAGATCTTCACGAAGTAGGATATCTCCTTGCCCATATAAACTTCTTGGTTCAACTCCACAACACGAAGTAGGAGGCTCCCAAGCAACACCTAACCAATCTAGGAGGCACCACCCTACAAAAGGTAATAGGCTTGATAGTGATGATGAACTCCTTGCTCTTGTGCTTCAAGATGATAGACTCCTCAACACCCAATCACTCTATCACATATTTGGCTTGGTAGAAGAGATTTATTGGGTGTAAAGCAACTTGGGGAGGCTAGAAATCAAGATCCATATGGTTGGAGTGGATGATCTTGATCTCAACACAAGGGTGTGTGGTTCTCTCTCGGAAATTTGGATATGGCAAGTGTGGAACTGTTCTCAGTGCTTCTCTTGCGAGTGGGATGTGGTGGTGGATTATATATAGGCATCTCCAAAAGTCCAACCGTCACACCATTATTGACCAACTCGGTGAAATCGAAGTAAAACTCAGTTGTACCGATTTGTTCAAAATGTGGCAACTTTAGGAATCTTGGTGAGACCGACATATGATTCTCGGTAGTACCGATATGAGTGGCCGAGGGCAGTTTCCAAACTCGGTGAGACCAATTCATAAAAATCGGAAATTACGATTTTATAAAATGGGTCACCAGAATGTTGGTCACCTAAACTCAGTTGCACCGATATAGCACTTGGTGGTACTGAGAAGCTCGGGTTTGGCTGGGTTCTATCTCAATGAAAATCGGTTGGGCTGAGTGGAAAAAGTTGGTGTCACCGATTTTGTGTGGTAGGGATTAGGTAGAGTATTTTTGTGGGAGAGCTTGTGGGTGTTTTGGTGGCTAGCACTTGTGCACGTGGAGCATTTTGTTCACCAACATTACCTCCCCCTTTTAATAGTATTGTACTTCCTATGGATTAAAAATGATTTCTCACAAAGTAAAATGTAGAGTCTTCATGCTTGTAGCTTGGTGAATCCTATTCCTTTGTCTTCTTCTTCTTCATCATCTTCTTCTTCTTCTTCTCTCTTCTTCTCTTCTTCTTCTTCTTCTTCCTCTTCTTCTCTCTTCTTCTTCTTCTTCTTATTATTATTCTTCTTCTTGTTGTTGTTGTTGTTGTTCTTCTTCTTGTTCTTCTTGTTCTTCTTCCTCTTCTTCTCCCTTCTTCTCTTCTTCTCTCTTCTTCTCTCTTCTTCTTCTTCTTCTTCTTTTCTTCTTCTTCTCTATTCTTCTTCTTCTTCTCTTCTTCTTCTTCTTCCTCTTCTTCCTCTTCTTCCTCTTCTTCTTCTTCTTCTTCTTCTTCTTCTTATTCCTCTTCTTCCTCTTCTTCTTCTTCTTCTTCTCCTTCTTCTTCTTCTTCTTCTGTGACATCCCAAGTGATGTCCCTACCTTATTTGGCATGTAACCCATTGTATGACCTTGTGCATGAGCTATGTTGGGAGTTGAACCTTGTCACTCATGTGTTGGTGGCATTCATGCATCATATCATCCATCATCATCATGCATCATTCTCATTTCATTACATGTTGCCATGATTGGTTCTGGTGCTTGCTTGATGTTTGGTAGTGAGTATGTGGTATGTGGTGTTTGGTGTGACATGCTTGTATGTGGTGGATACATGTGTGCAAAGCCTCTTCCTTCCTCTTTTTTTCTCTTTTGCAAGTTCCCTCCCAAAACCCCCCTTCTTCCTATTTAATTTTATTATTAGTTTCAAGTTGTTGTAAACCCCTTTTAAAAATGTTCATGTGGTGGCCCATTAATTGCTATGTATGATGGACATGGAGTTTTGGGTGTTTGAAGTATTTTGGTTTCCATTTCTTTAAAATCATGGGATGTTTCATTATTATATTAAAAATAACTTGTTTATAAAAATCAACCTAATATTTTATTTAATAGGTGCATTTTGTCTTGTTCTCAAAAGTGTTTTTATTTTGGGCTAAAACCTTTTATAATTGCCAGGGGATTTATTAGTGTTGGCTGTTTATTTAAAAAAGGAAAACTTTGTGTGTGTGTGGAGCGAGCGAGAGAGAGAGAGGGCAGGTGGGCCGAGGCCCAGCCCATTGCCACAGTAACGGCAACCTGCCCCCGTCTCCCTCCTCCCTCAGTCGGCTTCAGAGAGAGCGTGCGCCGCCACTCCTTTCCATCGCCATCGCCGTCTGCCTGGGGGGTTATAAGGCCTCGGGGTGCGTGCCTCCTCCACGCTAGGGTTCCCTCTTTCTCCCGCCGCCGCCGCAACTCTCCTCTCCTCCTCCATATCTCTTCCTCCCCTCCTCTTCCGAGCGGCGCCAAAGCAGGTTCAGGTGAGTACAGAGAAGATTGCCAGTGGCCTTGCCATCCGCTCCGTCGAGCCCTGCGCCAGCCATGTCATCCAGGAGCTCGGGGAAGGTCCCCGCGTTCGATTCCCGGCGTTGATAGCCCTGGAGAGCGCCGGATTCGTCGACCCCATCGTCGTCTTCTTCGGCTCCGTCTGCGCCGCCGTCGCCCCTGCTTCCCCTTCATCGTCGCCTTGTCCCCGACCCTTCTCCGAGACCGGCCCGTCGTCTCTTGCCTCCCCAAGGTGACCGCCGGTCCTCTGATGCCTCCTCTGCTCGCCGTAGCCGCGTAGCCGCCGCCGTAGTCGCTGTCGTCGCCGGTGTCTTTCGTCGAACGTGCGCTCGCCTCCGGTCCTTCTCTTCGCAAGAGGATGGTGGGAATGGCTGCGTAGGTGTATGTGTGTGTAGATGCGTGCCATTGGTGTCGTTGATTCGGCCGTGCATCACCGGAGAGCGTCGCTGTCGTGCCCTGTCACCGTTGTAGTGCTTGCTCTTCAGTTTCGTCAGTAAGCAGGTTGCCGCCTGTATTAGAGCGCTACCAAGCCCTCTCTGCTGAGAGTCACGGCCGTAGCCGAGTGGTAGCACTCGGTGGAGAGAACCGAGAGGTCCGGGGTTCGATCCCCTTCTCCCCCCTTTTCCTTTTTCTTGTTTTTCTTTCTGTTTTCCCTTTTTGTTTCTTTCTTTTGCAAAACAGAGTGTATGTGTGTGCCTTATGTGTGTTTTGTGTGTCTGTGCAGGAGTGTATGTGTGCTATGTGCACATACACATGTGAGTGTGTGTGCTGGTGTGTATATGCACTATGTGCATATACATACATGAGAGGTGTGTTGTGTATGTGAGTGCATATGCACTATGTGCATATACACACATGTGCTTGTGTAGGTGTATGTGTGTGTATGCATCATGTGCATACACACCCATACATGTGTGTGTTGGTTGGTGCATGAGAGTGTAGGTGTGTGCGTGTGTATGGCCCATGTGCATACACCCCCATGCATGTGTGTGTTTGGGATAGTGTAGAGAGTGGTGTGTGCATGTGTGCACATGCTCTTGTGGTGAGAGCAATGTGGGTGTGAGTGTGTATGCACTATGTGCATGTGCACCCATGCTTGTGTGTGTATGTGTGCTTGTGTGTGTGTTTGGATGCTTGTGTGTGTATGTGTTATATATGAGTGAGGGTATATGAGTTTGATTGGTGTGTGTATGATCTACATACACCCATTCATGTGCATTGTAGCTCCATGTGTAGGTTTCTCCCTATATGATCATATGAGCATGGTTTCTACTCTAGCTAGTTCCTTTCTTGTTTTTGATGGTAGACTATGTTATCATGTCCCTAACCTGTTATTTAATCACTTCTAACTTGTATATATGGAGAACATGTCCATTTGGGGCATTTTCAACAAGTTTCATAAGTGACATAAGTCACCCATGCCTAGGAGGGTAGAATTTCGACCTAGCTTTTCTTATTGGTGTTCCATGCAAGCATATAGGTATGAGTAATGTTTTTGGGGTGTTTTCAACCCCTCTATACACCTGTCGTGAGCGTATCTCGAGAACCGTAGCTTTCTCGCGATCTTTATATGCATTTTCATCAATTTTTCATGATGCATCCATATTTGCCATGTTCATGCATGCCTAAATAACTTAACATGAGGTTCTGTCCAGATTCATTAATCTACCACCTTTGCATGTGAAACGTGACTAGAATTGGATGGTCATGTTAAATTCTTCATTGAAATGATCATACATCATCTGGGTTGTGCATTGCACCTTGTTTGGTTATTTATTTGCTGTTTCTCTTGGGTAGACGCGAGTGTCGAATCTGAGTTCGAGGAACTTGGAGAGTACCACTACGAGGATCCCGCTTCTTGTTCCGCTGAAGAACCAACACGCAAGATGATCGTACCCGGATCCCAATACTATATTTGCTTGCTAGTTTCTCGTTCTTATCGTTACAATTGCGCTACCTACCACATGATATCAGCCCCCATGTTACCATGACAGCCTCTAACCTCCACATCCCAGCAAACCATTGATTGGCTAAGTTACCGCTGCTCAGCCCCTCTTATAGCGTTCTTAGTTGCAGGTTGTTCCATGTGATAACATGGATTGGATATCACAATAAATTCTGTTATTTAAAATTTTATGCACATATATATCTGGTATTGGTGAAAGGCTTGGCCTTTTACTAAGTGATTTGTTCCGCTCGTACCCTCATTAGTTCCTTGTTACCGGTGTTATGTTTCCATATTTTGCGCTCCTAACACATTTGGGGTTGTTATGGGGACCCCCTTGTTTATTCGGTTGAGATTAAAACTTGTCCGGCAAGACCCAACTTTGGTACTACATTGGCTAATAATTAATGAACCTACATAGGGCTTTGCAACCCCGTGGATAATTTAATCAACCCCCGGGCCAGTGCTCCTCATGAGTGTTGGTCCAAACTAGAGTCGTGTACGGGGCCAACCCGGGGCAACTCGGGAGATTTCTATCAGGCCACTGTACGCTGCGCTCATCCGGTCATGTCCTTAGAACGAGATACGCGGCTCCTATCATGTCTGTCGACACGTCGGGTGGTCTTGCTGGATTTGTTTTACCTTATCGAATGTCTTGCGTGTGGACTCCGACTTTCTTCGGGTGTACTCGAGGTGTTGGAAATCCTTTGGAATCACCGATGAAGATCACGAGGACCGTGGTCGAGGAATTCCCACGGAGTGTGGTTATTTGTGATGGACTAGTTGGAGCACCCCTGCAGGGTTAAATCTTTCGAAAAGCCGTGCCCGTGGTTATGTGGCAACTTGGATATTTGATTAACACCCGGTTCTAGGAAACTTGAAGTAAACTCAAGATAAAATACACCAACTGTGTGAGTAACCGTGACTCTCTCTGCTCGTGAACATGATCTGAGAGAGAACACGGTGGGGTTATGACTGACGTAAGCAGGTGTTCAGGATCTCTTAGAGGTCATGTTAGAGATCGACCGATTGTCGTAGACCACTCACTTTACATTCTTGCTATGTAAGTTAGCCACTATAAATGCTTAGGCTGCTGCAGACTTAAACATCACCCATTCCTTCCTAAAGCTTATATAGTGTTGGCACCCGGGTTACTTGATTGCTGAGTCCTCTGTGGCTCATAGTTTACTACAACAATTCAGGTACAGGTTCAGATGATTGTGTTCAGGATGATCTTACGCAGCTGCAATGGGAGTATGATGAAGAGAGAGGACGCATGTATGTGACGTACCCCGACGAGTAGAGGACCTGGTCATGATCTTGGGCAGCTTGATAGTATCATCGCATTTGCTTTTGTCGTTTGTTTTCGTCCGTAGCCGGACCCTGTGTTCCTCTTGATGTATGAACTGAGCGATATTGTAATTTAGCATGTGGCGAGTGTAAGCCAACTTCATATACTCTTCTCTTCAGTACATGTATGATGTGATGATTCTTATCTTGCTAACGGCAAGATGCGCTTCTATCCTTTGCGAGGACCCCGTCCCTCAAATGGATAGGCGCGCATCTTGGGCGTGACATGTTGGTATCAGAGCCATACGACCATAGGAGCCTTTGCTTGTTCGAACTTGGCCGAGTTGTGTCTAGTAAAACTATTTTGAGTCTAGTTATATCGGAGAGTAGGATTATTTTTACTCCTCTTCTATGCTCTGGTGAGGTTTCTGACTTAGGAATTTTGATTCTACTCCTCTTCTCGCTCAATTTTTTTTTAGGATCACGCAGGTATTTTGATGCCGATGTGACAGGGTTCTGTCTTGGTGCCTCCTGTCTGACTTAATTACTTCCGGGGAGTTAAGCTCCGAGGAATGTTGGCACATCGTTATCATTCAGCTTCCTTGATATCTCAGGACGGAGAATGTTCGAAATTGCTTCAATACTTATCGTGGTGAGATAAGGTCGGAGTCACCCAGTACTGGGGAGGCGTCCGGGGTACCGCCATGGTTTAGTATCGTTGTGAGTTCGAGGATTCGAGATTAGATGAGTTCGCGAAATGTCTTGAATTATGGTGTGGAAGGTTGCGGATGTAGTCGCAGCTGATTGCCTAGGGCAGGTTCTTGATTCCGTAACCCGAATCGCATAAACAAGAAAGTTTTCGGAAGTTCATAGGTGGGAAATCTTGTAGTCATCTAGGATCATCTTCTCCAGATGTATTGGGCATGTGCATTTGCTCCGAGCGCTTAGCTCAATACTTGTTGTGTTATTGCAAGTAGCTTTGTGTCTAATGATGTTATCATGATCTGAAGAAGCATTCTTACTAATTTTTTAGTAGGAAGGCTATGTGTGTTGTTCAATTCTTCAAGCATTTGATTCAGCTTATGTTTCATCTTATCAATGAGGCTAATGCGTTTTGTCCATCTTCAGGATGGCTCCACCAACTCACAGTAATCCGGGTCGTGGTGAGGAGCAGACTGATGTTCCACCACCACCCCTGCCACCGCCTCCTCCACCTCCTCCTCTAGAAGCTTGGCAAGCTGTGATGGTCGTGACCAATGCAAACACCTAGATGTTGCTAAGGCTGTTGCAAGAAAGGGAGCAGGGCCAGCAAGGTTTTCAAGGCAATTTTCAGAATCAATTGCAGTTTGCGACTCTCAATCAGTTCCTTGACAACCAGCCAAAGACTTTGACCTATTGTGAGCAGCCTCTAGATGCTGATGATTGGCTTCGTGATATGAGCAAGCATTTTGAGTGCAGCAATGTCAGGCCAGAGGACTCATGTCTACATAGTTCTCGAACCCGCAGGGTCTGCACACTTAAGGTTCGGTGACGTTTCGGTAGTGTAGAGTTATGTATGGTGGTGACCGAAGGTTGTTCGGAGTCCCGGATGAGATCCCGGACGTCATGAGGAGCTCCGGAATGGTCCAGAGGTAAAGATTCATATATAGGATGTCCCAGTTTGGTCGCCGGAAAAGTTTCGGGCTCATCTGTAGTGTACCGGGAGTATCGATAGTGTACCGGGAGTGCCGGTAGTGTACCGGGGGACCTTCGGGAGGGGTATTTCGACCCCAAGAGGTCCATGGGCTGTGGGAGAATAATAACCAGCCCTTAGTGGGCTGGGAAAACAGCCACAAAGGCCCATGGCGCAGGAGAGAAAGTCCTAAAGCAAAAAGTGGAAAATCAGCCAATAGGAGGCAATATTACTCCAACTAGGATTGGAGGTGAAGTAGGATTGCTCCCACCTCCTATTTCGGCCGACCCAAAGGCCTTGGCTGCCTCTCCTCTCCTCTCCTCCTATATATACTAGTGGATTGGGTGGTTTTTGGACAGAATTTCCGGCCACGTGCTACCCGTTCCACCGGTGCATAGTTTCTCCTCTAGATCGTAGTTCCGCAGCGCTTAGGCGAAGCCCTGCCGGAATCACTCCACCACCATCACCGGAGCGCCGTCACGCTGCCGGTGAACTCTCTCTCCTCTCCACCTCCTCTCGCTAGATCGAGACGGTGGAGATCGTCATCAAGCTGCACGTGTGCTGAACGCGGAGGTGCCGTCCGTTCGGCGCTAGATCGGAAGGACCGTGATCGAGATCGCGAGACAGTTCGTGATGAGATCGTGGAACGGATCGTGATGAGTTCGCGGGACAGATCGTGATCAAGATCGTGAGACGGATCGTGATGAGATCGCGGGACGGATCGTGATGAGTTCACGGGACGGATCGTGATTGGATCGCGGGACGGATCGTGATGAGATCGCGGGACGCTCGGCGATTTGGATCGCGAAGATGTTCGACTACACCAACCGCGTTTCTTAACGCTTCCCGCTTAGCGATCTACAAGGGTATGTAGATCCACTCTCCCTCTCGTAGATGCTCATCACCATGGATAGGTTTGCGTGTGCGTAGGAAAATTTTTGTTTCCCATGCGACGTTCCCCAACAGTGGCATCATGAGCTAGGTTGATGGTTCGATGAGATCTCGAGTAGAACACAAAAGGTTTGTGGGTGTTGATGCTTAGATTGCTTCCTCCCTTGCTCGGATTTTGGTTCAGCGGGATTGTGAGATGAAGCGGCCCGGACCAACATTACTCGTACGCTTACGAGAGACCGGTTCCCTCGACGCAACTTGTTGCTTAGATGGCTTGCGGGTGACAGTTTCTCTCACTTTAGTTGGATCGGATCCGACAAAGGCGGTCCTTGAGAAGGTTGAAAAGCAATCTATGTATCACCGTTGTGGTTTATGCGTAGGTGAGAATCGTTCTTGCTAGATACCCGTAGCAGCCACGTAAAACATGCAACAACAATTAGAGGACGTCTAACTTGTTTTTGCAGGGTATGTTGTGATGTGATATGGCCAATTACATGATGAGATATATGTGATGTATGAGATGATCATGTGATGTATAGAATTTCATGACTTGCAAGTCGTTGAGTACGGCAACCGGCAGGAGCCATAGGGTTGTCTTTAATTATTGTATGACCTGTGTGTCAATCATTAAGCGCTATGTAATGCTTTACTTTATCGCTAAGCGGTAGCAATAGAAGTAGAAGCAGGGCTGGCGCCACAACCCCAATGGCAACACATTGATGGAGATCAAGATGATGGAGATCATGGTGTTGTGCCGGTGACGATGGAGATCATGCCGGTGTTTCGAAGATGGAGATCTTAAACACAAGTTCATGGCCATATCATGTCACTTATGAATTGCATGAGATGTTAATCCTTTTATGCACCTTGTTTTGCTTAGTACGGCGGTAGCATTATAAGGTGATCCCTCACTTGAATTTCAAGATGAACTGTGTTCTCCCCGAGTGTGCACCGTTGCGAAAGTTCGTCGTGTTGAGACACCACGTGATGATCGGGTGTGATAGACTCTACGTTCACATACAACGGGTGCAAGCCAGATTTGCACGCGCAGAACACTCGGGTTAAACTTGACGAGCCTAGCATGTACAGACATGGCCTCGGAACACAAGAGACCGAAAGGTCGAACATGAGTCATATAGTAGATATGATCAACATAATGATGTTCACCATTGCAGCCACCTCAACTCACGTGATGATCGGACTTGAGTTGGTGAATTTGGATCATGTATCACTCGAATGATCGGAGGGATGTCAATTTGAGTGGGAGTTCTTAAGTAATATGATTAATTGAACTCATTATCATGAACATAGTCAAAGTGTCTTTGCAAATTATGTTGTAGATTACTAGCTCGCGTTGTGGCTCCCTTGTATTTTTATATGTTCCTAGAGAAATAGAATTGAAAGATGTTGGTAGCAAAATTGCGGACTGGGTCCGTGATCTGAGGAAGTGTTATTTGATTCCGTTGCATCGCATTGTTTCATGTCTCGTCCTTTCTTTGTCAAGCATGAGTTTGATTTTAAAGATTTGTCCAAGCCTTTGTGTGTGGTTTCTCCCGGTAAGACGTTGAATTCCAATCGCGTTGTTCCGAATGTGTCTATCAAGATGGGCAATTATTCTTTTCTGGCTTCTCCAATTGTTCTTGGGAATTCGGATATTGATCTCATTCTGGGCATGGACTTCCTAGCTATGAATAAGGCTTTCATCGATTGTCAAGCAAAAGAAGTCAAGCTGACTCATCCTTCAGAGGACGTGATTATATTCACGGCTCGCGATGACACAGTCCGTCTTTTTGCTCTCAGTGAGAAGGGTGAAATCTCGGCGATTTCTCAAATGCCGGTGGTTTGTGAGTATGAAGATGTCTTTCCAGAAGAATTGCCAGGAATGCCTCCGCACCGGCCAGTTGAGTTCGTGATTGATCTCGAGCCTGGAACTGAACCGGTTTGCAAGCGCCCGTATAAACTTGGCCCCGAACAGCTGAAAGAGTTGAAGAAGCAGCTAGATGAGCAAGAACGTCTGGGTCTGATCAGACCAAGTTCTTCTCTGTTTGGTTGTGGAGTTTTGTTTGTCAAGAAGAAAGATGGCACGGATCGTCTTTGTGTTGACTACCGGCCATTGAATAAGAAGACAATCAGAAACAAGTACCCACTTCCTAACATCAACGAGTTGTTTGAGCAACTGAAAGGTGCCAAAGTTTTCTCCAAGTTGGATCTTCGAACGGGTTATCATCAAATCCGTATTCGTGAACAAGACATTCCCAAGACCGCGTTCAGGATGAGTTTTGGCTCGTATGAGTACACCGCTATGTCGTTTGGTCTTGCGAATGCTCCTCCAACCTTCTCAAGAATGATGAATTTCATCTTCTCTCCTTCCAAGAATGAGTTTGTCTTGGTTTATCTGGATGATATCCTTGTGTTCTCGGAGACAGAAGAAGATCATGCAGAGCATCTCCGCCTTGTGCTTGACAAGCTAAGGGAACATCGGTTCTATGCCAAGTTTTCCAAGTGTGAGTTCTGGCTCAACGATGTGGTGTTCCTAGGGCATGTCATCTCTGCCGAGGGAATTAAAGTGCACCCTGAGAAAGTCGAGGCAATCTTGAAGTGGGAGCCTCCTCAGAATGTGAAGCAGCTTCGGAGTTTCCTCGGGCTTGCTAGCTATTGTAGAAGATTCGTGGAGAACTTCTCTCAAATTGCTAAGCCTCTGTCCAATCTCCTCCAGAAGAGTGTCAAGTATGTTTGGTCTCCTGAGTGTGATGCGGCGTTCAATACGCTCAAGCAGAGACTAACTTTAGCTCCAGTTCTTGTTCCTCCGGAGCTGTCCAAGCCTTTCCAGGTTTTCTATGATGCTTCTCTCCAAGGCCTTGGTGGTGTTCTTATGCAAGACAAGAAGATTGTGGCCTATACCTCGCGTCAGTTGAAGCCTGCCGAGAAGAACTACCCCACTCATGATCTTGAGTTGGCGGCAATTGTGCATGCTCTTATGACTTGGAGGCATTTGTTGTTGGGTAGACCAATTGAGGTGTACACTGATCACAAGAGCCTGAAGTACATTTTCACTCAACCCAATCTCAATCTTCGGCAATATCGTTGGGTGGAAATGCTTGAAGACTTCAATCCAAGCATTGAGTATACTCCTGGGAAAGCAAATGTCATTGCAGACGCGCTCAGCCATAAGGCGTACTGCAATAGTCTGATCTTGAAGCCTCTTCAACCCGAGCTTTGTGAAGCCTTCCGCAAGCTCAACCTTCAGATGATTCCGCAAGGATTTCTTGCAAATCTTCAAGTCTCTCCGACTCTGGAACATCAGGTTCACCAAGCGCAGCTGCTAGACGCTATGGTGAAGAAAGTGAAGAAAGGTGTGGCCAAGAGCATTCCGAAGTATAAGTGCTTTTGTGTCGATGACAAAGATACCTTGTTCTTTGAGGACCATCTTGTTGTTCCAAAAGGTGATCTCAGAAAGGTTATCATGGACGAAGAACACGATTCTCTTCTATCCATTCATCCAGGCAGTTCCAAGATGTATCAGGACCTCAAGCAAACCTGTTGGAAATATGCCCTAGAGGCAATAATAAAATGGTTATTATTGTATTTCCTTGTTCATGATAATTGTCTATGGTTCATGCTATAATTGTGTTAACCGGAAACCATAATACATGTGTGAATACATAGACCACAACATGTCCCTAGTAAGCCTCTAGTTGGCTAGCTCGTTGATCAATAGATGGTCACGGTTTCATGGCCATGGACATTGGATGTCGTTGATAACGGGATCACATCATTAGGAGAATGATGTGATGGACAAGACCCAATCCTAAGCATAGCACAAGATCGTGTAGTTCGTTTGCTAAAGCTTTTCAATGTCAAGTATCGTTTCCTTAGACCATGAGATTGTGCAACTCCCGGATACCGTAGGAATGCTTTGGGTGTGCCAAACGTCACAACGTAATTGGGTGGCTATAAAGGTACGCTACGGGTATCTCCGAAAGTATCTGTTGGGTTGGCACGAATCGAGACTGGGATTTGTCACTCCGTGTGACGGAGAGGTATCTCTGGGCCCACTCGGTAAGACATCATCATAATGAGCTCAATGTGACTAAGGAGTTAGCCACGGGATGATGTATTACGGAACGAGTAAAGAGACTTGCCAGTAACGAGATTGAACAAGGTATAGGGATACCGACGATCGAATCTCGGGCAAGTACCATACCGATAGACAAAGGGAATTGTATACGGGATTAATTGAATCCCCGACATCGTGGTTCATCCGATGAGATCATCGTGGAGTACGTGGGAGCCAACATGGGTATCCAGATCCCGCTGTTGGTTATTGGCCGGAGAAGTGTCTCGGTCATGTCTACGTGTCTCCCGAACCCGTAGGGTCTACACACTTAAGGTTCGATGACGCTAGGGTTATAGGGAAATGGTATACGTGATTACCGAAGGTTGTTCGGAGTCCCGGATGAGATCCCGGACGTCACGAGGAGCTCCGGAATGGTCCGGAGGTAAAGATTGATATATAGGAAGTCCAGTTTTGGTCACCGGAAAGTTTTCGGGCTCATCGGTAGTGTACCGGGAGTGCCGGGAGGGTGCCGGAGGACCCCCGAGAGGGGTGTGACGACCAGAGGACTTCATGGGCTGTTAGATAAAGTGTGTCAGCCCTTATTGGGCTGGGAAATACTTTTGCTAAAGGCCCATGTGGCTGGAGATAAGGAGATAAGGCAAAAAGGATTTAAAAGGAGGAGATCCACCTCCCTTGTGGGAGGTGGACTCTCCCTTTAATTCGGCCGGCCATCTCCTCTTTGGAGTAGAGGCCAAGCCAGCCCTCCACGTCCCTCCTCCTATATATACTTGAGTTTTTGGATGTTTTGAGATAGGATTTGATCTCTCTCTCTCACGGCGAAGCCCTACCTCTCTTCTTCCTCCTCCGCAGCGCTTAGGCGAAGCCCTGTCGGAATACCTTGCTACTCCACCACCACCACGCCGTCGTGCTGCTGTTGGAGCCCTTCCCCAACCTCTCCTTCCTCCTTGCTGGATCAAGGTGTTGGAGACGTCACCGGGCTGCACGTGTGTTGAACGCGGAGGTGCCGTCCGTTCGGCACTTGATCGGATCTACCGCGATCTGAATCGCTGCGAGTACGACTCCATCAACCGCGTTCTTGTAACGCTTCCGCTTAGCGATCTTCAAAGGTATGAAGATCCACTCTCCCCTTGCTCGTTGCTGGTTTCTCCATAGATAGATCTTGGTGAACGTAGGAAAATTTTGATTTACTACTACGTCTCCCAACAGTGGCATCATGAGCTAGGTCTATGCGTAGAATCTATGCACGAGTAGAACACAAAGCAGTTGTGGGCGTCGATTTTGTTAATATGCTTGCCGTTACTAGTCTTATCTTGATTCGACGGTATTGTGGGATGAAGCGGCCCGGACCAACCTTACACGTACGCTTACGTGAGACCGGTTCCACCGCCTGACATGCACCAGTTGCATAAGGTGGCTAGCGGGTGTCTGTCTCTCCCACCTTAGTCGGATTGGATTCGATGAAAAGGGTCCTTATGAAGGGTAAATAGCAATTGGCATATCACGTTGTGGTTTTGACGTAGGTAAGAAACGTTCTTGCTAGAAACCTATAGCAACCACGTAAAAACTTGCAACTACAAATTAGAGGACGTCTAACTTGTTTTGCAGCATATGCCTTGTGATGTGATATGGCCAGAAGGATGTGATGTGATGCATTGTGATGTATGAGATTGATCATGTTCTTGTAATAGGGTTCACGACTTGCATGTCGATGACTATGACAACCGGCAGGAGCCATAGGAGTTGTCTTATTTATTGTATGACCTGCGAGTCAATCATAAACGCCATGTAATTACTTTACTTTATTGCTAAACGTTAGCTGTAGTAGTAGAAGTAATATTTGGCGAGACAACTTCATGAAGACACAATGATGGAGATCATGATGATGGAGATCATGGTGTCGTGCCGGTGACAGTGATGATCATGGTGCCCCGAAGATGGAGATCAAAGGAGCAAGATGATATTGGCCATATCATGTCACTATATTGATTGCATGTGATGTTTATCATGTTTACATCTTATTTGCATAGAACGACGGTAGTAAATAAGATGATCTCTCAATAAAATTTCAAGAAAGGTGTTCACCCTAACTGTGCACCGTTGCTAAGGATCGTCGTTCCGAAGCACCACGTGATGATCGGGTGTGATAGGTTCTAACGTTCGCATACAACGGGTGTAAGCCAGATTTACACATGCGAAACACTTAGGTTGACTTGACGAGCCTAGCATGTACAGACATGGCCTCGGAACACGGAAGACCGAAAGGTCGAACATGAGTCGTATAGAAGATACGATCAACATAGAGATGTTCACCATGGATGACTAGTCCGTCTCACGTGATGATCGGACACGGGCTAGTTGACATGGATCATGTATCACTTGGAAGACTAGAGAGATGTCTATCTAAGTGGGAGTTCATTAATAATTTGATTAAGTGAACTTAATTATCATGAACTTAGTCTAAAAATGTCCTTGCAAATTATGTCGTAGATAGCTCGCGCTGTAGCTCCACAGTTTTATTGATACAATCCTAGAGAAAAGTAAGTTGAAAGTTGATGGTAGCAATAATGCGGACTGGGTCCGTGATCTGAGGATTGTCCTCATTGCTGCACAGAAAGCTTATGTTTTTGATGTACCGCTAACTGCACCACTCCCTCAAGTGTTGTCTGTAGATGTTGTGAACATATGACAGGCACTTTTTGGTGACTACATGATAGTTCAATGCGTCATGCATTACGGCTTAGAATTGAGGCTCCAAAACGTTTTGAACGTCACGGAACATATGAGATGTTCTAGGAGCTGAGATTGTGATCTCAGGCTCGTGCCTATGTTGAGAGGTATGAGACCTCCAACAAGATTCTTTGTCTACAAGATAAAGGAGAATAGCTCAATCGCTGAGCGTGTGCTCAGATTGTCTGGGTGCTACAATCACTTGAATCAAGTGGGAGTTAATCTTCCAGATGAGATAGTGATTAATGCAGTTCTCCAAGTCACTGCCACCAAGCTACTAGAGCTTCGTGATGAACTATAACATGCCAGGGATGGATAAGATGATCCCTGAGTTGTTTGTGATGTTTGACACCACGAAGGTAGAAATCAAGAAGGAGCATCAAGTGTTGATGGTTAAGTGAAACCACTAGTTTCAAAAGGGGCAAGGGCAAGAACGGAAAACTTCAGGAATGGCAAGCCAGTTGTTGCTCTAGTGAAGAAACCCAAGGTTGAGCCCGAACCCGAGACTAAGTGCTTCTGTTATGAGGAGAATGTTCGCTGAAGCGGAAAACCCCTAGATGCTTGGTAGATAAGAAGGCTGGTAATGTCAATGGAAGTATATTTGATATACGTGTTAGTGATGTGTACCTTGCTGGTACTCCTAGTAGCACCTGGGTATTGGATACCGGTTCGGTTGCTAAGTGTTAGCAACTCGAAATAAAAGCTACGGAGTAAATGGAGACTAGCTAGGTGAAAGGTGACGATGTGTGTTGGAAGTATTTCCAAGATTGATGTGATCACCATCGCACGCTCTCTCTACCTTCAGGATTTGTGATAAACCTAAATAAATGTTATTTGGTGTTTGCGTTGAGCATGAACGTGATTAGATCATGATTAGTGCGATACGGTTATTCATATAAGTTAGAGAATAATGGTTATTCTGTTTACATGGATAATGCCTTCAATGGTCATGCACCCACTCGAAATGGTTTATCGAATCATGATCGTAGTAGTACACATATTCATAACATTGGTACCAAAAGATACAAAGTTAATAATGATTGTACCACATGCTTGTGGCACTGCCACGTAATGTCATATTGGTATAAATCGCATGAAGAAACTCCATGATGATGGATTTTTTGACTCACTCGATTTCGAATCGGTTGAGACATGCGAGCCATGCCTCTTGGGCAAGATGACTGAGACCCCGTCATCCAATATGATGGAGCGGGCAAGTGGCTTATTGGAATTAATACATGTTGATGTATGTGGTCCAATGAGTGTTGAAACACGCAGTGGATATCGTTGTTTTTCTTTACCTTCACTGATGATTTGCGTAAATATGGGGATATTTACTTAATGAAACACGAATCTGAAATGTTTGAAAGGTTCAAGGAGTTTCAGAGTGAAGTTAAAGATCATCGTGACAAGAAGATAAATGTCTATGATATGATCATGGAGGTGAATATCTAAGTTACGAGTTTGGTATGCAATTTTAGACAATGTGGAAATTGTTTCACAGCTCACGCCTCCTGGAACACCATAGTGTGATGGTGTGTTCGAACGTCGTAGTCGTGCTCTATTGGATATAGTGAGTACTATGATGTCTCTTATCATTTTGCCACTATCGTTATGGGGTTATGCATTAAAGACAAATCCATTCACTTTAATAGGGCACCATCTAAGTCTGTTGAGATGACACCGTGAGAATTATGGTTTGACAGAAGCCTAAGCTGTCATTTCTTAATGTTTGGGGCTGCGACGCTTATGTGAAAATGGGTTTTTCACCTAGCGAGCTCGAACTCAAAGCAGACAAATGCATCTTCATAGAATACCCTAATGAGACATTGGGTATACCTTCTATCTCAGATCCAAGCGCAAAAGGTGTTTGTTGCTAAGAACGGGTCCTTTCTTGAGAAAGAGTTTCTCTCGAAAGAATTGAGTGGGAGGAAGATAGAACTTGATGAGGTTGTTGAACCTTTGTTTCAACCAGAGAATAGCGCAACACAGAAAGATGTTTCTGTAGAGCCTACTCAGTTGAAAAGGAAGTTAATGATGATGATCATGAAGCTTCAGATCAAGTAACTATCGAACCTCGTAGGTCGACAAGGACGCGTACTGCTCCTGAGTAGTACGACAACCCTGTCTTGGAAATCATGTTGTTGGACAACGATGAACCTACGAACTATGGAGAAGCGATGGTGGGCCCGGATTCCAACAAATGGCTAGGAGCCATGAAATCCGAGAAAGGATCCATGTATGAAAACCAAGTATGGACTTTGGTAGCCTTGCCTGTTGAATGGCGGGTCATTGAGTACAAATAGACCTTTGAGATAAACATAGACGCTAATGGTGAAATGTCACCGTTTATAAAGCTCGACTTGTCGCAAAGAAGTTTCCGCCAAGTTCAAGGAGTTGACTGCGATGAGATGGTCTCATCTGTAGCGATGCTAAAAGTCTATTAAAATTTTGTTAGCAGTTGCTGCATTTTTCGATTATGAAATATGGCAGATGGATGACAAAACAAGGTTTCCGTAATGGTTTCTGTGAGAAAGAGTTGTATGTGATACAACCAGAAGGTTTTGTCAATCCTAAGGATGCTAATAATATGCAAACTCCAGCGATCCTTCTATGGACTGGAGCAAGCATCTCGGAGTTGGAATATATGCTTTGATGAGGTGATCAAAGTGTTTAAGTTTATACAAAGTTTATGAGAAACTTGTATTTGCAAGAAAGTGAGTGGGAGCACTATGGAATTTCTTATAAGAATATGTAGTTGACATATTATTGATCGGAAATGATGTAGAATTTCTGGAAGAGCATGAAGGGTTGTTTGAAAAGTTTTTTTTCAAAGGAAGACCGAGATAAAGCTACTATTTTATTGAGCATCAAGATCTATAGGGATAGATCTATTCGCTTGATAAGTTTTTTCGACGAAGACATACCTTGACAAGTTTTTGAAGGAGTTCAAAATAGATGGGTCAAAGAAGGAGTTCTTGACTGTATTGTAAGGTGTGAAATTGAGTAAGACTCAATACCCGACCACGGCAGAAGATAAAGAAGAGATGAGTGTCATCTCCTATGCTTTAGCCATAGGCTCTATAAAGTATGCCATGCTGTGTACCGCACCTGTGTGTGCCTTGCCATGAGTCTGTCAAGGGGTACAAGAGTAATCCAAGAGTGGATCACTGGACAGCGGTCAAAGTTAGCCTTAGTAACTTGAGAACTAAGGAAATATTTCTCGATTATGGAGGTGATAAAGAGTTCATCGTAAAGTGTTACGATGATGCAAGCTTTAAAGCCAATCCGGATGACTCTTAGTAGAAATCTGGCTACGTATAGTGGAGCAGCCATTTGGAATAGCTCCAAGTGGAGCGTGAGAGCAGTATCTACAAATATGAAATGGAAAGTTTGCAAGGTACACACGGATCTGAATGTCGCAGACCCATTGACTAAAAACCTCTTTCACGAGCAGAACATGAACAAACCCCGGAACTTATTGGGTGTTAATCACATGATGATATGATCACATGGTGATGTAAGTGTTAATCACATGGTGATGTGAACTAGATTATTGACTCTAGTGCAAGTGGGAGACTGTTGGAAATATGCCCTAGAGGCAATAATAAAATGGTTATTATTGTATTTCCTTGTTCATGATAATTGTCTATGGTTCATGCTATAATTGTGTTAACCGGAAACCATAATACATGTGTGAATACATAGACCACAACATGTCCCTAGTAAGCCTCTAGTTGGCTAGCTCGTTGATCAATAGATGGTCACGGTTTCATGGCCATGGACATTGGATGTCGTTGATAACGGGATCACATCATTAGGAGAATGATGTGATGGACAAGACCCAATCCTAAGCATAGCACAAGATCGTGTAGTTCGTTTGCTAAAGCTTTTCAATGTCAAGTATCTTTTCCTTAGACCATGAGATTGTGCAACTCCCGGATACCGTAGGAATGCTTTGGGTGTGCCAAACGTCACAACGTAATTGGGTGGCTATAAAGGTACGCTACGGGTATCTCCGAAAGTATCTGTTGGGTTGGCACGAATCGAGACTGGGATTTGTCACTCCGTGTGACGGAGAGGTATCTCTGGGCCCACTCTGTAAGACATCATCATAATGAGCTCAATGTGACTAAGGAGTTAGCCACGGGATGATGTATTATGGAACGAGTAAAGAGACTTGCCAGTAACGAGATTGAACAAGGTATAGGGATACCGACGATCGAATCTCGGGCAAGTACCATACCGATAGACAAAGGGAATTGTATACAGGATTAATTGAATCCCCGACATCGTGGTTCATCCGATGAGATCATCGTGGAGTACGTGGGAGCCAACATGGGTATCCAGATCCCGCTGTTGGTTATTGGCCGGAGAAGTGTCTCGGTCATGTCTACGTGTCTCCCGAACCCGTAGGGTCTACACACTTAAGGTTCGATGACGCTAGGGTTATAGGGAAATGGTATACGTGATTACCGAAGGTTGTTCGGAGTCCCGGATGAGATCCCGGACGTCACGAGGAGCTCCGGAATGGTCCGGAGGTAAAGATTGATATATAGGAAGTCCAGTTTTGGTCACCGGAAAGTTTTCGGGCTCATCGGTAGTGTACCGGGAGTGCCGGGAGGGTGCCGGAGGACCCCCGAGAGGGGTGTGACGACCAGAGGACTTCATGGGCTGTTAGATAAAGTGTGTCAGCCCTTATTGGGCTGGGAAATACTTTTGCTAAAGGCCCATGTGGCTGGAGATAAGGAGATAAGGCAAAAAGGATTTAAAAGGAGGAGATCCACCTCCCTTGTGGGAGGTGGACTCTCCCTTTAATTCGGCCGGCCATCTCCTCTTTGGAGTAGAGGCCAAGACAGCCCTCCACGTCCCTCCTCCTATATATACTTGAGGTTTTGGATGTTTTGAGATAGGATTTGATCTCTCTCTCTCACGGCGAAGCCCTACCTCTCTTCTTCCTCCTCCGCAGCGCTTAGGCGAAGCCCTGTCGGAATACCTTGCTACTCCACCACCACCACGCCGTCGTGCTGCTGTTGGAGCCCTTCCCCAACCTCTCCTTCCTCCTTGCTGGATCAAGGTGTTGGAGACGTCACCGGGCTGCACGTGTGTTGAACGCGGAGGTGCCGTCCGTTCGGCACTTGATCGGATCTACCGCGATCTGAATCGCTGCGAGTACGACTCCATCAACCGCGTTCTTGTAACGCTTCCGCTTAGCGATCTTCAAAGGTATGAAGATCCACTCTCCCCTTGCTCGTTGCTGGTTTCTCCATAGATAGATCTTGGTGAACGTAGGAAAATTTTGATTTACTACTACGTCTCCCAACAGTGGCATCATGAGCTAGGTCTATGCGTAGAATCTATGCACGAGTAGAACACAAAGCAGTTGTGGGCGTCGATTTTGTTAATATGCTTGCCGTTACTAGTCTTATCTTGATTCGACGGTATTGTGGGATGAAGCGGCCCGGACCAACCTTACACGTACGCTTACGTGAGACCGGTTCCACCGCCTGACATGCACCAGTTGCATAAGGTGGCTAGCGGGTGTCTGTCTCTCCCACCTTAGTCGGATTGGATTCGATGAAAAGGGTCCTTATGAAGGGTAAATAGCAATTGGCATATCACGTTGTGGTTTTGACGTAGGTAAGAAACGTTCTTGCTAGAAACCTATAGCAACCACGTAAAAACTTGCAACTACAAATTAGAGGACGTCTAACTTGTTTTGCAGCATATGCCTTGTGATGTGATATGGCCAGAAGGATGTGATGTGATGCATTGTGATGTATGAGATTGATCATGTTCTTGTAATAGGGTTCACGACTTGCATGTCGATGACTATGACAACCGGCAGGAGCCATAGGAGTTGTCTTATTTATTGTATGACCTGCGAGTCAATCATAAACGCCATGTAATTACTTTACTTTATTGCTAAACGTTAGCTGTAGTAGTAGAAGTAATATTTGGCGAGACAACTTCATGAAGACACAATGATGGAGATCATGATGATGGAGATCATGGTGTCGTGCCGGTGACAGTGATGATCATGGTGCCCCGAAGATGGAGATCAAAGGAGCAAGATGATATTGGCCATATCATGTCACTATATTGATTGCATGTGATGTTTATCATGTTTACATCTTATTTGCATAGAACGACGGTAGTAAATAAGATGATCTCTCAATAAAATTTCAAGAAAGGTGTTCACCCTAACTGTGCACCGTTGCTAAGGATCGTCGTTCCGAAGCACCACGTGATGATCGGGTGTGATAGGTTCTAACGTTCGCATACAACGGGTGTAAGCCAGATTTACACATGCGAAACACTTAGGTTGACTTGACGAGCCTAGCATGTACAGACATGGCCTCGGAACACGGAAGACCGAAAGGTCGAACATGAGTCGTATAGAAGATACGATCAACATAGAGATGTTCACCATGGATGACTAGTCCGTCTCACGTGATGATCGGACACGGGCTAGTTGACATGGATCATGTATCACTTGGAAGACTAGAGAGATGTCTATCTAAGTGGGAGTTCATTAATAATTTGATTAAGTGAACTTAATTATCATGAACTTAGTCTAAAAATGTCCTTGCAAATTATGTCGTAGATAGCTCGCGCTGTAGCTCCACAGTTTTATTGATACAATCCTAGAGAAAAGTAAGTTGAAAGTTGATGGTAGCAATAATGCGGACTGGGTCCGTGATCTGAGGATTGTCCTCATTGCTGCACAGAAAGCTTATGTTTTTGATGTACCGCTAACTGCACCACTCCCTCAAGTGTTGTCTGTAGATGTTGTGAACATATGACAGGCACTTTTTGGTGACTACATGATAGTTCAATGCATCATGCATTACGGCTTAGAATTGAGGCTCCAAAACGTTTTGAACGTCACGGAACATATGAGATGTTCTAGGAGCTGAGATTGTGATCTCAGGCTCGTGCCTATGTTGAGAGGTATGAGACCTCCAACAAGATTCTTTGTCTACAAGATAAAGGAGAATAGCTCAATCGCTGAGCGTGTGCTCAGATTGTCTGGGTGCTACAATCACTTGAATCAAGTGGGAGTTAATCTTCCAGATGAGATAGTGATTAATGCAGTTCTCCAAGTCACTGCCACCAAGCTACTAGAGCTTCGTGATGAACTATAACATGCCAGGGATGGATAAGATGATCCCTGAGTTGTTTGTGATGTTTGACACCACGAAGGTAGAAATCAAGAAGGAGCATCAAGTGTTGATGGTTAAGTGAAACCACTAGTTTCAAAAGGGGCAAGGGCAAGAACGGAAAACTTCAGGAATGGCAAGCCAGTTGTTGCTCTAGTGAAGAAACCCAAGGTTGAGCCCGAACCCGAGACTAAGTGCTTCTGTTATGAGGAGAATGTTCGCTGACGCGGAAAACCCCTAGATGCTTGGTAGATAAGAAGGCTGGTAATGTCAATGGAAGTATATTTGATATACGTGTTAGTGATGTGTACCTTGCTGGTACTCCTAGTAGCACCTGGGTATTGGATACCGGTTCGGTTGCTAAGTGTTAGCAACTCGAAATAAAAGCTACGGAGTAAATGGAGACTAGCTAGGTGAAAGGTGACGATGTGTGTTGGAAGTATTTCCAAGATTGATGTGATCACCATCGCACGCTCTCTCTACCTTCAGGATTTGTGATAAACCTAAATAAATGTTATTTGGTGTTTGCGTTGAGCATGAACGTGATTAGATCATGATTAGTGCGATACGGTTATTCATATAAGTTAGAGAATAATGGTTATTCTGTTTACATGGATAATGCCTTCAATGGTCATGCACCCACTCGAAATGGTTTATCGAATCATGATCGTAGTAGTACACATATTCATAACATTGGTACCAAAAGATACAAAGTTAATAATGATTGTACCACATGCTTGTGGCACTGCCACGTAATGTCATATTGGTATAAATCGCATGAAGAAACTCCATGATGATGGATTTTTTGACTCACTCGATTTCGAATCGGTTGAGACATGCGAGCCATGCCTCTTGGGCAAGATGACTGAGACCCCGTCATCCAATATGATGGAGCGGGCAAGTGGCTTATTGGAATTAATACATGTTGATGTATGTGGTCCAATGAGTGTTGAAACACGCAGTGGATATCGTTGTTTTTCTTTACCTTCACTGATGATTTGAGTAAATATGGGGATATTTACTTAATGAAACACGAATCTGAAATGTTTGAAAGGTTCAAGGAGTTTCAGAGTGAAGTTAAAGATCATCGTGACAAGAAGATAAATGTCTATGATATGATCATGGAGGTGAATATCTAAGTTACGAGTTTGGTATGCAATTTTAGACAATGTGGAAATTGTTTCACAGCTCACGCCTCCTGGAACACCATAGTGTGATGGTGCGTTCGAACGTCGTAGTCGTGCTCTATTGGATATAGTGAGTACTATGATGTCTCTTATCATTTTGCCACTATCGTTATGGGGTTATGCATTAAAGACAAATCCATTCACTTTAATAGGGCACCATCTAAGTCTGTTGAGATGACACCGTGAGAATTATGGTTTGACAGAAGCCTAAGCTGTCATTTCTTAATGTTTGGGGCTGCGACGCTTATGTGAAAATGGGTTTTTCACCTAGCGAGCTCGAACTCAAAGCAGACAAATGCATCTTCATAGAATACCCTAATGAGACATTGGGTATACCTTCTATCTCAGATCCAAGCGCAAAAGGTGTTTGTTGCTAAGAACGGGTCCTTTCTTGAGAAAGAGTTTCTCTCGAAAGAATTGAGTGGGAGGAAGATAGAACTTGATGAGGTTGTTGAACCTTTGTTTCAACCAGAGAATAGCGCAACACAGAAAGATGTTTCTGTAGAGCCTACTCAGTTGAAAAGGAAGTTAATGATGATGATCATGAAGCTTCGGATCAAGTAACTATCGAACCTCGTAGGTCGACAAGGACGCGTACTGCTCCTGAGTAGTACGACAACCCTTTCTTGGAAATCATGTTGTTGGACAACGATGAACCTACGAACTATGGAGAAGCGATGGTGGGCCCGGATTCCAACAAATGGCTAGGAGCCATGAAATCCGAGAAAGGATCCATGTATGAAAACCAAGTATGGACTTTGGTAGCCTTGCCTGTTGAATGGCGGGTCATTGAGTACAAATAGACCTTTGAGATAAACATAGACGCTAATGGTGAAATGTCACCGTTTATAAAGCTCGACTTGTCGCAAAGAAGTTTCCGCCAAGTTCAAGGAGTTGACTGCGATGAGATGGTCTCATCTGTAGCGATGCTAAAAGTCTATTAAAATTTTGTTAGCAGTTGCTGCATTTTTCGATTATGAAATATGGCAGATGGATGACAAAACAAGGTTTCCGTAATGGTTTCTGTGAGAAAGAGTTGTATGTGATACAACCAGAAGGTTTTGTCAATCCTAAGGATGCTAATAATATGCAAACTCCAGCGATCCGAAGTATAAGTGCTTTTGTGTCGATGACAAAGATACCTTGTTCTTTGAGGACCATCTTGTTGTTCCAAAAGGTGATCTCAGAAAGGTTACCATGGACGAAGAACACGATTCTCTTCTATCCATTCATCCAGGCAGTTCCAAGATGTATCAGGACCTCAAGCAAACCTTCTGGTGGACTCGTATGAAACGTGAAATTGCTCAGTTTGTCAACGAGTGCTATGTTTGCCGTAGAGTGAAGGCGGAGCATCAGCGTCTAGCAGGTCTTTTGCAGCCTTTGCCAATCCCAGAGTGGAAATTTGATCATGTTGAGATGGATTTCGTAACTGGGTTGCCTAAGTACAAGAGGGGCAACGATGCCATCTTTGTGGTTATCGACAAGTTGTCAAAAGTTGCTCATTTCCTGCCAGTCAAGGAGTCTATTTCGGCAGCTCAGCCTGCAGAGTTGTATACGTCAAGAATAGTATCCTTGCATGGCATTCCTCAACTCATCTCTTCTGACCGTGGAAGTCTCTTCACTTCCAAGTTTTGGGAGTCCTTCCAGACTGCTATGGGTACTAAGATCCGTTTCAGCACGGCATTCCATCCGTAGACAAGTGGTCAAGTTGAGAGGGTCAATCAGATTCTTGAAGATATGCTCAGAGCCTGTGTGATATCGTTCGGCATGAAGTGGGAAGACTGTCTTCCATATGCTGAATTCTCATACAACAATAGCTTCCAAGCTAGTTCAGGCAAGGCCCCGTTCGAGATTCTCTACGGCAGAAAGTGTCGTACCCCGCTTAACTGGTCTGAAACCGGTGAGCATCAGATATTGGGCAATGACATGATCACTGAAGCAGAAGAAATGTGCCATGTCATTCGTGAGAACCTCAAAGCAGCTCAGTCCCGTCAGAACAGCTATTATGATAGCAAACATCGGGATGTTTCCTTCCAAGTGGATGATCTTGTCTATCTCAAAGTTTCCCCCATGAGAGGCACGCAGCGATTTGGAATCAAAGGGAAATTGGCTCCTCGTTTCGTTGGTCCATTCAAAGTTGTTGACAAGAGAGGTGGTCTTGCATATCAACTTGAGCTTCCTCCAAATTTCGCGAACGTGCATGATGTCTTCCATCTTTCTCAGCTCTGGAAATGCTTCAAGACTCCCGAGCGAACCATTGACCTCCAAGACATCGATCTTCAAGCTGATCTTTCTTATCGTGAGCACCCAGTTGCAATTCTTGAAGAAATTGAGCGTAAGACTCGCAACAAGTCTATCAAGTTCCTCAAGGTGAAGTGGTCTCATCACTCCGACAAAGAAGCTACTTGGGAACGTGAGGACCTGCTCAGTTCCGAATTTCCAGACTTCTTTTGTTCCTAGATCTCGGGTCGAGATCCTCTTGTAGTGTGGGAGAGTTGTGACATCCCAAGTGATGTCCCTACCTTATTTGGCATGTAACCCATTGTATGACCTTGTGCATGAGCTATGTTGGGAGTTGAACCTTGTCATTCATGTTTTGGTGGCATTCATGCATCATATCATCCATCATCATCATGCATCATTCTCATTTCATTCCATGTTGCCATGATTGGTTCTGGTGCTTGCTTGATGTTTGGTAGTGAGTATGTGGTATGTGGTGTTTGGTGTGACATGCTTGTATGTGGTGGATACATGTGTGCAAAGCCTCTTCCTTCCTCTCTTTTTTTCTCTTTTGCAAGTTCCCTCCCAAAACCCCCCTTCTTCCTATTTAATTTAATTATCAGTTTCACGTTGCTGTAAACCCCTTTTAAAAATGTTCATGTGGTGGCCCATTAATTGCTATGAATGATGGACATGGAGTTTTGGGTGTTTGAAGTATTTTGGTTTCCATTTCTTTAAAATCAGGAGCTGTTTTATTATTATATTAAAAAATAACTTGTTTATAAAAATCAACCTAATATTTTATTTAATAGGTGCATTTTGTCTTGTTCTGAAAAGTGTTTTTATTTTGGGCTAAAACCTTTTATAATTGCCAGGGGATTTATTAGTGTTGGTTGTTTATTTAAAAAAGGAAAACTCTGTGTGTGTGTGTGGAGCGAGTGAGAGAGAGAGGGCAGGTGGGCCGAGGCCCAGCCCATTGCCACAGTAACGGCAACCTGCCCCCGTCTCCCTCCTCCATCAGTCGGCTTCAGAGAGAGCGTGTGCCGCCGCTCCTTTCCGTCGCCGTTGCCGTCTGCCTAGGGGGTTATAAGGCCTCGGCGTGCGTGCCTCCTCCGCGCTAGGGTTCCCTCTTTCTCCCGCCGCTGCCATAGCTCTCCTCTCCTCCTCAATCTCTCTTCCTCCCCTCCTCTTCTGAGCGGCGCCAGAGCAGGTTCAGGTGAGTTCAGAGAAGATCGCCGGTGGCCTCACCGTCCGCTCCTCGAGCCCCGCGCCAACCATGTCGTCTAGGAGCTCGGGAAAGGTCCCCGCGTTCGATTCCCGTCGTTGATAGGCCTGGAGAGTGCCGGATTCGTCGACCCCGTCGTCGTCTTCTTCGGCTCCTTCTGCGCCGCCGTCGCCCCTGCTTCCCTTTCGTCGTCGTCTCGTCCCCGACCCTTCTCCGAGACCGGCCCGTCGTCGCTTGCCTCCCCAAGGTGAGCGCCGGTCCTCCGATGCCTCCTCTGGTCGCCGTAGCCGCGTAGACGCCGCCGTAGTCGCTGTCGCCGCCGGTGTATTTCGTCGAACGTGCGCTCGCCTCCGGTCCTTCTCTTCGCAAGAGGATGGTGGGAATGGATGCGTAGGTGTATGTGTGTGTAGATGCATGCCATTGGTGTCACTGATTCGGCCGTGCATCGCCGGAGAGCATCGCCGGCGTGCCCTGTCACCGTTGCAGTGCTTGCTCTTCAGTTTCGTCAGTAAGCAGGCTGCTGCGTGTATTAGAGCGCTACCGAGCCCTCTCTGTTGAGAGTCGCGGCCGTAGCCGAGTGGTAGCGCTCGGTGGAGAGGACCGAGAGGTCCGGGGTTCGATCCCCTTCTCCCCCCCCCCTTTTCCTTTTTCCTGTTTTTCTTTCTGTTTTCCCTTTTTGTTTCTTTCTTTTGCAAAACAGAGTGTATGTGTGTGCCTTATGTGTGTTTTCTGTGTGTGTGTGTGTGCAGGAGTGTGTGTGTGCTATGTGCACATACACATGTGAGTGTGTGTGCTGGTGTGTATATGCACTATGTGCATATACATACATGAGAGGTGTGTTGTGTATCTGAGTGCATATGCACTATGTGCATATACACACATGTGTGCTTGTGTAGGTGTATGTGTGTGTATGCATCATGTGCATACACACCCATACATGTCTGTGTTGGTTGGTGCATGAGAGTGTAGGTGTGTGCATGTGTATGCCCCATGTGCATACACCCCCATGCATGTGTGTGTTTGGGATAGTGTAGAGAGTGGTGTGTGCATGTGTGCACATGCTCTTGTGGTGAGAACAATGTGTCTGTGAGTGTGTATGCACTATGTGCATGTGCACCCATGCTTGTGTGTGTGTATGTGTGCTTGTGTGTGTGTTTGGATGCTTGTGTGTGTATGTGTTATATATGAGTGAGGGTATATGAGTTTGAGTGGTGTGTGTATGATCTACATACACCCATTCATGTGCATTGTAGCTCCATGTGTAGGTTTCTCCCTATATGATCATATGAGCATGGTTTCTACTCTAGCTAGTTCCTTTCTTGTTTTTGATGCTAGACTATGTTATCATGTCACTAACCTGTTATTTAATCACTTCTAACTTGTATATATGGAGCACATGTCCATTTGGGGCATTTTCAACAAGTTTCATAAGTGACATAAGTCACCCATGCCTAGTGAGGGTAGAATTTCGACCTAGCTTTTCTTCTTGGTGTTCCATGCAAGTATATAGGTATGAGTAATGTTTTTGGGGTGTTTTCAACCCCTCTATACACCTGTGAAGTCATATTTGACTTTGGGGCAACTTGACAAAAGTGCATTTTTATGCTGTGATGCCCTTTTGTCTTTTTCATATGAATTAATTCATGCATGCTTTGAAGTTCTTGTAAACATGAGAATGCTAGTAAAAGTTTCTGTGAACATCCACGTATTTTTTTAATTTGCTCTAAGTATCCATATCAGTGGGAACCATGCTGTTTATCTAGCTACTTTCTGTTTCTGCCAACCTGCTCTAGAATGGCTAAGTCTGGGGAATCTGGTGTTATTGTTTTGCCTTCAAGATCAGGGTGTAGCTAGTTCTGTGTTGGGTTGTTTACCATGCTCAGTGTTAGGCATTTGTAGTAGATATTTCCATTTACCATCCTGTTAATTTTCATGCCATTTGGAGCTTCCTAGCATATTTAACCAGTGCTTTGAACTTGCTACTTTATTAACCCAGATTCCAGAAAACTGGAATTTTCACTAAGTCCCTCAAAATCTGTTTCATCATGCCTGCTTGTCAGCTCCATGCATAGTGATGTGTTGCTCTTTTGTTGATTGTATAGTTGGATGAATTTATGTGGGTGTTGAGTAGAACCTGTTCATGTCTTGTTTCTGGTTGTAGAGTTCCTGTAGCAATAGTTGTGAGCTTTTCAATTGCTATGTTGCTGTTTTGTGGCAGATTGAGTGCTATTTTGTTTTGGGTGTTGTGGGAGCTATACTCCATGGAATTGAGTGATTCTGAGTCTATTGTGATTGGGTTTTCATAACCTATCCAGTGGCTACCTTGGAATTCCAAGAATTAGCCCAGATATTTGGTGGTCGTGAGTTTTGCCTTCGTACCTTGTCGTGAGCGTATCTCGAGAACCGTAGCTTTCTCGCGATCTTTATATGCATTTTCATCGATTTTTCATGATGCATCCATATTTGCCATGTTCATGCATGCCTAAATAACTTAACATGAGGTTCTGTCCAGATTCATTAATCTACCACCTTTGCATGTGAAACGTGACTAGAATTGGATGGTCATGTTAAATTCTTCATTAAAATGATCATACATCATCTGGGTTGTGCATTGCACCTTGTTTGGTTATTTATTTGCTGTTTCTCTTGGGTAGACGCGAGTGTCGAATCTGAGTTCGAGGAACTTGGAGAGTACCACTACGAGGATCCCGCTTCTTGTTCCGCTGAAGAACCAACACGCAAGATGATCGTACCCGGATCCCAATACTATATTTGCTTGCTAGTTTCTCGTTCTTATCGTTACAATTGCGCTACCTACCACATGATATCAGCCCCCATGTTACCATGACAGCCTCTAACCTCCACATCCCAGCAAACCATTGATTGGCTAAGTTACCGCTGCTCAGCCCCTCTTATAGCGTTCTTAGTTGCAGGTTGTTCCATGTGATAACATGGATTGGATATCACAATAAATTCTGTTATTTAAAATTTTATGCACATATATATCTGGTATTGGTGAAAGGCTTGGCCTTTTACTAAGTGATTTGTTCCGCTCGTACCCTCATTAGTTCCTTGTTACCGGTGTTATGTTTCCATATTTTGCGCTCCTAACACATTTGGGGTTGTTATGGGGACCCCCTTGTTTATTCGGTTGAGATTAAAACTTGTCCGGCAAGACCCAACTTTGGTACTACATTGGCTAATAATTAATGAACCTACATAGGGCTTTGCAACCCCGTGGATAATTTAATCAACCCCCGGGCCAGTGCTCCTCATGAGTGTTGGTCCAAACTAGAGTCGTGTACGGGGCCAACCCGGGGCAACTCGGGAGATTTCTATCAGGCCACTGTACGCTGCGCTCATCCGGTCGTGTCCTTAGAACGAGATACGCGGCTCCTATCAGGTGTGTCGACACGTCGGGTGGTCTTGCTGGATTTGTTTTACCTTATCGAATGTCTTGCGTGTGGACTCCGACTTTCTTCGGGTGTACTCGAGGTGTTGGAAATCCTTTGGAATCACCGATGAAGATCACGAGGGTCGTGGTCGAGGAATTCCCACGGAGTGTGGTTATTTGTGATGGACTAGTTGGAGCACCCCTGCAGGGTTAAATCTTTCGAAAAGCCGTGCCCGCGGTTATGTGGCAACTTGGATATTTGATTAACACCCGGTTCTAGCAAACTTGAAGTAAACTCAAGATAAAATACACCAACTGTGTGAGTAACCGTGACTGTCTCTTCTCGTGAACATGATCCGAGAGAGAACACGGTGGGGTTATGACTGACGCAAGCAGGTGTTCAGGATCTCTTAGAGGTCATGTTAGAGATCGACCGATTGTCATATACCACTCACTTTACATTCTTGCTACGTAAGTTAGCCACTATAAATGCTTAGGCTGCTGCAGACTTAAACATCACCCATTCCTTCCTAAAGCTTATATAGTGTTGGCACCCGGGTTACTTGATTGCTGAGTCCTCTGTGGCTCACAGTTTACTACAACAATTCAGGTACAGGTTCAGATGATTGTGTTCAGGATGATCTTACGCAGCTGAAATGGGAGTATGATGAAGAGAGAGGACGCATGTATGTGACGTACCCCGACGAGTAGAGGACCTGGTCGTGATCTTGGGCAGCTTGATAGTATCATCGCATTTGCTTTTGTCATTTGTTTTCGTCCGTAGCCGGACCCTGTGTTCCTCTTGATGTATGAACTGAGTGATATTGTAATTTAGCACGTGGCGAGTGTAAGCCAACTTCATATACTCTTCTCTTCAGTACATGTATGATGCGATGATGCTTATCTTGCTAACGGCAAGATGCGCTTCTATCCTTTGCGAGGACCCCGTGCCTCAAACGGATAGGCGCGCATCTTGGGCGTGACATCTTCTTCTTCTTCTTCTTCTTCTTCTTGTCTTCTCTTCTTTTCTTCTTTAGGATGAGGCTGAGGGATTAGGATGGAGGGGAGGAAGAGGAAGGAGCGGATTCGAAGAGGGCTTAGGATGGAGAGAGGCGGATTATTATGATTATTACTAGTCTTCTTCTTATTCGGAGTCATCTTCTATTACTTCTTCATTATTCTTCTTGTACTCTAATTCTTCTTCTTATTTTCTTCTTCTTCTTCTTCCTTCTTTCTTCTTCTCTTCTTCCTCTCTTCTTGTTCCTCTGCTTCTTCTTCCTCTTATTCTTCTTCTTCCTCCTCTTCTTCTTCTTCCTCTTCTTCTTCTTCCTCTTCTTCCACTAGACCTTGACGACGAGATCGACATGGAGTGGTTGCTTAATGACTACTCTGCCAACACCGCGAGGGCTTCGAAGGCACGTCTGCGGTAGCCGCGACAGTCCTCCGCACCGCGCAACAGGAGGTGGAGTGGCTCCTCCGCGAGTGGCACACAACCGTCGGACAAGGTTGTCACGGCCCTCTGGCGACGTTTCACCGTTGGAGGGACCACAACGATAGCGACGATGGCACGAACGGCGACGACAGGCAGCCATGCGTACGAGGTGGTCGTTTGGTATAGGGTTTAGTTTTTTTTCTTGTGTTTTTCTGTTAAACGATCAAAATATCTACCTTTTTTATAAACAAACTAAACTTAAATGAGTTTTTTCATGTTTGCATGAATTTCATCCTATTTGTTATATGTGTTTGAAATATACGCGGATAGTGTAGGATGGCGGCCTCCATTATCAATGTCCGTGGAGTGATCCCAAGACATATGTCAGATCAAATTTGTGGGTCAGTGTTGAAGATGCTATAACCGTCCAATCCCATATTGATCATTGAAACACGTATCTCTGACATGGATACATATGGTTTTACCAAAGCTCGGCGGATGGAGAGGAGGAAACCAAGAGACAAACCACCATCACCGTCGTGCATGGTGAAGTCCCCGCGTCGCCCCCCGCTAGGGCGGCTCGGGTGGAAACCCTAACCCCGCCGCCACCAGGCACATCCACCATCTTCCCCTCTGCCGCCGCTAGAGGAGGTCGTCGGGCGAAGCCCCGGACGGCTGATGGCGACGGCGGAGGCCCTCTTCCCTCCCGCACCTGATCGGGTGAGGCGGGTCACCCATAGCGCTGGGGCGTTTTCTTCCCCGATCTACGTCGTGGCGGCACGATGATGCACGATGATGGCATGATGCTGGACGGAGGCAGCGAAGCGGCTAGGCTTCATGGAAGATCTAGGTGGCGGCAGCCGCTCGCTGGGTCATGGCAGCCTTGGTCGCGGTGGCCGGCGGTTCGGCCTGTCGGAGGCGGCGGAACATGGCCGATGGCAGCGGCGGTGTTCCGTCTGGATCCCGGGGCGGCGGCGCTGGAAGCTGGCGATGGGTGAAGCTCGGGCTTTCCGCGGCGGCATGGCGTGGTTCAGTCTCTGTCCAAGGGGGATCTGCATCGGCGATCTGGTGGTTTTTGCTACGGATTGGTTCATATCAGAGATGATGACGAGCGTGCGAGATTCATCTCGACGGCTCTCGCGGTTTGGTGAGGTGGGGTGGTAGTCCTCCTCTCAAGCTCCAGTGGTGGCACACTCAGGCAGTGGCCGGTGCGCTAGGGCTCCTACGGTGGCACTACTATTGCGGTTGGTCGCCGGATCTAAGCGGCTAGATCTGGGGCTTTGAAGGCGGTCGAGACAGTGCACAGGTTGTCAGGTGGATTTCTTGGGACGGATCCGGATGAAAACCTAGTCTTCGGTCGGTGGCCGGAGCCGATGATGACGATGTTCTTATCATCGTTTTCCTTCATGAAGGCATCATCGAGGTGAAGCTCCCAGCCCCCACCCAATACCTCTAGGGAAAACCCCAGATCAGTTGATCGGATGACGGTGACAATCATGTGTCGTTACCCCCTTGGGGGGCGGCATTCTTGGAGATGCACTCGGGCTCGAGGGACCAGTGGACGGCTTCTTCGGTGGAGCGGTGTTTCTTTCTACATATTCATGGCGGCGGGTCTCGGCGCGTAGGGCAGTGGAGGCTTGGCGTCTGATGTGCGGCGAAGGACACGCGAACGAGGACGACATTGTCTGGCATCGTGGTGGCGTCGACAACAGAGAGGCCCGACAAGATCGATACGTCAGTATATGCTTTGAGGGTGGATTGATGGAAGACGGAGGTGACGGCCCTTGCAGCATGTGCGTGTGGTACTCACTATGAGTGCGCCGGACCGGAGTGTTACCTAGTCCTGCCTAGGTGGCTTGGATGGGGCATCCGGCTTTAGATGATAGGCTTTGGTGCGATGTCTGTTTGGTATTTGGCTCGGACACTAGGCACCCCTTCATCAAGAGGATATGAGTAGCGACAGGTGCCATCTAGATGGTGGCTTCGAGCTTACTGTTGTATTGCTTTGTAAGGTCTTTATGAATAATAAATAAAATAACCGCATGCATTACTCAGATACAAAGCCCGAGGGTGCATCCTCATCGACGGAGCCAAATTAAAGCCTTCCCGACAAGTCCGTGAATAGCGATGCAACATCATCATGCATGCCGTCCGCCAAGCGTCGCGGCACCCACGGTGACGACAAGCCAGGAGACGCGAAGTCTGCCCGTGTCCATCACGCTCACGCATCCACGCATCGACGTCTAGTCACGCTCGAGTGTCGCTGGTTTGTTTAAGGTGCAAGAACTTCGCGATCAGCAACTCAGCATCGGTTGCGTCGGCGTCCGTATCAGCCATTCAGCCGTATCAGATGGCTGCCACCGGCGCGTTAATTTGTTCGTTTGTGTGCAACGAACAATCGGGCAACATCTCCAATTTGTTCTTTTCTCCAAGATTTGAATGCAGTGGTGTTTGCTAATCTGAACAAAGAGGAGTGTCAGTATCTTTTTCAATTATTATTTTTATTTTTTTGCAAAAGGAGTGTCCGCTATGTGCTATTGGACGATGGCAAAATTTGACCGTGCCTTCGAAAGATTAGGAAATGATATCTCATTGGCTTTCTATAGATATTTGCGATATCTGCTAGATACACATCTCAGTTATGGTTGAGGCGCAACACAACTTCACAAACTTCACTTATTTATTCAGATATTGTACTATAGAGTAACACATCACGATCACACTCTTGTGTACTACACGTACAAGTGCACAAGAAACTCACGTAGTTCCAAAACAGAAGTAGGACAAGTCAACACTCACAACAACGCCATAGCTCACGTCATCACACTACCGGTACCACACAAACACGCATTAACATCACACACAATACGATAATATGCTCCCGAGTCAGAGCCACGGGAGACTCCCTGCATCGTCCGTGATATCATCGAGCTGGTCCGGCTGGAGCAGCATCTGAATCTCCGGCGGCAGGGACAGGGGCAGCGCCGGTGGCGTCTGCAGCCTGCCGTACAGCTGCGTGAGGTGGACGGGGATTTCCTGCACGTCCATCGGAACGCCGGCGAGCTCCCCGAGCACGCGGAGCTGGGAGCTCCGCTGCTCCAGAAGGCTGTACAGGTATCGAGCGTCTGCAGAGAGCACACGGTTCTGCTGCTCGACCAGGCTGCATTGCTGCCGCACGAGGGCGGTGGTGACGCGCATGGCCTCGTTGTCGATCGAGAGCTGGGCCGCGCGCGCGACCAGATTGTCCTCGCGCTGCTGCCTCTTTACGCGAGATCTCCGCGCCGAGAGGCGGTTGGAGGTCTTCCGTTTGCGCTGCCGCTCCTCCTCCGTGATCGCGCCGCCACGGCGTGGTGGCACCGCCAGCGCCGCAGCAGGCGGAATCATCTCCATTTGTTATGTCACGCAGAAACACACCAGAGTACGTAATTCCCACTCCGAGCTAGAAGTACCAGTGTACCAGGAGCGGTGTAGAACGTAGTACTTACTTGCAAAGCCGGAGGAAGAAGAAGGTACGGAAACAAGAACGAAGAAGGAAACACACTACTACCACTACTATAGTTTGGATGAGGAGACGGGGGCGGATCAGGAGATCACGTAGAGGAAGTGGAGGAGCACGATGGAGAGCGAGTGCAGGCAGCAGATGTGGATGAGGCTAGGAGGCGGCGGCGTCGACATGGACGGCGCGGGCAGCACTTCCGCTGAAGCTCGAGGGGTGCCAATGTCTTGGTTCACTGGGAACGACGATGTATATATGGACGCGATTTTGCCGGTGCATACGTACGAGCCGCCGGCCAAACTCGCTAGTGCTGTGTGCGCACCAACCAACTCGTATAAAATACTGGTATAGTTGCTTTTGTTGTTGCGCCGTTGGACTTGCCTGATTGGCGACGCTGTCAGTGCTGCAGCATGCATGCACTCAGTTTTCTAATGGTACCAAGGAAGTACGTATGAAACTTCCATGACCGGACAAACATGAAGGTTCAGTCTGTTTAATAGTATCTCCCCCTGTGGTGTGTGTGATGGTCACGGCTGATTCGACGAGTTTTGTCTCTTTGCCTGGAGAAGTCGAGATATTTTAATTATGATGATCGTATAATAAAAACGAAAACAGTTCATCCGAAGCGTCCTTCGCCTGGCCAAAAGGGCACCTATGTTTTTTTACTTCTCTGAAAAAAAGGTGCGTCAGGGAGTAGTACAACATGTCGGCACGTCGTACAATTTTAGAGCTTTCCTGCACCGAGATGTCTCCGTCGACGACTTGGCCTATGGTGTTATGATCTGCCAACGAAAATTCACGCAAGCATCTGGGAAGCAGCGCAAAGCCAATATATATCAAACTAAAGCTATTGCAGGCAGTTTATACTTGGATTCATCGGTTTGCGTTGATGTTAGATCAGGACAGCGCGTAGCCACTAACCACAACACGCTTCTCGAGAAATAAACGAATTGTCAGATCAACCAATGCATATACAGCACATAGGTACGGAGGTCTGAACATTCGACGGCAAAGATACACACAGCTCTCCTACGTGTTCCCGGGCGGGGGAAAACTACATCCCATGGCCATATTCAGATGTCCAGGTCGCTGGCGTCACGAGATAACATTAACAACAATGCACCCCAGCTGTAGTTTCTTACCCCAACCAAGGGCGATTCAAGCGATAATACATGTCGTTTTCGTTGGTAGCTAGGCTGGTAATTATAACTGGGTTTGCTTCTCTGCGAAGAGAAGGTGAACCCAAGGAATAAACTAGTGCAGCTAGACAACGTATATGCATCTGCATTCCAAGATCCTGCTGTTTTTTTGGCGCCTTTGTTGTACTTGACTAAATGATCAATTAGGAGGCGCCAGGTGCTTTTGCTTATGTAACCATGTCGATGTCGCGTCGTGCCCTTTGACGCCTCGTAGCCTTTCCGCTCGTGTGATAGTGGCAGGGAGAGTTACAGCATCTACAGGCGGACTTGATTACTCCGACTCTCCAAATGTCGCGGACACTGATTCATCATGTCTCAAATAATGCATTTTACAGTTGGATATCTTAAAATAAAAATGTCAAATTCATATCATTACATGCAACGTAAACCTAATACAAGCGGAGCTCGTCCAGCTTTGCCGTGTCCATGTCCGGCGGCGGGCTGCGCCCCTCGTAGTATCGGTCCGGTCACCGGGGTAGAGTAGGACATGGAACACTAGCCGGCTCACGGGAGTCGAGCTTCCGTCGTCTTTCATGCCCTACTCTTCCTTGTCGGAGGCCGTAATCTGGACGGTGTCGGTGGACGTCAGGTCAATGACGGATCCTTTTTGGGAGGAGACGATGTCTACCACGACGCAGTTGCGGCGTCCGCACCCGTGCATTATATGGGCGCAAGAGATTATGACTCCGCCTCTCCAACGTGCACCGTCGCAAGGGTCTTCGTCGCCTCCCGCGCTTGTTGCCTCGCACAACGGGCACGCCGCACCATGTTAGCCTCCGAAGACGTCCAAGGTGTGTCATCGATGCGCCAACAAAAGGGTTGCACGTCCCTCATGGCGTTTGGACGCCAAACGGACCACACCGTCTTCGGTGAGGCAGCGACGTCGAATCTAAGCACAGGCTGTACCGACGCAGTGGATTCCTGACGCTGCGAGTCGGAGTGCTGCCGGAAGCAAAGCCCACTATACTTCCTCTTGAAAGAACAACCAAAGAAGAATACCATGTTCTCACCTAAGTTACGTAGTGAGCATAAAAAGCTTCAATTAGCTAAGAGCATCTACGGGTAGAGAATTCTTCACTTGCGGCTCAACAGAAGGCATCGACGGGTAGTATGTGTGAAGGGCTGGCTTCGCCCCTTTGACGTAGTAATCGTCATTCCATGTCGGCTGATGGTTCCTCTATGACAGATGAGCATTCACTAGCGAAGGCAATGCGTGCCAAGCCTCAAGGAATTTGGACCCTATAACAGGTTATTTTTCGATGTACACACTTGCTACGTACATGGTTTATGCTATAATAATCGGAGTACCAATCGTTGTTCACGGCGGTGTGTATGCGATTGGAGCAGGTGACTACGAAGTTTTTTTTCTCAACATGGATGGCAGCATAACCTTCGAAACGATCCATCACCTCCTTCGATATAAGCATAGTGTCGGTCTATAGGACTCTACTGTTGTCGATTTGTCGATTTTTATTTCATGAATTTCCATTAGACCTTCGGATTTGACTGTGTGCATCCTACCTATGCAGAGGTAGGGTGTTACTCATAATGCATTGTATCCGCTTGATGCTATATTTGAGATAATAAATTCGCCCTTTATTCAAAAAAAACTAAGAGCATCTACAGCCGAACCCCGCATACCCCCTCAAACGTCCGGGCAGGCCGCCGGTGAAAGCACAACTTCTCCCTGGGTGGTTTTGATAATTAATAAGAACATATATTTCATTAAACTAATATTTTCACAAAGTATATTTCAGGAAAAAGTTCAATGTTATAATTGGCAGAGGATTGTGAGGGAGACCCCAAGATGCAAGAAATAGGATTGGCCAAGCTACAAGCATGAAGACTCTACATTTTACTTTATGAGAAATCACTTTGAGGGGGTGAGGTAATAATGGTGAATAAAATTCTCAAAATGATCAAGTGTTAGTCAACAAAAACACCCACAAGCTCTCCCACAAATATTTTGTCCTAGAACCTATCACTCAAAAACGTGCCACCAAGAATATCATTTCGGCTACACAGAGTCAAAACCCTAGACAGAAACCCTAGCCAAAACCCACTTCTCAGTACTACCAACTTTCACATCGGTGCAACCAAGTTTCAGTGACCAACTTCCTGGTGCCTCATTCGCAAAAATCGGAAATTCCAAGAATTGTGAATAGGTCTCACCAAGTTGTGTAACTGGCCTTGACCACTCATATAGGTACCACCGAGAATTCTATATCGGTCTCACCAAAATGCTAAAGTTGCCACATTTTGCACTAGTCGGTGCAACCGAGTTTTACTTTGGTTTCACTAAGTTGGGCAATAATGTTGTAACGGTTGGATTTTTTAAGATGCCTATATGTACCCCTCCACCATATCCCATTTGCAAGAGAAGCACTCAGAACAGACCCACACTTCCCAAATTTCTGAGAGAGAACCACCTATCCTTGTGTTGAGGTCAAGATCATCCACTCTAACCACATGGATCTTGATTTCTAGCCTCCCCAAGTTGCTTTCCACCCAATCAAGTTCTTCTACCCAAGGCAAATCTTTGAGAGAGTGATTGAGTGTTGAGGAGACTATCATTTGAAACACAAGAGGTAGGAGTTCATCGTTACTATCTAACCTATTACCTTTTGGAGGGTGGTGCCTCCTAGATGGCCGTCCATCCAAGAGGCTGTCAAAAAATTTGTTGGTTAACTCAAACAAGTTGTAGGATGGAACCAAAGCGGCATCGGTGATCAAACCCGTGCAACTTTGGTGGTAGCTTTGTACCTTGAAGTGGAGAAGAAGCCATTCACTTTTTAAAATTGTTGGTTGAAATTGAATGGGAAACCCAAGTGGCAACCTGTCCTCAAGGAAATTGAAAATGACACGAAGAAGATGAAGAAAAAAATGATGGGTCAAGCTCGGCTCAATCATTTAGATTGGATGAGGTGGGAGAAATAGAAAATGATGCAGTAGACTTACAACCACCCGTGCCAAAAAATTGTCAAGTGATGGGGGAAAAGGGGCAGAAGGAGAGGGCAGCACATGAAGGTGAGACAAGAAAAATGTCTGCTACTTGGACGGGCATTTATTTAGGTGAAGAAGGAGGAGAGTTACAAGATGTTCATCGACGTGCAAAGGGGAAGATGGATTTTGACCGGTATATGTTGATATTGGAGAAGAACAAAGTGGAATGGAGACCTAAGAGAAGATTGCCAAATGAGAGCTTGATCAAATGGTGACAATGCGTGGTCTTGAGCTCGAGAAAGAGAGGTTGTGGCTTTTGAGAGAGATGGAGGATTCGGGGATCGTGTTGCAGGACATCAACCTCTTGGATTAGGAAGGGAAGAAGTGGTTGCTCCGCTTGAAGAAGAGGATCAATGACCGCGGGGACTGAAGTCATTGATTCATTCGTGTCTCACCTATCTATGTATGAACTATTGAATTTTATTTGCCTGTACTGAATATATTTGGGCTACACTATCTTTGTGTCGTTGAATGTATGATGAATTTGCGTTGCATGATCGTCGTGCATTGATTTAGGTACTGTGATTTGGGGAGTGTGGTTGTGGAGAGGGCCAAGTGGGGAGCTATCAGGGCGTGTCTGCTAGCATATAGGGGGTCACATTAGCTACTTGCAATTGTATATGCTCTCGGATTCTCGAGAATCCTGTCCATGGTTCTACCAATTCCTTTAGTAATTAGGCGATTTCCCCACGTGTTGTTGTGGGAATTTAAAGATTAATTTTGGATATATTGTGCATGAAAAAATGACTTAAGTCATTGGACCATTGGAGTATTTGCAAAATTTAGGATTATTTTAATAAGTAATTATGTGTCAACAAAGAGTATGCATGTACATTGGACCATTGGAGTCGAAACAATCAAATTGGGTTATGCATGTGTTACAAAATAGCGTTAATGAAGGCCGATGTGGCACAATTGATGATGTAAATGGATGCATGTTGACAAAATGAGAGTTGGTAGGGATTAACTATCAAGTGTGACCTTTTTTTACTCACAATCCAAAAGCGCCTATTAAAAACAATAATCTTAGACTTACGCACAATCCCCTGCGGATGAAAGTCTCATTGATTGTCTTCCCGTGAATTTAGTTGTGGGATCCAACTCGCGATAAATCACAAGTCTCCATTTCATGTCTGTAAGTGTTTTCCCTAAAAAGAGCTCGTAGTTGTAGCAAAGTTAATTAAGAAATAAAGCATTTCTAGCATTCCAGAATCATGCAGCCAATGCAAAGCACAAGACATAAAATCCACAACGTCAACATTAAAGATTTAAAACGTATGTTTTTATTTAAAAAATGCAAAGGTGAACATGGTTTCATGTGCACCTGCAATCCACAAGAATAGTAAAACTCAACAAACATATTAGACAAATATGAAATTTCAGGACATCAAACTTGGGTGACCACTCTACTCACATGTGAAGTTTGGTGAAGAATAACATCCACGGTATTCTTAGTGAAGAAAATACAATCAGGGCCTTACTATTCATCAAGTTGTGTTTTTAATATAGCTTTTAGTTTTTCATATATTTTTCCAGAATACCATGAATGTCATTTCTGTGTGAAACTTCATAAGCGAGTATACAGGTCGGCTCTGTATGTTACAAAAGAAAATCATATTTTGAAGAAATCTAGTATTTTTAATTTACTATTCATAACTGGTGTGCGTGGAACCATATTCACCAAATCCACATTCGTTTTAAGTCCTTCAGATTTACAAGAAGTTGACATCGATTCTTTCATCTTTTTTTGGAGACTTTTAGTTACCCATGTTTCCAAACCAAAGACATTTCGTCCAAAATGGAATGGAGGGTCTAAACCGCATATGCGTCACTGGTTTTGGAATCCCAATTTACCATGTGGTGGTCAAAGTTAGCTTTCTCTCCCTCCCCTCTCTCTATATATCTATATCTCTTTCTTTCTCTCAATCTCTTAATCTATCTTTGTCTCCACTGAGTTGCCATGACTCAAAGCCTCCTTGGTCGAGCTTGACACGTCTCCAACGTATCTATAATTTTTTATTGTTCCATGCTAATATATTATCAATATTGGATAATTTATATGCAATAATATGTTATATTATATCATTTTTTGGGACTAACCTAACCCAATGCATAGTGCCAATTCCTATTTTTTGCGTGTTTTTGACCTCTATAGAAAATCAATACCATACTAAGTCCAAACATGATGAAAAAATTTGGTGATTTTTCTGGACAATTTTGGACCCAGGAAGCTTCAGGAGGAGGCCAGATGTTGCACGAGGAGGCGACAACCCTGGAGGGCGCGCCATGGGGGGCAGGACGCGCCCACCAGGCTTGTGCCCCCCTGACCTAATTCCACTTCTATAAATTCTAAAATATCCCGACAACACCCGAGATCAACCAGAAACACTTTTTTCGTTGCTACAAGTCCTTGTTCCATCGCAATCCCATGTGGACACCTTTTCCGGTGCACTATGGAGGGGCAATCGATCATGCAGCCTGTCTACATCAACCTTGCTGCCTCCATGATGATGTGTGAGTATTCCACCACAATCCTACGTGTCCATATCTACTACCTAGATGGCTTCTTCTCTCTCTATGATCTTCAATACCATGTTCACCGTGATTCTCGCGGTGACCTATTCGATGTAATCCTCTTTTGCGGTGTGTTTGTTGGGATCTGATGAATTGTGGGTTGATGATCAGATTATTCATCGGAAGTAATTGATTCTTTTTTGAATTCTATTATGAATCATTGTTATAGCTTCGTATTTCTCTCAAATCTATCCATCTGGTTTGGCCAACTAGATTGATTTATCTTCAGTGGACTCGTGCGTCGTAATTGGTTCAATCTTGCGGTGCTCTATATCCCAGTGACATAAGGGGACAAGACACACATTTGTATCCTAGTGACAGAAGGGGACAACACACGTATTTCTATTGTTGCGATTAAGGATAACACATGGGGTCCAAACATATTGCTTGTCATACTTTGTCTACATGTGAAAGCACAACTTCTCCCTAGGTGGTTTTGGTAATTAATAACAACATATAGTTCATTGAACTAATGAGACTATCAAGTATATTTCAGGCAAAGTTGACTGAATGGATTGGCTAGGATTGTGAGGAGGATTCCATATATGCAAAGGAACATCAATTGGATAGAGCTTTAAGACTCTACATTTTGCTTTATGTGAGAAATCACATTTGAGTCCATAGGAAAGACAATACTATTAAAAGGGTATGAGGTATCTATGATGATATGGTTGCTCAAAATGCTTAGACATTTGCCACCAAAGACCTCAACAATTCTCTCAAAAAACATTTTGTCCAAAACCCAAATGATCAAATTCGGTGCAACCAATATTTCCTATTTCGGCCCCACCGAGTTTTCCTTAGACAGAACCCAAGCCAAACCCTAGCAAATCGGTACAACCGAATCTTGCTTCGGTACAGCCGAAAAGCAGTGACCAGTCTTCTAGGATCGAGATATTTAATTGAGTAACTTCCGAGTTTTATATCTCGGTGCCGCTGAAGTGAAGAATTGCTTAAGGCCAACTGAATCGGTCTCACCGAGATGCTATCTTTCGATCTCACTGAAACCCCAAAAGTTAGGACATTTTGCACTAGTCGGTGCAACCAGGTTTTTACTTTGGTTCCACCGAGTTGGGAAATAATGTTGTAATGGTTGGATTTTTGGAGATGACTATATATACCCCTCCATCTTCCACTCATTCAGGGAGAGAGAATACCCAGAACAAGCAAACACTTCCACCATTAATTTGCTGAGAGAGAACCACCTACTCATGTGTTGAGATCAAGATCTTCCACTCCAACCATATAAATCTTGATTTCTAGCCTCCCCAAGTTGTTTTGCACCCAATCAGTCTCTTCTACCAAACCAAATTTTTTGAGAGAGGGATTGAGTGTTGAGGAGAGTATCTATTGAAGCACTAGAGCAAGGAGTTCATCATCCATACCACATATATTACCTTTTAGAGAGTGGTGTCTCCTAGATTGGTTAGGTGTTGCTTAGGATCCTTCAAATAGTGTAGAGTTGAACCAAGAAGTTTCTAAGGGCAAGGAGACCGCCTAGTTCGTGAAGATCTACCCCGAGTGAGGCTAGTCCTTCGTGGACGTAAGCCATGATGGAATAGACAAGGTTGCTTCTTCATGGACCCCTTGTGGGTGGAGACCTCCATGGACTCACGCAACCGTTACCCTTTGTGGCTTGAAGTCTCCATCAATCTGGACGCATGATAGCACCACCTATCGGAACCATGCCAAAAATCTTCGTGTTCTCATTGCGTTTGATCTTCCTATACCTACCCTCTACTTACACTTGCATATCTTTACTTTTAGCTTCTATACTCGTAGACTTGCATGTGTAGGGTGTGCTAGACTTGGTAAAATTTCTAAAACTTGCCAACTGATAAAATTGGGAAAAGGTTAAGCTTTTATTTGGTCAATTAGTCTAATCACCCCCCTCTAGACATACTTTGGATCCTACAAGTGGTATCAGAGCTTTGGTCTCCATTGCATTGGTTTCACAACCTAGGAGAGTATGGCGACTAGTGAGGCAAATTACCACCATAGAGGTCCATATTTTGATGGTACAAACTTTGCTAGTTGGAAGCATAAAATGAAAATGCATATTCTTGGTCATAACCCGGCCATTTGGGTTGTTATTCTTGCTGGCTTGCAAGGTGAATTCTTTGGTAATAGAAAGAACCATATCATGAAGCGACAGAGGAAGAATTGAATATGTTGCAATACAACACTCAATCCCGTGACATCCTATTCAACAGCCTATACCCCGAAGAGTTCAACCAGATAAGTCGTCTTGAGAATGCGAAGGAAATTTGGGATACTTTGGTTGATATGCATGAATGAATTGAATCCATCAGGGAATCTAAGTTGGGTGTGCTTCAAAGTCAACTTGACAAGTTCAATATGAAGGATGGTGAAGGAGTCGCGGAAATTTACTCTAGGCTCGCTCTCATCACAAACGAGATTGTCAGCTTAGGAAGTGAAGAGATGACCGACAAATTCATCATCAATAAGATCCTAAGAGCCTTGGATGGAAAGTATGACAAAGTGTGCAGATTGATCCAAATGATGCCAAACTACAAATATCTCCAGCCCACGAAAGTCATTGGTAGGATTGTTGCTCATGAGATGTCACTCAAGGAGAAAGAAGAGCTTCATAACAAGTCAAGTGGTGCTTACAAATCCATAAGTGATACTCCCGCAACTTTAGGTGACAACCTTGTTACCAATGAAGAGATAAGCCTCATGGTCAAGAAATTCAACAATTTCTACAAGAATAGAGGCAAAGAGAGAAGCTTCAATGCAAGATACGAATAAATGCATTCGTCTAGTCGTGACCAAAATTGCTACAATTGTGAATGGCCCGAACACTTTTCCAATGAGTGCATGACCCCCTCGAAGAGAAGAGAAGAGTAACCTAGAAGAAGGAGCTCAAGAGATGAGTCACCTCAAAGAGAGAGGAGTATAGAAGATCGTTATGAACGAAGACCCTCTTGGAGAAGCAAGGACTCAGAGAAGAAGGACAAGTACACAAAGATCTACACTAGAAGAAGACATGAAGATCATGGTGGTGAATGGGTTTCCGGCTCCTAATCCGACAACCAATCTAAGAGAAGTTATCACTCCAACTCCGACTATAGTCAAGAGGAAGGTGTTGCCGGACTAGCACTCGTTTTCTCCAACTCCTATGATTTATTTGATTCACCAAATGAAGGGATTGGAAGTTGCTTCATGGCTAAAGGCCCAAAGTACCACACCCCGAATACATTGACTGTAATAGTGGCGAGGATGACTTGCTAGGAGATGATGACTTGCTCTTTGATAAAACTAGTGATATTAGCCAAAATGAACTTGATAATAATAATGCTAGTCAAGATGAATCGTGTGATAATGATAAGAAGGAGATTCAGCGCTTAACTAAAGAACTAAATACTCTTAAGTTAGCTCACGGATCTACTCAAGAAGTTCATACAGAGCTTCTAAGAACTCATGAGAAGCTATGCTAAATTTAGAGCAAGAGCATTAGTTTCTTAAAGCTATCAATGATGATCTTCGAAAGAAGAGTTCTTTTTATCTTGCCAAATGATTACTCTTGTCTACTTTTGTGCCACAAGTAAAATCTAAGAAAACTAGTAACAAAGGCAAGAAAGGTTCTTCATCTAGTAGCAACAATAAAAATGTTAAATCTAAATATGTTGCTTCTAGTAGTTCTATTGATTCCACTAATGATTCTCTTAGCCAAGTTACACTTGAGCAAGAAAACGATTTATTGAAAGGAATTATAGAGAAAGGTGTCTACAAGAGTCTTGTCGGAAGTAAGAAATTTGAGGAAATTGCACACAAGGAAGGATGAAACTAGAAGAATCAAGGTATTTGTTTTTAAACAAAGTTCAATGTCAATGGATTTAAATGTCAAGAAGATAAATACCCCAAGACGAAGTTTGTTCCCCAAAATAAGTATGTGATACTTTTGATCTGCGTTGGGTTTTTTCCTGGAGAGAAGGGGATGATGCAACATAGTAGACGTAAGAATTTCCCTTAGTGAAAACCAAGGTTATTGAACCAATAGGAGGACCACACAATTTCCTGTCTTCAGCGCCTACACACAAAAGAGCGCACACTTGCACCCAACGCGGGCAAGAGGGTTGTCAATCCCCTTGAACTCGTTACTTGCAAGCAATAATTAGTGTAAATGGATAGTTTGATAAATATAAAATAGAAAATAAATAAAAAGTAAATAATGGCGGCAAGGTATTTTGATTTTTGTAATTATATTTGTGAATAGACCCCAGGGAAATAGTTTTCTATAGAGGCTTCTCTCTTGTAGAAAGCATAGGTGGGTAAACAAATTATTGTTGGGAAATTGAAAGAAAAGCGCATAGTTATGCAATATTTATTCATGGCAATGATCATTACATATAGGAATCACATCCATAAGAAAGTAGACCGACTCCTCCCTCCATCTACTACTATTACTCCATCCATCGACCGCTATCCAACATGCATCTAGAGTATTACGTGGAAATAGAGGAATGCTTGGAGGATAATGCCATGATTTAGACAAAGTAAATCCAATTAATATGAATGAAACCCATCGTTTTACTCTTAGTGGTGTCAATACAATACGTGTCATGTCCCTTTCTGTCACTGGGATTGAGCATCACAAGATTGAACCCACCACAACGCACCTCTCCCGCTGAAGATAAATCAATCTAGCTGGCAAAACCAAATCAATAGATCGAAGATAATTACGAATCTATCATAATCATGCATATGTACGAAAGACCAGCAAGGAATCAATATAATCTTGACGTGGCTTGAGATTGCGTCGGTATTTCCCCAAAGAGGAAGGGATGATGCAGCACAACGACGGTAAGTATTTCCCTACTTATGAAACCAATGTATCAATCCGTAGAGGAAGATCACGCACCCACATAAACAACACCTGCACACAAATAACAAATACTTGCAACCCGACGCAAAAGAGAGATGGTCAATCTCTCTATGATAATAAGATAGATTAGGTAATGATAGTTTGGCAAATAGGTATCGCAAGAACACGAAATAAAATAAGTATACAAAAAGTGCAGCAAGGTATTTTTGTTTTTTCTTGACTTAATAGATCTGAAAACAAAAGGGAAAAATGGCAGATCAGAAAGCAATATGTTGGAAAAGTAGACCCGGGCCGTAGGTTTCACTAGTGGCTTCTCTCATGAGTATAGCACACGGTGGTGAACAAATTACTGTTGGGCAATTGATAGAAGATAAAATAATCATGACGATATTGAGGTAATGATCACTATATAGGCATCACGTCCAAGATAAGTAGACCGAAACAATTATGCATCTACTTCTATTAATACACACATCGAGCACTATCCAACATGCATCTAGTGTATTAAGTTCATGGGAAAACAGAGTAATGCAATAAGAACAATGACATGATGTAGACAAGATCTATTCATGTAAGAATAGACCCCATCTTGTTATCCTTAATGACAATGATATATGCGTGTCTTGTTACCCCTTCTGTCACAGGGAAAGAACACCGCAAGATCGAACCCATCACAAAGCACCTCTTTCCATGGCAAGAAAAATCGATCTAGTTAGCCTAACTAAATCAAAGATTTGAAGAAGAAATATGATTCTATAAGTAACCATGCAAATAAGAGATCAAAGAAGACTCAAATCATATTCATGGATAGAAACTGGTCATGAACTCAAAATTCATCGGATCCCAACGAACACACCGCAAAATTCATTACATCAAATAGATCTCCAAGAGACCGTTGTATTGAGAATCATAGAGACAGAGGAAGCTATCTAGATACTGCCTACGGACCCGTAGGTCTATGGTGGACTACTCACGCATCATCGGAGAGGCACCTATGATGAAGATGAACCCCTCCATGATGGTGTTAGATTGGATCTCGAGGTTCTAGAACTTGCGGAGACTGGAATTGTGTTCCACCGACTCCTCTAGGGTTTTCCAAATATATGGGAATTTATAGGCTTGATAGTCGGTTGAGGGGGTCCCGAGGTGGGAACCCTCCACCAAGCCACGCCAAGGGCCTCTTGCGGGCCCTAGTGGAGGGTAGCCACCCTAGGGCCCCTCTCCTAGTGCTCTTTGGCCCATCCTGGCTCTTCTGGTCCATAAAAATTCTTCAAAAACTCCCGTAACATTTGGACTCCGTTTGGTACTGATTTTCTACGAAGTAAAAAACAAGCAAAAATAACTACTGACACTTTGGCACTATGCCAACAGGTTAGTCCCAAGAAATGATATAAAGTTGCTATAAAATGATTGTAAAACATCCAAGATTGGTAGTATAACAGCATGGAACAAGCAAATATTATAGATACGTTGGAGACTTATCAAATCTCATGAATAATCTGAACATAAACCCACAATTCACTGGATCCCAACAAACCCACCACATAGGAGTGATTACATAAGATAGATCACCGCGGGAATCGCAGTGATCATGGCAACAAAGAACATAGAGAGAGAGAGAGAGAGAGAGATAGCCATCTAGGTACTAACTATGGACCCGAAAGTCTACGGTGAACTACTCAACATCACCATGGGAGCGACAAGGTTGATGTAGAGGCCCTTCATGACCGATCCCCCATCCGACAGGGCATCACAAAAAGGCTCCAAATGGGCACACGGCAGAACAGGGACTTGCAGCGGTGGAAAAAGTGTTTTAGAAGGCTTAGGAAGGTTTTGGGGATATCAGAGAATTTATAGGCAAGAGAACGAGAGCCATAGATCTGGGAGGTGGCCTCAAGCCATCAGGGCACAATGACGTGGCTTGGGATTGCGTCGGTATTTCCCCAAAGAGGAAGGGATTATGCAGCACAAAGATGGTAAGTATTTCCCTCAGTTATGAAACCAAGGTATCAATCTCTAAAAAAAAGATCACGCACCCACATAGACATCACCTGCACACAAATAACAAATACTTGCAACCCGACGCATAAGAGAGGTTGTCAAGCTCTCAATGGTAAAAAGATAGATTAGGTAATGATAGTTTTGGCAAATAGATCTCAAAAGAACACAAAATAAAATAAGTAAACAAAAGGTGCAGTAAGGTATTTTTGGTTTTTTGGATTAATAAATCTGAAAACAAAAAGGCAAAAGAGTAGATCGGGAAGCAATATGTTGGAAAAGTAGACCCGGGGGGGCATAGGTTACACTAGTGGCTTCTCTCATGAGTATAGCGCATGGTGGGTGAACAAATTACTGTTGGGCAATTGATAGAAGATCAAATAATCATGATGATATCCAGGCAATGATCATTATATAGGAACCACGTCCCAAGACAAGTAGACCAAAACGATTCTGCATCTACTTCTGTTACTCCACACATCGACTGCTATCCAGCATGCATCTAGTGCATTAAGTTCATGGAGAAACAGAGTAATGCAATCAGAACAGTGACATGATGTAGACAAGATCTATATATGTAGGAATAGACCCCATATTGTTATCCTTAATGGCAATGATACATGCATGTCTTGCTCCCCTTCTGTCACTGAGAAAGAACACCGCAAGATCGAACCCATCACAAAGCACATCTTCCCATGGCAAGAAAAATCGATCTAGTTGGCCTAACTAAACCAAAGATTCGAAGAGAAAATACGAGGCTATAAGTAATCATGCATATAAGAGATCAAAGAAGACGCAAATAATATTCATGGATAGAAATTGATCATGAACTCAAAATTCATCGGATCCCAACAAACACACCGCAAAACTAATTACATCAAATATATCTCCAAGAGACCATTGTATTGAGGATCATAAGAGAGAGAGAGAGGAAGCCATCTAGCTACTGCTTACGGACCCATAGGTCTATGGTTGACTACTCACGCATCATCGGAGAGGCACCTATGAGAAGATGAACCCCTCCATGATGGTGTTAGATTGGATCTCGAGGTTCTGGAACTTGCGGCGACTAGAATTGTGTTTTGTCATCTCCCTTAGGGTTTTGTGAATATTTGAGAATTAATAGAGGCCATACTCGGTGAAGGGGGTCCCGAGGTGGGCATGTCCCATCAGGTTGCACCAGGGCCATCTGTCTTGCTCTGGTGTCTCGTTCCCTCCTTGGCCTTCCTCTCCAGCACTTATTTGGCCCACTAGATATCTTCTAGCCCAAAAAAATCTCCAAAAAGTTTCACGGTGTTTGGGCTTTGTTTGGGACTGATATTCTGCGAAGTAAAAACAGGCAAAAAACAACAACTGGCACATGGGTCTATGTCAATAGGTTAGTCCCAAAAAATGATATAAAGTTGCTATAAAATTATTGTAAAACATCCAAGATTGACAATATAACAACATGGAACAAGCCAAAATTATAGATACATTGGAGATGTATCAGCATCCCCAAGCTTAATTCCTACTCGCCCTCGGGTAGGTAAATGATAAAAACAATTTTTTTGATGTGGAATGCTGCCTAACATGTTCATCACATGTTCTTTTCTTTGTAGCATGGACATTTGGACTTTTAGATGGTTCAAAGCAATTGTCTAGTTTTGACATGAAAACATTCATGCTCAAGCATATCAACAAGCAACCATGTCTTCCAAAATATCAACGCTAAAGCAAGTTATCCCTAGCCCATCATGCTCAATCATTGATCCATTCATGATACAGAACCAAATATTAGCCACACCTAATGCTCAAGTATGATCATAGTGCCTACTAGTTGGTGCTTTATAAGAGAAGATGGAGAATCAAATTGAAAAAATAAAGGGTCTTCTACATTTGTGACCTTACAGAAATGCCCTTTCGCTCCATTTTCGTTCGTTCAAAGGGGTTTGAACGTCTACCCACCATTTATAGGACATTTTGCCCCTACCTCCTTCTGTCAATGACATGTGGAACCAAGTGAGAAAAAATAAAAATGTAAAAAACTTTCTCTCACCCCTCTCTCTCACACACTTACATGTGGGTCCCAAACAAAATAGATAAATAAATAAAGGAAAAAATATCTCCCACCTCTCTCCCCTACCTCATGACATTTGTCTCTATCACCTCTGGCGAGCCCTAGCTACCCTTGACTGTGCGTCGTCGTCACAAGCTGTCCACGCGCGGCAGCCCTCCCTCCATCCCATCCTCCCTCTCCCTCCTCCTCATCCTCCCTCTCCCTCCCTCTCCATTCTTCCCTCCATATGCAGAGCGCAACCATTGACGATGACTTCTTCTCTGCAATGCCAACGGCCTTCTCGGGCTCAACCTCCTCGTCCAGAAGCCCCGCCAAGATTCCCATATCGTCCCCACAGATTGAATTGATCCAAGGGCCTGACCCATCGCTCCGGCGAGTGCCCCGATCTATCACTCTGACGAGTGCCCCGATCTATCATTCAGGTGAGTGCCGATGCTATGTACGCGCGCAAAGCACCGATGCCTCGCTCACCCGCAAGACGCCCCACTGCTTTGCTCCCTTGCATCGTCATGTTCGCCACCGTGCGTGCTAGATTGGCCCAGCATCGGCATGGCTAGATTTGAGCTGGCCGAGCCACCACCAGTGTTCCCCACCACCACGTGTTTTTTTAGATTATGGTTAATCTTTTTTAGTCACATTATGGTTAATCTATGATGTGGGAATTAAGTAGTTAATTAATCTATCAATAATATATTAAATCAACCAAAAATAATCACTCTAAAATAACTAACCTATGACAAATGGGCCCAGTCCCTATTAACCCAGTCAACTGTGGACTATTTGACCTTGAAAGTGGGTCCCACATGTCATGGACATAAGGAGGCATGTGCAAAATGTCCAATAAACGGTCGGTAGACGGTCAAACCCCTTTGACTGAACGGATACGAAGCGGAATGGCATTTCTGTAAGGTCACTTAACGGTAGAGGGGCAAATTTGAGCAGGCCTTTAAATTAGGGGTAAATATGAGTAGTGTTGGGGAACGTTGCATGGGAAACAAAAAATTTCCTACGCACACGCAAGATCTATCCATGGTGACGAGCATCTACGAGAGGGAGAGTGGATCTACATACCCTTGTAGATCGCTAACCGGGAAGCCTTAAGAAACGCGGTTGGTGTAGTCGAACGTCTTCGCGATCCAAATCGCCGAGCATCCCGTGATCTCATCACGATCCGTCCCGCGATCCAATCACGATCCGTCCTGTGAACTCATCATGATCCGTCTCGCGATCTCATCACGATCCGTCTCGCGATCTTGATCACGGTCCTTCCGATCTAACGCCGAACGGATGACACCTCCGCGTCCATCACACATACAGCTTGATGATGATCTTCACCTTCTTGATCCAGAAAGAGGGAGTGGAGAGGTAGATGAGTTCTCCGACAGGACCACGGTGTTGTGGCGATGGTGGTGGAGCTATTCCAGCAGGGCTTCGCCTAAGCACCGCTGAGAAATGATCTAGAGGAGAAACTGCGATCTAGAGGAGAGGTAGCACGTGGCTATTAGGGTTAGCGTTTTCCTCTAAATCCTCTAGTATATATAGGAGGGAGGGAGGGGAGGAGGCAGCCTCCAACCCTCAAGGTTTGCTCGAAATTGGAGGTGGAGGAGTCCTACTCCCATCCTATTAGGAGTAGGATTCCTCCTTTCCACTTGGAAACTCTTTCCACCTCTCCACCTTTGGATTTTTTCCTTCTCAAACCACTCCAGCCACATGGGCCCTTAGAGGAGGCTCTGGCCAGCCCACCAGGGGCTGGTTTACCTCCTCCCACAGACCATGTAGCCTCTTGGGTCGAAATACCTCTCCCGATGGTCCCCCGGTACACTACCAGCACTCCCGGTATGCTACCGATGAGCCCGAAACTTTTCCGGCGACCAAAATAGGACTTCCTATATATCAATATTTACCTCTGGACCATTCCAGAGCTCCTCATGACGTCTGAGATCTCATTCGGGACTCCGAACAACCTTCAGTCGCCGCCATACATAACTCTATACTACCGAAACGTCACCGAACCTTAAGTGTGTAGACCCTACGGGTTCGAGAACTATGTAGACATGACCGAGACAGATCTACGGTCAATAACCAATAGCAGAACCTGGATGACCATATTGGTTCCTACATATTCTACGAAGATCATTATCGGTCGACCTCTATGTCAAGGATTCAGTTAATCCCGTATGATGTTCCCTTTGTTCTTCGGTATGTTACTTGCCCGAGATTCGATCGTCGGTATCTCCATACCTAGTTCAACCTCGTTATCGGCAAGTCTCTTTACTCATTCCGTAATACAAGATCCCGTGGCTAACACTTAGTCACATTGCTTGCAAGGTTTATTGTGATGTTGTATTACCGAGTGGGCCCTAAGATACCTCTCCGTCACACGGAGTAACAAATCCCAGTCTTGATCCATGCCAACCCGACAGACACCCTCGGAGATAACTGTAGAGCACCTTTATAGTCACCCAGTTACGTTGTGATGTTTGATACACACAAGGAACTCCTCCGGTGTTAGTGAGTTGCATGATCTCATGGTCATAGGAACAAATACTTGACATGCAGAAAACAGTAGCAATAAACTGACACGATCATATGCTACGTTTGTAGTTTGGGTCTTATCCATCACATCATTCTCCTAATGATGTGATCCTCTTATCAAATGACATCTCATGTCCATGACTAGGAAATCATAGCCATCTTTGACCAACGAGCTAGTCTATTAGAGGCATACTAGGGACATGGTGTTGTCTATGTATCCACACATGTATCTGAGTTTCCGAGTAATACAATTATAGCATGGATAATAAATGATTATCATGAAGAAGGAAATATGATAATAACCAATTTATTATTGCCTCTAGGGCATATTTCCAATAGCCTCCCACTTGCACTAGATTCAGTAATCTAGTTCACATCACCATGTGATTCGCATTGTTATGAATCTAACACCCAATGAGTTCTGGGGCTCGATCATGCTTTGCATGTGAGAGAGGTCTTTTAGTCAACGGGTCTGCGACATTCAGATCCATGTGTACTTTGCAAATATCTATGTCATACTGTAGACACTGCTACCACACTCCATTTGGAGCTATTCCAAATGGCTGCTCCACTATACGTATCCGGATTGCTACTCAGAGTCATCCAGATTGGTGTTAAAGTTTGCATCGACGTAACCCTTTACGACGAACTCTTTATCACCTCCATAATCGAGAAATATTTCCTTAGTCGTCTAGTTGCTAAGGATAATCCTGACCGTTGTCCAGTGATCCACTCCAGGATCACTTTTCTACCCCTTGACAGACTCATGGCAAGGCACACACCAGGTGCGGTACACAGCATAGCATAATATAGAGCCTATGGCTAAGGCATAGGGGATGACGTTCATCCTTTCTCTTTCTTCTGCCGTTGTCGAGCTTTGAGTCTCACTCCACTTCACACCCTACAAATCAGGCAAGAACTCTTTCTCTGACTGATCCATTTTGAACTCTTTCAAAATCTTGTCAAGGTATGTACTCATTGAAAAAGTGTCATCAAGCATCTTGATCTATCTCTATAGATCTTGATGCTCAATAATTAGGTAGCTTTATCCAGGTCTTCCTTTGAAAAACTCTTTTCAAACAACCGTTTATGCTTTCCAGATATTCTACATCATTTCCGATCAACAATATGTTAACCACATATGGTTACCAGAAACTCTATAGTGCTCCCACTCACTTCATTGTAAATACAAGTTTCTCAGAAACTATGTATAGGCTCAAAAACTTTGATCACCTCATCAAAGTGTATATTCCAACGCCTAGATGCTTGCTTGAAGGATCACTGAAGCTTGCACACGTTTTAGCATCCTTAGGACTAACAAAACCTTCTGGTTGTATCTCATACAACCTTTCCTTAAGGAAGGAAATGATGTTTTGACATCCATCTGCCAGATTTCATAATTGAAAAATGTAGCAACTACTAACATAATTCCAATAGACTTTAGCATCGCTACGAGTGAGAATTCTCATCACAGTCAACTCCTTGAACTTGTTGGAAACTTCTTTACGACAAGTCGAGCTCTATAAATGGTGACATTTACCATCAGCGTCTGTCATCATCTCAAAGGTCCATTTGTACTCGACGACCTGCCGTCCAACGAGCAAGTCTACCAAAGACTATACTTGGTTTTCATACATGGATCCTTTCTCGGATTTCATGGCCTCTAACCATTTGTCGGAATCCGGGCCCATCATCGCTTCTCCACAGCTCGTAGGTTCATCGTTGTCCAACAACCTGACCTCCAAGACAGGGTTGTCGTACCGCTCAGGAGTAGTACACATCCTTGTCGACCTACGAGGTTTGATAGTAACTTGATCCGAAGCTTCATGATCACCATCATTAACTTCCTCTTCAACTAACGTAGGCTTCACAGAAACATCTTCCTGCGCTGCGCTACTCTCTGGTTGAACAAAGGTTCAACAACCTCATCAAGTTCTATCTTCCTCCCACTCAATTCTTTCGAGAGAAACTCTTTCTCGAGAGAGGACCCAATTTTAGCAACAAACATTTTATGCTTGGATCTGATATAGAAGGTTCACCCAACTGTTCTTAGGGTATTCTATGAAGATGCATTTGTCCGCTTTGGGTTTGAGCTCATTCGGTGAAAACATTTTCCACACAAGCGTCGCAGCCCCAAACATTAAGAAATGACAGCTTGGGTTTCTATCAAACCCTAATTCACACGGTGTCATCTCAATGGATTTAGATGGTGCCCTATTTAAAGTGAATATAGTTGTCTCTAATGGATAACCCCGAAATTATAGTAGAAAAACGATAAGAGACATCATCGCACGCACCATATCCAATAGAGTACAACTATGACATTCGGACACACCATCACACTATGGTGTTCGAGGTGGCGTGAGTTGTGAAACAACTTTCACATTGTCTAAAGTTGTATGCCAAACTCGTAACACAGATATTCACCTCCACGATCATATCGCAGACATTTTTATCTTCTTGTCACGATGATCTTAAACTTCACTCTGAATTTGCTTGAACCTTTCAAACGATTCAGACTTGTGTTTCATTAAGTAAATATACACTATATCTACTCAAATCATCAGTGAAGGTAAGAAAATAACGATATCCACTGCATGCTACAAGACTCATTGGATTGCATACATCAACATGTATCATTTCATATAAATCACTTTCCCACTCCATCCATCTGGAAAACAGGGTCCTTAGTCATCTTGCCCAAGAGGCATGGTTCGCATGTCTCAACCGATTCGAAATCGAATGAGTCCAAAGATCCATAAGCATGGAGTTTCTTCATGCGCTTTATACCAATATGACATTTAGCAGCAGTGTCACAAGTATGTGGTACTATCATTATTAACTTTGTTACTTTTGGCATCAATGTTTTTGGCATCAATGTTATGAACATGTGTATTACTACGATCAAGATTCAACAAACCATTCTCACTGGGTGCATGACCATCGAAGGTATCATTCATGTAAATAGAATAACCATTATTCTCTAACTTAAATGAATAACCATGTTGCAATAAACACGATCTAATCACGTTCATGCTCAACGCAAAACAGAAAATGACATTTATTTAGGTTCGTCACTAATCCTGAAGGTAGAGAGAGCGTGCGATGTTCATCACATCAACCTTGGTAACATTTCCAACACACATTGTCGCCTCACCCTTAGCTAGTTCGCCGTTTATTCCGTAGCTTTTATTTTGAGTTACTAACATTTAGCAACCGAACCAGTATCCAATCCCCAGATGCTACTAGGAGTAATCGCAAGGTACACATCATTAACACGTATATCAAATATACTTTTATCGATGTTGCCAGCCTTCTTATCTACCAAGTATCTAGGGTTGTTCCGCTTCAGCGACCGCTCTCCTCATAATCAAAGCACTCACTCTCGGGTTTGGGTTCAACTTTGGGTTGCTTCACTGGAGCAGCAACTGACTTGCTATCCATGAAGTTTCCCTCCTTGCACTTGCCCTTCTCGAAACTAGTAGTTTGACTAACCATCAACACTTGACGCTCCTTCTTGATTTCTACCTTCGCGGTGTCAAACATCGCGAACAGCTCAGGGATCATTATTTCTATCCCTGGCATTTTATAGTTCATCACCAAGTTCTAGTAGCTTAGTGACACTGACTTGGAGAACTATATCAATCACTATGTTATGTGGAAGATCAACTCCCACTCGATTCAAGCGATTGTAGCCCCAGACAATCTGAGCACATGCTTAACGATTGAGCTATTGTCCTTCATCTTCCAAGCAAACAATCTTGTTGGAGATCTCATATCTCACAAACATGGGCACGAGCCTGAGATCCCAATTTCAGCTCTTAGAACATCTCATATGTTCCGTGATGTTCAAAACATTTTGGAACCTCAATTCTAAGCCGTAATGCATGACGCATAAACTATCAAGTAGTCATCGGAACGTGCCTGTCAGATGTTCACAACATCTACAGACGATGCTAGAGGGGGTGGCACACCGAGCGGTGCATTAAAGACATAAGCCTTCTGTGCAGCAATGAGGACAATCCTCAGATCACGGACCCAGTCCACAATATTGCTACCATCATCTTTAAACTCCATTTCTCTAGGAACATATAAAAATTCAAGGGAGCTATAGTGCGAGCAAGTAATCTACAACATAATTTGCAAAGACACTACTGACTATGTTCATGATAATGAGTTCAATTAATCATATTACTGAAGAACTCCCACTCCAATTGAAATCCCTCCGGTCATTCGAGTGATACATGATCCAAATTCACCAACTCAAGTCCGATCATCATGTGAGTTGAGGTGGTTTCAATGGTGAACATCATCATGTTGATCACATCTACTATATGACTCATGTTCAACATTTTGGTCTCTTGTGTTCCGAGGCCATGTCTGTACATGCTAGGCTCGTCAAGTTTAACCCGAGTGTTCTGCATGTGCAACACTGGCTTGCACCCGTTGTATGTGAACGTAGAGTCTATCACACCCGATCATCACGTGGCGTCTCGAGACGACGAACTTTTGTAAGGGTGCACACTCGGGGAGAACACAATTTATCTTGAAATTAAGTGAGGGATCACCTTATAATGCTACCGTCGTCCTAAGAAAAACAAGGTGCATAAAAGGAATAACATCACATGCAAATCATAAGTGACATGATATGGCCATGAACTTGTGCTTTTGATCTCCATGTTGAAAGCACCGACATGATCTCCATCGTCACTGGCATGACACCATGATCTCCATCATCTTGATCTCCATCAACGTGTCGCCGTCGGGGTTATCGCGCCCACCATGCTTCTACTACTATTGCTACCGTTTAGCGATAAAGTAAAGCATTACATAGCGCTTAATGATTGACATGCAGGTCATACAATAATTAAAGACAAACCTATGGCTCATGCCGGTTGCCGTACTCATCGACATGCAAGTCGTGATATTCTATACAAAACATGATCATCTCATACATCACATATATCTCATCATGTAATTGGCCATATCACATCACAACATACCCTGCAAAAACAAGTTAGATGTCCTCTAATTGTTGTTGCATGTTTTACGTGGCTGCAATGGGTATCTAGCAAGAACAATTCTCACCTACACAAAACCACAACAGTGATACATAAGTTGCTTTTCAACCTTCTCAAGGACCGCCTTTGTCGAATCCGATCCAACTAAAGTAGGAGAAACAGACACCCGCCAGCCATCTTTGTGCAACGAGGTTACACGTCAGTCGATGGAACCGGTCTCTCGTAAGCATACGAGTAAGGTTGGTCCGGGCCGCTTCATCCCACATTACCGCTGAACCAAAACACGATCAAGGGAGGAAGCAATCTAAGCATCAACGGCCACAAACTCTTTGTGTTCTACTCGAGATCTCATCTACACATAGACCTAGCTCATGATGCCACTATTGGGGAACGTTGCATTGGAAACAAAAAATTTCCTACGCACACGCAAGATCTATCCATGGTGATGAGCATCTACGAGAGGGAGATTAGATCTACATACCCTTGTAGATCGCTAAGCGGGAAGCGTTAAGAAACGCGGTTGGTGTAGTCGAACGTCTTCATGATCCAAATCGCCGAGCATCCCGCGATCTCATAATGATCCGTCCCGCGATCCAATCATGATCCGTCCCATGAACTCATCACGATCTGTCCCGCGATCTCATCACGATCCGTCTCACGATCTTGATCACGGTCCTTCCGATCTAGCGCCGAACGGACGACACCTCCGCGTCCAGCACACGTACATCTCGATGATGATCTCTGCCTTATTGATCCAGAAAGAGGGAGCGGAGAGGTAGATGATTTCTCCAGAGGCGCGACGGCGTTGCGGCGATGGTGGTGGAGCTATTCTAGCAGGGCTTCGCCTAAGCACCGCTGAAAACCGATCTAGAGGAGAAACTGCGATCTAGAGGAGAGGTAGCACGTGGCTATTAGGGTTAGCATTTTCCTCTAAATCCTCTAGTATATATAGGAGGGAGAGAGGGGAGGAGGCAGCCTCAAACCCTCAAGGTTTGGTCAAAATTGGAGGTGGAGGAGTCCTACTCCAATCCTATTAGGAGTAGGATTCCTCCTTTCCACTTGGAAACTCTTTCCACCTCTCCACCATTAGATTTTTTCCTTCTCAAACCACTCTAGCCGCATGGGCCCTTAGAGGAGGCTTCGTCCAGCCCACCAGGGGCTGGTTTACCTCCTCCCACAGACCATGTAGCCTCTTGGGTCGAAATACCTCTCCTCATGGTCCCCCGGTACACTACCGATGAGCCCGAAACTTTTTCGGCGACCAAAACAGGACTTCCTATATATCAATTTTTACCTTCAGACCATTCCGGAGCTCCTCGTGACGTCCGGGATCTCATCTGGGACTCTGAACAACCTTTAGTCACCACCATACATAACTCTATACTACCAAAACATCACCGAACCTTAAGTGTGCAGACCCTGCGGGTTCGAGAACTATGTAGACATGACCGAGACACCTCTACGGTCAATAACCAATAGCAGGACCTGGATGCCCATATTGGTTCCTACATATTGTATGAAGATCTTTATCGGTTGAACCTTTATGTCAAGGATTCATTTAATCCCGTATGATGTTCCCTTTGTTCTTCGGTATGTTACTTGCCCGAGATTCGATCGTCGGTATCTCCATACCTAGTTCAACCTCGTTATCGGCAAGTCTCTTTACTCATTCCGTAATACAACATCCCGTGGCTAACACTTAGTCACATTGCTTGCAAGGTTTATTGTGATGTTGTATTACCGAGTGGGCCCTGAGATACCTTTCCGTCACTCGGAGTAACAAATCCTAGTCTTGATCCAAGCCAACCCGACAGACACCCTCGGAGATACCTGTAGAGCACCTTTATAGTCACCTAGTTACATTGCGACGTTTGATGCACACAAGGCACTCCTCCGGTGTCAGTGAGTTGCATGATCTCATGGTCATAGGAACAAATACTTGACATGCAGAAAACAGTAGCAATAAACTGACAGAATCATATGCTACGTTTGTAGTTTGGGTCTTGTCCATCACATCATTCTCCTAATGATGTGCTCCCGTTATCAAATGACATCTCATGTCCATGACTAGGAAACCATACCCATATTTGATCAACGAGCTAATCTATTAGAGGCATACTAGGGACATGGTGTTGTCTATGTATCCACACATGTATCTATGTTTCCGATTAATACAATTATAACATGGATAATAAACGATTATCATGAACAAGGAAATATGATAATAACCAATTTATTATTTCCTCTAGGGCATATTTCCAACAATTAGTTGGTTCGAGTTAGGGACACAAATGTAAAAGACCCAAAAATAAGAATTGCATAAAGTAAATAGATATTTCCTTCGGAGAGGGAAGTAGGGATTTGTAGAGGTTCCAGAATTCAAGTGTTTACATTGATAGAGAAAATTATTTTGGGTGGCATGCCTTTCCTGTCAACGAAAACGATCGAGAGATTTCAATATATTTCAATGCTAGATACATCATAAGCGGTTCCCAAACCGAAAATAAAGTTTGTTCATTTTTCCACCATACTTTCACTTTCCATGGCTAGCCGAATCCACGGTTGCCTTCCATACCAACACTTTCCAAGGAATTTATTATTTGACAACATAAAGTAAAAAAATATTTCTTTTCATTTCAGGAATGGGCATCCCTATTACCGTTGTACTCTCGTGCAATAACAAGTGAATAAACACTCATCTTGAGAAGAACACTTCTAGCATGGAAAAATATCGGTCACCCCCTACCATTTCATGAGTGATGTCTACTATGCAACCTTCTTCCTGTAGACTCGTGTTGGGCCTCCAAGCGCAGAGTTTTGTAGGACAGTGGCAATTTTCCCTCAAGTGGATGACCTAAGGTTTATCAATCCATGGGAGGTGTAGGATGAAGATGGTCTCTCTCAAACAACCCTACAAACAAATACAAGAAATCTCTTGTGTCCACAACACACCCAATATAATGGCATATTGTATAGGTGCACTAGTTCAGCGAAGAGATGGTGATACAAGTGCAATATGGATGGTAGATATAGGTTTTTGTAATCTAAAAATATAAAAACAGCAAGGTAGCAAGTAACAAAAGCGAACACAAATAGTATTGCAATGCTTGAAAAAAAGGCCTAGGGTTCATACTTTCACTAGTGCAATCTCTCAACAGTACTAACATAGTTGAATCATATGTAAATACCTCTCGTGCGACAAAGAGTTCACTCCAAAGTCACAAATAGCAGAGAACTAATGAAGAAATTATTGTAGGGTACAAAACCACCTCAAAGTTATCTTTTTCCGATCAATCTTATGAGCTATCCCTATAGGGGTCACGAACAGCCCTAGAGTTCATACTAAAATAACACCTTAAGACACACATCAACCAAAACCCTAATGTCACCTAGATACTCCAATGTCACCACAAGGACCCATGGGCTTGATTATACGATATGCATTGCACAATTTCAGATTCATCATGTTCAATCCAACACAAAGAACTTCAAAGAGTGCCCCAAAGTTTCTACCGGAGATTCAAGACGAAAACATGTGCCAACCCCTATGCATAGATTCCCAAGGTCACGGAACCCGCAATTTGACCACCAAAACAAACATCAAGTGGATCAATAGAACATGTCATTGTCACCATGGATATCCCATCACAAGACATACATCAAGTGTTGTCAAATGCTTAAAGACTCAATCCGATAAGAAAACTTCAAAGGGAAAACTCAATTCATCACAAGAAGATAGAGAGGGGAAAACTCCATATGGTTCATCCATATCAATAAAGCTCGCGATACATCAAGATCGTGTCATCTCAAGAACAAGAGAGAGAGATCAAACACATAGCTACTGGTATATACCCTCAGCCCCGAGGGCGAACTACTCCCTCCTCGTCATGGAGACCACCGGGATGATAAAGATGGCCTCTGGTGATGGTTTCCCCCTTTGGCAGGGTGTCGGAATGGGATCTAGATTGGTTTTTCATGCCTCTGGAGGCTTGCGGTGGCGGAACTCCCGATCTAGGTTTCTTTTCGGAGGTTTGCGTATTTATAGGAGTATTTGGCGTTGGTCCCACGTCCAAAAGTTTCCCGAGGACGTCACAAGTGAGCTAGGTGCGGCCAAGGGGGGTGGTCGCGCCCTGGTGGCTTGTGACTCTCTCGGGACTCTTCTCCGGTATCTTTTCGGTCCAGTATTTTTTCTATTTTCCAAAAATATTCTCCGTAGATTTTCATCCCATTCCGAGAACTTTTATTTCTGCACAAAAACGACACCATGGTAGTTCTGCTGAAAATAGCACCAATCCGGGTTAGTTCTAAGAAAATGATACCAAAATCATATAGAATTACTGTATGCATGGCGTGAATACTTTATAAATTATAGATACGGTGGAGACGTATCAATGAGCGGTATGAGCACACAAAAGGGAAATTTATTTTGAAAATTTGATATGTGAAAGCACATTTGCTCCCTTGGTGGTTTCGGTAATTAATAACAACATATATGTCATTGAACTAATGTTTCCACTAAGTATGTTTCAGGAAAAGTTTAATGATGGGTTGGCAAAAGGATTGTGGAATACCCCAAGATGCAAGGACTAGCATTGGCCAAGCTTCAAGCAAAGGACTCTACATTTTAAATTTGTGAGAAATCACTTTGAGTCCATAGGAAAACCAATACTATTAAAAGGGGGTAAGGTTTTTTTGGTGAACAAAATGCTCATACGTGCACAAGTGATACTCACCACAGACACCCACAATCTCTTCCACAAAAGTATGTACAAAACCAAATACTCAAAATTGGTGCAAACAACATTTTCCACTCGGTGCCACCGATTCCAAACCCTAGACAGACTCGGCCAAACCCTAGCTTTTTGGTACAACCGATACTGCATATGGTGCCACCAAGTTGGGCTGCCAACATTTTGTTACGGAAGTTCATAGTTTTGGTCACTTCGAGATTGTCGAATCGGCATCACCTAGATTGGGCATTCTAACCGTTGGTCACCTTAACGGTGAAACGGAGATTCCTATATCGGTCTCACCGAGATTCAAAAGTTGCTAAATTTAAGTCACTTCGGTACAACTGAGATTCACACATCGGTTCCACCGAGTCTGACTTATTGTGTGTAACGGTTGGATTTTGGGAGATGCCTATATATACCCCCACCACCACTCACTCGTAAGAGAAGCACTCAAAACCGTTCCCCACTCATACCTACTGATTTTCTAAGAGAGAACCACCTACCCATGTATTGAGGTTAAGATCTTCCACTCCAACCATATGGATCTTCATTTCTAGCCTCCCCAAGTTGCTTTCCACCCAATCAATCTATTCTACAAAGCCAAATCTATGAGAGAGTGATTGTATGTTGAGGACTCTATCATCTTGAAGCACAAGAGCAAGGAGTTCATCGCATTACCGAGCCTATTACCTTTTGGAGGGTGGTGCCTCCTAGACTGGTTAGGTGTAGCTTGGGAGCCTCCTACTTCATGTTGTGGAGTGAACCAATAATTTTGTAAGGGCAAGGAGATCACCAACTTCGTGTAGATCTACACCGAGTAAGGCTAGTCCTCCGTGGACGTAGGCCATCATGGTATAGTCAAGGTTGCTTCTTCATGGAACCCTTCGTGGGTAGAGCCATCCGTGGACTCTTGCGACTATTACCCTCCGTGGGTTGAAGACTCCATGAACATGGATGTATGATAGCACCACCTATCGGAACCACGGGAAAATCATCGTGTCACCAATTTTGTTTGATCTTCCTATCCTCTCTTTACTTACATGCTTGTCTTTACTTTCCGCTGCTATACTCTTATACATGCATGTGTAGGGTGTACTTGACATACTATGAATGCTAAAAACTACCAAGAATTAAAATTGGGAAAAAGTAGATTTTTATTTGGTCAAGTAGTGTCACGCCCAAGATGCGGTCCTATCCTTATTTTGGCACGAGGGCCTCGACAAGGATAGAAGCGCATCTTGTCGTGTTCCAAGAATGGATATCATTACAAGTACATGTACAGAAGAGATGAGTATATGGAATGGGCTTACACTCGCCACAAGCTACATCAGAGTCACATCAATACAACAACATACTCAAACATCATACATGAGCAGGGTCTGACTACGGACGGAATAAAATGATGAAATGACATCCACCCTTTGCTATCCCAGGTTGCCGCCTGGAACCCATCCAAGATTGACGACGACGAAGAAGAATAACTCCAAATCAAATCAAGCAACGTGCTCACATCAATTCATTGCTTTACCTGTACCTGCAACTGCTGTTGTAGTAATCTGTGAGCCACAAGGACTCAGCAATCTCATTTCCAAGGGTATAGAGACTATTAAAGCTTAATGGGTGAGGTATGGTTAAGTGGTGAGGCTGCAGCACGCGACTAAGCATTTATTTGAGTGGCTAACTTACGAGTACAAAAAGTAAGGTATGGTGATCCATGCATAACGGACGTGAACTAGCAATGATCACTAACTGATCCCGAACACCTACTTACGTCAAACATGACCCCACCATGTTCTCTTTCGGATAAGGACTCACAAGAAGAGATAGTCACGGTTATGCACACAGTTGGTGTATTTTATTAGAGCTTACTTCAAGTTTGCTATGACAGGGTGTTAAACAAAGCAACCAAGTTTGCCACATAACCGCGGGCACGGCTTCTCGAAAAGATTTAACCTTGCAGGGATGCTCCAACTCATCCATCACTAATTAACCACACGCAGCGGGAATAACCTCAACCACGGATCTCGTGATCATCCTAGGCAATTCCAAAGGAAATCCGACACCTCGAGATAGCCCGAAGAAAATCAGAGTTCCTCACTCAAGACGTTCGAGAAAGGTAAAACAAATCCAGCAAGGCCGCCCGACGTGCCGACAATCTCGATAGGATCCGCGTATCTCGTTCTTAGGGCACGGCAGATGAGCAACGCGTATAGTGGCCTGATAGAAATCTCCCAAGTTGCCCTGGGTTGGCCCCGCACAGTGCTCTAGTTTGGACCAACACTCATGAGGAGCACTGGCCCAGGTTGTTGACTAATTATCCACGGGGTCCGGAAAGCCCCTATGCAAGTTCATTAGTTATTAGGCAAATGTAGTACCAATGTTGGGCCTTGCCAGACAAGCTTTATTCTCACCCAAAAATCAAGGGGGTCCCATAACAACCCCGAGCATGTTAGGAGCGCTCAATTATGGAACATAACACTGGTTCACAAGTAACGAGGCGGCAAGAGCGGAACAAAACACCGAGCAAAGGCCAAGCCTTCCATCCTTTACCAAATATATATGCATTAAATTAAATAGCAACAATAATATGATATAACAAAAATATTGTCCATGTTGACACATGGAAGCAATTGCACCTGTAGCTAGAAACGCTATAAGAAGGGCTGAGCAAGCGGTAACATAGCCAAACAATGGTTTGCTGGGATGTGGAGGGGTTAGAGGCTTATCATGGCAATGTTGGGAGGCTTGTCAAACATGTGGTAGGTAGCGAGACATAGCGATAGAAAAATGAGACATCTAGCATGGCAATGATTGTAATGGTATCCAGGAAAATGTGTCATCTTGCATGAGATCCCGCTCGGAAGAAGAACGAATCCATGAAGAAGATGAGCCAACGTAGTCGAACGAATCCTCACACTCCGAACGCTTTCGGAACTCTATCGAGAAGAAGCAATCCGAAACAAACAATCAACACAAGATACACCACAATGTATGCATGACACGATGCACAACAAATATGATGCATGTCCGGTTTAATTATGCAAGGCATGACAATTCACATCAAGCAACTACTACACATTAAAGTGAAGCTCAATATGCAACGAGTTGCATACCGACGAAACTCCACGTTCGAATTATTTAGTTCATTCCTGTTAGGTACACATCAATGTTAAATGTTGTTAGGCATGTCAAGAGGTGGAGCATGAGTAAACTACACTATCTAGGCATCTTAAATGAGGTCGGAAACAACTTATAGCATTTCCGAAATGACCTCATATGTTAATTTCGAAATTGGTCCAGGTCTGAACTAATCATGTTTTATATTGGTTAAACAACAGAATAAATCAAACCATGCAATTCTACACGTCATTCTAGTCAATTTACATATATGGAACATCTCAAACGGAGCTACGGTCTAAAAGATATGAGCAACACAAGATGCACATGTCATGAATGCAAATGCATGTAAACACAATCACAAACAATTCAAATCATGAATGCATCAAGTTATTATGACACTACATAAGATTCTAAGCAAGTTTCATATGCAACATGTTCAAAACGGAGGTACGGTTCAACAATTACAACCAACACAAGTAATAGTCGAAATCTGCCCAAAACAACAACTTAGCATTTTGCACACATGAAAACAGCAAGTTACACTATTCTAGAATGCACAAACTAAGCACGGGGCAGTAGCATGTAACACACACTTCATTTCATCTTCAAATATCATATTCAAAAGATGCATGGATCACATGGTAGGAAGCTCACTAGGTAGCTACTTGAAAACAGTTTCAGACTTAGTGAAAATAGCAGTTTTTGACAGTGCAGTTTTTATCACGAAGGCATATTGACAGCAGTAAAATAATATGCTACAAGTCATATAATGGCATGAAACTTAACAGCAATCTAAAGGACATTATCAACTACAAATAACTCCATAACACCTGGCACAAAAGGGTTCTAGATCACTAGCAAAACCCATGGCAAGACAGCAACAAAATATTACAGATTCCAGACTTAGAAATATTTTAGCATCTCAAAACAGCAGTATTTTTATAGCATGTTGACAACAAGAAACAACACCTATACATGCATTTCTATGACAAGCAAAATGTCCAGGGGCTAGGACACATATCAAAGGGGATATCTAATGTTCAAACTTATTTCAAATCATGCATGTATTAAATCCCACAAAATTAACAAAAGAGCATCACGGCAAAATGACATGCACACAAAATGCTCAAGTGACCAAACTAACTTCACAGATAAATTATATGGATTTTTCTACGCCAAGAACATATATAATATGAATAGGTTCAAGTGGAAAAATAAGTCACAATTGTTTATGCAAGTATTTGGCCTAATCACCCACTAGCAACCATAAATGCAAGTAAAATGCCACTATTTCAATAAACAGTTTTTTCATGCATGAAAATGCAATGCCGATAATATGAACATTTTCGTATATGGTTTTTCTTAGTCCCGATGCTCGACAAGTAATTATGCGTAATGCGAAATTATGAAAATTATGCAAAAATAACAGAAAATCACATATTTAATATTTTAATCATGGATGAAGATGGCATATGATTAATCTATGCATTTTTCTAAGCATTTTACATATATAGAACATTTTATTCTGACGTGCGGTTAGATTGCTACAATCGTTTTAAAATATGCAATTTACTGAATTAAAGAAAAATGCAACAGGCCTACAGGAAAAAAAGAAAACGACACACGGGGACTACTGGGCTCACCATGGGCCTTGGCCCATTCGGTGGGAGGTCGGTCAACGAGCGCTGGGAGCGAGAGCGGCTGGGCGTTGTCCTCCTCGTCCCGATCCCGATAGGATCGGGGAAGGCAGGGGCAGTATCCACGGCGACAGCTACCGACGGGAGGCGGCGCAGGAGGGTCGGGGCGGCCGGATCTGGTGAGGGGGAGGCCATTCCCGACGACGGCGTGACGGCTTGGAGTCCATGGCGGTAGGGTCCTGCAGGGGAGAGGGATAGAGACGAGGTGAGGAAGGAATGGGAGGAAGAACGAGAGGGAAGAAGGTCCGGCGACAGGGGGGTCCTAGCGCTCGCCGGCGGCGGTGCTCTAGCGGTGCGGCTCCGACGAGAGCAACAAGCGGCGTGGGGGCACAGGGACGGGAGCGAGAGTGCTCGGGCACGGGAGCTACAGCCATGGGAGGAGCTCGGCGGCGGCTCCCCTCAGGCCGAGATGGGCTTGGTGGGCCTGGCTTCGGGCCTAGGTGGGCCTGGCGGCTGGAGGAGGGAGACTGCTAGCTGGGGGCACGGAATTCGAGGGAATTAGGGTTAGCTGCCCAATTAGGAAGGGGAGGGTCTATTTATAGCTTAGGGGCTAGGGTTGACGGTCTCTGTCCGTTTTCGGACCGTACGATCTTGATCGGACGGTCCGGAAGCGGAGGGGGGGGCTACGGTGGCTGTGTAGAGGGGCTAGGTGGGGAAGAGAGGGAAGTGCGGCCCGTGACACAAGGGTGTTAAAACACCGACAACGTCCGATGAAATACCGATGACGACACTGCTACGGTTGACCGATGGGGTATCAAACGAACTCGGAACGCGACAAAATTCGACGGGCGGTCTATCTACAACATAACAAGACCGCACGCCGAGTTTCAATCCAATCTGAGAATATTTTTCGCGTGCCTTAAAAATGGTTTTATTTTAAATAATGTCGCGGGCGCGTGCATGTGTGGTTGGTCTCGAAAGGTTGACGACATGAACGGAGAGAACCGGCAGCTACTCACAGATGCAAGTTTTGAAAACGAGTGACGATGCTATGCAGATGATACAAATGATGCGATGATGAATGTGACAACCAAACGAAACACAGACGAGAACGGAAATAAAAGGGGAATCTTCTGGAATCTTCTGGAGTGTCGGTCCCGCGCTGTTGGGGATATAACCCCGCAATATGACCCGTCATTAAGGTTCCAAGTCACATTGATGGCTCGTGAGCCGGGCCAAGGGTGAGCCGTTAAGTCTACGGCCCGGGAAGATAAGCGTCTCAAGGTGTGGGCCGCAAGGTGGCCCGGACGGAGAAGACCCGGGCGTGTAAGCCACTCAGGGACAGCTTGGACAAGAAGATAGAGGAAGACTCGGATCGACAATGAGACTCGGTTAGACAATTGTAAAGACCCGTGGTCCTGACCTCCTATATAAAGGCAGGCCCGGGGCGATTTAGAGATGAGGTTATCGAGAACTAGGTCAAGCTTTAGCTCCCTTGTAATAGATACAACAAGCAATACAAGAACAAGCAGGGCGTAGGCTATTACCTCGACTTGAGGGGCCGAACCTGGGTAAACTCGTGTCCTTCGTCCCAACCAACCCCTTTGAGTCCATCACGTTAGCGATGGCCTCAAATCCAAGTCCGTTCACCCAGACATCTGCCGTGATAAATCCACGACACGGGCTATTACAACTCTCCTCCACTACACGAGGATCTCATCCCGAGATCTAGAATGAAAAGGGGAAGAGAAAGAGCAAAAGATAAAACTTAGTTGCTTCTTTGACAAACGAGTGAAACCAATTATCACTGAAAGTTTCAATAGAAGAAGAATGACACGAGGAACAAGCAAGAATTCACAAGAAATTTTAGCAGCACTTTGGTAGGAAAGAGAGGAAAATTGATGTGATGGAAAGAAATTGAAAGAAAGGCACCAAACTTTGGTTGGAATAAAATCAAACTTCCATAAGATGGAAGGAACATGAAAAGAATTGACAACACTCCGGTTAAATGAATAAGCAAGAAAGAACATGATCTGATCAAACAAGACGATGGATCGAAGAGAGCAACATCACAAGGCCTCCGTAACAAACGAGTACAAGCTAAATATTTGAAAAGAAGAGAACTGAGAAGAAAATGACAACTTCTAGCACCAATGAATTTGAAAAGCATAGGTTGAATGGAGTTGATGAAGAATCAACAATGAAAAGAATAGCTTGTTATGGGCTTATGGAAAATATCTCAAAATTATGAGGTGACAACCTGCCACAACAAAAACAATTGATTGCTTGAGAGCAACAAGAAGCAACAAGATATGCAAAATTTCTTTCACCAAGAATAGGAGGAGAAAACTTGAATCATATATGACACCATGGTAGCAACAATCCTTAGGAATTGCTATAGGTGAAATCCAACCCAAGATAACTCCGAGAAAACAAGATGGGTTTACTTATCTTATTCTTGACAATTTACCTTCGAGACTCCTCATAATCAAGAATTTAATAACACCATCTCAAAACAAAATGGAGAAGGAATTGAACTTGGACATCCAAGATAAAGAACACTTGAGCACCTCCAACAAGAATCTTGAAGAACACTTGAAAATGATAGAATTCTTGATGAATCACCATGAAGAACCTCCGGAAGAACTCTGAAACGAAAGGATGATAGAAAGAATTGAAGGATTCACAAAGAACAAGATTGAGGCCTTGCTATGAATTAGATGAAGCTTAGCAACAAGATACTTGAACAAAAATAGGAACTCCATAAACAAATGGTGAATTTGATATCATGAACAACTCTGGAAGAAGGATTGAAATCACTTGGATGAAACAAGAATAAGATTTATATTATGCTTACCCTTCATCAAGTTAAATTGATGACAAGCAACGGATTTCGCACACCACCTATTCTTCTAGAAAAGATTGAAGAGAGAGATAGAACAGAAACTTGAAGAAGTCTTGCACGAGAACACTGGTAAGAATTCAAAACAAAAGAGTGATAATGCAAATGGATGATATAACCTGAAAACAAAGAGAGCATGATCCACCGAATAGAAAACTCCACAAGGCACCGGAATAATTGAGATACGAATGAAGGAACAATAATTGAGAAGAATTTGAGAACGAAAGCTGAAGCTGAGAACGAAGAAATCTTCTGAAATGATGGCCTTCGGAGGATCGAGGAATGAAAACAATTATGAAATGCACCAGATAGACAAGAATGGAATTTCTCATGATCGAAAACAATTGATATGATGCAACAAGCTGAAACCATGAATCTTGAAAAGAACGGACAAGATTTAAGAAAAACACTCCTTCGGTCTTCAGTGCAGAGGTTGATGACGAGAAACAACACCATGAATTACTGAGACACTCCGGAACAATGAATAAATAAAAGGTTGAGCCAATAATGAAAATGATTTAGAAGCGATCATGGAAGAGGAATATGACTGATGTAAACCATTCTTGCATCATATTTGAACAGAACTTGAGGACATCTCCTGAAAGATTAGAAGAGTCAGGTAAGATCCTGGGGAAAACACCTGTTGGTTATGGGCCCACTCAAAAGAAACCACCGTTCAAACAATTGATTAAAAGAGAGACTGCCCCGGTACAAATTAAGAACTTGATGATATGAGACCCTTGAAATAATTTAAGAGGACAAGAATGAAAAGGAATGTCTTCAGCACTCCGGATAGAATAGAGAGGGATGAATAAACAAGAGAGGCTTAGACAAGAATTCCAACATGGAAACCATTGAATGAAAGAGAAGGAATAAGATGAACACCAAGAACATGAATTGAATCCACCTTAAAAGAAAACAAAGATGAATACTAAAAAAATGATAACTTGAGCACTAAGCATCTTCATAAAGAATCACCGGAGAAGAATAACAACGAGAACAAGGAATATGAGGATATATCTTGAAATGAAACTCTTGAGAATATTCACAGGAATCACCGGATACAAAACGTAAGAAAAGATAGCGGAAGCATTGATGAAGAGAAAGGCACTGGAAGAGAATTTAATCATTGAACAAAAAAGGCGAGAGGGCGGGAAAACAAAGAAAACTTGGAACAGATGAGACAACTCTGAAACAAAATATGAGGATTGATCTTGCAATATTGAAGAGGATAGAATAACTTGCAAAGGAGCGCACTGGTTGGAGATTATTGAAGCAATTTCGAACATCCTCCGTCCTGAGATACTAAGAAAACTGAATGATAACGATGTGGCAAGAATCCCTCGGAGCTCAACTCCCCGGAAGAAATCAAGTCGGACAGGAGGCACCAAGACAGAACTCTGTCACATCGACATCATATAGTTTCCAAAATACCCGCGTGATCCTAAAAAAAATTTGAGCGAGAAGAGGAGTAGAATCAAAATTCCTAAGACGAATAGCTCACCAGAGCATAGAAGAGGAGTAAAAAGAATCCTACTCTCCGATATAACTAGACTAAAAATAGTTTTTCTCTAGACTCGACTCGGCCAAGTTCGATCAATCAAGGGGGCTCCTAGGTCGGTACAGGCTCTGATACCAACTTGTCACGCCCAAGATGCGGTCCTATCCTTATTTTGGCACGAGGGCCTCAATAGGGATAGGAGCGCATCTCGTCGTGTTGCAAGAATGGATATCATTACAAGTACATGTATAGAAGAGATGAGTATATGGAATGGGCTTACACTCGCCACAAGCTACATCAGAGTCATATCAATACAACAACATACTCAAACATCATACATGAGAGCAGGGTCCGACTACGGAAAAAATCAAACGATAAAATGACATCCACCCTTGCTATCCCAGGCTGCCGCCTGGAACCCATCCAAGATTGATGAAGAAGAAGAAGAATAACTCCAAATCAAATCTAGCAACGTGCTCACATCAATTCATCGCTTTACCTATACCTACAACTGTTGTTGTAGTAATCTGTGAGCCATAGGGACTCAGCAATCTCATTTCCAAGGGTATCAAGACTATTAAAGTTTAATGGGTGAGGTATGGTTAAGTGGTGAGGCTGCAGCAAGTGACTAAGCATTTATTTGAGTGGCTAACTTACGAGTACAGAAAGTAAGGTATGGTGATCTACGCATAACGAACGCGAACTAGCAATGATCACTAACTGATCCTGAACACCTACTTTCATCAAACATAACCCCACCGTGTTCTCTTTCGGATAAGGACCCACGAGAAGAGACAGTCACGGTTACGCACACAGTTGGTGTATTTTATTAGAGTTTACTTCAAGTTTGCTATGACCGGGTGTTAAACAAAGCATCCAAGTTTGCCACATAACCGCAGGCACGGCTTCTCAAAAAGATTTAACCCTGCAGGGGTGCTCCAACTCATCCATCACAAATTAACCACACGCAGCGGGAATAACCTCAACCACGGATCTCGTGATCGTCCTAGGCAATTCCAAAGGAAATCCGACACCTCAAGATAGCCCGAAGAAAATCAGAGTTCCTCACTCAAGACGTTCGAGAAAGGTAAAACAAATCCAGCAAGGCCGCCCGACGTGCCGACAATCCCGATAGGAGCCACATATCTCGTTCTTAGGGCACGACAGATGAGCGACGCGTACAGTGGCCTGATAGACATCTCCCAAGTTGCCCTGGGTTGACCCCGCACAGTGCTCTAGTTTGGACCAACACTCATGAGGAGCACTGGCCCGGGTTGTTGATTAATTATCCACGGGGTCCGGAAAGCCCCTATGCAAGTTCATTAGTTATTAGGCAAATGTAGTACCAATGTTGGGCCTAGCCAGACAAGCTTTATTCTAACCCGAAAATCAAGGGGGTCCCATAACAACCCCGAGCATGTTAGGAGCGCTCAATTATGGAACATAACACCGGTTCACAAGTAACTAGGGCGGCAAGAGCGAAACAAAACACCGAGCAAAGGCCAAGCCTTCCACCCTTTACCAAATATATATGTGCATTAAATTAAATAGCAGCAATAATGTGATATAACAAAAATATTGTCCATGTTGACACATGGAAGCAATTTCACCTACAGCTAGAAACACTATAAGAAGGGCTGAGCAAGCGGTAACATAGCCAAACAATGGCTTGCTGGGATGTGGAGGGGTTAGAGGCTTATGATGGCAATGTTGGGAGGCTCGTCAAACATGTGGTAGGTAGCAAGACATAGCGATAGAAAAACGAGACATCTAGCATGGCAATGATAGTAAGGGTATCCAGGGAAATGTCTCATCTTGCCTGAGATCCCGCTCGGAAGAATAACGAATCCATGAAGAAGATGAGCCAACGTAGTCGAACGAATCCTCACACTCTGAACGCTTTCGGAACTCTATCGAGAAGAAGCAATCTAAAAAAAACAATAAATACAAGGTACACCACAACATATGCATGAAACGATGCACAACAAATATGATGCATGTTCGGTTTAATTATGCAAGGCATGACAATTCATATCAAGCAACTACTACACATTAAAGTGAAGCTCAATATGCAACGAGTTGCATACTGACGAAACTCCACGTTCGAATTATTTAGTTCATTCCCGTTCGTTACACATCAATGTTAAATGTTGTTAGGCATGGCAAGAGGTGGAGCATGAGTAAACTACACTATCTAGGCATCTTAAATGAGGTCGGAAACAACTTATAGCATTTCCGAAATGACCTCATATGTTAATTTCGAAATTGGTCCAGATCTGAACTAATCATGTTTTATATTGGTTAAACAATAAATAAAGCAAACCATGCAATTCTACACGTCATTCTAGTTGATTTACATCTATGGAACATTTCAAACGGAGGTACGGTCTAAAAGATATGAGCAACACAAGATGCACATGTCATGAATGCAAATGCATGGAAAACTGTAGCGACCCGACTCAAAACGAGTCAAGCCTCTGTGTTTTCTGTGCCATCCCTGGATCGGTATGCTGGCACACACAGTACATCAATGTATATATCAAAGTGCAATCACATGTAAATAGCGTAAAACTGATATATACCTTAAAATAGCAGCGGATACAGTCAACGGGAGTGGAGTCCCAATAACACCAACGGCAAGTTGAGTGCGGACCGTAACCCTGAATCGTACTCTTACCCGTCGTAGAAGAGAATCTGCAACATAATACGTTGCAGCCATATAGGTCAGTACATTGAATGTACTGGCAAGATCACCATAGTAGAACAGAAAAATAAAGACTATTCTATATGCAAAGGCTTTGTGGCTCTGTGTCTAAGTTTTTGCGTAAAAGCTGATTTTATTTTCCTACAACAAAGGAATATCAGGAATTTCACTATAGAGTTACCTATCATGACATGGTTCCGCCAACCAATGTCTCAATGCCCATAAGTATCATAAGTTGCCCACAATTAGTTATCAGTCCAGTGTTGAGAGTTCAGAGATAGATCCAAGTCTAGAAGCTCAAATTGTCCGTAACCGGGGACACGGCTAATCGATTAGGTTTAACTCTGCAGAGTGTTGTGTACTTTACCCACAAGATTCTTTCCCTCCTGGTAAGTCCTCGCACTGCCTGGTGTTTGAGAACAGGATGAAAGAAATATGGTCTTTCAGAGTGCTTCCCTGACTGTCCGACAGTGCCCATCCCAATCCTACCGTCGACTACATCTCGTAGCACTGCCCAGCAGAGTCACAACAAAGATCAACCAAGCCAGAGCCCATAATAACTTGTGGCTACACAGGTAAGCTTCCGGGCATGAAGTAGCCATCCTTCTCTTTGAGTCTGGGTGAAGCTTTCCGCAAGATGTCATGGCGCTTCTCCATGCATCCCGGCCATCCACTGGTTTCTCCAGGGATGCCCAATCAACCATCCTTCACCCAGTAGTGTGTCTTCTCGAGTCTTGAAGTCTTGAGGTCTTGAAGATGCAGGACTTGAAGATGTCTTCATGAAGTCGTCGTTTTGACGTGGAGTCCTTCTTCACACCACTCACGAACACTCATACCAGACCCCGTCTACTTTAGCATAGCATGGCACTAACTAGCGTTCCCGGGGCTTTAGTAACCAGTGGCGGGTTCCTACCTCATGCATTCTACTCAACTACAAGAATTTCAATAACACTATGGGAGGGATCTGTTGAATGGTGTCACTACATGCAATAAAACAGAGGTATGAAAAGATAGTCAAAGTGAACTTGCCTGTACTGTTGATGAAGATAAAGATCGCTCTCAGAAATAACTTGATAGACTATTCGTCACTCTCCGATGAAAGTCTATATAAACAAGCATTGCATTCATATAAGCAATCATACTAACAATCAGTTCTAACAATCAAAAGTAACACAAAACAAAAGCAACAAGGTTGATGGAAGAAATACTTAAGACGAAGTTGAAACACAAAACTCCAACAATTTCAAAAGTAACACAAAACAAAGTAAAATATAATAAAAGATTTTTGTAAATATTTTTCTAGAAAAAATGAATCACTTTTGAAAGACAACTAGAACTATAAAAACAACCTTCTAAACAATATAAGTGTTTGCCTAATGAACTTAACAACAAGCAAACATAAACTAAGAGAAAACATATTGTAAAACAACAAAGTTAACATAAAATAATTAAATAAAATCTTTATTATAAAGCAGAATTAAATCATCTAAAATTTTCTGAAAAGAATTTCTATGAAAAACTAAATTGTTTGATAGCACATTACCTAATGAAAAATAATCTACTTTCCTATCATAATAGAGCAAAATTAAATTATTTTTATTAACTAAGCATTTCTTAACAGAAGGTAATAAGTACAAATTTTTATTTGAAAACAGAATCTATTTACTTAAACTTTGTTGGAATAAATTATTACTAACTAGTTCGTTTATCACAATTTAAACCTATTTGAAAATGTATAGTGTTCCTATAACAACATGGTAGTAAACTAAGCAAATTATTTTTATTTTAACAACAAGTAATTCACCTAAAGTTTAACTAACAGAATATACTAAATCAAATATATAATTAACTCAGATTTAAACTAACAAAATAAAACTAATTAAACTATATTAACAAACTAAACAGATTCTGTTTATAGTTAAAACCCTAATCAACTTTACTCTAAAAATTCTCAAGCTCTACCAAATGATAGCTATGGTTACTAGTGACAAGTAGGAAAAAGAATCATTCAAAAATTCATTTTATAACTCAAGAAATTAAGAAAACAAAATTTAAATCAAATCTGTCCAAATTCAAATTTAAATGTTCAAACATAGCCAAATTTGGCATCTACAGAAACTAGAATAAAATTGTGATCTAATGCAAAAGGAACCAAGTTAAAATACTTAAAAACATAAAAGATATAATAAAAACAAAATCAGAACTATTTCTGTTTTTGAAATCAAAACAGAAAAAGAGAAAACAATTCTAACGGACAGGGGGGTGACGTGGCGCTCTCTGGTTGGCTGTGGCCATGTGTGTGCGGGCGAATACGAGCGGGTGACCGAACCTTAGAAGAAAACGCTTCGGCGTTATAAACTGCTCTAATCCTATGCGTTAATCTAAGATCGGACGGACGGGGATAGAGGGGGAGCTCACAGGGGAGGTTTGCCGGCGATGGGCGTCTCCGGCGACGGCGACGGCGACCACGTGATGCAGGCGAGCTCTCTGGTGGGTCTCCGACGACGGCGTTGGCACTGGTCGACGCGGCGATGAGTGGCGCATCCGGTGGTGGTCGAGGGCGAGCTCGGGGACGACGGTGACGACGAGCAGGAGCGGAGGGAGTTTCGGGATCGGGGAACACTCCGGCGAGGGTGACGTCTTGGCAGCTCCAGAGAGTGTCCAGAGAGGGTGAGGGGTCGGGGAAGTGTGTACGGTCGTGGGGAAATCGTCGGAGGGCGCGGGAGAGTGCGGGGAGGTCAGGGTGATGCGGGGACGCGATAATGGCGCGGCGGCCGTGGTGAAGTCCGGCGAGGGATTCCGGTAGTGAGAGGACGCGGGAGGAGGGGGAAACAAGGGGAATGGAGAGAGGAGAGGTGCCGGCTACTTATAGGGGTCTCAGGGGGTCGGGGGAGTAAGGAGGGAGGGGGTCCGCGTCGAGGGAAAACCGGCGACGGCGTCGGGTGCGGGAGGAGGGTGATGACCGCGGGATTGAGAGGGAGCGGGTGGTGGGTCCGGCTTGTCAGTGGGGAGAGGGAGGGGGCGTTATTAGCGGGCGACCGACCGGTAACGCTCTCGGCTTTAAAGCCGTTGGGCCGGCCCGTTTAATACAGTAACCGTTACCGTTTCTTCTATTTAATGTTTTTCCAGAGCGATAAAACGTGTTCAATGCATTCGAATAAATTCCAAATATAGTCAAATTTTATATCAAAATTAACATAATAATAAATGCCATTTAATGGACATTTGTATTCTGGCATTTGAATACATTAAAAAAAATCATTTTTCAGAAAATGCCTTAATTGGCTTTATTTAATTTTGCAAATATTCTTCAAATAACTTTTTGGGTATGATGATTCAAAAAACTTCAAAAATTACCCCCTGGCTTGGAGTGTCATGTTACTCCTTTCAAATTTTTGTCAGGGGTTTGAATACTTTGAAAATTTTGAATAGGGACCAAATATGAAATGGATTTTCAAAATAATCCAGAGGTTTTCAAAAGCTCTTTCAATTCCTTCTTTTAAACTTCCAACTCATATTTCTTAAAATTTGAGGAAGTCATATTATCCTCTCTCATGAAAATCATTGAGATGCATAAAGTTTTCTGAATTTGAAATATTTTTCAAATGAAATTCAAATTCTTTTCAAATCCCTTTTCATTTCTTTAAATGGAAGAAGTCATGTCATCTTCACTCTAGGGTTTTGTGATGAAATGAATTTGAATTCTTGGTGAGAAAAATGCAAAGTGAAAGTTTGGGAAAGTCATTTCATTTCCTCTCATTAAACTTTCAAAAGTTTCAAAAAGTTTCAAATTGCACTCACTTTCAATCATTCAAGCAAACAAACAATCATTCTATAATTATTATAACATTCCAAAATTTGGGATGTTACAAAAACACAATAAAAAACAATTCAAATCATGAATGCAGCAAGTTATTATGACACCACATGAGATTCGAAGCAAGTTTCATATGCAACATGTTCAAAACGGAGCTACGGTTCAACAATTACAACCAACACAAGTAATAGTCGAAATCTGCCCAAAACAACAACTTAGCATTTTGCACACATGAAAACAGCAAGTTACACTATTCTAAAATGCACAAACTAAGCACGGGGCAGTAGCATGTAACACACACTTCATTTCATGTTCACATATCATATTCAAAACATGCATGGATCACATGGTAGGAAGCTCACTAGGTAGCTACTTGAAAACAGTTTCAGACTTAGTAAAAATAGCAGTTTTTGACAGTGCAGTTTTTTATCATGAAGGCATATTGACAGCAGTAAAACTATATGTTAAAGGTCATATAATGGCATGAAACTTAACAGCAACCTAAAGGATGTTATCAACTACAAATAACTCCATAACGCCTGCCACAAAAGGGTTCTAGATCACTAGCAAAACCCATGGCAAGACAACAACAAAATATTACAGATTCCAGACTTAGAAATATTTTAGCACCTCAAAACAGCAGTATTTTTATAGCATGTTGACGAAAAAAACAACACCTATATATGCATTTCTATGACAAGCAAAATGTCCAGGGGCTAGGACACATATCAAAGGGCGTATCTCATGTTCAAACTTATTTCAAATCATGCATGTATTAAATCTATGCATTTTTCTAAGCATTTTACATATATAGAACATTTTATTCCGATGTGCGGTTAGATTGCTACAATCGTTTTAAAATATGCAATTTACTGAATTACAGAAAAATGCAACGGGCCAACAGGAAAAAAAGAAAACGACACAGGGGGGCTGCTGGGCTCACCATGGGTCTGGGCCCATTCGGTGGGAGGCCGGTCAACGGGCGCTGGGAGCGAGCGGGGCTGGGAGTCATCCTCCTCCTCCCGATCCAGATCGGATCGGGGAAGGCAGGGGCGGCATCAACAGCGGTGGCTGCCGACGGTAGGCGGCGGCGGAGGGTTGGGGCGGCCGGATCTGGCGAGGGGGAGGCTATTCCCGGCGACGGCGCAATGACTTGGAGTCCATGGCGGCGAGGTCCTGCAGGGGAGAGGGAGAGAGACAAGGTGAGGAAGGAACGGGAGGAAGAACGAGAGGGAAGAAAGTCCGGCGGCAGGAGGGGTCCTGGCGCTCGCTGGCGGCGCCGCTCCGGCGGTGCGGCTCCGACGAGAGCAACGGACGGCACGGGGCCACGGGGACGGGAGCAGGAGCGCTCGGGCACGGGAGCTGCAGCCATGGGAGGAGCTCAGCGGTGGCTCGCCTCGGGCCCAGATGGGCTTGGCGGGCCTGGCTTCTGGCCCGGGCGGGCCTGGCGGCTGGAGGAGGGAGACTGTTGGCTGGGGGCACGGAATTCGAGGGAATTAGGGTTAGCTGCCCAATTAGGAAGGGGAGGGGTCTATTTATAGCTTAGGGGCTAGGGTTGACGGTCTCTATCTGTTTTCGGACCGTACGATCTCGATCGGACGGTCCGGAAGCGGAGGGGGGGCTACGGTGGCTGTGTAGAGGGGCTAGGTGGGGAAGAGAGGGAAGTGTGGCCCGTGACACGAGGGTTTTAAAACACCGACAACGTCCGACAAAATACCGATGACGACACCCTAAATTCGAAGGGGTATCAAACGAACTCGGAACGCGACAAAATTCGAATGGCGGTCTATCTACAACATAACAAGACCGCACGCCAAGTTGCAACCCAATCCGAGAATATTTTTCGCGCGCCTTAAAAACGGTTTTATTTTAAATAATGTCGCGGGCGCGTGCATGTGTGGTTGGTCTCGAAAGGTTGACCGCACGAACGGAGAGAACCGGCAGCTACTCACGGATGTAAGTTTTGAAAACGAGTGACGATGCTATGCAGATGATGCGAATGACGCGATGATGAATGTGACAACCAAACGAAACACTGACGAGAACGGAAACAAAAGGGGAATCTTCGGGAATCTTCTGGAGTATTGGTCCCGGGCTGTTACAAGTAGTCTAATCACCCCCCTCTAGCACTACTTTCGATCCTACAAGTGGTATCAGAGCTTTGGACTCCATTGCATTGGTCTCACAATCTAGGAGAGTATGGCATCTAGTGAGGGAAATTATCACCGTAGAGGTCCGTACTTTCATGGCACAAATTTTTCTAGTTGGAAGCATAAAATTAAAAGGCATTTGCTTGGTCATAACCCCTCTGTTTAGGCTGTTGTTCATGTTGTCATGCAAGGTGAATTCTTTGCGGAAGGAAGGGAACCCGATCATGAAGCGACTACGGATGAATTGAAGATGTTGCAACCAAATGCTCAAGCATGTGACATTCTGTTCAACTGCCTATGCCCCGAAGAATTCAACAAAATCAGCCATCTTGAGAATGCAAAAGACATCTGGGACACTTTGGTTTATACGCATGAAGGTACATAATCTGTGAGAGAATCCAAGTTGGATGATCTTCAAAATCAGCTTGACAAGTTCAAGATGAAGGATGGTGAAGGAGTCGCTGAGATGTACTCTAGGCTTGCTCTCATCACCAATGAGATTGCTGGCTTAGGAAGCGAAGAAATGACTACCAAATTCATCATCAAGAAGATACTTCGAGATTTGGATGATTGATATGACATTGTTTTCATATTGATCCAAATGATGCCCAATTATAAAGATCTCAAGCCAATAGAAGTGATTGGAAGAATTGTTGCTGATGAGATGACACTGAAAGACAAGGAAGAGCTTCACCACAAGTCTAGCGGTGCTTACAAATCCACAAGTGATTCTCCCGCTACCTCAAGTGACAACCTTGTCACAAATGAAGAGATAAGCCTCATGGTCAAGAAATTCAACAAGTTCTACAAGAATAGAAGCAAAGATTGAAGCTCCAACTCAAGATATGAAGAGAAGCATTCGTCAAGTCATGACCGAAACTGCTACAATTGTGGGAAGCCCGGACACTACTCCAATGAGTGTACGACTCCTTACAAGAGGAAGAAGAGTCACCAAGAAGATGAAGCTCAAGAGGCAAGTCACCTCGATGAGAGAGAAGGAGTAGATATGATTGTTATGAACGAAGACCCTCAAGGAGAAGTAGGGACTCGAAGAAGAAGGACAAGTACACCAAGAGCTACTCAAGAAGGAAACATCAAGCTCACATTGGTGAATGGGTTTCCGGCTCCGAATCCGACCACCGCTCCGAGAGAAGCTATCACTCCAACTCTGACTATAGTCAAGATGAAGGTGTTGTCGGACTTGCACTAGTGACAACCGACTCCTACGACATATTTGATTCACCAAATGAAGGGAGTGGACGTTGCTTCATGGCTAAAGGCCCCAAGGTATCAACCCCAATTATCCTTATTTCAATAGTGATGAAGATGACTTGCTATTTGACCAATCTAGTAATGTTAGTCAAAATGAACTTTCTAGTACTCACTCTAGTGTAGATAAGTCGTGTGATGATGACAAGTTGGAAATATAATTACTAACTCAAGAACTAAAAACTCTTAAGTTAGCTCACGAGTCAACTCTAGAAGATCATAGAGAGCTTGTAAGGACACATGAGAAGCTACGCTTCGAGAAGCTCAACTTAGAGCAAGAGCATGAGTTCCTTAAAGCTATCAATGACGATCTTCGAAAGAAGACTTCCTGTTATCTAGCCAAGTGACTTCTCTTATCTACATTCATGCCACAAGTTAAGTCTAATCAAGATAGTAACAAAGTAAAGAAAGGCTCTTCAACTAGCAGCAATAAAAATGATAAATCCAATGATATTGCTTCTAGTAGTTCTCTTGATCCCACTAACTCTTCTCTTAGACAAGTCACACTTGAGCAAGAAAATGAACTCTTGAAAGGGATTATAGACAAAGGTATCTACAAGATTCTTGAAGGGTGGAAACAATTTTAGGAGATTTTATGCAAGCACGGAGGATACCGGAAGAATCATGGTGTTGGCTACTTCAACGCTAATGGAGTTGAATGGGAAGAAGGTCAATACCTCAATCCCAAGTTAGTTCCTCAAAAGGATAAGTATGAAAATACTCTCCCCAAGGGAACAAAAGCTCAAGATGACCTTCCACCACAAGACACCAAGCTCAAGGTCAAGAACAAGCTTCAAGAGGACATTGACTCTTATGAAGGTGAATCCCAAGCTTTGGTGAAGTGGGTTCCCAAGGCTACTACAAGCTCAACTTCTACAAGTGCTACTTCAACACCGAGGATCCCCATCAACTTGATGTGGGTCCTCAAGAAGAAGAACTAGAGAATTTCTTGAGGGGTGACTCCGCTAATGAAATTCACTCACATTCATTATTGGCATGAACTATTTGCAATCAACATCAACCTTATGCAATAGTTCAAGGAGTCACACATTCCCTCAAAGGTAAGCAAGGGACATGGTATGGTAGACAACAAATCAATGGACATCATCACACATGCTTTGCACTCCATGTCCATAGATATCCTTGTATTTGTCTGTTGTGTGTTGTCACTAACCCATGTAGGTGAGAAGAGTAATGAAACAACAAGGATCCCAACTCTTGGTGATCTTCATCAACTTTGAGCATCCACCACTACCTCACCAACATGAAGTCTTCATAGACAAAACCCAAGGTTAGTTTGTCCCTCCTATGGGGGGATTTGACATCAAGGGGGAGCTTTACTCCAAGACTTGAGTCAAAGCATCTCTTAGTATGTGACAACATTAAATGCTTTATGTAAAAGTGGTAACCCCACTTGTGCTTAAACGATGAGTATGACCTATGATCAAGTATTCTTACTTGGATCCTATGTCAATATAATCATATATAGATGACTCCGTCATCGCCAAAGTACTTGTTAGATGCTATTGTGTTTGTGCATGTTTTCCATGATTTCATTTGACATCTTATTGTGTGAGCATCTTGGCCTGCACTAATTTACTCATTCAAGGATATCCAATTGTTGCTATTTGGCTTTTCACTTTTATTTTGCCAATTGGATATACAAGATTGCCTAGGACCATTCCTTTAGCTATCTATGCTTTCTCACCTCATATTCTATTCATGCTGCATCACAAAATTTGAACAAGTACTTTTCGATCTCTCTGTTTGAGGAGCACTCGGAGTTCCATATCGTCAAGGACTGACCATTAAAACCTCTCAAGTGCATCTCGATGGAACCAACCCAAAATTCTTGGTCTCACCAAATGCCTAGGGTTGATCTAGTTTTCTTATCTCGGTAAGACAGATTTCATATTCTCGGTTACACCGAGTTTCCCTGTCAGCTGACAATTGTGAAACTCGGTGACAACGAAAATATCAAATCGGTGTCACCGACAGTGAATGGTATATAAGTTGTGGTCCCGACGTTTCGAAATTTCAATCTTCAATCGTCGTGCCCCAAACCCTCAGCTACTGCAAAAGGACCCCTTGGTCGTCGCCCTTGACCTCTCGTGCTCCTCCGCCATAGGAATCCTCACCATCGACGGGCATCTTCGCCACCGTCGCCGCCGTAGCAGATCCGTCGCCAAGCTAGGGTATGGATTCGACTTTTCTTGCGCTCCCCGTCCAATTATTGTGCAATGAAAATGATTTTATCTATAAGCCACAGTCTGAGAACATTCTATCCACAAGAAAAATCCCGTAGAGTAGCGAATGATCAATTTTTAGGGTTTTGCCGTCTGCCACGTGAATCTCGGTAGAACCAATGTGGGAAATCGGTGTCGCCGATTTTAGTTTCTGGCACATTGAGAACACCTCGGTGGAACCAAGTGCTCATTTTTGGTCCGACCGAAAATGGTGCCAAGTTCCTAGAAAGATAGGTGTCTATCTCGGTGTGACCAAAATTTCTGCCTCGGCTGTACCAAAATACATTTGACAGAATGCAAAACTTGGAAAATATTTTGTTCAAACTTTCAAAAACATCTGCATTTTTTGATGACTTATCCTATTCTACTCTTCTATACTCTATTCACAGGGTCAGCATGTCAGGTTCAGACAGTCAGAATTTGCTAGAGCAGAACGTTGAGATGAGTTGAGGCACTAGTCTCGAGGTCAGTTCCTTTTTAGATCCAGGCACTCCCAGTTCTCATGGGTTACCTAAGGCTGGAACAAGGACAAGGAAGAGACTCAACTCAGAGGAAGAAGATTCTGATTTTTCCCGGAAGAGGTTCTTGGTAAGAATCAAGAGAAGGCTGCTAGGAAGTCTGCCAGTGAGGCCACCTCAACTAGGAAGGTGGTCAGCAAAATTTATGCTCCTGCAGAAACCTTCAAAGCACATGAGAGTGCTAGGGAAACAATGTCTATTGAGGTCTCCAAGATACCTTTGCCCAAGAAGTCACCCAGGAAGAGGATAATCCGTGTGCAGGGCAGGCCTACCTAAGTGTTTGAGGATCTAGAGCAGGTTGCTGCTGCTGGTGCTGCTACTGCTGAGGAGGAAGAGGAGGAACCTGTTGCTCAGGCCCCTCTTAAGAAGAAATCCAAGAAACTTTTGGTTGATGCTATGCCCAAGCCAGGCACCTCCAAGAGCACCAAGGCTACTTCAAAGAAAGCTGCTGCACAGAAGTCCAAGAGGACTACTAGAGACATACCTGCTGCTGAGAAGAACAAGTAGTCCACCTTTAGAGAAGTAGATCAGGATGATGATGCTATGAGAGTTCTGATGAATCTCAGACCTCACCTTCTAGCTCATGATGCGAGGCACCCAGTAGCTGATGATATGAAGAAGATAAGGATTCAGGGTTGAGGGCATGGAGATCCATTGATCCATATGCCCAGAGGAGAAAATTGTTGTGGCCTACAGGTTTTACCCCAAAGAGCAGCAAGACTTCTATGAGACAGTCTTGCTAAACAAGAGCCTAGCAGTCAGTGACATGAAATATGCTGACTGGCAGTACATCAAGGACAATGTGGATTACTTTCCTTGTGTCCAAGACAACTTCCACTGCATTGGACTTGACAAATTTGTTGGTAAGGAGTTCACTGCTTGGAACAATGAGGTGATCATGCAGTTCTATTTCACTGCCCATTTTTATGGAGATGGAAGGATTGTTTGGATGATTGAAGGAGCAAGATATGAGTCTACTATTCATGAGAGGGCTACCATCTTAGGAATCCCAGAGGTTCAGGATAGAGATTTGGATGTATACACAGAATCCAAGGAGAGCCACAATATGAAGGATATGTATAACCCTATCCCTGCAGATAAAGTGCAATCTCACAAGCTAGGTTCTATCTACTATCTCCAGCCAGGCCTCCGTACCATGAACACCATCCTGAGGCATACCTTGATGCCCAAGTCTGGAGATGAGAAGATGATTCATGGATACTCCATCAACATGCTCATCCATCTTGACCGTCACAATAGGATTCGAGTGATGGACTTTATAGTAGAGACTATGAATAGGGTTGCTACTGATCAGAAGCGCTCATGCTGCTACACACCCTATATCCAGATGCTTATCAACTCTTAGCTTGAGAAGCACATCTTTGCTCTGGATAGTCCCCATTTGCCACTTCAGTCGGACTTTGAGGACAACATTATGGTGATGGATCCAGACCATCCCACAGCAGCTGCAGCTCAGGCACATGCAGAGGCAGAAGTAGAGGCAGTTGGATCCACTAGTGCTCAGGTTCCCAAGTCCAGGAACGAGCAGATCGATCTTTTGATCACCACTTTCATGGAGATGAAGAAGGATATCAAGACCATCATGGATACTCAGGAGAGCCTTACAAACATCATTGATGATAGAGTGAAAACTCTAAATGACAAGCTTGATGGGCTGACTAAGACACACAATGAGGTCAAGAAGGAGGTTGATGAAGCCCCAATCCGTCGCCACTCCTCAGAGTGTGATTCTTCTGATGATGAGTAGGATGATAGTGCAACTGTTAGGACGACTGGCCAGTTCATGACTAAGGCCAGGACTCCTACAGTACCAGCTCCAAAGACGAGGCCTTCATCTTCTGCTCCAGCCACAGTATCTTCAGCTCCAGTGCCTCAAGTATCTACTCTAGCTCCATCCAGGACTTCAGTAGAAGTCTTTGCCGATGCAGTTATCTTGACTCCACCATCGAAAACCGGAGGAGATCAACCGCAAAACGATTAGCTATATCTCTTTGAACTTTTTGGTAACTTGTTGCCAAAGGGGGAGAAGTTGTATATAGATCTTAGGCTTCGAGTGAGAGAGCATCTGCTTTTCTTATCTGCTGGTTTTACAAAACATTTGGTTCTTTTGGTTTGACATGAGATACTTTTGTGTATGTGTGTGCTCATATGCTGTTATGTGTGTTGCTACTATTTCCTATCATTTGATGATTATGTGATGATCACTCACTTTGCTTCTTGTGTTGTGCTATGTTGTTAACTCTTATTACTCTTGCACACCACTAAGTTGTATGTGACATGGAAGAAGTGCCCCATGTACCTAATCGATTGTGTATTTGCATTCAAACGCAAATTTAAAATAATGCACAAATTTAGGGGGAGCTCTTGCTTATCACAAAATTATCAAAGCAACGATTATATTCATTGATTATATCATATGTCGAATATTTGATCTATATGTTGTCATCAATTACCAAAAAGGGGGAGATTGAAAGCACATTTGCTCCCTTTGTGGTTTTGGTAATTAGTAACAACATATATGTCATTGAACTAATGTTTCCACTAAGTATGTTTCAGGAAAAGTTCAATGATGGGTTGTTAAAAGGATTGTGGAATACCCCAAGATGCAAGGAAAAGCACTGGCCAAGCTTCAAGCAAAGGACTCTACATTTTACATTTGTGAGAAATCACTTTGAGTCCATAGGAAAGACAATACTATTAAAAGGGGGTAAGGTTTTGTTGGTGAGAAAATTGCTCATACGTGCGCAAGTGATAGTCACCACATACACCCACAAGCTCTTCCACAAAAGACCGTCCAAAGCCAAATACTCAAAATCGGCGCAAACAACATTTTCCACTTAGTGCCACCGATTTCAAACCCTAGGCAGACTCAGCCAAACCTAGCTTTTTGGTACAACCGATACTGCATTCGGTGCCACCGAGTTGGGTTGCTAACTTTCTGTTACGCAAGTTTACAGTTTCGGACCCTTTGCGATTGTCGAATCGGTGTCACCAAGATTGGGCATTCTAACCATTGGTCACCTTATCGGTGTAATGGAGATTCCTATATCAGTCTCACCGAGATTCAAAAGTTGCTAACTTTAAGTCACTTCGGTACAACCGAGGTTCACAAATCGGTACCATCGAGTCTGACTTATTGTGTGTAATGGTTGGATTTTTCGAGATGCCTATATATACCCTCCACCACTACTCACTCGTAAGAGAAGCACTCAGAACAGTTCCCCACTCTATCTACTGATTTTCTGTGAGAGAACCACCTACCCTTGTGTTGAGGTCAAGATCTTCCACTCCAACCATATGGATCTTGATTTCTAGCCTCCCCAAGTTGATTTCCACCCAATCAATCTCTTCTACCAAGCCAAATATGTGAGAGAGTGATTGTGTGTTGAGGAGTCTATCATCTTGAAGCATAAGAGCAAGGATTTCATCGCATTACCGAGCCTATTACCTTTTGGAGGGTGGTGCCTCCTAGATTGGTTTGGTGTCGCTTGGGAGCCTCCTACTTCATGTTGTGGAGTGATCCAAGAAGTTTGTAAGGTCAAGGAGATCGCCTACTTCGTGAAGATCTACCCCGAGTAAGGCTAGTCCTCCGTGGATGTAGGCCGTCATGGTATAGTCAAGGTCGCTTCTTCGTGGAACCCTCTGTGGGTAGAGCCCTCCGTGGACTCTCACGACCGTTACCCTCAGTGGGTTGAAGACTCCATGAACGTGGATGTACGATAGCACCACCTATCGGAACCACGGGAAAAATCATCGTGTCGGCAATTGCGTTTGATCTTCCTATCCTCTCTTTACTGACATGCTTGTCTTTACTTTCCTTTGCTATACTCTTAGACATGCATGTGTAGGGTGTACTTGACATACTATGAATGCTAAAATCTACCAAGTATTAAAATTGGGGAAGTAGTATAATCACCCCCCTCTAGCACTACTTTCGATCCTACAATATGGCACGTACAGATTTGCTTGGAACAGCATGGAAATACCATATATAGGTAGGTATGGTGGACTCATATGGCAAAACTAGGTTTAAGGATTTTGGATGCACAAGTAGTATTTCTACTTAGTACAAGTGAGGGATAGTAAATAGATTGAGAAGGATTCAACAAAGAAATGAAAAATCACATAACCAGGCATTAAGCGTAACTAACACCGAATAATGCACCATAAGTAGGATGTAATTTCGTAGCACAACTATTGACTTTCGTGCTTGCATAGGGAATCACAAACCTTAACATCAATATTTTCACTAAGTATAATCACTCACTAACATAACTCACATATCACTATTGTCATGTCTCAAAACTATTACAAAGAATCAAGTTTAATTTTTCCAATGATCGTCATGAAAGTTTTCATTATATCCGTCTTGAATATCTATCACTTTAGGACTAGTTTCATATATTGTCATTGAATTTGACCATCTCAAATAGATTTATGTGAAGAACATGAGCATAAAAGTTTCATATCTCAAAATAATATAAGTGAAGCATGAGATAATTTGTTCAAAATTACTAACTCTCAAAATAATCTAAGTGAAGCATGGGTGAATTTCTTCAAACATGTAAAAGCACGCCGTGCTCAAAAAGATTTAAGTGAAGCACTAGAGCAATTTCATAGCTCAATAAATTTAAGTGAATCATATAGAGAAATTCTAAAAAATCATAGCATAGTTTTGTCTCTCTCAAATAGGTGTGTGAAGCAAGGATAAAAATCAAATAAAGCAAATATACAAGACGCTCCAAGCAAAACTCATGATATGGGACGAATAAAAATATAGTTCCAAGTAAAATACCGCTGTTCGTTAGAAGAACGAGGGGATAACGCTCGGGCCATCCCCAACCTTACTTACTTGTTACTCTTTGGATATTATCTTGGGGTGATGTAGCATCCCAATCTTAGGCTCTTCTACTCCTTGTTCCTTCATCCATCGTGATCTCACCCAAAACTTGAAAACTTCAATCACACGAAACTTGACAAAATTCTTGTGAGATTCGTTTGTATAATAATGAAATTTACTACTTTAAGTATTGTTGTAAGCCCATTCATATTTTATTATTGCATTATGTATACCTTATTATAACTTTACCATGTCTTATACACCCCGACACAAACCATAGATTCATTAAAACAAGCAAACAATGCAACGAAAACAAAATCTGTTACAGACAGAACAGTCTTTACTAATCTATACGCGGCCCATATTCCTATACCTCTAAAAATTCGTAAAAAATTACAAAACGTAAATAATTTTCATAGAAATACTGTGTTAAATTTTCATCTCATTATTATGTCCAGGTAAAAAATTAAAATTCGTGCACCGGAGACAAAGTTTCTGTTTCAGATTCAACATTGTTTCTACTCATCTTATGAATCATCATAAAGGCTTTACTTGGCACAAACACTAATTAAAACATAAAAAACAATCATAACAAAGGCATAATTGTGAAAACACTCAAAATCAGAAAGGAAAAGATAAAATATTTTATTCATTGGGTTGCCTCCCAACAAGCGTGATCGTTTTACGCCCCAGCTAGGCATAACACATAGATTCAAGTATTGTCATCCTTAGTTTTCACTACATAGAAGGACCTCATGATTGATTAATATGGTGGCTTAATTATTGTTCAAGGGAAGTGATCCATACCCTGTCAAAGTGGAAACTGAAATTTAATATTTCCTTCTTTCATATCAATCACGACACATATGGTTTGTAAAAACGGTCTACCAAGTATGATAGGACAAGACGGATTGCAATCAATATCAAGAACAATAAAATCAATGGGAACATAGTTACTATTTGCAAGTATAAGAACATCATTAATTCTTCCCAAACGCTTTTTAATAGTAGAATCCGCCAAGTGCAAATTAAGAGAACACTCTTCAATATTGGTAAGACCAAGCACATCACCTGGAGATTTTGTAATTGTGGAAACACTAGCACCCAAATCACCCAAAGCAAAGCATTCATAATTTTTAATCTTGACTTTAATGGTAGGTTGCCACTCATCATGCAATTTCTAAGGATTGAAATCTCTAATTCCAAATTTTCTTCCAAGGATTTCATGATGGTATCAACATATGTTTAGTAAAAGCATTATTTCTTCATAAGCATGGGCTCAATTTATAATAGATTGCAGAAAACAAATACAATCAACCAAGGAGAAACTCTCATAATTAAAGTATTTGTAATAAAAAATAGTGGCCATCACTAGTTAAAGTTTTGACCTCTCCAAACCCAATTTTATCAATATCAAGATTTTCACCCTCCAAATCATTGGGACGCCCTCTAGCTAAAGTTGACTATTCTTCAGTCCCTTCATCATCAATTTTAACATTAATAAAAAAGGAATCAATAGAGCAAAACCAATCATTTTAAGATCTTCATCGTTGTTATGAAAATAATCGCTAGAAAACGCTTTTCCAAAAAATTCTCTTTTAGTTCTAAGCATAGCGGGTTTTTTCTTACTTTCATCCATAGAAACATATAAAGCCTTAATTTATTCATTAATCTTAGGTGGAAAAGCATTCAACTTGAGATTTTCAACATCATGGGAAATTCTATCAATGCTTCTAGACATATCATCAATCTTATTCAACTTTTCTTCTATCATAGTATTGAAAGACTTTTGAGAATTGATAAATTCTTTCAAAATATTCTCAAGATCAGAGGTGTTCCTATTATTATAATAAGAATTACCATAGGAATTATCATAATTATTAGAAGAATTTCCAAGAAAAGGCCTAGGATTAAAATTACCTCTATAAGCATTGTTATTGAAATAGTTTCGCGAGATGAAATTCAGATCTACGGAACCACTATTTTTCTCAATCAAGGTATACAAAGGCACATAATTAAGATCAATAGGAGCACTTTTACTAGAAACAAACTTCATAAGAGCATCAACTTCACTTAAAGTACTAATTTCTTCTACCGAGTTAACCTTTTTACAAGTAGGTGCTCTTTCAGTATGCCATTCTGAATAATTTGCTATAATATCATCTAGAAATTTAGTAGTTTCATCCAAAGTAATTTCCATAAAATTACCTCCCTTTGCGGAATCTAAAAGATTACTAAAGCCAAAATTCAATCCCGCATAAAATTTTGTATGGTCATCCAATGATTTAATCCATGAGTAGGACAATTTCTTAACATCAACTTCATTCTTGCCCAAGATTGTGCAACATGTTCATGCTCAAGTTGCTTAAAATTCATGATTTGTGTTCTAAGGGAAAAAAATTTGGGGGCAAAAAATACTTAGTAATAAAAGCGTCATTGCACTAATCTCAAGAATCAATACTATTGCGAGGCAAAGAATAAAACCAAATTTATGTACGATCCCTCAAGGAGAAAGGAAATAATTTCAACTTCACAATACCACTGTTTGCGTATTTTTTTAATTTTCATATCACACAATTCTATGAATGTCTTTAGATGGGATGCGGCATCCTCATTAGGAGTACCAGAAAATTAATCTTTCATGACAAGATTCAACAAAGCGGCATTAATATCACAAGAACCCGCACTAGTGGTGGGAGGAGCAATAGGAGTCCTAATTACATCATCATTATTGGTATTGCAAAAATCACACAACTTGGTGTTTTCTTGAGTCATCGTGACTACGCAAACAAGATTGTAACCAAACAAGATATCTGACGAGAATGGATTAGGATGCTGAAATCAGATTTGGAAATTCTTCACTTTAGACTTAAGCCTGATAAATCTGCTTTTATAGATAGATTTCTTCCAACCATCCAATTGTAAATTCCTCTAGCAGCTGTTGCTTGATCCTTGTTGTGTTGCATGGATTTGTAAAACCTTGTGATAGTTCCCATTTAATAGAGTAATAGTAGGAGCCTCTTCTGCTGTTTTAATTTGTCAAAAAAGAGATCTGACGAGAAAAAGGCAAACGAAAAAGAGAGGGCGAATAAAACGGCAAATTTGTAAAGTGCAGGAGAGGAAAACAAGATGCAAATGGCAAATAATGTAAATTGCAAGGAGATGAGATTTGTGATTAGGAACCTGGTAGATGAGATCGCTTCCTCCCCGGCAACGGCTCCAGAAGTTCCTTTGATGTGGCTTGGGACTGCGTCGATATTTCCCCAAAGAGGAAGGGATGATGCAGCACAACGACGGTAAGTATTTCCCTCAGTTATTAAACCAAGGTATCAATCCGTAGAGGAAGATCACACACCATGTAGACAACACCTACACACAAATAACAAATACTTGCAACCCGACGCATAAGAGAGGTTGTCAAGCTCTCGGCGGTAAAAGGATAGATTAGGTAATGATAGTTTTGGCAAGTAGATCTGGCAAGAACACAAAATAAAATAAGTAAACAAAAGGTGCAACAAGGTATTTTTTGGATTAATTGATCTGAAAAAGGAAAAAGAGTAGATCGGGAAGTAATATGTTGGAAAAGTAGACCCGGGGGTCGCAGGTTTCACTAGTGGCTTCTCTCATGAGTATAACGCATGGTGGGTGAACAAATTACTGTTGGGCAATTGATAGAAGATCAAATAATCATGACAATATCCAGGCAAGGATCATTATATAGGCATCACGTCCAAGACAACTAGACCAACATGATTCTGCATCTACTTCTGTTACTCCACACATCGACCGCTATCCAGCATGCATCTAGTGTATTAAGTTCATGGGGAAACGAAGTAATGCAATAAGGACGGTGACATGATGTAGACAAGATCTATTCATGTAGGAATAGACCCCATCTTTTTATCCTTAATGGCAACGATACATGCGTGTCTTGCTCCCCTTCTGTCACTGAGAAAGAACACCGCAAAATCGAACCCATCACAAAGCACCTCTTCCCATGGCAAGAAAAATCAATCTAGTTGGCCTAACTAAACTAAAGATTCGAAGAAGAAGTATGAGGCTATAAGGAACCATGCATATAAGAGATCAAAGAAGACTCAAATAATATTCATGGATAGAAACAGATCATGAATTGAAAATTCATTGGATCCCAATAAACACACTGCAAAAGTCATTACATCAAATATATCTCCAAGAGACCATTGTATTGAGAATCATAAGAGAGAGAGAGAGAGGAAGCCATCTAGCTACTGCCTACGGACCCGAAGGTCTATGGTGGACTACTCACGCACCATCGGAGAGGCACCTATGAGGAAGATGACCCCCTCCGTGATTGTGTTAGATTGGATCTCGAGGTTCTGGAACTTGTGACAGCTAGAATTGTATTTCGTCGACTCCTTTATGGTTTTCTGAATATTTGAGAATTTATAGAGGCGATAGTCGATGGAGGGGGTTCCAAGGTAGGCACGTCCCACCAGGCCACACCAGGGCCTCTGGCGCCCCCTGGTGTCTCATGCCCTCCTCGGCCTTCCTCTCTGGCACTTCTGTGGCCCACTTGGATGTCTTCTGGCCCCAAAAAACCTCCAAAAAGTTTGACGGTGTTTGGGCTTCGTTTGGTACTAATATTCTGCAAAGTAAAAAAAAGCAAAAACAACAACTAGCACTTGACACTATGTCAATAGGTTTGTCCCAAAAAATGATATAAAGTTGCTATAAAATGATTGTAAAACATACAAGATTGATAATATAGCAACATGGAACAAGCAAAAATTATAGATATGTTGGAGACATATCACGCAACCCCACCCCCTCGGGGCGGGCCCTATTGGCTTAGGGGCGCCCACTATGCCCTCAGGCCTTCCTCCGAAGCTTCCAGGTCTTTATTTTGTCCAGAAAAAATCATCAAAAAGTTTCGGGATATTTGGACTTCGTTTGGTACAGTATTCCTGAAAAGCCAAAAATATGCAAAAAAACAACTCGCACTTGGCACTAGGTTAATAGGTTAGTGCTCAAAAATAATATAAATCATCAAGTAAATGCTTTAAAAGTATCCTAGAATTATATTATGGTAGCATTTAACAATCAAAAATTATATACACATTGGAGATGTATCAGCATGCCCAAGCTTAATTCATGCTCGTCCTCGAGTAGGTGAATGATAAAAACAGAATTTTTGATGTGACATGCTGCCCAACATGTAATATTTTATATGTATGACCATTGAGAAATGATGAATTAACAAACATTAATATAGTAATATCCATAAACATAAGTAACATAATCATCAATTTTCATACTATACGATCCTTAAGTAATGCTTAAAAAATGTTTACACCCCATTCATTTTATCATATTAGCATGGCATGGCTCCATCTTCAGCATATAAATACAAATGTGAAGCACCACGATGTTAACCCACGCAATTGGATCATACTTTTTAACATCCCTCAGCTTTTTATTCCTCACTCAATACGTGAGCGTGAACCGTGGACATAACATATAGGTGGAACATGATATGGTTGTAGGTTTCAAAGGCTTAAGAGTGGAGAGAAAAGTATCGCATCAACTAGGCAGATCAACGGGCTATGGAGATGCCCATCAATCGATATCAATGCGAGGAGTAGGGATTGCCATGCAAAGGATGCACTAGAGCTATAAGTGTATGAAATCTGAACTGAAGCGAAGTGGGTGTTGTTAGTGCATCTAGTGCCCCCTAGTGATTTTGGTGTATTGAAGACTTATAGGTTAAGGAACTAATGCGTTTGTGAGTATACACTGGCTCTATAAGTCGATGAGGAGTTTGATATATTCGGAGATTATCGACCCCTAAAAATGTATGTCTTCAATTGAAGACTTTGGTGAAGACTTTGCTGAAGACTTTAAAAATGAAGAAGTTGGTGTGACCTTAAAGATATGAACGAGGACTATGAAGCGTGAAGACTTTTGTTTTTGTAGTTTCATTTCCTTTCTTTGAGTCATAGGAAACACCGTACTATTAAAGGGGCCCGAGGTAATACTAAGGAAAATTTCCAACTGATTCTCAACTCCAAAAGCCTCAACCTATCCAATCCTTCGAGTGAAACCTTTGGAAATCTCTTGCAGTTCAGTCAAGTTCTTCTGTGACAGAGACGGTGTTCTTCTCGTCTCTGATGAAATTGATCTAACTGAGGAGTTAGGATTTCACCAGTGCGAATTGCCTACAAGTGAGGAACATGATATGTGTGAGGACTTTCATAGTTCAAAATTCCAACCATTGTTGTGCTTAGCGCCAGCTATCCCCAATCATTCTTATCCACAACGGTCATATCATTGGGGGCATTTATGTCTTATCATGTCAGGTTGCACCCTGGCTACAAATAGCCGCCCCCACAACCACTAGTTGGTTGGCTGCTTCGAGAGAGAACTGACACTTGACATTTAACAGCAACCCATCCTCCGAGGACTTTGAGAGAAAATCATCAGTGAGGAAAAACCAAAATCCAAACCACCAAACCAAAAGTGATTGAGCTTCACTGAAGAAATTCCTGTGTGGAACCGACGCTTGTTCCTTTGCGGACGGTGTATCCTCCAAACGGTTAGGCGTCATGGTCTAGTGCATCCTATAGTCAATTGGGGATCACGGAGTTACCTTGGTCTAGAGCATCCAGAAGTCAATTGTGGATCGCCGGGTGACCAGTTCAAATTCTTCAAGTTACCTTGTTCCTCACCTGCTTATCCTATATCACGCTACTTGTAATTTGTGCGTGTTTCATTTCATCATGATGACTACATTCTTGCCATGTTCCTCATGCACCTGAGTACTTATTCTGCTGCTAGTTATTCATCACATTTGAAATTCCTCAAGTGATGAATTTGTAAAAACCGCCTATTCAACCCCCCTCTAGTCGATATAACGCACTTTCAATTGGTATAAGAGCAAGGTACTCCCTTGTTCTGTGTGATTTTGGTTTAACCACCTGGAGTTCTAGTTATGTCGACTGCAGGTATGATCAAGGTTTTCGCAGGATGTCCTACCTTCGATGGGACGGACTACCCCCACTGGAAGAACAAGATGTGCATGCATCTTGAGGCAATTAACAATGATCTCTGGTACGTTGTGGAAAATTGTGTTCCCCGCATTTCTCTGATTGTTACTACTGCTGATACGAAAAGATTCAAGCAACTCGATTCTCAAGCGAAGAAAATCATCTATGGCCATCTAAGCAAAGGTCAGTATGGCAGAGTGAGTGCTTTGGAGACTGCTAAGCTTATCTGGGATAGGCTATCCAAAGTCAACGAAGGTGTTTCCACTCAACGTTACTCTCGTGTTGATGTTCTTCACAATCTCTTTAACCGCTTCAAGAGACTCGATAATGAAAATGTTCAACAAACTTTTGACTGTCTCACTGGTATCTCCAATGAGCTTCAAGCACTGGGTGCCACTGATATCACCGACCATGAAGTTGCGAAGAAACTTCTAAGATCTCTTGATTCCTCATTTGATACTCTGGCCTTGATGATTCAAAAACATGGAGACTACAAGTAACTTGATCCTGCTAATATTCTTGAGAGACTCAGTACTCATGAATTCCAGCAAGCTGAGAAGAGAGACCTCTACAGGCCAAGCTATGGAAGATCTCGTGCTCTGAAGGCAAAAGCAATTTCCTCATCCGAAGACGAATATTCTGACAGTAGTCTTGGTGATCCTGAAGAACTAAGTTAGGAGCTAGCAATGCTCATGAGGAAATTCCATAAGTTGTCAAGGAGGGGTGGATTTGCAAAGTCATCAAAGAGTGGTTTGAGGAAATCAAATTCTTCAGATCACTACAAGAAAAGAACCTGTCACCGTTGCAAGAAACCTGGTCACTTCATCTCTAGATGTCCTCTTTGGGAAAAAGATTCAAAGAAGAAGAAGAAATACAAGGATGATAGTTCTGATGACTCGAAGAAAAAGAAGAAACCTTCAAAGTCCTCATCTACAAAGTCCTCATCTTCAAAGTCCTCAAAGCACAAGAAGAATGGTTTCAGAAAGGCTCGAGTTTTCATTGGCAAGGAAATGGATTCTGAGGAAGAATCTGAAGAAGAGGAAGAAGAGGAATGATCTGAGGTGGAATCAGAATCTGGTGTTGCAAGCCTTGCTCTCGCCACTGCTTTCGTCAGCAAGTCCATATGCAACAATGAAGAAAATGACTACTCCAACGACTCTGGCATCAGAAATGATGATTATGCTCCCACCTATTGCTTCATGGTAAAAGGCTCAAAGGTACACAAACATCATTCCTCATCTGAATCAAGTGAAGATGAATCTGATGAATATGTGAAACCTAGCTATGCTAAACTTGTTAAACTTGCCACTAAGCAATAAATTGCACTTCAAAAGCTTCAGAAAATGCTAGACAAAAGCGATGATCTATTGAACGATGAAGTGGATCGGACTCAAACTATGTCTGACGATCTCAAAAGTCTTCAGACAAAGTATGATAACCTTCAGAGTCATCATAATGACCTTTTAGCCGATCATGAGAAGCTTTCTTATGAATTTCTTCAAAGAATGCAAGATCTTGAGAAACTAAGGGTGTCACATGAGGATCTCCAAAGGGAAAATGATTCCTTACTGGCTCAACAGATCAGTACTGCTCAGGAAGAATTTGTTCCACCTTGTTTGAAATGCATCGAACGTGAAACTTCTAATTCTTCACCTGAATGTTCAAATGCTTCTATTGCTGCAAATTCTTCAACTATTCCAGTGGTCTCAAATTCCTCATCCGAGGATACCACAAGTATCACTAACAAAAATGCAGGGTTGAAGGAATTGTATGTGACAGGCATGTACAACAGTCTCAAAGGGCATCAAACCCTTTGCGATGTCCTCAAAAAGCATATTCTGAATAGGAACCCTAGGAAATAGGGTGTTGCCTTTGTGAGGAAACTCAACCTCTGATGTATCTTACTGGACACCTGAGCAGTACCCCAAAACCTCATGGGTTGCTGCGAAAGGACCTCCTGTAGATCCATCTAGTTTATCTAGCTTTACTTGTGAAACTTCATATTCCTCTGATGAGTCACTTGACTCCAACTACAAATTCTTCAATAATCAGAAATGTGAAGTATTTGCAAGATTTGTTGGAACTAACTGCAGAAATGGTTCTCCTATGAAGAAAATCTGGGTTCCCAAGAGCTACCTACAAAATCTTCAAGTGAATGTCCTCACGACACCACTCATGAAGAATAGGAACCCCAGATCAAATTCCTCATATGGACCAAAGTCTTCACTTGGACCAAATTCCTCAAATGGTTAAAAATATCATTCTCATGCTAATGCATCTGTTTCGCAGGGAAAATCTAAGAGTTCTGAATATGTGCATTATTCTTCAAATCATTATGTTCATAAGTCCTCGAAGAATTTCTCTGCTTATTCATATGAGTACTCTAACCCTCGTCCTGTGAAATGAAGCGCTCTTGCTTCAATGCCTCCCTTCTCATATGGTGCTCACAAAATGATGAACTCTTTGCCACCCCTCCAGATGTGGGTGGTGAAGAAATTGAACTAATTTCTTATGCAGGGTTAGGTCTCTAGATGAACTTGAATATCTGATGAATTTGCTGGAGACCTGAGGAAATGCTTGAAAGGACACAAGCTAACCATGTAGAAATGAATTCCTCATTTCTCACGTCCTCACACTACTTGCTTACTATCTTGTGTGATGAAATTCTGTCTGATGAAATTGATGTCATATTCTTCACTCTGAAGCGTATGAGTTCGTAAGTCGTACTAATTCATCTGTAGGATGAACCTTCAAAAGCTACTGAGTGGGTCCTCGATAGTGGATGCACAAAACCACATGACTGGTGACAAGAATCTACTGATGAATTTTCCACTTGCTCCATCTCATCTGAAGCATATCACCTACGCAGACAAAGAAAGAAGCAAGGTATTGGGTCTAGATAAGGCTGCAATCTCAAAGGACCGAACCATGGATAAGGTGATGCTTGTCAAATCCCTTGGGTTCAACCTTATGTCTGTCTCAATGCTTTGTGATCTTGATATGGTTGTCGTATTTGGAAAATATCATTGTGTTGTCATCATGGAATCTGACAATTTCAAAGTCTTCAAAGGCTTTAGGAGAGGAGACTTGTACATTGTTGATTTCTCTATAGGTCCTCAGCATGTCACATGCCTACTTGCAAAGTCCTCAAAAGGCTGGTTGTGGCATCGACGACTTGGACATGCTGGTATGAGGAACTTGCACACGCTCGTGAAGAAAAAGCATGTCATCGGCATTGAAGGTGTCAAATTCCTAAAGGACCATCTTTGTGGTGCATGATAGTCTGGGAAGATGACCAGATCCAAGCATCCCTCAAAGACAATCATGATCACGACTCGACCCTTTGAATTGCTTCACATGGATCTCTTTGGCCCCACTCATTACTCCACACTAACAAATTCTTCAAGTTTGTATGGCTTTGTCATTGTTGATGATTAGTCTTGTTACACTTGGGTGCACATTATTCTGTACAAGTCTGAAGTGCAGGATGTCTTCAGAAGATTTGCTCCACGGCCTCCACGAACTTCGGTGTCAAGATCAAGCATATCAGGAGTGATAATGGGACTGAGTTAAAGAACACCAATCTTGATGAATATCTTGATGAACTTGGTATTACTCATGAGTTATCTGCCCCTTATACTCCTCAGCAGAACGGCATCGTGGAGCGCAAGACTAGGACTGTTGTTGATATGGCTCACACCATGCTTGATGAATACAAGACTCCTCGTCGCTTCTGGACTGAGGCAATTGATACTGCATGACACATCATCAACAGGGTATATCTTCACAAATACTTCAAGAAGACTTCATATGAACTTATGACTGGCCAGAAACCCAATGTAAGTTATCTCAAAGTCTTCGGTGCAAAATGCTGGATTAGAGATCCTCACCATAGCTATAAATTTGCACCGAAAGCACATGAAGGCTTTCTGCTTGGTTACAAACAGGACTCGCACACCTACAGAGTCTTCAACACCTACCACCACAAGGTTGTTGAAAATGTAGATTTTTGGTTCGATGAAACTGATGGCTCGCAAAGAGAGCACCTACCTTCTGTGCTAGATGAACAGTCTCCTGAGGAATCCATTAAGCTGAAGGCTACTGAAGACATCATACCCATTGAGGAAGTCATTCCAACGAATGAAGACATTCCTGTTGATACACCTGAAGAAAATGGTGCTGATGAAAATCCTCAGCCACGTCAACCTGCTCACCCAAGAGTTGCAAATGAAGTACAAATTAACAAAATCATCAATGACATCAATGCACCAGGTCCCCTCACTCGCTCAAGAGCTTCACATTGAACTAACTTTTGTGGGCACTTTGCCTTTGTCTCTATCATAGAGCCCACCAAAGTTGATGAAGCATTCAAGGAGCCTGAGTGGATTCAAGCTATGCAAGAGGAAGTGCATCAATTCAAGCTCAACAATGTATGGGAACTTGTCAAGCGGCTAGATCCTCGCAAGCATAACATCATAGGTACCAAGTGGATCTACCGCAATAAGCAAGATGAAATTGGCCTTGTGGTGAGGAATAAGGATCATCTTGTAGCTCAAGGCTACACATAGGTTCAAGGAATTGACTTTCATGAAACCTTTGCACCTATTGCTAGACTTGAAGCTATTCGCATATTGCTTGCTTATGCTAACCATCATGATATCATCTTATATCAAATGGATGTGAAAAGTACATTCCTCAATGGTAAGCTTGAGGAAGAAGTATATGTTGCTCAACCCTAGGTTTTTAAGACCCTAAGAATCCTGACAAAGTCTTCAGACTCAACAAGGCCCTCTATGGCCTCAAGCAGGCCCCTTGGGCATGGTACGACACTCTGAAGGAATTCCTCATGAAGAAAGGCTTCAAACCCGGTTCACTCGACCCAACTCTTTTCACAAAATCCTATGACAAGGAACTGTTCATATGCCAAATATACGTAGACGATATTATCTTTGGCTGTACTAACAAACGTTATAGTGATGAATTTGCCTATATTATGAGTGAAGAATATCAAATGTCTATGATGGGGGAGTTGAAATTCTTCTTAGGTCTTCAAATTCATCATCAAGACAACGTCATCATCATATCTCAACAGAAATACCTCAAGGATGTTCTGAGGAAATTCGACATGCAAGATTGCAAAGGCGTCAAAACTCCAATGCCTTCAAAAGGCCACCTCTGCACTGAAGAAAATGGTAAAGATTTCGATCAGAAGGTATATCGCTCCATGATTGGCTCATTATTGTATCAATGTGCATCTAGGCCTGATATTATGCTGAGTGTTTGCATGTGTGCCCGATTCCAAGCAACTCCAAAGGAATCACACCATAAGCCTGTAAAACATATTCTTCGATACTTAGCTCACACACCAACGCTTGGATTATGGTAGCCCAAGGGCTCAAATCTTCACCTCGTTGGATACTTTGATATTGACTATGCTGGAGATCGTGTGGATCGCAAGTCAACCTCAGGCACATGTCATTTCCTCGGATGATCTTTAGTTTGTTGGTCCTCAAAGAAGCAGAACTGTGTGTCACTATCTACTGCTGAAGCTGAGTACATTGTTGTTGGTTCATGTTGCGCTCAGTTGCTATGGATTAAGCAAACCCTCAAGGACTACGGCATGAAGTTGAAGAATGTGCCTCTCTACTGCGACAACGAGAGTGCAATCAAGATTGCTTACAACCAAGTTCAGCACTCCAAGACCAAGCACATCCAGATTCATCATCATTTTCTTCGAGATCATGTACTCAAGGGCGACATCGCCATCGACCACATCCTTACTGAAGAACAACTGGACGATATCTTCACAAAGCCCTTGGATGAAAAGAGATTTTGCAAGTTGCGGTGTGAGCTAAATATCTTAGAATCTTCGAATGTTCTTTGAAAAAGGACACACATCCTAACATTTATGCAAAATTAATGACTTAGATGTGCAACACACGAAGTAACGTTTTTTCAATCAATGAAGAATAACTCTCTAAGTGTGAAGAAATCAATGAAGAATTTGATTCTCAGAACCCTACGATAATTGTATGCGGTGTATGAAGTCATCATTCTTATACAGTGGGTCACGCCACCAACCAAAGTTGAGTTTTTCATCAGTTTGCAAATTCTTCAGATTTTCAAATTCCTCAAGTTTGCAAATTCCTCAACTTTTCAAATTCCTCAACTTTTCAATTTCTTCAAACTATGAAACTCATGTTCTTCATTGACTATATACATATATATTTGAGCTTTCAATGTCCTCAACAACATTCACTTATTGCTAATTCCTCGAGTTGATTTTCATCTAAGTGAATGTGATCAGACCCTCTCCCCCTCTATGCTAAACTCAACCTAGTCTGTTCACAAATTCTTCATATGCATTATATTTTGAACTCGTTCAAAGTCTTCACTCTGTCCTTGACAGCTGAAGAATTTGCGAACGGAAACTTTAAAATTTTCACTATCAAAATTTTCGGCATTTACCACTCAAATGGTTCTGATTCCCACGACTGTATAACCCACGATCCCCATCGGCACTACTCAGAATGTGGGTGACACATGTCGCGTGGAGAGCAAGGGTCAGGGGCAATGTGGTCCAAAATCTTCGGATGGATTGGTTTTCACCTCCACTATAAATACCCCTCCCCTTTCATTGTGCTCGATTACTCCTCACTCCTACTCTCTCCCGAGCTCTGACCTAGTGCCGCCGCTAAAATCATTGCCGCCGGTGTGGCAAAGAGACAACTAAGCAGAGAAAGATTCGTCTGCAGAAAATTGAGAGGAGATGGGCAAAGGAATGGAAGGAATCTCGTTATGTAACTCCTAAATACATGATGAAATTTGTTGTGAAACCTCCATGCAGCAGGCCTCCCTTGGCTCAAAATCAAATTTCTGAACCCACTATTCTCAAGACTGGTGAAGACTTCCTCATATATGGGAGAAACAACAAGCCAAGCTGGCGAGGAAATCTAAAGAGGCTGTAAAGAAATTCAATGAAGACTTTGCTGCTGCTGCCATTTCCGAAGCCTCTGCTAGTGCTCCGAAGAAACCGATGATGAAGAAATTTGCTGTGAAGTCAAATTCTTCAACTTCAAAATCATCACAGCAGATTCCTCAAGCTCAAAGGCATCAGCCTTCAAAGGCCTTAGCTGTTGGCTCAGTAGCTGCTCAGTCGTCTGCTGCTGCTACAAAGTCCTCAACTCCTGTGCACCTTGCATCATGTCAGAGGACAGAGGGATTCTCAAATGCTTCAAAGATCTCTGCATGCCCCTCTGCTCAAGCAAAGTCTTCAACAAGTCCTATAGTGTTAAAACTGAAGAAAACTGTTGGACGAGGTCAAAGACCAAGTCCTCACACAAGCAAAGCACTGGTAACTGTACCCTCAGGATCTGAGGATGATGATGATGAAGTTGATGATGAAGAATTGGAAAAAATCATCAGAGAAAGTTAGCAAAAGGCTGCAATAGCCAAAGACAACTTTGTTCCTCTCATGCCGAATCCCAAGACGATCCTCAATTTCATTGACATATGGCATGAGGATCCAAGCACCCCACTTTCCTCACTGAACCTGCCTCTTCGTGTGGACCATGTCCTCACCCACTTTATTGCTAAGGAAAAATGGAAAAGAGATCAAGCTCAGAGAGCTAAGAGGAACAGGGCTCGAAAAGAAAAATTTCTAAGGAATAACATGATGAATCTGACTCCAAATCAACTCATCACAGTCCAGTCTGAAATTCGCTCCCTCTCGGAGGAACAAGACAAATACAATGCTGAATGGAAGGGCACCAAGGTGATATTCGTTAGGGTATCCCAAGCTGCTGTTAAGGATCATAACACCAGGATTGTAGCTCGATCGCAACCACAAATTCCTCAGGCTGAAGAAACTGCTCAGCCTGCTGAGGAATTTGCCAGTGCAGCTGAAGAAAGTCAGATTGCTGAAGAACCTGCCACGACAACCTCCATCTGCTATGCCTAATGAAACTGAACCCACAAGGATGACTTCATCAGTCATACCTGAGGAAACTGCTGCCCCTTTACCCTGCTATAAAATCCCAAAATCTTGACGGGTGAAGACAATCAACCTTCCTTCTGCATTAGAAGCGAAGAAGACCAAGGCTGATGAGAACAAGGCACTCAAAAGGAAAGCATCAACTTCAGATTCCTTAGCTGCGAAGAAATTGAAGACACTATCAAGTTCTTGAAAAGAACGAGTTGATGCTACCCCAATTTCCTCAGCATCGGCCTATGAAATAGTGCCATTCGGTGTTGACTACGTCATCCCGAATGATGATCAAGAAGAGATGGATCAATCTGCTGCTACCTCAGGGCGGATTGATGAATAAATTGAAGTGGAAGCAAAGCTTCAACTCCACAAGTATCATCGCCACATCCTCAGTTTACTGCTGAAGAGGTAGGCATTGAAGAAATTGATGAGGATGTGGACATTGGCAACACAACACCTGTCATCAATGATGAATATTGGGAAGCTGCACACCCAAACTCCCCAATGACCACTCCTCTGTCACAGATTCCTCAGTCCCCAGACCAGACTGAAGAAATTAATGAAGAATCTGATGACTTGGCCGCTCCAGCCACTAAAGAAATTCCAGCTGCATCAACTGATGACTTTTCTGCTCCAACTGCCACTAAGGAAACTACACCGCAAATTTGTCAGACCGAAGAAATTCCTCCTATGCCAAAGGAGATCAAGGGCCGCTTCAAGCCAAACCTTCAGCCAAAGCCTAGGATGCCATTCAAAGGCTTAACGCTCCCCAAATTCCTCAAAAGTAATTTCTTCAATGAGCACATTTTCTTCACTAGTCCTAATCCATATGACTCAGGAAGGGTCGGTCGAAGCAGATTCTGGACTGCCACTTAGATGAATTACTATTCATCAATTCTTTTCGACAAGAAGAAAGTCTTCGAGCACCATCAAATTCCTCATGCTAATATGGAAACAATTCCATCATTCACGCCAATGCTCCAAGTTGTTCATGATGCAGGAATTCTTCCCTTCTGCGTGGACATTTGCGATTCGAATGAAGAACTCATTCTTCAATTCTATGCCACTCTGCACATCAGAGGCGAAGCTTCTGACATCAACTTCTGGGTCTTGGACTGGATGACCGGATCAACTCATCTCACTGCTCAAGCATGTGAATTACTTCGGTCTGTCCTAGTGCCAATTCCTTCAGAAGAAGCTCGCCGTCTGTTTGATGAACCTGCTCTTCCAAATCAACTGATGCAAGTGCTGATGAAACCATTGGCTCCTAGAAAACCTCAACAGACAACCTTCCTTGTGAAGGATTTGCTCTATGTGCCCAGGATGGTCTACCGCATTCTCACCAACACCCTATGTCCTTAGAAGGGCCACAACTCTAAAGAAGAAGTGGAGGGAGTCATGAAGAACATGCTATTCAACATTCTTCATGGGATTCCCATCAACTTCCATGATTTCTTCATGAGGACTTTGGCGAATGCAACACTAACCCCATTTGAACTGAAGCCTTATGCACCTTGGATCATGAAGTTCATCAGATGAAAGTCTTCAGTTCCCTTTAGGGTGGACTTCCAGAATCACTTTGGCTTCTTGCCCCCGATTGAAGTCCTCAAGAGCACAATTGCCTCAGTTGAAGGAAAATCCAAGGTTGTCATTGATGAAGGCACTCGTCCATTGGATGGCCAGTTTCGCAAAGCAGCCTCCTTTTCCAGCAATGATGACACTACAACTCAGGATTGTGAAGCAAAAGCCTCAGCGCAAAAACCTCAAGAGTTTTCCCCTCGTGTGATGACTGATCGGGAACTTCTCATAAGTCTTCATCAGAAGGTCGATCACAATCACAAGTGGGTGAAGCGTTAGCTTGGTTACATTATGAAAAACATGACTATGACGCAGAACTCTGTGAAGAAGAATCACTACTATGTGCATGAAATCCTCAACCGCACTTGGGCTATATTGTCTCACCTCAAGACTCCTGAAGAACTGAAGGAGCTGGATCTTGAGGAAAATCTTGACTAGGCTCGTCAACCACAGAAGATATTCAAGAAGGTTCAAGTTCCTCTGATGGTCACAAGTTCATATTCTTTATCGCGTGAGACGGATGAAGCTGAGGACATTGACGACACTGCGGCAGGCCCTGCATCGACAAACGACCCCGACTCCACTGGCGCTCCTTCTTCACCAACAAGATGAAATTCTTCAAGGGGCGTTAGTCCTCACTTTTTCGTCCCTTTTGGTCTTCGATGACAAAGGGGGACAAAATTTGAGTTAGTCTTCAAATGGGTCACTATATATGGGCTATTTTTTTAAGTTACAACTCTCGCTCTTCTGAAGCTTTTGATGATTGAGTTCTAAACTTAAGTCTGCTGGTGGTCTGACTCTTTTGAAGTGCTTTCTGCATGCTTATTTCCTCAAGTACCTTAATGCATGCATGCTAGATTTCGTCAGGCACCATTTTCATCATGCATTTCTAATCTTCATGTGATATGTTAAATGCGTGTATGAATTAGAAGATATAGGGGGAGTTCTCCATGTTTTTAACCTATCATGTGCATTTGTAGTCCAAAGCAAATTCCTCAAATATGCACGTCTTCAGGGGGAGTTCTTCTATATCTTGCAATCAAATTCCTCAAACTCAGTAATTACACTTCATATTATTATCCCTGTTGAAAAGTTAACCTATTTGTCATCAATCACCAAAAAGGGGGAGATTGTTAGTGCATCTAGTGCCCCTTAGCAATTTTGGTGTATTGAAGACTTATAGGTTAGGGAACTATTGTGTTTGTGAGTATACACAGGCTCTATAATTTGATGAGGAGTTTGATATATTCGGAGATTATCGACCCCTAAAAATCTATGTCTTCAACTGAAGACTTTGGTGAAGACTTTGCTGAAGACTTTGAAAATGAAGAAGTTGGTGTGACCTTGAAGATATGAATGAGGACTATGAAGCGTGAAGACTTTTATTTTCGTAGTTTCATTTCCTTTCTTTGAGTCATAGGAAGCACTGTACTGTTAAAGGGGGCCGAGGTAATACTAAGGAAAATTTCCAACTGATGCTCAACTCCAAAAGCCTCAACCTATCCAGTCCTTCGAGTGAAGCCTCTGGCAATCTCTTGCAGTTTAGTCAAGTTCTTCAGTGACAGAGACGATGTTCTTCTGGTCTCTGATGAAATTGATCTAACTGAGGAGTTAGGATTTTGCCAGTGCGAATTGCCTACAAGTGAGGAACATGATATGTCTGAGGACTTTCATAGTTCCAAATTTGGACCGTCGTTGTGCTTAGCGCCAGCTGTCCCCAATCATTCTTATCCACATAACGGTCATATCATTGGGGGCATTTATGTCTTATCATGTTAGGTTGCACCCTGTCTATAAATAGCTACCCCCCCACAACCACTAGTTGGTTGGCTGCTCCGAGAGAGAACTGGCACTTGTCATTTGAGAGAAACCCATCCTCCAAGGATTTTGAGAGGAAAACATCAGTGAGGAAAAACCCAAATCCAAACCACCAAACCCAAAATCAATGAGCATCACTGAAGAAATTCCTGTGTGGAACCGACGCTTGTTACCTTTGAGGACTGTGTATTCTCAAGACGGTTAGGCATCATGGTCTAGTGCATCCCACGGTCAATTGGGGATCACGGAGTGACCATGGTCTAGAGCATCTAGCAGTCAATTATGGATCGTCGGGTGACCAGTTTGTGAGGGTTTTTACCCTGAAGACTTACCACGAGTGTTGGGAGAGGATTGTGTGACCTTAGCTCAAGGAGAATACGGTAAGGACTGTGTGACCAGGGATTGTGTGTCCTCTGGTTTAAATACCAGGCCGCTCCAAACTAGACGTACGACTGTCACAGCAGTTGGAACTGGGTCATCAAACCATTGTCTTCATCGAGCTACTTGGTTCCATTTCCTCAACCCCTCTATTCCTCATATACTTGTTGATGAAATTGATCATTACTGTTTGGAGAATTTGACTGCAAACTTTCACAATTTCCTCACCTCAAATTGTTCAAGTTACCTTGTTCCTCACCTGCTTATCCTATATCACGCTACTTGTAATTTGTGCATGTTTCATTTCATCATGATGACTATATTCTTGCCATGTTCCTCATGCACCTGAGTACTTATTCCACTGCTAGTTATTCATCACATTTCAAATTCCTCAAGTGATGGATTTGTAAAAATCACCTATTCACCCCCTCTAGTCGATATAACGCACTTTCAGGTGTGCATCTAACTTGCTTGCTCATGAAGACCTCAGGCATTTAAGGAAGCCCGTCATCGAAATATACAAGCCAAGTTATATAATGAAAAAATCCCACTAACATATGGAAGTGAGAAAACGTGAGATTCTCTATATGAAAAACATGGTGCTATTTCGTAGCACAAGTGTGGAAAAGGAGGTAGTAGCACTATCCCTTCTCTCTTTTTCTCTCATTTATTTTTCTTTTCCCCCTTTTCTTCTTTTTCTTTTTTCATTTTTCCATTTTTTCTGTTTTTATTTCTCTTTTTTTCTTTCTTCCTTTTTTTCTTTTTTTCTTTTTTTCATCCGGAGTCTTATCCTCACTTGTGGGGGAATCAATGTTTCCATCATCCTTCCCCCACTGAGACAATGCCCCAATAATGAAAATCATCTGTCGGGCCTTTGGGACTAGGGGTACCTAGGCCCGTCTGCATGTATCCTGGGATGCATGGATTGCCTTAAGCGTTGGGTGACCCACCTATGAGCTTCATGGGCAAGATCCTCATGAGGGCCCACGCCTAGCATGGTGCGCAACAACGTTGCCATCAGGTACTTTGCAAGACCTCTTTGCGAGGCTGTCCCAGATGACCTCAGGAGGCGGGTCCGTCTAGGGTTGGCCTGACATGGTCCTAAAACTCTGTGCCTGTAAATGGGAGATGCACGTTGCACCAGGCGGTGCCAGGAGTGGTGTCAGCAGGCGCAGACAGAGAGGCTTTCCTCTTTGGTGATAGATGAGCAGCTCCGGCTTGCGGGCTCCCAAAGCAATCCCCAAAGGTTTCCCTTCTGGTGCAAGAGGACCAAGACTAAGGGCTCGGCAGGATGAAGGTCACCCCCGAGCCCACATGCGCATCACGGCAAGAAGCTTTAGCAGACGAAGACCACTTTTGTCAGTCTACGCCACAGTCTTGCCCCACTTCATACTGGTCGTTGTGGCAACCTTTCCCACCTTGTGTTTTCAGGGGAAGAGGATTGGGGCCAGTATAAGAGAAGGGGACCGGCCACCATAGAAGGGATGGACCCTGGGTAGGCAAGAACACACCTTGTACTCATCCTCTCCCCCTATTAACCCAGACAAGCAGGAGTAGGGTTTTACACCGCGAGGTGGCCCGAACCTGGGTAAACTGTGTGTCCCCTATTCGTCTTCCTTAGTTCAAGCCCTCGGAGAGTCACTGTTAGGTTGTGAGGAAGAGTAGGGAAAAAGAGTGAGTGCACCCCAGAGTTTGAACTTTTCTAGGTCTGTAGAGCTCCGATTCTGACATTTGGCGTGCCATGTAGGGGTGCGCCGTTGCTCTGTAGCTCCATCTCGGCTTCCCCTGCGTCGACCCGATGGTTGGCACCCGCCACGCACGCGCAACACGCCCAACGCCGAATGGGCTCCATGGCCTTGCCAACACAACGGTCGCAGCTGTCGCCGGCTGCGAACAACGGAACCGCTCGCGGCCCCCGGCGTAGCGAGGCGGCCATCCTATCGCGTCCTCTTTGGCCTGCATTCACATGGGGTACCTAAATGTGCAGAACGCGCTTCTCATGGCGATTGAATTCCTCTGCCACCACCCGACGAACAGGGGATATGACACTTGGGTGGACCACATCGTCGAGCTCATCACTGTTGTTAGGAGGGCTCTGACGCCCTACCTCCCACTTCACCCCCGGCACCAGGAGAAGGGAGCACGGGCAGCGGACCTACCCCGTGAAAGCACAATATGCTCCCTTGGTGGTTTTGATAATTCATGACAACATACATTGTCTCTTGCACTAATACTTTTATCTAGTGTATTTTAGATAAACTCCATAGAGAAGGTTGGCTATGGTGTGTGGAGAGTATCCCCAAGAAGAAGAAGAAGGATAAGGAATAGCATTGGAAAAATCTTCAGCCAAGAGGACTCTACATTTTACTTTGTGAGAAATCACTTTGAGTCCATAGGAAAAACCAATACTATTAAAAGAGGGTAAGGTACTGTTGGTGAACAATATTCTTGACGTGCACAAGTGATAGTCATCAAAAAAAACCACAAACTCTCCCACAATTATCTATGCATTTCATGAAAATTGGTGAAGCCAACATATTCCACTCGGTCCCACCGATTTCCCAACTCAGACGGAACCCTGCCAAGCCCTAGCACATTGGTGCAGCCGATCCCACTTTGGTGCCACCGAGTTCAGCTTGCCAACTCTTTGTTACCTCGATTCACAAAATTGGAATTTCCGAGTATTTGGATCGGCGTCACCGAGATTTGGATTCTGACTGTTGGACACCTGATCGGTACCGCCGAGATTTTTGTATCGGTCTCACCGAGATTCAAAAGTTGCTACCTTTGGAGCAACTCGGCACCATCGAGATTCACACATCAGTGTCACCGAGTTGGTCCCTTTAGATGTAACAGTTTGATTTTTGGAGATGCTTATATATACCCCTCCACCACTACTTACTCTCAAGTGAAGCACTCAGAACAGATACCCACTTATATCATCAGATTTTCTAAGAGAGAGCCACCTACTCATGTGTTGAGATCATGCCTGTAACATCCCAAAATTCCATTTTGGAATGTTATGAAATATAGCTATGCTTTCATCTGCCTCATTGCTTGAATACATGTATTGTTGAAATGCCCTTTCTAAACTTCTGAAAGCCCTTTCTATTTTTTCCTAAGTTGCTTTCACCTATTTGAAATTTTGGTTAAATGTTCAAAATAAGAGGGGAGTAACATGACACTCCACACCAGGGTCATTTTGGTGATCTATTTGAACAAAAGTAACCAGGAGTTATTTTGAAAATATTTGCAAAAAGGATTTAAAAACAATTAGGCAATTTCTGAAAATATTATTTTTTTCAAAGTGTTCAAATGACAGAATAAAAATGCTCATTAAATATCATTTATTATTATGTTAATTTTGATATATAATACCCCTATATTTATAAACGATTTGAATGCTTTAAAGGTTTTTGAAACACTCTCGAAAAACATTAAACAGAAACCGGTAACGGTTACTGTATTAAACGGGCCGGCCCACGCGCAGTTATTCGCGTATGGATTAAAAGCCGGCCGACAGACACGCATTAACCTCCTCCTCTCTCACTGACACAGGGCCCCACCCGACCGACCGTTTCGCCCGCGCGGTCGCCTCCCTCCTCTCGCGCGCGCCGTCGCCGACCGTTTCTCCTCTCATCGGATCTCTCTCCCCTCTCCTCCCCCGCACTCCCCAGCGCCCCTATAAGTACCGGACACTCCCCGCATCCATTCCCCCCCCCCCGAGCCCCCTCTCTCCCTCGCCGAGACGCTGCCAATTCCTCACCGGAGTTGCACCACCACCGGAACTCCCATCGTCCGTAGCCAACGCCTCGGTCATCCTCGCCCCTCTCCGACCCCTCCGTTCGACGCAGGACCCCGCCTGCCGTCGTCTGAACCCCTCCACTGCCTCCCTCGACCACCGGAGACCCCTCCGGCGACGTCCTCGACCACCAGCTGCTGCCTCCATCGCCGGAATTTCCACAGCCCCTCCGGTAAGACGCCGGACACTCCCCCTCCCTCCGATCCAAATCCAACGACCCAGATGAGAAGCCACTTATCCCCGAACCGTTTTCCTTTTCTGACCGGTCGCCCGCCCGAAAACATCCAACGCGCGCACTAGCTAGCCAATAGTACAGTGCCACGTAGCCCCTGGCCGTCCGGTAGATTTTTTCCCTTTTTCTGTTTTTGTTTTAGTTAACAGAGTGTATTCAAATTATAGTTGCAATGGTATTCTGGGAAACTAGATTGGTAATTATTGCAATGGTAGAAGTGCTTGATTTTGGGTTCAATCTTGCGGTGTCCTCACCCAGTGACATAGTAGGGGTAGCGAGGCACGTATTTTATTGTTGCCATCAAGGGTAACAAGATTGGGTTTTCGTCATATTTGTTCATTTGATCTCTCTACATCATGTCATCTTACTGAACGTGTTACTTTGTTCTTCATGAACTTAATACTCTAGATGCAGGCAGGAGTCGGTCGATGTGTGGAGTAATAGTAGTAGCTGCAAAATCGTTTCGGTCTAGTTGACATGGACGTGATGCCTATATGCATGATCATTGCCTTGGATATCCACATGATTATTCACTATTTATCAATTTCTTGACAGTAATTTGTTAACCGACCATGATATTTTCCTTCAAAAGAGAAGCCTCTAGTGAAATCTATCGCCCCCGGGTCTACTTTCCATAATATATTTTCAGATCTATAAACCAAAAATACCAAAAATACTTTGCTGCAATTTACTTATCTTTTACTTTCCATGTTCGTTTACATCTATCTCTATCGGATCTAATCCTTTCAAATAATCGTGAAGGGTTAGATCCGATAGAGATAGATGTAAACGAACATGGAAAGTAAAAGATAAGTAAATTGCAGCAAAGTATTTTTGGTATTTTTGGTTTATAGATCTGAAAATATATTATGGAAAGTAGACCCGGGGGCGATAGATTTCACTAGAGGCTTCTCTTTTGAAGGAAAATATCATGGTCGGTTAACAAATTACAGTCAAGAAATTGATAAATAGTGAATAATCATGTGGATATCCAAGGCAATGATCATGCATATAGGCATCACGTCCATGTCAACTAGACCGAAACGATTTTCCAGCTACTACTATTACTCCACACATCGACCGACTCCTGCCTACATCTAGAGTATTAAGTTCATGAAGAACAAAGTAACACGTTCAGTAAGATGACATGATGTAGAGAGATCAAATCAATAAATATGACGAAAACCCAATCTTGTTACCCTTGATGGCAACAATAAAATACGTGCCTCGCTACCCCTACTATGTCATTGGGTGAGGACACCGCAAGATTGAACCCAAAATCAAGCACTTCTACCATTGCAAGAATTACCAATCAGGTTTACGCAAAAACTTACCACCCCACCTGCCATATATGCATATAGACTAGATGATTATCTTTTCACCCCTCTCTTGTGACTTTGCCGGCATATTCCATATGCTGACCTACATGGCTGCAACGTATCATGTTGCAGAGTACTTTTCCGACCAGGAGTGAGGACACGTTCTATGCTCAGTGAGATGCCCTTGGAGTCAGATGGACTCATCTACCTTCGACGCTTCCGCAAGATTTAGATATTCTCATGAGTTGGCTTTTAGCCACTTTATTGTAATTTTTATTGTAATAAAGGACTCGAAATGAGATTTCGATTAATATATTTGCTGTGTGATTTCCCTTTGATATATACATTGATGTACCGTGTGTGTACCAGCATGATCTTGGGATGGTACGGAAACACCGGAGACTTGACCTTTCAGGTCGGGTCGTTACAATGCCATACCATTCCAACCATATGAATCTTGATCACTAGCCTCCCCAAGTTGCTTTCCACCCAATCAATCTCTTCCACCAAAGCCAAATCTATGAGAGAGTGATTGAGTGTTGAGGATTCTATCATCTTGAAGCACAAGAGCAAGGAGTTTATCGACACTATCGAGCCTATTACCTTTTGGAGGGTGGTGCTCCTAGATTGATTAGGTGTCGCTAGGGAGCCTTCTACTTCGTGTTGTGGAGTAAATCAAGAAGTTTGTTAGGGCAAGGAGATCGCCTACTTTGTGAAGGTCTACTCCGAGTTAGGCTAGTCCTCCGTGGACGTAAGCCATCTTCGTATAGACAAGGTTGCTTCTTCGTGGAACCCTCCGTGGATTGTCGCGACCGTTACTCTCCGTGGGTTGAAGTCTCCATAAACATGGACGTACGATAGCACCACCTATTGGAACCACGGAAAAAAAAATTCATGTCCTTCATGCGTTTGATCTCCCTATCTCAACTCCTTACTGCCATGTGCAATCCTTTACTTTCCGCTACTATACTTGATGACTTGCATGTGTAGGGTATGCTAGAGTTGCTAAAATTGCTAAAATCTGCTAACACTTAACTCTGGATGTTGTGTAGATTTTAATTTTTGCTAGTAGTCTATTCACCCTCTGAAGACATACTCTTCCAGTGATCCCACAATTAGTATCAGAGCTTGGTCTACATAACCTTGTTTTAATCACCTTTGGAGGACAATGGATATGTCTAGTTTGGAGAGTTTGAGTTGTAGAGTGCCTATTCTTGATAGAAAGTACTATAGTCAATGGAAATATGCTATGATTGATCTATTTGACAAATTTCATTTGAGAAAGCATATTGAAAATCCCTATGTGTTCCCCATTAATGAATTACATCCCACATACGAAGAGTAAATTGACATGATTGGTAACCTTAGAACTGTCAATCTTATTGTTAGAGGTTTACCAAGATTTGTGCTTACTCTTCAATTTCGAATGTGCTTATACTTTGTGGAATGATTTGGAGAAACGATAACCAAATTATTCATTAAGTAATCTTGATGAAATTCTTCATAAAACTTTTGTTTTTCATGGAATGAAGTCTAGTGATACTAACTTTGATAAATGATTATTTGAGATTTGTGGTCTTGCGCGTGCTAAAGGAAATGTCACTAGCATTAGAAACATTGTTGTAGAAGCCATTCACATACATAAGCTTGAACATTGTCTTAGTCAAAATACTAACGAGTCTCTTGGTTTCTATGACGAGGAGATTCTACCTAATGATGATAATGAATAACATGGATACTATGATGTTGATGAGATGTTTTACATCGAATGTGTCAAGACGATGAAGTCCCTAAGTCTCATGGCAAACTTCAAAGATTACATGTCCGGTGGAAAAGAGTGCATTCTCGACAATGGATGCGCCGATCATATGACTGGTGATAAAGACATGTTCCAAGAGATGACACCTAATCAAGGACCTCGGAGCTACGTGACCTCTGGAGACAACTCTAAGGGTAAGGTACTTGAACTTGGTAAGGTGGCCATATCTCATGATAGCTCTATTCAAAGTGTCATGCTTGTTGAATCCCTTGGCTACAATCTTCTTTTCGTATCTAGACTAGCAGACTTCGGTATCAATGTGCTATTTACTAAAGTAGTTTGCCAAGTGTTTCATCATGATAATCATAAAACTGTCTTTATTGGTATTCGTAGAGGTGATCTATACATTGTCGATTTCACTAAAAAGACCCAACCTCGTACTTGTCTTGTTGCAAAATCATCTAAAGGTTGGCTATGGCATAGAAGGCTAGGACATGTAGGCATGCGCAATCTAGATAAGCTTATCAAGGGTGATCACAATGTTGGTGTTAAAGATGTTATCTTTGACAAAGACAGGCTTTGTAGAGCTTGTCAAGCTGGAGAGCAAGTAGCTGGAATTCATCCGGCAAGAACATCATGACCACTAGGAGAGCACTTGAATTACTTCATATGGATCTTTTTGGTCCCAATGCTTACAAGAGTCTCAGTGGAAACTCTTATGGTCTAGTTATAGTTGATGATTTTTCCAGATTTAAGTGGGTATTCTTTCTTGATGATAAGTCGCAGGTACAAAAGATCTTCAAGAACTTTGCATGAAAAACGCAAAATAATTTTGAAGTGAAGATCAAGAAGGTTCTAAGTGATAATGGATCGGAGTTCAAGAACATCCATGTGGATACCTTTCCTGACGAAGAGGATATTTCACATGAGTTTTCGGCTACATACACACATCAACAAAATGCAGTTGTTTAGAGGAAGAACCGAACCTTTTGGGGAACGTTGTATCGGAAACAAAAAAAATTCCTACGCACACACAAGATCTATCCATGGTGATGAGCATCTATGAGAGGGAGAGTGGATCTACATACCCTTGTAGATCGCTAAGCGGGAAGCGTTAAGAAACGCGGTTGGTGTAGTCGAATGTCTTTGCGATCCAAATTGCCGAGCGTCCCGCGATCTCAGCACGATCCGTCCCGCGATCCAATCACGATCCGTCCCGTGAACTCATCACGATCCATCCCGCGATCTCATCACGATCTGTCTCGCGATCTTGATCACGGTCCTTCCGATCTAGCGCCGAACGGACGACACCTCCGCGTTCAGCACACGTACAGCGCGATGATGATCTCCGCCTTCTTGATCCAGCAAGAGGGAGCGGAGAGGTAGACGAGTTCTCCGGCAGTGTGACGGCACTCCGGCGATGGTGGTGGAGCTATTCCGGCAGGGCTTCGCCTAAGCACTGCAGAAATCCGATGTAGAGGAGAAACTATGCACTAGAGGAACGGGTAGCATGTGGCTGAAAATCTAGTGCCAAAAACCCTAAAACCTCTAGTATATATAGGAGGAAGGGAGCAGGAGGCTTGGCCCTCAAGGGGCCAGCCCTTGGTTCGGCCGAATCAAGGAGGAGAGGAGGACTCCTCCTCCAATCCTAGTAGGACTAGGATTCCTCCCTATTTTGCCTTTTTCCACCTTTTTCTCTTTGGGTTTTCTCTCCAGCCACATGGGCCTTGTGTAGGACTTCCACCAGCCCACTAAGGGCTGGTATTCACTCTCCCACAGCCCATGTAGCCTCTTGGGCCCGATGGTCTCCCAATATACTACCGGCACTCCCGGTACACTACCGATGAGCTCGAAACTTTTCTGGCGACCAAAATAGGACTTCCTATATATCAATCTTTACATACGGACCATTTCAGAGCTCCTCGTGACGTCCGGGATCTCATCCGGGACTCCGAACAACCTTCGGTCACCATCGTACATAACTCTATACTACTGAAACGTCACCAAACCTTAAGTGCGCAGACCCTGCGGGTTCGAGAACTATGTAGACATGACCGAGACACCTCTACGGTCAATAACCAATAGCGGGACCTAGATGTCCATATTGGTTCCTACATATTCTACGAAGATCTTTATCGGTCGATCCTCTATGTCAAGAATTCAGTTAATCACGTATGATGTTCCGTTTGTTCTTCGGTATGTTACTTGCCCAAGATTCGATCGTCGGTATCTCCATACCTAGTTCAACCTCATTACCGCTAAGTCTCCTTACTCGTTTCATAATACAAGATCCCGTGACTAACACTTAGTCACATCGCTTGCAATGCTTATTGTGATGGTGTATTACCGAGTGGGCCCTGAGATACCTCTCCATCACACGGAGTAACAAATCCCAGTCTTGATCCATACCAACCCAACAGACACCCTCGGACATACCTGTAGAGCACCTTTATAGTCACCCAGTTACGTTGTGACGTTTGATACACACAAGGTACTCCTCCGGTGTCAGTGAATTGCATGATCTCATGGTCATAGGAACAAATACTTGACATGCAGAAAACAGTAGCAATAAACTGACACGATCATATGCTATGTTTGTAGTTTGGCTCTTGTCCATCACATCATTCTCCCAACAACGTGATCCCTTTATCAAATGACATCTCATGTCCATGACTAGGAAACCATAGCCATCTTTGATCAACGAGCTAGTCTATTAGAGACATACTAGGGACATGGTGTTGTCTATGTATCTACACATGTATCTGAGTTTCCGATCAACATAATTATAGCATGGATAATAAACGATTATCATGAACAAGGAAATATGATAATAACTAATTTATTATTGCCTCTACGGCATATTTCCAACAGAACCCTCATTGAGATGGCGAGAATGATGCTTGATGTATACAAGACGCTAAGACACTTTTGGGCAGAAGCCGTGGAAACACCTTGTCATGCCACAAACCGACTCTACTTGCACAAGCTTCTCGGTCAAACATCATACGAGCTAATCACTGGTAACAAACCCCAAGTTGGATACTTTCAGGTATTCAGCTCTAAATGCTACATTCTTGATAAGCATCGTCGTGCTAAATTTGCTCCCAAATCTCATGAAGGTTTCCTACTTGGTTACGGATCAAACTCTCTTCTTCAAAAGTTGAAGAGATGGTAAATGTGAAGTTTGATGAATCTAATGGTTCGCAAGTCAAAAACTGCCAAAAGATGTAGGAGATAAAGATTCTTCGGAAGTTGTTGGGGATATAACCCCACGGTATGACCCGCCCTAAGGGATCCGGGTTATGCTTGACGATTCATACACTGTCCCAAAGTGAGCTGGTGGTCCTAAAGCCCAGGAAGCTTGGCGGCTCATAAGGTGAGCCGGACAGTGGCCCAGAAGACCCGGGTGTGTAAGCCGCCCGGGGACAACTTGGACAAGAAGATAGAGGAAGACTCGGATAAACAATGAGAGTCGGTTACCAATTGTATGACCCGTGGTCTAGACCTCTTATATAAAGGCAGACCCGGGGCGACTTAGAGATCAGGTTGTCGAATACTAGGTCAAGCTTTAGCTCCCTTGTAATCGATACATCAAGCAATATAAACACAAGCAGGACGTAGACTATTACCTCGATTTGAGGGGCCGAACCTAGATAAATCTGTGTCTCTCGTCCCCATTAACCCCTTTGAGTCCATCACGTTAGCAATGGCCTCGAGCCGAAGTTCGTTTACCCGGACATCTGCCATGAAAAAACCACGACAGTTGGCCCCCACCGCGGGGCTTGCACCCGGTGGTGTTGAGTTCTCAAAGGGATCTCTCCCGGGGCTCGAGGGATATATGGTTGGTAGGATGAGCAAGAGGTGTCGCGGCCGGCTCTACATCGACGATGCCGGCTGGGGGCTTGATGCCGGCTCTGTGGAGTATGGCTTCTGGGTACCATTCGGTGGGATCCACGTGTTCATCAGAAAAGTTGATGCAGCAACACCCGGGCTGGACGTCTGCATCGACCTCGTCGAGCCGGCTCAGCGTCTGCAACCTGCTTGTAGTGTGTAACCCGCCCGCGTTAGCCCAGGCCAGAAGCACGTCTTCGTGGGCTTTACTCAAGGTATGGATCTGGAAGCTTCCGGATCACAGGAAACTCTCGTCTACTCAGAGGATGAATCTTCAAGCGGAGAAACAGAATCGGTTTACAGGCTTCACAACGGCGGGCTCAGGGGCTACGAGGAGCTCTGCCCTGAGTCGGATCGCTCTGAGGCGGACGATCTTGGGCCGCCGGTTCATGCTGCCATGTTCATGGTGGGGTTAGTCCCAGGCACGAATAGTACGCCTGCAGGGGCCGCCACCTCAGGTGATAACCCGTCGCCATCGGCTCAAGTTCTTTTGGAGCTGATGGACGAGCTCGCGGCCCTAATGGCTACTGACGTTACACCGGACAATCAAGCGGCTAGGAACTTGGATATTGCAAGGATCAAGGACCAGATGGCAGAAGAGCAGCAGAGGATGCCCGAGTCAAAAGCCCAGATGGAGCAAGAGGCAGAATGCATCAAGATAGACGCTTTCCGTCTTGGGCTGGAGCAACAATCGGCAGCCACGGTTCATCAGATGAGGCATCAATCCCGTCTTCCGGAATGTTATGAGGCTAGAAACCTCTTCAACACGCCAGGGACAGGGCGAACAGCGGATGCACCTGGAAGCCGCCCGGCGGCTCGGCCAGTGACTCAGCCGACCCGGCAAAATCAGGCCTCGCCTGCGGCCTTTTCAACACCGACGGGTCATTATTCTAACCCGGTCGAGAATATGGTGGCAGCAGCCACCTGACTCGAAACAATTCCTATTCCGAATGAAGCGCCCTTTGCGTTGCGGAGGTTGTGTGAAACGCCATTGGATACTTGTAGATGGCGATGGCCCAGCAGGAAAAGTACACCTACAGCCGGAGTCATGTTCATTCAACCCCTCTCCCTAGCCAGAGTTTTAGCCGGCGCTACGAGTCGCCGACGGGTTCCAGCAGCAACCGACACCAAGAGATTCCAACGGGTCATCGGCTGGCTGTGGATATAAGAGGCCAACAAGAGGTGACAGCTTTAGCCGAGGCAGCTCGCCAGGATCCCGCGCCATCCGTGTCAGTAGGAGTTGGAGGAACCACCAGAGTGGGGGGGGTGCCATGTTTATCACCGGCTCTGCGGAGTGAGCGGTTCCCAAAGGATTTCAAAGGGCCCCGCAAGGTTCCAAATTACACCGCTGATTTACCCTAGAGGCTTGGGCGGAAAGTTATGAACTAGCCATGGAGATGCTGGACGTCAGTGAGGCGGTTTGTGCCAAATACTTCATCATGATGCTTGAAGGCCCGGCCCGCACATGGTTAAAGGGATTTCCACCCAATACCATCAACTCATGGGCAGAGCTGAGAGCCAGATTCATTAAAAACTTTCAAGGAACGTGTAAACAGCCCATGACCATTGTAGATCTTGATCACTGTGTTCAACAGGAGAATGAGTTAGCTCATCATTGGGTATAGCGGGTCTCGACCATCATCCACTCTTCGGAGCAGATCATGGCGGCTCAGGCAGTATTGATCCTAGAGAAGAACTGCCACTTTGTCCCGCTAAAGCTTGCCAGGGTCCGGCGATTCAGGGTCTGGTCACCCAGGTCAAGGTAATCAAGCAGGACACTAGCAACATTCTGGTAACAACAATCAGCAACAGCGTAATCAGTCTGGTTATCAAATTAACCCGAAGCAGCTTAGTTTCGGTCAGTATCATGTTTTCATGACCAACCTCAACAAAAGGGATCAGAAGTTGAGAAAGCGAACGGTTAATACGGTTGCACCAGCCATACCACAGTATTTGCGATGGTCTGAGTATGATATAACATGGAGCCGGGAGGATCACCCGCCGCGTGTCGATGACCCAGGGCGGCTGGCTTTGGTTGTGGCCCCCTAAGTGGCAGGGTATATGGTGAATAAGGTGTTAATGGATGGAGGCAGCAGTATTAATATCCTCTACTATGATACTTTTCAGAGGATGAAATTGCTAGACAAGGATTTAAAACCCTTGTCCACCGTTTTTCATGGTGTGGTGCCAGGCAAGTCGGCGTATCCCGTGGGCACGGTTTCTTTGGAAGTGGCCTTCGGCAATGAGTATAACTATAGGGTAGAGTCCTTGTGGTTTGAGGTGGTAAAAGTCAAGAGTCCTTACCACGCACTGTTTGGACGTCCAGCTTATGCAAAGTTCATGGCTTGGCCTTGCTATGTATACCAACAGCTCAAGATGCCCGGCTTAAAAGGTACTATTACTATTCATGGTGACCGAAAGACGGCCATTGAGTGTGAGGAAGGAGATGCGGCTTATGCAGAGTCCAGTTGTGCTCAGGAGGAGCTTAAATTTACAAGGAGAATGTTGACCCGGAGGATATGACCCCGCTGAAAAAGCCTACCACAGAGGTTGTGCCGCCCCTCAAGTTTTCAGTGGATGATACTAAGGCGGTAGATTTCACTCCGGGTGACTCATCCAAACAGTTCATCATTGGAGCTCACATGGATCCCAAATAGGAAAGCACGCTCATCAAATTCATCCGTGAGAATCGGTACATCTTCACATGGAAACCTTCTGACATGCCGGGTGTACCGAGAGAGTTCGCTGAGCACAACCTTAATGTGGATCCGAAGTTTAAGCCAAATAAGCAGTTTTTACGGCGGTTTAATGAGGAGAGACTCAAGGCCATTGGGGAAGAAGTTTCCCAACTCTTGGCGGCGGGTTTCATTGTTGAACTTTTTCACCCGGAGTGGTTGGCTAACCCGGTGCTGGTGCTCAAGAAGAATGGCACATGGCGTATGTGTGTGTGACTACACGGACCTTAACAAGGCTTGCCCGGTTGATCCATTTTCCCTCCCTCGTATTGATCAAAGCATTGATGCTACGGCGGGTTGTGAAAGCTTGTGTTTCTTGGACGCTTACTCAGGTTATCATCAGATAAGGATGGCGGTTAAAGACCAGGAGAAGACGGCTTTTATTACACCTTTTGGGGCTTTCTATTATGTATCTATGCCTTTCGGGCTCAAGAGTGCCCAGGCGACATATCAGCGATATGTGCAGAACTGCCTTCACAGTCAGATTGGCCGCAACGTCCATGCTTACGTAGATGATATCGTTATCAAATCCAGGAAGAAGGAGACTTTTTTGGGCGACTTAAAGGAAACCTTTGATAATCTCTGGGTCTATAAGATGATGCTTAACCCAACTAAATGTGTCTTTGGTGTTCCAGCTGGCAAGCTCCTGGGATTTCTGGTTTCTCAACATGGCATTGAGGCTAACCCGAATAAAATCAAGGCTATCACTTCTCTAGCAGAGCCGGCCTGTATTAACGATGTCCAGCGCTTGGCGGGGTGGATCGCCGCGTTGAGCCATTTCGTAAGCCACCTTGGAGAGAAGGTTATTCCTTTATATCAGATGATAAAGAAGACGGATAAATTTGTCTGGAGCAAGGCGGCGGCTGAAGCACTTGAGGTGCTCAAGAAACAGTTGACTGAGCCGCCGGTGCTGGCTGCTCCGGCTGAGAAAGAACTGTTACTTTTATACGTGGCGGCTAATAATCATACAGTAAGCGCTGTGATTGTGGTTGAGCGCAAGGAATCTAGAAAGGAGTATCCGGTTCAAAGGCCGGATTATTATATCAGTGAGGTCCTGACGGAGTCCAAGCAAAGGTATCCGCATTGGCAGAAACTAGTATATGGGGTTTTCCTGGCCAGCCGCAAATTAAAGCACTATTTTTTAGGGCACCGGATAACCGTGGTTAGTTATGCTCCGTCGGGGGACATAATCCAGAACAGAGAAGCCACTGGAAGGATTGCTAAGTGGGCATTGGAGTTGGGATCTCTTAATCTAAGATATGTGCCTCGTACGACCATCAAGTCCCAAGCTCTTGTGGATTTTATAAATGATTGTACGGAATGTCAATCCCCTGAGGAAAAGCTGGATGACACATACTAGACTATACACTTTTATGGATCCAAGCAGCTAGAAGGGTCAGGCACAGGAGTTGTTTTGACATCTCCTAAAGGTGATAAGTTTTGTTATGTGCTCCGGTTGATGTTCCCATGCACTAACAATGCGGCTGAGTATGAGGCTCTGCTTCATGGGCTTAGATTAGACAAGGAGATGAATTTAAGCCGGGTAAGGTGTTTGGGCGACTCAGATTTGGTGGCTCAGCAGGTTTCGGGCACTTGGGACTCCAAAGACCCACAAATGGCGGCTTATCGACAGGCGGTTGATATTATTGCCGGCCACTTCAAGGGGTATCAGGTGGATCACATTGATCGTCGCAAGAATGAGGCGGCAGATGCGCTGTCACGGCTAGGCTCCCAACGAAAGCCGGTGCCGCCCAATGTATTCCAGGACGTCTTACATCATCTGATTGTTAAGTTACCTTCAGAAGAGGATTTGGCTATTCCTGACCCGGAGGGGGAGTTAGTGGTAGCTTTGCATACTATCCTAGATTGGACTATCCCCTACCTGGCCTATCTGACCCGGGGCGAGTTACCTGATGATGAAGACCTAGCAAGAGAGATCAACCGGCGCTCCAAATCAATGACGATAGTTAATGGTGAGTTGCACAAATGCAGTGTGACTAGCGTTTTTCAACGTTGTGTTTCACCTAAGGAGGGTCAGCAAATCTTAAATGAAATTAATGCCGGAGATTGTGGACATCACGTCGGCTTGAGGTCGCTAGTAGCCAAGGCCTTCCGGCACGGGTTCTTCTGGTTGACGGCTCACAAGGATGCAGAAGACTTGGTTCGCAAATGTGACGCCTATCAAAAGTTCGGCCGACGTGCTCATGTTCTGGCTCAAGAGTTAAGGATGATACCAGTTACATGGCCGTTTGCAGTCTGGGGGCTAGACATGGTAGGAGCTTTCAAAAGATCCAAAGATAAGAAAACACACCTCATGGTGGTGGTTGATAAATTCACCATATGGGTGGAGGCAGAGTCGGTTAGTAAGTGTGACGCGGTTACGGCAGTTCAATTTGTTAAGAAGCTGATCTACCTTTTTGGTTACCCTCACAGCATTATCACCGACAATGGCACAAATCTATCTAAGGGGGCCATGAAAGAGTTCTGTGACAAGGAGCACATTCGGCTGGATGTTTCAGAAGTTGTGCATGCACAGTCTAATGGTCAGGCGGAGCATGCTAATAAAGAGATTTTAAGGGGCATCAAGCCACATCTTATGTTTCCTTTACAACGAACGCCCGGGTGTTGGGTAGAAGAATTGCCTTCCGTCTTATGGAGTGTCAGGACTACCCCCAACAGATCTACAGGCTATACACCTTTCTTTATGGTGTACGGTGCCGAGGCAGTATTGCCGAGTGACATCCGACATGATTCGCCACGTGTGGCGGCTTCAGTTGAGACGGATAATGAGACGGCACGTCAAGACGCGTTGGATGCTTTGGAAGAAGCGCGGGAGCTGACGTCTGCCCGATCGGTGTTCTATCAGCAAGACCTGCGCCGCTACCACAGCCGCATAATCAAGACCCGGACATTCCAGGAAGGCGACTTAGTGCTCCGGCTGATTCAAGACTAGATACGCATGCATAAGTTATCTCCTCCTTGGGAAGGACCTTTTGTGGTTAGTAGAAATCTCAACAATGGGTCATACTATCTCGTCGATATCAGGGATGACTCAAAGACGGCGGGTCAGGAAACCCGCCAGCCATGGAACATAGCACATCTACGGCCATATTACACATGAGGGCGTTGAGACTCGCCATTGTACACTATCATTGTATATACCATATATAAATAAGATAACATCCCCACAAGACGGGACCTCTTTTGTTACATGCATGTTTGTTCATATAAGAAGAGTTCATAAAAATTCCAGTTGATAGATCAACTGCGGCGGAGGGCGGCTTCTTACCTTCGGGTATCGCTTCTAATGCTTATCGGCCCGGCTTTATGCCAAAATCACCGGCTAACATGATTAGCCGCGGCAGAGGGCGGCTTCTTACCATCGGGTATCGCTTCTAATGCTTTATCGGCCGGCGTTTACGCCATATTGCTGAAGGGGGCTTCTTACCGACGGGTATCGCTTCTAACACCCTATCGGCCGGCTTCATGCCAAAATCTCCGGCTAATAGGATTTTCCGCGGTTGTAGGAAGTTTTTTACCGACGGGTATCTAACCCTAACAACCGGTGGAGGGCGGCTTCTTACCTCCGGGTATAGCTTCTAACGCCTTATCGGCCAGGCTTTATGCCATCTCCGGCTAACCAGATTAGCCATGGTTGTTAAGGGGGCCTCCCACCTCCGGGTGTAGCTTATCTAACCTTAAACAACCGGCGGAGGGCGGCTTCTTACCTCCGGGTATAGCTTCTAATGCCTTACCGGCTAGGCTTTATGCCATCCCCAGCTAACCAGATTAGCCATGATTTCCAAGGGGGCTTACCACCTCCGGGTGTAGCTTACCTAATCTTGGCCACCGATGTCTTCTATATTGACAAAGCAGCATAAGGGCTCAAAGCAGCATACAAAGGCAATGACAATTGAAGAGCCGGATCATTTTATACAACATAATAGAACAAGATTCAGCAGAAGCAAAAGTGACATCTAGTCTATTACATACACTCCCTGAGGAGCCCAAAATTTCAGACAAGTCTTTTCAACGCCACACGGCGAGTCATGGAGAGTCGGCTGTTACAAGTTTTTCAAAGTAGACTAGCTAGCTGCCGGGTCATCCTGCTCTGGCTCTTTAGTGACCCCGATCTGGAGATTGTCCAAGTCGCAGTTGTAGTTCGTTAGACCATCAAAAGAACCTTCTTCAAAATAAGGAGACATGTCAAGGTCAGGAGCGAAGATGTCCTTACTGCGGGCACGCGTTAAGTCCTTGCACTCGAAAAGCGGACCACGGATTCTCTTCTGGTCAGGGCCATAAGCACCCTGGTAGGTTCTCAGATCAGCTTCCTCCGCTAAGACCGTTGCCAGCACTCTGGAATCCTTCACACACCGGGTGTAGTCAGCAACGGTGAACTCAGAGTGGTCGTCTTTTTTGGAAGGGAATCCATCCATCATCTCGGCTGACGTCAGCTCCGGAGAGAAAGCCAAGGCTCGGCTGATGCCCGCAATCGCCCTTCGCGGGCGGCTGATTTCTTTAACTCGGCAATTTGCTTGGGCATGGTGGACAAGAGCTCCAAAACGCCCTTGAGAGTCGCAGGAATCTTGTCTTTGTATTGCACAGCTTTAATAGTGCACACGGCGCCGCAGTATAGCTGCTCCGTCAGGGTATAGATAGCCTTTAACGACAACAGACTGTCAGAAGCCAGTTGCCGGATCCTAGGGCCTGCATAAGTTATAAATTTCATGGTGAGTCGCCAGTACAAGTATTATATGACCATTGAAGCATAGTTATCAGAAACTTACCAAAGAGGGCGGTTGTCATTTTAGTAATATGACTCTTCAAGGCTTGGAGTTCGTCTGATACAGCTATCAGTCGTTGATCGGCGTCATCCGCCCACTTGGTCAAGGAGGCCTTCTCAGAATCAGGTGACTCTTTAAAGGCAGTGAAGTCGGCCTTGATTGTAGCCAGCTCCTCAGAAAGGAGCCGACACTTCTCGTCTGTGGCACTTCGAGCCGTTTGTTGAGCCGCCAGAGTTGTCTTTAGATCCGTCAACTGCGCCTCAGCTTTAGCTAAAGTTTCCTGTGGCATGTCAAAGCATAGCATTAGTAGGCAAGTCTTCAAATAGATCGCAAGCAATATGTATGACACTTGGGGGCTAATGTCTATTTTCATACGTTCTGGCACTGAAAGACCCGGCTCAAATTTGGACCAGATTGAGCCAGCCCTTGGGGGCTATGGATTTGGATGTTCTACAAGGAAGATCATGAAAGACCCAGCTCAACTTTGGACTAGATTGAGCCAGCCCTTGGGGGCCAAGGAAGGTTATAACAGGAAAAGAAGTACCTCATATTTCTTCTTCATCAGACTGACCAGTCGAAGCTCCAGATCCAGGCTGGTGTAAAGCCGGTTCATGTAACCGGCGTGAAGCTCTTCGGCGGTCATCTTCTCAAAGGCAGAAGAGTCAAACTCCAATTTCTTCGACGCTTCAGCCGGTTCTTTATGCTTGGTTAGCACATGAGCTGAGGGGGACTAGAAGCCAGAGCCAGTGATCGTGACGTCCGGAGTGGCAGCGTTCTTGGTCATCTGGGCAGGACTTGGTGGCTTCGAAGGATCCCTTGGAGGGCTCTCTGGGATGATGTCTTCCACAGCCAGCCCAGTAGATGTGGCTGGCGGATCCACATCCGGTCGTGACTTGTCCGGTTGTTCATGCTCCGGCTCTTGGGCTACGGGGCAAGGTGAGGACTTGTTCGTCTTTTGACGCTTCGCTTGAGCCCTGGAGAGCACGAGTGTCAGAACCCAAGGATTACAACCGCCAAAGGGAATAGAAATGCACGGTTAATAGAAATATTTACAGCGGATGGCGGCAGGGCGGTCGCCATAGAGTCGCCAGAGGAAGGTGACCTCTGAGAGATAGTTGAGAATAGATAAGATAGTATTGAAATGGCAAAGCAAACCAGTCAAAACGAGAGATACATACCTCTACAGGGCGCTTCTTTGGAGCCGGGGAGTTTGGTAAACCAGACAGAGATCCGTAGAGCCGGTGCTCCGAGTCTGACGACGATCAGCCCATTGTTTCTTTTTAAAAATAAATTGAGGGTCCAGATAAGCAAGAGGATGAGAGAGAGGAACTTTTCCGATAACCCGCCATGGCTTCCGAAGGACAAAATATTCTGAGCCGAAAGAAACGTAGATTACCTCAGGGGCATTGGCGCGGCTGGTATTTGTTGGGGAACGTTGCATGGGAAACAAAAAATTTCCTATGCACACGCAAATCTATCCATGGTGCTGAGCATCTACGAGAGGGAGAGTGGATCTACGTACCCTTGTAGACCGCTAAGCGGGAAGCGCTAAGAAACGCGGTTGGTGTAGTCGAACGTCTTCGTCATCCAAATCACCGAGTGTCCCACGATCCAATCACGATCCATCCTGCGATCTAATCACGATCCGTCCCACGAACTTGATCACGATCTGTCCCACGAACTTGATCACGATCCGTCCCACGAGCTTGATCACGATCCTTCTGATCTAGCGCCGAACGGACGACACCTCCGCGTTTAGCACATGTACAGCTTGATGACGATCTCCACCCTCTTGATCCAGCAAGAGAGAGTGGAGAGGTAGAACAGTTGTCCGGAAGCATGACGGTGCTCCGGCGATGGTGGTGGAGCAATTCCGGCAGGGCTTCGCCTAAGCACTGCAGAAATCCGATCTAGAGGAGAAACTATGCAGTGGAGGAACGGGTAGCACGTGGCTGAAAAAACTAGTGCAAAACCCTAAAACCCACCGGTATATATAGGAGGAGAGAAGGAGAGCCTTGGAACAAGGGCCAAGGCTCCTTGGATTCGGCCGAACCCACTAGGAGAGGAGGACTCCTCCTCCAATCCTAGTAGGACTAGGATTGCTCCTTTTTTGCCTTTTTCCACCTTTTCCTATTGGGTTTTCTTCTCCAACCACATGGGCCTTGTGTGGGAGTTTCCACCAGCCCACTAAGGGCTGATATTCACTCTCCCACAGCCCATGAAGCCTCTTGGCTCGAAATACCCCTCCCGGAGGCCTCCGGGTACACTACCGACACTCCCGGTACACTACCGATGAGCTCGAAACTTTTCCGACGACTAAAACAGAACTTCCTATATATAAATCTTTACCTCCAGACCATTCCGGAGCTCCTCATGACATCTGGGATCTCATCCGGGACCCCGAACAACCTTTGGTCACCACCATACATAACTCTATACTACCGAAACGTCACCAAACCTTAAGTGTGCAGACCCTACGGGTTCGAGAACTATGTAGACATGACCGAGACACCTCTATGGTTAATAACCAATAGCGGGACCTGGATGTCCATATTGGTTACTACATATTCTATGAAGATCTTTATCGGTCGAACCTATTTGTCAAGGATTTAGTTAATCACGTATGATGTTCCCTTTGTTCTTCGGTATGTTACTTGCCCGAGATTCGATCATCGGTATCTCCATACGTAGTTCAACCTCATTACCAACAAGTCTCTTTACACATTCCGTAATACAAGATCCCGTGACTAACACTTAGTCACATTGCTTGCAAGGCTTATTGTGATGTTGTATTACCGAGTGGGCCCCGAGATACCTCTCCGTCACACGGAGTAACAAATTCCAGTCTTGATCCATGCCAACTCAACAGACACCCTCGGAGATACCTGTAGAGCACCTTTATAGTCACCCAGTTACGTTGCGACATTTGATACACACAAGGCACTCCTCCGATGTCCGTGAGTTGCATGATCTTAAGGTTATAGAAACATATACTTGACATGCAGAAAACAGTAGCAATAAACTGACACAATCATATGCTACGTTTGTAGTTTGGGTCTTGTCCATCACATAATTCTCCTAATGATGTGATCCCGTTATCAAATGACATCACATGTCAATGGCTAGGAAATCTTGACCATCTTTGATCAACGAGCTAGTTCACTAGAGGCATCCAAGGCAGACAATGTTGTCTATTAACCCACACATGTAATGTGTTTCCAATCAATACATTTATAGCATGGAGAATAAACGATTATCATGAACAAGGAAATATAATAATAAACACTTTATTTATTGCCTCTAGGGCATATTTCCAACAGTCTCCCACTTGCACTAGAGTCAATAATCTAGCTCACATCACTATGTGATTTACATTGTAATGAATCGAACACCCATGCAGTTCTGGTGTTGATCATGTTTAGCCCTTGGAAGAGGTTTAGTCAACTGGTCTGCAACATTCAGATCCGTGTGCACTTTGCAAATATTTATGTCCTTCTCCTCGATGTAATCGCGGATGGAGTTGAAGCGTCACTTTATGTGTCTGGTCCTTTTGTGAAACCTTGGTTCCTTAGCCAGAGCAATGGCACTAGTGTTGTCACAGATAAGGTTCATTGGATTCAGTGCACTCGGCACTACTCCAAGATTTGTCATGAACTGCTTCATCCAGACACCTTCCTTCACCGCCTCCGAGGCTACGATGTACTCCGCTTTGCACGTAGAATCGGCTACCACGCTTTGCTTGGAACTGCACCAGCTTACCGCTCCCCTATTGAGAATAAATATGTATCCGGTTTGCGACTTAGAGTCATCCGGATCAGTGTCAAAGCTTGCATCGACGTAACCCCTTACGACGAGCTCTTCATCACCTCCATAAACGAGAAACATTTCCTTAGTCCTTTTCAGGTACTTAAGGATATTCTTGACCACTGCCCAGTGCTCCATTCCAGGATCACTTTGAAACCTTCCGACCATACTTATGGAAAGGTTGACATCGGGTCTTGTGCATAGCATTGCATACATGATAGAGACTACGGATGAAGCATATGGGATGACACTCATCTTTTCTCTATCTTCTGCAGTCACTAGGCATTGAGTCTTACTCAACTTCACACCTTGTAACACAGGCAAGAACCCCTTCTTGGACTGATCCATTTTGAACTTCTTCAAAACTTTATCAAGGTATGTGCTCTGTGAAAGTGCTATTAAGCGTCTCGATCTATCTCTATAGATCTTAATGCCTTATATGAAAGCAGCTTCTCCTAGGTCCTTCATTGAAAAACTCTTGTTCAAATATTCCTTCACACTTTCCAGCATTTCTATATTGTTTCCAATCAGCAATATGTCATCCACATATAATACTAGAAACGCTATAGAGATCCCACTCACTTTCTTGTAAATACAAGCTTCTCCATAAACTTGTATAAACTCAAACGCTTTGATCACCTCATCAAAATGCTTATTCCAACTCCGAGATGCTTGCACCAACCCATAAATGGCTCGCTGGAGTTTGCAAACTTTCTCAACATTCTCTGGATCGACAAAACCTTCTAGTTGCATCATATACAACTCTTCCTCAAGGAAACCGTTGAGGAACGCCGTTTTGACATCCATCTGCCAAATTTCATAGTCGAAATAAGCAGCTATTGCCAACATGATTCTGAAAGACTTAAGCATCGCAACGGGTGAGAAGGTCTCGTCGTAGTCAACTCCTTGAACTTGTGAAAAACCCTTTGCCACAAGTCGAGCTTTACAGACGGTGACATTACCGTCCGCGTCTGTCTTCTTCTTAAAGATCCATTTGTTCTGAATGGCCTTTCGCCCTTCAGGTAATACTTCCAAAGTCCATACTTTGTTTTCATACATGGATCCCATCTCGGATTTCATGGCCTCTAACCATTTCTCGGAATCCGGGCCCATCACTGCTCCTCCATAGCTCGTAGGTTCATTGTTGTCCAACAACATGACCTCCAAGACAGGGTTGTCGTACCACTCAGGAGTAGTACGCGGCCTTGTCGACCTACGAGGTTCAATAGTAGCTTGATCCGAAGCTTCATGATCATCATCATTAACTTCCTCTTCTACCATTGTAGGTTCTACAGAAACATCTTTCTGCGCTACACTACTTTCTGGTTGAAGTAAAGGTTCAATAACCTCATCAAGCTCTATTTTCCTCCCACTCAATTCTTTCGAGAGAAACTCTTTCTCAAGAAATGTTCCGTTCTTGGCGACAAACACTTTGCCTTCGGATCTGAGATAGAAGGTATACCCGACTGTCTCTTTCAGGTATCCTATGAAGACGCATTTTTCCGCTTGGGGTTCCAGCTTTTCAGGCTGAAGCTTTTTGACATAAGCATCACATCCCCAAACTTTAAGATACGACAACTTTGGCCTCTTGCCAAACCGCAGTTCATATGGTGTCGTCTCAACGGATTTCGATGGTGCCCTATTTAAAGTGAATGCAGCTGTCCCTAATGCATAACCCCAAAATGATAGTGGAAAATCAGCAAGAGACATCATAGAACGCACCATATCTAATAAGGTTCGATTACGATGTTTGGACACACCATTACGCTGTGCTGTTCCAGGCGGTGTCAACTGTGAAACAATTCCACACTGTCTTAAGTGACTGCCAAACTCATAACTCAGATATTCACCTCCTCGATCAGATCGCAGGAACTTAATCTTCTTGTTACGATGATTCTCAACTTCACTCTGAAATTGCTTGAACTTTTCAAACGTTTCAGACTTGTGTTTCATTAAGTAAATATACCCATATCTACTTAAGCCATTAGTGAAGGTGAGAAAATAACAATATCCACCACGCGTTGTAACATTCATTGGACCACACACATCACTATGTATGATTCCCAATAAGTCACTCGCCTGTTCCATTGTTGCAGAGAACGGCGTTTTAGTCATCTTGCCCATGAGGCATGGTTCACATGTGTCAAGTGACTCAAAATCAAGTGACTCCAAAATTCCATCAGCATGGAGCTTCCTCATGCGTTTTACACCAATATGACCTAAACGGCAGTGCCACAAGAAAGTGGTACTATCATTATCAACTCTACATATTTTGGCATCAATGTTATGAACATGTGTGTCATCACTATCAAGATTCAATATGAATAAACCCCTAACATTAGGTGCATGACCATAAAAGATATTACTCATATAAATAGAACAACATTTATTCTCTGATTTAAATGAGTAACCGTCTCGCAATAAACAAGATCCAGATATAAGGTTCATGCTTAACGCAGGCACTAAATAACAATTATTCAGGCTCATCACTAATCCCGATGGTAATCGAAGAGAGAGCGTGCTGACGGTGATCACATCAACCTTGGAACCATTTCCCACGCGCATCGTCACTTCATCCTTTGCCAGCCTTCGTTTATTCCGTACTTCTTGCTTTGAGTTGCAAATATGAGCAACCGAACCGGTATCAAATACCCAGGCACTACTACGAGAGCTAGTAAGGTACACATCAATAACATGTATATCATATATACCTTGTTTGTCGTTGGCCGCCTTCTTGTCAACCAGGTACTTGGGGCAGTTCCGCTTCCAGTGACCAGTTCCCTTGCAATGAAAGCACTCAGTTTCTGGCTTGGGTCCATGCTTGGGCTTCTTTATAGGAGTAGCAACTGCTTTGCCATCCTTCTTGGTTTTACCCTTCTTGCCCTTGCCCTTGACCTTGCCATTTTTCTTGAAACTAGTGGTTTTATTGACCATCAACACTTGATGTTCTTTCTGGATTTGAGACTCAGTGACTTTTAGCATCGCGAACAGCTCGGCGACTGACTTGTTCATCCCGTGCATGTTATAGTTCATCACAAAGCTCTTGTAACTAGGTGGTAGTGATTGAAGAACTCTGTCAGTGATCGCCTCTGGCGGAAGGGAAATTCCCAACTCTGCTAGACGAGTTGAATACCCAGACATTCTGAGTATATGTTCACTGATAGACCCGTTCTCCTCCATCTTGCAAGCATAGAACTTATCGGAGGTTTCATACCTCTCGATCCGGGCATTCTTCTGGAAGATAAACTTCAACTCCTAGAACATCTCATATGCTCCATGACGTTCAAAACGTCTTTGAAGTCCCGGTTCTAAGCCATACAATATCGCACAATGAACTATTGAGTAATCTCCAGTATGTGCCTCCCAAGTGTTCTTAACGTCTTCAGAGGTCATGTCTTCTGGTTGGTCACCAAACGGTGCATCAAGGACATATGATTTCTGGGAAGCCGTGAGGATAATCCTCAGATTATGGGCCCAGTCAACAAAGTTACTTCCATCATCTTTCAAATTAGATTTCTCTAGGAACGCATTAAAATTCAAGGGTGCTACTGCACGAGCCATTGATCTACAACATAAATATGCAAAGTTTACTTATACTATTGTTCAAGATAATGAGTTTAGTTAATCAAATTACTAAAGCTCCCACTCAAATTGACATCCCTCAGGTCATCTGAGTGTCACATGATCCAAATCCACCAACTCAAGTCCGATCATCACGTGAGTTGAGGTGGCTTCAATGGTGAAGATCATTATGTTGATCATATCTACTATATGACTCATGTTCGACCTTTCGGTCTCTTGTGTTCCGCGGCCATGTATGTACATGCTAGGCTCGTCAAGTTTTAACCCGAGTGTTCTGCACGTGCAACACTAGCTTGCACCGGTTGTATGTGAACGTAGAGTCTATCACACCCGATCATCACGTGGTGTCTCAACACGACGAACTTTCGCAACGGTGCACACTCAGGGAGAACACAATTCATCTTGAAATTGAAGTGAGGGATCACCTTATAATTCTACCATCATCCTAAGCGAAACAAGGTGCATAAAAGGATTAACATCACATGCAATTCATAAGTGACATGATATGGCCATGAACTTGTGCTTTTGATCTCCATCTAGAAAGCACCGGCATGATCTCCATCGTCACCGGCATGACACCATGATCTTCATCATGTTGATCTCCATCAATGTGTCGCCATCGGGGTTGTCATGCCCAACATGCTTCTACTACTATTGGTACTGTTTAACGATAAAGTAAAGCATTACATAGCGCTTAATGATTGACATGCAGGTCATACAATAAATAAAGACAACCCTATGGCTCATGCGGGTTGCCGTACTCATCGACATGCAAGTCGTGATAATCTATACATCACATGATCATCTTATACATCACATATATCACATCATGTAATTGGCCATATCACATCACAACATACCCTGCAAAAACAAGTTAGACGTCCTCTAATTGTTGTTGCATGTTTTACATGGCTGCTACGGGTATATAGCAAGAACAATTCTCATCTACGCAAAAACCACAATGGTGATACACTAGTTGCTTTTCAACCTTCTCAAGGACCGCCTTTGTCGAATCCGATCCAACTAAAGTGAGAGAAACTGGCACCCGCAAGCCATCTATGCAACAAGTTGCGGTCGAGGGAACCGGTCTCTCGTAAGCGTACGGGTAATGTTGGTCCAGGCCGCTTCATCTCACAATACCGTTGAACCAAAATCCGACCAAGGGAGGAAGCAATCTAAGCATCAACGCCCACAAACCTTTTGTGTTCTACTCGAGATCTCATCTACACATAGACCTAGCTCATGATGCCACTGTTGGGGAACATTGCATGGGAAACAAAAAATTTCCTACTCACACACAGATCTATCCATGGTGATGAGCATCTACGAGAGGGAGAGTGGATCTATGTACCCTTGTAGATCGCTAAGCGGGAAGCGTTAAGAAACGTGATTGGTGTAGTCGAACATCTTTGCGATCCAAATCACCGAGTGTCCTACGATCCAATCACGATCCGTCCCGCGATCTAATCATGATCCGTCCCACGAACTTGATCACGACCCGTCCCACGAACTTGATCACGATCCGTCCCACGAGCTTGATCACGATCCTTCTGATCTAGCGCCAAACGGACGGCACCTTCGCGTTCAGCACACGTATAGCTTGATGATCATCTCCGCCGTCTTGATCCAGCAAGAGAGAGCGGAGAGGTAGAAGAGTTCTCCGGCAGCGGGACGGTGCTCCAGCGATGGTGGTGGAGCAATTCCGGCAGGGCTTCGCCTAAGCACTGCAAAAATCCGATGTAGAGGACAAACTATGCACTCGAGGAACGGGTAGCATGTGGCTGAAAAAACTAGTGCAAAACCCTAAAACCCACCAGTATATATAGGAGGAGAGAAGGAGAGCCTTGGAACAAGGGCCAAGGATCCTTGGATTCGGCCGAACCCACTAGGAGAGGAGGACTCCTCCTCCAATCCTAGTAGGACTAGGATTGCTCCTTTTTTGCCTTTTTCCACCTTTTCCTATTGGGTTTTCTTCTCCAGCCACATGGGCCTTGTGTGGGAGTTTCCACCAGCACACTAAGGGCTGATATTCACTCTCCCACAGCCCATGAAGCCTCTTGGCTCGAAATACCCCTCCTGGTACACTACCGGCACTCCCAGTACACTACTGATGAGCCCGAAACTTTTCCGGCGACCAAAACAGGACTTCCTATATATAAATCCTTACCTCCGGACCATTCCAGAGCTCCTCATGACGTCCGGGATCTCATCCGGGACTCCAAACAACCTTCGGTGACCACCATACATAACTCTATACTTCCGAAACGTCACCAAACCTTAAGTGTGCAGACCATGCGGGTTCGAGAACTATGTAGACATGACCAAGACACCTCTACGTTCAATAACCAATAGTGGGACCTGGATGTCCATATTGGTTCCTACATATTCAACGAAGATCTTTATCGGTCAAACCTCTATGTCAAGGATTTAGTTAATCCCGTATGATGTTCCCTTTGTTCTTCGGTATGTTACTTGCCCAAGATTCGATCGTCCGTATCTCCATACCTAGTTCAACCTTGTTACCGGCAAGTCTCTTTACTCGTTCCATAATACAAGATCCCGTGACTAACACTTAGTCACATTGCTTGCAAGGCTTATTGTGATGTTGTATTACCGAGTGGGCCCCGAGATACCTCTCCGTCACACGGAGTAACAAATTCCAGTCTTGATCCATGCCAACTCAATAGACACCCTCGGAGATACCTGTAGAGCACCTTTATAGTCACCCAGTTACATTGTGAAGTTTGATACACACAAGGCACTCCTCTCATGTCCGTGAGTTGCATGATCTCATGGTCATAGAAACATATACTTGACATGCAGAAAATAGTAGCAATAAACTTACAAGATCATATGCTACGTTGGTAGTTTGGGTCTTGTCCATCACATCATTCTCCTAATGATGTGATCCCGTTATCAAATGACATCACATGTCAATGGCTAGGAAATCTTGACCATCTTTGATCAACGAGCTAGTTCACTAGAGGCATACTAGGGATAGAGTGTTGTCTATTAACCCGCACATGTAATGTGTTTCCAATCAATACAATTATAGCATGGATAATAAACGATTATCATGAACAAGGAAATATAATAATAAACACTTTATTTATTCCCTCTAGAGCATATTTCCAACAGCCTCCACATCATCCTGTGAGTAAAATAGGTGTTGGTGAAATGAAAAGACAAAGTCTCAGAAAACGGCTAAAATTTTACCTCTGAGCCGGATGATTGTGGCGGGTCAAACCATCCATCTTGTGGGGCGTCCTTCTTGGGTTCCTTAGCTAGGGCCTTTTTCTTGGTCTTCTTCAAGGGAGGGATGTATTCCTTCTTCTAGAAATCAGAGTCGACCTGAAAGAATAAGCTGGTTAAGGGCAGTAGATCAGCAAGGTACAAGTAAAGTCCAAGAGATGGATGAGAAGAAATCGCCTTACATCTGTGGCCGGGTTAAGGGCACTAAAGGGGACCAACCCGATAGCGCTGCAGGCTTCGGATGTCTCATGAACGAGACTCCGGATAGCAGTGGTGATGTCGTCCTCCGTCAAGGTTGACCGGCTGAAGCAGAGTGAGCTGTCGTATTCACCCTTGTACTCGTACATAAGGCGGCTTCTGTGGCTTAACAACATGATCCGCCAAGAGATCCAGCAGCGGATCAGGTCCAGTCCAGTTAAGCCGTTGGCCATGAGGGCCCTAATCTTGGCATGAGCCGGCTCGTATCTTGCGTGCTCTGAAGCTGACAGCCGGCCAGGAAGCTCTGAAGTTGTCTTGAGCCGGGAAACACAGTAACCCGGCAGTGGACGTTCACCCTATGGAGAAGTATCTTTGCAATAGAACCATGTTTTAGTCCAGTCCTTTGGGTGACTTGGCAGCTGCATAGCCGGAAAGGTGATGTCCCGGCGCCTTTGGATAGAAATTCTGCCCAGCTCGAGACTCAGACCAGCCTTCACTTCAGTTTGACGGTTGGCATAGAAGAACTCCCGGAACAGGCCTGCCAACGGCTTGGCTTGCAGGTAGACTTCACATAATACTTGAAAGTTGCAGATGTTTGAGACGGAGTTGGGGGCGAGGTCTTGAGGATGGAGTTTGTAAAAATGAAGGACATCGCGGAAGAATTTTGAGCCGGTAGGCACGAAACCCCGCTCAATATGGTTCGAGAAAACGACCACCTCTCCTTCTTAGGGAACGGGCTTCAGTTCGTCACCCGGGACCCGCCAGTGGATGGCATCTTTTGAAGGGAGAGAGCCAGTGTGAACAAAGTCCATCAAAAACTCTTTTGTAACGCATGACCCGACCCAGTTACAGGAGTTTGAGGCACGAGACATTCTGTCGGTTCAAAGATTGTGAAAATTAAAACATGGCGAGTCAAGAGGAGACTAAAATCTATGGCGACTTACGAGCTTAAAGATCCTATGTATCAGATGCTATACTCCGGCTGATGAGAGTCGGCGTAGTGTAGCGGGTCAACCTAGCAAACGCTGGGGGGGAATTTGGCTAAGTCCTGGAAAACAGATTTCACAAACTACCACTATATTTATGGATCTACAAAAGCAGGAAAAAGGTTCTTATTTTTAGACCTAGCGAAGAACAGGCGAAGCAGAGGAAAACCGAAATGGTAAGAAGGAGCCGCGATGGGCCCGTGCATTGTGCACTACCACCCCGTGCGCTGCGGCACGGCTGGGATGAGCGTCAAGGGTGAGGCTGACGTCGGAGGACCCTGAGAAACGACATTGGAAGAACCCGCGTGAAGGTGACGGGCTTCCTACAAACCATATCGGTGTGGTAATGGATCTAAGGAGAAGCACGGGCTTACTGGTGACGACGTAGTGAAGCGCGGATGAAACTATAGTTCGCACAGGTTGATGCAGCGGCCTGATGTCGATGGAGCGGAGGCGGCGCCAGAACTGGAAGTGATGGAAGCGGTTGCGTTAGACGAGGAAGACGAGGAAGCAAGCAGGAGAAGTAGTAAACCATCTGGGGCGGTCCTATTTAAAAGGAGAAGGAAGAATGAGCGCGAAAATCCAGGCGACGGAAACGTTTCGGCCAAGGCAGACACCTTGATTTTCGGGACGGTCACTTAATGCGAAGATTTGGTGAGTACGTCAGCGAATCTTTTCTGCAGGGTCAACGTGACATCAGGGCGGATCATTCCGGGCGACTCGCCAAAAGAGCAAGACAAGATGATGAGGTGAGCAAGCTCAAATCAACCTGGGGCCTAATGTTGGGGATACAACCCCATGGTATGACCCGCCCTAAGGGCTCCGGGTTATGCTTGACGGTTCGTACACTGGCCCAAGGTGAGCCGGTGGTCCTAAAGCCTAGGAAGCTTGGCGGCTCATAATGTGGGCCGGACAGTGGCCCAGAAGACCTGGGTGTGTAAGCCGCCCGGGACAACTTGGACAAGAAGATAGATGAAGACTCGGATAAACAATGAGAGTTGGTTACCAATTGTATGACCCGTGGTCTAGACCTCTTATATAAAGGTAGACCCGGGGCGACTTAGAGATCAGGTTGTCGAATACTAGGTCCAGCTTCAGCTCCCTTGTAATTGATACATCAAGCAATATAAACACAAGCAGGACGTAGGCTTTTACCTCGAGTTGAGGGGCCGAACCTGGATAAATATGTGTCTCATGTCCCCCATTAACCCCTTTGAGTCCATCACGTTAGCAATGGCCTCGAACCAAAGTCCGTTTACCCAGAGATCTGCCGTGACAAAACCACGACAGAAGCTATCCAAGATTTCCCATCGGCAAGATCCGTCCCAAGGAGGTGAAGGAAAGTACTTCATTAACCCAAGTGGAAGCTCCTACTTCGCATCAAGGCTACCAACAAAACGACATGGAAGCATCCACAAGTGGTACTCGGCAAGATGGAGAGGAGGAGGAAGTACATCAGCAAGATCCACCACAACCTCCTTCACCACCACCTCAAGGAGATGACCACTTCTACAAAAACGAAGATGAAGGAGATGATGAAGAAGAAGCTCCACCATTCACCAAACCAAAGCTAACCGGAGTTCGAGCACAAGTGACTAAGAACCATCCCGTAAACCAAATCTTTGGTGATATACAAACAGGGAAGATCACTCGCTCTAAAACCCGCTTTGCTAACTTTTGTGAGAATTATTCTTTCATCTCTAGCATTGAACCATTTAAGGTTGAACAAGCTCTTGAATATGCGGATTGGGTGAACGCTATGCATGAAGAGCTTCACAACTTTGAGAGGAAGGAAGTGTGGACACTCGTGGATAAGCCCAAGGACGAGCAAAACATCATCGGTACAAAATGGGTGTTTCGGAACAAGCAAGATGAAGACAGACAAGTTGTACGCAACAAGAGGCGTATCGTAGCCCAAGGATATATGCAAGTCAAAGGTATGGACTACGGTGAGACCTATGCCCCCGTTGCTAGACTCGAAGCTATTCGAATTCTTCTTGCTTATGCCAATCACCAAGACATCACTCTTTACCAAATGGATATAAAAAGTGCCTTTTTAAATGGAGAAATAGAGGAGGAAGTCTATGTTAAACAACCCACCGGATTTGTAAATCCTAAGAAACCTGACCATGTTTACAAACTTCGCAAAGCTTTATATGACCTTAAGCAAGCTCCTTGTGCTTGGTATAAGTGCTCATTGTTATCATGTCTTATGTGATATGGGTGCTAGTGTGAGTGCAATTCCCTTTTCCTTATATAAAGAGATTATAAATGATATTGCACAAGCTAATTTAGAGGAAATTGATGTTACAATTAAGCTTGCTAATAGAGACACTATATCACCAGTTGGGATTATTAGGGATGTTAAAGTCTTGAGTGGGAAAATAAAATATCCTACTGATTTTCTTGTTCTTGGTTCCCCATAAGATGATTTTTGTCCCATTATATTTGGTAGACACTTCTTGAATACCATTAATGCTAGGATAGATTGTGAGAAGGAAACGGTTACCGTAAGTTTTGGGGATACGTCTCATGAGTTTAATTTCTCTAATTTTCTTAGACAACCCCATGATAAAGAATTGCCTAGTAAGAATGAAATTATTGGTCTTGCTTCTATTGTTGTTCTGCCTACTGATCCTTTAGAGCAATATTTGCTAGACCATGAAAATGATACGCATATGAATGAAAAGAATGAAATATATAGGATTTTCTTTCATCAACATCCTATCCTGAAACACAATTGCCTGTTGAAACACTTGGGGATCCTCCTCCACCCAAGGGTGATCCCGTGTTTCAGCTTAAGCAATTACCGGATACTTTGAAATATGCTTATCTTGATGAAAAGAAGATATATCCTGTTATTATTAGTGATAACCTTTTAGAGCATGAAGAACAAAGATTATTGAAAACTCTGAGGAAGTACCATGCTGCTATTGGATATACTCTTGATGATCTTAAGGGCATTAGTCCCACTCTATGTCAGCAAAAAAACAAAATGGAGCCTGATGCTAAACCAGTTGTTGATCACCAACGATGGTTGAATCATAAAATGAAGGAACTGGTAAAAATGAAATATTAAAGCTTCTGGAGGCAGGTATCATTTACCCTATTGCTGATAGTAGATGGGTTAGTCCCGTTCATTGTGTCCCTAAGAAAGGAGGTATTACCATAGTTCCTAATGATAAAAATGAATTGATCCCATAGAGAATTGTTACAGGTTATAGAATGGTAATTGATTTTAGGAAATTGAATAAAGCTACTAGAAAATATCATTACCCTCTACCTTTCATTGATCAAATGTCACAAAGATTATCCAAACACACACATTTCTGCTTTCTAGATGGTTATTCTAGTTTCTCTCAAATACCAGTGTCAAAAGAAGACCAAGAGAAGACCACCTTTGCCTACCCTTTTGGTACATTCACTTATAGACGTATGCCTTTTGGTTTATGCAATGCACCTGCTACCTTTCAAAGATGTGTGACTGCTATATTCTCTTATTTCTGTGAAAGGATTGTTGAGGTTCTCAAGAATGCTTTGATTTCTGCACCAGTTGTTCAACCACCTGATTGGAACCTACCCTTTGAAATTATGTGTGATGCTAGTGATTATGTCGTAGGTGCTTTTCTAGGTCAAAGAGTTGATAAGAAATTAAATGCTATTCATTATGCTAGCAAAACACCAGACAGTGCTCAAAGAAACTATGCTACCACTGAAAAGTAATTTTTAGCAGTTGTGTTTGCTTGTGATAAGTTTAGACCCTATATTGTTGATTTTAGAGTAACTGTTCACACTGTTCATGCTGCTATTGAATATCTCATGGAAAATAAGGATGATAAACCTAGACTTATCAGATGGGTTCTTCTGCTACAAGAATTTGATTTGCATATTGTTGATAGAAAGGGTGCTGATAACCCTATAGCAGATAATTTGTCTAGGTTAGAGAATGTTCTCGATGACCCACTACCTATTGATGATAGCTTTCCTGATGGACAATTAGCTGTCATAAACGCTTCTCATAATGCTCCTTGGTATGTTGATTATGCTAATTACATTGTCGCTAAATTCATACCGCCTAGTTTCACATACCAGCAAAAGAAAAAAATCTATGATTTAAGGCATTACTTCTGTGATGACCCACACCTTTATAAAGAAGGATTAGATGGTGTTATTAGATGTTGTGTACCTGAGCATGAACAGGAACAGATCCGACGGAAGTGTCATTTCGAGGCCTACGGAGGACACCATGCTGGACATAGGACTGCACATAAGGTATTACAATCTGGTTTTTGATGGCCTACTCGCTTCAAGCATGCTCGTAAGTTTGTCTTGTCATGTGATGAATGTCAAAGAATTGGAAATATTAGTAGATGTCAGGAAATGCCTATGAATTACTCTCTTGTTATTGAACCATTTGATGTTTGGGGTTTTGATTATATGGGACCTTTTCCAACATCCAACGGGTACACTCATATATTAGTTGCTATTGATTATGTTACTAAGTGGGTAGAAGCTATTCCAACTAGTAGTGTTGATTACAACACATCTATTAAGATGCTTAAATAAGTTATTTTCCCTAGATTTGGAGTCCCAAGATATTTAATGACTGATGGTGGTTCACATTTTATTCATGGTGCTTTCCGTAAATTGCTCGCTAAGTATGATGTTAATCATAGGATTGCATCTCCTTATCATCCAAGGTCTAGTGGTTAAGTAGAATTAAGCAATAGAGAAATTAAATTGATCTTGCAAAAGACGATTAATAGATCTAGGAAGAATTGGTCTAAGAAACTTGACGATGCATTATGGGCTTATAGAACAGCTTACAAGAATCATATGGGTATGTCTCCGTATAAAATGGTTTATGGTAAAGCATGTCACTTACCTCTAGAGTTGGAGCATAAAGCTTATTGGGCAATCAAAGAGCTCAACTATGATTTCAAACTTGTTGGTAAGAAGAGGTTATTTGACAATAGCTCACTTGATGAATGGGGAACTCGGGCCTATGAGAATGCCAAGTTGTTTGAGAAAGTTAAGAGATGGCATGATAAAAGGATACAAAAGAATGAATTTAATGTAGGTGATCATGTCTTGCTATACAATTCTCGGTTAAGTTTTTTTGCAGGTAAACTTCTCTCCAAATGGGAAGGGCCTTATATCATCGAGGAGGTATATTGTTCCTGTGCCTTCAAGATCTACAATGCCAAAGGCATCCGAAGGTGGTAAACGGGCAAATAATCAAACACTATATTTCAGGTACTCCCTTTAATGTTGAAACCAATGTTATCAATACCATAACTTCCGAACGGCCTATTAGGGAGACTTACCAGAACGTTTCAGACACAGAAAAGGAATAGGTACGTGGTACTGTAGCGTCCCGACTCAAAACGAGTCAAGCCTCTGTGTGTTAGTGCCATCCCTGGATCAGTATGCTGGCACATATAGTACATCAATGTATATATCAAAGTGCAATCACATGTAAATAACGTAAAACTTATATATACCTCAAAATCTCAGCGGAAACAGTTAACGGGAGTGGAGTCCCAAAAAACACCAATGACACATTGAGTGTAGACCGTAACCCTGAATCGTACTCTTACTCGTCGTAGAACTTATCTGCAACATAAGACATTGCAGCCATGTAGGTCAGTACATTGAATGTACTGGCAAGATCACCATAGCAGAACAGAAGATAAAACTATTCTATATGCAGTAAGGCTTTGTGGCTCTGTGTCTGAGTTTTTGCATAAAAGCTAATTTTATTTTATTTTCCTACAACAAAGGAATATCAGGGGTTTTCACTACAGAGTTATCTATCATGACATGGTTCCGCCAACCGATGTCTTAATGCCCAAAAGAATCATAAGTTGCCCACAATTAATTATCAGTCCATTGTTGAGAGTTTAGAGATAGATCCAAGTCCAGAGGCTCAAATTGTTCGTAATCGGGGACACGACAAATTGATTAGGTTTAACTCTGCAGAGTGTTGTGTACTTTACCCACAAGATTCGTTCCTCCTTGTAATTCCTCGCACTGTCGGGTGTTTTGAGAACAGGATGAACGAAACATGGTCTTTCAAAGTGTTTCCCTGACTACTGTCAGTGCCCATCCAATCCTAACGTCGACTACATCTCGTAGCACTGCCCAACCAGAGTCACAACAAAGAACAACCAAGCCAGAGCCCATAATGAGTTCTGGCTACAAAGGTAAGCTTCCGGGCATGAAGTATTCATCCGTCTCTTTGAGTATTCATCCGGGGACACCACTCACGAACACTCATACCAGACCCCGTCTACTTTAGCATAACATTAAAATAACTAGTGTTCCAGGGGCTTTAATAACAAGTGGTGGGTTCCAACCTCATGCATTCTACTCAACTACAAGGATTCGATAACACTACTGGAGGTATTTTGTTGAATGATGTCACTACATGCAATAAAGCATAGGTATGAAATAGATGGTCAAAGTGAACTTGCCTGGTAGGGTTGATGAAGATAAATATCGCTCTCAGAAAAACTTGATAGAACTATTCGTCAGTCTCCAATGAAATCTATATAATCAAATATCGCACTCATATAAGCAATCATACTAGAAATCAATACTAGCAATCAAAAAGTAACACAAAACCAAACACAAAAGGGTTGTGAAGAAAGAAATACTTAAGACTAAGTTAACACAATAAAACTTCATCAAACAACCAAAAGTAGTTTTCCCTACAAATAATCCTATTTTCAATAACAACATGAAAAAACAAATTAAAATCTAACAAAAGTATTTTAGTAAATATTTTACTAGCAAAAAGAATTAATTTTGAACAATAACTAAGGACTATAAAAAACAATCACCCTAAACAATATAACTTTTTTCTTAATAACTTAACAATAAGAAAACGAAAATAACAGAAAACAAAATATAAAACAAATAAATAACAGAAAGTATATTTTCATAAAAAAATATTATCAAAAGAAAGTATTTGAAATTTTTTTATTAAACACTTCCTAGGACATAAACAATGTCAATCTTGAATTAAACCACAAACAATCTCAACTATAATACAAATTGTTTCTCATCTAAAAAAAAGTTAACAACAAATAAAATTTACAAAAAAGTTAATACAAAATATTTCCAAATAGGTAATTGAACTAGTAGTGAAATCAATTTGCAAGTTATGATTGGACTAGAATTGATTCCATGCAAGCAAAACTAATAAATAACATAGAAATAAACTTGGTTGAAATACTACTGCTAACTAACAGTAACAAAGTAAAACTTGTCAACTAATACAATAGACAATAAATTAAAAACAATTAAAACAAAAGAAATAGAAATAGACCTAAAAAGAACTAAAACAGAAACTGTTTTGCTTGATTCCTAAATTTAAATATTATAAAAATTCTCAATTTTTTCCTACTTATGAACAAAATCACTAGTGACCAGTAACAAAAAGAATCAACAAAAAAATTATTTTTAAACTCAAGTTATTCACAAAATAAGATTTAAATCAAATCTGTTTGAATTCACATTTTAAGTAGTCAAACATGGTCAAACTTGATATCTACAGAAACTGGAATAAATTTGTGACACAAGTAAAAAAGAATCACTCAAAACACTAAAAATCCTAATAGTTATAGCAAAAAAAGAACTAATACGGTTTCAGGAACAAAATTGAAAAGAAAAATCCTAATCTAACGAACGGTGTGGTGATGTGGCGGCTTCTGAGTGGCCGAGGGGTGTGCACTCAGTGTCTAAACGAGGAAACGGTTGCACCGTAAAAGAAACTGATTCGGCTAATAAAATTAAACAGAAAATCATCCGGTTCACTAACACTAAACTGAACAGGTATGCTAGATCTAATCTATGTCGTAGATGTTAGATCGGATGGCGAGAAGGGCTCTGACGACTTACAGAGGAGGAGGGGAGCTCCAGCAAGGTCTTCATGGCGGCGGGGCTTCAGGTGCCTTGCTGGCGGCGGTTCCAAGGGCTCCCGGCGGTGATGAAGGAGTCCAGGCAACTGTAGGGGACCTCAAACGACGTTTGGTGGTGACGGCGACAATGAAAGAGGTCAGAGGCGAGCAGTTCAAGCTTGGGATGTGCGGTGGTGCTCGGGTGGCTGTCAACGGCGGTGCTGTGGTGGCTCTGGCGCTCGAGGAAGTGGACGGTAAGATGCGGGAGAGCGAGGCATGCTCGTAAGTGGGCTCAGATGGCAACAAGGAGGTCTAGGTGGAGCGATGGAGCGGTAATGGCGCGGCGGCACGGTCGGACTCCAACGAGTGATTTGCCTAGGCAAAGGGCACGAGGGAGGGGGCTTTGGAGGGGAACAGGTCGAGGAGGTTCGGGCTTATATAGTCAGGGGGTCAGGAGGCTCCAAACGGAAGGGGATCGATGGATCACGGTGGCGCCAGCATCGGAAAGGAAAGTGGAGGGCGAGGTGGAAGGTGACTGAGGGGAGGAGGCGGTCAATCGGTGGGGCCGGGGTGTCAACGGCTGAGAGGGTTTGGAAAGAGGAGCAGTGGCCAGCTCGAATAAGATTCGGATCCGCAGGATCTGATTTGGGCATGATTCGTTTCCTAGGCAACGTGGTGAGTTTCCTTTTTAAAATAAAGCTTTCCTTTTATTTAAAAAGCAGGAAGGAATAATAATGATTTGGACAATAACATCAAGCCGGAAAATAGAAGTTATATATACCAAACTTATCGGAAAAAATAAATGTCATCTGATGGACATTTTTATACGGCCAAAATAAATACTTTTGAAAAAAGTTATTTTTCAGAAAATGCCTAAATTGTTTTTATTTCTTTTTTCCTAATAATTTTCAAATAACCCCGTGGGTTTTATGGTTCAAAATTCACAAAACAATACCCTCGTTTGGAGGGTCATGTTCCTCCTCTCGTTTCTTTTTAATTTGGGCAAGTGAATTTGTATTTATTAAAAATAGAATCAAATATGAAATAGATTCCAATTGAATATTTTAGAGGTTTACAAATCCACTTTTCAAATCCTTGTTATTTGAAGAAGTCATGTTATCTCTTCTCACTGGTTTGGATTGAACGAATTTGAATTCAAAAGCAAGGGGGAAAGTCATGCTATTCCCTCTCATTCAAAAGTTTCAAAAAGTTTCAAATTTCATTCAGTTTCAAACAATCAATCCAACAGTCATTCATTCTATTGATTAATATAACATTCCAAAATTTTGGGATGTTACAAACCTACCACACTTAAAATGAATCTCGTCCTCGAGATTCGAAAAGGCTAGAAAGAAAAGCTTAGGGTTTGGGGTCTTCTTAGCAAATCTGTTGACCTGGAAGTGTGGGGCTACCACACTTAAAATGAGAATTACTAGTCCCTCAAGATCATGACAATCCTCTAGGGTCCTTGGAAATATTTGTCTCCTCATATTCTTCATAGTAACTTCTTTGGTGATGATCTTACGTTATAATCATAACGTTTTCTTCAGAATCCAGTGTTTCCTTGGTCAATACAAAGTTTTCCCGTGACTAGATCTTCTTAACTGACAAGTCTCGTGATCATTCTAAATAAGTTATCGAAGATCTCATGGTGGTCTACCATTAGTTGTTATCCTGCAGTGAAATGGTTCTTAGCTTCATTCCTCATCAAAAAATTCCTACGTGTGGCAACAACTACCATGTACAAGGGGTTTTCATCATACCATTCTAAGGCTTAAAGAAAAGCTTCAAAGAACGTTGTCTCTTTACTATGGGTAAGTCACTCAGATTTACCATTCTGAGTAGCAAGAGAAATGATAAGAGTAAGTCGTCATGGTGGCCAAGCCATGTCGCACTGGAATCATTACCTTGTATAAGGTTTAGTGAATCTCGTATTCTAACACTTGGGCTTCCTCACAAGCGTTGCATCAATTTCTCTTGTCATCGAACGAAGTTCGGATAAATCCACTGATTCTACAAGCTGAACAAAACATATATCGTTTCTTCACATCTCTCGGGGTTTCGTATCCTCCCATGAAAAATGTTTACTAATAAGTCATAGCTTCTTCTAAGTTTCTTCCGTCATAAGGCAGTACTTGATCCTTATCAATCCTGAGGTTTGTTGTTTGTGGGATTACTTGAATACTTGTACAACTTTAACTCGCCCTTGGGGTTACTAGTGTTTCAATAATCCAACATTACCTTTAATTCATTCCATCATACCCTTGGGGTAATAAATCACAGACTTATTCTTCTCTAAATTCCACTCTGTGGAATTCCTTTTCCTTTTCATTGGTCTGTTTACCCTTAGGAATTGTTTCATAACAATCATTCCTTCGTCCTTATTCTATTCTAAAAATTCCAACTTCAAAAATACTTTGTTATAAATGTTGTCATCCACATAGTTGGATATGGTACAATATTACCTTCAACTGTATTCATTTGATCCAGACTCCTTGGAAATATGGTACTTTATTATTCCTTGGATCCTATGGTTTTACCGGTTACTACCACACTTAAAAAGAAGTCTAAATATGCTTGCGTAGACCATATTTTCTCATATCCTCGAAAATGGTCGGAGATCTTGATCATGGGGTAACAACTCATATATACCAACATGGAAAAAAAATGAAGACACAATAAATTTCATTGATTTATGAATTTATTACAATTTTGGAGACTTCCATTACAAAATTTAACTCCATAATATCATGAAAACCAGAGTGTTTCATGTTACACATATTGCCATCATCAAAACTTAACTACCCCATTCTAGCTTTCTTCTCCACTGGACATTCATTACCATAATGTCTTGTTTCCTTGCAATGAAAACATGTGACTCTCGACAAGTCTCGAGGCTTCTGGATGTTGATGTTGGCTCCTTGGGTTCTTGGTTCCTTTCCTGGACACATATTGGCATAGTGATCGGTGTTCTTACACTCAAAATAGGTAATATGACTCTTATCCTTTGTTGGGTTTGGGTTGTGCATGATCTTTCTCTTCCTGGTCTTCTTCATTCGGATCAATTCTTGTATATCATGTGGATCAAGCTCCACTTTTTCTGTGGGGAAGTCTCTAAGATACTCTTGGTTTTCCTTCGTGCAACCCTGGGAGAAATGTCCCTTTTCTCCACATGAGTAGCAGGCATTGGAGAAAAATCTGGTTAGGCCTTGTCCATCAGGGTCTTCCAAATCTTCCTTCACTAGAGATTCTTCAAAAGTCTTCTTGAAGGTTTCCTTCATTACTTCTTTTTGCTGTTTGACAACTTGTAGTACCATGGGGTAAATGTGGCACTGAGCCGGGTAGTGGGTGGTTCCTTCACACAAGAAACAAGTCACAAGACTAGTTGGGCATTCCACGGCTAGGTGGTTTTCTTTACAATGAGGACATCCATCCTTGTGTTCTTCATGGGTGTGCCTATTTCTCCACATATTTTGCATGCACAAAGCTTCTTTATCGCGTTATCACAGTGCTTCCGGATGAAATGGGATCTTAACAGAGTCTTCTTAAACTCCTCCCAGGTTTTTGCTCCATTACATCCTTGTATGGCTTGATGCGTTTTCCACCAAGTGGCAGCACTCTGGGTAAAGTATTGAAACCTCATACTTCCTGGCAATCGAGTTGCTCCCGAAGCTATTCTCCGTGTTTTGAATCCATACTTCTGCCTCCAGCGGGGTCATTGGTCCAGAGAATACGAGTCCAGCTTCCTTCACCATCTATTGTGTCCAAGGTTTTGAGATGAGATACTGGGGAAATGGAGGTAGATACACACAATACAAACAATAGTTTTGAAAATGTGTTTTATTTGTGGTTGTCAAAAAAATGCACACAAATGATAGCTCACAAAACATCGTCTCTAATGTGAGTATATAACAATGGTTTTGTCCTCTAAATGTCATATAAATATTGGAATGCTTCGGGGTCTTCGAATTCTTCGGTTCTTAAGAGTCTTCAACTAATATAGCGTCAATTCTTCAAATGCATGGTGAAATACTCTTGACTCTGAAGTGGCCATCAGTTGTTTTGATATCTCGTCCTTCTCAAAGTGGTCTCAGTTAATCCTTCGTGTAGTCTAAGGGGAAGGGTATTGTCTAACTATTTGACGTAAGAGAGGACATTTGATAAACCTCAGATAAGATGAGAAATACAGGATCTTTTTAAAAATAAAGTTTTAGAGATATTCCTTTCCTAAGGCTTTCCAATTTCTAGGGTCACGTCCTATAGTCAACATGTGATCTGATACCATTTCTGTAGCGTCCCGACTCAAAATGAGTCAAGCCTCTGTGTGTTAGTGCCATCACTGGATCAGTATGCTGGCACACACAGTACATCAATGTATATATGAAAGTGCAATCACATGTAAATAACGTAAAACCGATATATACCTCAAAATCTCACGGAAACAGTCAATGGGAGTGGAGTCCCAATAAACACCAACGACACGTTGAGTGTAGACCATAACCCTGAATCATACTCTTACTCGTCATAGAACTTATCTGCAACATAATACATTGCAGCCATGTAGGTCAGTACATTGAATATATCAGCAAGATCACCATAGTAGAACAGAAGATAAAACTATTCTATATGTAGCAAGGCTTTGTGGCTCTTTGTCTGAGTTTTTGCATAAAAGCTGATTTTGTTTTATTTTCCTACAACAAAGGAATATTAGGAGTTCTCACTACAGAGTTATCTATCATGACATGGTTCTGCCAACCGATGTCTTAATGCCCACAAGTATCATAAGTTGCCCACAATTAATTATCAGTCCAGTGTTGAGAGTTGAGAGATAGATCCAAGTCTAGAGGCTCAAATTGTCCGTAACCAGGGACACGGCTAATCAATTAGGTTTATGTCTGCAGAGTGTTGTGTACTTTACCCGCAAGATTCGTTCCCTCCTTGTAATTCCTCGCACTCTCGGGTGTTTGAGAATAGGACGAACATAACATGGTCTTTCAAAGTGTTTTTTCCTGACTACTGTCAGTGCCCATCCAATCCTAACATCGTCTACATCTCGTAGCACTAGCTAGCCAGAGTCACAACAATGATCAACCAAGCCAGGGCCCATAATGACTTGTGGCTACATGGGTAAGCTTCCGGGCATGAAGTATTCATCCGCCTCTTTGAGTCTGGGTGAAGCTTTCCGCAAGATGTCATGGCGCTTATCCATGCATCCCAACCATCCACTGGTTACTCCAGGGTGCCCATCCAATCCATCCTTCACCCAGTAGTGTGTATTGAAAACTTGTTTCTCGAGTCTCGAAGTCTTGAGGTCTTGAAGATGCAGGACTTGAAGATGCCTTCCTGAATTTGTCGTTTTGACGTGGAGTCCTCCTTCTCACACCACTCACGAACACTCATACCAGACCCCGTCTACTTTAGAATAGCATTAAAATAACTAACATTCCCAGGGTTTCAATAACAAGTGGTGGGTTCCTACCTCATGCGTTCTACTCAACTACAAGAATTCGATAACACTACTGGAGATATTTGTTGAATGATGTCACTACATGCAATAAAACATAGGTATTACATAATGGTCAAAGTGAACTTTCCTTGTAGGGTTGATGAAGATAAATATCGCTCTCAGAAAAACATGATAGAACTATTCGTCACTCTTTGATGAAATCTATATAATCAAACATTGCACTCATATAAGCAATCATACTAGCAAACAATACTAACAATCAAAAAGTAACACAAAACCAAACACAAAATGGTTGTGAAGAAAGAAATACTTAAGACTAAGTTAAAACAATAAAACTTCATCAAACAACCAAAAGTAGTTTTCCCTACAAATAATCCTATTTTCAATAACAGCAAGACAAAACAAAGTAAAATCTAACAAAAGTATTTTAGTAAATATTTTACTAGCAAAAATAATTACTTTTGAAGAATAACTAAGGACTATGAAAAACAATCACCCTAAACAATATAAGTTTTTGCTTAATAACTTAACAACAAGAAAACTAAAATAACAGAAAACAAAATATAAAACAAATATATAACAGAAAGTCTATTTTAATAAAACTTTATTATCAAAATAAATTATTTGAAAAGTTTTTATTAAACACTTCCTATGACATAAACAATGCCAACCTTGAATTAAACCACAAACAATCTCAACTATAATACAAATTGTTTCTGATCTAAAATAAAGTTAACAACAAATAAAACTTACAAAATAATTAACAGAAAATATTTCTAAATAGGTAATTGAACTAGCAATGAAATCAATTTGCAAGTTATGATTGAACTAGAATTGATTCCATGCAAGCAAAACTAATAGATAACATAGAAATAAACTTGGTTGAAATACTACTGCTAACTAACAGAAACAAAGTAAAACTTGTCAACTAATACAAAAGAAAATAAATTAAAAACAATTAAAACAAAAGAAATAGAAATAAACCTAAAAAGAACTAACATAGAAACTGCTTGCTTGATAACTAAATTTAAAGTATTATAAAAATTCTCAATTTTTTCTTACTTATGAACAAAATCACTAGTGACCGGTAGCAAAAAGGATCAACACAAAACTTATATTTAAACTCAAGTTATTCACAAAACAAGATTTAAATCTAATCTGTTTGAATTCTAATTTTAAGTAGTCAAACATGGTCAAACTAGATATCTATAGAAACTAGAATAAATTTGTGACACAAGTCAAAAAGAATCACTCAAAAACACTAAAAATCCTAATAGTTATAGAAAAAACAAAAATAGAACTAATAATGTTTCAGGAAAAAATCAGAAAAGAAAAATCCTAATCTATCGAACGGTGTGGCCACGTGGCGGCTTGTGAGTGGCTGAGGGGTGTGCGCGCAGTGTCTAAACGAGGATACGGCCGCACCGTAAAATAAAATGATTCGGCTAATTAAATTAAACTCAAAACCGGCCAGTTCACTAACACTAAACCGAACAGGTACGCTAGATCTAATCTACACCATAGATGTTAGGTCAGACAGCGAGAAGGTCTCTGGCGACTTACAAAGGAGGAGGGCAGCCCTGGCGAGGTCTCCATGGCGGTGGGGCTTCAGGTCCCTTGCTGGCGGCGGTTCTAGGGGCTCCCGGCGGTGATGAAGGGTTCCAGGGAACTGCGGGGGCCCTCAAATGACGTTTGGTGGTAACGACGACGGCAGAAGAGGTCGGAGGCGAGCATTTCAAGCTCGGGATGTGCGGTGGTGTTCGGAGGGCTGTCTACGGCGGCACTTTGGTGGCTCTGGCGCTCGAGGAAGTGGGCGGGAATATGCGGGAGAGCGAGGCGAGCTCCTAAGTGGGTTCAGACGGCAATGGGAGGTCTAGGTGGAGCGGTAATGGCGTGGCGGCATGGTCGAACTCCGGCGAGCGATTTGGCTAGGCAGAGGGCACAAGGGAGAGGGCTTTGAAGGGTAACGGGTCGAGGAGGTTCGAGCTTATATAGTTAGGGGGTCAGGATGCTCCAAACAGAAGGGATCGACCGATCACGGCGGCGCGGGTTTCGGAAAGGAAAATGAAGGGGCGAGGTGGAAGGTGACCGAGGGAAGGAGGTGGTCAGTCGGTTGGGCCGGGGTGTTAGCGACGGAGGGGGTTTGGAAAGAGGAGCGGTGGCTGGTTCGAATGGGATTCAGATCCACATGATCTGATTTGGGCCTGATTTGTTTCCTAGGCCACGTGGTGAGTTTCCTTTTTAAAAGAAAGTTTTCCTTTTATTTAAAAAGCAGGAAGGAATAATAATGATTTGGAAAATAAAATCTAGTCAGAAAATAGAATTTATATATACCGAACTTATCACGAAAAATAAATTCCATCTGATGGACATTTTTATACGGCCAAAATAAATACTTTTGAAAAAAATATTTTTCAAAAAATCCCTAAATTGTTTTATTTCTTTTTGGCAAATAATTTTGAAATAACACCCTGGGTTTTATGGTGCAAAATTCACAAAAAATACCCCTGGTTTGGAGGGTCATGTTCCTCCTCTCAAATTTTTTTGAATTTGGGCAAGTGAATTTATATTTATTCAAAAATAGAATCAAATATGAAATAGATTCCAATTGAATATTTTAGAGGTTTACAAATCCTCTTTTCAAATCCTTGTTATTTTAAGAAGTCATGTTATCTCCTCTCACTGGTTTGGATTGAATGAATTTGAATTCAAAAGCAAGGGGGGAAATCATCTTATTCCCTCTCATTCAAAAGTTTCAAAAAGTTCAAAAAGTTTCAAATTTCACTCAGTTTCAAACAATCAATAAAATAGTTAATCATTCTATTGATTAATATAACATTCCAAAAAATTGGGATGTTACAGGTACGATAAGTAAACTGACTCCAAAACTTTTCCAATAGCAATATTACTTAGTTTTGGAGTATTTAAAAATTTAGGAAAATAAAAAGTAGTCTGAAGGACACACGGGGAGGCGATAGGCCTGCTTGGCGTGGCCACCCCCTGGCTGCGCCTAGGGGGCTTGTCACCACCCTGTGCACCCCCCCCCCCCCGGACTCTGTTTTCTTGTGGAACACCCCTTCGGGTCGACAAAAATTCATTATATAATCTCCCAAAGGTTTTGACTTTCGTATCACGACAATACCTCATGTTTTCGTGTTGAGTTGTTTCTACAACAGATTTAGAGCAAGATGTCGTCCCAAGAGTCGACCGGGGAGAGTCATATTTCTCACCCAGCACAGGAGCCTGAGGCATACATTGAAGCTAACCACTTTGGGCGAACCGCGGAGTAGGATATGGAGGCTGACTTAAAAAGGATGGATGCCATGGAGGAAGACCAAGAAGTTAACTCTCATTAACTACCTACGGCCTTGTTGGAGGAACTTCTGAGCACAGCAATTCCAAATTTGGTCATTCCTCCCAATGCTAAATTTCTTACTTATGAAAACTTGAAAAAGAGTGTTGTCTTTTCACCCACAGCAATGAGACATCCCTAGGTGAAGGGATCTCTATCCGTCAATAGATAACTGTACAAGGAAGTAATGGATCTCAGACAACAAAATAATAAGCTTGAAGAGGAGAATCGTATTCTGAAGGGTATCATCGCCAAAGAACATAGCACCATCACCTCCGAAGAAGGACACCTGACCACATGGGTATGGGCACTCCCCTTGGCTTGTGCCACGCTTGCGGGAGGTTCCCCGGGATCATATCACAACACACCTTTTTCCCTTTTCATTTTTTATTATTATATTTCCTAGTTTGATCCTTTTTTATTTTGTTTAGATCTAGTAGAATAAAAAAAATTGGTATGATCTACCTTTTAGTTTTTGCTTTTGCTCACCTTATGTAACCAAGTCCGAGATATATATAATAAAAAGTAATTTTGATGAGAGGGCTTTGCTAGATTACTATGTTCTTGAAAGTAATGAATATGGAACAATAGAACAAAAGCATAGAGAATACTAAGTGATCTTATGGGGAGTGATAACTTCACATATAAAATAGTACGGTGATTGAAAAATGTTGGGAGTTAACAAACATAGTAATTGGTCATTGGTGCAATTGAAAGGAAGTGATGAAGAAAGAGGGATTCACATATAAATATATTATCTTGGACATCTTTTATGATTGTGACCAGTCATTAAAATATTACATGCCAAGAAGTTGATGTTGGACAAGGAAGACAACATAATAGGTTATGTTTGCTTGCCTCCGGATAGAAGTTATATGGTTTTAGATCCTCCAACATGTAGTGCTTGCTTCCACCTATAATAGCCAAAACTTCCGCACCAAGTAGAGATACTACTTGTGCATCCAAACACCTCAACCCAGTTTTGCCATGAAATTCCATCATACCTACCTATGGATTGAATAAGATCCTTCAAGTAAGTTGTCATCGGTGCAAAAAGGCAATAAAAACTACTCCTAAATATGTGTGATCTTTTATTGTAAGGTAAATAAGCGTCGTACGAACTTGTGATAGTGAAGAAATAAAAGCGACACACTGCATAATAAAGGTTGCTATCACAAAGGGCAATACAATGTAGCGTTGCTCTGCACTAAGAGTTTACGCATCCAAAACAAAACGTGCATGACAACCTCTGCTTGCCTCCATGAAGGGCCTATCTGTTACTTTTACTTTCTAGTACTTACCTTTATGCAAGAGTCATGGTGGTCTTCACCACTTCCTATATTTCGTCTCTCTTGGCAAGCATTATGTGTTGGGTAATGATCTAGACTTATATATCCATTCTGATGTGGGTTATCATGAGTTATTATTGTTTACATCACCCTTGAGGTGAATAGTTGGGAGGCAAAACTATAAGCCCCTATCTTTCTCTATGTTCGATTGAAGCTTTGATCTCGTGGGTACCGCATGATTGCTAGAAATTGTGAAAGACGAAAAGATGATTGAGTATCTGGATTTGCTTTACAAACTCTTATATTGACTCTTTTCGATGTTATGATAAATTGTCAATTGTTTCAATGACTGAGATCATAGTTTGTTGGTTGTCAACAAAGTTCTTGGTTCATACTTGATCTTATGAATGAATTTTTACTCTAGAATAAAGAATCTCATACAATGAGTATTTCTGTTCTAAATTTGATCATGATGCCCTCATGTACGTATTTTATTTTATCGACACCTCTATCTCTAAACATGTGGACATATTCATCGATCTCGGCTTTCGCTTGAGGGCAAGCAAGGTCTAAGCTTGGGGGAGTTGATACGTCCATTTTGCATCATGCTTTTATATTTATATTTATTGCATTATGGGCTGTTATTACACATTTTGGTACGATACTTATGCCTTTTCTCTCTTATTTTATAAGGTGTACATGAAGAGGGAGAATGCCGGCACCTCGAATTCTAGACTGGAAAAGGAGCAAATCTAAGATACCTATTATGCACAACTCCAAAAGTCCTGAAAATTAACGGAGAATATTTTTGTAATTAATAAAAAATACTGGCGCATGAATCAACCATAGGGGGCCATCTGCAGGCCACAAGCCTGCTAGGCGCGGCCACCCCCCTTGTTGCGCCTAGCAGGCTCGTGGGGCCCCTATGGCTCCTCCGACGCCCATCTTCTCCTATATGAATTGTTTTGACCTGGAAAAAATCAGAAGAGAGCTTTTGGGACGAAGCGCCGCCGTCCCGAGGCGGAACTTGGGCAGAACCAATCTAAAGCTCCAACAGGGTTTGTCTGCCGGGGAAACTTCCCTCCCAGAGGGGGAAATTGAAGCCATCGTCATCACTAATGATCCTGTCATCAAGAGGGGTCAATATCCATCAACATCATCACCAGCACCATCTCCTCTCCAAACACTAGTTCATCTCTTGTATCCGATCTTTTTCTCAACACCTCAGATTGGTACCTGTGGGTTGCTAGTAGTGTTGATTACTCGTTATAGTTGATGCTAGTTGGTTTACTTGGTGGAAGCTCATATGTTCAGATCCTTTATGATAATTAATACTCCTTTGATCTTGAACATGAACATGTTTTGTGAGTAGTTACATTTGTTCCTGAGGACATGGGATAAGTCTTGTTATAAGTAATCATGTGAATTTGGTATTCGTTCGATATTTTGATGAGATGTATGTTGTCTCTCCTCCAGTGGTCTTATGTGAACGTCGACTACATAACACTTCACCATTATTTGGGCCTAGGGGAAGGCATTGGGAAGTAATAAGTGGATAATGGGTTGCTAGAGTGACAGAAGCTTAAACCCTTTATGCGTTGATTCGTAAGGGGCTGATTTGGATCCATATGTTTCATGCTATGGTTAGGTTTACCTTAATTCTTCTTTCGTAGTTGCAGATGCTTGCAATAGGGGTTAATCATAAGTGGGAGGTTTGTCCAAGTAAGGGCAGCACCCAAGCACCGGTCCACCCACATATCAAATTATCAAAGTAACGAACGTGAATCAAATGAGCATGATGAAAACTAGCTTGACAGAAATTCCCATGTGTCCTCGAGAGCGCTTTGCTTTATATAAGAGTTTGTCCAGGCATGTCCTTTGCTACAAAAAGGATTGGGCTGCCTTGCTGCACCTTTGCTACACTTGTTTCTTGTTACTCGTTACGAATTATCTTATCACAAAAATATCTGTTACCGACAATTTCAATGCTTGCAGAGAATACCTTACTGGAAGCCGATTGTCATTTCCTTCTGCTCCTCGTTGGGTTCGACACTCTTAGTTATCGAAAGGACTAAGATAGATGCCCTATACTTGTGGGTCATTAGAGAGTAATAAGAATGAATATCATAGCACAACACAATCAAACAAAGTGAATGATCATCTCTTAAGCATCAAAAGGATAGGAAATAGTAGCAACACACATTAAGCGTATGATCAAACATGAACAAAAGTTTAACACAAGCAACCAAAATACCAAATGTTTTTGAAATAGCAATAAAAACCAACGCTCTCTCACTCGAAACCTAAAGATCTATATACAACTTCTCCCCCTTTGGCAACAAGTTACCAAAAAGTTCAAAGAGATATAGATAATCGTTCTTCTGGGGATGATCTCCTCCGGTGGTCGATGTTGGAGTCGAGAGAACTGCGTCGGTGAAGACCTCTGTTGATGTCATGGACAGAGTTGGAGTAGCAACAGGAGGTATAGGAGGAGCTAAAGTGACTGTAGCCGGTGCGGAAGTAGAAGGCCTCAACTCAGGAGCTAGCACGATGGCTGATTTGGCCTGGGTAGTGAACTGAGTAGCTGGTCTGAGAGGAGATACATCCTCATCCTCATCCTCCTCATCATCATCAGTAGAATGAGGAAGAGGCACGGAATCAACTTCCTTCTTGATCTCATTAACGGTCTTGGTCAGCCCATCCACCTTGTCACTAAGGGTCTTGACCCTATTCTCAAAGATCCTCACAAGGTTGTTCTTATTCTCTAGTATGTCTGTCATGTCCTTCTGCATGCCCTCAACGGTAGAAATCAAGAGATTGCTACCTCTTGAGCGTGCATTGGTTTTCCCTTGAAGAGAAAAGAGTGATGCAGCAAAGTAGATAAGTATTTCTCCCAGTTGTTGAGAAGCAAGGTATCAATCCAGTAGGAGGAACAAGCAAGTCACCAATGGATGCACCTGCACAAACAATCAAACTCTTGCACCCAACGCTATAAATGGGTTGTCAATACCTTCATGATTATTTGCAAGAATTAGATCCGATAGATATAGATGTAAACAAGAATGGAAAGTAAAAGGTAAATAAATTGCAGCAAAATATTTTTGGTATTTTTGCTTTATAGATCTAAAAGTATATTATGGAAAGTAGACCCCGGGGCCATAGGTTCCACTAGAGGCTTCTCTCTCGAAGGAAAATATCATGGTGGGTAAACAAATTATTGTCAAGCAATTGATAGAAAAGCGAATAATCATGTAGGTTATCCAAGGCAATGATCATGCATATAGGCATCACGTCCATATCAAGTAGACCGAAACGATTTTGCATCTACTACTATTACTCCACACATCGACCGACTCCTGCCTGCATCTAGAGTATTAAGTTCATGAAGAACAGAGTAACACATTAAGAAAGATGACATGATGTAGAGGGCTAAACTCAAGCAATATGATGAAAACCCCATCTTATTACCCTTGATGGCAACAATACAATATGTGCCTCGCTACCCCTACTATGTCACTGGGTGAGGACATCGCCAGATTGAACCCAAAACCAAGCACTTCTCCCATTGCAAGAATTACCAATCTAGTTGGCCAAACCAAACCAATAACTCGAAGAGACTTGCAAGGATATGAAATCATGCATATAAGAATTCAGAGGAGATTCAAATAAGATTCATGGATAATCTGAACATAAACTCACAATTCATCGGACCTTGACAAACACAGCACAAAAGAGGATTACATCAGATAGATCCCCGTGAAGATCATGAAGAACATGGTATTGAAGATCAAAGAGAGAGAAGAATACATCTAGATACTAGCTATGGACCCGTAGGTCTGTGGTGGACTACTCACGCATCATCGGAGGGGCAATAAAGTTGATGTAGATGTCCTCCGTGATCGAAACCCCCTTCGACAGATTACTGGAAAAGGCTCCAAGATTGGATCTCTCGGGAATGTAGGCTTCTGGCGGCAGAAAAGTATTTTTGTGGCTCTTTTTGATGTTGGGGGAATATTTGGGAATTTATAGGCCAAAGATTAGGCTTAGGAGACCTGTCGGGAGACGACAAGCCTGCTAGGCGCGGCCAGGGGGCCCCACGCCTAGCAGGCTTGTGACTCCGTGGCAGGTTTCCTGCCGTGCACTCCAAGCCTGGTTGATTTGTTTCCTTCTAGAAAAATTCCTTTTGAAGATTTTATTCTGTTTGGACTCCGTTTAATATTCCATATCTGCAAAACTCAAAACAAGGAAAACACAAAAACTGGCACTAGGCTCTAGATTAATAGGTTAGTCCAAAATATATATAAAATAGCATATTAATGCATATAAAACATCCAAAATAGATAATAATGGCATGCCATCATCAAAAATTATAGATACGTTGGAGACGTATTAGAGATCCATTTGCTCGTTCCTGGATCTAGGGACTTGAGCACTAATGTCTCTAGCTGCCTCTGCCTCTGCCTCTGCATGTGCCTGAGATGCAGCTAATGTGGGATGATCTGGGTCCATCACCACAACATTGTCCTCAAAATCTGGCTGTAGGGGAAAAAGTGGTCTGTCTAGAGCAAATATGTGCTTCTCCAACTTGGAGTTGATGAGCATCTGAATGCAGGGTGCCTAGAAGCATGAGCACTTCTGATTAGCAGCAACCCTCTTCGCAGTCGCCACAATCAGATCCATCACTCTGAATCTCTGATGCTGGTCAATAAGAAGCAGCAAGTTGATGGAGTAGCCTCGGATCATCTCCTCGTCCCCTGACTTAGGCATCAAAGTATGCCTCGGAATGGTGTTAATGGTACGGAGACCTGCCTGGAGGTAATAGATAGATCCTAGCTTATGGGACTGAAGATGTACAGAAGGGATAGCATTGTACATGTCCTTCATGGCATTGTGGCTGGCCTTGGATTCTGAGTACACACTTAAATCTTCATCTTCCTCCTCTGGGACTCCTAAGATGGCAGCCCATTCATCAACAGTAGACTCATATCTTGCTCCTTCAGTCATCCATACAATCCTATCATCTCCATAGAAGTGAGCGGTGGAGTAGAATTGCATGATCATCTCATCGTTCCATGCAGTGAATTCTTTGCCAACAAACTCATCTAGGCCAACATAGTGGAAGTTGTCTTGCACATTTGGGAAATAGTCTTGATTTTCCTTGATGTACTTCCAATCAACATACCTCATGTCACTCACAGCTGGACTCTTTTCAAGCAGCCGGTCTCATAGAAATCATATTGCTCCTTAGTGTAGAACCTATAGTCCACAGCTGTCTTTCTCCTCTGAGAGTAAGGATCAATGGCTCTCCATTCCCTCAAACCTGAATCCTTCTTCTTCTTCTGCTTGTCTTCATCAAGCAGATGGTTGGCATTATGGTGTGGAAGGTGTGGTCTGAGCTTCATCAATGCAGACATGGTATGCTCATCTATATCTCTAGAGGTAGATCCCTTGTTCTTCTCAGAAGCTGGAATCTGTATGGATGACCTCTTGGACTTATCGGAGGAGCCTTCTTGGGTGCAGACTTAGTGCTCTTGGATGAACCTTGCTTTGGCATTGCGTCTGTCAAAAGCTTCTTCTGCTTCTTCTTAGGAGGGGCCTTGGCAACTTGCTCTTCCTCCTCCTCCTAAGTAGCAACACCAGCAGTCTCCTCTGGGTCCTCAAACATGGAGGTAGCCCTACCAGTCACATAGACAATCCTCTTTCTAGCTTTCTTCTCTCATGCCTTCTTAGGCATGGACTTCTTGGGAGGCTCAAAAGTCATTGTGCCTCTAGAGCCCTCAGGTTCTCTCATGGACTCTAGAGGTGCATACTCTTTCCTGACAGGCTTCTTAGGAGCCTTCTTGACAGTTTGTCTTGCTTGGCCTTGGGAGACACTTCCTCAGAAATGAAGTCCTCATCTCACTCATAAGAATTTAGCTTCCTCCTTACCCTGGTAGCAGCTCTGGGCAGATCAGGAGAACTGGGAACATCATCATAGCTCCCCTCGAGACTAGTGCCTTAACTCATGTCAACATTCTGCTCCTGCAAATTCTGACTGTCCTCTGAAACTGACATACCTGACCCTGTGAATAGAGTGTAGAGGAGTAGAAGGGGATAAGTCATCACAAAATGCAGACATTTTGAAAGATAGAACAGAAAAACTTTGATGTAGTTCTCATCAAAAAGGGATTTTGGTGTCACCGAGTCAAAAAAATTGGTGCTGCCAACACTCACAGTACAAGTTTTGTCACGGCAGATGTCCAAGGACTTAGGTTTGAGGCCATTGCTAAGGTGATGGACTCAAAGGGGTTGGTTGGGACAAAGGACACGAGTTTACCCAGGTTCGGCCCCTCAAGAAGAGGTAAAAGCCTACGTCCTGCTTGTGTTGTATTGATTGGAGTATCGATTACAAGGGAGCGGATTCGCTTGACCTAGTTCTCGATTAGTTGGTCTTTGTCTAAGTCGCCTCGGGCCTCGCCTTTATATAGGAGGTCAAGACCACAAGTTACACAAGTCTCATACCAACTCTTACAACGCATCTGACTCTGTCTCTATGTCGACTTACCATCTTGGGCAAGCCGCCTCCGGGCGGCTTAACCGCCCGGGTCTTCATGCCATCTTCTGTCGGGGCCTTTGTCTTAGTAAACCGCCATACGGCCAAGACTACATCTTTTGGCCCATCTTCCTTGGTCTGGATTATGAGCCGCCAGGTATGACCCGGCCCCACCTGGGCGGGTCTTACCATGGGGTTATATCCCCAACATTAGTCCCCAGGTTGATTTGAGCTTGCTCATGTCAATCTTCAAGCTTGCTTGGCGACGAGGCTCACTCTTCATCACCTGAAAGTAAGATACATAACCCGCCATGACGTCACATCGAATATGCTAAAAAGATTCTTTGACGACCACAACAGATCTTTTCATTAAACTAAAGGCCCGCAAATCGAGGCGTCCGTCTCGGTCGGTCAGTTTATGTCGCCTTGATTCCCGTGCCCGTTTCAACCTTCTAGCCTCTTAAATAGGACCGCGAAGGGTCTTTCTCATTTCTTCCGCTGCCTGCACTTCTTCTTCTTCCTCTTGATGCCATTGCCCTCGAGCCCCCTCGCTCTGATGAAGATCCATTGCTATCGTCGCCCTAGGCCGCTGCATCAACCTGAAAGGACCAGAACTTTTCCTGTGTCCGCCGCGTCACTTCCGGTAAGTCTTTCTCCATCCCCTAGATCTGTAGCTTAGTGCGACAAATCCATGGAGTTCTTCGGCCCCGTTAGAGCGCAAATTCTTCGTAATGCCAAATGACACATAACTCAGCAAATCTTGTAGTGTTCACCTTTCCGCTGCGGTAGATCGTGCAAAATCATCAATAACCTAGTGCAGATCTGTAGTTGTTGCCTTTTACTGCCTTTGAACTTGTCAGTTTTCCCTCAGTTCGTCACTAGGTCTGAAATAAATCTGCTTTTCCTCTGTCCGTAGATCTATAAATGTAAAAACAATATGTGAAACCTATTTTCCACACTTAGTTGTATTTTGCTTCATTGCTCTGCAAACTTAACCCGCCATTAGACTTCCGGCTCTCGCCATAAACTTCACCGGCAACTTAGCTTCGTAGTGCTTAGATCCATCAGCCGCCCTTAGTTGTCTATCACTTTCTAACTCGCCGCGCACTATTACTTTTCACGGTTTTCAGATGCCATTATGCCTCGTGCGTCCTCTTCTTGTAATTGGGTTGGCTCTGCGGTCTCCGAGGAGTTTTTGCAAGATTTCGTAGACCCAGGGACCTTGTCGGCCAAAAATGTCATACGTTGGTGGGTTCCGGGCAATGAGAAGAAACCCATCCCCAAGAGGGCAAAGTAGTCATATTTGCGGACCACCTTGCGCGCGGTTTCAGCCCCCCGACTCTAAATTTTTCCGAGACGTCCTCCACTTCTTCAAGTTGCATCCTTAGGACATTGCGCCAAACTCCCTCCCAAATCCTTTGTGAAGCTTACTTACAAGAAGAGCCGTCATTTGACCTCTTCCGTGAGTTTTTCTACGTAAACTGCCAGACAGAAGTGGCGGCTGGCCCAAGCTTAGAGCTCGGCGGAGTCTCCATCCAAAGAAGACAGGATATGACCTTTCTGGCTGTTTGAATGCCAAGTCACCCCAAGGACTGGAACAGAACCTGGTTTTATTGCAAAGACACTTCTCCTGAGGGAAAACATCCATTGCTGGGTTATCGTCCTATCCAGCTCTACACCACAACTGAACTCCCTGACCGGATGTCAGCCTCCGAACGGCGAAGTATGCTCCGGCTTTTGCCAAAATTAGAGGCCTCATGGACAATGGTCTGACAGGGATTGATCTGACCCGCTGCTGGATCTCCTATAAGGTCATGCCTCTGAGCCGGCGGGACCATCTCATGTGTGAATACACGAGTGACGCCAATGACCCCCTCTTCTTTAATCATACCACTTTGACAAAGGAGAAGATCGTTGCCGCCATCAAGGGACTTATCCATGAGTCCCGAGAATCTTGTCGTACCGTTGGGTTACCACCATTCTGTGTCGCAAACCCGACCCCAGATGTAAGGGCGGCTTTCAAATCTCCTTTCCTCCATGTTAACTATCCATGTATGTTGCAACCTTGAACCTCCTTCGACGACTTCTGCTTTCAGGCTAACTCCGGCTTCTGGAAGAAGAAATATATCCCCCCTCCAAAGAAGTCTAAGGAAAAGGCCGGCGGTCGAAAGAAGAAAACTATACATCAAGAGCAGCCTGAGGTTGACGACTCAGAGGTAGAATTTGACTCTCTTGACCATCTTACTCTGCACCTTACTAACAGTAATAACTCACAGGACAAAACGGAGACAAGCCACGCCAACGTTCCTAGGGTAACCTATGTTTCATCTGACTCGGAACATCTTCCACCAAAGAAGATACGGCGGGTCGTCCGAAAAGTCCCATTTTCTCATCCTCTTGCTTATCTAGACCCCAAATTTCTTTTGAAAGAGCAACAGCACCCCTCACGATGCCAAACCCGGAGCGCCAGCTTTGAAGATCTTATGTCCGGGTTGTCTAACTCTCCGACTCAGCGGAAACGGCCGACTGAGGTACTTGTTTAACTTGGTTTAGCTTTGTCGACCTTGCCTTATAACTTTACCCTGTCTTTATATTGCTTTCACTGCTTTCAGGAATCGCCCCCATCGTCAGGCGACTCTACAACGACTAAGCTGCCGCCCCTGAAGATCAACCTAGAGTACGTGCTTTCATGTTTGCATCATATCCTTTGTCATCTTTGAACTTTATACAATAAACTTCTGTGCTTTCCAGGGCTCAAGCAAAACAGAGGAAGACCTACGGGTCTACCTCTGCCCCCACTGCCCAAGAGCCGGAGCCTGCTAAGCCAGACTCTCTTGTGGCACGCACTGAGCCCTCTACAGCCGCAAAGGATGCCTCTGAATGCACTCGTCGGTCCTTCGAGTCGGCGGCCCATGAGATGGCACCTAATAGTCCTCCAAGGACTAGTCCTAAGCCGCCAAGCCCTTCAAAAGTCGTCGAAGAACCAATTCTTATGAACGTCATTATTACTGGTACAGGCTTACAATCTCCCAAGCCTCAGGTGCAAACCAAACACACCAAGAAGGCTGAAGCTTCTGACAGCCTGAACTTTGAGCTCCCCATGCTGGAGAAGTTAACTCCCAATGAGCTACATGCTGGTTATCTGAACTGCCTGTCGACAAACCGGAAGATGGAGCTCAAACTTGTCGGCTTAATGAAGCAAAAATATGAGGTATGTCTTCCTTTCCTTATAACCTTATGTAGCCCCCAAGAGCTGGTTTAATATTTGCAAATGGTAAACCGGGTCTTCCAATCCATGTCACAAGTACAACAACTTAACCTATAGCCCCCAAGTATCGGCTGAATATGTATATCTTGAGCCGGTACTCAATATTGATTTTTTGATTAATGGTAGCCCCCAAGTTCGGGTCAGCATAGAAATAATGGTCCGGAACTTCCCTGTAGATTGAATGAAGATCAATATGTAGCCCCCATGTGTCGGCTTATCTTTGATGAATATGAGCCGGAACTTCATTGTAGACTTAGAAAACATCGATGTAGCCCCCAAGTGCCGGCTTAACTTGATGAAGATGAGCCGGAACTTACTTGTAGTCTTGGAGAACAAACAGACATTAGCCCCCAAGTGTCGTCTTACCATGATGAAGATGAGCCGGAACTTACTTGTAGTCTTGGAGAGCAAATAGACATTAGCCCCCAGTGTCGAGTACATTGCTTGCAATCTGCTAGAGACTTGCATTATATTCCCTTAGCTGACCATCTGGCGACTTAACCCTCATTGCTTTTGTATGTCACTGGAAGCTTTAAGTAATGCCGAGTCTGAACTGACCGACCTAAAGAGCAATCTTGCCTCCCAGCAAGCCACCCGAAGTGAAGCAAAGAACAAGTGTCGGCTTGCCGCCGAAGAGCTTACAAAAGTTAAGTCTGAATTTGCTGCTTTAAAGAAAGTTGTTGAGCGGAACAAACTGCTCTGGCCAAACGTGCAGACGATGCTGACCAACAACTCATGGTCGTATCAGACGAGTGGCACTCCCTGAAGCGCCATATCTCAAAGATGATTGTTGCTATATTTGGTAAGTACTAAAAACTCGGCCAATATTCTTACATAAAAAACTACACAGACGGCTTATCATGCGAAACTCGTCCTTTGCAGGTCAAAGGAGCTGCCAGCTTGGTGTCGACGGCTTGCTGCAGATTAAAGCCATCTACACTTTATCAGAGCAGTTGTATTGCGGAACTCTTTGCACGATCAAAGCGATGATGAATAAAGAGAGTATCCCCAAGTTCATGAAGGGAGTCATAGAGGTATTATCAACCTGCCAAAACAAATCCAAGAGCTCAAAAGATCAGCCGCCCGGAAGGGAGCAATTGTTGTGATAAGCCGGGCTTTGGACTTTGCCTTGGAGCTGACTGCTGAAGAAATGATTGGCGGCCTTCCATCCAAGAAGGACGGCGGCTCAGCATTCATAGAAGCCGACTACGCTCATTGTATGAAGGCCTCCAGGGTCCTTGCATTGGTGTTGGCGGAAGAAGTGAATCTGCCAACATACCAAGCGGCTTACAACTCTGAGAACAAGCGAGTGCGTGGTCCAACCTTCGAGGCCACAGACTTAACTCATGCACGCCGTAAGCATCTCTTTGCCCCTGACATTGACCCGTCTCCCCTCTTTGAAGAGGCCAACTTTGAAGCTTTAACCAACTGCAATTGGGACGTGGACAATCTGTAGATCGAGGATGTCGAAGACCTGCCACAGGATGACCCGCCGTCCAGCTGAACAAATTTATACTGCAATGGCATAACCTGGCTCGTTAATCCGCCAAAATTTGAGCGTTGTAAAAAACTTGAAGTCTTTCTTTGGGCCTCTTGTGGAGAGCTCTGTAATAGGCTTAGAAAAACCTTGTCTTGCCTGAACTGTGCCATGATGCACATAGGAGACCGCATGGCTTAATATATTTTTATCTGTCTTGTGCTTCAATCAGATCAAATTTCATGGCAGCTTATCTTAAGAGACAGCCTGCAAGAATACATAACAGAATAATTTCCGCCTTGCTACGAGGGCAGCTTAGAAATGCACAACCCGGAGGTGTTAAATGTTTCCTGGCTTTGCCTTTTCAATGACTCATGTGCCGGTTCTTCTGAGTGGACTCGCTACTAGAACTCCTTATCAGTATAGGGTCTCTATCGAGATTGGTCGTCAACTTCTTTGAACGGCTCAGGGTCTCTAAGCGAGATTAACTGATAGGAGCATAATGTCCCAAAAAGAGACGCAGCAGGGCATGAGTACCCTGGTAGCTCATAAACTACCTCCCACGTGACATAAATCCGTCGTTTTAACCTTAAACGGTGCAGGGTCTTTAAAAGATTAAATGTCTAAGAGGACGAAATGGGCCACATAGCGGAGAGTCGGTAGTAGATGAGAGAGTTTGTCCTCGCTTTCCGTAAGCCGACCCTCACGTGACAAGAGCCGTCGGTTTGACCTTAACTAGTAAAGGGTCTCTATCGAGATTGGCCGTCAACTTCTTTGAACCGGCTCAGGGTCTCTAAGCGAGATTAAGTGGTAAGAGTTCGGTGGGTCACATAGCGGAGCAGCATCAGCTTACAGGTAGGTTTAAATCGAGCTTGCGGTGGCTTAAGAGCCGATCAAGAGGGTATTTAAGCTAAACCCGGTGGGTTGGAAGCCCCCAAATGACCTTGTTTACAGAGTCAACTTTTTGGGTATATAACCCGCCTGACTTTAGCTTGAGAGCCGATCAATAGGGTGTGATAAGCTAAACCCGGTGGGTTGGAAGCCCCCTAGATGACCATGTTGACGGTGTCAACTTTTGGGTATCTAACCCGCCTGACTTTGGCTTAAGAGCCTGATCAAAAGGGTGTGATAAGCTAAACCCGGTGGGTTGCAAGCCCCCTAGATGACCTTGTTGACGGTGTCAACTTTTGCGCAAACTGAGATATGCGGAATGGCAGAGGCCCCGGCTTGCAAGGATGCCAACTTTATTCATATATGTATATCTTATATGTACAATGATGGTGTACAAGGTTGAGTGTTGATGACTCAAGTATAGTAGGGCCTAAGATGAGCTATATTCTATGGTCGGCGGATCTCCTACCCAGAAGTGCTTGACTCGTCTCATATATCAATGAGGTAATACGACCCATTGTTGAGATTTCTGCTAACCACGAAAGGTCCTTCCCATGGAGGGGATAACTTGTGTGCATTTGTCTGATCTTGAATCAACCACAACACCAAATCGCCTTCTTGAAACGTCCGGGTCTTAACTCTGAAGCTATGATAGCGACATAAGTCTTGTTGATAAATCGTTGATCGAGCCGCCGCCAGATCGCGCTCTTCATCCAAGGCATCCAACGCGTCTTGACATAATGTTTCATTATTTGCCTCAATGTAAGCCGCCACCCGTGGAGAGTCATGACGTATATCGCTCGGTAATATGGCCTCCACGCCATAAACCATGAAGAAAGGCATATAGCCAGTTGATCTGTTGGGAGTTGTTCTAATGCTCCATAAGACTGACGACAACTCCTCTACCCAACAACCAGGCGTTCGCTGCAAAGGAACCATAAGCCGGGGTTTGATGCCTCTCAAAACTTCTTGGTTAGCACGCTCTGCCTGACCATTGGATTGTGGATGAGCAACCGCAGAAACGTCAAGTCGGATGTGCTCACTTTCACAGAATGCTTGCATAGCCCCCTTGGATAAGTTCATGCCATTATCTATGATGATACTATGAGGGTAACCAAAGCGGTAGATCAACTTTTTAACAAAGTGAACTGTCATAGCCGTGTCACACTTGCTGACTGGCTCAGCTTCTACGCACTTGGTAAACTTGTCCATTGCCACCAAGAGGTGGGTCTTTCTGTCCTTGGATCTCCTGAAAGGCCCGACCATATCAAGCCCCCAGACTGCAAACGGCCAGGTGATTGCAATCATTCGCAACTCCTGAGCCGACACGTGAGCACGTTGGCCGAATTTCTGACATCCATCACACTTGTGAACCAAGTCTTCTGCATCTTTATGAGTCGTCAACCAGAAGAAACCACATCAAAAAGCCTTGGCCACCAGAGATTTTGAGCCGGCGTGATGACCACAATCGCCAACGTGAATTTCATTCAAGATTTCCTTGCCTTGCTCTGGTGAGACACAACGTTGAAAAATGTCGGTAACGCTGCACTTATGTACCTCACCATTGATGATTGTCATAGATTTAGATCGCCTGACGATCTGTCTCGCCAAGTTTTCATCCTCAGGTAACCCGCCGTGAGTCAAGTACGCCAGATAAGGCACGGTCCAGTCAGGGATAGCATGTAGAGCCGCCACGAGCTGCCCCTCTGGGTCAGGTATAGCCAAGTCTTCCTCTAAGCGTAACTTAACTAACGGGTGATGTAGTACGTCTAAGAAAACATTAGGCGGCACCGGCTTATGCTGAGAGCCCAGCCTTGACAGGGCGTAAGCCGCCTCATTCCTATGACGATCAACATGATCCACCTGATAACCCTTGAAATGACTAGCAATGACATCCACCGCCTGACGATAAGGTGCCATCCGCGTGTCCTTGGAATCCCAAGTACCTGAAACTTGCTAGGCTATGAGATATGAGTTGCCAAGACATCTAACCCGGCTCGGGTTCATCTCCTTAGCCACCCAGAGGCCATGAAGTAGAGCTTCATACTCAGGTGCATTGTTAGTACAAGGAAACATTAACCTTAGCACATAACAGAACTTGTCACCTTTTGGGGAAGTTAAGAAAACCCCTGCCCCTGATCCTTCCAGTTGCCTGGATCCATCAAAGTGGATTGTCCAGTATGTGTTATCCGACTTCTCCTCGGGCGCCTGACACTTCGTCCAGTCATTTATGAAATCCACCAAGGCTTGAGACCCTACTGCCGTGCGAGGCACGTATTTTAGATTAAGAGGTCCAAGTTCCAATGCCCACTTAGCAGTCCTACCAGTGGCTTCTCTGTTTTGAATTATGTCCCCCAACGGGGCTGAGGTAACCACCATGATCTGGTGCCCTAGAAAGTAATGCTTCATCTTACGATTCTCCATGAGCACCCCACATACCAGCTTCTACCAATGTGGGTACCTCTGCTTTGACTCTGTCAGGACTTCACTGATGTAGTAAACCAGCCTCTGAACCGATATTCCTTCCCTGCCTCCTTACACTCAACAACGATCGCGGTGCTGACTGCCCTGTTATTAGCCGCCACGTATAATAGCAAAGCTTCCTTCTCAGCCGGAGTAGCTAAGACCGGCGGCTCAGTGAGTTTCTTCTTGAGCGCCTAAAATGCCTCACCCGCCGTCGTACTCCAGACAAAGTTGTCTGTCTTCTTCATCATCTGGTATAAAGGGATAGCCTTCTCACAAAGGCGGCTTATGAACCGGCTTAACACAGCGATTCGTCCCAACAAGCGCTAAACATCATTGATGCATGCCGGCTCAAACAGGGAAGTAATAGCCTTAATTTTATCTGGATTAGCCTCAATGCCATGCTTGGAGACTAAAAACCCCAAGAACTTTCCTGCGGGAACTCCAAAAACACACTTAGTCGGGTTAAGCATCATCTTGTAGACCCATAAGTTGTCGAAAGTTTCCTTCATATCGTCAAGTAGAGTCTCCTTCTTCCTTGACTTGATCACAATATCATCCACATATGCATGAACATTGTGTCCAATTCGACTATGAAGACAGTTCCGTACACAACGCTGGTAAGTCACATGGGCACTCTTGAGCCCGAAAGGCATAGATACATAGTAGAAAGCACCAAAAGGCGTGATGAAAGCCGTCTTCTCCTGGTCCTTGACTACCATCTTGATCTAATGACAACCAGAGTAAGCGTCCAGGAAGCACAAACTCTCACAACCCCCTGTTGCATCGATGATCTGGTCGATATGGGGGAGAGCAAACGGGTCAACCGGACAGGCCTTGTTAAGATCCATGTAGTCCACACACATACGCCATGTGTCGTTCTTCTTAAGCACTAGCACCGGGTTAGCAAGCCATTCTGGGTGAAACACTTCAACGATGAAACCCGCCGCCAGAAGCCGGGCCACTTCTTCCCCAATGGTCGTGCGCCTCTCTTCATTAAACCGCCGAAGGAACTATTTGACCAGCTTAAACTTAGGATCCACATTCAGGTGGTGCTCAGCGAACTCTCTCGGTACACCCAGCATGTCAGAAGACTTCCATGCAAAGATGTCCTGATTCCCACGGATGAATTCGATGAGCCCGCTTTCCTATTTGGGATCCATATTGGCCCCAATAGTGAACTATTGTGATGAGTCGCCTGGAGTGAAGTCCACCAACTTGGTATCATCCGCCAAAAACTCGAGGGGCGGCTCAGATTCTGTGGTAGGCTTTTTGAGTGGAGTCATGTCCTCCGGGTCAACATTTTCCTTATAAAACTTGAGCTCTGCTTCAATGCAACTTGACTCTACATAAGCTGTGTCTCCTTCCTCACACTCAATCGCCATCTTCCGATCACCATGCACAGTAATCGTCCCATTCAATCCTGGCATCTTGAGTTGTAAGTAGACATAGCAAAGCCTAGCCATGAACTTAACGTAAGCTGGTCGCCCAAACAGAGCATGATATGGACTTTTAATTTTTACCACCTCAAACCACAAGGATTCCACCCTGTAATTGTATCCTTCACCAAAGGTGACTTCCAAAGAGATCTTACCCACTGGATAAGCCGACTTGCTAGGCATGAAAGACTGTCGAAGAAGGCCTAAGATCTTTATCAAGCAACTTCATCCGGCAGAAAGTGTCATAGTACAGCATATTGATGTTGCTGCCACCATCCATAAGTACCTTAGTAAACACGTATCCTCCCACTTGGGGGGCAACCACCAGAGCTAGCCGCCCCGGATCATCAACATGTGGCGGGTGATCCTCTCTACTCCAAGTTATATCGTACTCAGACCACGTCAAATACTACGGGAGAGCCAGTGTGACCGCATTGACCGCCCGCTTGCGCAACTTCTAATCTCGCCTATCAAGGCTGGTCATAAAAATATGATACTCACCCGAGCTGAGCTGCTTCGGATTACTCTAATACCCAGATTGGTTACTCTGCTGCTGATTACCACCACCAGATTGCTGATGATGACCTCCTTGATTGCCCTAACCCTGATAGCCAGATCCTGAGCCGCTTGAACCAAGACCGGCCCCTGACCCACCTGGTCCTGAGCCGCCTAGCGGGCCAGCACCATTGTTGTGATGCTGCCGCAAGCTATAGTCCCGAAACTGTCGCATAATGTGGCAATTCCTCCACATGTGACCCGCCACCCTATCGGGACGGCTGTGCTCTGGACAAGGTTTATTAAGCATATCCTCCAAGTTAAAAGGAGTTTTACCCTTATTAAAGGCTTGTCCAAAATTCCCGTTGCCCTTAGCATGATTGTTCCCGGCGCTAGTGTTAGCCACCAATTCTGACCCGCCTTCTAGATTCTTCTCTTGCAATGGTTGCCATTGCTAGCCACACCCTTGCCATTGTTATTCTTCTTATTCTGACCGGGCTTCTCCTCATCAGAGCCCGGGTCCTTCGTATTGTCAGAGTCAGCATACTTCGTGAGAGCCGCCATGAGCTCACCCATATCTTGACACGAGCGCTTGAGCCGGCCAAGCTTCTGCTTTAGAGGCATAAAATGGCAATTGTTCTCCAGAATCAGAACCGCTTGAGCCGCTGTGATCTGCTCAGACCAGTGGATCATACTTGAGACCCGCCGGACCCAATGATGAGCTAACTCGTCCTCCTGTTGTACACAATGATCCAAATCCACAATCATCATGGCTTGCTTACATGTTCCTTGGAATTTTTTGATGAAGTTTGCCTTTAACTCGGCGCAAGAGTTAATGGTATTGGGTGTCAAGCCATTCAGCCACGTGCGAGCCGGCCCTTCCAGCATCATGATGAAATACTTGGCACATGCTACATCATTGACGTCTAACATCTCCATGGCCAGATCATACCTTTCAATCCAAGCCTCCGGAGGCAGGTCACCAGTGTAATTTGGGACCTTGCGAGGACCCTAGAAATCTTTTGGCAAACGCTCGTTCCGCAAAGCCGGTGCTAAGCATGGCACCCCCATGGCCCTGGAGGTTACCCCTGCTCCAACCGAGATGGAAGGTGCGGGTTCTTGATGAGCCGCCGCTGCTGCCAGAGCCGCCGCCTCTCGCTGTGCTCTCGCCCGATCCACCAGCGCTTGAGCATCCAGAACCAGTTGGTCATCTTGTAGCAAGCCATGGTGTCGATCACTTCTAGAAACCGCCAATGACTCATAGCGCCAGCTGTAGCTGCGGCTGGGGATGGGGGTTGAATGCACGCGACTCCAGCTATAAGTGTACTTCTCCTGCTGGGCCATCGCCGTGTGCAGGTATCCAATAGCGTTCCGCACCTCCTCTGTGAAAGGTGCCTCGTCCGGGATAGGTATCGTACCAAGCTATGTTGGGAAAGCCATTGGTGAGGTCTGGTTCCGTCAGGGCGGGTTAAGCTATTGCCGAGCCGCCGGCCAACTTCTAGGTGCTTCCGCCATCCGTCCTGTTCCTGGCGTGTTGAAAAGGTTTATGGCCTCATACTGTTCTGGCAAGCGGGACTGATGCCTCATCCGCTAAACCGCCGCTGCAGATTGCGGCTCCAACTCAAGGCGGAAAGCGTTCGCCCTAAGGCGCTTTGCCTCCGCATCCATCTGAGCCGTCAGCGCGTTGATCCCCTGTTGGACTTTAGTCATCTGGTCCTTCAGTCTTGCGATCTCTGTGTTCCGGGATGCTTGATTCTGTCTTGTGACCTCAGTCGCCATCAGGGCTATAAGCTCGTTCATCACATCCAGAAGAACTTGAGCCGGTGGTGGGTCGGCCCCCGACCCAGCTGCCCAGGCGGCTGTATTGCTCGGGCCCGGTGCTGAACCCGCCATGAAGACGGCCACATGAGTCGGCAGCCCATGATCCTCCATCTCATGGTACTCTGACTCGGGGTAAAAATATTCGTAGCCCTCGAGCCTGCCATCGTGAAGCTGGTATATTGATTCCGTCTCTCCGCTCGAAACAGACGAGAGTTTCCCACAACATGGAACCCTCAAGATCCATGCCGTGAGTGAAGCCGACTCGACGATGTCGATGCAGACGTCTGGCCCGGGTGTAGATCCGCCGACCTTGCCGATGAATACGTGGATTCTACCGAAGGGAACCCGAAAACCATACTCGATAGAGTCGGCCTCGGGGCCCAAGCCGGTGTCGTCGATGTAGAGCCGGCCATGGTGACTCTTGTTCATCCTGCCAACGACGTACCCCTTGATCCCTGGGAGAGAGCCCTTTGAAAACTCAACACCACCGAGCGCGAGCCCCACGGTGGGCGCCAACTATTGTGGTTTTGTCACGGAAGATGTCTGAGGACTTAGGTTCGAGGCCATAGCTAAGGTTATGGACTCAAAGGGGTTGGTTGGGACGAAGGACACAAGTTTACCCAGGTTCGGCACCTCAAGAAGAGGTAAAAGCCTACGTCCTGTGTGTGTTGTATTGATTGGAGTATCGATTACAAGGGAGTGGGTTCGCTTGACCTAGTTCTAGATTAGTTGGTTTCTGTCTAAGTCACCCTGGGCCTCACCTTTATATAGGAGGTCAAAACCACGGGTTACACAAGTATTATACTAACTCTTACAACGTATCTGACTCTGTCTCTATGTTGCCTTACCATCTTGGGCAAGCCGCCTCCCGACGGCTTAACCACCCGACTCTTCATGCCATCTTCCGTCCGGGCATTTTTCTTGGCCCATCTAGGTAAACCGCCATACGACCAGGCCTACGTCTTTTTTCCCATCTTCCTTGGTCTGGATTATGAGCCAGCAGGTATGACCCGGCCCCACCTGGGCGGGTCTTACCACAGGGTTATCTCCCCAACAGTACGCTTAACCGAAACTTGGCAGCAACTTCGGTCATACTAAAAGTTGCCACTTGGTTTCATCGACTATTGTCCTCAGGCACAAAACAAAATCGGTGGAACCGATTTTTTTGACTCGGTGTCACCGAGATTCGGTTTTGCGGACAACAAAACCTAAAAATTATTCGTTCGCTAATCTAATGAGCTTTCCAGTGGATAGAGATGTTTGCAATCAGTGGATTATCGATAAAACAAACTCCAATGCGCAAGAATTGGACGGGGAGCGCAAGGAGGGCAGGATCCATACCCAAGCTTGGTGATGGATCCGTTATGGCGGTGATGGGGGTGATGATTCCGTCCGCGAAGGAGATTCCCAATGGCGGAGATGCATGGGGAAGCAAAGGCGATGACCATGGGCCTTGATTCGGCAGCTTAGGGTTTTGTAGGGGCGACGTTTGAAGAATAATTTCAAAGGTCGGGTCCGCCTCTATATATACCCATGGCTTTCGGTGACACCGATTCTAAATTTTCGGTGTCACCGAGTTCCTCAACTGTTAGTAGACAGGGAAACTCGGTGTAACCGAGAATATGGAATCGGTGGTATCGAGATTGAAAACCAGATCAACTCTAGGCATTCGGTGAGACCGAGATTTTTGAGTTGTTCCATTGAGATGCACTTGGGCGGTTTTAATGGTCAGTCCTTTGTCGATACGGAACTCCGAGTGCTCCTCACACAGAGAGATCAAAAAGTACTTGCTCAAATTTTATGATGCAGCATGAATAGAATATGAGGTGAGAAAGCATAGATAGCTAGAGGAGTGGTCCTAGGCATTCTTGTTCATCCAATTGGCAAAAGAAAATTCCAAATGCCAAATAACAACTATTGGATGTCTTCGAATGGATAAATAAATGTAGACCAACATGCTCACACAATAAGATATTGAATGAAATCATGATAAACATGCACGAACACACTAGCAACTATCAAGCACTTTGGCGATTACGGAGTCATCTATATATGAGTATATTGACTTAGGAGCCAAGTAAGAATACTTGATCATAGGTCATACTCATCATTTAAGCACAAGTGGGGTTACCACTTTTACATAAAGCATTTAATGTTGTCACATACTATGAGATGCTTTGACTCAAGTCTTAGAGTAAAGCTCCCCCTTGATGTGACATCCCCCATAGGAGGGATAAACTAACCTTGGGTTTTGTCGATGAAGACTTCATGTAGGAGAAGTAGTGGTGGATGCTCAATGTTGATGAAGATCACCATGAGTTGTGAGCATCCTTGTTGTTTCCTTACTCTTCTCACCTATGTGGGTTAGTTCCAACACACAAGAGACAAATACAAGGATACCTATGGACATGGAGTGCAAAGCATATATGATGATGTCCATTGATTTGTTGATTACCTTGTCCCTTGCTTACCTTTGAGGGGATGTGTGATTCCTTGAACTATTGCATGATGTTGATATTTATTGCAACTAGTTATTGCTAATAATGAATATGAGTGAATTTCATTGGTGGAGTCACCCCTCAAGAACTTCTCTAGTTCTTCTTAGGGACCCACATCAAGTTTATGGGAATCCTTGGTGTTGAAGTAGCACTTGTAGAAGTTGAGCTTGTAGTAGCCTTGGGAACCCACTTCTCCAAAGCTCGGGATTCATCTTTATATAAGTCAATGTCCTCTTGAAGCTTGTTCTTGCCCTTGAGCATGGGGTCTTGTGGTGGAAGGTCATCTTGAGCTTTTGCCTTGGGAGAATATTTTCGTACTTCTCCTTTTGAGGAACAAACTTTGGCTTGGGGTATTGACCTTCTTCCCATTCAACTCCATTTGCATTGAAGTAGCCAATGCCATGGTTCTTTCGGTATCCTCCATGCTTGCATAAAATATTCTCAAATTGTTTGCACCCAACAAGACTCTTGTAGATACCTTTATCTATAATCTCTTTCAAAAGTTCATTTTGTTGCTCAAGTGTAACTTGGCTAAGAGAAGTTTTAGTGGGATCAATAGAACTACTAGAAGCAATATCATTGGATTTATCATTTTTATTGCTACTAGTTGAAGAACCTTTCTTGCCTTTGTTACTAGTTTGCTTAGCCTTAACTTTTGGTATGAACGTAGATAAGAGAAGTCGTTTGGCTAGATAAGAGGAAGTATTCTTTCGAAGATCTTCATTGATAGCTTTAAGGAGCTCATGTTCTTGCTCTAAATTGAGCTTCTCGAAGCGGAGCTTCTCAAGTGTCCTTTCAAGCTCTCTATGATCTTGTAGAGTATACTCATGAGCTAACTTAAGAGTGTTTAGTTCTTGAGTTAGTCATTATATTTCCAACTTATCATCATCACATGACATATATTTACTAGAATGATTACTAGCAAGTTCATCTTGACAAACATTACTAGATTTGTCAAATAGCAAGTCATCTTCAATTAACAAGTCATCCTTATCACTATTGAAATCAAGATACTCGGGGTACGATACCTTGGGGCCTTTAGCCATGAAGCAACATCCACTCCCTTCATTTGGTGAATCAAATATGTCGTAGGAGTCGGTTGTCACTAGTGCAAGTCTGGCAACACCTTCATCTTGACTATAGTCGGAGTTGGAGTGATAGCTTCTCGAAGTGGTTGTCGGAATCAGAGCCAGAAACCCATTCACCAACATGAGCTTGATGTCTTCTTCTTGAGTAGCTCTTGGTGTACTTGTCCTTCTTCTCCGAGTCCCTACTTCTCCTTGAGGGTCTTCATTCATAACGATCATCTCTACTCCTTCTGTCTCTTTGAGGTGACTCGTCTCTTGCGCTTTGTCTTCTTGGTGACTCTTCTTTCCTTTTGTAAGGAGTCATGCACTCATTTGAGTAGTGTCCGGGCTTCCCACAATTGTAGCAGTTTCGGTCACGACTTAACGAACGCTTCTCTTCATATCTTGAGTTGGAGCTTCGATCTTTGCCTCTATTTTTCTAGAACTTATTGAATTTCTTGACCATGAGGCTTATCTTCATTTGTGACAAGGTTGTCTCTTTAAGTTGTGGGAGCATCACTTGTGGCTTTGTAAGCACCGCTCAACTTGTTGTGAAGCTCTTCCTTATTCTTGAGTGTCATCTCATGAGCAACAATCCTTCTAATCACTTCCATAGGCTTGAGATCTTTGTAGTTGGGCATCATTTGGATCAATGTGCATATGGTGTTATATCCATCATCCAAAGATCAAAGTATCTTCTTGATGATGAATTTGTCGGTCATTTCTTCGCTTCCGAAGCCGGCAATCTCATTGGTGATGAGAGCTAGCCTACAGTACATCTCAGCGACTCCTTGACCATCCTTCATCTTGAATTAGTCAAGCTGACTTTGAAGAACATCCAACTTGGATTCTCTCACAGATTCGGTACCTTCATGCATATCAACCAAAGTATCCCAAATCTCTTTTGCATTCTCAAGACGGCTAATTTTGTTGAATTCTTTGGGGCATAGGTAGTTGAAGAGGATGGCACATGCTTGAGAATTGTATTGCAACATCTTCAATTCATATGAGTCGCTTCGCGGTCTGGTTCCCTTCCATCCGCAAAGAATTCACCTTGCAATCCAACACAAACAACATCCCAAACGGGGGGTTATGACCAAGGATATGCATTTTGATTTTGTGCTTCCAACTAGCAAAATTAGTGCCATCAAAGTATGTACCTCTATGGTGATAATTTCCCTCACTAGACACCATACTCTCCTAGGTTGTGAAACCAATGCAATGGAGACCAAAGCTATGTACCACTTGTAGGATCTAAAGTAAGTCTACAGGGGGTGATTAGACTACTTGACCAAATAAAAATCTACTTTTTCCCAATTTTAATTGTTGGCAGATTTTAGCATTCATAGAAAGTCAAGCACACCCTACACATGCATGTCTACGAGTATAGCAGCAGAAAGTAAAGACAGGCATGAGTACTAAAGGAAGGGTAGGGAGATCAAATGCAATTTGGAGACACGATGATTTTTCCCGTGGTTCCAATAGGTGGTGCTATCGTACGTCCACTTTTATGGAGTCTTCAGCCCACTAAGGGTAATGGTCACGAGAGTCCACGGAGGGCTCTACCCATAGAGGATTCCACGAACAAGCAACCTTGACTATACCATGATGGCCTACGTCCACAAAGGACTAGCCTAACTCGGGGTAGATCTTCACGAAGTAGGCAATCTCCTTGCCCTTACAAACTTCTTGGTTCACTCCACAACACTAGGTAGGAGGCTCCCAAGCGACACCTAACCAATCTAGGAGGCACCACCCTCCAAAAGGTAATAGGCTCGATAATGTCAATGAACTCCTTGCTCTTGTGCTTCAAGATGATAGACTCCTCAACACACAATCACTCTGTCATAGATTTTGCTTTGGTGGAAGAGATTGATTGGGTGGAAAGCAACTTGGGGAGGCTAGAGATCAAGATTCATATGGTTTGAATGTAATGGCATGATCTCAACACATTAGTAGGTGGCTCTCTCTCAGAACAAATCAGTTGGTATGAGTGGGGATATGTTCTGAGTACTTCTCTTGCGAGTGAGTGGTGGTGGAGGGGTATATATAGGCATCTCCAAAAATCCAGCCGTTACACCTTAGGTGACCAACTCGGTGACACCGATATGTGAATCTCGATGGTACCGAGTTGCTCCAAAGGTATCAACTTTTGAATCTCGGTGAGACCAATACATAATCTCGGTTGCACCTATTAGGTGACCAACGGTCAGATTGCGCAACTCCATGACGTCGATCCAACAAACTCGATGGGACCGATTTTGTGCATTGGGGTAACAAGAAGTTGGCAACCCAAAGTCAGTGGCACCGAACTAGAATCGGTTGCACCAAATGGTTAGGGTTTGGCATGGGTCTATCTGAGTCTGGGAATCAGTGGCACCGAGTGGGAGTTGTTGGTTGCACCAATTTTGGATATTTTGCTTTGGACAGACTTTTGTGGAAGAGATTGTGGATGTTTTTGGTGACTATCACTTGTGCATGTATGAGCATTTTGTTCACCAACAATACCTTACCCCCTTTTAATAGTATTGCTTTCCTATGGACTTAAAGTGATTTCTCACAAAGTAAAATGTACAGTCCTCTTGCCTGAAGCTTTGCCAATCCATTTCCTTTCATTTTGGGATTTCTCCACAATACTTTTCCCATCCCTATCATTGAACTTTTCCTGAAATATGCTTAGTGGAAACATTAGTTCAATGACATATATGTTGTTATAAATTATCAAAACCACCAAGGGAGCAAATATGCTTTCAAAATCAAGCAAACGAGAGAAGGTACATTCATCTCTCAAACAAACTACACCAAGGACTTGATCAAGAAGTTCAACATGCAAAAGTGCAAAGGTATGAAAACTCCCATGCCCACTAGTAGACATGTTGATCTCACTAAGGAGGACGAACCAGTTGATCAAAAGGTTTATCGATCAATGATTGGTTCATTGCTATATCTATGTGCCTCCCGTCCCGATATTATGCTTAGTGTGTGCATGTGTGCCCGATATCAGGCTGCACCTAAAGAATGTCATCTTAAGGTTGTGAAACGCATTGTGAGATACTTGATACAGACACCAAACTTTGGCATCTAGTATCCCAAGGGGTCTTCCTTTAATCTTGTTGACTAATCTGACTCGGACTATGCCGGTGACAAGGTTGATAGAAAAGCCACCTCGGGTACATGTCAATTTCTTGGTAGATCTATTGTGTCTTGGTCCTCCAAGAAACTAAACTTGGTATCTCTATCTACCGCCGAAGCTGAGTATATTGCTGCCGGATCGTGTTGTGAACAATTGCTATGGATGACACAAATGCTTAAGGATTATGGAATCCAGGTGAAAAATGTTCCCTTACTTTGTGACAATGAGAGTGATATTAAGATTGGTCATAATCCCGTGCAACATTCTCAAGCCAAGCATATTCAAGTTCAACATCATTTCATTCGTGATCATGTTGCCAAAGAAGACATTAATCTTAAGAGTGTCAGACTAACAACCAATTGGTTGGTATATTTATTAAGCCACTTGATGAAAAAGTGTTTTGTCATTTGAGGACTGAGTTGAACATCATTGATGATTCAAACTTGAGCTAAGCTCACTCGGATGCATGCAATGGAATGAACTTACTTAACGATTGCATGCTATTATTACCATGAATATCATGTATCTTGGAATTCTATGCCCCCTTGTCTTGCATCTAATCCTTTTGTAGGTACTTGGAAGAACAACATGATAACCCACAAGTATAGGGGATCACAACAGTTTTCGAGGGTAGAGTATTCAACCCAAATTTATTGATTCAACACAAGGGGAGCCAAAGAATATTCTCGAGTATTAGCAGTTGAGTTGTAAATTAAACCACACCTGAAAGACTTAATATCTACATCAAAGTATTTGGTAGCAAAGTAGTATGGAAGTAACGGTAACAATGGCAAGAGTGACAGTAGTAGTTTTGTAGTGATTGTAACAGCAGCAACGGAAAAGTAACTTAGCATGGATCAATATGTGAAAAGCTCGTAGGCAATGAATCAGTGATGATAATTATGTCGGATGGCATTCATCATGCAATGGTTATAACATAGGGTGACACAGAACTAGCTCCAATTCATCAATGTAATGTAGGCATGTATTCCATATATAGTCATACATGCTTATTGAAAAGAATTTGCATGAAATCTTTTGTCCTACCCTCCCATGGCAGCGGGGTCCTAATGAAAACTAAGGGATATTAAGGCCTCCTTTTAATAGAGAACTGGACCAAAGCATTAGCACTTAGTGAATACATGAACTCCTCAAACTACGGTAATCACCGGGAAGAATCCCAGTTATTGTCACCCTAGGGGATGTGGATCATAACTCATAATAGGTCTCTACAACTTGCAAGATAGGATCAAGAACACGTATATATTCATGAAAACGTAATAGGTTCAGATATGAAATCATGGCACTCGGCCCTAGTGACAAGCATTAAACATAGCAAAGTCAAAGCAACATCAATCTCAGAACATAGTGGATACTAGGGATCAAACCCTAACAAAACTAATTCGATTACATGGTAAATCTCATCCAACCCATCGATGTCTAGCAAGCCTATGATGTAATTACTTATAGACGGTGGAGAGCATCATGGAATTTGTGATGAAGGATGGTTGGTGATTACGATGGCGTCGCTTTCCCCTCTTCGGAGCCCAAAATGGACTCCAGATCTGGCCTCCCGAGGAAGAACATGAGGTGGCGGCGGCTCCGTATCGTGAAACGCGATTAACTCTTCTCTCTAATTTTTTTCTCCACGGATGTGAATATATAGAGTTGGAATTGAGGTCGATGGATCTGTAGGGGGGCACAAGCCACCTAGGCGTGCCCTAGGGGGGCTCGCCCCCTGGCTTGTGGCCAATGGGTGGACCCCCTCTGGTTGATTCTTTCGCCATTGTTTTTTATTAATCCAAAAATATATTCCGTAAATTTTCAGGTCAATCTGAGAACTTTTATTTCTACACAAAAATAACACCAAGGCAATTCTGTTGAAAACAGTGTCAGGCCGGGTTAGTTCCATTCGAATCATGCAAATTAGAGTCCAAAACATGGGCAAAAGAGTTTGGAATAGTAGATACAATGGAGAGGTATCAACTCCCCCAATCTTAACCCATTGCTTGTCCTCAAGCAATTCAGTTAACAAACTGAAAGTGACAAAGAAAAACTTTTGCAAACTCTGTTTGATCTTGTTGTTGTAAATATGTCTAATTGATGTTCATATTTTCAGCAAAGATTATAGACTAACCACGTTCACAATAACATTTAGGTCTCACATTTACTCATATCAATGGCATAATCAACTCGCGAGCAATAATAATAAAGCTTGGATGACAACAATTTTATCAAAACTATCATGATACAATATGATATAATGGTATCTCGCTAGCCCTTTCTAAGACTGCAAAACATAAATGCAGAGCACCCCTGAAGAACAAGGACTGACTGGAAATTATAATTCATGGTAAAAGAGATCCAGTCACAATCATACTGAATATCAATTAATAGCAAAGCATACAAATGATGGTGGTGCTCTCTAACTGGTGCTTTTATAAGAGGAGGATGACTCAACAGTAAAATAAAATAGATAAGCCCTTCGTAGAGGGAATAATTGATTTGCAGAGGTGCCGGAGCTCGAGCTTTTAAAACAGCGATGAATAATAATTTTGAGCGGTATGCTTTCATTGTCAACATAACAACCAAGAGATTTCACCATCTTCCATGCTAGATACATTATAGGCGGTTCCCAAACAGAATGATAAAGTTTTTACTCCCCCTCCACCAATCGAACACACTCCACGGCTGGCCGAATCCAAGGGTACCGTCCATACAAACAACAATCCTAGGGGAGTTTTGTTCATTATATTTTGATTTGAGTTTTGAGCATGGAACTGGGCATCCCGAATACCAGCCACTTTCTTCTGAATGATAGTGAATCGACATATATCGTGAGAATAACCCACCTAGCATGGAAGATACTGACCGCCCCCAGTCGCTACATGAGCGATTTGGGCATACAAAATAGAATATTATTTGAAGGTTTAGAGTTTGGAAAATGCAAATTTACTTGGAACGATAGGTAACTACCGCATATAGGTAGGTATGGTGGACTCAGATGGAACAACTTTGGCTTTAAGGAAGTGGATGCACAAGTAGTAATCCCGCTTAGTACAAGTGAAGGCTATCAAGAGACTGGGAAGCGACCAACTAGAGAGTGACAACATTCATAAACATGCATTAAGATTAACCAACATTGAATGCAAGCATGAGTAGGATATAAATCACCATGAACATAAATATAGTGGAGGCTATGTTGATTTTGTTTCAACTACATGCATGAACATGTGCCAATTCAAGCCACTTGAATCATTCAAAGGAGGATACCATCCTATCATACTACATCACAACCATTTTAAATGCATGTTGGCACTCAAGACAAACCATTATACACTCTTAGCTAATTAAGCATGGCAAGAGTAACTATAATCTCTAATTTTCATTGCAAACATGTTTCATCCATAATGAGCTGAATCCAGAACGATGAGCTAATCATATTTACAAAAACAAAATAGGTCGAGTTCGTACCAGATTTTATCCGCCTCAATCACTTCAACATATATCGTCATTATTGCCTTTCACTTGCATGACCAAACAGTGTGAATAACAATAAGAGTGCACGTGCATTGGACTAAGTTGGAATCTGCAAACAATAACTCAAGGGAGAAGGCAAGGTTGTATGGCTCTCCAATAGATAAACAATAATGCATATGAGAGCCACTCATCATTTTCATTGTGGTCTTCTCCTTACGACCCAAAGAAAGAAATTTCAAAACAAGAACGACAAAAACTATTTACACGGGAAAGCTCCCAACAAGCAAAAGAAGAACGAGAAATCCTTTTTGGGTTTTCTTTTAATGCTACAACTAAATAGACTAGAAGGTAAAGCTAGAACTATTTTTTTGATTTTCTCAAGGTTAATTAAGCACACAAGAAGAAAGCGGAAAGAAGAAATAAACTACCGTGGATGGTACAATGAAAAAGCATGAGCACCAGCTTGGAACTGTAGAATCGGCTACCACGCTTTGCTTGGAACTGCACCAGCTTACCGCTCCCCCATTGATAATAAATACGTATCTGGTTTGCGACTTAGAGTCATCCGAATCAGTGTCAAAGCTTGCATCGATGTAACCCTTTACAGCGAGCTCTTGATCACCTCCATAAACGAGAAACATTTCCTTAGTACTTTTCAGTTACTTAAGGATATTCTTGACCGCCGTCCAGTGCTTCATTCCAGGATCACTTTGAAACCTTCCGTCCATACTTATGGCAAGGCTGACATTGGGTCTTGTGCACAGCATTGCATACATGATAGAGCCTAAGGCTTAAGCATAGGGGATGCCACTCATCTTCTCTCTATCTTTTGCAGTCACTGGGCATTGAGTCTTACTCAACTTCACACCTTGTAACATAGGCAAGAACCCCTTCTTGGACTGATCCATTTTGAACTTCTTCAAAACTTTATCAAGGTATGTGCTTTGTGGAAGTGCTATCAAGCGTCTCGATCTATCTCTATAGATCTTAATGCCTAATATGAAAGCAGCTTCTCCCATGTCCTTCATTGAAAAACTCTTGTTCAAATATTCCTTCACGCTTTCCAGCATTTCTATACTGTTTCCAATCAGTAATATGTCATCAACATATAATATTAGAAATGCTATAGATCTCCCACTCACTTTCTTGTAAATACAAGCTTCTCCATACACTTGTATTAACCCAAACGCTTTGATCACCTCATCAAAGAGCTTATTCCAACTCCGAGATGCTTGCACCTGTCCATAAATGTATCATCGGAGTTTCCAAACTTTGTCAGCATTCTCTGGATCGACAAAACCTTCTGGTTGCATCATATACAACTCTTCCTCAAGGAAACCATTGAGGAACGCTGTTTTGACATCCATCTGCCAAATCTCATAGTCGAAATATGCAGCTATTGCTAACATGATTCTGATGGACTTAAGAATCGATGTGGGTGATAAGGTCTCATCGTAGTCAACTCCTTGAACTTGTGAAAAACCCTTTGCCACAACTCGAGCTTTATGGACGATGATATTACCGTCCACGTTCATCTTCTTCTTAAAGATCCATTTGTTCTGAATGGCCTTTCTCCCTTCAGGTAATACTTCCAAAGTTTGTACTTTGTTTTCATACATGGATCCCATCTCGGATTTCATGGCCTCTAACAATTTCTCGGAATCAGAGCCCATCATCGCTCCTCCATAGCTCATAGGTTCATTGTTGTCCAACAACATGACCTCCAAGATAGGGTTGTCGTACAACTCAGGAGCAATACGCACCCTTGTCGACCTACGAGGTTCACTAGTAACTTGATCTGAAGCTTCATGATCATCATCATTAACTTCCTCTTCAACTATCGTAGGCTCCATAGAAAGATGTTTCTGCGATGTGCTACTCTCTCGTTGAAGTAAAGGTTCACTAACCTCATCAAGCTCTATTTTCCTCCCACTCAATTCTTTCGAGAGAAACTCTTTCTCAAGAAATGTTCCGCTCTTAGCGACAAACACTTTGCCTTCAGATCTGAGATAGAAGGCATACCCGACTATCTCTTTTGGGTATCCTATGAAGACGCATTTCTCCGCTTTGGGTTCTAGCTTTTTAGGCTGAAGCTTTTTGACATAAGCATCACATCCCCAAACTTTAAGAAACGACAACTTTGGCTTCTTGCCAAACCATAGTTCATATGGCGTCGTCTCAACGGATTTCGATGGTGCCCTATTTAAAGTGAATGCAGTTGTCTCTAATGCATAACACCAAAACGATAGTGGCAAATCGGCAAGAGACATCATAGAATGCACCATATCTAATAAGGTTCGTTTACGACGTTCGAAGACACCATTACGCTGTGGTGTTCTAGGCGGTGTCAATTGTGAAACAATTCCACACTATCTTAAGTGACTGCCAAACTCATAACTCAGATATTCTCCTCGATTAGATCTCAAGAATTTAATCTTCTTGTTATGATGATTCTCAACTTCACTCTGAAATTGCTTGAACTTTTCAAACGTTTCAGACTTGTGTTTCATTAAGTAAATATACCCATATCTACTTAAGTCATCGATGAAGGTGAGAAAATAATGATATCTAGCACGTGCCGCAACATTCATTGGACCACACACATCAGTATGGATGATTTCCAACTAGTCACTTGCCCGTTCCATTGTTCCAGAGAACGGCGTTTTAGTCATCTTGCCCATGAGGCATGGTTCACATGTGTCAAGTGATTCAAAATCAAGTGTCTCCAAAATTCCATCAGCATGGAACTTCTTCATGCGTTTTACACCAATATGACCTAAACGGTAGTGCCACAAGAAAGTGGTACTATCACTATCAACTCTACATCTTTTGGCATCAATGTTATGAACATGTGTATCATCACTATCAAGATTCAATATGAATAAACCCCTCACATTGGGTGCATGACCATAAAATATATTACTCATATAAATAGAACAACCATTATTCTGTTATTTAAATGAGTAACCGTCTCGCAATAAACAAGATCCAGATATAATGTTCATGCTTAACGTAGGCACTAAATAACAATTATCCAAGTTCATCACTAATCCCAATGGTAATCGAAGAGAGAGCATGCCGACGGCGATCACATCAACCTTGGAACCATTTCCCACGCGCACCATCACTTCGTCCTTCGCCAGCCTTCGTCTATTCTGTAGTTCCTGTTTTGAGTTGCAAATGTGAGCAACCGAACCGGTATCAAATACCCAGGCACTACAACGAGAGCTAGTAAGGTACACATCAATAACATGTATATCATATATACCTTGTTTGTTGTTGGCCGCCTTCTTGTCAGCCAGATACTTGGGGCAGTTCCACTTCCAGTGACCAGTTCCCTTGCAATGAAAGCACTAAATTTCTGGCTTGGGTCCAGCCTTGGGTTTCTTCACGAGAGGAGCAACTGCTTTGCCACCCTTCTTCGAGTTACTCTTATTTCCCTTTCCATTCTTCTTGAAACTAGTGGTTTTATTGACCATCAACACTTGATGTTCTTTCTGGATTTCAAACTCACCGACTTTTAGCATCACAAACAGCTCGGCAACTGACTTGTTCATCCCATGCATGTTATAGTTAAGCATGAAGCTCTTGTAGCTTGGTGGCAATGATGGAAGAACTCTGTCAATGATCGCCTCTAGCAGAAGGGACATCCCTAACTCCACCATACGAGTCGAATACCCAGACATTCTTAGTATATGTTCACTGACAGACCCATTCTCCTTCATTTTGCAGGCGTAGAACTTATCGGAGGTCTCATACCTATCGATCCGGGCATTCTTCTTAAAGATAAACTCCAACTCCTGGAACATCTTATATGCTCCATGACGTTCAAAACATCTTTGAAGTCCCGGTTCTAAGCCATACAATATTGCACACTGAACTATTGAGTAATCTCCAGAACGTGCCTTCCAAGCGTTCTTAACGTCTTCGGACGATATGTCTACGGGTTAGTTACCAAGCGGTGCATCAAGGACATATGCTTTCTGGGAAGCCATGAGGATAATCCTCAGATTTTAGGCCTAGTCCACCAAGTTACTTCCATCATCTTTCAACTTAACTTTCTCAAGGAACGCATTAAAATTCAGGGGTGCTAGTGCGCGAGCCATTGATCTACAACATAAATAAGCAAAGGTTACTAAGACAATTGTTCAAGATAATGAGTTTAGTTAATCAAACTACTAAAGCTCCCACTCAAATTGACATCCCTCAGGTCAACAGAGTGATACATGATCCAAATTCACCAACTCAAGTCCGATCATCATGTGAGTTGAGGTGGTTTCGATGGTGAACATCATCATGTTGATCATATCTACTATATGACTCATGTTCGAGCTTTCAGTCTCTTGTGTTCCGAGGCCATGTATGTACATGATAGGCTCATCAAGTTTAACCCGAGTGTTCCGCACGTGCAACACTGGCTTGCACCCGTTGTATGTGAATGTAGAGTCTATCACACCCGATCATCACGTGGTGTCTCGACACGACGAACTTTCGCAATGGTGCACACTCTCGGAGAACACAGTTTATCTTGAAATTTAAGTGAGGGATCACCTTATAATGCTACCGTCGTCCTATGCAAAACAAGGTGCATAAAAGGATTAACATCACATACAAATCATAAGTGACATGATATGGCCATGAACTTGTGCTTTTGATCTCCATCTTGAAAGCACCGACATGATCGCCATCGTCAGCGGCATGACACCATGATCTCCATCATCTTGATCTCTATCAACGTATTTCCATCGGGGTTGTCATGCCCACCATGCTTCTACTACTATTGCTACCGCTTAGAGATAAAGTAAAGCATTACATAGCGCTTAATGATTGACACGCAGGTCATACAATAATTAATGACAACCCTATGGCTCCTGCCGGTTGCCGTACTCAACAACATGCAATCCATGATATTCTATAAAATACATGATCATCTCATACATCACATATATCTCATCATGTAATTGGCCATATCACATCACAACATACCCTGCAAAAACAAGTTAGATGTCCTCTAATTGCTGTTGCAAGTTTTACGTGGCTGCTATGGGTATCTAACAAGAACAATTCTCATCTACGCAAAACCACAACGGTGATAAATAAATTGCTTTTCAACCTTCTCAAGGACCGCCTTTGTCGAATCCGATCCAACTAAAGTAGGAGAAACAGACAACCGCCAGCCATCTTTGTGCAATGAAGTTACACGTCAGTCGATGGAACCGGTCTCTCGTAAGAGTACGAGTAAGGTTGGTCCGGGCCGCTTCATCCCACAATACCACTGAACCAAAACATGACCAAGGGATGAAGCAATCTAAGCATCAACGCCCACAAACTCTTTGTGTTCTACTCGAGATCTCATCTACACATAGACCTAGCTCATGATGCCACTGTTGGGGAACGTTGCATGGGAAACAAAAAAATTCCTACGCTTCACCAAGATCAATCTAGTAGATGAGCATCTACAAGAGGGGAGAGTGGATCTACATACCCTTGTAGATATCTAAGCGGGAGGCATTAAGAAACGCGGTTGATGTAGTCGAACGTCTTCTCAATCCAAATCGCCGAGCGTCCCGTGATCCAATCACGATCCATCCCGATCTAGCGCCGAACGGACGACACCTCCGCGTTCAGCACACGTACGGCTTGATGACGATCTCCGCCTTCTTGATATAGCAAGAGGGAGCGGGGAGGTTGATGAGTTCTCCGGCAGCGTGACGGCATTGCAGCGATGGCGGCGGAGTTATTCCAGTAGGGCTTCGCCTAAGAACCGCTAAAAACCGATCTAGAGGAGAAACTGCGATCTAGAGGAGAGGTAGCACATGGCTGTTTTTCTGTGTCCAAAAAACCCTCAAACCTCTAGTATATATAGGAGGAGGGGAGGAGGAGGCTTGGCCCCCAAGGGGCCAGCCCTTTGCTTCGGCCGAAGTGGGAGGGAGGAGTCCTCCTCCACTCCTAGTAGGATTAGGACTCCTTCCTTTTTCCCACTTTGGCCTCCTTTCCACCTTCAGTTTTCTTCCCTAGTCGCATGGGCCTTCTGTGGGACTTAGGTCAGCCCACAAAGGGTTGGTATTCCTTCTCCCACATCCTATGTAGCCTCTTGGGTTGAAATACCCCTCCCGATGGTCCCTCGGTACCCTCCTGCCACTCCCGGTACACTACCGATGAGCCCAAAACTTTTCTAGTGACCAAAACAGGACTTCCTATTTATCAATATTTACCTCCAGAGCATTCCAGAGCTCCTTGTGACGTCTGAGATCTCATCCGGGACTCCTAACAACCTTTGGTCACCAGCATACATAACTCTATACTACCGAAACGTCACCGAACCTTAAGTGTGCAGACCCTATGGGTTCGAGAACTATGTAGACATGACCGAGACACCTCTACGGTCAATAACCAATATCGGGACCTGTATGCCCATATTGATTCCTACATATTCTACGAAGATCTTTATTGGTCGAACCTTTATGTCAAGGATTCAGTTAATCCCGTATGATGTTCCCTTTGTTCTTCGGTATGTTACTTGCACGAGATTCGACCATTGGTATCTCCATACCTAGTTCAATCTTGTTGCCGGCAATTCTCTTTACTCGTTCCATAACACAAGATCCCGTGGCTAAAACTTAGTCACATTGCTTGCAAGGCTTATTGTGATGTTTTATTACCAAGTGGGCCCTCAGATACCTCTCCGTCACACGGAGTAACAAATCCCAGTGTTGATCCATGCCAACCCAGCAGACACCCTCGAAGATACCTGTAGAGCACCTTTATAGTCACCCAATTACATTGTGACGTTTGATACACACAAGGCGCCCCTCCGGTGTCCGTGAGTTGCATGATCTCATGGTCATAGGAACATATACTTGACATGCAGAAAACTGTAGCAATAAACTGACACGATCATATGCTACATTTATAGTTTGGGTCTTGTCCATCCCATCATTCTCCTAATGATGTGATCCCGTTATGAAATGAAATATCATGTGAATGGCTAGGAAACCTTTACCATCTTTGATCAACGAGCTAGTTTATTAGAGGCACACTAGGGACAAAGTGTTGTCTATATATCCACACATGCAATGTGTTTCCAATCAATACAATTAGAGCATGGATAATAAACAATTATCATGAACAAGTAAATATAATAATAAACACTTTATTTATTGCCTCTAGGGCATATTTCCAACACCCCCGAGCTTAGGCTTTTGGCCTAAGCTGGTCTAGGGCCATGGCTGAAAATAACCATCTCCTCGATACTCTGGAGGGTCCTAAGGGTTCCACTGGTTGGCGAGCTCCTGTGGCTCCCACTAAAAAACTGGATACTAATACGGATCAAGGGCTGGTGCCGGCTCGGGTGCTAGGGGTTGTGACAGACCCCAATATCTGCAGATGTTCTCAAGCATAATAGTGTACCTGCCTGAATGAATATCGAACAAAGAAGAAGCAAGCAGAGTAATAATATCACAAGTACTTTGACTAAATATTAAGTTGTAAATCAGCCTCCTATCATTATCCTTCCTAATAAAATCATGTGTTACCATACTATCATGGTCTAAATATCTTGTAGGTAGCGGAATTTCCTCTTCTCCGTCAAGCCTAACGGGTATCATAGAGTGTTTAGCTAGACGAGATGCATAGATACCTCTGAATATGGGGCCCTTCGAACGGTTTAAGTTCAACCGTTGGGCCACCATAGCGCCCAGACTAAAAGTTCTATCAGCGAGTAAAGCATGGCGCAGAATGGCAAGGTCGGGAGCACTAAGGCCTCCACTCTCCCCACGACCAACTAAACATCTCCCCGCAAATAATGAATAATAGCGTAGAACAGTAAAATGTAAAGTAGCCGCTCTTGCCTTGGACACCCCTCTCTCTTCCCCCACAATGGTTGCGGCAATAAAGTCCTCCGTGTCTCTAGGATGTGGTTCACTGATGCTGCCCTCATAATGTATTTTGCATGCATGGCTGAAATCTTCTAGGTCGATGGTATAATATTCATCATAAAGATTTAATAAAAGAGAATGCGTATTACGCCTCGATGAAAATTCAAACCTCCTCCCGAAAGAATCAGTGAGTTGATAATATTGCTTGCATTGGTCTGAAACGAGATCCTCAAGGCCAGCATTTCATGTGTACACGTAAAATTCTTCCTTAAAATTGGCATGAACCGTGAATTGATCTGATGGCCATTCACAAGGCCGCACTTGAGCTTCCCTCGGTGGTTCAAGGTCGCGCTCACGTATCACGAGTCTTGGGGCCTTCTTGCTCATGGAACCCCCTTGGTATATTCGCCTCAACATTTTTCTTTCTCTAGAAAATTTCTGAAATTTTTAGTGACTGAAAATAAAGGTGAACAAAACTCAACAAAACTTATAGCAACTTCTCACACAAGTGCCTAGAAGCTATATCAAGCATTAAAACTTCTTGGGACCATACAAATTTGACATGCAAGCTCAAGAACAAGGTCACCACAACAGCAAAAATTTGCAATATATACAGCACTAAAACAAAAACTAATTGAACCATGGGAGGAGTCACATACCGAAGATCAGTCCCCCAAATCAGTTTTGCAAATGGAGCTTTGCACAAGCAGATCGAAAATGGCAGCAAAATGAGCTAGAACACGGGCTAGAGCAATGGTAGGATTTTTTCTGGAGGAAGACAAAGTGGATGGGTGCTGGAATAAGTGAGGGGGGGCTACATGGGACCCACAAGCCAGGGGCGCGCCCAGGGGGTGGACGCGCCCTATGGGCTTGTGGCCCACTAGTGCAGCCCCCTGATATGTTCTGAGTTCCAGAAATTCTTAAATATTACAGAAAAACCATACTACATTTTTCAGCACATTTGGAGAACTTTTATTTTCAGGTCATTTTTTATTGCACGGATATATTAGAAAACAGAAAAATAATAGCAATTTTACTATGTTTAATCTAAATAACAAAAAATAAAAGTTGGGTATAGAAGGCTGTGCCTCCTGAATTCATCCATCTCGTGCTCATCAAAAAGAATCCATCAATAAGGTTGATCAAGTGTTATTGACGAACTTTTTTCAAATGACATGGAACCGGAGATTTTTCAAAGAGCACTAGGTTACCACAACAGGGATATGCATGTCTCCAACAATAAGTATATCATATTTATTTTTGGCGGTAGGGAGAGGGAATTCAAAATCTCCAATAATAATCGTTGAATTTTTTCAATGGATTTGGTACTATGAACTTGAGGTTGTTTCTTCAGAAAGTGTATCGTATGCTGATTACGATTAACATGAAAAGTGCCATTGCCCTTGTTGCCATAAATAACAGCCCCTACAGTATTTAAAAAAGGTCTACCAAGGATGGTCGACATATTGTCGTCCTCGGGAATATCAAAAATAACAAAGTCCGTTAGGATAGTAACATTTGCAACTACGACAGGCACATCCTCACAAATATGGATGGGTAAAGCAATTGATTTATCAGCCATTTGCAAAGAGATTTTAGTAAGTGTCAACTTATTCAAATAAAGTCTACGATACAAAGAGAAAGGCATAACACTAACACCAGCTCGAAGGTCACAAAAGCAGTTTTAACATGATTTCTTTTAATAGAGCATGGTATAGTAGGTACTCCGGGATATCCTAGTTTATTTGGTATTCCACCCTTACAGGTATAATTAGCAAGCATGGTGCAAATCTCAGCTTCCGGTATCTTTCCTTTATTTTTTACAATATCTTTCATATACTTAGCATAAGGAGACATTTTTAGAATATCACTCAAGTGCATACACAAAAAGACAGGTCTAAGCACTTCAACAAAACACTCAAAGTCCTCATCCTCCTTTTTCTTAGATGGTTTAGGAGGAAAGGGCATGGGTTTCTGAACCCATGGTTCTCTTTCTTTACCATGCTTCCTAGCAACAAAGTCTTTTTTGTCATATCTTTTATTCTTAGGTTGTGGGTTATCAAGATAAACAGCGGGTTCAATCTCCACATCATTATCATTACTAGGTTGAGCATCAACATGGAAATCGTCATTAATATTATCACTAGGCTTGTGTTCATTACCAAATTGTGTCTCAGCATCAGAAATAGAAATATCATTTGGGTTTTCAGGTGTATCTATAACAGGTTCAGTAGTAGCATGCAAAGTTCTATCATCATTCTTTTTTCCTTTTATTTATGAGATCACTAGGTGCATCAGTATTAATTCTCTGAGAATCTTGCTCAATTCTCTTAGGATGGCCCCCGGGATACAAAGGTTCCTAAGTCATTTTACCACCTCTAGTCACAACTCTAACAGAATGATCATTGTTCTTACCATTCATCTCATTAAGCAAACCATTTTGTGCCTTAAGTACTTGTTCTACTTGAGAATTTCCAATGGAAGCATGTTTACTAATAAGCTTAAGATCATTAATAGTTCTACTCATATAATCACCTAAGCGATCAAGCATGTAAGCATTATGTTTCAATTGTCTACTAACATAAGCATTGAAATTTTTTTGCTTAACAACAAAGTTATCAAACTCATCCAAGCATTGGCTAGTAGACTTATTATAAGGAATATCACCTTCATCAAATCTACAGAGAGAAATTACCTCTAATACCTATGTCGGGTTATCAAGACCATGTATTTCCTCAATAGGTGGTAGATTCTTAACATCTTCAACTTTAATACCTTTTTCTTTCATAGATTTCTTTGCCTCTTGCATATCTTCAGAACTGACAAATAGAATACGTCTTTTCTTTGGAGTGGGCTTTGGAGGTGGTTCAGGAATAGTCCACTCATTATCATTGCTCAATATATTATTCAATAGTAGTTCAGCTTGTTCAATAGTTTGTTCCTTGAAAACACAACAAGTACAACTATCTAGGTGGTCCCTAGAAGCATCGTTTAGTCCATTATAAAAAATATCAAGTATTTCATTTTTCTTGAGAGGATGATCAGGAAAAGCATTAAGTAATTGGATAAGCCACCTCCAAGCTTGTGGGAGACTATCTTCTTTAATTTGCACGAAGTTAAATATTTCCTGAAAGGCAACTTGTTTCTTATGGGCAAGAAAATATTTTTCAGAGAAGTAATATATCATATCCTGGGGACTACGCACACAACCAAGAGCAAGAGAATTAAACCATATCTTAGCATCACCCTTTAATGAGAAAGGAAACAAATTAAGAATATAGTAATAACATATTTTTTCCTCATGAGTAAATAGGATGGCTATATCATTCAATTTAGTAAGATGTGCCACAATAGTTTCAGATTCATAACGATGGAATGGATCATATTCAACCAAAGTAATTAACTCAGGATCGATAGAGAATTCATAATCCTTATCATTAACAAAGATAGGTGAAGCAACAAACTTAGGATCATATTGCATTCGAGCATTCAAAGAGTTTTCCTTCCACTTGCATAGCAATTTCTTAAGATCATCTCTATACTTACAAGCAAGAAAGTCCCTAGCTACCTCTCCCTCCATAACATAAACCTTAGGTATATTAGGCAATTCATATCTAGGAGAGCTAAGTCTAACATGTGTCTCATTGTGTACCATTTCAATAATTTCATCAGTTTCAGAAATATCATCAGCTTCAGCATTGACTCTAGCAATTTGTTCATCAAGAAATTCACCAAGTGGCAAAATATTATCAAGCAAAGTATCATCATAAACATCATGCATAGCACAAGTGGCATCATCAATTACTTGTGACATATTAGAATCAATAGCAGGTGGTGGTGTCACAAATTTACTCATAACAGAAGGTGAATCAAATGCAGAGCTAGATGGCACTTCCTTACCTCCCCTCATAGTAGAGGGATAGATCTTGGTTTTTGGGTCTTTCAGATTCTTCATAGTGATCAACAGATATAAATCCCAAGTGACTCAGAGAATAGAGTTATGCTCCCCAACAACGGCGCCAGAAAAAGGTCTTGATAACCCACAAGTATAGGGGATCACAACAGTTTTCGAGGGTAGAGTATTCAGCCCAAATTTATTGATTCGACACAAGGGGAGCCAAATAATATTCTCGAGTATTAGCATCTGAGTTGTCAATTCAACCACACCTAAAAGACTTAATATCTGCAGAAAAGTATTTAGTAGCAAAGTAGTATGGAAGTAACGGTAACGATGGCAAAAGTGACAGTAGCAGTTTTGTAGTGATTGTAACAATAGCAACGGAAAAGTAACTTAGCAAGGATCAATATGTGAAAAGCTCGTAGGCAATGGATCAGTGATGGATAATTATGTTGGATGGCATTCATCATGCAACGGTTATAACATAGGGTGACACAGAACTAGCTCCAATTCATCAATGTAATGTAGGCATGTATTCCATTTATAGTCATACGTGCTTATGGAAAAGAACTTGCATGCCATATTTTGTCCTACCCTCTCGTGGCAGTGGGGTCCTAATGGAAACTAAGGGATATTAAGGCCTCCTTTTAATAGACAACTAGACCAAAGCATTAGCACTTAGTGAATACATGAACTCCTCAAACTATGGTAATCACCGGAAAGAATCCCAATTATTGTCACCCTAGGGGATGCGGATCATAACTCGTAATAGGTGTCTACAACTTGCAAGATAGGATAAAGAACACATATATATATATATTCATAGATCATGGGGTTAGCAAATATTCATACTCACCTTGATAAAGAATACGATGAGTATGACCTATGATCATGTATTCTTGCTTGACACCTTAAGTCAATATACTCTAACATAGATGACCTAGTCATCTCCATCATCTAGTCATAAAAATTGAACGGAGAACCCTTTTAGTTTTGCTCTTTAACATTTCCATTCAACTCTAACCTAGATGAAAATTCATTGCAAATTCCTTCTAAAAATTCATTGCAAATCTTTCAGACACATTTGAGACATTCTGAAAAACTGCATTTGGCAAAGTTGTCAAGTCTTTGTTTTCCAATTCGGAGCCTTCGATCACAAAACTCGGTTCTACTGATATTGCGGTCCTTCTACAGAAACACATATCGGTGCTACTGAATCCTTTTGCCTTGGAGCCACCGACATCTATGCACTTTGTCTGCCTTGTTTTATGATCAGTTCAATGATTCCAATGATGTAGGGGGAGAAACTTCAAGAGATATAATCTCAAATAATCAAGAATCCCTACATCCTAAAGTTTTTTGGGATCTTAAGGGGGAGAAAACTGTTCTCAAGGACCCTGGTCTTAATTACTCTTAATGACCCTATATCTCTAGAATCCTTTCCCATGATTCCTTTTATTTGTCCCATGTGTGACCTTTTTGGAAATTAATGCCAAAGGGGGAGAAATATCAAAGCTTCAAGGCTTATATCTAAAGGATAGATAATCTCAAAGGATGAGATACAATAGTAAAGGGAAAAATATCTAAGAATTCATGCTTTAGGGGGAGAAATGATCATGAAAAGAAGAAGTGTAACCTTATCATATAAAGGGGGAGAAATATCAAGGATCCCTTATCACACAAACACTTCTTAAGGATAAGAGAGAAGAATGTATTTGAAATTTAACTTCATATGCTTTAGACTTTTCTCAGCCCTACCTACTCTCAATATCTACATATTATGATTCAGGGAGAGAGGAAAACTTTAACATTTGGTGTCTAAGGGAGAAAACTCTAAACTTATTTGGAGAAATATCATTCTCAAGAAATCATTTCTTATATGTCCTCCATATCTTAGTATTGTTGGTTCCATTTGTATTTGCACTATCAAATACACTTTTGTTTCCTAACATTGTTTTCTCAAGTGTGTTCCTACTGTTAAGTGCTCAAGGACCTCAAGGTAAGTATATGCATCATATTCTTGTTCAAGATGATCTCCTGCTTCTTGCACATATTGTTTGCAAGAGTGAGTCTTGAACATGAAATCATCTCATTCACATATATTTGATGCATATTGCCAAGATATACATGACTTCTCATGTCCTTCCTACCATGTGTGTGTTCATGCATTCAAAAGCAACTGTCCTTAAAATGGATTGCACACATCTAGGGGGAGCTTGCACTAGTCATGTATCCTTCAAAGTCTTCATATATTTCTGCATATCTTAAATTGAAGCTTTGATTGTATGTTTCCATCACTTACCAAAAAAGGGGAGATTGAAAGCACAATATGCTCCCTTGGTGGTTTTGATAATTCATGACAACATACATTGTCTCTTGGACTAATACTTTTATCTAGTGTATTTCACATAAAGTCCATAGAGGAGGTTGGATAAGGAGTGTGAAGAGTATCCCCAAGAAGAAGAAGGATAAGGAATAGCATTGGAAAAGGCTTCAAGCAAGAGGACTCTACATTTAACTTTGTGAGAAATCACTTTGAGTCCATAGGAAAAGCCAATACTATTAAAAGGGCGGTAAGGTACCGTTGGTGAACAAGATGCTCCATGTGCACAAGTGATAGTCACCAAAAACATGCACAAACTCTCCCGCAAATCTCTGTCCAACCATTTCATGAAAATCGATGAAGCCAACATATTCCACTCGGTCCCACCGACTTCCCAACTCAGATAAAACCCTGCCAAATCCTAGCACATCAATGCAACCGATCCAACACCGGTGCCACCGAGTTCAGCTTGCCAACTCTCTGTTACCTCGATTCACAAAATCGTATTTTCCGAGTTTTTGGATCAGCATCATCGAGAGTTGGATTCTGACCGTTGGACACCTGATCGGTACCACTGACATTTCTATATCCTTCTCACCGAGATTCAAAAGTTGCTACCTTTGGAGCAACTCGGTACCACCGAGATTCACACATCGGTGTCCCCGAGTTGGTCACTTTAGGTGTAATGCTTGGATTTTTGGAGATGCCTATATAAACCCCTCCACCACCACTCACTCGCAAGAGAAGCACTTAGAACAAATTCCCACTTATCCCATCAGATTTTCTGAGAGAGAGCCACCTACTCATGTGTTGAGATCATGCCATTCCATTCCAACCATATGAATCTTGATCTCTAGCCTCCCCAAGTTGCTTTCCACCCAATCAATCTCTTCCACCCAAGCCAAATCTGTGAGAGAGTGATTGAGTGTTGAGGAGTCTATCATCTTGAAGAACAAGAGAAAGGAGTTAATCGACACTATCAATTCTATTACCTTTTGGAAGGTGGTGCCTCCTAGATTGGTTAGGTATCGCTTGGGAGCCCCTACTTCATGTTGTGGAGTTAACCAAGAAGTTTGTCAGGGCAAGGAGATTGCCTACTTCGTGAAGATCTACCCCGAGTTAGGCTAGTGGACATAGGCCATCATGGTATAGACAAGGTTGCTTCTTCATGGAACTCTCCGTGGGTAGAGCCCTTCGTGGACTCTCGCGACTGTTACCCTCAGTGGGTTGAAGTCTCCATAAACGTGGGCGTACAATAGCACCACCTATCGGAACCACGGGAAATATCTTCATGTCCTTCATGTGTTTGATCTCCCTATCTCAACTCCTTACTTCCATGTGCAATATTTTTACTTTCCGCTACTATACTTGATGACTTGCATGTGTAGGGTGTGCTAGACTTGATAAAATTGCTAAAATCTGGCAACACTAACTTTGGATATTGTGTATATTTTAAGTTGTGCTAGTAGTCTATTCACCCCCCCCCTCTAGACATATTGTTCTAGTGATCCCACACCCCATCGCCGCACAACAACCCAGCCAGGCCCCGGCCCAATGAGCCCGAGCAAGGCCCGTCTTGCACACTCCTCTTCCTACTCCGGGTCCCGGTGGTCGGCTTTGGTCCATCGCTCGGCCCCTGCAGCTATGAACCCGACGGGAAGACGGGATGTTCTGCGCCCACCACAACATTCGCACCCCATGGCATGGAAAATTGCCAAGTGTTCAGGCCTTCTTGCAGCGAGCGCGCCGGCCAGCGCTTGGGCCACAGCGCCTACGGCACAGGTCACGAAGGTGGCCGCAATGGTAGCAGGAGGGACAACCGTGGTAACAACCTCCGCCAAGGCTGGCGTGAGCAGACTCGCAGCGGCGGCGAGCACGATCAGCCTCAAGAGGACGCTCGGCATGGTCGGCCTCACGGGGCATGCCTCCAGGACAACGTGACCGTGCCGCCTCAACCACGGCCGCCCGGGGGGAGCGGCAGCAGCTCGTGTGACAAATGGCTTGGGGTGATCAGGAGCCTCGCATGGTGGCATGCATCCTTGGCGGAGCCCAAGCCCTCTTGTCGAACCACCGGCTCGAACAGCACCCCCGCGCGAGGGCGGCACTCTCCGGGAGTCGGAAGCCACGCGGCCCTTTAGGTTGTCTCAGTACATCATGTCCTTTAACTCCAGAGACGGCCTCAAATCCATGGCTACTGCAGGCATGCTCCCCCTGTTGTGTACTCGCATCATTTGCAATGTCTTCGTCAACAAGATCCTCATCAAAGGGGGCGTCGGCCTCAAAGTGCTTTCTGCGGAGACCATCAAGACTCTCTGGGTGCTCTACAGTCAGTTGGCGCCCACTAAGCCGTTCTCCGATGTCGCAGGCAGCTCCACTGTCCCCCTGGGGCAGGCCCGCCTCCCCGTCACCTTTGGCACGCGCAACAATTACCACATTGAGCTCATCGACTTCGACGTAGCATGCATCATCCTTCCGTACAATGCAATCCTAGAATACCATGCCTTGGCCAAATTCATGGTGGTTGTCCACCATGGTTAGAACGTACTCAGGATGTCGGGCCCCGACGGGGTTATCAACATCGCCTGCGACGAGAAGGATGCGGTCCGTTCCCTTGAGCGGGCCTACAAAGCGGTCGCGGCCGAGCACTCCGATGACAAGGAAGGTGCTGGGTCTCGTGAGGCCGCGCCCTGAGGAGGAGGCAATTGCTGCACGTCCCAGTTCCTGCCAAGGCGAAGAGCGTGGTGCCTAGCACCAGCGACGTGCACCCCACACCCTATGCTGGTGTCGGCCTCCTCCCGGCGTAGGAAGGCATGCCCGGTGCCCCCTCCCACTCAGGCTAGGCTCGGGCGCTTCCACCTAGCAAGCGTCTGGCTTAGAAAGTGTGACGAGGGAGTTGCATGGCCACCATTCGGAAGCGTGTCTCGACGCGCGCTCCTGCAAGCAAGGAGTGCGGCGTCACGTGCTGACGTAGCTTGAGACTGCGTAGGTATTTCCCCAAAGAAGAGGGGATGATGCAACACAGCGACGTTAAGTATTTCCCTTAGTTATGAAACAAAGGTATCAACCCATGGAGAAAGATCAAGCACCTACGTAAACAACACCTACAGACAAATAACAAATACTTGCACCCCGATGCGTAAGAGAGGTTGTCAAGCTCTCAACGATAAAAATATAGATTGGGTAGTGATAGTTTTGGCAAATAGATCTCGCGTGAACACAAAATAAAATAAGTAAACAAAAAGTGCAGCAAGGTATTTTTGGTTTTTTGTATTAATAGATCTGAAAACAAAACAAAAAATAGTAGATCGGAAAGCAATATATTGGAAAACTAGACCTGGGGGTCATAGGTTGCACTAGTGGCTTCTCTCATGAGTATAGTGATACGTCCATTTTGCGTCATGATTTTATGTTGATATTTATTGCATTATGGGCTTTTATTACATGTTATGGTAAAATACTTATGCCTTTTCTCTCTTATTTTACAAGATTTACATGAAGAGGGAGAATGCCGGCAGCTGGAATTCTGGACTGGAAAAAGGAGCAAATCTGAAATACCTATTCTACACAACTCCAAAAGTCCTGAAAATTTATGGAGAATTATTTTGGAACATGTAAAAAATATTGGGCGAAACAGATGCTACAGGTGGGCCACCAGGAGGTGACAAGCCTGCCAGGCTCGGCCATCCCCTGGCCGTGCCTAGCAGGCTTGTGGCCCACCTAGCTGGCCCCCGATGCCCATCTTCTGCTATAGGGAGTGTTTTAACCTGGAAAAAATCAGAAGAGATCATTCGGGATGAAGCGCCACCGTCTCAAGGCAGAACTTGGACAGAACCAATCTAGAGCTCCGGCAGGGCTGTTCTGCTGGGGAAACTTCCCTGCCGGAGGGGGAATCAAAGCCATCATCATCACCAACGATCCTCTCATCGAGACGTGGTCAATCTCTATCAACATCTTCACCAGCACCATCTCCTCTCCATACCCTAGTTCATCTCTTGTATCCGATCTTTGTCTCAAACCTCAAATGTTTACTTGTGGGTTGCTAGTAGTGTTGATTACTCCTTGTAGTTGATGCTAGTCGGTTTACTTGGTGGAAGATAATATGTTCAGATCCTTTATGATAATTAATACTCCTCTTATTATGAACATGAACATGTTTTGTGAGTAGTTACGTTTGTTCCTGAGAACATGGGATAAGTCTTGTTATAAGTAATCACGTGAATTTGGTATTCGTTCGATTTTTTCATGAGATGTATGTTGTCTCTCCTCTAGTGGTGTTATGTGAACGTCGACTACATAACACTTCACCATTATTTGGGCCTAGGGTAAGTCATTGGGAAGTAATAAGTAGATGATGGGTTGCTAGAGTGATAGAAGCTTAAACCCTAGTTTATGTGTTGCTTCGTAAAGGGCTGATTTGGATCCATATGTTTCATGCTATGGAAAGTAATCTTTGAGGGGCTTGTTCGGGGTATCTTCACCTCGACCGAAAACACAAATAGTTGTCCCTCAACCTACTGAACCTACTGAAAATATCTATTATGAAATTGCTTCGTGTATGATAGAGAAACTGCTAGCTAATCCTTATGCAGGAGATGGAACACTACATCCTGATTTACATCTAATCTATGTGGATGAATTTTGTGGATTATTTAAGCTTGCAGGTTTGCCCGAGGATCACATCAAGAAGAAGGTATTTCCTTTATCTTTGAAGGAGAAGGCATTGACATGTTATAGGCTATGTGATGATAATGGATCATGGAGCTACAACCGTTTGAAAATGGAATTTCATCAGAAGTTCTACCCTATGCATATAGCTCATCGTGTTCAGAGTTATATTTATAAGTTTTGGCCTCGTGAAGGAGAAACAAACGCTCAAGCTTGGGGGAGGCTTAAGTCAATGTTATATTCATGCCCCAACCATGAGATCTCGAGAGAAATTATTATTCATAATTTTTATGCCCAGCTTTCTCGTAATGATCAATCCATGCTCGATACTTCTTGTGTTGGTTCCTATATGAAGAAGGATATTGACTTCAAATGGAATTTATTGGAAAAGAATTAATTGCAACTCTAAAGATTGGGAACTCGAGGAAGGTAAGGACTCAGGTATGAACCTTAAGTTTGATTGTGTTAAATCCTTCGTAGACACCGATGCTTTTCATGAATTTAGAACTAAATATGGACTTGACTCTGAGATAGTAGCTTCTTTTTGTGAATCTTTTGCTGCCCATGTTGATCTCCCTAAGGAGAAGTGGTTTAAATATCATCCTCCCATTGAAGTGAAAGTAGTTGAACCTATTAAAGTTGAAGAGAAAACTATTACTTATAATGTTGATCCTATTATTCCCGCTTCTTATATTGAGAAACCACCTTTCCCTATTAGAATAAAGGAACATGCTAAAGCTTCAATTGTGGTTCGTAAGAGTTGTGCTAGAACACCTACACCCCCTGCGAAAATTAAAGTTCAGCCTAGTATTGCTATGGTTAAGGATCTCTTGGTTGATAATATTGATGGGCATGTTATTCAATTTTGTGATGAAGCCGCTAGAACTGCTAAACCTGATGCTAAAGATAAGCATAGACCCATTGTTGGCATGCCTGTTGTTTTTGTTAAAATAGGAGATCATTGTTATCATGGCCTATGTGATATGGGTGCTAGTGTGAGTGCAATTCCTTTTACCTTATATAAAGATATTGTGAATGATATTGTACCAGCTGAGTTAGAGGAAATTGATGTTACAATTAAACTTGCTAATAGAGATACTATATCACCAGTTGGGATTATTAGAGATGTTGAAGTCTTGTGTGGGAAAATAAAATATCCTACTGATTTTCTTGTTCTTGGTTACCCACAAGATGATTTTTGTCCCATTATATTTGGTAGACCCTTCTTGAATACCGTTAATGCTAGGATAGATTGTGAGAATGAAACGGTTATCATAACTTTTGGGGATACATATCATGAGTTTAATTTCTCTAAATTTCGTAGACAACCCCATGATAAAGAATTGCCTAGTAAGGATGAAATTATTGGTCTTGCTTCTATTGTTGTGCCTCCTACTGATCCTTTAGAACAATATTTGCTAGACCATGAAAATGACATGCATATGAATGAAAGGAACGAAATAGATAAGATTTTCTTTGATCAACATTCTATTCCAAAACACAACTTTCCTGTTGAAATACTTGGGGATCCTCCTCCACCCAAGGGTGATCCCGTGTTTGAGCTTAAAAAATAGCAGATACTCTGAAATATGTTTATCTTGATGAAAAGAAGATATATCCTGTTATTATTAGTGCTAACCTTTCAGAGCATGCAGAACAGAGATTATTGAAAACTCTGAGGAAGCATTGTGCTACTATTGTATATACTCTTTATGATCTTAAGGGCATTAGTCCCACTCTATGTCAGCACAAAATTAAAATGGAGCCTGATGCTAAACCAGTTGTTGATCACCAATGACAGTTGAATCCTAAAATGGAGGAAGTGGTAAGAAATGAAATATTAAAGCTTTTGGAGGTAGGTATCATTTACCCAATTGCTGATAGTAGATGGGTTAGTTCCATTCATTGTGTCCCTAAAAAGGAGGTATTGTCATAGTTCCTAATGATAAAAATGAATTGATTTTGCAGAGAATTGTTATAGTATATAGAATGGTAATTGATTTTAGGAAATTGAATAAAGCTACTAGAAAAGATCATTACCCTCTACCTTTTATTGATCAAATGCTAGAAAGGTTATCCAAACACACACATTTCTGCTTTCTAGATGGTTATTCTGGTTTCTCTCAAATACCTATTTCAAAAGAGGACCAATAGAAGACCACCTTTACTTGCCCTTTTGGTACCTTTACTTATAGACGTATGCCTTTTTGTTTATGCAATGCACCTGCTACCTTTCAAAGATGCATGACTGCTATATTCTCTGTTTTTTGTGAAAGGGTTGTTGAGGTTTTCATGGATGATTTTTATTTTTACGGAACTTCTTTTGATGATTGTTTGAGCAACCTTGATCGAGTTTTGCAGAGATGTGAAGACACTAATCTTGTATTAAATTTGGAGAAGTGTCACTTTATGGTGAATGAAGGCATTGTCTTGGGACATAAAATTTCCGAAAGAGGTATTGAAGTTGACAAAGCTAAAGTTGATGCTATTAAAAAAATGTCGTATCCTACGGATATCAGGGGTATAAGAGGTTTCCTTGGTCATGCTAGTTTCTATAGGATATTTATTAAAGACTTATCTAAGATTTCTAGTACGCTCACTAATATCTTGCAAAAAGATGTTATATTCGTTTTTGATGGTGATTGTGTAGAACCTTTTGAAATTCTTAAGAATGCCTTGGTTTTTGCACCCATTGTTCAACCACCTGATTGGAACCTACCCTCTGAAATTATGTATGATGCTAGTGATTATGCCATTGATGCTGTCCTAGGACAAAGAGTTGATAAGAAATCAAATGTTATTCATTATGCTAGCAAAACTCTAGACGGTGCTCAAAGAGACTATGCTACTACTGAAAAAAGAGTTTTTAGCAGTTGTGTTCGCTTGTGATAAGTTTAGACCCTATATTGTTGATTCTAAAGTAACTGTTCACACTGATCATGCTGCTATTGAATATATTATGGAAAATAAATATGCTAAACCTAGACTTATTAGGTGGGTTCTTCTGCTACAAGAATTTGATCTGCATATTGTTGATAGAAAGGGTGATGATAACCCCGTAGCAGATAACTTGTCTAGGTTAGAGAATGTCCTTGATGACCCACTACCTATTAATGATAGCTTTCCTGACGAACAATTAGCGGTCAAAAATGCTTCTCGTAATGCTCCTTGGTATGCTGATTTTGCTAATTACATTGTCGCTAAATCTATACCGCCTAGTTTCACATACCAACAAAATAAAAAGTGTTTCGATGATTTAAGACATTACTTCTAGGATGACCCACACCTTTATAAAGAAGGAGTGGATGGTGTTATCAGACGTTGTGTACCTGAGCATGAGCAGGAACAGATCCTACAGAAATGTCATTCCTGTTGGAAATATGCCCTAGAGGCAATAATAAATTGGTTATTATCATATTTCCTTGTTCATGATAATCGTTTATTATCCATCCTATAATTGTATTGATCGGAAACTTAGATACATGTGTGGATACATAGACAACACCATGTCCCTAGTATGCCTCTAATAGACTAGCTCGTTGATCAAAGATGGTCAAGGTTTCCTAGCCATGGACATGAGATGTCATTTGATAACGAGATCACATCATTAGGAGAATGATTTGATGGACAAGACCCAAACTATCAACATAGCATATGATCGTGTCAGTTTATTGCTAAAGTTTTCTGCATGTCAAGTATCTGTTCCTATGACCATGAGATCATGAAACTCATTGAAACCGGAGGAGTACCTTGTGTGTAGCAAACGTCGCAACGTAACTGGGTGACTATAAAGGTGCTCTACAGGTATCTTCGAGGGTGTTTGTTGGGTTAGCATGGATCAAGACTGGGATTTGTTAATCCGTGTGACGGAGAGGTATCTCAGGGCCCACTCGGTAATACAACATCACTATAAGCCTTGCAAGGAATTTGACTAAAGAGTTAGCAACGGGATCTTGTATTACGGAATGAGTAAAGAGACTTGCCGATAATGAGATTGAACTAGGTATAGAGATACCGACGATCAAATATCGGGCAAGTAACATACCGAAGAACAAAGGGAACAGCATACGGTATTAACTGAAACCTTGACATAGAGGTTCAACCGATAAAGATCTTTGTAGAATATGTAGGAACCTATATGGGCATCTAGGTCCCACTATTGGTTATTGACCGTAGAGGTGTCTTGGTCATCTCTACATAGTTCTCGAACCCGCAGGGTCTACACACTTAAGGTTTGGTAACGTTTCGGTAGTATTGAGTTATGTATGTTGGTGACCGAAGGTTGTTCGGAGTCTTGGATGAGATCCCGGACATCACGACGAGTTCCAAAATGGTCCGGAGGTAAACATTGATATATAGTAAAGTGGTGTTTGAACTCCAGAAAAGTTTTGGGCATTTCCGGCAGTGTATCGGGAGTGACGAATGGGTTCCGGGGACCACCAAGTGGGGCCATCACACCCCAAGGGGACACATGGGCCTTAGTGGTGGTGCACCAGCCCTTGGTGTCTGGGAGGCCAGCCCAAGAAGGCCTATGCGCAGGAGGAAGGAGTAGGGGCCAAGTAGGAGAGAGTCCTACTAGGAGTCCACCTCCCTTGTGGGAGGTGGACTCCTTCCCTCTGGTTCGGCCGGTGCCCTCCTTGTAGGAGGGGCTAGGCTGCCTCCTCTCCTCTCCCTCCTATATATAATGAAGGTTTTTGAGGGCTGCCCCATCCCTAATCGCCACGTGCTGCCCTCTTCTTCCTCTTGATTTGTTTCTCCTCTAGATTAGTTCTGCGCTGCTTAGGCGAAGCCCTACAGGATTAGTTCACCACCACCACCACAACGTCGTTGTGCTTCCGGAGAACTCATATACCTATCCACCCTCGCTTGCTGGATCAAGGAGGTGGATATCGTCATCGAGCTGTACGTGTGCTGAACGCGGAGGTGTCGTCCATTCGGCGCTAGATCGGAAGGACCGTGATCAAGATCGCGAGACGATTCACGATTTGATCGTGGGACGGATCGTGATGGGATCGGAGGACGGATCGTGATTGGATCGTGAGATGGGTTGTGATGGGATCGTGGGAAGCTCGGCGATTTGTATCGTGAAGATGTTCGACTACATCAACCGCGTTTCATAATGCTTCCCGCTTAGCAATCTACAAGGGTATGTAGATCCACTCTCCCTCTCGTAGATGCTCATCACCATGGATAGATCTTGCGTGTGTGTCGGAAAAAAATTATTTCCCATGCAATGGTCCCCAACAGTGGCATCATGATCTAGGTCTATGTGTAGATGAGATCTCGAGTAGAACACAAAGGAGTTTGTGGGCGTTGATGCTTAGATTGCTTACTCCCTTGGTCATGTTTTGGTTCAACGGTATTGTGGGATGAAGCGGCTGGACCAACCTTACTTCGCTTACGAGAGACCGGTTCCATTGACTAATGAGTAACTTTGTTGCATAAAGATGTTGGCGGGTGTTTGTTTCTCCTACTTTAGTTGGATCGGATTCGACAAAGGCGGTCCTTGAGAAGGTTGAAAAGCAACTTATGTATCACCGTTGTGGTTTTTGCGTAGGTGAGAATTGTTCTTGCTAGATACCCGTAGCAGCCATGTAAAACTTGCAACAACAATTAGAGGATGTCTAACTTGTTTTTGCAGGGTATGTTGTGATGTGATATGGCCAATTACATGATGAGATATATGTGATGTATGATATCATCATGTATTGTATAGAATATCACGGATTGCATGTTGTTGAGTATGGCAACCGAAGGAGCCATAGGGTTGTCATTAATTATTGTATGATCTGTATGTCAATCATTAAGCGCTATGTAATGCTTTACTTTATCTCTAAGCGGTAGCGATAGTAGTAGAAGCATGGTGGGCATGACAACCCCGATGGCAATACGTTGATAGAGATCAAGATGATGGAGATCATGGTGTCATGCCAGTGACGATGGTGATCATGTCGGTGCTTTCAAGATGGAGATCAAAAGCACAAGTTCATGGCCATATCATGTCACTTATGATTTGCATGTGATGTTAATCCTTTTATGCACCTTGTTTTGCATAGGACGACGGTAGCATTATAAGGTGATCCCTCACTTAAATTTCAAGATAAAATGTGTTCTCCGAGAGTATGCACCATTGCGAAAGTTCGTCGTGTCGAGACACCACGTGATGATCGGGTGTGATAGACTCTACATTAACATACAACGGGTGCAAGCCAGTGTTGCACGTGCGGAACACTCGGGTTAAACTTGACGAGCCTAGCATGTATAGACATGGCCTCGAAACACAAGAGACCGAAAGGTCGAACATGAGTCATGTAGTAGATATAATCAACATGATGATGTTCACCATTGAAACCACCTCAACTCACGTGATGATCGGACTTGAGTTGGTGAATTTGGATCATGTATCACTCGAATGACCGGAGGGATGTCAATTTGAGTGGGAGTTCTTAAGTAATATGATTAATTGAACTCATTATCATGAACATAGTCGGTAGTGTCTTTGCAAATTATGTTGTAGATTACTAGCTCATGTTGTAGCTCTCTTGGAAATATGTTCCTAGAGAAATAGAGTTGAAAGATGATGGTAGAAATATTGCGGATTGGGTCCGTGATCTGAGGATTGTCCTCATTGCTGCACGGAAGGCTTATGTCCTTAATGCACCGCTCGGTGCGCCACCCCCTCCAGCGTTGTCTGGAGATGTTGTGAACATCTGACAGGCATGTTCTGAGGACTACTTGATAGTTTAGTGCGTCATGCTTTACAGCATAGAATTAAGGCTCCAGAAACGTTTTGAATGTCACGGAACATATGAGATATTCTAAGAGCTGAAATTGGGATCTCAGGCTCATGCCCGTGTTGTGAGATATGAGATCTCCAACAAGATTCTTTGCATGCAAAATGAAGGAGAATAGCTCAATTGTTGAGCATGTGCTCAGATTGTCTGGGTGCTACAATCGCTTGAATCAAGTGGGAGTTGATCTTCCAGATAAGAAAGTGATTGATATAGTTTTCCTAGTCACTATCACTAAGCGACTAGAGCTTCGTGATGAACTATAAAATGCCAGGGATGGAAATAATGAGCCATGAGCTGTTCGCGATGTTTGACACCGCGAAGGTAGAAATCAAGAAGGAGCATCAAGTGTTGATAGTTAGTAAAACCACTAGTTTCGAGAAGGGCAAGGGCGAGGAGGGAAACTTCATGGATGGCAAGACAGTTGTTGCTCCGGTGAAGCAAGCCAAAGTTGAACCCAAACCCGAGACTAAGTGCTTCTATTATGAGTAGAGCGGTCGCTGAAGAGGAACAACCCTAGATACTTGGTAGATAAGAAGGCTGGCAAACATCGACAGAAGTATATTTTGATATACGTGTTATTGATGTGTACCTTGCTAGTACTCCTAGTAGCATCTAGGTATAAGATATCGGTTTGATTGCTAAATGTTAGTAACTCGGAATAAAAGCTACGGAATAAACGGAGACTAGGTAAGGGTGAGGTGACGATGTGTGTTGGAAATGTTTCCAAGGTTGATGTGATCAACATCAAACGCTCTCTCTACCTTCGGGATTAGTGACGAACCTAAATAAATGTTATTTGGTGATTGTGTTAAGCAGGAACATGATTAGATCGTGTTTATTGCAATATGGTTATTCATTTAAGTTAGAGAATAATGTTTATTCTGTTTACATGAATAACACCTTCAATGGTCATGCACCCAATGTGAATGGTTTGTTGAATCTTGATCGTAGTAATACACATGTTCATAACATAGATGCCAAAAGATACAAAGTTAATAATGATAGTACCACATACGTGTGGCACTGCGGCTAAATGGTAAAGCACATGAAGAAACTCCATGCTGATGGATCTTTTGACTCATTCGGTTTCGAATCGGTTGAGACATGCGGACCATGCCTCTTGGGCAAGATGACTAAAGACCCTGTTTTCAGGATGATAGAGCGGGCTAGTAACTTATTGGAAATAATACATGTTGATGTATGCGATCCAATGAGTGTTGTAGCATGCAGTGGATATCGTTATTTTCTTACCTTCACTGATGATTTGAGTATATTTTCTTAATGAAACACAAGTCTGAATCATTTGAAAAAGTTCAAACAAATTCAGAGTGAAGTTTAAGATCATCGTGACCAGAAGATAAAAATGTCTACGATATGATCGTGGAGGTGAATATCTGAGTTACTAGTTTGGCATACAACTTTAGACAATGTGAAAGTTGTTTCACAACTCACGCCACCTGGAACACCATAGTGTGATGGTGTGTTCGAACATCATAGTCGTGCTCTATTGGATATGGTGCGTACTATGATGTCTCTTATCGTTTTGCCACTATCGTTTTGGGGTTATGCATTAGAGACAACTACATTCGCTTTAAATAGGGCACCATCTAAATCCGTTGAGATGACACCGTGTGAAGTATGGTTTTATAGATACCTAAGCTGTCATTTTTTAATGTTTGGGGCTGCGACACTTATGTGAAAAAGGGTTTTCACCTAATGAGCTCGAACCCAAAGTAGACAAATGCATGTTCATGGAATACCCTAAGAACAGTTGTGTATACCTTCTATCTCAGATCCGAGCACAAAGTGTTTGTTGCTAAAACGGGTCCTTTCCCAAGAAAGAGTTTCTCTCGAAAGAATTGAGTGGGAGGAAGATAGAACTTGATGAGGTTGTTGAACCTTTGTTTCAACCAGAGAGTAGCGCAGCGCAGAAAGATTTTTCTGTGGAGCCTACGTTAGTTGAAGGGGAAGTTAATGATGATGATCATGAAGCTTCGAATCAAGTTACTATCGAACCTCATAGGTCAACAAGGACACGTACTACTCCTGAGTGGTATGACAGCCCTATCTTAGAGGTCATGTTGTTGGACAACAATGAACCTACGAACTATGGAGAAGCGATGATGGGCCTGGATTCCGACAAATGGTTAGAGGACATGAAATCCGAGAAAGGATTCATGTATGAAAACCAATTATAGACTTTGGTAGACTTGCTCATTGGACAGCAGGTCGTTGAGTACAAATGGACCTTTAAGATGAAGACAAATGCTGATGGTAAATGTCACCATTTATAAAGCTCGACTTGTCGCAAAGAAGTTTCCGACAAAGTTCAAGGAGTTGGCTACGATGAGACTTTCCCATTCGTAGCGATGCTAAAGTCTGTTGGAATTATGTTAGTAGTTGTTGCATTTTTCAATTATGAAATCTGGCAGATGGATGTCAAAACATCGTTTCCTTAACGGTTTACTTGAGGAAAGGTTGTATGTGATACAACCTGAAGGTTTTGTCAGTCCTAAGGATGCTAAAAGGTGTGCAAGCTCCAGTGATCCTTCTATGGACTGGAGCAAGCATCTCGGAGTTGGAATATACGCTTTGATGAGGTGATCAAAGTTTTTGAGTCTATACAAAGTTTATGAGAAAGTTGTATTTACAATAAAGTGGGTGGGAGCACTATTTTCTAATAAGCATATGTGGATGACATATTGTTGATCAGAAATGATGTAGAATTTCTGGAAAGCATAAAGGGTTGTTTGAAAAGAGTTTTTCAAAGGAAGACCTGGATAAAGCTACTAAATTGTTGGGCATCGAGATCTATAGAGACAGATCAAGACATCTGATAAGACTTTCAATAAGTACATACCTTGATAAGATTTTGAAAGAGTTCAAAATGGATCAGTCAAAGAAAGAGCTCTTGCTTGATTTGTAAGGTGTGAAGTTGAGTGAGACTCAAAGCTCAACCACGGCAGAAGAAAGAGAAAGGACGAACGTTGTCCCATGTGCCTTAGCCATAGGCTCTATATAGTATGCCATGTTGTGTACCGCACCTATGTGTGCCTAAGTCTGTCAAGGGGTACAATAGTAATCTAGGTGTGGATTACTGGATAGCTGTCAAAATTATCCTTAGTAACCAGAGGACAAAGGAGATATTTCTCGATTATGGAGGTGATAAAGAGTTCGTCGTAAAGAGTTGCGTCGAGCAAGCTTTAACACCAATCCGGATGACTCTTAGTAGCAATCCGGATACGTATAGTGGAGTAGCCATTTGGAATAGTTCCAAGTGGAGCGTGGTAGCAGCGTTTACAGTATGACATAGAGATTTTCAAAGTACACATGTATCTAAATGTCGCAGATCCGTTCACTAAAAGACCTCTCTCACATGCAAAGCATGATCAAGCTCAGAACTCATTGGGTGTTAGATTCATAACAATGCGAATCACATGGTGATGTGAACTAGATTATTGACTCTAGTGCAAGTGGGAGACTGTTGGAAATATGCCCTAGAGGCAATAATAAATTGGTTATTATCATATTTCCTTGTTCATGATAATCGTTTATTATCCATGCTATAATTGTATTGATCGGAAACTCATATACATGTGTAGATACATAGAAAACACCATGTCCCTAGTATGCCTCTAATAGACTAGCTCGTTGATCAAAGATGGTCAAGGTTTCCTAGCCATGGACATGAGATGTCATTCGATAACGGGATCACATCATTAGGAGAATGATGTGACGGACAAGACCCAAACTATAAACGTAGCATATGAGCATGTCAATTTATTGCTACAGTTTTCTGCATGTCAAATATCTATTCCTATGACCATGAGATCATGCAACTCAATGACACCGGAGGAGTACCTTGTGTGTATCAAACATTGCAACATAACTGGGTTAATATAAAGGTGCTCTACAGGTATCTTCGAGGGTGTCTGTTGGGTTGGTATGGATCAAGACTGGGATTTGTTACTCCGTGTGATGGAGAGGTATATCAGGGCCCACTCGGTAATACAACATCACTATAAGCCTTGCAACCAATGTGACTAAAGAGTTAGCCAGGGGATCTTGTATTATGGAAGGAGTAAAGAGACTTGCCGGTAATGATATTGAACTAGGTATAGAGATACCGACGACCGAATCTCGGGCAAGTAACATACTGAAGAACAAAGGGAACAACATGCGGGATTAACTAAATCCTTGACATGGAGGTTCAACCGATAAAGATCTTCATAGAATATGTAGGAACAAATATGGGCATCCAGGTCCTGCTATTGGTTATTGACCATAGAGGTGTCTCGGTCATGTCTACATAGTTCTCGAACCCGCAGGATCTGCACACTTAAGGTTCGGTGATGTTTCTGTAGTATTGAGTTATGTATGTTGGTGACCGAAGGTTGTTCGGAGTCTCAGATGAGATCTCGAACGTCATGAGGAGCTCCGGAATGGTCCGGAGGTAATGATTGATATGTAGGAAAGTGGTGTTTTAACTCCGGAAAAGTTTCGGGCATTTCCAGGAGTGTACCAGGAGTGACGAATGGGTTTCGGGGACCACCAAGTGGGGCCATCACACCCCAAGGGGCCACATGGGCCTTAGTGGTGGCGCACCAGCCCCTGGTTGGATGCCAGGCCAGCCCAAGAAGGCCTATGCACAGGAGGAAGGAGTAGGGGCCAAGTAGGAGAGAGTCCTACTACGAAGGTGGACTCCTCCCCTCTGGTTCGGCCATAGCCCTCCTTGTAGGAGGGGCTAGGCTGCCTCCTCTCCTCTCCCTCCTATATATACTGAAGGTTTTTGAGGGCTGCCCCAACCCGAATCGCCACGTGCTACCCTCTTCTTCCTCTAGATCTGTTCCTCCTCTAGATTAGTTCTGCGGTGCTTAGGTGAAGCCCTGCAGTATTAGTTCACCACCACCGCCACCACGCCGTTGTGCTGCCGGAGAACTCATCTACCTCTCCACCCTCTCTTGCTGGATCAAGGAGGTGGAGATCGTCATCGAGTTGTACATGTGCTGAACATGGAGGTGTCGTCCGTTCGGCGCTAGATCGGAAGGACCGTGATCAAGATCGCGAGACGATTCGTGATTTGATCGCGGGATGGATCGTGATTGGGTCGCGAGATGGATCGTGATGGGATCGCGGGACGCTCGGCGATTTGGATCGCGAAGATGTTTGACTACATCAACCGCGTTTCTTAACGCTTCCCGCTTAGCGATCTACAAGGGTATGTCGATCCACTCTCCCTCTCGTAGATGCTCATCACCATGGATAGATCTTGCGTGTGCATAGGAAAATTTTTGTTTCGCATGCAACGTTCCCCAACAATTCCGAGGCCTGCAAAGGACACCACGCTAGAGATAGAACTCCGCATAAGGTATTACAATCTGGTTTTTATTGGCCTACTCTCTTCAAGGATGCTCGTAAGTTTTTCGTGTCATGTGATGAATATCAAAGAATTGGCAATATTAGTAGACATCAGGAAATACCTATGAATTACTCTCTTGTTATTGAACCATTTGATGTTTGGGGTTTTGATTATATGGGACCTTTTCCAACGTCCAACGGGTATACTCATATTTTAGTTGTTGTTGATTATGTTACTAAGTGGGTAGAAGTTATTCCAACTAGGAGTGATGATCATAACACCTCTATTAAGATGCTTAAAGAAGTTGTTTTCCCTAGATTTGGAGTCCCCAGATATTTAATGACTGATGGTGGTTCACATTTTATTCATGGTGCTTTCCGTAAATTGCTTGCTAAGTATGATGTTAATAATAGAATTGCATCTCCTTATCATGCTCAGTCTAGTGGTCAAGTATAATTAAGCAATAGAGAAATTAAGTTGATCTTGCAAAAGAAAGTTAATAGATCTAGGAAGAACTGGTCTAAGAAACTTGAGGATGCATTATGGGCTTATAGAACTGCTTACAAGAATCTTATGGGTATGTCTCCGTATAAAATGGTTTATGGTAAGGCATGTCACTTACCTCTAGAGCTAGAGCATAAAGCTTATTGGGCAATCAAAGAGCTCAACTATGATTTCAAACTTGCAGGTGAGAAGAGGTTATTTGATATTATCTCACTTTATGAATGGAGAACCCAGGCCTATGAGAATGCCAAGTTTTTTAAAGAAAAATTTAAGAGATGGCATGATAAAAGGATACAAAAGCATGAATTCAATATAGGTGATCATGTCTTGCTATACAATTCTCGCTTAAGATTTTTTGCTAGAAAACCGCTCTCTAAATGGGAAGGGCCTTACATTGTTGAGGAAGTATATCGTTTCGGTGCCATCAAGATCAACAATGTCAAAGGCACAAATCCAAAGGTGGTAAACGGGAAAAGAATCAAACATTATATCTCAGGTACTCCCATTAATGTTGAAACCAATGTTATGAATACCATAACTCAGGAAGAGCATATTAGGGAGACCTTCTAGAACATTTCAGACTCCGGAAAGGAATAGGTACGTAGTACGGTAAGTAAACCGACTCCAAAACTTTCCCAATAGCAATTTTACTCAGTTTTGGAATATTTAAAATTTTAGGAAAATTAAAAGTAGTCCAAAAGACGCACGAGGAGGCGACAAGCCTGCCAGGCGCGGCCACCCCCCTGGCCGCGCATAAGGGGCTTGACACCACCCAGTGCGCCCTCTCACTCTGTTTTCTTGTGGTACACCCCTTCAGGTCAGCAAAAATTCATTATATAATCTCCCGATGGTTTGCACTTTCGTATCACGACAATACCTCCTGTTTTCGTTTGAGCTATTTCTGCAGCAGATTTAGATCGTCATGGCATCCCCCAATGCTCCGAAGAACAAGTTTTTCGAGAAGGTCATCAACCCTTACCTTGTGGAGGCGCACCCTCAAACCATTGAGATGCGTGAGGGGGTGCTGCACATCCGTGACGTTGAGGGGCCAAAGAAGACCGGAAGTGTGGAAACAAGGCTCGAAGCAATGGAGCAACAAGTCTTCAAGTGCCAAGGGATGGTGGAACGTGGACTCAATGTCAATCATATGATGATCTCGGAGTTTACCTATAAACACAAGCTGGATACCAAGGACATCGGGGAGCACATCTTCAAGCTTTACGAGAAAATTGGGCATCTCCAAACCCAGATCTATGATCTGCAAAACCAAAACCATGAGTATGAATACAAATTCAAGAGAATGAGTTTGGCTGCAGATATGAGGATTCCGAAGACTCGTTCATTTTTTTACGATGGTGAGCCTATGCCTTGGAAGATGAAGTACAAGCTTCCATCCTCACCAACAACTCCACCACCATCACCTTTGAAGAAGAACATCTAAACACATGGGTATGGGCACTCCCCTTGGCTTGTGCCAAGCTTGGGGGAGGCGCCCCGGTATCGTATCTCCATCACACCTTTTTCCTTTTTGTTTTTCTTGTTTTTCTTAGTTCGCTCCTTTTTAATTTTGTTTTGATCTAGTAGAATAAAGTGTTAGTATGATCTACCTTTTAGTTTTTGCTTTTTCCCCCCTTATGTAAGCAAGTCCGAGAGTTATATAATAAAAAGTAGTTTTGATGAGAGGGCTTTGCTAGATTACTATGATCTTGAGAGTGATGAATAAAGGATAATAGAATAAAAGCAAAGAGTAGACATAATGATCTTTTGGGGAGTGATGACTTCACTTATAAAAAAGTATGTCGATTGAAATTTGTTGGGAGTTAACAAACATAGTAATTGGTCATTGGTGCAATTGAAAAGGAAGTGATAAAGAAAGGGAGGTTCACATATAAATATATTATCCTGGACATCTTTTATGATTGTGACCACTCATTAAAATATTACATGCCAAGAAGTTGATGTTGGACAAGGAAGACAACATAATAGGTTATTCTTGCTTGCCTCCGGATAGAAGTTATATGTTTTTAGATCCACCAACATGTAGTGCTTGCTTCCACCTCATATTAGCCAAAACTTCCGCACCAAGTAGAGATACTACTTGTGCATCCAAACACCTCAACCCAGTTTTGCCATGAGAGTCCACCATACCTACCTATGGATTGAATAAGATCCTTTAAGTAAGTTGTCATCAGTGCAAAAAGCAATAAAAATTTCTCCTAAATGTGTGTGATCTTTTAGTGTAAGGGAAATAAGCATTGTACGAACTTGTGATATAAAGAAATAAAAGCGACAGACTGCATAATAAAGGTTGCTATCACAAAGGGCAATGCAACGCGGCGTTCCTCAGCACTAAGGGTTTGTGCATCCCAAAATAAAAAGCACATGACAACATCTGCTTCCCTCTGCGAAGGGCATATGTGTTACTTCTACTTTTTAAGTACTTACCTTCACACAAGATTCATGGTGATCCTCACCACTTCCTATATTCCGCCTCTCTCTTGGCAAGCATTATGTGTTGGGGAATGGTCTAGACGCATATATCCACTCGGATGTGGGTGATCATGAGTTATTATTGTTGACATCACCCTTGAGGTGAATAGTTGGGAGGCAAAACAATAAGCACCTATCTTTCTTTGTGTCTAGTTGAAGCTTTGATCTCATGTGTACCGCATGAGTGTTAGAAATTGTGAAAGACTAAAAGATGATTGAGTATGTGGGTTTGCTTTACAAGCTCTTATATTGACTATTTCCGATGTTATGATAAATTTCCAATTGCTTCAATAACTAAGATCATAGTTTGTTGGTTGTCAATAGAGTTCTTGGTTCATACTCTAGCATAAGAAATATTATACAATAAGTATTGCTTTTCTAAGGATGTTCATGATGCCCTCATGTTTGTATTTTATTTTATCGACACCTCTATCTCCAAACATGTGGACATATTTATCGATCTCGGCTTTCGCTTGACGGCAAGCGAGGTCTAAGCTTGGGGGAGTTGATACGTCCATTTTGCATCATGTTTCTATGTTGATATTTATTCCATTATGGACTGTTATTACACGTTATGGTACAATACTTATGCCTTTTCTCTCTTATTTTACAAGGTTTACATGAAGAGGGAGAATGCCGGCAGTTGGAATTCTAGACTGGAAAAGGAGCTAATCTGAGATACCTATTTTGCACAACTCCAAAAGTCCTGAAATTTTACGGAGAATTATTTTGGAATATATAAAAAATATTGGGCGAAACAAATGCCAGAGGTGGACCACCAGGAGGTGACAAGCCTGCCAGGCGCGGCCACCCCCTGGCCGCTCCTAGCAGGCTTGTGGCCCACCTGGCAGGCCCCCGACGACCATCTTCTGCTATATGGAGGGTTTTGACTTGGAAAAATCAGAAGAGAGCTTTCGGGACGAAGCGCCACCGTCTCGAGGTGGAACTTGGACAGAACCAATCTAGAGCTCCGGTAGGGCTATTCTACCGGGGAAACTTCCCTCCTGGAGGGGGAAATCGAAGCCATCGTCATCACCAACGATCATCTCATCGAGAGGGGTCAATCTCCATCAACATCTTCACCAGCACCATGTCCTCTCCAAACCCTAGTTCATCTCTTGTATCTGATCTTTGACTCAAACCTTAGATTGGTACCTGTTGGTTGCTAGTAGTGTTGATTACTCCTTGTAGTTGATGCTAGTTGGTTTACTTGGTGGAAGATCATATGTTCAGATCCTTTATGATAATTAATACTCCTCTGATTATGAACATGAACATGTTTTGTGAGTAGTTACGTTTTGTTCCTGAGGACATGGGATAAGTCTTGTTATAAGTAATCATGTGAATTTGGTATTAGTTCGATATTTTTATGAGATGTATGTTGTCTCTCCTCTAGTGGTGTTATGTGAACGTTGACTACATAACACTTCACCATTGTTAGGGCCTAGGGGAAGGCATTGGGAATTAATAAGTAGATGATGGGTTGCTAGAGTGACCGAAGTTTAAACCCTAGTTTATGCGTTGCTTCGTAAGGGGTTGATTTGGATCCATATGTTTCATGCTATGGTTAGGTTTACCTTAATTCTTCTTTCGTAGTTGTGGATTCTTGCGATAAGGGTTAATCATAAGTGGGAGGTTTTTCCAAGTAAGGGCAGCACCCAAGCACCAATCCACCCACATATCAAATTATCAAAGTAACGAACGAGAATCAAATGAGCATGATGAAAACTAGCTTGACAGAAATTCCCATGTGTCCTCGGGAGCGCTTTTATTTATATAAGAGTTTGTCTAGGCATGTCCTTTGCTACAAAAAGGATTGGGATACCTTGCTGCACCCTTGCTACACTTGTTACTTGTTACTGGTTACGAATTATCTTATCACAAAACTATCTGTTAGCGATAATTTCAGTGCTTGCAGAGAATACCTTACTGGAAACCGCTTGTCATTTCCTTCTGCTCCTCATTGGGTTTGACACTCTTATTTATCGAAAGGACTATGATAGATCCCCTATACTTGTGGGTCATCATATAGCGCACGATGGGCGATCAAATTACTGTTGGGCAATTGATAGAAGATCAAAAAATCATGATGATATTCATGCAATGATCATTATATAGGCATCATGTCCAAGACAAGTAGACTGAAACTATTCTGCATATACTTCTATTACTCCACACATCGACCGCTATCCAGCATGCATCTAGTGTATTAAGTTCTTGGGAAAATGGAGTAATGCAATAAGAACGGTGACATGATGTAGACAAGATCTATTCATGTAGGGATAGACCCCATCTTGTTGTCCTTAATGGCAATGATACATGTGTGCCATGTTTCCCCTTCTGTCACTGAGAAAGAACACCGCAAGATCGAACCCATCACAAATCACCTCTCCCCATGGCAAGAAAAATCGATCTAGTTGGCCTAACTAAACCAAAGATTTTAAGAAGAAATATGAGGCTATAAGTAATCATGCAAATAAGAGATCAAAGAAGACTCAAATCATATTCATGGATAGAAACTGATCATAAACTCAAAATTCATCGGATCCCAGCAAACACACCGCAAAAGTCAATACATCAAATAGACCTCCAAGAGACCATCGTATTGAGAATCATAAGAAAGAGAGAGAGAGAGAGAGAGAGAGAGAGAGAGAGAGAGAGAGAGAGAGGAAGCCATCTAGCTACTGCCTACGAACTCGTAGGTCTATGGTGGACTACTCACGTATCATTGGAGAGGCACCTATGAGGAAGATGAACCCCTCCGTGATGGTGTTAGATTGGATCTCGAGGTTCTGGAACTTGCGGTGGCTGGAATTGTGTTTTGTCGACTCCCCTAGGGTTTTCCAAATATTTCAGAATTTATAGAGGTGATAGTCGGTGGAGGGGGTACCTAGGTGGGCACCACCCACCAGGCCACGCCAGGGGCCTCTGGCGGGCCCTGGTGAGTGTTCCCCACCTCGGGCCTCCTCTCTAGCACTTGTCTGGTCCATCTGGTGTCTTCTGGTCCAAAACAATTCTCCAAAAAATTTCACAGTGTTTGGGCTTCGTTTGGTACTGATTTTCTACGAAGTAAAAAACAAGCAAAAATAGCAACTCACACTTTGGCACTATGTCAATAGGTTAGTCCCAAAAAATGATATAAAGTTGCTATAAAAATGATTGTAAAACATCCAAGATTGATAATATAACAGAATGGAACAAGCAAAAATTATAGATACATTGGAGACGATCAGCATCCCCAAGCTTAATTCCTACTCGTCCTCGAGTAGGTAAATGATAACATATTTTTTTATGTGGAATTCTGCCTAACATGTTAATCACATATTATTTTCTTTGTAGCATGGACATTTGGACTTTTAGATGGTTCAAAGCAATAGTCTAGTTTTGACATGAAAACTTTAATGCTCAAGCATATCAACAAGCAACCATGTCTTTAAAAATATCAACACTAAAGCAAGTTACCCCTAGCCTATCATGCTCAATCATTGATCCATTCATGCAACACACTCAAATATTAGCCACACCTAATGTTCAAGTATGATCATAGTGCTTCCTAGTTAGTGATTTTTAAGAGAAGATGGAGACTCAAGTAAAAAAATTGCATAAAGTAAATAGATAGGCCCTTCGTAGAGGGAAGTAGGGATTTGTAGATGTGCCAAAGCTCAAGGTTTAAATTGATAGAGAAAAATATTTTGGGTGGCATGCCTTTCCTATCAACAAAAACAACCAAGAGAATTCAATACCTTTCCATGCTAGATACATCATAAGTTGTTCCCAAACAGAAAATAAAGTTTATTCCATTTTCCACCATACTTTCACTTTCCATGGCTAGCCGAATCCACGGTTGCCTTCCATACCAACACTTTCCAAGGAATTTATTATTTGACAACATAAAGTATTTTTTTTCTTTGTTTTCATTTAATTTTGGGAATGGGCATCCCTATTACCATCGTAATCTCGTGCAATGACAAGTGAATAAACACTGATCTTGAGAATAACACATCTAGCATGGAAAACTATCGGTCATCCCCTACTGTTTCATGAGCAGTGTGAGCACACAAAAAGGAAACTTTATTTTGAAAATTATAGATGGCACATACAAATTTGCTTGGAACAACATGGAAATACCGTAAGGTAGGTATGGTGTACTCATACGGCAAAACTGGGTTTAAGGATTTTGGATGCACAAATAGTATTTCTACTTAGTACAAGTGAAGGCTAGCAAATAGATTGAGAAGCATCCAACCAAGAAACAAAAAATCACATAAGCGAGCATTAAGCATAACTAACACCGAATAATGTACCATAAGTAGGATGTAATTTTGTAGCACAACTATTGACTTTCGTGCTTGCATAGGGAATCACAAACCTTAACATCAATATTCTTACTAAGCATAATTACTCACCAACATAACTCACATATTACTATCGTCATGTCTCAACTATTACAAAGAATCAAGTTTAATTTGTCCAATGATCTTCTTGAAAGTTTTTATTATATACCTATTGAATATCTATCACTTTGGGACTAGTTTCATATATTGTAATTTCTTTTGACAAGCTCACATGGATATAAGTGAAGAACATGAGCATAAAAATTTCATCTCTCATAATAATATAAGTGAAGCATGAGAGAATTTATTCAAAATTACTAACTCCCAAATTAATATAAGTGAAGCACGAGAGCATTTCTTGAAAATTACTAACTCTCAAAATAATCTAAGTGAAGCATGAGAGCATTTTTTCCAAACATGTAAAAGCACGTCGTGCTCAAAAAGATATAAGTGAACTAGAGCAATTCTATTGCTCAAAAGATTTAAGTGAAGAATACAGAGCAACTATTAGCAAATCATAGCATAATTTTGGCTCTCTCAAATAGGTGTGGGCAGCCAGGATAAAAGCAAAACAAAGCAAAGATACAAGACGCTCCAAGCAAAACTCATTATATGTGACGAATAAAAATATAGTTCCAAGTAAAATACCTATGGTTGTTAGAAGAAAGAGGGGATGCCACTCAAGGCATCCCCAAGCTTAGTTGCTTGTTAATATTTGGATATTATCTTGGGGTGTGGTATCATCCCCAAGCTTAGGCTCTTCTTACTCCTTATTCCTTCATCCATCGTGATCTCACCCAAAACATGAAAACTTCAATCACACAAAACTTAAGAAAATTCTCATGAGATCCGTTAGTATAATAAAGCAAATTACCGCTCTAAGTACTGTTGTAAACCCATTAATATTTTATTATTGCATTATATCTAATGTATTCTAACTTCACCATGACCTGTACTCTCCAATACAAGCCATAGATTCATCAAAACAAGCACACAATGCAACGAAAACAGAATCTATTTCAGACAGAGCAGTTTGTAGTAATCTATACTCTAACCATACTTCTGTGACTCAAAAAATTCTAAAACATTAGCACAACGTAATGAATTTGTATAGAAATATTGTGTTAAAATTTCAGATCATTATCAAGCTCCAGAAAAAAAATCATGCACTCGAGACAAAGTTTCTGTTTCAGATTCAACATTGTTTCTACTCATCTTATGAATCATCGTAAAGGCTTTACTTGGCACAAACACTAATTAAATCATATAAACACAATCATTACATAAGAATAATTTTGCAAACACTCGAAACAGAAAGGAAAAAATAAAAATAATTTATTTATTGGGTTTCCTCCCAACAAGCGCTATCGTTTTACGCCACTAGCTAGGCATAACACAAAGATTCAAGTATTGTCATCTTTAGTTTCGAACTCCTTAAGCACACAACGAGAATTTTTCAAGGATCTAGCATGCGTACTTTCAATAACAATACTTCTAGGAATAGGATTGAAAATTTTGTTCTTGCCATTAAGGTTGTTTACCACTTCAACCAAATTGGGATGAATACTAATCATTTTAAGATCCTCATTGTTTCTACTAGAAGCGGTACCCTTGTTCTTAGGAACTCGTATAGATTTGAAATCTTTACTAATGTGAGTTTTTTCAATAGTCTTAATGGTAGAAAAAGCCGAACTTAAATTACGAAAGATTTCTTCCAACTTATCAATTCTAGTGGGACTCTCTTCCACTCTTGTATTGACTACAAGTTCTTTTCCTTAGTACTTTCAGAGCATATCCTGCCTTTGACCCAATTTTATTAGCAAGATTATGCATCATTTTATGTAAATTTCAATATTTTCCTCGGTGAGCATTTTCTTTCCAATAGCATCTTACCTTTTCATAACATGCTCAAGAGTTAAAATTGTTCCATTGATAATGATAGGTGGGGAACCCACTAAATTTCCCATTGCATTATAAGCATCCAAAGTAGGACACATCAAGGAATTCCCACCGGTAATCGTATCAAGGACAAATCTATACCAAGTGGTGATGCCCACATAAAAATAGCGAAGAAGAACAACGGTAGATTCCTTACAAATAGATCTATTATTAGCATTGCAAATACCATACCAAGCATCTCCCCTCCCCTTTGTTTAAAGTTAAGAACTTCATTCTAAGTATACGCAATAACGGAAGAACTAGCCATAGTGAAAAGGTTGATAAACAAGAGATCTGACGAGAAAAAGGCAAACGAAAAAGAGGGCGAATAAAACGAAAAATTTGTGAAGTGGGGGAGAGGAAAACAAGAGGCAAATGGGAAATAATATAAATTGCAAGGAGATGAGATTTGTGATTAGGAACCTGGTAGATGTTGATGACGTCTCCCCAACACCAAGATTGGCACGCGAAGAGATTGCTTCCTCCTCGGCAACGGCGCCAGAAATTCCTTTGACGTGGCTTGAGACTATGTCGGTATTTCCCCAAAGAGGAAGGGATGATGCAGAACAGCGACGGTAAGTATTTCCCTCATTTATGTAACCAAGCTATCAATCTGTAGAGGAAGATCAAGCACCTACGTAAACATCACCTGCACACAAATAACAAATACTTGCAACCCAATGCGTAAGAGAGGTTGTCAAGCTCCCAATGATAAAAAGATAGATTAGGTAGTGATAGTTTTGGCAAATAGATCTCGCAAGAACACAAAATAAAAAAAGGAAAAAAAAGGTGCATCAAGGTATTTTTATTAATAGATCTGGAAAAACGGCAAAATAGTAGATCAGAAAGCAATATGTTGGAAAAGTAGACTTGGGGGTCGTATGTTTTACTAGTGGCTTCTCTCATGAGTATAGCACACGGTGGGTGAACAAATTATTGTTGGGCAATTTATGGAAGATCAAAAAATCATGATGATATCCAGGCAAAGATCATTATATAGGCATCATGTCTAGGACAAGTAGACCGAAATGATTATGCATCTACTTCTATTACTCCACACATCGACCGCTATCCAGCAAGCATCTAGTGTATTAAGTTCGTGGCAAAACGGAGTAATGCAATAAGAACAGTGACATGATGTAGACAAGATCTATTCGTGTAGGAATAGACCCCATCTTGTTATCCTTAATGGCAACGATACATGTGTGCCTTGCTGCCCCTTGTGTCACTAGGAAAGAACACCGCAAGATCGAACCCATCATAAAGCACCTCTTCCCATGGCAAGAAAAGTCAATCTAGTTGGCCTAACTAAACCAAAGATTCGAAGAAAAATACGTGTATATAAGTAATAATGGAAATAAGAGATTAAAGAAGACTCAAATCATATTCATGTATAGAAACTAACCAGGAACTCAAAAATCATTGGATCCCAACAAATACACTGCAGAAGTCATTACATCAAATAGATCTACAAGAGACCATTGTATTGAGAATCATAAGAGAGAGACAGAGAGAGAGAGGAATCCATCTAGCTACTACCTATGGACTCATAGGTCTATGGTGGACTACTCACGCATCATCGAAGAGGCACCTATGAGGAAGATGAAGCCCTCCGTGATGAGGTTAAATTGGATTTCGAGGTTCTGGAACCTGCGGCGGCTGGAATTGTTTTTCGTAAACTCCCCTATGGTTTTCCGAATATTTGATAATTTATAGAGGCGATAGTCGGTGGAGGGGGGTCTCAAGGTGGGCACCACCCACCAGGCCGTGCCAGGGGCCTCTGACGCGCCCTTGTGGGGGTTCCCCACCTCGGGCCTCCTCTCTGGCACTTGTCTGGCCCATCAAAATTCTCCAATAAATGTCACCTTGTTTGGCTTCGTTTGGTACTAATTTTCTGCGAAGTAAAACAATAAAAACAGCAACTGACACTTTGGCACTATGTCAATAGGTTAGTCCCAAAAAATGATATAAAGTTGCTATAAAATGATTGTAAAACATCCAAGATTGATAATATAACAGCATGGAACAAGCAAAAATTATAGATACGTTGGAGGCGTATCAGGCGCCAGGATCACAAAAGCTCATCGCCCAGGAAATTGAAAGGCCGCAGGGGGAATAGTCCATGTGTGGCGAGCGTCGCCAGGAACGCCTCGCCAGCCAAGATGTCACCCCAGGGAAGCGACATGCTATGCATGAGCGTCTACATCAGGGCACAGCGGGACTAGCTCCCAAGGCCTCTCTGGGCCTTCGTGCATTGTCACCGACTACACCCACGTGCCATCTAGCTTGGGGATGCTGCCTTCGCCTTCCAAGGGATGGAGTGGACGCTATCGTGGACCGCCCGTCGGTGAAGGAGCGTCGCTTACCTTCTCGTCGGTGCCGATGCATGTAGGTGGGAAAACTCGAAAGGGGGGAGAATAGTGGTAAGAGTTTGGGTGATGAGAGAAAGGGGGCTAAATAGGGGCGACCAAATCAGCAGGAGGTTAGTTGAAATCCTCCTACCGAATATTTGGAGACACGTGAGATCTCATGCCATCTCCGTGGTCGCACAAGCTCATCTTCCCCCTTCCCCTGCTTCGGCCGAGCCTGGCTCTCGAGCAACTGTTGATTCGAGCATTGCAGTTGGGCATGGCGAGGAGGTACTTTAAACTACATGCGATGCATGCCGCACAGTATATGCTGGCAACCAAATAGTCCAGATCCTGCCCGCACGGGTCTGGTTGAGCCTAATGTAGACAACCAAACATGCTCGTGGATTCATGCTGAGTGTGTACATGCGATCCAATGTTTTCCTTTATGCTATGCTAATTTTATCAATGAAAAGATATGGAGACTCTTGTGAAATCGTGAAAATTAATGGAAAAGCTTGCGTTCAGCCCGCGGATAGCACGCGAGTGATCCACCCCCTCATTTGTGTGGCGTGTGTCCTTTGTGTGCCTTTTTATGTAACTTTTTTGCAACATCATACCTGTTGCAAATTGCCTACCACAACAAACACCCATGTTGCACAAAATAGACGAAAAAATGTAAATATTTTCTGCAACATCATCTATGTTGCAAAATTTGTTCCACAACAACACTCATGTTCTGCAACAACACTCATGTTCCTCATCACCTCACTTTCCACCGCGTCAACGGCAACAGAATCTACGCCGATGTCGTCATCAATGAGGAATGAGACTTGACCCGTACGCTCGGTGCTCCCACCACCCCTCCTCGTCCAGTGGGCCACATCGGTGGCGGAGGTGTTGATGGCCCTCACCCTCCCCTCCTACACGCCAATGGCATGCTCATCCTTCGGTGTCCTCAAGTCACCCGAAGGGGGGTTAAGGCATGGCGGATAGAGCCTACATGGCATTCCTGCAACCGCAGATGGCCTCCATGGAGGATTGTCTGGCTATGCTCAAGATTGCCATCAAACCAAAGCTCATCAAGGTTGCCACCTTGTTCATTCCATCAACGGCTCAAATCAGGCACGAGGAAGAGATTTGCCACTGCCTTCACTTTTCTCTGCTTGCTGCTGACAAATGCATGCCTCGTTCCACGGTCTCCTTTGATCCGGACGAGCTATCCTTCTCCTTCACGCTAGAGTTGGCCAACTACAGGACGGTGGCTAGTTCTGTCTAGATGCGGCCAGTAGCAGTGGATGATGGATACTTCCCTTGCTTCGACTACCTCACGGAGTCGCTAGCGCGGGAAGTTGTCGCTCGCTTCTGTTTAAATTCTGCCCCAAGTTGCTAGACGGTGGCCTTTGCCCATGCATGCTGCCTTCTATTGAGCGCAATTATCCACCAAAAGAAAATGTGCCTGGTGGCCTGCTCCCTACGGCTGGGCTATTGCTTGTCGCAGCAGAAGGCCTGTTCTTCCCTGTTGAAGCCCAGTTCCCAGCTCAAACACACCTACGAGCCAACCAGCTGCTTACCACCAGGCCCATTTGCTCTCGGCCTACCAACCGCATCCCAGAAACTGAGGTTGGGATTCTCCCGACCGGCCATCCCTCTCCGATGGTTTCTACTGACCTCAAGCATGGGGCTTGTATGGCGCTCCCCTCCCATGTCGCAATTGTCCTTTGCAGCTACCGGGCGCGCCGGATAGCAGCGGCCTCAACTCTTCCCCACCAACCCTTGAGTTGTTACCTTCTTCGGGGGTTGTCATCGCTCCTGCTCATGAGGCGGATCCAAATAGCCTAGATCTGAATCTGGTGCTTGTAGTTCAGCCACCGGCGACGCCTGTGCCCGGCAACGCAAATGGGTCACAGGAGGAGCACACCGAGGGGCCTGTTGCCGTGACAGAGGTCCCCGCATCCCCTCGGTGCAGTCCATGCATACGAAGTGCTTCTGATGGGGTGTGCATTGGCTCTGTGGAGCGCGCGGCCAAATGGAAGGCGGCAGCGGCTGAGTCTGGCTCCGGCAGTGGTCCCTCTCACCATTCCAGCTCTATTTACTCGCATCGCAAGAAGGCAAAGGCGGCTAAAGTGGCTTGCCTGCTCGAGCTGCCTTTGCTAGCGACCTCGACTCCCCTGAATAGGGGTAAACTGAAGATGATTTCTCAAGGCTGCTGTCGGTGTCAAAACCGGCGGATCTCGGGTAGGGGGTCCCAAACTGTGAGACTGGAGAAGGCGGTAACAGGAGATAAAGGGGGCACAGATTTACCTAGGTTTGGGCCCTCCTATGGAGGTAATACCCTACGTCCTTCTTGGTTGTATTGATGATGTGGGGGCTTATAAAGTTGATCTACCTCGAGACCGAATAGCTAACCCTAGATGAGTTCTTCTATCCCTATACCCTAAAACCCTCCGGCTTATATAGATGCCGAGGATGCCTAGGGTTTACACAAGGTCGGTTACATGCTGAAGAGATAAAGATGCATATTTGCTACATCAAACGTGGAGCGCAAGCCGCTGCTTCCCGAAGTTTCCATCTTGGAGACTGGGCCTTCAAATCTTCGAGTGTTCGGTAAGTAGCCCATATAGTCTGGCCCGTAATAATAGTCCGGCTCCCTGAGGACCCCCTAATCCAGGACTCCCTCAGTAGCCCCCAAACTTGACTCCAACGCCAAGGGTCTTCAGCTCCAATTGCTTCGCAAACAAAGTCTTCAGCTGGCGAGGTGAGTTCGTTCCCACCGAATCATAGTTCGGCCTCCGATGATAAGTAGTTCTCCGCATGGTGGCACGTTCGAACACTGCAAATTGGTTGGCCCTGAAGGCCAAACATCAGGGGGTAAACAATGTTCCTCTAATGACCTCTCTGACAAAAGGTCATGGCCCACCATGACCGCTAGGCCAGTTACACAGACTTGACTCGCGGTTCCAGGCCATTTTAATCATCACGATCTACCAATATACCGATCGTGTCTCGTTTTATACGGGATATACTTAATCACGCGCGCGCAACAGCTTGCATGTGTCGGGAAGTGGAGGGATTCATGGCACAGTAAGGCGAGTCCAAATCGATAGGCCTCATAAAAAGAGGAGGAAAACCCCAAAGGCTATTCACACTCTCCCTTCGACTTCTCCGCCTCCTATTCCTTTGCGCCTCCAAAGCATAGATCTAGGTATTTTTGCCCCCACCTCCGAGCTCATCAATGGCGGGATCCAACGGCCAATGGGAAGCTTCCACGGTCATCGACCGGGGACATTCTCGAACTCAAAAAGGCCGGCTACCTCTCCGCCATCATCCCTCACCGTGTGGCGGAGGAGGGCCAAGTGATCCCCACCCCCAAGCCAGGCGAAAGGGTGGTGTTCATCCCCCACTTCATCAGGGGGCTGAGTTTTATCCTCCACCCCTTTGTCAAGGGGCTAATGTTCTTCTACGGCCTTGACTTCCACAACCTCCCACCGAACTCCGTCATGCACATCTCGGTGTTCTTCCTCGTTTGCGCATCAAGACACACTTCGGGGTCTGGCTTCAGGTGTTCAACATTAAGCCCAAGTGCGTCGACGACAAGCACACAAATTGCGACGGGGCCATCATCGGCAAGCTCACCCGCATTGGGTGGCCCTCGGGCACCCTTATTGACACCATCAAGGGCTGGAAGAAGGAGTGGTTCTACGTCACTGAACCACAAGAAGGTCAGTATCCAACTGCCGAATTCAGATCCGGTCCCCCTACTAGACTGGCTTCATGGCTCGAAAAGGGCCTTGTCTAGGGACCGGGTAAGGAGGTGAGCGACCTGCAGAAGCGCATCCGCTCCATGGTCGAGGAGGGCACCAAGTTAACCGATATGGTCCAGCTGATGCTCCAGAGATGCATCCTCCCTTGCTAGCACCGAGACACCCTCATGTGGGCTCGTGAGCTCGACGCCGAGCCCACAGTCCGGAATCTCTTCCGCATTATGCGAGAGAAGTTGTGGAAGGCACTCTTCAAATCATAGAAGAGCTGGCCATCTGAGGAGAAGGACAAGGGTCTACACGCTGCCAAGCCCGATTCCGAGGTACGATACACCCTAGCTTGGTCGGCTTCATTACATAGGAAGATCTCACGACCCCTTATCCGATCTGTCTTTGCAGAGATGGCTGAAGAAAGCCGTCAACATTAACAGTCCGGCACCTTAGCCCAAAGACGAGAGGACGGGGTTGTTGGCAAAAATGCTCGTGGTAAAGCCTTATGAGGCTCCCACGAAGAAAGAGAAGAAGAAGAAACCAGGCCAGGCTGGCATCCGCATCAAGGACCAGCCTGACGCTACATCCGAGGATACCCCCGCCTCCTCGAATTAGGAGGAGGTTGTGGAGGAGGAAGAATAAGAAGAGGAGGAGGAGGAGGCCGAGGTCAAGGGCGAGGGGGAAGCAATTCCCCCCACACCAGGAAGAGAGTGGTGTCTTTGGATGCTCCAGAGCAGGTCCCTCCTCCTGCCCGGAAGAGGGCGCGTTAGACACGGGTGATTCTGTCCGACGATAATTCGGACTTGGACACTGCATCCAAAGACCTTGAGGAGGTTCCACGAAGGAACCTACGGGTCAAGCCCCCTCCAAAAAGGTTAGGATCCGAAGCCCCTCCTACTCATTACGAATAGATTTAGAGTTTGCTAACATGCAGGTTATTGGCCTTGCAACCCCCCGTGCATTATCCCCACCGAGGTGATATTGGACAAGGAAACCCCGCCCGCCGAACTGGCAGAGAGCGGGGATGCCTCGCATCCCACCACTCCAGGCGCAACGAGGGACGTCGTGGAGGTGTCGTCCCAGTACACTCCTATGGAGGCGGACACCGTGGTGAGGGAGACTGTACCGTGGTCGGGTCTAATGCCTCGGCCACTGAAGACCGAGGGAAAACACCCCGCCCGGATACCGAGGAGGCCGGATGGGCGGGCGCTCAGTCCCCTCCAAGAACATCTCCGGAGCGCACTATCCCTCCGGAGGCACCGGGCCAATCCTCGGTAGGTGATCGGGGAATCTAATCATCACCAATACCACCGACCAATAGGTGGTCGATCATGGAGGAGGCTCTATAGGGCGCCTACATCCCAGAGGATCACCGCACCCTTATGGGTGCGGTACTGCAGAGCATCCAGTCCGTTGACAACGGACTGAAGGAGGCCTTCAAAGCTCTCCTTACGGGTTTTCAAGTAAGTCACCCGATGTGCTTAGTTGCAAAGCTTTTATTTATCCGTATTATATACATGGAAGCCCCCGAGCCCTAGGTGAGGTGAAAAAACTCACCAAGGGGTCAAATATGTATCCGATATCGAACTAGATGCACTTTAAGTGTCTGGCATGTTAAAATAACTCAACATATGATCGGGTTATCTATAATTAGGGAATTGAGAGTCCATGTAATGTATCAACCGTGTGTGTAATGAAGGCTTTGTCATCGGCGGCGGCCATAAATGATGCCAAGCTGGAAGAGCTAAATCGTAAGGTTAAGCGCTCCGAAGACGAAGTTCAGGCCCTTAACCGAAGGTTCAACGAGGCTCAAGGTATGTCAAAATAGAATCCGAATGCCTTTGTCTGAACTCTATCATCCGAATACTGTCAATGCAGCCTTTTCACATTGTATAATGAACGGGAAGCCTCAGCAAAGGAGATGGGGAGGCTCAAGGCTGGGCACCAGCATGCGAAGGACCAAATGGCCACCGAGAGGGCGGCTACTAAAGAAACGGTTGTCGCCCTTTCCGGCATGCGGGCCACCAGTTACAAGCATGAAGCTCGCGTGGCTGAGGTCCAATAGGAGCTCAAGGACGCCAGCGAAAGATGTGAGGCCTTGGAGCAGAAGAATAAGGCGAGCTCGGCCGAACTGTCCACTTTAAAAACCGAACTCCAGAAGGAGCGGATAGACAGACGGTTCTACGAGGAGCAAGTGCGACAGGCCAAGGACATAGTAGATGGTAAGCTGTACTCACTACAATGCGTATTCGGGAATAGCAAATTTGCATTGCTTACCCGGGTGTGGCGATCCCCAGGCGCATCTTCCGATCTCTAGAAGAGCATGGCGGACGCCAATCAGCTATTCGCCTTGCGGGGAGAAGTAGATGAAGTTCGGCTGTTCTGGGCATAGTTCGGAGCCCCTGAGCATCCTCCTCTTCTGGTGGAGCAGCTGAAACAGCTGATGGAACTGCACCAGATGGCGGAGCCGGCCATGAAGGACCTCTGCATCTTCTTATGGCCCAGCGAGCCGCTGCCAGGAAGCTACTTTGGCCTGGTGCAGAGGTTGATTGCACCTTCGCCCCGCCTCGACACCGTCAAGCGTTCCTCCTGTATTGAAGGAGTCCGGATGGCCCTTGCCAAGGACAAGATGCACTGGCCAGGGCTAAATCCGATGAAGGTAGCCATCAACCCGCCACCAACTGGGAAGGAGCATCGACGCCCCGAGCTATACTTCGATGGAGTGATGGAGAGTGCTTGGGTGATAGCGTCATGGTGTTCGGGTGATAACATGTTTGAATGAGCTGTAATGCATCCAAAGACTTGCCCAAACTTTTAATGATATTAGTATTTGTTCTTATATGGTTTTTCATTCCTTTAAAACTCCGATGTGGCTATTTAATACTGAAAGATGCGAGTCGTCGGCTTTAGCCCACATGTAGATACTACATGGGGTGTCTATGCCAATGCACTATGTCCCTTAGCCGAATTATCGGAACCCGAAGGCGGTACAGTGTGACAGACGAGGCAATCAGACTATAGTGCTTTATTTCTTTCACTTAGTCGTAGGGGCGCGAAAAGAACTACAGGAAGCATACGATTAGCCACTGAACTGTTGTGATGTTCAGACGAACCATGACCGAAGCCGGTATCACAATGTTTGCACAAAGGGTAAGTTCCTCGTATAACACGAAATAATCGCTTACGAGGATTGAAGTATAATACTTCCATCTCGGGGTTCACAGACTGGATCTCGCATACTATGACAGTCCAATTTCGGCTTTCTCCCCTGAGGTGCTTGACCGGACTATCCGAGAGCACAATCGCAGGGGTGCTCCCTTTGCCCTTTTAGCCAAACGAGCAGAACGTAAAGAGGCAAGCATAGGAGCCGGGCAACCCAACTTATTGACCAAAGACATAGTTTGGAACCGATGCATATAAAAGCAAACACCAAGACGCCGAACACATGATAGATAAGGCAATTTTTTGAACTCAAGCCCCCGATCTAGTGGCCGGTTATCTCGCAGCATACCGAACAGGTCCACGAGAAGAGGGAGAGATGAAAAAATATGCGCCAAAAAAAGGACAGACGAGGGAAACTTGTGCCACGCAATTTACATTTTTCTCAACAACTCTTATAGCTCGGATTGCCAAATCAACTGTTCACATGTATGTGAAAAATAAAAATATACAGGAGTTGTTGTACCAGGGGTCACAATTAATGCCCTCACGTCCTTGATATGCCCCGTTGCTAGTTGACTCCTGCTCTTAGACGCACCTTGATGGGTGTTAGTGTTCAGCGATCGGATTTTGCAAAGAAAGTCTTGAGAGGCCACCGAATTGTAGGTGAGCTTTACGCCATAGGCAGGCTCTTTAGGAGCACCTTCTTTTTGTCCGAAGACGTGTTGATGGTAGAGGTTCGGGTCAACCGAACACTCATTTTTATTTCCCCACCGCTACATGGAATTTTAAGTGGGAAGTTGTGCCTTCTTGGCACATACTTTGCTGGTCCTAGGGTTGCGGAGTGGGGGGCGAGTCCCTATTGAAGGGAAGAGGAAGGAGCTAAGTTTTCGGTTTGAAACCGCACTTGCTTCCCAGTCTTGTGTGCCTTTATGGCGGGTGTCGAAACTTGCCGATCTTCTTTGTAGCTGAATTCGGCAGCTAGGGACAATGCATGTTACTCAGTTCTAAGGGAGCGCTTTGTATTGTCGTTGATAGTAGTGACACCCTTGGGGTCCGGCATCTTGAGCTTGTGGTATGCATAGTGTGGGCCCGCATTGAAATGAGCGAACGATGTCCGACCAAGCAGCATGTGATAGCCGCTGTGGAAGGGCACAATGTCAAAGATCAAGTCTTCTCTACGAAAGTTATCGGGCGAGCCGGACACAACTTCCAGAGTTACGGAACCCGTACATCAGGCCTCAACGCCTGGGATCACTCCTTTGCAGGTAGTGCTGCTGGGTTTGATCATTGACGGATCTATGCTCATCTTTTTCACCACATCTGAGTAAATTAGGTTGAGGATACTTCCTCCGTCCATTAGGACTTTTTGAGGTGATACCCATCTATAATGGGGTCTAGGACGAGGGCCGCCGAACCCCCATGACGGATACTGGTCGGGTGATCGCGCCGATCAAAGGTGATCGGGTATGTCAACCATGGGTTGTACTTCAGGGCTACGGGTTCCATAGCGTAGACCTTCCGAAGGGCGTGCTTCCTCTCCTTCTTGGCTATATGGGTGGCGTATATCATGTTCACCGTTTTGACTTTGGGAGGGAATTTCTTCTGTCCGCCACCAATTGGACCCTGAGGCTCATCCTCGTCGTCGCTGTGATAGCTTTTGCCTTGGTCCGCGGGTGGTATCTTGCTGGCCTGTTTAAGCACCCAGCAGTTGCGGTGTGTGTGGTTGGCAGGATTTTCCTAAGTCCCATGGATTTGTCAATGCCTTTCCATGATCTTCTCCAGCTGAGTTGGTCCATCGTGATTGCCTTTAGGAGGCTTCTTCCGCTGCCCAGGTCGGGAGTTGCGGAATCCGGCGTTTACAGCCATGTCATTGGCATCGCTATTATTGTGTCGGTGCTTATTCTTATTGCCCTTTGGTTTTAAATTGCCATCCCGGGATTTAGACGCCACGGGATCTTCGGAATTATGGATGCGTCTTACCAGCCAATTTTCTTCGCCCGTGCAAAAGCGGGTCATGAGGGAGGTAAGGACAGACATGGTCCGAGGTTTGTCCTGTCCAAGCTGGCAGGCTAGCCATTCGTCCCGAATATTGTGTCGGAAGGAGGCTATGGCCTCAGCATCTAGACAGTCGACGATTTGGTTCTTCTTAGTCAAGAACCGATTCCATAATTGCCGAGCAGACTCGCCGGGCTTCTGGACGATGTTGCTAAGATCGGAAGATTTCAGCGGGCGGACATAGGTTCCTTGGAAGTTAGAGTGGAATGAATCTTCTAGGTCTTCCCAGCATCCAATGGAGTTTTCGGGGAGGCTGTTTAACCAGTGTCAAGATAGCCCCATAAGCTTAAGAGGTAGACATTTGATGGCATGGAGATTGTCTCCTCGCGCCATGTGGATATGGAGGAGGAAGTCCTCAATCCATATGATTGGGTAAGTGGTCCCATCATACTGTTCTATATTCACGGGTTTAAACCCCTCGAGGACCTAATATCGCATTACCTCATTTGTGAAGCACAGTGGGTGAGCGGCGCCTCTGACCCGTGTTATGTCACGCTTCTATTCAGCGTGTGTGTGGGGATGGTTGCGTTCCCGGACTCTATTGTTTTGGTTGAACCATGGTCTATATTTTCCCCGTCTATCAGGTGAGTACTCTCTGTATCCATAGATGGATCTTGTACATCCTGCTCTACGATCTAGGTCATCTCGTAGGTCAAACCTGTCGTTTGGCTATAATGGATCCTTACCCCATCTTCGGGGCACTACCGGTATATAACCGATGTCATCAGTCGTCCTGTCCCGACCACGAGGGGGGCGGTCCGGCTTGTTGTATGGACGGAGAGATCTGATTTGTTGTTGCAGTCCGATCTTTCACGACACTCGACCACTAGCAGTAGCAACTTCTCGCCCGCGCACGCGATGTACACGAAGTAGAAGGTTTGAACCTTGCGGCTCAGCACGAGAAAACCAATCTCGACGACGGTACTCATGTGCAAAACAATTTCTATGAAGAAATCGCAACATAGAGGTTTTCTAAAGATCCCTCCAAAACTTGATACGGGTGTCTTCCCTAAAAAACACATTGGGTCTATTTCATATAAAATAACCTCACCTTACATGAAAACGCCATGGCTATTTATAATAGCCGGACAAAAGTTTGGCCTATGTCCGTCACGCACGCACGCACCTTTGAAAAGAAAACAAACTAACATAAAATAAAAGAGTCCAATCCTTTTACAACTTTGATTGAATTTTCTAGCTAACAGGGCAAAGAATATTGAAGGTGGACCCCAACCCGTATCCTTTAATGATAAAATCTTGTAGCAGCCTCAAAGTCTTGCCAAGTTCTTCTTCTGTACGTGGAAGTGGCCAGAATAGAAATATTTCCTTTTCCTTTATGTTGTTGACTGACCCAAATATGTGACATCTGGCCTGTTCCTTTGCATTAATGTAGGTTACCTTCTCTTTCCAAATATTAATGCATGTTCATGTTTCCTTGCCAAAACGAGTCTGGTTAAGTTTCCATGCATATCTCATGTTACGATGCATGAAATTAATCCTCTTCCGTACATGCACGTCTATGGACATCTCTTCCTTATCGTGGGCACTAAGATCAAACAAGCCAACATCTTTGTTTACTGTAATAGAAAATAATTCATCCTTCTCCTTGTAGTTGAGTTTAACATGGCATGGAACATATTTATTGCTATCCTTTAATCCACTAACATGCGGCACCATTTCTTGAACATCATGAGTTATGGTCATATCATCTTGTCCTCCTTGAACCAAAACCGTCCTCAGTTTTGGGTCGATCCCATCAACAATATTTATATTTGCAGACTGAGTGTCAACCATAAAAAATTATGTAGCTTCGACTTTCTTTTTTGCATCTTCCTCTTCTTGTATCTTCTTCTGATATTCTCTTATCCAAGCAATAAAACGATCCTCACCCATGGGCACGAGGTCGTACTTTTTACCCTTATTGATGGTATATGTGTGTCTTCGACAATCATACGCAACATCATGCTCTTTGTACCATGGCTCACCCAATAATAAGTGACATGACACCATGAGTGTCGGAATCACATCACACAAAACCGTGCAAAAATATTTTCCCAAAAAAAACGGTACCTTGGTTTGATGCGCGACACTTAGATCTTCATGACCCCAATGGAACAAGTACGGTTGTGCACGTGATGTCATCGGTAGATCTAGCTTGTCCACCATCTCAATGCTTGCAGCATTAATCCAACTCATGTGGTCGATTGTCATGGCACATGATCTCTCCTGTACCACAACATGGGTATGAAAAATCCCATCCCATCGACCTTGCTCCTCCAATTGTAATCCATAGCTTAGCTTCCAAGATAATCCAGTCATCTCCTCCGTAGTGTTGTGAACAACCTTGCTCTGATACCACCTGATGTAGACGGAAGCTCACGGAGAGATCCGATCAGTTGTTGTGGTCCGATCTTTCACGACACTCCACCACCACCAGTAGCAACTTCTCGCCCGCGCACGCGATGTACACGAAGTAGAAGGTTTGAACCTTGCGGCTCAGCATGAGAAAACCAATCTCGACGATGGTATTCATGCGCAAAACAATTTCTCTGAAGAAATCGCAACAGAGAGGTTTTCTAAAGATCCCTTCAAAACTTGATACGGGTGTCTACACTGAAAAACACATTGTGTCTATTTCATATAAAATAACCTCACCTTACATGAAACACACCATGGGTATTTATAATAAACGGACACAAGTTTAGCTTATGGCCGTCACGCATGCACGCACCTTTGAAAATAAAATAAACTAACATTAAATAAAATAGTCCAATCCTTTTACAACTTTCATTTGATTTTCTAGCTAACATACCAAAGAATATTGAAGGTGGACCCCAGCCCGTATCCTTTAATGATAGAAAATCTCGTAGCAGCCTCAAAGTCTTCCCAAGTTATTCTTCTATACGTGGAAGTGTCCAGAATAGAAATATTTCCTTTTCCTTTATGTTGTTGACCGACCCAAATATGTGACATCTGGCCTGTTCCTTTGCATCAACATAGGTTACCTTCTCTTTCCAAATATTAATGCATGTTTGTGTTTCCTTGCCAAAACGAGTCTGGTTAAGTTTCCATGCATATCTCATGTTACGATGCATCAAATTAATCCTCTTCCATACATGCACGTCTATGGACATCTCTTCCTTATCGTGGGCACGAAGATAAAACAAGCCAACATCTTTGTTTACTGTAACAGAAAATAGTTCATCCTTATCCTCGTAGTTGAGTTTTACATGGCATGGAACATATATATTGATATCCTTTAATCCACTAACATGCGGCACCATTTCTTGAACATCATGAGTTATGGTAATATCACGGAGTATCAGTGAGTTCATCATCGAATTGCGGCAGCAGCCTCCTCCGGGGGTAGCTTTTGGGCCAGTTCGACAGACCGGTGTCGTATACTTCCTCAGTTGAGAGGACTTTTGTCTATCGATCATTGAGGTCGTCCTGTTCGGCTTTGAGTTGCCATTCTTCAGCCGTTGGTATGAGTCGTTGCCTGATTTCTTCCTGATTTTCAAGGTTATCAGGGATGTACAAGTCATCGGCTTCCGGTATATCTTCCTCCTCGACGGGGGGAGGTAATTATCGTCTTCGGAGTTGTTCACGTTATCGGGGTTGTTTTGGTCCTCGGGCTCTTTCGGACCCTCTAACGGGTGTTCGGGGATATCAGGATTGCCATGGTCAGCGGGGGTATTACCATCCCCATTGTTAATAATGACTTTCCTTCCCTTTTTGCCTTTGGACTGTTTATGCGGTTTCTGGCGCCTTGACGGGGCATCGCCCAATTTGTCGCCATCGTTGTGAGGCGTGTTGTCGCCATTAGTGGCAGGAGTGTCTACCATGTAGACATCATATGTGGAAGTGGTGGGCCAACTCCCGATGTTAACGGGGGTGGGAGCATAGTCCTATTCATTCATATATTCTGCCTCCTCAAAGGCATAGTCCAGCATGTCGGTTAAATCCTCGACAGTGGCTATCAAGTGGGTAGTGGGTGGGTCGAAAAATCTGTCCTGACCCACATCATAATCGAATCGAGCATAGATCAGACCTGGATCATCGATGATCTTCATTAACGAGATCCAATCTAGGGCCTCGTCAACCGCTGAGGGCCTGACCAGATCCAGCTGTTCGGAACTTGTGGAGTTAACCTCCAAGACGTCCATACATGGGAAGTGTTCGGCAAGAACATGTGTCCGATCATCTAGCTTAATGGCTGGACCGAGATAGGAGATCGGCTCATCGCTATGGGTGACCCCATGGGCAAGTCCGAAGAAGGGGCTCAAGGTTAAAGCCTTAGAGTCCTCGGGGGCTACAGGCAAAGCTGCGAGCCCGATTAACAACAAGTCACCCCGAGAGTCAATGGAGAACTCTAAGTTTCCAAATCTGACCTCACGATCAGGGGTGAAGCTCTCAATGCAGCCTAGATGGACGATAGAATCAGCATGCAACACAACGCTGCCAAAGGCAAAGATCTGTCCGGGGACAAAAGTGCCCATGTCATGGACCTCTTCATTGATGACAAGGCAAGACGTCGATTCCATCTTGCTCATAGAGGAACTCTCAATCAAAGCACCAATGTCGGTGTCAAAACCGGCGGATCTCAGGTAGGGGGTCTTGAACTGTGAGACTGGAGTCGACGGTAACAGGAGACAGAGGGTACACGGATTTACCCAGGTTCAGGCCCTCCTATGGAGGTAATACCCTACGTCCTGCTTGGTTGTATTGATGATGTGGGGGGTTAAAGATCTACCTCAAGATTGAATAGCTAACCCTAGATGAGTTGCTCTGTCCCTATACCCTAAAACCCTCTGGCTTATATAGATGTCGAGGATGCCTGGGGTTTACACAAGGTCGGTTATGTGCCGAAGAGATAAACATGCCTATTTGCTACATCAAACATGGAGCGCAAGCCGCTGCTTCCCGAAGCTTCCATCTTGGAGACTGGGCCTTCAAATCTTCCAGTGTTCGGTAAGTAGCCCATATAATCCATCCTGTAATAATAGGCCGACTCCCTAAGGACCCCCTAATCTAGGACTCCCTCGGCTATGACCTCAACGCCACAACCATCCTTGCCCAAGCCAGAGCTCATGCGAGCTAGAATGATGCAACGACTTCTGCTTCTGCAAGCAGCTCCTCCTCGTCAGTGCGTGTCATAAGTGACTCCAATGCATAGGTCCTTTGCTGATGTTATCTCGACACTTTGGGCTCTACCGCTTGTATGCTTTGTTTCTATAATTAGGTCCATGTCAGGTCCTAGTATGTATGTCTTTCTTTGTTCTAGTTTTCTGCAGCAAGATCGTATTAGTAGTTTAGGTATCTTCTGGGTCAGCAAGCCATGTCTGGCCCTGCTTTTCTTCAATCTGTATCATATTTGTGGTCTTTTGAGACTATGTTCTTCAATGTCATTTTATGGTTGCTATCATTTTAGCATTCTTTTGCATTTCTGTCTTGTTTCCCTGGGTTGTCAACTCATTGTTGCATCATGAAGATTCTAAAATGGAATAGCCATGGTCTCGGTGAAGACGATAAGTGTTTGTTGATATGTGATGCTATAATCTCTTGCTGCCCCAGTATTGTTTGTTTGCAGGAAACCAAGTTGCCTGTTGTATCTCCTTTCAAGCCTCGATCTTTCCTGCCTCCTGCTACCTCTTGAGCGTGCGTTGGTTTTCCCTTGAAGAGGAAAGGGTGATGCAGCGAAGTAGATAAGTATTTCCCTCAGTTGTTGAGAACCAAGGTATCAATCCAGTAGGAGGAACAAGCAAGTCACCAATGGATGCACCTACACAAATAATCAAACTCTTGCACCCAACGCTATAAAGGGATTGTTAATCCCTTCGCGGTTATTTGCAAGGATTAGATCCGATAGAGATAGATGTAAACGAGAACGGAAAGTAAAAGGTAAATAAATTGCAGCAAAGTATTGTTGGAATTTTTGGTTTATAGATATGAAACTATATTATGGAAAGTAGACCCGGGGGGCATAGGTTTAACTAGAGGCTTCTCTCTTGAAGGAAAATATCATGGTGGGTAAACAAATTACTGTTAAGCAATTGATAGAAAAGCGAATAATCATGTAGTTATCCAAGGAAATGATCGTGCATATAGGCATCACGTCCATATCAAGTAGACCGAAACGATTCTGCATCTACTACTATTACTCCGCACATTGACTGACTCCTGCCTACATCTAGAGTATTATGTTCATGAAGAACAGAGTAACGCATTAAGAAAGATGACATGATGTAGAGGGATAAAATCAAGCAATATGATGAAAACCCCATCTTGTTACCCTTGATGGCAACAATACAATATGCGCCTCGCTACATCTACTATGTCACTGGGTAAGGACACCGCAAGATTGAACACAAAACCAAGCACTTCTCCCATTGCAAGAATTACCAATCTAGTTGGCCAAACCAAACCATTAACTCGAAGAGACTTGCAAGGATATGAAATCATGCATATAAGAATTCATAGGAGATTCAAATATGATTCATGGATAATTTGAATATAAACTCACAATTCATCAGATCTTGACAAACACACCACAAAAGAGGATTACATCGGATAGATCTCCATGAAGATCATGAAGAACATGGTATTGAAGATCAAAGAGAGAGAAGAATCCATCTAGCTACTAGATATGGGCCCGTAGGTCTATGGTGGACTACTCACGCATCATCGAGGGGCATTGGAGTTGATGTAGATGCCCTCCGTGATCGAAACCCCCTCCAGCACATTACCGGAAAAGTCTCCAAGATTGGATCTCTCGGGAACGGAGGATTTTGGTGGCGGAAAAGTATTTATGTGGCTCCATTTGATGTTGGGGGAATATTTGGGAATTTATAGGCCAAAGATTAGGGTTAGGAGACCTGCCGTGAGACAGCAAGCCAGCTAGGCGTGGCCAGGAGGGGCCCCGCGCCTAGCAGGCTTGTGACTCCCTGGCAGGTTTCATGTCGTGCACTCCAAGCCTGGTTGATTTTTGTTTCCTTCCAGAAAAATTCTTTCCGAAGGTTTTATTCCGTTTGGAATCCATTCAATATTCCATATCTGCAAAACTCAAAAACAAGGAAAAAACAGAAACTGACACTAGGCTCTAGATTAATAGGTTAGTCCCAAAAATAATATACAATAGCATATTAATGCATATAAAACGTCCAAAATAGATAATATAATAGCATGCCATCATAAAAAATTATAGATACATTGGAGACGTATCAGCATCCCCAAGCTTAATTCCTGCTAGTCCTCGAGTAGGTAAATGATAAAAACAGAATTTTTGATGTGGAGTGCTACCTAACATATTTATCCATGTAATATTATTTATTGTGGTATGAATATTCAGATCCGTAAGACTCAAAACAAAAGCTTAATATTTATAAAAAACAATAACATTTCAAGCATACTAGCAAAGCAATTGTATCTCTTCAAAATATAATGGCAAAAGAAATTTATCCCTAGAATATCATATGGTCTGGCTATGCTCCATCTTCCCCACACAAAGTATTTATATCATGCACAACCCCGATGAAAAGTCAAGCAATTGTTTTCACACCTTTATTTTCTCAAACTTTTTCAACTTCCAGGCAATACATGAGCGTGAGCCATGAATATAGCACTATAGGTGGAATAGAATATGGTGGAGGTTGTCAGGGAATGGGAGAACATAGTCTCACGTCAACTAGGCATATCAACGGGCTATGGAGATGCCCATTAATAGATATCAATGTGAGTGAGTAGGGATTGCCATGCAACGGATGCACTAGAGCTATAAGTGTATGAAATCTCAAAAAGAAACCAAGTGGACATGCACCATGTAGAAAAATTCCACCAGTTATATGAAAGTGACAAAATAGGAGACTTTCTATCATGAAGATCATGGTGCTACTTTGAAGCACAAGTGTGGAAAAAGATAGTAGCAATGTCCCTTATCTCTTTTCTCTCATTTTTTTATTGGTGGGCATCTAAGGCCTCTTTTATTATATATTTTTATTTGGGCTTTGCTGGCCTCTTTTATTTTTTCATAAAGTCCGAAATCTCATCCCCACTTATGAGTGAACCATAGCTTCCATCATCCTTTCCTCACATGGGACATGCTCTAATAATGATAATAATCACACTTTTGTTTACTTACAACTCAAAAGAAAATTAAAATCGATACCTATGACAAAATATGACTCTATATGCAATATGAAAGTGATGGTGCAAGTCATAAAAGGAAACGCTGGAAGTTGCATGGCAATATATCTCGGAATGGCTATGGAAATGCCATAAGAGGAAGGTATGGTGGCTATTTTGAGGAAAGATATATGGTGGTTGTTTTGCGGAAGGTATATGGTGTATGTTTTAAGGAAGGTATATGGTGGATGTTTTGAGGAAGGTGTTTGTTGTACCGGCGAAATTTGCGCGGTACTAGAGAGGCTAGCAAAGGTGGAAGGGTGAGAGTGCGTATAATCCATGGACTCAACATTAGTCATAAACAACTCAAACACTTATTGCAAAATTCTATTAGTCATTGAAGCAAAGTATTAAATGCATGCTCCTAGGGGAGAGGTTGGTAGGAGTTAACCATTGCGCGCTCCCGACCCTCACACAAAGGTCGACAATCTATAAACAAGTCATGCTCCGACTTCCTTACATAACGGTTCACCATACGTGCACGCTATGGGAATCACAAACCTTTCCACAAGTATTTTTACCAAATCAAAATTACTTCCTAACATGACTCTTAACATTACCAACTTTATATCTCAAAACTTTATGCAAGGAATCAAACTTCTCATAAATACACAATGCACTTAATATGGAAGTTTTTATTATATCCCTCTTGGATGCCTATAATATTAGGACTAAATTCATAACCTAGACCAATTACCGTGTTGTTTAGAGACTCTCAAAATAACATAAGTTAGGTACGAGAGTTCAATTATTTCTACAAAACGTGAACACCATCGTGCTCTAAAAAATATAAGTGAAGCACAGAGAGCAAAACTGCCTAACTCAAAAGATATAAGTGAAGCACATAAAGCATTCTAAAAAATTCACGATTCAGAGTGTACTTCTCAAAAAATGTGTGCAGAAAGGATGATTGTGGAAAACTAACAAGCAAAGACTCATATCATACAAGACGCTCCAAGCAAAACATATATCATGTGGTGAATAAAAATATAGCCTCAAGTAAATTTACCGATGGATTGAAAACGAAAGAGGGGATGCCTTCCGGGGCATCCCCAAGCTTAGGCTCTTTGGCATACTTTAATATGACTTGCGGTTCCTTGGGAATCCCCAAGCTTAGGCTCTTGCTACTCCTTATTCCGTAGTCCATCAAATCTTTACCCAAAAGTTGAAAACTTCACAACACAAAACTTAACAGAAAACTCGTGAGATCCGTTAGTATAAGAAAATAAATCACCACTTTAGGTACTGTTGTGAACTCATTCTTTATTTATATTGGTGTTATACCTACTGTATTATAACTTCTCCATGGTTCATACCCCATGATACAACCCAAAGATTCATCAAAATAGGCAAACAACTCAAAGAAAACAGAATCTGTCAAAAACAGAACAGTCTGTAGCACTCTGAAAACTTTGTATACTTATGTAACTCAAAAAATTCTGAAAACTTATGAAAACCTGGGAAATTTATATATAAATCTTGCGTAAATAATTCAGACTCATTCGACACTCTAAAAATTTTAGAAAATTCCTGGACTGAGCGCAAAAGTTTCTGTTTTTCAGCAAGATCAAATCAACAACTACCATAGCTCACCCCAAAGGTTTTACTTGGCTCAAAAACTAATTAAAACACCAAAACACAATTACTACAGAAGTAATAATGTGGGAAACACTCAAAAATAGAAGCAAAACAGAACACAAAAATAAAATTGGGTTGCCTCCCAACAAGCGCTATTATTTAATGCCCCTAGCTAGGCAAAACACAATAGATCTAGGTATTGTCATATTTGGTATGCAACTCAAAAATTGCACACTTATAAGCCCTAGGAGGCCCGTTGTTCTTATAAATAATAATACTCCTAGGCAAAAAATTAAGAGATTCAATGGTGGCAATTGGTTCCTTAATAATATTGAGAAAGTTAGGGTGAATACTTATCATCTTAAGATCTTCATCTCTTTTACTAGAAGATTCACCCTTATTTTTAGGAACAGAAGCAAACTTTGCAGCCTTAGGAGATGAAGTGATTGGAGTAGTTTGAACCAAAGCAAAATCGGATTCCAAGTTGGTAATAATTTCCTCTAGCTTGCCAATTCTAGAGGAATCTTGTTCCATTTTTTCATTAACTATGGGTTCCTTTTCGTTTAGGTTTTTTAAGGTAACTCCTACTTTAGATCCATATTGATTAATGTGATTATGCATATTTTTATCCAAGTTTTCAATAAGCTCAAGTGTAGCAACCTTTTATCAATAATATCAAGCCTTCGCATTACGTGTTCCAAAGTCAAGTTTGTTCCATTAACCATGATTGGGGGTGAACCTAACAGATTTATCATAGCGATATAACAGTCAAAGTTATGACTTCCCAATAAATTTCCTCCCATGATGGTATCTAGAACATATCTATTCCAAGGAGTAATACCCACATAAATATTGCGAAGGAGAACAGCAGTAGATTGCTTGCAAATAGATCTATTTTGAGCATTGCAAATTCTATACCAAGCATCTTTTAAGTTTTCTCCTTCAATTTGCTGAAAATTAAGAACCTCATACTCAGGAGTATTAGCTAAAGTGGTAAGGCTAGCCATAAGTTCAAGCAATCACACGAGCAAACAAAAGGCAAACAAAAAAGGGCGATCAAAAAGGCAAATCTTTTTGGTATTTCCTAAAAATCATTTTAGAAGTGGGGAGAGGAAAACGAGAGGTAAACGGAAAATAATGTAAATGCAAGAGATTAGTTTGTCATGGGTACTTGGTAGGATTGATGTGTATCCTCCCCGGCAACGGCGCCACAAATCCTTCTTGCTACCTCTTGAGTGTGCATTGGTTTTTCTTTCAAGAGGAAAGGGTGATGCGGCGAAGTAAATAAGTATTTCCCTCAGTTGTTGAGAACCAAGGTATCAATCTAGTAGGAGGAACAAGCAAGTCACCAATGTATGCACCTACACAAATAATCAAACTCTTGCACCCAACGCTATAAAGGGATTGTCAATCCCTTCACGGTTATTTGCAAGAATTAGATCCGACAGACATAGATCTAAACGAGAACGGAAAGTAAAAGGTAAATAAATTGCAGCAAAGTATTTTTGGTGTTTTTGGTATTTTTGGTTTATAGATCTGAAAGTATATTATGGAAAGTAGACCCGGGGGTCATAGATTTCACTATAGGCTTCTCTCTCGAAGGAAAATATCATGGTGGGTAAACAAATTACTGTCAAGCAATTGATAGAAAAGTGAATAATCATGTAGTTTTTCAAGGCAATGATCATGCATATAGGCATCATGTGCGTATCAAGTAGACCAAAACGATTCTGCATCTACTACTATTACTCCACACATCGACCGACTCTTGCCTGCATCTAGAGTATTAAGTTCATGAAGAACAGAGTAATGCATTAAGAAAGATGACATGATGTAGAGGGGTAAACTCAAGAAATATGATGAAAACCCCATCTTGTTACCCTTGATGGCAACAATACAATACGTGCCTCACTACCCCTACTATGTCATTGGGTGAGGATACCGCAAGCTTGAACCCAAAACCAAGCACTTCTCCCATTGCAAGAATTACCAATCTAGTTGGCCAAACCAAACCAATAACTCGAAGAGACTTGCAAGGATATGAAATCATGCATATAATAATTGAGAGGAGATTCATATAAGATTCATGGATAATCTAAACATAAACTCACAATTCATCGGATCTTGACAAACACACCACAAAAGAGGATTACGTCGGATAGATCTCCATGTAGATCATGAAGAACATGGTATTGAAGATCAAAGAGAGAGAAGAAGCCATCTAGCTACTAGCTATGGACCCATAGGTCTGTGGTGGACTACTCACGCATCATCGGAGGGGCAATGGAGTTGATGTAGATGCCCTCCGTGATCGAAACCCCCTCCTGCAGATTATCGGAAAAGGCTCCAAGACTGGATCTCTCGGGAACAGAGGCTTCTAGCAGCGGAAAAGTATTTGTGTGGCTCCCTCTAATGTTGGGGGAATATTTGGGAATTTACAGGGCAAAGATTAGGGTTAGGAGACCTGTCGGGAGACGGCAAGCCTACTAAGCGCGGCCAGGGGGCGCGCCTAGCAGGCTTGTGACTCCTTGACAGGTTTCCTGCCGTGCACTCCAAGCCTGGTTGATTCGTTTCCTTCCATAAAAATTCTTCCCAGAGGTTTTATTCCGTTTGGACTCTGTTTAATATTCCATATCGATAAAACTCAAAAACAAGGGGAAACAAAAACTGGCACTAGGCTCTAGATTAATAGGTTAGTCCCAAAAATAATATAAAATAGCATATTAATGCATATAAAACATCCAAAACAGATAATATAATATCATGTCATCACAAAAAACTATAGATACGTTGGAGACATATCACCTACCAATCTCAAAGATCACGTTGTTACTCCCTTTGAGGGTGTCTTGGGGGGATTCTGGTTGCCTGGGACTCTAATTGTGTCTCGGGACAAATTGTATCAACTCACAAGTACCATGTCACGCTTCAGATGTCCTCCACTTAGGCCAACATGCCCTTTATGCTCACTGCAGAATACGCACCATGTTCCGACAATGAAAGAGCAAGCTTCTTTGATGCAATCACCAACGTGGCAGCGGCACCTGATTTTCCGTGGTTTGTCTTGGGCAATTTCAATATGTACCGGTTTGCACATGAGAAATCTCGCGGCCATGTTAGCTGGAATCTGATGGAATCCTTCAACTCATGGATCAGGGAGCACGGGCTAGATGATATTCAAGTTAATAACAGATTATACACTTGGTCCAACAAGAGAAACACCCCCACTCTAGTACGTCTGGATCGCGTGTTGGTCAATGCTGCTTGGAACCTTGCTTATCTGCAAACAACTGCCACTTGCGCGTCAGGCACTACTTCTGATCATATACCGATCCTAGTACATTTCTCTGTTGATATTGCAAGGAGCAAGTTATTCAGGATGGAAAACCATTGGTTACAGATGGAGGAAGCCAGAGATATTATTTCTAACTGTTGGACCAGGGGTTGCACGGACATCAAATCCTCTGCATCCATTATCAGCTTCAAAATGAGGCGGGTTCGTGCTGCTCTAAGACAATGGAGTAGGTGTAATGCTAGCCTCAAAATTCTTATTGACAACAGCAAGCATGTGGTCAGTTTCCTGAATGCTGTGGAGGAAAGGAGATCTCCCATCGTCCTAGAAGCCGTCCTCCGGGAGTTTGCCTCTGCCAAAGCTGAATAACTAATCCTATGGAAAGCTGTTGCATGGCGCCGCAGGGCAAAGATTAGATGGTGCGTCTCCGGTGATGAGAACTGCCAGTTTTTCCATGCTGCTGCTAACTGTCAGGCCCGCCGCAACAGGATTAAAGTTTTGGTGCGAGATGGTGTTGAGTTTTATGACAGTTGTGACAAGCTTCGTTTTGCCACTGATTTTTTAGAAATATTTTGGGTCAGCCCGCTACCTCCAGGCCAACTATTCAACTAAGCTCCATATACTCGCATATTGATTTGACTAACCTTGTGGAAGCCTTCTCTTGGGCTGAGATTGTTCGAGCGATTGACAAGTCGCCGAACAATAAAATTTCAGGTCTTGATGGGTTCACTAATGAGTTCTACAAAGTTTTTAAGCATCTGCTGAAGGATGACCTTCTTCATTTCTTTGGGGATTTTCACAGCAAAAATGTTGATATCAAGGGCATCAACATTGCCTTCATCACCCTACTGTCAAAAAAGGACACACCGCTGGAGGTATGTGATTATCGGCCTATCTCGCAGGTGCATAGCGTACCCAAGTTGGTATCCAAAGTTTTCGCAAACAGACTTCAAAATAGAACCCCGGATTTGGTACATTCCTTGCAATCTGGATTCCTGAGGGGACTCTCAATTGTGGATTTTTTTGCTCTAGCCGCTGAAATGATCCAGACCACCCGGAAGAGGAAGATGTCGATCATCGCCCTGAAGTTGGATTTTCAAAAAGCCTTTGATTCTGTCAGCTGGAGCTGTCTTTCTCAAATTCTGGAGGCTAGGGGTTTTCCACAAATATGGGTGTAGTGGATTTCTACCCTCCTTTCAACTGGTAGCTCCAGGGTGTTAATTAACGGGGAATTAGGTGATCATATTGCTGCAAAAAGGAGCTTCCGTCAGGGTGATTCCTTATCCTCGTACCTGTTTATTATCATGGCCGATGTGCTTCAGCGTCTTTGCTGTAAGCAGTTCCAAGATGGTATTCTGCTCCATCCTCTTGGGGCTGACAGCTTCTTCCCAGTACTACAGTACGCAGATGACACTCTAATTATTTCCCGAGGAGACTTACTGTTGGAAATATGCCCTAGAGGCAATATAAATTAGTTATTATCATAGTTCCTTGTTCATGATAATCGTTTATTATCCATGCTAAAATTGTATTGATCGGAAGCTCAGATACATGTGTGAATACATAGACAACATAGAGGTGTCTCAGTCATGTCTACATAGTTCTTGAACCCGCAAGATCTGCACACTTAAGGTTCGGTGACATTTCGGTAATATAGAGTTATGTATGGTGGTGACCAAAGGTTGTTCGGAGTACCAAATGAGATCCTGGATGTCATGAGGAGCTCCGAAATGGTCCGAAGGTAAATATTGATATATAGGAAGTCCTGTTTTGGTCACCGAAAAAGCTTCGAGCTCATCGGTAATGTACCGAGAGTGTCGGGAGGGTACCGGGGGACCATCGGGAGGGGTGTCTCGACCCAAGGGCCTCATGGGATGTGAGAGGAGGTAGACCAGCCCATGGTGGTCTGGCCTATGCCTCCCCTAAGGTCCCATGCGGTTGGGGTGAAGGGAGAAGGCAAAAGCCCAAAAGGTGGAAGGTTTTCCAAGTGAGGGAGGAGTCCAACTAGGAGTAGGATTGGAGTCCAACTCCCTCTCCTCCCCACTTTGGCCGCAACAAGGGGCAGCCCTAGGGCGCAGCATCCCCTCCACCTCCTCCTATATATACTAGAGATTTAGAGGTGAGGGATAACCCTAATTGCCACATGCTCCCTCTACCTCATCTAGATCGGTTTTCTCCTCTAGTCTAGTTCGGCGGTGCTTAGGCGAAGCCCTCCCGAAATAGTTCCACCACCATCGCTGCCATGTCGTCGTGCTGCTAGAGAACTCATCTACCTCTCTACTCCCTCTTGTTGGATCAAGAAGGTGGAGACCGTCATTGAGCTATACGTGTGTTGAACGCGGAGGTGCCGTCCGTTTGGCGCTAGATCGGGACGGATCGTGATTGGATTGCGCTACGCTCGACGATTTGGATCGCGAAGACGTTCGACTACATCAACCGCGTTTCTTAACGCTTCCCGCTTAGCGATTTACAAGGATATGTAGATCCACTCTCCCCCTCGTAGATGCTTATCACCATGGATAGATCTTGCGTGTGCATAGGAAATTTTTGTTTCCCATGCAACGTTCCTCAATAGTGGCATCATGAGCTAGGTCTATGTGTAGATGAGATCATGAGTAGAACACAAATGAGTTTGTGGGCATTAATGCTTAGATTGCTTACTCCCTTGGTTGTGTTTTGATTCGGCGGTATTGTGGGATGAAGCGGCCCATACCAACCTTACTCGTACGCTTACGAGAGACCGGTTCCATCGACTAACGTGCAACTTTGTTGCACAAAGATGGCTGGAGGGTGCCTGTCTCTCCTACTATAGTTGGATCAGATTCGACAAAGGCGGTTCTTGAGAAGGTTAAATAGAAATTTGTGTATCACCGTTGTGGTTTATGCGTAGGTGAGAATTGTTCTTGCTAGATACCCGTACCAGCCACGTAAAACTTGCAACAACAATTAGAGGGCGTCTAACTTGTTTTTGCAGGGTATGTTGTGATGTGATATGGCCAATTACATGATGAGATATATGTGGTGCATGAGATAATCATGTTTTGTATAGAATATCACGACTTTCATGTCGATGAGTACGACAATCGGCGGGAGCCATAGGGTTGTTTTAATTAGTTTCGTCGTTTTTGCTTTACTTTATCGCTATGAGTTAGCAATAGTCATGGAAACAACAGCTGGCGCGGCAACCCCGCTGGCGACACGTTGATGGAGATCAAGATGGTGGAGATCATGGTGTCATGCCGGTGATGATGGAGATCATGCCAGTGCTTTGAAAGTGAAGATCAAAAGCAGAAGTTCATGTCCATATCATGTCACTTATGATTTGCATGTGATGTTAATCCTTTTATGCACCTTTGTTTTCTTAGGACGACGATAGCATTATAAGGTGATCCCTCACTTAAATTTCAAGATGAATTGTGTTCTCCCCGAGTGTGCACCATTGAGAAAGTTCATCGTGTCGAGACACCACGTGATGATCGGGTGTGATAGACTCTACGCTCACATACAACGGGTGCAAGCCAGTGTTGCACGTGCAGAACACTCAGGTTAAACTTGACGAGCCTAGCATGTACAGACATGGCCTCGGAATACAAGAGACCGAAAGGTCGAACATGAGTCATATAGTAGATATGATCAACATGAAGATGCTCACCATTGAAACCACCTCAACTCACGTGATGATCGGACTTGAGTTGGTGGATTTGGATCATGTGACACTCGAATGACCGGAGGGATGTCATTTTGAGTGGGAGTTTTTAAGTAATATGATTAAGTAAACTCATTATCATGAACATAGTCAAAATGTCTTTGCAAAGTATGTTGTAGATTATGAGCTCGTGCTATAGCTCCCTTGAATTTTTTATATGTTCCTAGAGCAATAGAGTTGAAATATGATGGTTGCAATAATGCGGACTAGGTCCGTGATCTGGGGATTGTCCTCATTGCTGCACATAAGGCTTATGTCCTTAATGCAGCGCTTGGTGCGCCACCCCCTCAAGCGTTGTGTGTAGATGTTGTGAACATTTGACAGGCACGTTTTGATTTGATAGTTCGATGCACCATGCATTACGGCTTAGAATTGAGGACCCAAAATGTTTTGAACGTCACGAACATATGAGATGTTCTAAGAGCTAAAATTGGGATCTCAGGCTCATGCTCGTGTTGAGAGGTATGAGACCTCCAACAAGATTCTTTGCCTACAAGATGAAGGAGAATAGCTCAATAGGTGAGCATGTGCTTAGATTGTCTGGGTACTACAATCGCTTGAATCGAGTGGGAATTGATCTTCCAGATAAGATAATGATTGATATAGTTCTCCAAGTCACTGTCACTAAGCTACTAGAGCTTCGTGATGAACAATCAAATGCCAGGGATGGAAATAATGATCCATGAGCTATTCGCGATGTTTGACACCGCGAAGGTAGGTATCAAGAAGGAGCATCAAGTGTTGATGGTTAGTGAAACCACTAGTTTCGAGAAGGGCAAGGGCTAGGAGGGAAACTTCATGGATGGCAAGTCAGTTGCTGCTCTAGTGAAGAAACCCAAGGTTGAATCCAAACCCAAGACTAAGTGCTTCTATTATGAGGAGAACATTCGTTGAAGAGGAACAACCCTAGATACTTGGTAGATAAGAAGGCTGGCAACGTCGACTGAAATATATTTGATATACGTGTTATTGATGTGTACCTTGCTAGTACTCATAGTTGCACTTGGGTATGAGATACCGGTTCGATTGCTAAACGTTAGTAACTCGAAGTAAAAGCTACGGAATAAACGGAGACTAGCTAAGGGTGAGGTGACTATGTGTGTTGGAAGTGTTTTCCAAGGTTGATGTGATCACCATCACACGCTCTCTCTACCCTCGGGATTAGTGATGAACCTAAATAAATGTTGTTTTGTGTTTGCGTTGAGCATGAACGTGATTAGGTCGTGTTTATTGCAATACGGTTATTCATTTAAGTTAGAGAATAATGGTTATTCTGTTTACATGAATAATACCTTGAATGGTCATGCATCCAATGAGAATGGTTTATTGAATCTTGATCGTAGTAATACACGTGTTCATAACATTGTTACAAAAAGATGCAAAGTAAATAATGATAGTACCACATATGTGTGGCACTCCCACTAAATGTCGTATTGGTGTAAAGCGCATGAAGAAACTCCATGCTGACGGATCTTTGGACTCATTTGATTTAGAATCGGTTGAGACATGTGAGCCATGCCTCTTGGGCAAGATGACAAAGGACGTTGTTTTCCGGTGTGATGGGGCGGGCAAGTGACTTATTAGAAATGATACGTGTTGATGTATGCAAATCCAGTGAGTTTTGTAGCGTGCAGTGGATATCGTTGTTTTCTTACCTTCACTAATGATTTGAGTAGATATGGGTATATTTACTTGATGAAACACAAGTCTGAGTCATTTGAAAAGTTCAAGCAAATTCAGAGTGAAGTTTGAGATCATCGTGATAAGAAGATAAAATGTCTATGATATGATCATGAAGGAGAATATCTAAGTTACGAGTTTGGTATACAATTTAAGACAATGTGGAAATTGTTTCACAACTCACGCCACCTGGAACACCATAGTGTGATGGTGTGTCCAAACATCTATTGGATATAGTGCGAACTATGATGTCTCTTATCGATTTGCCACTATCATTTTGGGGTTACGCATTAGAGACAACTACATTCACTTTAAAAGGGGCACCATCTAAATCCATTGAGATGACACCGTATGAATTTTGGTTTGGCGGAAACCTAAGTTGTCATTTCTTAATGTTTGGGGGCCGCGACACTTATGTGAAAAAGGGGGTTTTCACCTAATGATCTCAAACCCAAAGTGTACAAATGCATATTCATAGAATACCCTAACGTAAAAGTTGGGTAAACCTTATATATTAGATCCAAGCACAAAGTGTTTGTTGCTAAAACGGGTCCGTTCTCGAGAAAGAGTTTCTCTCAAAAGAATTGAGTGGGTGGAAGATAGAACTTGATGAGGTTGTTGAACCTTTGTTTCAACCAGAGAGTAGCACAGTGTAGAAAGATATTTCCATGGAGCCTACGTCAGTTGAAGAGGAAGTTAATGATGATGATCATGAAGCTTCAGTTCAAGTTACTATCGAACCTCGTAGGTCGACAACCCTATCTTAGAGGTCATGTTGTTGGAAAACGATGAACCTACGAACTATGGAGAAGCGATGATGGGATCGGATTCCAACAAATGGTTAGAGACCATGAAATCCGAGAAAAGATCCATGTATGAAAACCAAGTATGGAATTTGGTAGAGTTGCCCATTGAACGACATGTCATTGAGTACAAATGCACCTTTAAGATGAAGACACACGCTAATGGTGAATGTCACCATTTATAAAGCTCGACTTGTCGCAAAGAAGTTTTCGCCAAGTTCAAGGAATTGATTATGATGAGACTTTCTCGCCGTTAGCGATGCTAAAGTCCGTTGGAATTATGTTAGCAGTTGCTGCATTTCTCAATTATGAAATCTTGCAGATGGATGTCAAAACATCGTTTCCTTAACGGTTTACTTGAGGAAAGGTTGTATCACGTTTTGTGAGCCCTAAGGATGCTAAAAGGTGTGCAAGCTTCGGTGATCCTTCCATGGACTGAAGTAAGCATCTCGGAGTTGGAATATACGCTTTGATGAGGTGATCAAAGTTTTGATGTTTATACAAAGTTTACGAGAAACTTGTATTTTCAATAAAGTGAGTGGGAGAACTATAGAATTTCTGATAAGTATATGTGGATCACATATTGTTGATCAGAAATAATGTAGAGTTTCTGGAAAGCATAAAACGGTCATTTGGAAAGTGATTTTCAAAGGAAGACCTGGATGAAGCTACCTAATTGTTGAGCATCAAAATCTATGGAGATAGATCAAGATGCTCGATGAGACTTTCAATGAGTGCATACCTTGACAAGATTTTGAAAGAGTTCAAAATGGACCAGTCAGAGAAAGAGTTCTCACCTGATTTTGAAAGAGTTCAAAATGGATCAGTCCTAAGGATGCTAAAAGGTATGGAAGCTCCAGCAATCCTTCTCTGGGCTGGAGCAAGCATCTCGGAGTTGGAATATACGCTTTTATGAGGTGATCAAAGTTTATGGGTTTATACAAAGTTTACGAGAAACTTGTATTTACAAGAAAGTGAGTGGGAGCACTATAGAATTTTTGATAAGTATATGTGGTTGACATATTATTGATCGGAAATGATGTACAATTTCTGCAAAGCATAAACGGTTGTTTTAAAAGAGTTTTTCAAGGAATACTTGGATAAAGCTACCTAATTGTTGGGCATCAAGATCTATAGAGATAGATCAAGAGCTTGATGAGACTTTCAAATGAGTACATACCTATACAAGATTTTGAAAGAGTTCAAAATGGACCAGTCAAAGAAGGAGTTCTTGCCTGATTTGTAAGGTGTGGAGTTGAGTGAACTCAAAGCTCGACCACGATAGAAGAAAGACAAAGGACGAAGGTCGTCACCTATGATTTATCACTAGGCTCTATATAGTATGCCATGCTGTGTACCGCACCTGTGTGTGCCTTGCCATGAGTCTCTCAAGGGGTACAAGAGTGATCCAGGAGTGGATCACTGGACAGAGGTCCAAATTATCCTTAGTAACTAAAGTACTATGGAAATATTTTTCGATTATGGAGGTGATAAAGATTTCATCGCAAAGGGTTACATCGACGCAAGCTTTAACACCAATATGGATGACTCTTAGTAGCAATCCGGATATGTATACTGGAGTAGCCATTTGGAATAGCACCAAGTTGAGCGTGGTAGCGTGTCTACAATATGACATAGAGATTTGCAAAGTAAACATGGATCTGAATGTCGCAGACCCATTGACTAAAACCTCTTTCAGATGCAAAACATGATCGAACCCCAGAACTCATTGGGTGTGAGATTCATAAAAAATCACATGCGATCTGAGTTAGATTATTAACCCTAGTGCAAGTGGGGGACGGATGTAAATATTCCCTAGAGGCAATAATAAATTAGTTATTATCATATTTCCTTCTTCATGATAATCATTTATTATCCATGCTAGAATTGTATTGATCAGAAACTCAGATACATGTGTGGATACATTGACAACACCATGTCCCTAGTATGCCTCTAATAGACTAGCTCGTTGATCAAAGATGGTCAAGGTTTCCTAGCCATGGACATGAGATGTCATTTGATTACGGGATCACATCATTAGGAGAATGATGTGATGGACAAGACCCAAACTATAAACATAGCATATGATCATGTCAGTTTATTGCTATAGTTTTGTGCATGTCAAGTATCTGTTCCTATGACCATGAGATCATGCAACTCACTGATACCAGAGGAGTACCTTGTGTGTATCAAACATCGCAATGTAACTAGGCGACCATAAAGGTGCTCTACAGGTATCTCCAAGGGTGTATGTTGGGTTGGCATGGAACAAGACTGGGATTTGTTACTCCGTGTGACGGAGAGGTATCTCAGGGCCCACTCGGTAATACAACATCACTATAAGCCTTGCAAGCAATGTGACTAAAGAGTTAGCCATGGGATCTTGTATTACGGAATGAGTAAAGAGACTTGTTGGTAACGAGATTGAACTAGATATAGAGATACCGACGATCGAATCTCGGGCAAGTAACATACCGAAGAACAAAGGGAACATCATACGGGATTAACTGAATCCTTGACATAGAGGTTCGACCGATAAAGATCTTCATAGAATATGTAGGAACCAATATGGGCATCCAGGTCCCATGGTTGGTTAATGACCGTAGAGGTGTCTCGATCATGTCTACATAGTTCTCGAACCCACAGGGTCTGCACACTTAAGGTTCGGTGATGTTTTGGTAGTATAGAGTTATGTATGGTGGTGACCGAAGGTTGTTTGGAGTCCCATATGAGACCTCGGATGTCACGAGCAGATCCATAATGGTCCGAAGGTAAAGATTGATATATAAGAAGTCCTGTTTTGGTCATCGAAAAAGTTTTGGGCTCATCGGTAATGTACTGGGAGTGCCGGGAGGGTATCGGGGGACCATCGGGAGGGGTGTATCGACCCAAGGGCCTCATGGGCTGTGAGAGGAGGCAAACCAGCCCCTGGTGTGGTGGCTAAAGCCTCCCCTAAGGGGACATGCGACTGGTGTGAAGGGAGAAGGCAAAATCCCAAAAGGTCGAAGGTTTTCCAAGAGAGGGAGGAGTCCTACTAGGAGTAGGATTGGAGTCCAACTCCCTCTCCTCCCCACTTCGGCCGCAACATGGGGCAGCCCTAGGACACTGCCTCCCCTTCCCCTCCTCCTATATATACTAGAGGTTTAGAGGTGAGTGATAACCCTAATTGCCACATGCTCCTTCTACTTCATCTAGATATGTTTTCTCCTCTAGTCTAGTTTGGCGGTGCTTAGGCGAAGCCTGCCGGAATAGTTGCACCACCATCGCCGCCACGCCGTCGCGCTGCCGGAGAACTCATCTAACTCTCCACTCCCTCTTGCTGGATCAAGAAGGCAGAGATCGTCATCAGCTGTACGTGTGCTGAACGTGGTGGTGTCGTTCGTTCGATCCTAGATCGGGACGGATCGTGATTGGATCGCGGGATGCTCGACGATTTGGATCGTGCAGACGTTCGACTACATCAACTGCGTTTCTTAACACTTCCCACTTAGTGATCTACAAGGGTATGTAGATCCACTCTCCCCTCGTAGATGCTTATCACCATGGATAGGTCTTGCGTGTGCATAGCAATTTTTTTGTTTCCCATGCAACTTTCCTCAACACTTACAATAGACCACGGTTATCAAGAGTCTTCTCAATGCCTTCTCAGAGTTTTCTCGTCTCAGCATTAATTTTCATAAAAGCACCTTGGTACCTGTTTGCGTGGACACGGGTTTGGCATCTGATATTGCTCAACTTCTTGGCTGCCCCGTCTCCTCCTTCCCATGCACATACTTAGGACTACCACTTTGTCTGCACAAATTACACATGGTATGCTGCTACCTATCATACATAAGGTTGATCGGCGTTTATCATGATGGTTAGCTACCTTTCTATCCTAGGGAGAAAGATTAACACTTGTCAAATCCGTGCTTGTCATGGGAACGAGTCTGGCAGTAGAACATAGGGGTACGGAAGGCGAGGACAGAGTCCTAGCTACGGCGAGGGTGTACACACGTATGTATGAGTTCAGGCCCCTCTCGTGGAGGTAACGTCCCTACATCTCAGTGCTCGAGAGCTCTTGCCATGTGGATAGTATGAGTTATAGGAGATGTGAACATTTATGCCAGAGGAGAGGGGCGGCTTATATAGAGTATGCTGCCCCTCATAAGTGCCAGGCATCCAAGGGTTCGATCGTGGGAATAAAGACGCGCATTACTAGTAACGTACACAATAAATGCTACTAATGACGACTGGCCGAATGCCTGCCTGTTGGCCTCCCTGGGGTGGCTTCTGGTCTTCTAGTGTCGACTGGTAGCGAGGTCTTCCGAGTGACAGGAGACTATCGAGTGGTGGGAGAAGCCTCTGAGTGGATTTATTGTCGAGTGACTTGAGCACCATGGTGAATCCAGTCGGAATCTCTCTTGTAATCTTCAAGTCCTCCAATAAAGTTTTCTTAGGTAGGGTATGTAGGTCAGACCTAGGACCCTACCCTAGGTACATATCCTCATCATTAGCCCCCGAATGGATCGGGTTTCGAGTGAGAAAGGGAATCAATGCCAGTTTTGATAAGGCACCGAAATTCCAAATGTACTTCGGGGCTTCAAGGAAATCTGTGTCGATTGAAATCTTTGTCATTCGCCCTAATCGATTCTGCCTTGATAAATGTCCGAATGATTTTAAGCTTCAAATATGCTCCGAGTGAACCATCGGGATCTTCTGATGCGACGGGTCGCTCTGCCAGGCCCAGATTTCACAGGATTCAAAAAATTTGGGAAGCGCGCGCCGCGCGAAGATATCGCAACGACTAGGGCAAGTGGGGGCACAACGCCTTGATTACCGCGCCACCCATTATGCCACGTACAGCATGAGTCTTGTGGTGGAGATAGCCAGAGATTTAGAGGGCCCGCAGGTCAATGACTCACTCGGCTGATATATATATTTCGCTACGCTACGGATAGCACAATACTCTTCCCCCAAATCCACTCTTCTCCTCCGCCTCCGCCGCTCCACAAGCGCCGCTAGGCTCCGTCCCGACGACCGCCACCGCGATGACGAAGAACAAGACTGAGATGCTCGAGTGCGCCAAGAAGGGAGCCGCCAAGGGCAAGGGCAAGAAGCCATCCGGCGCCCGGTTCACGGTGCCGGCGGGGTGGATCCAGGGGGATTTCCTCCCATCGATGGTCACAGTGGCGGACGTCGAGAACCTCGTCGTCGACGGGCTCATGGTCGAAGGCTTGTGGATGCTTTCAGAGGGGGAGATTGATCCGGAGTTGTGCGAGGGGGAGCGGGTCCTTCTCCTCACCCACGTTGAGCGAGGTTTCTCCATGCCCCCCATCCTTTCTTCCGAGGGTTTCTGAATTTCTTTGGAACCCAACTCCATCATTTTCCTCTGAATGTCATTTCTTATCTCGCTGCTTTCATCACTATGTGTGAATGTTTCTTGGGTTGTCCTCCCCATTGGGGCTTGTTCAAGCATATCTTCACCATTAGATCTCAGTCAATCAAAAAGGCCAACCCCGAGGATGATAATACCCATGTCATCCAATTATGTGGTGGCTTGGGGATCCAAAAGAGGGTTAGGAGCGCCTTTCCATCTATGACCTTTCCAGAATCTGTTAGGGGTTGGCAGTCGACTTGGTTCTACTACAAAGACGTAGCATCTCCCAACATGTCGACTGGCCATTCTCCTTTCATGCTAGATCGACCCACCACTACCAAATCTTTATCAGTGCTAGAAGGGGAAAAAGTCCAAGTGGGGATCTTAGTAGATGCCATAGTGGGTCTTGTTCGTGGCGGAGTGACTGGCATGGATCTACTGGAGACATTCCCTAGTCGACAGATCCAGCCCCTCCAAGCAAGGGACCATGCCATGTGGCACTACTCAGGCTCTAAGGATACGACTCGGACGCACCCAGAGGAAGTCCCAGAAAAAACTATCGAGTAGTGGCTTCGGAGCATCACTGGAGCCTGCGACAATCCCCTAGGAGCCAAGCGGATCAAGCCCTTCTGTGTTGAGAATCCACAAACGAATCTGGTAAATTATATCTTTGTCGACTGTCATACTATTATGTCGAGTGACTGAGTCTTCGGTCGACTGACTTTATTGTTTGAATTTTGCAGGAGTGGACGAACATGTATTCACTTGTGCCGAATGGAAATCATCCTGAAGACGGAGGGGAGAGCGAGGGCGGCAGCATGGATTTTGATTAAGCCGATGACGGAGAGGACGAATACGAGGGCTCGGACGAGGATGAAGAAGAAGTTGAGTCTCCTCCGCGCACTGAGCACCAATCCAAGCAGCGTCAAGACCCCACGACTGCCCCAAGCAAGACCTTGGCGTCGAGTGGTAGGAACCCAAAGCAGGAACGAACCTCGACGATTGAGTCGAGTGAACGGGTCGCAAAGCAGCCCAGGTCTGACATGACGAAACCTCAGAAGGCTTTGCCCCGAATGAAGATCGTTGTACCCGTTGTCTCAATGTAAGTGTTCGTTTTCTTCTTTCGCTGCTGTATAGAACTTCGTATTCTTGCTGACCGAGTGGGATTTGGTCTACCAGAGCCGCTACCACAGTAACGTCGCCTCCACAGGACAGAGAGGAGCAAATGGATGTGGATACTGCAGATGCGGCCACTTACCAACAAGGTATAACAAATCTTCACTCAGCTCTGTTTCGTGAATGATTTGCCGATTGGATAAGCTAATGTTGTCGATTGGTGTTTGCAGAGATCATTCAACTCGAGGATGACGAAGAGCCACCTCGGGGTACGGGGGGTGAAGGTGTGACCTCATGCACCCCGCGCGTATGCGCTCGAAGAATGTCATCAGTGCAAACGCCTCAAAGGTCGACTTTTGCATCGTCTCAGGGGATAGGCGACTCGTCTCGAGCTAGAACCGAGCTCGCGGATCCATTGTTGAGTGCCCCACCAGCTGCTTCAACCATCGTGGCCTCGACACCAATCGAACAACTCCAGGCCACCCCAGCTACTCCAGCCGCAGCATCGATTCAGCCGGCGACTGTCTTTCCTCTGCATCACGTCCCGGAAGACCAAACTGGAGCTGCCAAGGAGGCCATGATTCAAGCGGAGCAGATGATGTTGTGCACAAAGGAGGCATACGAAGCAAGCAAGCTAGCTTATGATGCTAGCACGGTGCTTCGCACCAACGTCCGAGTAAGTGCGATTTTAAGTGCATTTCCAATTGAATTCATGTCTTTCCTGACTGTACACCTAGCAGGTGTTTTTCTTTTGCAGAATACTTGTATGTTCTCCTCTCGAATAGATCGGGTCTTTAGTCGAGTGGGTTTCGGTCCAGTGGGGGCATGATAACCCACAAGTATAGGGGGTCACAACAGTTTTTGAGGGTAGACTATTCAACCCAAATTTATTGATTCGACACAAGGGGAGCCAAAGAATATTCTCGAGTATTAGCAGCTGAGTTGTCAATTCAACCACACCTGAAAGACTTAATATCTGCAGAAAGTGTTCAGTAGCAAAGTAATATGGTAATAATAGTAACGATGGTAAAGTGATAGTAGCAGTTTGTCGTGTTTGTAACAGTAGCAGCGGAAAAGTAACTGAGCAGGGATCAATATATGGAAAGCTCGTAGGCAATGGATCAATGATGGATAATTATGTCAGATGACATTCATAATGCAACAGTTATAACGTAGGGTGACATAGAACTAGCTCCAATTCATCAATGTAATGTAGGCATGTATTCCATATATAGCCATACGTGCTTATGGAAAAGAACTTGCATGACATCTTTTGTCCTACCCTCCCGTAGCAGCAGGGTCCTATTGAAAACTAAGGGATATTAAGGCCTCCTTTCAATAGAGAACTGGACCAAAGCATTAGCACTTTGTGAATACATGAACTCCTCAAACTACGGTAATCACTGGAAAGAATCCCAGTTATTGTCACCCTAGGGGATGCGGATCATAACTCATAATAGGTGTCTACAACTTGCAAGATAGGATCAAGAACACACATATATTCATGAAAACATAATAGGTTCAGATCCGAAATCATGGCACCCGAGCCCTAGTGACAAGCATTAAGCATAGCAAAGTCATAGCAACATCAATCTCAAAACATAGTGGATACTAGGGATCAAACCCTAACCAAACTAACTCGATTACATGATAAATCTCATCCAACCCATCACCATCCAGCAAGCCTACAATGAGATTACTCGCGAACGGTGGGGAGCATCATGGAATTGGTGATGAAGGATGGTTGATGATGAGGAAGGCGTCGATTTCCCCTCTCCGGAGCCCAAAACGGACTCCAGATCTGGTCTCCCGAGGAAGAACTGGCGATGGCGGTGGCTCCGTATCATGAAACGCGATGAACTCTTCTCTCTGGGTTTTTTCCTCGCTGAATAGGGTTATGAGGAGCTGGAGTGGAGGTCGGAGGAGCCAAGAGGGGCCCACAAGCCTGCTCGACGCGGCGAAGAGGGGCCATGGCTAGCAGGCTTGTGGCCTGCTGGTGGCCCCCTCTGGTCAATTCTGGCGCTAGTATTTTTTATTAATTCCAAAAATATTCTCCGTAAATTTTTAGGACGATCCGAGAACTTTTATTTCTGCACGAAAATAATACCAAGGCAATTCTGCTGAAACTACGTCAGTCCGGGTTAGTTCCATTCAAATCATGCAAATTAGAGTCCAAAACAAGGGCAAAAGAGTTTGGAAAAGTAGATATGTTGGAGATGTATCAACTCCCCCAAGCTTAAACCTTTGCTTGTCCTCAAGCAATTCGGTTGATAAACTGAAAGTGATAAAGAAAAACTGTTACAAACTCTATTTGATCTTGCTGTTGTAAATATGTCTAACTTATGTTTAGATTTTCAGCAAAGATTATAAAGTAACCACATTCACAATAACATTTAGCTCTCACATTTACTCATGTCAATGGCATAACCAACTAGCGAGCAATAATAACAAGTCTCGGATGACAACAATTTATCAAAACAAACATGATACAATATGACATAATGGTATCTCGCTAGCCCTTTCTAAGACCGCAAAACATAAATGCAGAGCACCTCTGGAGAACAAGGACTGACTAAACATTGTAATTCATGGTGAGAGCGATTGAGTCCTGCTCACACTCAACATCAATTAATAGCAAGGCATACAAATGACAATGGTGCTCTCTAACTGGTGCCTTTTATAAGAGGATGATGACTCAACAATAAAGTAAATAGATAAGCCCTTCACAGAGGGAAGCATTGATTTGCAGAGGTGCCAGAGCTCAAGCTTTTAAAACAGAGATAGGTAATGATTTTGGAGCGGTATGCTTTCGTTGCTCACATAAAGACCAAGAGGTTTCCAATATCTTCCATGCTAAATACATTGTAGGCGGTTCCCAAACAGAATGGTAAAGTTTTTACTCCCCCTTCACCAATCAATCACACTCCATGGTGGGCCGAATTCACGGGTACCGTCCATACAAACCCATTCCTAGGGGAGTTTTGTTTAATTATATTTTGCTTTTTATATCGAGCATGGAACTGGGCATCCCGATTACCACCCACTTTCTCATGAATGATAGTGAATCAACACATATCGTGAGAATAACCCACCTAGCATGGAAGATACTGACAGCCCCCAATCGCCACATGAGCGATTTGGGCATACAAAACAGAAGGTTTATTTGAAGGTTTAAAGTTTAGCACATGCAAATTTACTTGGAACGGCACGTAAATACCGCATATAGGTAGATATGGTGGACTCATATGGAATAGCTTTGGGTTTATTGAGATGGATGCACAAGCAGTATTCCTGCTTAGTACAAGTGAAGGCTAGCAAAAGACTAGGGAGCAACCAACTAGAGAGCGACACAGTCATCAACATGCCTTGAGATTAACCAACATTGAATGCAAGCATGAGTAGGATATAATTCACTGCCAACATAAATATCGTAGAGGCTATGTTGATTTGTTTCAACTACATGCGTGAACATGTGCCAAGTCAAGCCACTTGAATCATCCAGAGAAGGATACCATTCTATCATACTACATCACAACCATTTTAATGTGCATGTTGGCACTCAAGACGAACCATTATCCACTCTTAGCTAATTAAGCATGGCATGAATAACTATAATCTCTAATTGTTATTGCAAACATGGTCAACATAATGTACTGAATTCGGAACGATGAGCTAATCATATTTACAAAAGCAAGATAGGTCGAGTTCATACCAGCTTTTGTCCATCTCAATCTTTTCATCAAATATCATCATTATTGCCTTTCAATTGCATGATCGAACGATGTGAATAATAATAAGAGTGCGCTAAGCTAGAATCTGCAAACAATAAACCAAAGGAGAAGACAAGGAAGTATGGGATCTTTGTAAGATAAACAATAGTGCATATGAGAGCCACTCAACACGTCATCTTGGTCTTCTCCTTACGACCCAAAGAAAAGAAAGAAAAATTATTTACACGGGAAAGCTCCCAATAAGAAAAAAGAAGAACGAGAAATCCTTTTGGGTTTTCTTTTTAATGCTACAACTAAGCAACTAGGAAATAAAGCTAGAACTATTTTTTTGTATTTTCCTCAAAGTTTATTAAACACACAAAAAGAAAGCAAAACAAGAATATAAACTACCATGGATAGTACAATGAAAAAGTATGAACGCCAACAACTGAAATAAGTGTGTGAACATGAATGTACTATCGGTGAGAAATACGTACTCTCCCAAGCTTAGGCTTTTGGCCTAAGTTGGTCTAGGGCCATGGCTGGAAATAACCTTCTCCGGGGTACTCCGGAGGACACTGAGGGTTCCACTGATTAGCGATCTCTTGTGGCTCCCATTAAAAAACCAGGGTCTGATATGGATCCAAAGCCGGTGCTGGCTCAGGTGTTGGGGGTTGCTCCAAACCCCAATATTGGTAGATGTCATCGGGCATAACTGTGTACCTGCCTTAATGAATATCGAATAGAGAAGAAGCAGGCAGATTAATAATCTCACAAGTACCCTGACTAAATACTAAGTTGTAAAGCAGCCTCCTATCATCATTCTTCTTAATAAAATCATGGGCTACCATACGGTCATAATCTAATAACTTCGCGGGTGTCAGCTTTTCATCTTTCTCGTGAAGCCTAATGGGTATCTCAAAATGTTTAGCTAAATTATATGCATAGCTACCTCCGAATATGGGCCCCTTCAAACGGTTGGTGTTCAACCGTTGGGCCACCATAGCGCCCAGACTAAAAGTTCTATCAGCAAGTAAAGCATGGGACAAAATAGCAAGGTCAGGAGCACTAAGGCTACCACTCTCCCAGCGGCCAACTAAACATCTTCCCACAAATAATGAATAATAGCGTAGCACCGGAAAATGTAAACTAGTTGCTCTTGCCTTTGACACGCCTCTCTCTTCTCCTATAGTGACTGCGGCAATAAAATCTTCCATGTCTCGAGGACGTGGTTCCCTGATGCTGCCCTCATAGGTTATCTTGCAAACTTTGCAAAAATCATTAAGATTCATTTTCTTAGGCACATCATATAAATGAAACTCTACTGTAGGAGGGTCTTCCCTAGGATGAAAGTGAAAATTTTGCATAAAGGTATTAGTGAGCAAGAGGTACTAGTCACACTTATCGTTGAGGAAGTCAGTGATGCCTGCACTCTCGGCCAAATAATAGAAATCTTCATAAATTCCGGGCGCCCTCAAGAATGTGTCACACGACCATTCACATGGTCGGATTTCTGCGACGCGAGGAAGATTGTATTCGGGTTTCTCCTTCATTTCATTTTCATCTTCCTTAGAACCCCGGCTTGAAGAACCTTAACCTTCTCAACATTTCTGAAAAATTCTGAAATTTTTAGTGAGTGAAAATAAAGGTGCACAAAACTCAACAAAACTCATAGCAACTACTCCCTCAAGTACCTAGAGACCATATCATGCATCAAAACTACTTGGGACCATAAAAATTTGGCATGCAAGCTCAAGAACAAGGTCACCACAGCAGCAAAAATTTGCAATATATAAGGCACTAGAACAAAAACTAATTGGACCATTGGAGGAGTCACATACCGGTGAGCAATCCCCTAAATCAGTTTTGCAAATGGAGCTTTGAGCAAGGAGATCGAAAATGGCAGCAAGATGAGCTAGAACACGGGTTTCAGCAATGGTGGGATTTTTTTCTGGAGGAAGATGAAGTGGATGGGTGCTGGAATAAGTGGAGGGGGGCCACATGGGACCCACAAGCTTGCTAGGCACGGCCAGGGGGTGGCCGCACCCTATAGGCCTGTGGCCCACTAGTGCAGCCCCCTGATGCATTCTCAGTGCCAAAAATTCTTAAATATTCCAGAAAAAATCATACTAAATTTTCAGGGGATCCTGGGAACTTTTATTTTCAGGTCATTTTTATATTGCACGGAAAACTCAAAAACAGAAAAAAAAAATAGTAGCATTTTTACTTAATTTCTAAATTCATCCATCTCATGCTCCTCAAAAGGAATCCATCAATAAGGTTGATCAAGTCTTATTGACGAACTTCTTTCGAATGACATGAAACCGAAGAATTTTCGAATAACACTAAGTTACCTCAATGGGGATATGCATTTCCCCAACAATAAGTATATCATATTTCTTCTTGACGGTAGGAAGAGGGAACTCAAAGTCTCCAATAATAATTGTTGGAATTTTTTCAATAGAGTTGATACTATGAACTTGAGGTTGTTTCTTTGGAAAGTGTACCGTATGCTCATTACCATTAATATGAAAAGTGACATTGCCCTTGTTGCAATCAATAACAGCCCCTGCAGTATTCAAGAAGGGTCTATCGAGGATGATCGACATATTGTCGTCCTCGTGAATATCAAGAATAACAAAGTCCGTCAAGATAGTAGCATTTGCAGCTATGGTAGGTACATCCTCACAAATACCGATAGGTAGAGCAGTTGATTTATCAGCCATTTGCAAAGAGATTTCAGTAGGTGTCAACTTATTCAAATCGAGTGTATGGTATAAAGAGAAAGGCATGACACTAACACCAACTCCAAGATCACATAAAGCAGTTTTTACATAATTTCCTTTAATAGAGCATGGTATAGTAGGTACTCCGGGATCTCCTAGTTTCTTAGGTATTCAACCTTTAAAAGTATAATTAGCAAGCATGGTGGAAATCTCAGCTTCTAGTATCTTTCTTTTATTTGTCACAATATCTTTCATATACTTAGCATAGGGAGACATTTTTAAAATATCAGTCAAGCGCATACGTAAAAAGACATGTCTAATCATTTCAGCAAAGCGCTCAAAGTCCTCATCATCCTTTTTCTTGGATGGTTTAGGAGGAAAGGGCATGGGTTTTTGAACCCATGGTTCTCTTCCTCTACCATTTTTCCTAGCAATAAAGTCTCTTTTATCATATCTTTTATTCTTAGGTTGTGGGTTATCAAGATCATCAGCAGGTTTAGTCTCCACATCATTACCATTACTAAGTTGAGCATCAACATGAACTTCATTATTAATGTTATCACTAGGCTCATGTTGATCATCAGATTGTGTCTCGGCATCAGAAATAGCAATATCATTTGGATTCTCAGATGTATCTATAACAGGTTCACTAGCAGCATGCAAAGTACTATCATCATTCTTATTCCAACTCTTATTGGAAGGAATAGGTGCATCAGTATTAATTCTCTGAGAATCTTGTTCAATTCTCCTAGGATGGCCCTCGGGATACAAAGGTTCCTGAGTCATTCTACCACCTCTAGTCACAACTTTAATAGAATGATCATTGTCTTTACTATTCATTTCATTAAGCAAATCATTTTGAGCCTTAACTACTTGTTCTACTTGAGTGGTTACCATGGAAGCATGTTTACTAATAAGCTTAAGATCATTGACAGTTCTACTCAAATAATCACCCAAGCGATCAAGCATATAAGCATTATGTTTCAATATCTACTAACATAGGTATTGAAATTTTCTTGATTCATAATAAATTATCAAATTCATCCAAGCATTGGCTAGCAGGCTTATTATAAGGGATAGCTCTTTCATCAAATCTTCTAAGAGAATTTACCTCTACTACCTGTGTCGAGTTATCAAGACCATGTATTTCTTCAATAGGTGGTAGATTCTTTACATCTTCAGCTTTAATACATTTTTCTTTCATAGATTTCTTTGCCTCTTGCATATCTTCAGGACTTAGGAATAGAATAACTCTTTTCTTCGGAGTTGGCTTTGGAGGTGGTTCAGGAATAGTCCAATCATTATCATTGCTCAATATATTATTCAATAGTAATTCAGCTTGTTCAACGGTTTGTTCCCTGAAAACACAACTAGCACAACTATCTAGGTAGTCCCTAGAAGCATCAGTTAGTCCATTATAAAAGATATCAAGTATTTCATTTTTCTTGAGAGGATGATCAGGCAAAGCATTAAGTAATTGGAGAATCCTCCCCCAAGCTTGTGGGAGACTCTCTTCTTCAAGTTGCACAAAGTTAAATATTTCCTGCAAGGTAGCTTGTTTCTTATGGGCAGGAAAATATTATTTAGTGAAGTAATAAACCATGTCCTAGGGACTACGCACACAACCAGGAGCAAGAGAATTAAACCATTTCTTAGCATAACCCTTTAATGAGAAAGGAAGCAACATAAGAATATAGTAATAGCGAATTTTTCCTCATGAGTAAATAGGGTGGCTATATCACTCAATTTGGTAAGATGTGCCACGACACTTTCAGATTCATAACCATGGAAAGGATCAGATTCAACCAAAGTAATTAACTCAGGATCGACAGAGAATTCATAATCCTTATCAGTAACAAAGATGGGAAAAGTAGCAAACTTAGGATCATATTGCATTCTAGCATTCAGAGATTTTTCCTTCCACTTGCGAAGCAATTTCTTAAGATCATCTCTATCCTTACAAGCAAGAAAGTCTCTAGCTACCTCTCCTTCCATAACATATCCTTCAGGTATATCAGGCAATTCATATCTAGGGGAGCTAGGTATAGTAGGTGAATCATAGTGTTCAGTTTCAATAATTTCATCAGATTCAGAAATATTATCAGTTTTAGCATTAGCTCTAGCAATTTGTTCATTAAGAATTCACCCAGTGGCATAGTATCATCAAACAAAGTATTATCATAAGCATCATGCATAGCAGAAGTAGCATCACCAATTACTTGCGACATATCAGAATTACTAGCAGGTGGTGGTGTCGCAAACTTACTCATAACAGAAGATGAATCAAGTGCAGAGCTAGATGGCAGTTCCTTACCTCCCCTCGTAGTAGAGGGATAGATCTTGGTTTTGGATCTTTCAGATTCTTCATAGTGATCAACATATATATATCCCAAGTGACTTGGAGAATAGAGCTATGCTCCCCGACAACGGCGCCAGAAAAAGGTCTTGATAACCCACAAGTATAGGGGATCGCAACAGTTTTCGAGGGTAGAGTATTCAACCCAAATTTATTGATTCGACACAAGGGGAGCCAAAGAATATTCTCGAGTATTAGCAGCTGAGTTGTCAATTCAACCACACCTGAAAGACTTAATATCTACAGCAAAGTGTTCAGTAGCAAAGTAATATGGTAATAATAGTAACGGTGGCAAAGTGATAGTAGCAGTTTGTAGTGTTTGTAACAATAGCAGCGGAAAAGTAACTAAGAGGAGATCAATATATGGAAAGCTCATAGGCAATGGATCAATGATGGATAATTATGTCAGATGGCATTCATCATGCAACAGTTATAACATAGGGTGACATAGAACTAGCTCCAATTCATCAATGTAATGTAGGCATGTATTCCATATATAGTCATACGTGCTTATGGAAAAAAACTTGCATGACATCTTTTGTCCTACCCTCCAGTGGCAGCGGGGTCCTATTGGAAACTAAGGGATATTAAGGCCTCCTTTTAATAGAGAACCGGACCAAAGCATTAGCACTTTATGAATACATGAACTCCTCAAACTACGGTAATCACCGAAAAGAATCCCAGTTATTGTCACCCTGGGGGATGCGGATCATAACTCATAATAGGTGTCTACAACTTGCAAGATAGGATCAAGAACACACATATATTCATGAAAACATAATAGGTTCAGATCTGAAATCATGGCACTCGGGCCCTAGCGACAAGCATTAAGCATAGCAAAGTCATAGCAACATCAATCTTAGAATATAGTGGATACTAGGGATCAAACCCTAACGAAACTAACTCGATTACATGATAAATCTCATCCAACCCATCATCGTCTAGCAAGCCTACGATGAGATTACTCACAAACGGTGGGGACCATCATGGAATTGATGATGAAGGATGGTTGATGATGACGAAGGCGTCGATTTCCCCTCTCCGCATCCCAAAACGGACTCTAGATCTGGTCTCCCGAGGAAGAACTGGCGATGACGGCGGCTCCGTATCGTGAAACGTGATGAACTCTTCTCTCTGATTTTTTCCTCGATGAATAGGGCTATATGGAGCTGGAGAGGAGGTCGGAGGAGCCACGAGGGGCCCACAAGCCTGCTCCACGCGGCCAGGAGGGGCCATGGCTAGCAGGCTTGTGGCCTGTTGGTGGCCCCCCTCTGGTCAATTCTGGCGCTAGTATTTTTTATTAATTCCAAAAATATTCTCCGTAATTTTCAGGACGATCCGAGAACTTTTATTTCTGCACAAAAATAATACCAAGGCAATTCTGCTGAAAACAGCGTCAGTCCAGGTTAGTTCCATTCAAATCATGCAAATTAGAGTGCAAAACAAGGGGAAAAGAGTTTGGAAAAGTAGATACGTTGGAGACGTATCAAGGCACGCTGAGTGCACCCGCTAGGTGTAGTCCCCGAGATCGCCATCGAGTGCTTGCACTGGCGGGGGTCTTAATAGAGACGGTGTTCACATGCTTGCGCACATTTTTTTGCTTGCCACTCTACAGATTGAGTGTTAGCAGATCTAGTGGGGGCACGCTGAGTGCACCCACTGGGTGTAGTCCCCGAGACCACCGTCAAGTGCTTGCATCGGCGGGGGTCTGATAGAGACCATTTTCTACTCGGACAGGACGGACCTGGTCGAGTGATTTTGAAACCAGTGGGGGCACGCTGAGTGCACCCATTGGGTGTAGTCCCCAAGACTACTGTTGATCGTTGACGATGAGCAGTAGTCTTAAGAACTTGGGCTCAGGGTCCTTTGTCGTACGTGGAGTATGCTTGCCACTCAATGTGTCGAGTGAACTCTTTGCCTTAGTGTTTCCACTCCTGAATGTTTGCCTTAGGAACGGAAAGGTCCAAAGCTACCTTGCAGATTTCATGGATATCATTTCCATCAACCATGAAATGACGCAGGTTTCATGGATATCATTTCCATCAACCATGATATGATGTTATTTCAGGGGTGTGGGGTGGGACGGCGAGCCACCATCCAGTCGAATGTTCTTGATCCTTTCCACTCTGGACTGGAGAAATTTTCATGTCGACTGAACTGTTTTTTGTTGATTTCAGAGAGCTTGTGAACTTGGCACCTAGTACAAGGACCTGGAGAAGGAGAAGAACTAGCTGCAATTGGATCTGGAAGTCTCCAAGAACAACCTAGAACGTGCGTGGACTGAGTTGAAGACCCTGGGAGGTAATTCTTGTCGACCCAACACACTCTTACTTTCACCCTCCATCCTTTGAACCGAGTGCTCTCACTCGAACAGACGTGCGAGATGAAAATCGTCGACTCCAAGCGCGACTCAACAATGCTATTTCTTTAGATACCATGAAGAAAGCGCTGGAGGACAAGGACAAGGCGCTCACTAATGCCCAAAACGTGGCGAAGGAAAAGACTGAAGTCGTCGAGAAGAAGCTTGCCGCAGTCAAGAAAATAGAGGAAAAAACTCCAAGCTGAAACTGGAATGGGCTAAAATTATCAAGAAGACCGAACAACTAATCAGGAGGAGCAATGGTCTGGAGAAGCATTTGGGAGATTTCGCGAAGAAGATGTTCATCATGCTTGACGGTAACTTTCCTTGTCGAGTGAACTTCCTTAATTCCCATATTTCCATTCCTTCCTTCGTATAGAATGTTGCCAAGACTTCAAGAAAGAAACCGAAGAGATCGAGTCGAATCTGGATCCCACTAAGTCGCTCGTTGGAGATGTTGTGGCCATGAACATGTTCCGCCTCAACGTCCATCTGTAGGGCTTTCAAGCATACATCATTCGACTGAAGGATGCGTTGGAGAAGATCGACAAGGAACTATGGCCCGAAGACACCCTCCAAATTGACCTTGCATCCATGATGAATCGCCTCAACGAGATCCCCAGTCGAGTGCAAGCTTGGAAGAAATCAGCTGCTCGCTGCGGAGCCGACGTGGTGCTCTCGCTCATCAGAGTCCGTTGCAAGGAGGCGAGAGAGGACAAGTTGAAGGATCTCCGGGTAATTAACACGAAGAAAGTTCAGTTCGAGGACTTCATGGAGACCTTCATCGATGCAACTGTAAGAGCACATTTCTCCATGTGTGGTTGGGTAATTGATGACAATCCCTATGGACTAATGGTTGCCTTGATTTATATTTGAAGGATTTGTCCGTAGGTACTTCTTGGAGTCCATCTGTTGGTTTCAAGGAGTTTATATGGTGACCAAGGTGGTACTCAAGGTTTATCCAAAGATTGGTCATGTGGGAGTTGAGCTTATTGCAAGCATGTCTTGAAGAAGAAGATTGTGTAAGCATTCATGTTTACCTTCAAGACATCATCTTTATGAAGAGAGAATCTAAGATACAAGGTTGATCAAGACTAAGTCAAAAAGTGAATCAAGTTGATCAACATACAAAGCGTACAAGATGTACCTAGAGGGATCAAGTGACCCCATGGTGTGGTAAGCATTGTCCATTACGCTTTGTGTACTAACCCATGGTCTACGTGAGAGTTCTTTATGGGGTTAGGTTGATTTCCATGGGCTTGCATCAAGAGGCAGATCCCATACATCCCATGGAAGATGACATCAAGTGAGATTGTCATCAAGGTTGCGATGTGCAAGCTCAAGTGAAGCATCACGGAGAGATCATGCTTGAGGCTTGCCGTTCATTGTGGTGACAATGTACTTGTGAAGATGTGCCTAAGAGTGGCTCACCCATAGTGGAGTACGGGGGAGCAATCATCTAGTCTTCATCAAGCCAACGCAACCAAGAAACATGGTCCATCTTGAGGAAGTCAAGATCGTCATCATCTAGCTCAAGTGGACTATGCGCAAGGCTAAGGTTTGACCCTCATAGGGTTTTCTATTTTACCGGTCTCATGGTGGTAGTTGAGAGACCGGGTTATAGAATCGATTGCCGTACTATCAAGGGGGCTCTCAAGTGAGTATCTTGATCGTATCATTCGTTCAGAGCTCAAACCATTGCATTCTTGGCATCATAATCTTTCTTGGTTCTTGCTTGTCTTTTCTCTATGTGGGTTCTTGAGCTTGTGGTTATCTTCGTGACAAGCTCTAGTATATCGAAAACGGATTTCATATGCTTCGTCTATTGCGTTTTCGGTGTTGGAGGTTTTATCGGTCTTATTCGAGGAAGGGTCCTCACCATTTTCTTATGTACTTTTTCTCATTTTCTTATTATTGATATTTCAATCAATATTGTGTTAGCCCAAGTCGTTAGCTTTCCAACAAACTTTGTTTCGTTGAATTTGGAGTCCGTTTGCAAAAGTTCTGCAGTTTTGGTGTTCTTAAAAGGCTGCAGCGGTACTACCGTGGCTAGAGCGGATGTAATTTTTACTACCGCTCCGGAGCGGTACTACCATGGCTCCAAGAGCGCTACTACCGCTCCGGACCAAAATCTTGTGTTTTTTCCACCGGTGGTATGCACAGATGTATTTTTTTAGTACCGCTCGCAAGCAGTAGTACCGCTACCCTTTGCGGCAGTACCGCTATCCCTAGCGGTAGTACCATGACGACGGGCGGTAGTACCGCTCCGGCAGTTCCACTGGAATTTTGCCTCCTCGCTGTTTTTTTCATATGGCTACTGCCGCCCTAGCGGTAGTACCGCTCCGTGCGGGCTATGAGGATAACGGTTGGATTTTTCCCCACCTATAAAAGGGGGTCATCCTCCCCAATGGACCTTATCCTTTGAGCTTGTGTTTGCCCCCCATTGCTGACCTTCTTTGAGCTTGCTATCTCTCAATCCCTCCAATTATTCTTGCTCCTTTTTGAGGGGAAAGAGAGAGGAGATCTGGATCCACATTTCCACCAATCACTTTCTCCTCTATGTGAGGGGAACCCCTTGGATCTAGATCTTGGAGTTCTTCGTGTTCTTCTTTGTTCTTCCTATCACTTTCCTCCATAGCATTAGTTGTTGTGGTGAGATTTGGGAGAGAAGGACTTGGGCACTCCATGTGCCCTTGCCATTGCATTTGGTGCATAGGTTTGAGTTCTCCACGGTGATACATGGAAGTGAAGTTTGAGAAGCTTATTACTCTTGGGTGTTTGTGCACCATAGAGCTTGTTCCTCTCTTGGGTGCCTTTGTGCCCTAGACGACTTGTGTTGTCTCGGAGCTCAATCATTGTGGTGCAAAGCTCCGGGCAAGCGTCGAGGTCTCCAATTAGGTTGTGGAGATTGCCCCGAGCATTTGAGGTCACCTCAGAGCCACAGTCCATTGTGGTGAAGCTTCGTGGTGAAGCTGGGAGCCTCCAATTGAGTTGTGGAGATTGCCCCAAGCTAGTTTGTATGGGTTCGGTGACCGCCCTCAAGGGTCCCTTAGTGGAATCACAGCATCTTGCACTGTGCGAGGGCATGAGGAGATTACGGTGGCCTTAGTGGCATCTTTGGGAGCATTGTGCCTCCACACCACTCCGAACGAAGATTAGCATCCGCAAGGGTGTGAACTTCGGAATACATCGTCGTCTCCGCGTGCCTCGGTTATTTCTTACCCGAGCCCCTTTACTTATGCACTTTCCTTTGTGATAGCCATATTGTTTCTTGTTATATATATATATATTGCTATCACTTAGTTGTATATCTTGCTTAGCATAAGTTGTTGGTGCACATAGGTGAGCCTAGTTGTTCTAGGTTTGTACTTGACTAATAAAACGATAGTTTTATTCCGCATTTGTTCAAGCCTAAACCGTAATTATTTTGAAGCGCCTATTCACCCCCCCCTCTAGGCGACATCCACGTCCTTTCAATTGGTATCAGAGCTAGGTCTCTCATTATTAGGTTTAAGAACCTAGAGAGTAAGGATGTCGACTAGGGGATTAGGATTCTCTAACACTCTTGGTTTCAATGGCACAATTTTTGATGTTTGGGTAATTCGCATGCTTAATCTCTTTAGGGTCATGGACCCAAATTTAGAGCGAATTGTAGATGTGAGTTTTTCTCCTCCAAAGGATTCTCAACACATATCTTTAGAGGATGAGAAAATTCTTATCTCAATGCTCAAGCTTCTAATGTGCTTTTTGATGCTTTGAGCAATGTAGTTATATTTCAACTCATGCCATTTTGGGATGCTCATGAGTTATGGAAAAAGCTTCAAGATAAATATGGTGTGTCCAAGATTTGTAGGAATGATTGTTCTCCCTCCACCTCCGGTCGTGTTGTCTTCTCAACTTCATCTACTTCACCTACATGTGGATTGCCACAAGGTAATTATAAGGTGAGTAGTGATGATCATTGTAATGATGATAGTGGGATTATTCTTGATAATAATTCTTCACTATCTTATTGCAATGCTTCATCTTTGGACTTCAAAACCTCAATCACTTGAAATGTTTCACATGCTTGTGTTGATAGTCCTTGCATATCATGTACAAATTGCTTGACTAAATCTCATGATGATATGCTTGCTATATCTTGTTGCCATGATAAAAATGTTTCTATTTCCTTGAGTTGTTGTGATAATAATGTAGAGGAAACCCAACACTCCATGGAACAAGATGTGGTATTGAATGGTGCTTCAAGGGATCCTACATCATCATCTATTGTTTCTCACTTTTGCCTTATGGCTAAGGCTTCAAAGGTATCTCCTATTTTGAATCCCAATATATCTCATGATGATGATGTTGATAATGAGGATAATCATGAAGAGTGTAATAACGTTGCTTCCTTAAAAATTAAGGGAGAAATGGTTTTTAAAGCTCTTCATAAGAATAAACTTGCTCGTTCCAACTTCATGGAAATCATGTCTATTGCGATTGAGGGCAAGAAATATATTGAGGAGTTGGAATCTCATCTCGAGGAGCATGAGGCCACCATTGAGAAAATGGAAGGCCATGAGTGTGATTACTCTAATGAGATCGCGGAGCTATCTCAATCTCTTGAAAATGAACAAACCACCAAGGAATCACTTGAGGAGACCTTTGCTCTAGAATTATCTAGATTAAAGGAATCCCATGAAAGAGCTCTCAAGGTGGCTAATGATTTTAAAACTAAAAATGATAAGCTTGAAGTTGAACATGCTAAACTCCTTGAGTACTTTGAGCACCTCTAAAATGGCTCAAGGGTCATTAAGAGTTCGCTCATTGAACTCACCGAGTCTCATGCTCAACTTGAAGCTTCATATGGTAAAGAACTTGCCATGTTGGATTCTACTTGTGTTGTTAATAATGATGCTTGTGCTACTAACTCTATTTCCTGTGAAGCATCCATATTAAAGGAGAATTTTGAGCTAAGGGATCAACTTGAGTTGCTATCTAGCAATTATGGGAAATTGGAAGAAAGTCATGAAAAGCTTTCTAGCTCTCATGGAGATCTTCTAGTATCGCATAATGTGCTAAAGATAGCTCATGAGGCTAGTACTACTAAGGTAACATATAGTGAGCCTCATGTGGACATTAGCACTACATCTAGTAGAAATGCTTTATTGCCATGTGCTAGTCCTCGTAGTTCATCTACTCATAATGTTGGTACATCTTGTGATGAATTATTATCCTTGACTTTTTGCTCTAACAATGAAGCGTATACTTCCTCTAGCACTTGTGTTAATTTTAACCTTGTAGAGGAAATCAATGAGCTCAAGGCCCAAGTCACTTCTTTGAAGAAAGACTTGGAAAAGAGTCATGAAGGGAAGTCCACACTCAACAATATCTTGAGTGTGCAAAAATTCCCAAATGACAAAGGTGGATTTGGATTCAACTCCAAGAAGAAGAAGATGTCCACGAAGTACAAGAAGAAGGGCCAAGAAAAAGTTAAGAATTCGGCCAAGATTATTTCCTTCAAGTGCAAAATAGAAGGGCACCATGTAAGATCTTGCCCATTGAAGAAGAAGCCTCAAAGTATCAAGCAACAAGGGAAGCGTCCACAAGTTCAATCGCATGCTCAACCACAAGTTGAAGAAAGGCCTCTTCCCAAGAAGACCCAAGTCATCGCTCCTCAAGTCGAGAAATCAATTGAGGAGAAAGTAAAGGGTAGATGTTTCTACTTATGTCGTGAGAAGGGTCACTTCGCTTCTTCTTGCACGAAAGGTAACTTATCCAACCCAATCATTATTGATGATATCTATTCTCTTGGGAAGGATAAGCTTGGAAATGTGTTTGCCAAATGTGTTGGTACTCAAAGCGGTGTCAAGAAAAGAACCATTTGGGTAGCCAAGCCTATTGTGACTAACCTCTTAGGACCCAACTTGGTTGGGGACCAACAATCTCAAACTTGATCAATAGGTGTTGATGGAGGGCATTGGTGACTTGGCTACATCATGAAAAATTAAGGGATCTTCATCATTCATATTATCTCAAGCCAAGTCATTTGTATTATAAAGTTTCTATCTTATATCCAATGTAACTTGTACTTAAATTGTTTACATTGATAGTTACTTGCCCTTTGCATGTTGTGGTTTTGTACCTTGCATGTGTTTGTATATGTTGTGCTTCCTATTTGCTTATCTTGAGAAATCAAGTATGTATGATGGGTTTCACATCATGTATGTGTGAGTCTTGTGTAGAGCCTTTTTGCATTATGTTTGTATCTTAGTTGGCTCTTTGTGAGAGATTAATGGATTATCCCATTTTGGGGGAGTGATGTGCTTTATGCACTTCACGACCCTAAAAACGTGTGTTCATGAGGAATACCACTTAGTATTGATATGACAAGATTATCTAGCTTCTATTTGGTATGTCTTCTCATGAGAAATTCAAATTCTAAATGGTCCATTAATCATCTCTTGTTGGATTTCATTTGCACTTGTTAATAACGTTGGGTTACCACATTATGGGGGAGTAATATACTATGTGCATATTACAAGCCTAGAGAATGTGTACATTTGAGATATGCCACTTAGAGTTGATATTATTACTTATCCTGTTCCTAAGTGGCATGTTAGCTCTACAAGTGTCATTTGCTTATGATTTATGTGTGAAGATGATGTTGGATATCTTTGCAATCTACCAATAGGAAATATTTCGAATTACTTCTTGTCCTTTGACAATTGGTATCTTTTTATGTGGTAGAAATTGCTAATCATCTTTGCATTGTATTTTGTTTATCGTTTGTCTTCCTTGCCTCTTGTGGATCTTTCTGAGCGTGTCTAGTGTTTCTATAGATATAGGTAAAGTGATGATCCCGTCGTGTGCATTTTGTATTCAAATGCAAATTCTATATAATGCACATCTCTTGGGGGAGCTATCATATTTTCTGTAGAACACTCTCTTTATGTGTTCATCATAAAATCTTTTGATCTTCATCAAGTGTGTGTTGGTGGGAGGTAAGCCTTCTCTCTATGGTGCTTTGTGCCATCATGAAAATTTGTGGAGGGTTTGGTTTGTTTGGAACCTATCTCTCTTTTAGGAACTTTATACCTCTTGTTTTCCTTCAATTGGTATCTTGTTTCCTTCTATCTGGCATGTGTCAATGGATATCTCATTCCTTGATGTATCTTTTAGTTGGTATCCGTCAAGTGATATTTTTTCGTTTGGTATCTTATTTTCACTTGATACCTTATCTTTCGGTATCTTATCAACTGTGTGTTGATTTGCTTCTTGAAAGCCTTGAACATGCATATTTACCATGTACTTTCGTTGGCATGTTCTCTTTCCTTGACCCAATATATAGGGGAAACTCCACTATGACATAAATTGGCTAAAGTGTGCATGAAATTCAATTTCATATCTATATGCACATATTTATGTGGAGTTTGTCCTATGTGTTGTTGGTACTCTAACTCTTTGGTCCCAATAAGTTTGGGTACCACTTTGTTTGCGGTGTTGTTCTAGGAACAATTGGAGATACATTTGACACTCAGCTCACTTACAAGGAAGGTGTTGACACCATGTGCATATTGGAGCCATACTAAGATGATCGATGAACCATTGTCTACTACATCAATCCAATGCTATCTCGGTAACAAGTATCTACTTCATGCATACATTTCTCACATTCAACCTTTTATAGGTTGCATCATGGCATGAACTTCTTGAGTCCTTCTTGTGGTACTTGTTTCCTTTCTCAAAGCATCTCAACGATGATGTCATATTGCTAGTTGTGATGTCTTTGATGTTCGTGTAGTAGGAGTTCATTTATGTACAATAAGAAAAATATTAGGCTATGTGCTATGCTTCCAAGCAAAGATCTTATTGGTATATTTATGACTTCCTTTTGGATATTCTTCTTGTAACTATTTCGTATGTACATCATTATTTGTGGATATATCATCATAATTGTCCTCTAGCTAGAATCTTATACACATGAGAGAAGTTACATCTCTAGTTGATGTCCTCTTTTCTTTCACGTCCACCGTTGCATTCTTGTTTTATTTCCATGGTGGTTTCGTGAAAGAATTTGTCTTGAGTGCGGATCTTATATCCTAGCATCTTGATGCACTCTTTGGCGGTGAAGATTATTTTCCTCATGCTTGTCTTCACGAGGGTTTTGCCATTTCGATTGGTATCCCTCCTCTTGACAAGGCTATCATTTTCCTATATTCACTAGGGTTTGTCACAAGCTTTGGTTTTTAATTTTCCTATTAGTAAGCTTGTGAACCCTTTTACTAGTGCTTTATGTGTGGGAAGGATATGGTTTGCACTTCGTGTCTCATTTCATCAAGACTATGTTGATGCTTTATGCTCATCCTTATACTAGTCTTCTCAAGTGCTTTCCCATGACTCACACACATCATTTTGGTTGATCCTATTCTTAAGATTGCCTCTTTTACATGTTGCTCAACCATATGTTTAGTGCAAGTACTATGCTCATTGTCTTATCTACTTGCTTGCACTTGTGGTGTGTTTATATTGATTTTGGGGGAGTCATGATCTTATTTTCTGCACTTGTATTCAAATACAAAAATTCTTATTTGTGCACAAATCATGGGGAGCTCCTCTAGTTTCTTTATAAACACTCTTTTGCCCATATCATAATATCTTTTATTCATGTGGCTCGTTGGTCCATGGGATTGATTGTTCCAATTAGTATCTTTTGATTGCTTGCTTCACTACGGTGTATGTCTTGTGCAATACGATCCTTTTTGCAATATTTGGGTTCTCAATATAGTTTGTCTTCCTCCAACTACTTATCATTGGATATGTGTATTTCTTTGCACACGTATTTTGAGATATACGAACTTTTTGGAGGAACACCTATAATATTGCCTTTCTAAACTTTTCGTCCATTTTGGCAATCGATGGCATGGGGGAGAAGTTTAGAGAGTTTAGTTTGGAATGCTTTGAGAGTTTTGCTTTTGTTTCTTAAGCATTTGCATCTCACATCCATACATTGCATTTGTGTGTGCTTGGTTGTGCTTATTTCCTTATATAAACTCTCTTGTAAGTGGTTGTCATCAATTACCAAAATGGGGGAGATTGTAAGAGCACATTTCTCCATGTGTGGTTTTGGGTAATTGATGACAATCCCTATGGACTAATGGTTGCCTTGATTTATATTCGAAGGATTTGTCCGTAGGTACTTCTTGGAGTCCATCTGTTGGTTTCAAGGAGTTTATATGGTGACCAAGGTGGTACTCAAGGTTTATCCAAAGATTGGTCATGTGGGAGTTGAGCTTATTGCAAGCATGTCTTGAAGAAGAAGATTGTGTAAGCATTCATGTTTACCTTCAAGACATCATCTTTATGAAGAGAGAATCTAAGATACAAGGTTGATCAAGACTAAGTCAAAAAGTGAATCAAGTTGATCAACACACAAAGCGTACAAGATGTACCGAGAGGGATCAAGTGACCCCATGGTGTGGTAAGCATTGTCCATTACGCTTTGTGTACTAACCCATGGTCTATATGAGAGTTCTTTGTGGGGTTAGGTCGATTTCCATGGGCTTGCATCAAGAGGTAGATCCCATACATCCCATGGAAGATGACATCAAGTGAGATCGTCATCAAGGTTGCGATGTGCAAGCTCAAGTGAAGCATCACAGAGAGATCATGCTTGAGGCTTGCCGTTCATTGTGGTGACAATGTACTTGTGAAGATGTGCCGAAGAGTGGCTCACCCATAGTGGAGTACGGGGGAGCAATCATGTAGTCTTCATCAAGCCAACGCAACCAAGAAAGGTGGTCCATCTTGAGGAAGTCAAGATCGTCATCATCTAGCTCAAGTGGACTATGCGTAAGGCTAAGGTTTGACCCTCATAGGGTTTTCTATTTTACCGGTCTCATGGTGGTAGTTGAGAGACCGGGTTATAGAATCGATTGTCGTACTATCAAGGGGGGCTCTCAAGTGAGTAGCTTGATCATATCATTCGTTGAGAGCTCAAACCATTGCATTCTTGGCATCATCATCTTTCTTGGTTCTTGGTTGTCTTTTCTCTATGTGGGTTCTTGAGCTTGTGGTTATCTTCGTGACAAGCTCTAGTATATCGAAAACGGATTTCATATGCTTCGTCTATTGCGTTTTCGGTGTTGGAGGTTTTATCGGTCTTATTCGAGGAAGGGTCCTTACCATTTTCTTATGGGCTTTTTCTCATTTTCTTCTTATTGATATTTCAATCATTATTGTGTTAGCCCATGTCGTTAGCTTTCTAGCAAACTTTGTTTCGTTGAATTCGGAGTCTGTTTGCAAAAGTTGTGGCAGTTTTGGTGTTCTTAAAAGGCTGTAGCGGTACTACCGCGGCTAGAGCGGATGTAATTTTTTACTACCGCTCCGGAGCGGTACTACCCTGGCTCCAAGAGTGCTACTACCGCTCCGGACCAAAATCTCGTGTTTTGTCCACTCGTGGTACACACAGATGTATTTTTTTAGTACCGCTCGCAAGCGGTAGTACCGCTACCCTTTGCGGCAGTACCGCTATCCCTAGCAGTAGTACCATGACGACAGGAGGTAGTACCGCTCCGGCGGTTCCACTGGACTTTTGCCTCCTCGCTGTTGGTTTTCATATGGCTACTACCTCCCTAGCGGTAGTACCGCTCCTTGGAGTGATAGTACCGCTCCGTGCGGGCTCTGAGGATAACGGTTGGATTTTTCCCCACCTATAAAAGGGGGTCATCTTCCCCAATGGACCTTATCCTTTGAGCTTGTGTTTGCCCCCCATTGTTGACCTTCTTTGAGCTGGCTATCTCTCAATCCCTCCAATGATTCTTGCTCCTTTTTGAGGGAAAAGAGAGAGGAGATCTAGATCCACATTTCCACCAATCACTTTCTCCTCTATGTGAGGGGAACCCCTTGGATCTAGATCTTAGAGTTCTTCGTGTTCTTCTTTGTTCTTCCTCTCACTTTCCTCCATAGCATTAGTTGTTGTGGTGGGATTTGGGAGAGAAGGACTTGGGCACTCCGTGTGCCCTTGCCATTGCATTTGGTGCATAGGTTTGAGTTCTCCACGGTGATACGTGGAAGTGAAGTTTGAGAAGCTTATTACTCTTGGGTGTTTGTGCACCCTAGAGCTTGTTCCTCTCTTGGGTGCCTTGGTGCCCTAGACGACTTGTGTTGTCTCGGAGCTCAATCATTATGGTGCAAAGCTCCGGGCAAGCGTCGAGGTCTCCAATTAGGTTGTGGAGATTGCCCCGAGCATTTGAGGTCACCTCAGAGCCACAGTCCATTGTGGTGAAGCTTCGTGGTGTCGCTGGGAGCCTCCAATTGAGTTGTGGAGATTGCCCCAAGCTAGTTTGTATGGGTTCGGTGACCGCCCTCAAGGGTCCCTTAGTGGAATCACGGCATCTTGCATTGTGCGAGGGCGTGAGGAGATTACGGTGGCCTTAGTGGCATCTTGGGGAGCATTGTGCCTCCACACCACTCCGAACGGAGATTAGCATCCGCAAGGGTGTGAACTTCGGGATACATCATCGTCTCCGCGTGCCTCCGTTATCTCTTACCTAAGCCCCTTTACTTATGCACTTTACTTTGTGATAGCCATATTGTTTCTTGTTATATATCTTGCTATCACTTAGTTGTATATCTTGCGTAGCATAAGTTGTTGGTGCACATAGGTGAGCCTAGTTGTTTTAGGTTTGTACTTGACTAATTAAACAATAGTTTTATTCCGTATTTGTTCAAGCCTAAACCGTAATTATTTTGAAGCGCCTATTCACCCTCCCTCTGGACAACATCCACGTCCTTTCAGCAGCCACTCGGATCGCAGATGGGATCGATTTGGATACCTTTGTCGAGCCAGCAAGTCCGGCGGGTGCTTGAAAAACTTTATTTGCAGTGAAAACTTTATTCGCCTCGGAATGCCGAGTGGAGATGTAATCGCCGTAAAACTTCATTCAGGCCTAAAGCCTGAGTACCTTTGCTTGCACACATAACTTTTATTCACGCTGGAACCTTTGGATTTATCTGCATTTTTCCTTTCAATCATTTGTTTGACTGAATTTGTTTTGTCGAGTCCCCGAGTGACAAGTATATTCATCACTTGGGTAGAGTTTTTAACTTAGATGGAAACTGGTTCGCAGCTAAGTCCCCGAGAGTGAGGATCGCTCGACACGCAGAGAAGTTTTGAACTTCGATGAAGACTGATTCGTAGCTAAGTTTCCGAGTGAATGGACTGCTATCCACTCAGAAAGGTTTTAACTTAGGTGAAAACTGGTTCGCAGCTAAGCCCCCGAGTGTGAGGATCGCTCGAGAATCAGAGAAGTTTTGAACTTAGATGAAGACTGGTTCGTAGCTAAGTTTCCGAGTGAATGGACTGTTATCCACTCGAAAAGGTTTTAACTTAGGCGAAAACTGGTTCGCAGCTAAGCCCCCGAGTGAGAGGGTTGCTCGTCACTCGGAGTATACCCAAGCGTAGGATTGTGCGATCGGAATCGACAAAAGACTGCAGAAGTCAAAACTTGCATAAACGACATTGTCTGGAATACTTTTATTACATTAAAACAACTCAGCCTTCAGGTATAGAAGCGTCGAAGTAGATACGCGTACTAGGCCCGAGGCTCATCGATTTTCTTCTTGAGCTTTTAGAGGTGGTAGGCTACGTTCTTCAGTACTTTGGTGATGACGAAGGGACCTTCCCATGCAGGTGCGAGCTTGTGAGGTCGCTGGTGATCCACTCGGAGCACTAAATATCCTTCATGAAATGACCGACTCTTTACATGTTTTGCATGAAAGCGATGCAAGTCTTGCTGATATATAGTCGACCGAATCAAAGCCATCTCACGCTCGTCTTCCAAGAGATTCACGCCGTCCTGACGTGCTTGTTCTGCTTCAGCCTCGGAGTAAAGATCTACGCGAGGGGAATTGTGAAGGAGATCACTCGGCAAAATGGCTTCCGCTCCATACACCAAGAAGAAGGGAGTGCGTCCAGTCGACCGATTGGGAGTTGTTCTCAGGCCCCACAGAATAGATGGCAACTCAGACACCCAGGCTCCGCCTGCATGTTCCAAATCTTGCATGAGTCGAGGCTTCAGACCTTGAAGTATGAGGCCGTTAGCTCGCTCAGCTTGGTCATTAATTTGAGGGTGTGCAATAGATGCATAATCCACCCGAGTGCCCTGGGAGAAGCAGAAGTGTCTGAATTCTTCCGAGTAGAAGTTTGATCCATTGTCTGTGATAATACTATGGGGAACTCCATGCCCGTAGATTATCTGTCTCATGAATTTGATCGCAGTTCGAGAGTTCAGTTTCTTTATAGGCTTGGCTTCAATCCACTTCGTAAACTTGTCGACTGCAACAAGCAAATGAGTAAATCCACTCTGTCCTGTCCGAAAGGGACCAACCATATCCAAACCCCAGACAGTAAATGGCCAGACGAGTGGAATAGTCTTCAAGGCAGAAGCAGGCTTGTGTGACAAGTTTGCGTAGAACTGGCACTCTTCGCAGTGATCAACAATGTCCTTGGCCATCTCATTGGCACGCGGCCAGAAGAAACAAGCTTGATATGCTTTAGTGACAATTGTCCGGGAGGACGCATGATGACCGCAAGTTCCCGAGTGAATCTCTTCTAGGATCATTCGACCTTCTTCAGGGGAGATGCACCGCTGTGTCACACCAGTTACACTTTCTCTGTAGAGCTGATCGTCCATCATAGTGAAAGCCTTGGATATGCGAACAATCTACCGAGCTTCAGTTTCGTCCTCCGGGAGTTCTTGCCTCATGATATACGCAATATAAGGCACAGTCCAGTCGGGCGTGATGACCAGAATCTCCATGACAAGATCTATGACAGCAGGGATATCAACTTCACTCGGATTAGTGGCGCTTATAGCTTGTGGGGACTCTTTAGTGAAGGGGTCCTCCTGCACCGAAGGGGCTTGTAGGTGTTCGAGAAACACGTTGCTAGGGACAGGCCTCCGAGTGGATCCAATCCTCGTCAGTGCTTGTTGGCATTCCTAACTACTTCATGTCAATTTTCCCTTGGCCTAAGGAGTCCATTAGTAAGCTGGAAGCTCTTTTACGCACTTTTTTCTCGCAAGGTAAAAACAAGGTTAAAGGAGGTCAATGTTTAGTGGCTTGGGACAAAGTCAAACAACCCCGGAGGAACGGAGGCTTGGGGGTCAGAGACGTGCGGGCTCATAATCAGGCAATGATGTGCAAGTTATTGGCTAAGGTGATCCAGACAACTAATATTCCTTGCTTTCAATGGTTCGCCTCACAGTATTGCAAGGACTCTTTGCCGCATGGAGTCAGCAACATGAACACAACCTTATGGAAGGGCTTCAAGGCATGCATTCCGCTGGTCATTTCTGCTTCCCGTTGCTCCGTTGGTAGCGGCACTCTTATCTCCTTTTGGCAGGATCAATGGCTGCATGTTGACAGATTAATGTATGTGTTGCCAGTTCTATACACATGCTATTAATCAGCATTGCTCCGTTCAATCCCAATTCACTCAAGACAGATGGGATATTCAGCTGCACCCAAACCTCTCACAGACGGCAGTTCAAGAGCTGACGATTTTGAATCAGCTCCTCCAACCTGCGTCTCCTTCCAGTTCGGCCATGGATGTTCGCTCCCATTCTGTTTCTGGCAACAAGATCAGTAAAAGTTATTTCTACCAGCTGCTCATTTTTCAGGCGTGGTGAGCGCCGTTGAACCCTGGATTTGGGACTCCATTATACCTTTAAAGCACCGAATCTTTCTCTGGTTGGCATTTTTGGGGCACCTCAATACAGAAGGTAACATGGTTAAGAAGGACTGGTTGGCGATTGCTCCGGATGATGGCTGTGATATTTGCCCTGCTAAGGAATCTTTTGATCATTTGGTGCTTAGATGCCGCTCAGCGGATGTGCTGTGGAATAAGTTGTTGTTGGCTCCTCTGGCTGGCGCATCACCTGATCTCATGCATTTTGTACAGCATGCTGCACGCCAGTTAGCTTTTAAACGAAAATGGAATGTTGCTTTTGCTGCTTGTGCCATCACGCTTTGGCATGCAAGAAACGACAGGGTTTTAAACAACAAGAACTGGACAGAGGCACATATCAGATTCTATGCTACTGATTTGATTCGGCTTTGAAAGAACAAAGCTAGAAGGTAGCAGGACAAGGACGATTTGCAGATGTGAGTTTCTTTCTTGGGAAAATCTAAGTTAAAATGTGTGCAGCTTGTCCTTCCCGTGCGGCGGCGCGCAGCGATTCGCGTGACCCGCGCCCACTCGTATGCACCAGCACATGATACGGAAAGCATAGAAAAGGTATTTTCCTTGTCAGGCTTGCATGCACAAACGGCTATAGTGATCTTTTTTTCTACACACCTACCATACTGCGTTACTTACGCGGATGCTACAGTGTGTCAAATAGTGAATTGCACTGAATATTAGTGGTAAAGTATACGTGACAATGTGCTAGGTGCTACAGTACAATCCACCTGCGCTGTCAGTGGTGCGCTAATGTGCAAGACATGATCCTATTAGACGGCTTTAAATCCAGGGAAGCACAAGGGTTTAAACCTACGACAAGTGTTTGAAACTGATTTTTTTCTTTTTTACAAAATTTGGTAACAAGTATTGTACTTATGATGTAGTCCTCCCGTTCCTAAATGTATGACGTTTTGTCGATTTAAATAGAGCTGCCAAAACGTCATATATTTAGGAAAAGAGGGAGTGGCAACTAATTACCCTGGCAAAAAAGTAGCAGTGTCTTAAAATATCTTATATTAATTTACAGAGGGAGTATCTGACGAGTAAAAGCATTTTTAGTTTAGAAATACGTACATTTAATCTGGCAACTAAGTTATTTAAAACTATAAATTGAGTACCTATAGTCTGGCAACTAAATGCCCTGTCGCAAAAGTATCTTCCAGGTAAAATATTCTTGGTTTGGAAATAAGTACAATTAATCTGGCAACTAAGTTGCTTTAAAATTGAAAACCGAGTACCTATAATTTGACAACCAAATACCCTGGCACAAAAGTATGTTGCAAGTAAAAGCATTTTTAATTTAGAAATAAGTACAATTAATCTGGCAACTAAGTTGCTTTAAAATTGAAAACCGAGTACCTACAATGTGGCAACTAAATACCATGGCAGAAAAGTATCTTGCAAGTAAAGGCATTTTCTAATCTAGAAATAAACACGCTTAATCTGGCAACTAAGTTATTTTAGAACTGAGAACCAATTACCTATAATCTGACAACTGCATAACCTGGCACAACAGTATCTTGTCTTGCAACTAAAAGCATATTTTTAATTTAGAAACAAGTGCGTTTAATCAGGCAACTAAGTTATATCAAAATTGAAAACTGAGTACCTATAATATGGCAACCAAGCATGCTAACTTTTTTTGGCGACTAAGTAGTTTGAATATCTGGCAAATAAGCACATCCAAATCTGATAACTAAAATTTAATTATCTGGCAACTAAATATGTTTAAATACATTTTGGCAATTATGTATTCATAATCTGGTGATTTAGCACACTTAATACGACAACAAAGTACTTGTAAAGCCAGCACTCACTTTTTGTAATCCGACAACTAAGTAATTGTAATGTGGTGACTAAGCATGGTTAACTAGAGCTGGGCCATGTGGTGAATAGTGCTCTTTTCTGCGTTTTGCTGTGTCTTTGAATGCATGCACTGTATTGCGATGCCTTGCATGCGTATGTTGTCCATCCTTCTGCTGTAGTACTTGATTAATTCACGTAGGCATGCGTGCACTGCCAGCTAATACGCTACCAGGAGCAGTCTATTTTTATGCTCGCGCCAGCGCGCGAAAGGGTCGGCTCTTGATTGTTTTAGAAAGCGCGGCACGGTACAAGGAACGCGTACGTACTGTGCTGCTACGTATAGCAAGCACGTATACCGGATGGATAGCAGCCGCCGCACGGAAGCGCATGGGTGTGGCGCCGCTATATAGTTAGGTCCTTTCTTAGATGATTAGTCGCTGTACCTTCTTAGCCTCATCTCGCCTCGTGCTCCAACTTCCATTCCGTTTTTCTTTTTAATGGCTGTTTGTAGCCCTGTACCTTGGTGCACCTCAAAAGTTTCATGTATCAACACTTGCTTTCAGGCCCGTGCGTGTTTTGATATATAAGGTAGGCCTTGAGCCACCTTTTTATTTAAAAAAAATAGTGAAGAAAACAAACCTACAACATCACGTATATTACAAAAGATTTCTGTAACATAAGCTCTGTTGTAAGGACTCCGCAAAAGCTTTTAAAAAGATTTGCCGACCGACAGAGCAAAAACAATACAATCCCTATAATAAAAGAATAAAAAATACAATTAATTCTGACAACAAAGCGCGAAGTAATTCGTTTGAGGATTCTGCCTTCTCGGTCGCTACAGACCGACTCAATCGATCGATTGCAGCGAGTGAGGCACACTGAGAGAGGCGAGAGGGCCCGGTCGCCGGAGCCCAAGCTGCGTGAGGGTGTCCAGAGAGGTGGTCGGCGCCTCGGCGGGAGGGCTGCCGCGCTCGGGAGCGGGCAAAGGAAGCAGGAGGCTGGAGGGTGGCTAACCCTCGCCAGCGGGCAAAGGAAGCGGCTCGTCGACGGGTTGCGCTCCGGCACGCCGCGGGCGAAGGAATCGGCTGGAGGAGGGGCAGCGAGCGGTGGTTCAGCGGCGGCAGTCAGCAGGCTTGCGAGGCAACGTCGAGCGTGCGGCTGCTAGTTGACTGTAGGGATTGGGTCGCAGCGGCGGATTCGGCGGCGGCGCTGTGCAACCTTGCTGGCCAGGGTATGCTGCAGCAGTGCGGCAAGGGCAAGGGAAGGCCATCGCCGAACAGTGGTCACTTAATCACTTACTCTCCTCAACTGGTCAGTGTTTATCAATGAATCTCCTGATTAATTGTTACATCCATCGGTCACTTGATTGCTTCACATTTGTGGAATCAAATGACTGATGAGTATAGTAGGTGGATCTCTCACGAGTCCCCTTCTGGCGCGAACTATATATGGCCACATTGTGCTTTCTGTTTTTGCCGTGGTGGTTCAGACTTTACGAATTTCTTAGCTAGATTGGTAGATTTGTGCTTGTTGATGTGTTCAATGTCATGCAGAAGCTGCAGCAATATCGGTTGTGGCAAGCATAGGAAATGTCTCGGAGTTCTAATTTGTAAAGACTTGCAAAAGTTTCACAGGTTTTACAGCTAGGTTTGTAGGCTTAAGCCTCATCTGAGTTTTCCTCTGTGATGATTTCATAGACGAGCTTTGTGGAATAATGAGCCTTAGTAGACGTATTTGATTGTGTGCTTTCGGCATTGCATCTGCTCAGTTTGAATGCTGTGAATTCTAGGGTTGTAGATGGTAAGCTAAATGTTTGCCTAAAAAGGCATCATTGTATTGAGTGCGAGGAGCAGTTTTGAACCGAATGCGAGTAGCAGGCATGAATGCTTTGCATGATTCGATCAGTTTGTCAAGCGTCCTTCTTATAGGTTCTAGGTTCAAGTGGTTGGTTAGCAGAAGAGGTTGAATAGGAAGTACCTCTGCTATGTGTCTTAGATAATTTTATAGAGATGCTTGCATTTGAAACGAGATCTATGCAAGGCAAGGTGGTTATGTTTATGTAGTGTTGGTGATTGCGCACTCTTGATATGTAGTTTACTTGCTTAACATCTCACTTTGTGCAGGTAAAAGAAAATATCTTACTTGGTTTGTCTACTTTGTGAGTTTCAAGCATTAGATAGGTGTTTGTAGGGACGATTACGTAAAATTCAAAGGTTCATCTGCGGATGAGCAATTGTGACATGGGACTTTGACTTTGGAAACATATAGACGTCCTGACAAAAGGTTGAAATGAATATATTCAAATAGTTACATTACACATTTAACTACATAGTATATGGTATAGAACTTCTATTAGTACTATACTATATCAGTTGCATGCCATGAATTTTTGGTAGAGTTTTTATTTGTTGGCAAATGAAGTTACCTTTTAGGAAATCAAGTGATGTGTGGTGTGTTGGTTGATGGTGGATGCCAGGTTCTTGATAGCATTATTGATAACCTAGCTGTTGTTTGCACTAGAATTTCAACTTCAACATGTATGTATGGTTGTTCTGTCTTTATATGCCACACATCATTGCGTATGTGTCTATGGTTGTCAAAAGGTGTTATTCAGACAAACCTTATATGCAGTAACGGACCAGTTGTACTGCAATTCTGTGGAACTATGGTTCATCCATATAATTTCACTTGAAATGTTATTTCAGATCCATCCTAAAAACTATTTGTTTTCTCCACCTCTCATGGTACCAGCTTGCTGCTAGTTCTCCAAATTATTTTTTCTCTATGTTTTTGCTTGTACAGCGGAATATGTATTATCCTCCATTACTTGTGAGTATAATATTCTGCACCGTTCATGTCCATTCAATATTTGACTTCTCTACTCGTGTTTTTGCATTGTCTCTTGGCTAAGATTTTGTCTGGGATCCAGAACTCAATATCTCTTCCTCAACTACTACCTCTATAACTCAATATCTCTTTCTCAGAGTATAAGAAGTTTTTGCTGAACTGCAAAAACTTCTTATATTAAGTTACAGAGGTAGTAGTATTTTTGTATTAAGCTTTATGTTTTTAACTGCAGGTGGTGTTGTAGACATGGATTTTAGAAATCATCAACCTTCTGCTAATGCAACCTCTATTAGTATGGTCCACCTGGATTTTCCTAGCCAAATGTTTGAGGATATTGATTCTGTGAATCAAGTGATGTCAGCAGATTTTCCATCGGAGGCTCCTATTGATATTGATATGAGGGAAATTTACTTTCTCATTATTCATTTTTTATCACATGGTCCATTTAAGCGGGCCGTTGGAGAGCTGTGCAATGAACTTCTGGAGCATCAGCTGTTACCTAGAAGATTTCATGCTTGGTATTCACGTGGTGGTTTTCATAGTGGCGAAGAAAATGATGATGGTGTATCACTCCCTTTGGGTTATCTAAAGATAGTTGAGAGGTACAATTACGTTACTCTATTTGTTTTGTCTTCTGGAGCTCGTGCTTCCTCCAGCCTTCGTGATTTGGTAATGATGTTCTTCACTCAGTGTTTGTGTCACTAATCTAAAACTGATGAAACCAATGATTCTGAATCTAGTTATTATGTCATAAAGGCACAGCACATAATAATTAGCAGAAGGGGTAAGCAGACATATTTGAAAGTCTTATGGCCTTATCAACAATAAACTTCTGTCTGCTTTTGTCTTAACAGTCAAATGCAAATAAGTTTTTGCTAACTAGTTTTATGCTGCTTTTAGATACCCCCACATTGGTAAAGACCACTTGGTGAAGCTGTTAAAGCAACTGATGACGACTTCCTGCCGCCCAGACAGCTTGGTTAGAGATGGGTCTCCAAATGCTGCTGATGTTCCAACGCTTCTTGGCTCCAACTCCTTTTCCCTTCTTGCATGTATATATTCTGAAATCTAGTCTTTAAAGTATTCCTTTCCCCATTTCTCGAGCTATTTATAACATATTTGGTTGCAACTTAGTATTTCAGTTTTGAAGTTTGGATAGTTAGTTTTGTGTTCAGTATAATTCAGTGTTATTACTTTTAACATGCTGACGCAAATTTGGATCCTTCAGCTGATAGGTGCAGGGAAGATAAGGAAACTCTCAGGCTGCCAAGATATCTCCGGTGGCCACACATACATGCTGATCAAGTTCATGGTCTAAGTTTGAGAGAGATTGGTGGTTTCACTAAGAATCATCGAGCTCCTTCTGTACGTGCATCATGCTATGCCATTGCAAAGCCATCTACCCTTGTTGAAAAAATGCAGATTATAAAGAGATTGAGGGGACATCAAAATGCCGCATATTGTGGTTCGTTGACTTCTCCGTTTTCTGAATTTAGTTATGTTCAAGGAAAGTATGCGAATATTGGCAAAATCGCTTCTTGGACACCCCACTTGGGCAATGTTTGCTCAAACGCAAACGTGATTTGGCTCAGGGACACTACAGAATTTTAATCACGTTGCGGTCCTGCGGAACGCACTCTGGCCATTACAGGAATTTTAGGAGACAGTTATAGGCCCAGGCCAAATAGTCAATCTTATTCTCAGAGTCGAACTAAGCCTACCTGTCAGTGACCACTCACATGCCACACAAACACTCTTATGGATTCTCCAGTTGTCTCACAAACACGCTGTACATGGATCCTCAAGTTGTGTCCGTGTGGTAGAGGGAGTTGTGTCCATGTGGTAGAGGGCACTGACAGTGACAGGTGGATCAAGATTGGTTCCAAGGGCAAAAATTATCTTTCAGCCCTCTTCACTTGTAAAATTCTAAATACTGTAGTGTGTTTCATCTGGACACCACCGTGACGTTGTGTCCCCGAGCTAAATCATGACTACTTGGTAGGTTTAGCAACTGGCATCCAAGTAAAATATCCAGGACCCAAATTCTACTTTATGTTTGGAGTTCTGTTGATACTTGTGCTAATTGAATGTTAAGACCTATTTAATGTTTCAGGAGGTTCCTACAGTGGATCTATATGTGTTAGGGTTCACCCACAAAATTATTTGGTGATATTAACTGGTTTACCAAATGCATGCCACTTGTTCTGTTTCTAAAGATCTTACTGTTTCCATAATGAGCTGTTTGGTTCTTCTTGTCCAAATCATCATAGTTATCCATCTGTACATTTCCCCTTTTACCTACTGTAATGTTTTTGACTGTTCCTGTTTCTGCAGCTACTTTTGACCGCACAGGACGTTATGTTAGTACTGGTTCTGATGACCGCCTTGTCAAAATTTGGGCGATGGAAACAGCATTTTGTCTGGCTAGTTGCCGAGGCCATGAAGTAAGCTTTGCTTATTGCAACGCAACACATAAACATTCACAACCTTCCATTAAATTAACTTTCATTTCCTAAATTAAGGGTGATATTACTGACCTCGCTGTGAGTTCCAATAATGCTGTGGTAGCATCCTCCTCCAATGATTTCATTATTAGAGTGGTAAGATTGCTAGTTCCTGCACCACCTAAATCATTATGACAGTTCTCTTTCTTCCTTCTATAGATCTAATGCATCTGGTTACTAAGCAGTGGCGCATACCTGATGGCATGCCAATGTCAGTGTTGAAGGGCCATACTGGGGTTGTAACAACTATTGCATTTAGTCCAAGGCCAGGTGCTGCCTTCCAGCTATTGTCGTGAGTGTTTCTTTTTCTCATTCCTGTTTTCCTGATAGTATAGTCTTTATAGTTCTTTAATTCATTATTATATGTACTAACTGAACGGCAGCAGCTGTACAAAATGATAAAAAAGTAACTGGTACAAGTCTGTAGTAGAAGTCATGTCCAATCTGCTTTAGTTTCAGTGAAGGAAATACTTATTTGCACACAGTTTAAAGCAGTGGTGAATCTAGGACACAAATGGAGGGTAGGCTCAACTTCAAAGACGCTATTTGTTTTGGAGATAGTGCAGCGTGATGCGATAAGATAGGTCAAAAGTTGCTATTTCCTGGTCTGGGCCTAACTAGTGCGGTTGGTTGTAATTTTTTTGGCGATTTTTTAGGGCAGGCTTGAGCCTGTTGAAGCTGTTAGAGTACTATTTATATAGCCTTGTATAAGGGGTTTTCTGCATATCCTACACCTGTACATTTATATATACTGGCCTATGGCCTCATGGGAATACAAATTGCATATTCCTAACATGGTATCAGAGCTAAGGTCTTGAGTTCAAGTCATGGCTTTCGCAATTTATCCAAAAATTACTTCTACCCCCCTCTTTGTCCACGTATCGGCCTCTTGAGCCATGCCTCTGAGTCTATTCACGTGTTGACTTTCCGCGTCATACGTGAGAGGGGGTGTTGAAGTGTATATGTGGATTTCCTGGAAGATGAAGAAACAGACTGCAGTTTCCTGTTTGAGTGCAGAGGCTAAGTTGCGAGCTACGACTCTTTTGACGACAGAGGTGACTTGGTTACGGTGATTACTTCGGGATTTTGGTGTTTCTGTCACTACACCTACTCTTGTATTGTCTGGCAGTACAAGTGCTATTAGCATTGTGTGCGATCCTGTGAAGCATGAGCTCACCAAGCATATTGGTGTTGATGCTTTCTATGTGCGTGCTAGTGTGCAGGTCAGGTTATTGCTTTTCAATATGTGCCTTCCGAGTTACAGTTGGCGGATTTCTTTACGAAGGCCCAGACTAGAGCGCAGCATGGCTTCTATCTCTCCAGACTCAGTGTTGTTTATCCACCATGAGTTTGGGGGGAGGGGGGGGGGGGGGGTAGAGTACTATTTATATAGCCTTGTAGCCTTTTATATTTACCCCATTGTATTAGGGGTTTTCTGCATATCCTACACCCGTACATGTATATATACTGGCCTATGGCCTCATGGGAATTCAAGTTGCATATTCCTAACAGAAGCCTGTTGAGTAGAATCGCCCCTGGTTTAAAGCTACTTCAGTTATCCTTTTAAGTTATGTCTCCTGTCTTTCCCTATTTCATCTCGTAAAGTTCCACGCTTGCAGTTTGGTCAAGAAAATTAGGCCTAATCCGACAAACAAGATAAGGATTAGTTGAGAATTAGGTTTGTCCAAGTTAGAGAAACCCAAACCAACCTTGGAAAAAATCATGGATGATTCTGTCCATTTTTTCTCTCGAACAGTTTTTGTTCATTTTCATTCTACTTACATGTTTTATACTTACATTTTTTTAGAGCATCTATAGTCACCAAACTTATGTAAGTTATATCACTGCTACCACGGTTCCGCCATATCCTGAAGTAATAGGAATGGTAAACTTGTGATGTACTCCCTCCGTTCCTAAATGTAAGACCTTCTAGAGATTCCACTAGAAACTACATACGGATGTATATAAACATATTTTAGAGTGTAGATTCGTTCATTTTGCTTCGTATGTAGTCTATAGTGAAAATCTCTAATAGGTCTTGTATTTAGGAACGGAGGGAGTATCATGTATTATCTGTGCATCCTTCCGTTTACATATGGTAGATCCTTGCATTGTGCACATAGTTTCATATTTCATTTAGTTGCTTATGCATACTGCAGATGTATGTTTTTTTTTTTCATTTTTGAATGTTCTTGGGATAAAACCTCACCACCTGTTTGCTGTATGTATTTGTACAATTGTTATAGCTTTTTTCGCATCCTATTATAACTTTGTAATTTATTTGCTCTCCCTAACTGTCACATCATATTGATGAGCAGATCATCAGATGATGGGACATCCAGGATTTGGGATGCTAGACATTCTCAACAATCTCCACGAATATATATATACCAAAACCTTCAGATGTTGCCGCTGGTTAATTCATTAAAGCATGTCTATTGCGTGTGTGTGGGTAACGCTTACATTTATTTAACTGTACCCACATGCTGTTGATTCCAGGGAAGAGTGGTGATGCATCTTCCAGTGCCGTTCAAGTTCAACCAACAAATCACCAAATCTTATGTTGTTCATTCAATGCTAATGGAACTGTGTTTGTTACTGGCAGTTCAGACACTTATGCGAGGGTGTGTTTTCTTGTTATCTGCTGCCATTTGTGAGCTTCTGATTTTATTACGAAAAGGTGAAGTGCCTTTTCTCATCAGAAGTGTTGATTTCAGGTGTGGAGTGCTTGCAAGAGTTGTTCTGAGGAACATGACCAACCGAATCATGAGATGGATATATTATCAGGTCATGAAAATGATGTAAACTACGTGCAGTTTAGTGGATGTGTGGTATCAAGATTCTTTTCATCTGACAGCAGTCACACCACTAATAAGGAAGAAAATAACCTTAAGCTAAGAAATTCATGGTCAGTATATTTTGTAGTTATGGAATGGTCATTCACATGTTCTTATGTAATCCTTCAGTTTATTCACCTCCTGTCTTACCTGTTCTTACTAGTTTCTGTACCTCATTCATCTTTAACCTCGTGTTGAACTGGTGTTTATTGTTGGCTTCAGTTCTACATCATCTGAATTTGTCTCTTTTTGCCAGGTTCACACATAGTATTGTTACCTGCTCCCGTGATGGCAGCGCAATTATATGGGTTCCATGGTCTCGGAGATCACATGTAAGTTAATGGGACCTAAAACTCCAATTTTGTTTCTGACAAACATCACTAATTATGTTTGCGGCGATTTGCATTACTGCTGATTTCGGCTGCTGCTACAGTCATCTGTATTGTCTCCTTAATACCACACATATTATTTTCTGATATATTTTATATTTCCTCATTGTGTTACGTGTGCTATCACTAGAGGTGTGTAGTAAGAGCTGGCTGAAAAGCAACTTGCCACATCAGCCAGTTTAATCGTGTGCCCTGTGTGATAGTTAATCCATGTTCACTAACTGGTCAGTCATATTAGCGTGTGTGCTGGTGAATGTAGATGGCATTTGGTGTTATAGTTTCCTTAGACATAATTTATAATTTTTTGCCCAATTTGTTCCCTGCACTAACCCAGGGAAAGATTGGACGCTGGACACGTGCTTACCATCATCTTAAGGTTCCTCCACCTCCAATGGCTCCTCAACCACTTCGTGGTGGTCCACGTCAAAGATACAATCCAACTCCTCGTGGTGTGAATATTACTGTTTGGAGTTTGGACAACCGCTTTGTGCTTGCTGCTATCATGGGTATCTTTGGTCTACTGCTTTATATATTTTTACCGTGACTGAACCCTTTCCTTATATTTGCACGTATTATCATTTAAGATTCATAGTATTCTTAGCATGAAGAAATTCAATCTTGTTAAACATAATTGATAATTTATCTTTCATTGTTCTCATTTGTATTCATGCCACTTAAACTGTTAAACATGTCTTATGTTCTGAAGATTGCAGAATTTGTGTTTGGAATGCTTCTGATGGGAGCTTGGTGCATTCACTGATTGGCCATCAGGAATCAGTAAGCATGCGCCATGCAGTCTAGCATTAGAGTTACTTTTGGATTTCGTTAACAACTTGGTATTGCATGTTGAAACTTAGTTTATGCATGAAATTTTCCTAGCAATTAGGTGCATATGTGTTAACTTTGTCGCTGGCAACTCATCACAGGCATGCTATTGATCATATCACTAGTGAAAACACTATGAAGCAACTTGTATTTTCTTAGTGACTATGCTGTCAAAGAGCATGTATTAAAGATGGTAATTAAATGAAACAGGAAAGGAGACGCTAATCTCAGCAAAAAAATAAATCCTAAGAGTGTGGCAGAGTGAGTTGCAAAATTATTGCCATTTCAGAATTGAAGTGAGTAGTAGTAGCAGTATTGTCCTTGACCTCAGTTCACATATATTTCATTGCCCAATCGTGGCGCTAACTTCTAGTTTAGTGCACTGGCAGCCAATTATGTTCGCACTGTTTGATCTATATGCTTAACTTTTATTGTTTCACATTAGTAGCCTCTTTTTTCTTGCGACAGTGTAATGATTCTTTGTCCTATGCTATAGTCAATCTTGATTTTTGAAGTGAGCATTGTACATCTAGAGAAGGGTCTTCTAGTCCCATCAAAGTTGCATGAGTTCCATATGCATTTCTAGTTTTTGCATGTATTGAACTGGTTTAAAGAATCAAACACCTGCAGCTTTGTTTGATCGCAACATCTCGATTTCCATTCTCATTCATAATTTATCGGCACTATGTTATTCAACTTCTTTTTTCTTAAAAGATGACCCTTGCATAAACAAATGTTCTCTTGTTAAATTTGGTCACATTCATTATCAACAGACATTTGTTCTTGATGTGCATCCTTTCAACCCCCGTATAGCTATGAGTGCTGGGTATGATGGAAGGACAATCATCTGGGATGTAAGTTCATAACTAGATATCTTTAATCTTGGTCACTACCTTCATTCCTGAAAATACGCTATTACTCTATCCAGATATGGGAAGGAAAGCCTGCACAGATCTACGAAATTGGCCATTATAAGCTTGTTGACGGCAAGTTCTCTCCGTAAGTGTCACTATAATTTCTTCACATTCGCAACAACATGAATTTTTGTCCTGGCCCTTAAGCAAATGTACATTTTTATTTGTATTTCTTTGTAACAACGCGCCTGCATTCAGTTGGTACTCCATAAAATGTTTAGAAGAATGAAGAAAAATAGCAGGAAAAAACCCAGGGATTACTTATAAATTTTAAGGATGTTCCATTAATCTTAGGAAGGTTGGGATATTCCATAGTAAAACTTTTGAGAATGCATCGTGGTGTACTTTATGTTTAAAGTTCACTTTATGTTTAAAGTTCTGTTCAGAAGTGATCCCTCCCTTTTCTGCTATATTTCTTGACTTTTTCTGTTTTTGTTTCACGAATGACTTAATGGTGAAATCTGGTTTACCAGGGAGAAAAGTGCACTTATCTGTCGATGGCAGCTAGGTTTCCATATCTCTCTTTCTCTCTTAGACTCGGACACCCAGAATTTCTGGGTGCTCGCCTTGTTCATCAAGGTGAGGCGAGCTTCCATGATGTGCTCCCTGGAACGCTTGACTGTTTAGGCTACAGCATGGCAACTGTGCTGGTTGAAATGTAGGTGATCCTTAGTGTTCTAGTTTTCTGTTATAGTGCCGGCAAAACAATATGACTTCAACTGATGGCGTTACTTATTTCTCTGTAGTGTTGGGATGTATCATGCCAAATTAAAATTTTGCCATTTGACCAGTTACCATAGATTGCAGATGAATCTGAGTTTATTTGTCTGTCGTGATATCTTGATGTGTTGCTGAATGGACATTTAGGGATGGAACATCACTTGTCATCACCGATGAAATGAAATTGGGCAAATATTCATTATTGGTACAGGGCAGGGCGAGTCCCAAAAGGATGCGAAATATGATCAGGTATACAAATTGTTACTGAATTACCAAATTATTGGGGTGAATGTCTAGTGCAAACCAATGTTGGGTGCAGGCATGCAAACTGCCATTATCTCCGTGATCATGTGTATAGCTGGATGAGGCACAGTTGGTATTCTAATTCAGTTTGATTATGTATAACTTTCTAATCTGTCAGGGCCTTGGTGATTAGTAACAGAATTATTCATCCATGTGGCGCTTTGAGAGTTTGCATGACTCTACCTAAATATGTTTGCGCTGGATACTCCTCCTGTTTTGGAAATATCCCTCCTTGTATGCAATCATTGATGCTCACTATTCATGTTTTCAAACAGTTCTTTCTTGGAGACTACCGGCCCCTTGTTCATGATACAAATGGAAGTGTTATTGATCAGGTTCGTCTGAGGATATGAGCTATCTGTTCTTTGCATTTGCATTAGCTGATTGAGTTGTTCTGTTTCTTTGAATTGTGTAATGTCGTTATATTCAACTTCTGCAACTAACTCTACCATCAGGATTCATCATGTGAACTGTTTCAAAATCCGTTCTAGTGGAATTTTTATTTTTGTTATTTTCTGAATATTTGTTAAACAAGCGAAATTGTATAGGTATCATGTATTGTTTTTTGTCTAAAAAAATTACCGCTTTCAAGAGAAGTCCTAGATTTGCTTTTGTGATGGTATATGTTTTACTGGTTCGTGAAGTAATATACTCCTTCTGTAAACAAATATAAGACGTTTTAGGTTACTACATTTGTTTACAGAGGTAGTATGTCAGATGATTTGAAGTAGCTATTCGTTAGTCTGTTTTTGGCTGCCAACCGTATATATAAAGAATGCCACGTACTACTGCCATTGCAGTCTACTTCTGAAGTGTTGCTAGCTCAGCAGCTAGGCAAGGCGGATTATGTGCTGTCAAATCGAGTGAGGACCACTCTGCTGATTGGCAGGAAGTTTGACTTTGAGTCTTGAAAGTGCACAACATTGATATTTTGTCATTCCCTACTACAGTATGTTATAACTTTACAAGTTACAAGCATCCCGTACCATAATCATCCGAGCACCTCTTAATGTGTTCTCTTAGTAGCTGTAATATATAATATGTTTTATATATCAAACGTTTATGCGCTGCTAATCGTACCATCTCATCAGAAGTCATACAAAGGGTGTAATTTATTTCAGTAACTTTTTTTTTTCCGGGGCTTATTCAAGCCAACGAAGGGGACCCTTGGCGCAGTGGTAAAGCTGCTGCCTTGTGACCGCAGTGGTAAAGCTGCTGCCTTGTGACCTGAGGTCACGGGTTCAAGTCCTGGAAACAGCCTCTTACAGAAATGTAGGGAAAAGCTGCGTACAATAGATCCAAAGTGGTCGGACCCTTTCCCCGGACCCTGTGCAAGCGGGAGCTACATGCACTGGGCTGCCCTTTTTTTATTCAAGCCAACAAACAAGTAAGCATTGCAAGACTAAGGAATCTTAAAACATGATAAAACACAGAACTCCACATTTGAAAAACTACTGGATGCCTGCTGGGTCTGGTATTTCCCAAGAAAGGGATATTGAACCTTGTCCCTGATCATACTTGCCTGTGTGGAACTGTTTTTTCTCTTCACAAAGTGCATCATGAGCTATCACGTTTTCTTTATGATGCATTTTCTTACTGTACCCAGGAAACACAGCTTGCACCTTATAGGAGAAATATTCAAGACCTTTTGTGCGACTCGGGTATGCAACTTCTCTATCTTTCTAACCAAGGTATAATTTAGTAATTTATTGGTTGCATATGATTATAATTGTTAGTTGCTAATTGCCAATTGAAGGTATGATACCGTACCCAGAGCCTTTTCAGAGCATGTACAGAAACACCGGTTAGGTACCCTGGGTATTGAATGGCGACCTCCCTCTGTAAATTTTGCTGTTGGGCCCACTTACGATGCAACCACTGGCGAGTACCAAACCATCCCAGTTATTGATCCAGATAGGTGGGAACCACTTCCAGAGATAACAGACTTCATCGAGCTTGAACCAGAAAATTAAGCGATCTCTGATGATACTGATTCCGAGTACAATGGCATGGATGACTATTCTAGTGAAGGAGAACAGGAGATTTGGGGTGGTCATTCTTCTGGTGCTTCATACTCAAGTGCAGAGATTGATGGATCTAATCTTAATAGTACTGCCAATCTCCGCAGATCTAGAAGAAAGAAGAAAAGAACTGATGTAAGAGGCGATATTAAGATCATTCCATTTCCTTTATGTCGGTTTCTAACCTTTCAACTTATTTTCCTTCTATTACGTCCTCTACAGGCTGATTTTGTTACTTCATCTGATCGACGAGTTAAGAAAAGAAATTTGGATGGGCATGGTGTGGCTATACCGTCAAGGCCACATAGAGGTAGGAAGTCTAAGACTGTACGTTCTACCAAAAGGAAAAGATCTCCTAAATCTAGAGGATTGCGACCTCAAAGACGTGCTACTCACAACATACATAGTTTTTTCTCGAAGATTGAAACTTCAACAGAAGAGGAAGATGGATCAGCAAGCAGTCTTTCCGATAGCGAACTGAACACAGAAAGCACTGAAACTGAGCAGTCAGCGCGGCATGGCCTGCCAAGACTTGGTAGAGAAACCAACGAATATAATTCCGAAGATGTTACCGGACCTTCTCAGTTCACTGAAACTAAGGGAAAAAATTCTGCAAATAGTAGAAAACTGATTCTGAGGATACCACGCCGTGATCTAAAAGTTCAGTTTCCTTCAGAAAGTGCAAATCCAGAACTCCTACCTCACTATGCAGTGCTGTCACTTCCAGCAGCCAGATACAAAGACGCTGAGCCGGAACTAGCTTTTGAGCCTGGAAGCTCCTCTGCTTGCAAGTCTGAACCACCTCTGGTCGCTGGTCTACATGATGTGTGTACTGTTCACAGTAATGACGCAATCAAAGGGTGTGAGCTTAAGCTGCGATCTTCAAAGCATTGCAAATATGGGGACTCTTCTTCAGGAGACATGTGGGTCTCTTCAGATAATGCACTTTCACAGGATGTTGATGGGTCTGATAGTCAGAAGACACCTCATCAACATGATAATGGCGTCCAACAAACAGTTGAGCAGAATGTACAAAAAAGACAACGTGCAATTTATCTGGATAGCATCCATGATAACCATAATACTGATGATTATAGTGAAGGTAATTTGCCTGGTAAAGAATGGATAACTGACAACAAGAATACTCATCTAGAGGAAGAAAATAACAAGGAACACAATCAACAGTTCCACAGCGCTCGGTCTATATCCTTTAAACTGAAGTTGTCCAGACCAAGAGGCTTTGCAGATGGAGCAAGTTCATCAGACAAATCAAAGACTAGTGCAGTAGCGAGTGACATGAACTATGTTAAAGTTTCCATGCAGCATGATGAGGCTTCTGCCACCACTCAACATAGGAGCAGGGACTTCCCTAGTGTGTCCAGAAGTTTCCAGGACTTTGAATCTGCGGAGACATACGGCGCAGTGTGCAAAATGTCAGAGCCAAGTAAGCACAGGAAAAAATTGGGTTCAGATGCCTTTGGAAATGGACATAGTACTTCTGTTTCCAATGATGACGGTGGGCATCAACCTCCAGACTGCAGTCCTGTTGCACCTACTGGTAGTTTACGAAGAAATGAAAGGAGGTCATGTGCATACACTGATTATGGTAGAGGAAGGGATGTAATCTCTCATGTGCAAAGTTCTTCCCTCGAAGCAGCTGCCAGTGGGACACGAATTGTTGCAAATGTGCGTGAAGTGATGTGGGGATCAACATAAAAAATTGCTGGTTTAAAGTCTGCTATGAACAAAAGAGAGAGTTACAACTTTCCTGATACACATCTGTTGGAGAAAAAGCACCAAGTATCGAGGTATCCATGGTTGATGTTGCTATAGCATGAAGATTTCTACCGTTATATTCCTCAACTTGGCGATGAGGTTATGTACTTGCGACAGGTATTTATTTATTTTCGCTGCATTGTGTATATAAAGTACGGAAATGATTTTGGTGGAAACAGCGTTCAGCTGCAAACATACTAAAAGAATAATAATAAATCTTCTGTTCCCACTTTGCCTTCCTGCCCAGTTGTAAGGTATACTAGTTGATGGTGGGAAAAGCGTGTGTAGCAAGTTAAATACGAGCATATGTACCATTGTGACTTGCAGTGGCGAATCTAGCAGGGGGGCTTCAATAGGCTCAAGCCCCCCCTCCAAAAATTGGAAAAGAAAAATTACTACTATTCTATATATTTTTTGACCTTATTTGGACCAAAGAATTGAAAGTTTTTGATATTTTATACACATATTTAACTTTGAGCCCTCCCTTCATTTTCTTCCAAGATTCGTTACTGGTGACTCGTAAAATAGTACTCCCTCCGTAAAGAAATATAAGAGCATTTAGATCACTACTTTAGTGATCTAAACGGTCTTATATTTCTCTACAGAGGGGGTATTTATGAAGCGCCTCTTATCATACTTTCTGTGCGCTTGTTATTTTTAGGGCCATGAAGAATATGTTAATGAAGTGAAATCATCGGATAATTGCCCATCGAATTGGATCAAAGGCCTTAAAGCTGCCGAGCTTTGCAAAATTAAGGGTCTTGATTACAAGCCAGATAGAGGGTCTGGTGAAAGCTGCTGTGAATTAACTATTAAATTCATTGATCACACTTCACGCGGATTTGGCAAAGAGTTTGTAATCACATTGCGTGAGCTAGTTACATTTCCTGATTTTCTTGTGGAAAGAACACGGTTTGAAGCTACTACCACACATAACTGGAGCGTCGCTGATAGGTGCAAAGTTTGGTGGATGGATGAGGGAGAGGATGGAGGAAGTTGGTGGGAGGGACGAGTATTGGAAATAAGACCTAAGTCACCTGATTTTCCTGAGAGCCCTTGGGAGAAATATGTCATACAGTATGAAAATGATGGTTCTGAACACCCGCATAGCCCCTGGGAGGTGCATGATGCTAATAATCAATTGATTCCGTGGAAGCGTCCACACATCGATCCCAGTACCAGGAACAAATTGCTATCAGCAGTGACTGGTTTACAGGAAAAGTCTGTCAGAAATCAGGTGAAGTTTTGTTTCGAAATTTACACTCTTTTGTCTACTCTTGGGTTGTTGTTTTGACCATTTACCATATTTTTGTACGGGTCTTCCGGATCACTATGGTGTTCTGAAGTTAGATAGTGTTGCAGGAAAATCAGATTTCATAAACAGGTAATTCTTGTATAAAAGTATGCAGTGCAGATGCTTTTATATGTTTTTTTTCATTTAGAACAAAAGTGAGAATGATGACTGTTGTGAAATAATCCTCATGATGCATATAATCTGTAGATAATGCAGTATACCATGTATTTGTAAAAACGTTTACCTTATTGCCGTTGGAGGTTAACACGTCTATGCTTGTTTTAAGGTTTAACAAACTAAAGATATATGGAACATAATATACCTTATTACCGTTGGAGGTTAACACGCCTATGTATGTTTTAACGTTTAACGGACTAAAGATATATGGAACATAAAATGAAGTTTCTTTATTCATGATTTTCAGGTGACATACTTTTTAGAAAATAATAGCAACCTCTTTATAAAACTACCTTCTTTTGTTGGCAAATCTCGTAGCAAGCATCTAACATAAATTCGCTAATTGATACAAGGCCCATTTTCCAAATCTCATCAAATAAATGCGTGTTTGACAAGGTTTTTGGGAATATATGGCTGTACCCCTACAGGTCCCGTTTTCCATTTCAGTAAGGGGGCCATGTTTGTTAAAATGCAGATTTGATGATTTTCATTAAACAGATGAAAAGAGATTCAACCAATGCATACTCTCTTGTTTTTCGATATGGCGTGTTTGCATTCAGACTTTCCTTCTTATTTGCCCATTCATATATGCTCATTGGAGTATCTATCCAGGATAGGAGGCCCTGTATTGCCTGTATGCATGTTTATTTTACATCGAACCAGGATAGGAGGCCCTGTATTGCCTGTATCCAGGATAGGAGGCCCTATAAATATTGGCAGTTTTTTTCTTCTGTATTTGGTGTCTCCTGGCCTTACAATGGTCGGTTTGAGCAAAAAATAGCATATGAAGCATATCGTTTGCTTATTTATTTATTTATTAATGATGAAGGAACGCCCGTCTTAAAGATTTTTGTGTGCAACTTGCGTTCTAGGTTCCCTGTCCAATTCTCCATTGAGGTGATCAGAGCAAGACTACAGAGTGATTACTACAGAACTCTGGAGGCTGTCAAACATGATGCCACTGTGATGCTTGCCAATGCCAAGTCTTATTTTTCAAAGAGCGGCGAAATGACCAAAAAGATCCGCAAGTTATCTGAGTGGATCCAAGATAAGATTCTATCACTATAGTCTATAGGGTGAGGTGCTCTGTGCGCCGTTGGCATTCTTCCCTTTTTAGCAGAATTTGCCACTCGTCCTGTGAGATGATTCTCCGTTTGCGTCGCAGAAGTATGTTTTTGTTAGAGGAATGAGCCAAAATAGTTGGCAGGTTGGGAGGAGTTTCTTGTGTAGCCCAACATTTTGAAACTAGCTGATCTGATCCCTGGTTTACTGATGCAAATTGAAATCCTGACCATTTGACTGTTTGCCGTCAAGAAAGATGGGATCCTACTGGACGAACCAAAAAATAATGAACTTGAGAGCCTCATTAGAGAAACATAGAGAAAATGCTAACGTGTAAAATGTGGTAGAGGAAATGCCCTACCAGATCACTGGATTTGTCTAGACCAAGTACATCTACGATAACGAGAAGGCAAAATCCGTGGACTCGAGTCCTACTCTTGAGTCCTCTTTAAACTAAACATCAGACTCAAAACAACGTGGGAAAGGAAGAAGCCAACCACGACAAAACCAAATCTTCCAGGCTCCTAGTCGTCGTCTACGTTGCCCTGAACGTCGGGTGCAACAGCCGACCGAGCTCCTCGTCCTCCGCGTCCAGCGGCCCGCCGGTCTCATTCCTGACGCGCTGCACGGCGGTGCCGTTGAACGACTCGTGCCCGAACCCATACAGCCTCAGTATCTGGTCGTCGGCGAAGTTGAACGCGCGCTCCATCCCGAGCCGGCAGCGGTCCGCCGGATAGCTGTCGGCGTACCTCCGGCACGGCTTGCACCCGACGAAGTGCGTCACGAGCGGCCAGCCGCCCGTCCGCTGCAGCTCCTCGTACCTGTCCACGATGAGCTCCCAGAAGCCGTTGAGCTCGTACGAGTTCTCGAAGAAGACCTTGTCCCCCCACCTCCCCCGCTGCGTCACGAGCAGGTAGATGAGCGCCGACTGGTCGTCGGCCTCGAACGGCGGGCGGCCGGAGAGCTCCCTGGCGAAGAGCTCGCCGTACATGTCGCGCACGGGGCCGCGGGGCCCCATGGGCGCCATCGCGTGGAGGAGGTCGAGCGACCACTGGCAGTTGCGGATGAGGATGCTGCCGGTGTTGACGCCCACCCAGCTCTTCTCCTCGTACACCTTGGCCTCCCAGCCGTGGAGCACCAGGTTGTGCGCCGCGTAGCGCTCCCACGGCAGCTCGAACTGCATGTCCGTGAACACCGCGTCCGAGTCCACCCACCACAGGAGCTCCACCTCCGGGTGCGCCATCATCAGCGACCGGAGCAGCGGCAGCTTCGCCCAGAACCCCGTCATCTCGGCGTCCAGGAACGCCGTGTTGTAGTACACCTCGAGGCCGTGGATGCGGCAGTAGTCCGCCTTGTTCTTGAACGCGCGCAGCAGCAGGTGGTCGCCGTTCGGTTCGGGGCACCGTGCCGGCGCGGACCCGGTCACCATCAGCACCCGCGGCCGGCCCGTGGGCGGCACCTGCGCGGGGAACTCCGGATGCGCGGCGAGCCACGCGGACCGGCGCGCGTCGTAGTCCAGGATGGTGCGGCCCAGCGAGTAGGGCGGGTCGGTGAGCTGCCGGGGCGGCGGGAGGCCCAAGTCCTCGTCGCTCGCGTTGGCGGCTGCGGGCGGCGGCGCTGGTGGCGCTGGCGGTGGCGGAGCTGCGGTGGCAATGTGGATGGGGTTGCTGAACACGACGCGGAGGCTGGGGAGGGTGAGGACGGATTCGGTCGGGCCGAGGATGAGGAACAGCGCGCCGGTGAGCAAGAGAAGGAAGACGAGGGGGATGGTGGTGCTCCCCGCTGCCGGGCAGCCGTAGTGCGGCCGCCAGCGCTGGCCGTTGGCCGGCTTGCCGTCGTGCTGCTCCGCCATCGTTGCTATGCTCTCGGTAGCTAGAGGAGCTGTCCGGCGCCGCGCGTTGCACGCACCTTCCATCGGCGATGGTTTAACCATCATCTGCCGAACGTCAACGGGAGAGGGGAGTCGAGCTCGAGTGGGGATCACGATGAGGGAGGGGGTACCGTAGGTCGTACTCAGTAGTAAAATAACGTATAATGCTGAGCAGAGGATTTCTAGAAGGGAAGAAGTTCAAATCTCAACGCATACTAGGGCTGGGGCTGTTAATTGCCCATGTGCATTTGCTCAAAGTTCGTGTTTCCAGGGTGCAGCGCTACAGACGGTGGCGAAGAGGAAGAGAAACGGTGCATATGTACATAATAGAGTATATATAAATGGCAATAGAGTACACCCTCGTCTGTAGCTGATGTTCCTCAAAACATAACAGTTGACTGACCTTTTTTTTTTGAGAAACAGACTGACCTTATGTGACACCATCCTTTCAAATTGTACACCATCCTCTCAACAATAAAACAATATATTTTATAATTACAACAAATACATGAAATATATGTATGCAGGTAATATCTCTGGTCATATCGGAAGCAGACTCTTTTATTATATGTGACAGTTAGAATATATTGATAATTGCACATAACTAACACAAAACTTGCACTCTCCGCAAAACAAGTGCAAAAGTGCAACTTTATAATAAGTATGATTTACACGGATTGATTAGAAATGAATTTGATTTTAAATTCCTAACACAAATTAAGTAGTCACATGATTAAAAAAAAGTCACTGCCTAAATAGAGAAAATCCAACGGCCAAACATTGACTAAGCAATAAAAAATGAAACATTAGCACATGCAAGGAAACTAGATGATTTTTCGTGCCTAGTCACATTTTTTCACCAGTAAACAAAAATATATAAAGTGTGAAACTAAAAAAACTATTTTAAAAAAGAATATAAATTTCAATATATGAAATATAGAATCATAAAGTGGTGTTACCTGAAATAAAAACAAAACTAAAACTAAAACAACATTTATTCTAAGGAAGAATGAATTAAGGGCACTGTTATTACCCCTAAAAGAGGAAAGAAAATGAAGAAAGAATTGAAAACAAATAATGACCAAAAACTTGCAAACAAAAAGCATACAGTTTGTGTTGATCTACAACAAACATACAAGAACAATCATATGATAGTATAACTTGCACATATACATGGCCATGCTATAGACAATGCTCAAACCACAAAATAATGAGATTAGTCATTTCACGACATGCTAAAACTGAATTGCATTGACCTTAAGTGTCACACGTGTGGCATGAACACGTGTCAACTCCGACGTTTTTTGTGGCAAGTTTAGTGACGCAAGGATGGCAACTTTAATTGTCAAATATGACAACTTCCTTTTTGGGTGGCAAGTTTTAATTTTTCTTTTGGATTTGTTTTTCTTTTTGGATTGTAATTTTAGTTATAAAAAAATCAGGGCCCGAGTGCATCATACCACACGTGTGGCACTTATAATTTGGGATTGCACTTCATATAAATAGTGTTGGTTCTTCATTTATTTCTCTTTTATCACGCATAAGCACACTCATTCACGACATGCAAGTAACACAAACACTACACACAACACATTTTGCATGCGCAAACATGGGCACCCATGCACGCATCACACACATGGTCAGTTCTTTTGTCATCTTAAGAAACAAGTCACCTCCTCCCCAACTTTTCTCATAAGCTGCCTATCTTATTCATTGAGGATTCTAAGTTAGTTATGGGATAACTAATTTAGAAGTCTATAAAAACTTAGAAGGCAGCTTATTTTTAAGCCAGGGAGAGGCAACTTATTTTTCAAGCCGCCCAAAAGAACTGGCCCACAATCAGGCCATGTACTTACACGCACCGGCATGTGTGCATGCCTCCGCTAATTTTTTTCTTAAGGCTGCTTCCGCTAATTAATGGATATACAACCTTTGTATGGCGACCGGCTTCGGCCCAGTATTTTTAGCCCACTATTGCTTAATATTTATCCAAGCAAACAACGAGAATGCAATAAGGCTCAATGAGATTCTTCACGTATATGGGACGACATCTGGACAGTGTGTTAATCGCAACAAAATCTCCATCTTCTTTAGTCCAAATACCCAAATAGTATCAAACATGTGCTCGAAGTGCAGGTCGAAGCATTCAACGAGCGTTACTTGGGTTTGCCTACCGCGGTTGGGTGGATGCACCTTCATCCATATTGGTGATCGTGCCCGAGGGAAAATGCAAGGATGGACTGAACGACTACTTGCGTGTGCCGCGAGAGAAACTCTTCTGAAGTTACTGATCCAAGCCATCCACACGTTTAGCATGACTTGTGTCCTCTTGACGAAGAAGGTTTGTAAAATCTTAACATCAAGCATGGCGAAGTATTGGTGGAACAACTCTTCGGACAAATGACCCATGCACTATATTTCATGGGAGAAGCTTGTTACCTCCAAGTTCAAGGGTGGCATGGGTTTTTGTGACTTACGACAATTTAACTTGGCACTCTTAGGGAAGCATGATTGGCGTTTCATGATGAACCCCAATTCCCTCTGCATGAGAGCTCTCAAAGGGCTATACTATCCAGAATACCGAGTTCCAATGAGCAATCATATCCAAAACTGCATCAACCACTTGGTGAGCCATGGTGGCAGGAAGGGTGGCACTTGATAATGGACTAATCAAATGAGTGGGTATGACAGCCCAAGTGATTTCCCTACCTTTTATGGCATGTACCCATTGTATGAACCTTGTGTCATGAGCTTTGTTATGAATTGCACCTTGTCCCATGTGTTGTTTGCATTCATGCATCATTTCATCCATCATAGTATTCATCATGCCTTATTGTCTACATGTGCCTTTGTATGATGTGGTGGTTGTGAGTGGGTCTTGTGTTGTGTTGGTGCTTGAGTGTGGTTGGAGTCTTGTGTGCAACCTCTTCTTCTTCCCCTCTCTTTTCCCTTATCAAACATGCCCTTCCAACACCCCCTTCTCTCCATATAATTTTATTGTCAGCATTAAGTTGTTTTAAAAAAATGATTAAAAATGTTCAAGAGGTAGCCCTAATTATCTTAATAATTTAGAGTGTGATTCTTTTGATGGTTGGGGTTTGGTTGTTTTGTGTTTTAATTAAACAGGAGCTGCCTTTTATTAAAGTATTAAAATTACTTGCTCAATAAATATACAAAAATATTTTGGTTTTGCACTAAAGTCTTTTATTTTTCTTTGGGATTATTTTTAATGCGGATGCATTTTTAAAATGAGAAAACCCTTCCTGATTTGTTTTGGGAGAGAGAGTGCGCAGTATGGGCCTTCCCGCGGCCCAGCCCGTTCGGTGGACGGTCACCTGCTCCGTCAGGTTCAGAGAGTGAGAGCCGCGTTCGCCGTCGCCTTTCCGTCACCGTCGCCGTCTGTCCCATCGCCCATTTAAGCCCTCGACGTGCGTGCCCCATCGCCTAGGGTTCTGCTTCTCCCAGCCGCCGCCGCAGCTCTCTTCTTCCCCTCCATCTCTCTTCCTCCTCTCTTCTTTCCCCCTGCCAGGTAAGATTCAGAGAGGTTCAGAGAGGTTTAGTTGAGTCCGCTGGTCGTCGTCGTCGTCATCGCCGCGTCTCCGGTGGGCCGCGTCCTTGGTGGTGATGGCATCGAGCTCGAGGGTTCTCCCGGCGTTCCATTCCCGCCGCTAGGGGCCCCAGAGGAGCTCTGCAGCGACCGCCCCGTCGTCGCCGGAAGTCCCCACTCCGCCGTCTTCTTCCCCTGCGTCGTCTTCGGCCGTCTTCTTCCCCTCCATCGGCTCCGTCGTGACCAGCTCGTCGTCGCCTTCCCCCAAGGTGAGCCGCCGGTCCCCGTAGCCCTTTCCCCTCCGCGCGTAGCTCGTAGTTGGTCGCCACCGCGTCTGTCGCCGCCGGTAGCAAGACAAGCTGCCGCTCGCCTCCGTCCTCCTCACCGCAAGGTGAGCAGGGGAATGGAGCTGTGGATAACCCGTTGTGCGTAGGAGCAGCTTGCGCCGCCGGATCTGCCATGGATCGCCGGAGTTTGCCGCCGCAGTTTGCCTGTCGCCGTTGCTCTGTTCTGTCCTGCATTTTCAGTTTCGTCAGGGTTGTAGTGTATGTGCGTGGGTACTAGAGAGGCAGAGCCATCCCTCTGTTGTCGATCGAGCGCGTAGCAGAGTGGTTGGGTTCGGGAGAGGTGACCATCAGGTCCTGGGTTCGAGCCCAAGCTCCCCCATTTTTTTGTGTTTTCCCTTTCTTTTCCTTTCTTTTGTTTTTTGCTGTTTTATATGTATGTATGTGTTTGGATGGTAACCAGCATGTGTAGGGTTTCTTTTTCTGTTCATCTTTTGAGTAGATGTATTGTGTGTAGGGTGTAGGTGTAATGAGAGTGTGTGTGTATGTTATACATACACACATATGTGTAGGTGGTGTGTGTGTTGTGTGTGCTGTGTGTGTTGTGTGTGTATGCTATGCATACACACATGAGTGTGTGTAGGTGGTGTGTGTTGTGATGTGTAGGTGCATGTGTTCATGCACTTATGCATGTGTGTGCTAGTGTGTGTGTGTATACCCAAGTGTATATATGCATGTGGTTGTGGTATGTGTGGTGTGGTGCACTATGCAAGTGCTTGCCATTTGTATGCTTGGTGTGTGTGTAGCAACTTGTGTGTATGTATGTTGTTGAGAGTGTGTGTGTATATCCTTGTGGTATACATGCAAGTGTTTGTGGTGTGTGTGTGTGTGTAGGGGATTAGTGGGTTTCCCACTTGTCATACCCCTTGTTGATATATGCTGTCATGTAGGTTTTGTTATCTCATTTCCATTCCTAGCTAAGTTGCCATACATGCTCATATCCATTTATGTGCTTTTCCTATTAGAGTAAGTTATGCCATGAAGAGTAGGTGGTAGATTTTCTATTTGAGTGTGCCTTGGTGTTTCACATGAGCATATGAGTATGACCCATGGTTTTGGGGTAGTAAGAGCCAATGAATCCATTGGAACTCTAAGATTTCACTTTTGAGCAAGTTCATAAATCTGTCATTTTAGCTGAGATGCCATTTTGTCATTTTTGCATGATTTAATCCATGCTTGCTTTGGGACATGTGTCAACTAGGAAGTACTAGTATTTTGTATCTAGTATGCCATGGTATTTTTGTTTAATATGAGAATCACCCATATAAGTGGGAAACATGCTGCTAAGTGACCAACTTAATGTTTCTGTTTCAGCATGCTAAAAACTACTAAGTCTGGGAATCTGTAGTTATTTTTTTATGCCATGAAGAGTGGGTGTTATCTAGTGATGTGTTTGGAATTTTCTCATGCTTAGTGTTAGTTATTTTTAGTAGATATTGTCTTTTACCATCCTGTTAATTTTCATGCCAATAGGAGATCTCTAGCATATTTAACTACTGCTGTCAACGTGCTACTTTACAATCTCAGATTCCAGAAAACTGGAATTTTCACTAAGTCCCAGAAAACGGTTTCATCATGTCAACTTGATTGCTTCATGCTTATTGATGTGTGCCTCCTTTGCTGATTGTGTAGTTGGATAAGTTGATGTGTGTGTTGATTAGATTCTGTCAATATATTGGTTGTGGCTGTAGGGTTCCTGTAGCTCAAGTTGTGAGCTGTAGAAGTTGTTATGATGCTGTTTTGTGGCAGATTGTGTGTTTATTTGTTTTGTGACTTGTGGGAGCTATACTCCATGGAATTGATTGATCTTTGAGTCTATTGGGCGTGATTTTTCATAACCTATCCACTGGCTACCTTGGAATACCAAGAATTAGCCCATGGCTTGGTGGTCTTGTGCATTTGCCTCTGTACCTTGTCGTGAGCGTATCGTGAGAACCGTAACTCCGTTTCTTGCGTTCTTTATATGCATTTCTATAGTTTTTGCATGATGCATCCATATTTTCCATGTTCATGCATGTCTAAATAACTCAACATGAGGTTCTGTCCAGATTCATTTATAAACAAACTTTGCATGTGAAACCTGACTAGTTCTGGATTGCCATGTTAAATTCTTCTAAATGGATCATGCATCATCTTGTTTGTGCATTGCATCTTGGTTGGATGTTTATTGTTGCTTTTTCTCTTGGGTAGACGCGAGTGTTGATACTGAGTACGAGGACCCAGGAGAGTACCACTGCGAGGATCCCGCTACTTGTTCCACTGAAGAACCAACATGCAAGATGATCGTACCTGGATCCCGATACTATTTTCGCTTGCTAGTTTCTCGCTCTTATCGTTACAATTGTGCTACCTACCACTTGAAATCAACCTCCTAAATGCCATGAAAGCCTCTAACCCTCCACATCCTAGCAAACCTTTGATTGGCTAAGTTACCGTTGCCCAGCCCCTCTTATAACATTCTTAGTTGCAGGTGCAAGTTGTTCCATGTGATAACATGGATTTGGATATCACCATATTATCTATCATTTAATTTAATGCACAGATATATCTTGGTATTGGTGGAAGGCTTGGCCTTCTGCTAAGTGATTTGTTTCGCTGTTGCCGCCATTAGTTCCTGGTTACCGGTGTTATGTTTTCCATATTTTGCGCTCCTAACATGCTCGGGGTTGTTATGGGGACCCCCTTGTTTATTCGGTTGAGATTAAAACTTATCTGGCAAGACCCAACATTGATACTACATTTGCTTACAACTTAATAGAAATCGCATAGGGCCTTGCAAACCCGTGGATAATTTTATCAACCCCCGGGCCAGTGCTCCTCATGAGTGTTGGTACAAACTAGAGTCGTGTGCGGGGCCAACCCGGGGCAACTCGGGAGATTTCTATCAGGCCATTGTACGCTACGCTCATCCGGTCATGTCCTGAGAACGAGATACGCAACTCTTATCGGGTTCGTCGACACGTCGGGAGGTCTTGCTGAATTTGTTTTACCTTTATCGAATGTCTTGCGTGTGGACTCTGACTTTCTTCGGGTTTACTCAAGGTGTTGGATTTTCTTTGGAATTACCTATGATGATCACGAGATCCGTGGTCGAGGCTATTCCCGTGGAGTGTGGTTAGTTTTTGATGGACTAGTTGGAGCACCCCTACAGGGTTAAAACTTTTCGAGAAGTCATGCCCGCGGTTATGTGGCAACTTGGATATTTGTTTAACACCCGATTATAGTAAACTTGAAGTACATTCCAATTAAAATACACCAACTGTGTGAGTAACCGTGATCGTCTCTGCTCGTGAACATGATCCGAGAGAGAACATGGTGGGGTTATGATTGACGTAAGTAAGTGTTCAGGATCTCATAGAGATTATGCTAGATTCGATCGTTCATCGTAGGCCACTCATATTTATTTTCATGTTGCGTAAGTTAGCCACCATAAATGCTTAGTGCTGCTATAGACTAAACACTTTCCCCATCCCAACCTTTAAGCTTGAATAATCTCGGTACCCGGGCGCTTGATTGCTGAGTCCTTATGGCTCATAGATTACTACAACCCTCCAGGTACAGGTACAGACGAGTACGTGCAGGATGATCTTACCCAGCTCCGGTGGGAATATGATGAGGAAAGAGGCAGGATGTATGTGACTTACCCGGATGAGTAGAGGACCATGGTCGTGATCTTTGGGATAGCGAGATAGTATCATTTGCATCTGTTTTTATCGTTTGATTTCGTCCGTAGGCGGACCCTGTCTTCATCTTGATGATTTGAACTCTGAGTGAATTGTAATTTAGCATGTGGCGAGTGTAAGCCAATCTTGTATACTCATCTTTTCAGTATTGTATGATGTGATGATACTATACTTGCTAACGACAAGATGCGCCTCTATCCCTTGCGGGGCCCTCGTGCCTTAAAAAGGATAGGCGTGCATCTTGGGCGTGACAAGTTGGTATTCAGAGCCATATGACCATAGGAGCCTTTGCTTGTTCGAACTTGGCCGAGTCGTGTCTAGTGAAAACTATTTTGAGTCTAGTTATATCGAAGAGTAGGATTCTTTTTACTCCTCTTCTTTGCTCTGGTGAGGTTTCTGACTTAGGAATTTTGACTCTACTCCTCTTCTTGCTCAAAATTGTTTGTAGGATCATGCGAGTATTTTGGAGTCTATATGATACCGATGTGACAGGGTTCTGTCTTGGTGCCTCTTGTCTGACTTGATTTCTTCTAGGGAGGCGAGCTCCAGGGAATGTTGGCACATCATTATCATTCAGCTTCCTTGATATCTCAGGACGGAGAGTGTTCGAAATTACTTCAATACTTATCATGGTGAGATAAGGTCGGAGTCACCCAGTACTGGGGAGGCGTCCGGGGTACCACCATGGTTTAGTATCGTTGTGAGTTCGAGGATTCGAGATTAGATGAGTTTGCGAAAGCCTCTGGTTATGTGTTGAAGGATGGATACAGTTGGGGCGTAGGATTGCTAGTTGTGTGAGATATTTCCTCCTTGTATCCCCCACACTGGATTGCATAACCAAAAAGTTTTCGGAAGTTCATAGGTGGGAAATCTTGTAGTTATCTAGGAACATCTTCTTCAGATGTATGTGGGCATATACATTTGTTCCGAGCGCTTAGCTCAATACTTTTGTGTTATTGCAAGTGGCTTCTAATTTCTGATGATGTTATCATAAACCGAAGAAGCATTCTTACTAATTTTTCAGTAGGAAGGCTGTGTTGTTATTTGTTCAATTTCTTTCAAGCATTTCATTCAGCTTTGAATTCATATTATCAATGAGGTGCTGATGCGTTTTGTCCATCTTCAGGATGGCTCCACCAACTCGCAACAATCCGGGCCGTGGTGAGGAGCAGTCTGATGTTCCACCACTGCCACCGCCACCGCCTCCTCCGCCTCCTCCTCCAGAAGCTTGGCAAGCTGTGATGGCCGCAACCAATGTGAACACTCAGTTGTTGCCCAGGCTGTTGCAAGAAAGGGAGCAGGGTCAGCAAGGTTTTCAAGGGAATTTTCAGAATCAGCCTCAGTTTGCAACGCTCAATCAGTTCCTTGCCAACCAGCCCAAGTCTTTCACTTGTTGTGAGCAGCCTTTTGATGCTGATGATTGGCTTCGTGATATGAGTAAGCATTTCGAGTGTAGCAATGTCAGGCCAGAGGACTTTGTCAGATTTGCATCGTTCCAGCTCAAGGGTCAAGCAACTGATTGGTGGTAGCAGTACAAGGATTCCAGGGGTGATCGTGTTGTTACTTGGGACGATGTCCGTCGTGACTTTAGGGCTCATTACATTCCGACAAGCTTTGTCAAGGAGATGCGTGAGAAGTTCAGGCACCTGAAGTAGGGAAGCAAGTCTGTCTACCAGTACAACGTCGAGTTCCAGAATCTAGCCCGTTATGCCAAGCAAGATGTTCCAGATGATAAGGCTATGATCTATCAGTTCAGAGGTGGTCTCAAGGATGAGCTTCTGCCGGGCCTAGTTCTTCAAGATCCTCGGGAGTTCGATCAGTTCTGCAACATGGCTTTGAAGGTTGAAGCAGCTCAGCTCAAGTTGGAGAACTCCAAGAAGCGTTCAAGGGATTCATATTCTTATTCTTCCAGCTCTCAGATGGTTTCCAAGCAGCAGAAGTATTGGGCGCCAAATCCTCTTCCGTTTCGTCCTCCTCAGCAGCAGAAGCAGTTTGGTGGTCGTGGTTCTTCCCACCCACCCAACCTAGGATTCCAGCAGAGACCCCAGGCGTCCAAGGCTGTTCTTGTTCCTCCTCTAGGCAATGTTCATCCGTTTTCTAAGGTGACTTGTCACAAGTGTGGCCAGAAGGGTCACTATGCAAACAAGTGCAACCAGCGGCGTCTTCCGCCTCCTCCTCCTGCCAAGCCTCCAGGCAATGCTATGGTGAAGCATAATCCCAAGACCGCAAGAGTGAATATGGTGAATGTAGCTGAAGCAGATCAGTCTAATGATGTGATTATGGGTAATCTCTTAGTTAATGATTTTCCTGTAAAAGTGTTATTTGATTCTGGCGCATCGCATTGTTTCATGTCTCGCCCTTTCTTTGTCAAGAATGAGTTGATTATCAAGGTTTGCCTAAGTCCTTGTCTGTGGTGTCGCCCGGTAATATGTTGAATTCCAATCGCATTGTTTTGGATGTTTCTATCAAGATGGGCAATTATTCTTTTCTAGCTTCTCCAATTGTTCTCGGTAATTCCGACATTGATCTCATTTTGGGCATGGACTTCCTGGCTATGAATAAGGCTCATATTGATTGCAAAGCAAAATAAGTCAAGCTGACTCATCCTTCAGAAGACGTGATTATTTTCACAGCTCGCGATGACACAATCCGTCTCTTTGCTCTTAATGAGAAGGGTGAAATCTCGACGATTTCTCAAATTTCGGTGGTTTGTGATTATGAAGATATCTTTCCAGAAGAATTGCCAGGAATGCCTCCGCACCGGCTAGTTGAGTTCGTGATTGATCTCGAGCCCGGAACTGAACTAGTCTGCAAGCGCCCGTATAAACTTGGCCCCGAAGAGCTAAAAGAGTTGAAGAAGCAGCTAGATGAGCAAGAACGTCTGGGTCTGATCAGACCAAGTTCTTCTCCATGGGGTTGTGGTGTTTTGTTTGTCAAGAAGAAAGATGGCACGGATCGTCTTTGTGTCGACTACCGTCCATTGAACAAGAAGACAATCAGAAACAAATACCCACTTCCCAACATCAATGAGTTGTTTGAACAACTGAAAGGTGCCAAGGTTTTCTCGAAGCTTGATCTTTGCATGGGTTATCATCAGATTCGCATTCGCGAAGAAGACATTCCCAAGACCGCTTTCAGGACGAGTTTTGGCTCTTATGAGTACACCGTCATGTCGTTTGGTCTTGCTAATGCTCCTCCAACCTTCTCAAGAATGATGAATTTCATTTTCTCTCCTTTCAAGAATGAATTCATCTTGGTCTATCTGGATGATATCCTTGTGTTCTCGGAGACAGAAGAAGAGCATGTAGAGCATCTCCACCTTGTGCTTGACAAGTTAAGAGAGTATAGATTCTATGCCAAGTTTTCCAAGTGTGAGTTCTGGCTCAATGAAGTGGTGTACCTCGGGCATGTGATCTCTGCCAAGGGAATTAAAGTGCACCCTGAGAAAGTTGAGGCAATCTTGAAGTGGGTACCTCCTCAAAATGTGAAGCAGCTTTGGAGCTTCCTCGGGCTTGCCAGTTATTGCAGAAGGTTCGTGGAGAACTTCTCTCAAATTGCCAAGCCTCTGTCCAATCTCCTCCAGAAGAGTGTCAAGTATGTTTGGTCTCCTGAGTGTGATGTAGCATTCAATACGCTCAAGCAGAGACTAACTTTAGCTCCAGTTCTTGTTCCTCCTGAGAAGTCGAAGCCTTTCCAAGTTTTCTGTGATGCTTCTCTCCAAGGTCTTGGTGGTGTACTCATGCAAGACAAGAAGATTGTTGCTTATACCTCGCGTCAGTTGAAGCCTGCCGAGAAGAACTACCCCACTCATGATCTTGAGTTGGCGGCAGTTGTGCATGCTCTAATGACTTGGAGGCATTTGTTGTTGGGTAGACCAGTTGAGGTGTACCCCAATCACAAGAGCTTGAAGTACATTTTTACTCAACCCAATCTCAATCTTCGACAATCTCGTTGGGTGGAAATTCTTGAGGACTTCAATCCAAGCATTGAGTATACTCCTGGGAAAGCAAATGTCATTACGCACGCGCTCAGCCGTAAGGCGTACTGCAATAGTCTCATTCTGAAGCCTCTTCAGCCCGAGCTTTGTGAAGCCTTCCGCAAGCTCAACCTTTAGATGATTCCGCAAGGATTTCTTGCCAATCTTCAAGTTTCTCCGACTCTGGAAGATCAGGTTTGCCAAGCGCAACTTCTTGACGCTATGGTGAAGAAAGTGAAGAAAGGTGTGGCCAAGAGCATTCCGAAGTATAAGTGCTTTCGTGTTGATGACAAAGATACCTTGTTCTTTGAGGACCGTCTTGTGGTTCCAAAAGGTGATCTCAGAAAGGTTATCATGGACGAAGCACACAATTCTCTCCTATCCATTCATCCAGGCAGCTCCAAGATGTATCAAGATCTCAAGCAAACCTTCTGGTGGACTCGCATGAAACGTGAAATTGCTCAGTTCGTGAATGAGTGTGATGTTTGTCGCAGAGTGAAGGCGGATCATCAACGTCCAGCAGGTCCTCTTCAGCCTTTGCCTATCCCAGAGTGGAAATTCGATCATATGGAGATGGATTTCGTCACTGGGTTTCCGAAGTCCAAGAGAGGCAACGATGCCATCTTTGTGGTATCGACAAGCTGTCAAAAGTTGCTCATTTCCTGCCAGTCAAAGAATCTATCTCGGTAGCTCAACTTGTAGAGTTGTATACGTCAAGGATAGTATCTTTGCATGGTATTCCTCATCTCATCTCTTGTGATCGTGGAAGTCTCTTTACTTCCAAGTTTTGGGAGTCCTTCCAGACTGCTATGGGTACCAAGATTCGTTTCAGCACTGCGTTCCATCCGTAGACAAGTGGCCAAGTTGAGAGAGTCAATCAGATCCTTAAGATATGCTCAGAGCCCGTGTGATTTCGTTCGGCATGAAGTGGGAAGACTGCCTTCCATATGCTGAATTCTCATACAACAATAGCTTTCAAGCTAGTTCAGGCAAGGCCCCTTTCGAGATTCTCTATGGCAGAAAGTGTCGTACCCCGCTTAACTGGTCTGAAACCGGTGAGCGTCAGATATTGGGCAATGACATGATCACTGAAGTAGAAGAAATGTGCCATGTTATTCGCGAGAACCTCAAAGCAGCTCAGTCCCAACAGAAGAGTTATTATGATAACAAACATCGGGATGTTTCCTTCCAAGTGGATGATCTAGTCTATCCCAGAGTCTCTCCCATGAAGGGCACTCAGCAGTTTGGAATTAAAGGGAAGCTAGCTCCTCGTTTTGTTGGTCCTTTCAAAGTTGTTGGCAAGAGAGGTGGTCTTGCATATCAACTAGAGCTTCCTCCAAATTTCGCAAACGTGCACGATGTCTTCCATGTTTCTCAGCTCCGGAAATGCTTCAAGACTCCTGAGCGGACCCTTAACCTCCAAGACATCGATCTCCAAGAAGATCTCTCTTATCGTGAGCATCCAGTTGCTATTCTTGAAGAAACTGAACGTAAGACTCGCAACAAGTCTATCAAATTCCTCAAGGTGAAGTGGTCTCATCATTCCGACAAAGAAGGTACTTGGGAACGCGAGGACCTTCTCCGTTCCGAATTTCCAGACTTCTTTCGTTCCTAGATCTCGGGTCAAGATCCTCTTGTAGTGTGGGAGAGTTGTGATAGCCCAAGTGCTGTCCCTACCTTTTATGGCATGTACCCATTGTATGAACCTTGTGTCATGAGCTTTGTTATGAATTGCACCTTGTCCCATGTGTTGTTTGCATTCATGCATCATTTCATCCATCATAGCATTCATCATGCCTTATTGTTTACATGTGCCTTTGTATGATGTGGTGGTTGTGAGCGGGTCTTGTGTTGTGTTGGTGCTTGAGTGTGGTTGGAGCCTTGTGTGAAACCTCTTCTTCTTCCCCTCTCTTTTCCCTTATCAAACATGCCCTTCCAACACCCCCCTTCTCTCCATATAATTTTATTGTTAGCATTAAGTTGTTTTAAAAAATGATTAAAATGTTCAAGAGGTAGCCCTAATTATCTTAATAATTTAGAGTGTGATTCTTTTGATGGTTGGGGTTTGGTTGTTTTGTGTTTTAATTAAACAGGAGCTACCTTTTATTAAAGTATTAAAATTACTTGCTCAATAAATCAACTTGATAATTTTATTAAATAGTGCACGTTATTTTCTTTAAAAAAATATTTTGGTTTTGCACTAAAGTCTTTTATTTTGCTCTGGGATAATTTTTAATGTGGATGCATTTTTAAAATGAGAAAACCCTTCCTGATTTGTTTTGGGAGAGAGAGTGCGTAGTATGGGCCTTCCCGTGGCCCAGCCCGCTCGGTGGACGGTCACCTGCTGTGTCAGGTTCAGAGAGTGAGAGCCGCGTTCGCCGTTGCCTTTCCGTCACCGTCGCCGTCTATCCCATCGCCCATTTAAGCCCTCGACGTGCGTGCCCCCTCGTCTAGGGTTCCGCTTCTCCTAGCCGCCGCCGTAGCTCTCTTCTTCCCCTCCATCTCTCTTCCTCCTCTCTTCTTTCGACCTGCCAGGTAAGATTCTAAGAGGTTTAGAGAGGTTCAGTTGAGTCCGCCGGTCGTCGTCGCCGTTGTCGCCGCGTCTCCGGTGGGCCGTGTCCTTGGTGGTGATGGCCTGGAGCTCGAGGGTTCTCCCGGCATTCCATTCCCGTCGCTAGGGGCCCCGGAGGAGTTCTGCAGCGACCGCCCCATCGTCGCCGGAAGTCTCCGCTCTGCCGTCTTCTTCCCCTGTGTTGTCTCCGGCCGTCTTCTTCCCCTCCGTCGGCTCCGTCGTGACCATCTCGTCGTCGCCTTCCCCCAAGGTGAGCCGCCGGTCCCCATAGCCCTTTTCCCTCCGCGCGTAGCTCGTAGTTGGTCGCCACCGCGTCTGTCATTGCCGGTAGCAAGATGAGCACCTGCCGCTCGCCTCCCTCCTCCTCACCGTAAGGTGAGCATAGGAATGGAGCCGTGGATAACCCGTTGTGCGTAGGAGCAGCTTGCGTCGCCGGATCTGCCGTGGATCGCCGGAGTTTGCCGCCGCAGTTTGCCTGTCACCATTGCTCTATTCTGTCCTGCATCTTCAGTTTTGTCAGGGTTGTAGTGTATGTGCGTGGGTACTAAAGAGGCAGAGCCATCCCTCTGTTGTCGATCGAGCGCGTAGCAGAGTGGTTGGGTTCGGGAGAGGTGACCGTCAGGTCCTGGGTTCGAGCCCAAGCTCCCCCATTTTTTGTGTGTTTTTCCTTTCTTTTCCTTTCTTTTGTTTTTTGCTCTTTTATATGTATGTATGTGTTTGGATGGTAACCAACATGTGTAGGGTTTTTTTTTCTGTTCATCTTTTGAGTAGATGTATTGTGTGTAGGGTGTAGGTGTAATGAGAGTGTGTGTGTATGTTATACATACACACACATATGTGTAGGTGGTGTGTGTGTTGTGTGTGTATGCTATGCATACACACATGAGTGTGTGTAGGTGGTGTGTGTTGTGATGTGTAGGTGCATGTGTTCATGCACTTATGCATGTGTGTGCTAGTGTGTGTGTGTGTTTGTACCCAAGTGTATATATGCATGTGGTTATGGTATGTGTGGTGTGGTGCACTATGCAAGTGCTTGCCATTTGTATGCTGGGTGTGTGTAGCAACTTGTGTGTACGTATGTTGTTGAGAGTGTGTTTGTATATCCTTGTGGTATACATGCAAGTGTTTGTGGTGTGTGTGTGGGGGGATTAGTGGGTTTCCCACTTGTCATACCCCTTGTTGATATATGCTGTCATGTAGGTTTTGTCATCTCATTTCCAGTCTTAGCTGAGTTTCCGTACATGCTCATATCCATTTATGTGCTTTTCCTATTAGAGTAAGTTATGCCATGAAGAGTAGGTGGTAGATTTGCTATTTGAGTGTGCCTTGGTGTTTCACATGAGCATATGAGTATGACCCATGGTTTTGGGGTAGGAAGAGCCAATGAATCGATTGGAACTCTCAGAGTTCACTTTTGAGCAAGTTCATAAATCTGTTATTTTAGCTAAGATGTCATTTTGTCATTTTTGTATGATTTAATCCATGCTTGCTTTGGAACATGTGCCAACTAGGAAGTGTTAGTATTTTGTATCTAGTATGCAATGGTATTTTTGTTTAATATGAGAATCACCCATATAAGTGGGAAACATGCTGCTAAGTGACCAACTTAATGTTTCTGTTTCAGCATGCTAAAAACTACTTAGTCTGGGAATCTGTAGTTATTTTTTTATGCCAAGAAGAGTGGGTGTTATCTAGTGATGTGTTTGGAATTTGCTCATGCTCAGTGTTAGTTATTTGTAGTAGATATTTTCTTCTACCATCCTATTAATTTTCATGCCAATAGGAGATCTCTAGCATATTTAACTACTGCTGTCAACTTGCTACTTTACAATCTCAGATTCAAGAAATTGTTTCATCATGTCAACTTGATTGCTTCATGCTTATTGATGTGTGCCTCCTTTGCTGATTGTGTAGTTGGATAAGTTGATGTGTGTGTTGATTAGATTCTGTCAATATATTGGTTGTGGCTGTAGGTTTCCTGTAGCTCAAGTTGTGAGCTATAGAAGTTGCTATGATGCTGTTTTGTGGCAGATTGTGTGTTTATTTGTTTTGTGACTTGTGGGAGCTATACTCCATGGAATTAATTAATCTTTGAGTCTATTGTGCGTGATTTTTCATAACCTATCCAATGGCTACCTTGGAATGCCAAGAATTAGCCCATGGCTTGGTGGTCTTGTGTATTTGCTTCCGTACCTTGTCGTGAGCATATCGTGAGAACCGTAACTCCGTTTCTTGCGTTTTTATATGCATTTCTATCGTTTTTTCATGATGCATCCATATTTGCCATGTTCATGCATGTCTAAATAACTCAACATGAGGTTCTGTCCAGATTCATTAATAAACAAACTTTGCATGTGAAACCTGACTAGTTCTGGATTGCCATGTTAAATTCTTCTAAATGGATCATGCATCATCTTGTTTGTGCATTGCATCTTGGTGGATTTTTATTGTTGCTTTTTCTCTTGGGTAGACGCGAGTGTTGATACTGAGTACGAGGACCCAGGAGAGTACCACTACGAGGATCCCGCTACTTGTTCCACTGAGGAACCAACATGCAAGATAATCGTACCCGGACCCCGATACTATTTTTGCTTGCTAGTTTCTTGCTCTTATCGTTACAATTGCAATACCTACCACTTGATATCAGCCTCCTGAATTCCATGAAAGCTTCTAACCCTCCACATCCTAGCAAACCTTTGATTGACTAAGTTACCGCTGCTCCGCCCTTCTTATGGCATTCTTAGTTGCAGGTGCAGGTTGTTCCATGTGATAACATGGATTTGGATATCACCATATTACCTGTCATTTAATTTAATGCACATATATATCTTGGTATTGGTGGAAGGCTTGGCCTTTTGCTAAGTGATTTGTTCCGCTATTACCGCCATTAGTTCCTGGTTACAGGTGTTATGTTTTCCATATTTTGCACTCCTAGCATGCTCTGGGTTGTTATGGGGACCCCCTTGTTTATTCGGTTGAGATTAAAACTTATCTAGCAAGACCCAACATTGGTACTACATTTGCTTACAACTTGATAAAAATTGCATAGGGCCTTGCAAACCCGTGGATAATTTAATCAATCCCCGGGCCAGTGCTCCTCATGAGTGTTGATCCAAACTAGAGTCGTGTGCGAGGCCAACCCGGGGCAACTCGGGAGATTTCTATCAGGCCACTGTACGCTGCGCTCATCCGGTCGTGTCCTCAGAATGAGATACGCGGCTCTTATCGGGTTTGTCGACACGTCGGGAGGTCTTGCTAGATTTGTTTTACCTTTATCGAATGTCTTGCGTGTAGACTCTGACTTTCTTTGGGTTTACTTGAGGTGTTGGAATTCTTTTGGAATTACCTATGATGATCACAAGATCCATGGTCGAGGCTATTCCCATGTAGTGCGATTAGTTTGTGATGGACTAGTTGGAGCACCCCTGCAGGGTTAAAACTTTTCGAGAAGCCGTGCCCACGGTTATGTGGCAACTTGGATATTTGTTTAACACCCGGTTATAGTAAACTTGAAGTACATTCCAATTAAAATACACCAACTGTGTGAGTAACCGTGATCGTCTCTGCTCATGAACATGATCCGAGAGAGAACATGGTGGGGTTATGATTGACGTAAGTAAGTGTTCAGGATCTCATAGAGATTATGCTAGATTCGATCGTTCATCGTAGGCCACTCATATTTATTTTCATGTTGCGTAAGTTGGCCACCATAAATGCTTAGTGCTGTTGCAAACTAAACACTTTCCCCATCCCAACCTTTAAGCTTGAATAGTCTCGGTACCCGGGTGCTTGATTGTTGAGTCCTTATGGCTCACAGATTACTACAACCCTCCAGGTACAGGTATAGACGAGTACGTGCAGGATGATCTTACCCAGCTCCAGTGGTAATATGATGAGGAAAGAGGCAGGATGTATGTGACTTACCCGGATGAGTAGAGGACCATGGTCGTGACCTTTGGGATAGTGAGATAGTATCATTTGCATCTGTTTCTATCATTTGATTTCGTCCATAGGCAGACCCTGTCTTCATCTTGATGATTTTGAACTCTGAGTGAATTGTAATTTAGTATGTGGCGAGTGTAAGCCAATCTTGTATACTCATCTTTTCATTATTGTATGATGTGATGATACTATACTTGCTAACGGCAAGATGCGCCTCTATCCCTTGCGGGGCCCTCGTGCCTTAAAAAGGATAGGCGTGCATCTTGGGCATGAGAGTGGGTCCAGGGTCAATCTTCTCGGTTTGGAATGATCAATGGATTCCAACCACTATTTTTATGACTCCCATGTTCAAGCCTGGAGATACCAATGCCGAGTTTGTCAGTGATTTGATTGATACTGAGATCTGGACATGGAAAGTGGAGTTAGTTCGTGACCTGTTCATCCCTCGCGACATTAATGCAATCCTCAACATTCCTTTGTGTTAAGGAGGTGGTACAGATTTCCTTGGTCGGGTTCATGAAAAATCCGACACATACACTATCAAGTCGGTCGACCGTTCTCTTATGAATCAAAAAGAGCGTTTGTCTTGAGATGAAGGGGCAAGTACCGGTACCTCTATTGATGAACAACAATTGTGGTGTGCTCTTTGGAAACTAAATGTTATCCCCAAGGCGAGGGTCTTTTGGTGGCATGTTCTGAAAGGAATATTACCCGACAAATGCACCTTGAGAAATCGGCATATCCAAAATATGGGTCGCTGCAGAGTTTGCATGGCAATGGACGAGGACCTGTACCTATTGGAAATATCCCCTAGAGGCAATAATATTGTATTATTATATTTCCATATTCATAATTAAGAGTTTATATTCCATGCTATAACTGCTATGATTTTGGAATATGCGATCCAGTGTAAAACTCATGCACGTGTGGAATGATAAACGGTAAAACAAAGGTTCCCAGTCTTGCCTCTAAGACTTGCTCAAGTGTTGTTAGTGATCATGTTTTCCGGATCTTAGGATATCGTTAGGTGTAACGATGGTCCTAAAACAACATTGAGAGTATGACGTTAGAAGAACGATCGTTTTGAATTGACCCAAACCTGTTTATTATACTTTGAGATAATATCTTCTAGAATCACTTTTTATAACACAGAGTGTTAACATGTGCTTTATGTTGCTTAGACCATGAGAGTATTGCAGTCACTTATTACCGTACGGTGAGCTTTGGAGTTGCTCAAATGACATTTGTAACTAGTTGATCACAATGACAACTTACATATTGTGACGCCCTGGATTTGTGCTACAACAACCTCTATAATTAAGCTACAGTAACCCCATGCTAATGATGCCACGTCACCACAATTACTGTTGTTAATCTCGCGATGATTCAATCTCGTGCGAATTCCAAATTCAAAACCAAGTCGGACGATAAGAATTTTCAAATATCAAAATTAAAATGTTGAAGTTGTGTCAAAGAAATGCATAGGTAATTGTGTTGTAGAAATCAACATTTTTGAGAATGTTTAAATATACTAAATTAAACTAAAACTAAAACAGAAAAGTAATAAAAAGAAAAAGAAAAGCCCCCCATGGGCCAGCCCAACTGGGCCTGGCCAAATCCCCCCCGGCCGGCCGACCCGATCCCACGCCGACCCCGCGCTTCCCTGCTCGACGCCGGTGCCTCCGCCCCTTTGCTCCGGCGCTTGGCGCCGCATCGCCACCGTCGTGCCCCCGTCGCTGGCCCCTCCCCGACTCTATCCCCGTCGCGCCCCTCCTCGCATCCTCCCCAACCGGAACGCGCCACCGCCCCTCACCGAGCTTGCTGCCCTCTCGTCGTCCGCTCGCGGTGAGCCCTCCGGGGGTTCCTCCCCTTCTCCTCTTCCCCTCCGGCCGTCCTCCGCCTGCCTCGCCCGCGCATCGCACCGCCCACGCCCCGCGTCGCCGTGGCTGTCGTGCCCCCCGTCACGCTCCCCCTGCTGCCGCTGCCGTCGGCCGCGGTCACCCGTGTTTGCCCCCGCTAGCTACTGCGCCACCGCCGACCGCGCACCGGCCACCGCCGCTATTCTGCGCCCGCCGCCGCCACTAGCCACCGCCGCGGCTCCGCCGCTCCCTGGCTGCTCCGCCTCTGGCTACCGCAGCCCCGCGTCGGCCCTGTTCGTCCCCCTAGTCATGCGCGTGTCACCGTCGCCAGCCATCGCTGTTGCCGGCCATATGGTCCCGACGTCGACTGTGGCTGCGTGTGCGTGTGCGTGCATAGTGTGTGTGTAGCTAACCAGTGGGGCTAACCCTCCCCCCACTGTCAATGACAACAGGGGCCCACCCCCTTAGAACGCTTAAAAATAAATAAAAAAGAAGAAATAAAATAATTTAATAAAATATATAATTAGTAAATTAATTAATTAATTAGATATTTAGTTTAGTTTAATTAATTAAGTAATTAGTTAATTAACTTAACTAAGGTTAATTATATTAATTAACCACTTTAATAATTAATTAAAACTGTTAATTAATTCTGTCATTTAATTAATCTAATCAGAGAATGACATGTGAAACCCACTAGTCAGTGTGACCAGTCAAAGCGACCAGTTGACTACTGATGTCATGATGACATCATGATGGTGTCATAAATGCAATTATTGAATTTAAATAATCTGTTAATTTCTGAATGTTATTAAATCTTTAAAAATTAATATAAAATAATCCGTCAGTCAGATGAAAATAATTTATACATAAAAAGTTGTTCAGAAAAATCCCATGAATTTGAATACGCAGTCCGCTCATGTGTCACGTGCTCCTATCATAAAGAACATGGAACTTTTTCATTTGTTTCATCTGTCCGGTAGTAGCCCAAGACCCGAAAAATATCGTCACATATTCTTTCGATCCGTCTGCGACGTGTAATACTGCGTTAGTGCATGCCTAGCTCTGCATATTTTCATGCCATGCATCATGATGCATTTGTGTTCTTTATATTTATTGTTTCTCCCCCTCTTCTTACCGATAGACCCCGAGACTGACGCTGCTGCCGGGTACGACTACACCGTTGACGATCAGGCCTTTGCAGCAGAGTAGCAAGGCAAGCAACCCCCGTTGAGCATTCCAATATCGCCCATTCTTCCCTTTTATTCTTGCATTAGATTTTGCTACTGTATTAGCTAGCTCCTATTTCTGATGCATAGCCTGTTTTTGATAAACTTCTATTTTACCTGTAATCATATCAACTGCTTAGTATATGTTGATCAATGAATCCCCTATGACCCCCATTAGTCCTAGTTGCCCCTGCTTCTTCATCGACGACTCAAAGGATCAGTCAACCGACCGACAAGCCAGGCCCCTCACATCACTACACACCCCTTAGTTGTACGACTCTGTAGAGCTACTATCGAGTACCGAGGGTGACACCTCGTGAAGTACTCATGATGCTAACTCTGTAGCGCAGCTAGTTGGTCGTGGTTATCGAGGATGATTCCTCCTTCACCACTCCCGACGATGACTTTGTCATGCAACCCCTCAAGTGTGGGACCCTTGAGGGTGATTCCTCTAAGTCCACCTTGACGGTTTCATCGAGCGGGGCCCTTTGAGGGTGATTCCTCAGGTTTCGTCTTGATGTTTTATACACATAGTTACTATAACCTGGTTACAGAAACATGTTGGTGATGGGTCGGCCCTGAGGGGTACCCATGGTTTGATGTTGTTGAGGCGTGGATGGGCAGGACAGGCCCTTGCCACATATCCTCGAGACGGGGCGATGGGACCGCACTTCATGGGTCATGCTCATCCAGCATTAATAAAATTATAATGGGTTGGGTATTTGATCCGAGTTAGTTGTTTGACCTTTTGCGCACCAAACCTTCATATGGGAGAAGTTATGGGTACTCAGCGTCGTTGTCTCAGCCGAAGCTCTTCAGACGTTAGCAATGGAGCGGCACGCGCCCGAGTGGCCTAGACGGCACATGTCTTGGATTAGAGTGTGCTAGGGCTGACCTCGGTCGCCCACACATCATGTAGGAGTGCAAAGGGCGAGTGGGCCCATGACCCCTGCACGCTTAGGATTTAGACCGACGGGCTGGCCTCTCTGTTGAGCCTAGGTGGGGCGACGACATGTTGAAATCCCACGTCTGGGCATTAACCAGGAAAGTGTGTCCAGCCGGAGGTGATCAAGCATGTTGCAAATGCGGTGCACCCCTGTAGGGATGAATTCATCTATTTGAATAGCCGTGTCCATGGTAATAGGTGACTCGGAGTTGTACTTTGACCTTCTACAACTATAATTGTGACTTTAAATTGAAATGAAGGTTGGCTCCGGGATTGCTTCCTCGCAGGGAGTCGAGGAAGAATCTCTGGGCGTGGTTACTTAATAAATTGCTACAATAATACGACTATATATAAGGTACCAATCTACTCTCTTCTAATGCTGCGATGTTGATGATGCTAGTCTTTGATAGGACTAGGCCTTTGAAAGCACAACATGCTCCCTTGGTGGTTTTGATAATTCATGACAACATACATTGTCTCTTGGACTAACACCTTTATCTAGTGTATTTCAGATAATAGTCCATGGATAGTTGAGTTGGCAAAAGGATTGTGGAGATTGTGGAATTACCCCAAGATGCAAGGAAATAGGTTGGCCAAGCTTCAAGCAAGAGGACTCTACATTTTACATTTGTGAGAAATCACTTTGAGTCCATAGAAAAGCCAATACTATTAAAAGGGGGTAAAGTTTTGTTGGTGAACAAAATGCTCATACGTGCACAAGTGATAGTCACCAAAAACATCCACAAGCTCTCCCACCAAAGTCGGTCTATAGCCAAACATTCAAAATCAGTGCAACCAACATTTCTATCCCGATGCCACCGATTCCAAACCCTAGATAGACTCAGCCAAACCCTAAACCTTCTGTGCAGCCGACACTGCTTTCGGTGCCACCGAGTTGGGCTGCCAACTTTCTGTTATGCAAGTTCACATTTTTAGTCCATCCGAGAATGTTGAATCGGCGTCACCGAGTTTGGCAATTCTGACCGTTGGTCACCTTGTCGGTGCAGCCGAGATTCCTATACGAGTCTCACCGAGATTCAAAAGTTGTCACCTTTTGGTCACTTCGGTACCATCGATATTAACACATCGGTGTCACCAAGTCTGACTTATTGTGTGTAACGCTTGGATTTTTGGGGATGCCTATATATACCCCTCCACCATCACACACTTGTAAGAGAAGAACTCAGAACTATTCCATACCTATCCTATCAGTTTTCTGAGAGAGAACCACCTACCCTTGTGTTGAGATCAAGATCTTCCACTCCAACCATATGGATCTTGACTTCTAGCCTCCCCAAGTTTCTTTCCACTAATCCCATCTCTTCTAACAAGCCATATCCGTCAGAGAGTGATTGTGTGTTGAGGAGTCTATCATCTTGAAGCACAAGAAGAAGGAGTTCATTGTCATTACCAAGCCTATTACCTTTTGGAGGGTGGTGCCTCCTAGATTGGTTAGGTGTCGCTTGGGAGCCTCCTACTTCGTGTTGTGGAGTGAACCAAGAAGTTTGTAAGGGCAAGGAGATCGCCTACTTCGTGAAGATCTACCCACAGTGCGACTAGTCCTTCGTGGACGGAAGCCATATGGAATAGTCAAGGTTGCTACTTCGTGGACCCTTATGGGTGGAGCCCTCTGTGACTCTCATGACCGTTACCCTCCGTGGGTTGAAGACTCCATAATTTTGGACGTAAGATAGCACCACCTATTGGAACCACGGCAAAAAACTTTGCGTCTCCTACTGCGTTTGATCTTCCTATCTCATCTCTTTACTTCATGTGCTATGTCTTTACTTTCCGCTGCCATATTTGTAGACATGCATGTGTAGGGCAGTTAGATTTGCTAGACTTGCTAAAATACTTAAAATTTGCCAACCAATTAACTTGGAAAAAGGTCAGGTTTTAAATTCCTTCTAGTAGTCTATTCACCCCCCTCTAGACACTCTTCTAGCGATCCTACAAGTGGTATCAGAGCTTTGGTCTCCATTGCTTCGGTTTAATCACCATGGAGGAAGATGGATGTGTCTAGAGTAGAGAGTTTGAGTTGTAGAGTGCCTATTCTTGATGGAGAGTACTATAGTCAATGGAAGAATGCCATGATTGATCTATTTGATAAATTCCATTTGACAAAATATATTGAAAACCCATATGTGCCCCCTATTGATGAATTGCATCCCACACACGAAGAGGAAATTAACATGCTTGGTAACCTAAGAATTGTCAATCTTATTGTTAGAGGTTTACCAAGATTGATGCTTTCTCAATTGAAGAACTTTGCATGTGCCTATACCTTGTGGACTGATTTGGAGAAACGATATCCAAATCTTTTATTAGGAAATCTTGATGAAATTCTTCATAAAACTGTTGCTTTTCACAAAATGAAGCCTAGTGATCCAAACTTTGATAAATGCCTATTTGAGCTCCGTGATCTTATGCGTGCTAAAGGATATGTCACCACTATCAACAACATTATCTTTGAAGCCATTCACATTCATAAACTTGAACATTGCCATGATCACTATTCTAATGAATCTCTTGTTCTTTATGACGGGGATTTCCCACTTGATGATGACAATGTGGAACATGACTATCTTGGAGAAGATGAGTTGTTCGACATCGAGCATGAGAAGATCATGAAGAATCTGAGTGTTATGGCAAACTTCAAGGATTATATGTCTGGAGGAAAAGAGTGGATTCTCGATAGTGGATGTACGGATCATATGACTGGTGTTAAAGACATGTTCCAAGAGATCACGCCTAATCAAGGTCCTTGAAGGTACGTGACCTTTTAAGACAACTCTACGGGTAAGGTACTTGGGCTTGGTAAGGTGGCTATATCCCATGATAGTTCTGTTCAAAATATTATGCTTGTTGAATCCCTTGGCTACAATCTTCTTTCTATATCCAGACTTGCCGACTTCGGTTTCAATGTGTTATTCACGAAAGTAGATTGCCAAGTGTTTTGTCAAGATAATCATAAAATGGTCTTTATCGTTTTCCGTAGAGGTGATCTATACATTGTTGATTTCACTAAGAGATCCAAACCTCGTACTTGTCTTATTGCAAAATCTTTTAAAGGGTGGCTTTGGCATAGAACACTAGGACATGTTGGCATGCGTAATTTAGACAAGCTTATTAAAGGTGATCATATACTTGGTGTTAAAGATGTTATATTTGACAAAGATAGACTTTGTAGTGCTTGTCAAGCTGTAAAGCAAGTAGGTGGAAGTCATCCCGTTAAGAATATCATGACCACTAGGAGACCACTCAAGTTACTTCACATGGATCTTTTTGATCCTAATGCTTACAAGAGTCTCGGTGGAAATTCCTATGGTCTAATTATAGTTGATGATTTTTCCAGATTTATGTGGGTATTCTTTCTTGATGATAAGTAGCAGGTTCAAAAGATCTTCAAGAACTTCGTTGGCAAAGTGCAAAATCAGTTTGAAGTGAAGATCAAGATGGTTCAGAGCGATAACGGATCGGAGTTCAAGAACACCCATGTGGATACCTTTCTTGACGAAGAAGGTTCGGAGCGATGACGGATCGGAGTTCTCGGCTACGTACACACCTCAACAAAATAGAGTTGTTGAGAGTAAGAACTGGACACTCATTGAGATGGCAAGAACGATGCTTGATGAGTACAAGATGCCAAGACACTTTTGGGCAGAAGCCGTTGAAATAGCATGTCATGCCACAAACCGACTTTACTTGCACAAGCTTCTCGGTAAAACGGCATACGAGCTACTCATCGGTAACAAACCCCAAGTCGGATACTTTCGGGTATTTGTCTCAAAGTGCTACATTCTTGATAAGCATCATCGTACTAAATTTGCTCCTAAATCTCATGAAGGATTCCTACTTGGTTACGGATCGAACTCTCACACTTACCGTGTCTACAACAACTTCACTCAAAAAGTTGAAGAGACGATAGATGTGAAGTTTGATGAATCTAATGGTTCGCAAGTCAAACAATTGCCAAATGATGTAGGTGATAAGGACCTTTCGAAAGCCATTCTAGATCTACCCATCAACAAGATTCGTCCCACGGAGGTGAAGGAAAGTAGTTCATCAACTGAAGTGGAAGCCCCTACTTCACGTCAAGGTGAACCTCAAGACGACATGGAGGCATCCACGAGCGGTACATGACGAGATGATGAAGAGGAGGAAGTGCATCATGAAGATCCACCACAACCACCTTCACCACCACCTCAAGGTAACGACACCTTCAACAACAACGAAGATGAAGGAAATGATGATGATGAAGAAGAAGCTCCATCATCCAACATCGGAAGAACCATCCCCTAAACCAAATCTTTGGTGATACACAAACAGGGAGAATCACTCGCTCTAAAACCCGTCTAGCTAAGTTCTGTGAGCATTATTATTTCATCTCTAGCATTGAGCCTTTGAAGGTAGAATGAGCCCTTGAAGATGCGGATTGGGCGAATGCTATGCATGAAGAGCTTCACAACTTCGAAAGGAACGAAGTGTGGACACTCGTGGAGAAGCCCAAAGATGAGCACAACATCATCGGAACCAAATGGGTGTTTCAGAACAAACAAGACGAAGACAGTCAATTCGTGTGCAACAAGGCTCGTCTCGTAGACCAAGGATATATGAAAGTTAAATGTATGGACTACGGTGGGACTCGTGCCCCCGTCGCTAGACTTGAAGCTATTCGTATTCTTCTTGCTTATGCTAATCACCATGATATCACGCTTTATCAAATGGACATCAAAAGTGCATTTTTAAATGGTGAAATTGAAGAAGAGGTTTATGTTAAGCAACCACCTGGTTTTGTGAATCCTAAGAAACCTAATCACATTTACAAGCTTCATAAAGCTCTTTATGGACTTAAGCAAGGCCCTCGTGCTTGGTCTAAATGTTTAATGAAGTTTCTCATTGAAAAAGGTTTTGAAATTGGTAAAATTGATGCAACCTTGTTCACTAAGAGAGTTAATGGTGAATTATTTGTGTGCCAAATCTATGTGGATGATATTATCTTTGGTTCCACTAACCATCAATTTAGTGAAAGATTTGGAAGGTTGAAGTCTGAGAAGTATGAGATGTCTATGATGTGTGAGCTGAAATTCTTTCTTGGATTGCAAATCAAGCAATCAAGATAAGGAACTTTCATCTCTCAAACTAAGTATACCAAGGACTTGATCAAGAAGTTCAACATGCAGGAGTGCAAAGGTATGTAAACTCCTATGCCCACTAGTGGACATGTTGACCTTACCAGGGAGGATGAACCGGTTGATCAAAAGTTTTATCGATCTATGATTGGTTCATTGCTATATCTATGTGCATCTTGTCCCGATATTATGCTTAGTGTTTGCATGTGTGCTAGATATCAAGAAGCACCTAAAGAGTGTCTTCTTTTGGCTGTGAAACGTATTGTGAGATACTTGATACAAACACCAAACTTTGGCATTTGGTATCCCAAGGGATCTTCTTTTAATCTTGTTGGCTATTCCGGTTCAGACTATGCCGGTGACAAGGTCGATAGAAAGTCCACCTCGGGTACTTGTCAATTTTTGGGTAGATCTCTTGTGTCTTGGTCCTCCAAGAAACAAAACTCGGTATCTCTATCTATTGCCGAAGCTGAGTACATTGCTGCTGGATCTTGTTGTGCGCAATTACTATGGATGACACAAACGCTTAAGGATTATGGAATTTATGTAAAAATGTTCCATTACTTTGTGACAATGAAAGTGATATTAAAATTGCACATAATCCTATGCAACATTCTCGAACTAAGCATATTCAAGTTTGACATCATTTCATTCGTGATCATGTTGCCAAAGGAGATATCAATCTTAAGCATGTTCGCACTAACAAGCAATTGACCGATATCTTTACCAAGCCACTTGATGAGAAAACATTTTTTCAGTTGAGGAGTGAGTTGAACATCATTGATGCTTCAAACTTGAGCTAGACTCACTTGGTTGCAAGCAAGGGCATGAGCTTTCTTGTTATTTCCATGTTCCCGTAACTCGTTATCATATGCCATGGAATTATATGCTCCCTTGTATTGCATCTAACCTTTTGTAGGTACTTGGAAGAACTTCATTCCACAAGATTGCCATCAACTCTAATTATAAGCAATATTGTCATTACCAAGTATCCACAACCCCTCTTGATGATGGAAGGAAGAAGACAACAAAAAATATCCTTGACATATACTTGATCTTAGCTGCAAAATCTTAAGTGATATCATGTCAATTGGATATATCCATTGTTCTTCCTTGCATGACTAACCTTTGTAGGTGACTAGTGTACTAGAATGAGAAGGATTGCTCCCAATTCAAGATGATTTTCATCAACCTTGAGCATCCTCAACAAGTTCACCTATGAGCAACGTCATTAACATCACTCAAAGGTATGTACTCATATCCTTGAAAAGGCTTTACTCCAAGTCATGGGCTAAAGCAACTCAAGTGATATGAAGACATTAAAATGCTTAATCGAAAAATGGTAACCCCATTTTGAGCTTAATGTAGAGTATGACCTATGATCAAGTATTCTTTCTTGGCTCCCAAGTCAATATACACTAATATAGGCGACCTAGTCACCTCCCATCATCTAGTTAAGAATCTTGTGTGGTTTGCTCTCTATTTGCATGATCTCTCGAAACCACTCAAATCTTATCTATTTGATGTCCTTTGTAAAAAAATCACATTCTTTCTTTTTGAAACTATTTCTTTTGTCACTGTGAAAACAGAAACTTGGTCTCTCATTCGGAGCCACCAATATAAATAACTCGATTCTACTGAATTTGCAGATGAGCTGCCCTACACAATCTTGGTACCATCGATTTATTTGTCCCGGAGTCACCGATTTTCTTTGTTTTCTAAATCTGTGTTTGATTCTATTCTTGTGATATTCTTGTTCCTTCGATGACCCCATCATTTAAAAAAATAGGGGGAGAAGAACAAACAACACTTTGGGGGAGAAATTCTTTATTCAAGGATCCCTAGCTCCAAGGAGAAGAAAACTCAAATTTGCAAAAGGGAGAGAAGTTACATTCAATGGTTCCCTTAGTTCGTTTCTATGAACCCTACTTCCAATGACCCTTGTTCTCGAGGATCCCTTCCTTGTCAATGATCCGTGTCACTACTCCTAAGCTTAGCCTTTTTTGGTAATTTATGCCAAAGGGGGAGAATATCAAAGCTTCATGCTAAAGGGAGAGTTACACGCTTATGCAAAGGGGGAGATATGATTTAGGGTGAGAGGAAAATATCAAAAGTTCACACTTATATAAACAAGGGGAAAATAACAATGTAGGGGGAGAAAATTATTTTTGGAGAAAAGTCTAAAGTGAACGAAGGATTACTTTTTGTCACCCTATCCAATCCCAATATCTACATCCTGAGATTCAGAGGGAGAGGATGAACTACCACTTCATATCTAAGTGGAGAAAAGATATAAAGGATTAATGCCAAAGGGATACCAAGATATAGTGTTTTATCCTTTGAGTTCTATTGCTTTTGTTTAGTAGAATACTCTTGTGTTTTCTAACATTGTTTTCTCAAGTGTGTCTCTACTACTAGAATGCTCAAGAACTCAAGGTAAGTATATGCATCATATCTTTGATCAAGATGATCTCTTGCTTCTTGCACATATTGTTTGCAAGAGTGAAGTCTTGAACGAGGATACATCTCATTCATATAAATTTTGATGCATATAGACAAGATAAAGATGACTTCCTATATCCCTTTATCTATATGTGTGTCCATGTATTCCAAAGCAACTATCCTTTAATTCTAGTGAGTTGGGTATTTGATCTGAGTTGGTTGTTTGACCTTTTACGCACCAAACCTTCATGTGGGAGAAGTTATGGGTACTCAGCATCGTTGTATCAGCTGAAGCTCTTCGGACGTTAGCAATGGAGCGTCGCGCACCCGAGTGGCCTGGACGACACAGGTCTTGGATTAGAGTGTGCTAGGGCTGACCTCGGTCGCCCACACATCATGCAGGAGCACAAAGGGCGAGTGGGCCCATGACCCCTGCACGCTTAGGATTTAGACTGACAGGCTGGCCTCTCTGTTGAGCCTAGGTGGGGCGATGACGTGTTGAAATCCCAAGGCTGGGCATTAACCAGGAAAGTGTGTCCGGCCGGAGGTGATCAAGCATGTTGGAAATGCGGTGCACCCCTGTAGGGGTGAATTTATCTATTCGAATAGCCGTGTCCATGGTAACAGGACGACTTGGAGTTGTACTTTGACCTTCTACAACTATAATTGTGACTTTAAATTGAAATGAAGGTTGGCTCCTGGATTGCTTCCTCGTAGGGAGTCGAGGAAGAATCTCTGGGCGTGGTTACTTAATAAATTGCTACAATAATATGACTATATATGAGATACCAATCTACTCTCTTCTAATGTTGCAAGATGTTGAAGATGCTAGTCTTCGATAGGACTAGGCCTTGGAAAGCACAACATGCTCCCTTGGTGGTTTTGATAATTCATGACAACATACATTGTCTCTTGGACTAACACCTCTATCTAGTGTATTTTAGATAATAGTCCATGGAGAGTTGAGTTGGCAAAAGGATTGTGGAGATTGTGGAATTACCCCAAGATGCAAGGAAATAGGTTGGCCAAGCTTCAAGCAAGAGGACTCTACATTTTACATTTATGAGAAATCACTTTGAGTCCATAGGAAAGCCAATACTATTAAAAGGGGGGTAAAGTTTTGTTGGTGAACAAAATGCTCATATGTGCACAAGTGATAGTCACCAAAAAATCCACAAGCTCTCCCACCAAAGTCAGTCTATAGCCAAACATTGAAAATCGGTGCAACCAGCATTTCTATCCCGATGCCACCGATTCCAAACCCTAGTCACACTCAGCCAAACCCTAAACCTTTGGTGTAGCCGACACTGCTTTCGGTGCCACCGAGTTGGGCTGCCAACTTTCTGTTACGCAAGTTCACATTTTCAGTTCATCCGAGAATGCTGAATCGGCATCACCGAGTTTGGCAATTCTGACCGTTGGTCACCTTGTCGGTGCAACCAAGATTCCTATACCGGTCTCACCGAGATTCAAAAGTTGCCACCTTTTGGTGACTTTGGTACCACCGAGATTAACACATCGATGTCACCGAGTCTGACTTATTGTGTGTAACGGTTGGATTTTTGGGTATGCCTATATATACCCCTCCACCACCACTCACTCGTAAGATAAGCACTCAGAACTATTCCATACCTATCCTATCAGTTTTCTGAGAGAGAACCACCTACCCTTGTGTTGAGATCAAGATCTTCCACTCCAACCATATGGATCTTGACTTCTAGCCTCCCCAAGTTGCTTTCCACCAATCCCATCTCTTCTACGAAGCCATATCTGTCAGAGAGTGATTGTGTGTTGAGGAGTCTATCATCTTGAAGCACAAGAGCAAGGATTTATCGTCATTACCGAGCCTATTACCTTTTGGAGGGTGGTGCCTCCTAGATTGGTTAGGTGTCGCTTGGGAGCCTCCTACTTTGTGTTGTGGAGTGAACCAAGAAGTTTGTAAGGGCAAGGAGATCGCCTACTTCATGAAGATCTACCCATAGTGAGGCTATTCCTTCGTGGACGGAAGCCGTATGGAATAGTCAAGGTTGCTACTTCGTGGACCCTTATGGGTGGATCCCTCCGTGGACTCTCGCGACCAAGGTTGTCAGAATCACGATTCAGTTATGCGATTCTATGACTTTACGATCCAAATTAACCCCTATGATTCTATGATTATACTTCATAGAGTCTACATTTCTACGATCCTGATAGTGACAATTCTACGATTTGCGATCCTACCATCGGGGTTCCGATCCGATTCAGAATCGCGATTCTGACAACCTTGCTCGCGACCGTTACCGTCCGTGGGTTGAAGACTCCATAAACGTGGACGTACGATAGCACCACCTATCGGAACCACGGGAAAAATATTTGCGTCTCGTATTGCGTTTGATCTTCCTATCTCATCTCTTTACTTCATGTGTTATGTCTTTACTTCCCGCTGCCATATTTGTAGACATGCATGTGTAGGGCTATTAGATTTGCTAGACTTGCTAAAATAGTTAAAATCTGCCAACCAATTAACTTGGAAAAAGGTTAGGTTTTAAATTCCTGCTAGTAGTCTATTCACCCCCTCTAGATACTCTTCTAGCGATCCTACAACCTCCCCCCTCATTCTTGCTATTCTGCAGCCAGCCCAGATATACCCCCATTCCTTGATAATGTTGCATACTTAGCTTAGTTCTGATGTCAGTCTTGTGAGTACTTTGGATGAGTACTCATCGCTGCTTTTCTTTCTCTTTCCCTCTCTATACGATGCTGCATTCAGACGATGGAGTACGCCGGAGATGACTACTACCCGACAAAGCCTACTACTATGTGGAGGCGACCCCCGACTAGCAGTAGGATAGGAGGTTCCCAGGCAGGAGGCCTCGCCTCTTTCGATCAGTTGTTATGTTTGTGCTAGCCTTCTTGAGGCAAAACTTGTTTAACTTTATGTCTGTACTCCGATATTATTTTCTTCTGCTGACTCGTGCTTGTCAAGATTTGTATTCGAGCCCTCGAGGCCCCTGGCTTGTAATATGAAGCTGTATGACTTTAGTTTGTGTCTAGTGTTGTGTTGTTATATCGATCAGTGAGTCCCTAATCTTGGTCATACGCATTGTGTGTATGTTTAGCATATGGTCGAAATTGGGGGTGTCACAAGTTGGTATCAGAGTCGACTGCCTATAGGTAGCCCCCTTTCCAACTCCTTGGCCGAAGTTGAGTCTAGTCACTAAAAAACTTTTACTAACATAGTTGTGTGGCTTACGGGCCCACATCTCAATCGGGTAGTATTAGGATCTTTTTATTCCTGGTCTATACTCTGGGTTCTGATCTCTCTTCTCTTTCAGGTTAAGTATTTTGCTAACTCTAACTCTAGGTTCTCATAACTACTTCCCCGGAGAGCTCCTCATTCTAAATGATGGCTTGATTCATCAGAAGACTCCAAAGATACTCCCTGATGTTCTCCCGAGAACTTGTGGTCATCGCTTTTGTTATTCCCTCCACCGTCAACCCGTACGAATAATTCCTCTCACTTATCGGGGATTTGTTCGTCCTCAGTTGTCATGAGCTTCACAAAATCATTCGAATTACTATTCGATCTTCCGAAATCCTTAGTAGCCTTTTGCTCTTGACATTCCCTCACCTGCTTGCATTGTGGTTAATTCCATATGTCTAGAAATATTCAGTTAAAATCCTTTTGTGATTGTCATTTGATCTCATTGATTCAACTTGTGTGTGAATGCACACAATCTTCACTTGATACTCTTAAATTATCTATCCGGTCCAGACGTCTTTCCAATCAGGAGCTGGTTCTCGTTAAATCAACCTTGGTTGATTGTCCATCTAAGTCCTTTCAACTTATGTGTATTGATCGAAGCATCTGATTCTGTTACACCAAATTGGAAATCTTAATTCCTTTGGTTACTTAAGCATCAAATTATTTGGATGTTATATATTGTGATGCCTTGCATTCTTTCTCCCTCTGATTGAGTACCGATACTCACATCAGGTCCTTTGTGGATCACCAGACCCATTGTTTGGTTATTATACGATAGCATCCTTCACATTCAAAACTCTTGTGATGTTCTTCCCCGATACATGATGACATTGGTAAATTGTGTCTTCTCCCTCTGATAAGTTGTATCATATGCTTTTTCAGCCATGCTCTGTTGTCAAGCATGTGTTATTACTCTTGAAATTTTTGGTATATGTTCCTAAGATGCCCCGATGGGTTGAACCTATGCCTTCCCTAATCTGTGTGAACTCGAGAGTTTTCACGAGTCATACTCTTCTTGTGTTTGCCAGATAACACTTTGAAAACTACACTTCATCGAAGGCGAGGAGTAAATGGAAGGTGATGCATTGATGAAGTGGGAGTCGACCTTGAACTTGTGTTCATGCCCATGGAAACGGTGTGGATCTTATCATAGGAGATTCTAGTAACAATAATATTTCTCTTTGTATGAGTTGATCTGGTATCCGTGATCTTGCCCTTTGCAATAGTGGTTCCAACCATGATTGTTCTTCTTGATCCTGTTTTTGGACAAGTTAAAGCCATTTTCATCTGCAAGTCAATACATTGGTCCAAGCTTTAATTCTGATCTGCCTCCGAGTATTATCCGTGATATATCGAGAATGTCGCGGAGCTGCATAACTTCTTATGATCTCCCCATCAGCTATAATTTTCACTGATTCCAGTTTCATCATGTTCTGAGTTGTTGGACACTCAAGGACACCGATAATTGAATCGAGTCCGCATTGCGATTAAACAACTCATAGTAATCTTCCTTCCTTATGAGTTTGTACTCGATCATGCCATTCCAAGCTGTTAGGCTACATCAACATCGTCATGCTAAAGCTTGACCATGCTATCTATGTCCTTCATCCCCAAAGCACCATTCCAATAGTGCACTAAGCTTACATCAAGCTTTCAACTTCATGTTGCTTGTCTTGAAAGGCAATTTCGATTTTGAGCTAACACTCTAATCTCTGGTTCCGACAACCTTTCGCTTCACATTTTCCTTGCTTGATGTCGTCGCTGATCGATTACATCTTCAAGAGACTTCTAGACAAATGTGTCATGATCCTAATCAGCATTCTGGGCTCTTTCATCAATTAAATTAATGATGAGAAGCATTGTTGGAAAAGGCAGTGCCTAGGAGGTGCTTAGGCACGCCTAGGCGCTAGGCAACTGCCAAACGCCTCGCCTAGGGCATAAGCGAAAGCCTAGGCAAGACAAACAATAATTTGTCTACCCAAGAGGGAAATCATGCCATATTGCAGTAATATGCCAAACGAGCCATATTTCAATGGCAATAGTTGGTAGTTAATTTATATGTATACGTTGAATTAATACAATACACATATAATAACCGCAGACCCATCATAACAGTAGAAACTATATTATTGCCTAGACTGTGCCTAGGGCGCTTAAGCACCGCCTAGGCACTAGGCGCAGGCAAACCGCCTCGCTTACGCCTACTGCTTTTTTCAACCTTGATGAGAAGTAGCATCCTTGCCTTGGTAATTGGTATTGTCTTTGACGACACCTTTGCCTTCTTTCCTAATGAAGGCTTGGTCTTGTTTTGGTTGAACCTTAAGTTCCTTGTTAGCCGTCTTGTGTTATGTTCTATCTTGGAGTATTACCATCTTTTCCGAGAATGTCATGAAATTTGCACACGTCATAAAAATTCTTAATATAGTGATACTTCTTGCCATCACCTTTCATTTCTTAGTTTCCATGTTGTTTCTAATCGGAATACCAACAAATGAATTGTGGTGTGTAAATTCAACACTTATGGCATAGCAACTCTATTACCTTGGAGATTAATAAACAATAAGCCCATTCTTAGTGTGTTGGCTGTTGAACCAACATTGTAACATTGGTCGTGCTATTTAGCCCAGATTTTTCTTGGGTGCACCTTTCAATTAATGTTTAAATTTGGATGTTACCCTCGGGCATACCTCAATATATCATCTCGGTTGACCAATACTATCACCTCATTCATGCAATCGTTGGAATCCATATTTGTGGAAATCTCGACGAATTGTTGCTGAACCCATCAGCCACATCCTCATCTTCTTCGTGGTTCATGATGAGCATTTAAGTTAGTGTTGGAAACCTTGAAAGCATTATCTTTGTGCCTAGCTCATGAAGAATATGTTTGATAAAGAAGTGCTTTTCTCTAAGTTCACGTGCATCTTGCTGCCGTGATTATGAGAAAGTTTTGCTTTGCTTCCTCTAGAATCGTTCCAATTCATTCATGCATGTGCGAAGCGTTCTTTGGCTTGCTAGATTTGCTACCTTCACTCCATATGTACTCCCTAGCAAACTAAGCCGCTGATTGTTTTGATCTAGGAAAATAAGTTCTACGTAAGAGCTAGTCCATACTTACACATGGAACTTTGATATCCTCTATGATGGTCCCCAACCAAAACTTGATTGCATTCCATTCTAGAAACTTCCATGTGGGAACGAATGTCTTGACCTTGTATTCATATGTCTTGTAGTCTGGATAATGATTCAAGGCTTGCTTCTGTCATTCATTACGAGATTTTTGCAATTCATCTCGTAGATCTGTGTTGCATCCTTTTCTTCTCAAGCCTTCTATGTGTGAAGTATCCTGACACCAACCAGATCTGAATCTCGGTAAGATCCAATGGTTGGATCTTGTCCAAGAATTATGACATTGGTCCTCATATAACCCAGTAAGATGAATTCATGCATAACACACTTGGCCGGAGGACCTATCGTTGTAGTATCTTGTCTAGCAAGATTAGCCTTTTCTCCCATGAGGAAATTGCAAGTCTTATGTTATAAGTTGTTCCCAATGGATCCTTTGTGCCCCCAACGTCTGATCTTACCTGATGACCATGTCGATGCTTCCCCGAAGCATGGCTGTGATACTCCACTCATCAACAAGAACATAGGAAGCACAGTGCTAAATGTTTCTTGATCAATTATCCAAACGCCATTGTATGGGTAAGATCATGAATTCATTCCCCCTTCCCTAAATGGTTACATACTTGATGTCCTGTCACGTACATCATGCTCCTTTTTGTCTTTGGGAAAGGTATACTCAATTACTTGGGTATAAACACATTTCCCTTTCCATTGGTCTATTTAACCTTTCTTGTAATCTAGCTTATCTGAACAGTGGTAATTCCCTGCTTAGGTAATCACCTCGGTGATCAATTATGTCAGTAAGGCCCTGTTACTATTGTTGATAACATTCTGGTAACTGCCAATGGACATGAACTTTGCCTATTGACCCGTCTTGTTCAACGAGCAGGAAAATGGTTCTATTCGTCCCCTGCCCTTGGTATCGACATTGTTGCCAGCATAACTGACAAGCTATCCTTTGACATGTCTTGCTACCTTGACCATATAAGATGTCATCGCTCTTTCTACTCTTAACCGCATGGTGGGCCCATAACCCAAAGTTACACGGGATCGAAACCTGACTCTCCTATACATCTTTAAATCCAAAGTTTTTGTTGCACTTGGCTTCGTATGTAAATCCCGAGCCACCGTCCAAGGTAATGATGTTATTCTTGTCGTCATTGACCGATTGTCCAAAGTTGCACATTTTCGGCTGTCAAGGAAACTATCACTGCTAGCCAGCTGGCAGATCTTTACATGTCCAGAGTTGTTTCACTCCAAGGTATTCCATTGGTGATTAGTTCAGACCATGGAAATTTATTCACTTCAAGATTTTAGGCAAGTTTCCAGGAAGCTATGGGAACTCATTTGTCATTCAACACCGCTTTCACCCGCAATCCCAAGGACAGGTTGAAAGAGTCAACCAGATTCTCGAAGACATGCTTCGAGCTTGTGTCATTTCTTTTGGCAAGAAATGGGAGGAATCTCTCCCGTGTGCCGAGTTATCCTACAACAATAGCTATCAAGCTAGTCTGAAGATGGCTCCCTTTGAAGTGTTATATGGACGTAAGTGTCAAACTGCTCTGAATTGGTCAAAATTGGGGAACATACACTTATCAGTCCAGATATTATTCTACATGCCGAAGATCAAGTCTGCATTATTCATGCAAATCTGAAGGCTGCTTAGTCTTGTCAGAAGAGTCAGTATGACCGTCATCACAAATATATGGTCTATCAACCTAGCGAAAAGGCTTATCTTCGAGTCACGGCAATGAGAGGTGCACACCATTTTGGGATCAAGGGCAAGCTGGATCCTCGTTATATTGGTCCTTTCACTGTTCTCGAAAGGCATGGTAAAGTGGCATATCAACTAGAACTACCGCCAAACCTTTCTCAGGTTCATGATGTGTTCCATGTGTCATAGCTTCGTCGCTGTTTCAAGGATTCTATCCGGGCAGTGGATCATGAAATGTTGGAGCTGCAACAAGACCTTTCTTACAAAGAGCAACCAGTCCGCATTCTCGATGAAACTGAACGCCAGTCTCGTTAGAAGGTTACCAAATTCTTCAAGCTGCAGTGGGCAAATCATTCTAAAGATGAAGCCACTTGGGAACGTGAACATCACCTTCCTGCAGAATACCCCGGGCTCTTTCCTTCTACTTCTTAATTCTCGGGACGATAATTCTTTTTAGTAGGGGAGAGTTGTGACGCACTGGATTTGTGCTACAATAATCTCTATAATTAAGCTACAGTAACCCCACGCTAATGATGCCACGTCACCATGAGTACTGTTGTTAATCTCGCGATGATTCAATCCCGTGCGAATTCCAAATTCAAAACCAAGTCGGACGATAAGAGTTTTCAAATATCAAAAATAAAATGTTCAAGTTGTGTCAAAAAATGCATAGGTAATTGTGTTGTAGAAAGCGACATTTTTGAGAATGTTTAAATACACTAAATTAACATAAAACTAAAACAGAAAACTAGTAAAAAGAAATATAACCCCCCCATGGGCCTGGCCAAATCACCCCGGCCGGCCCACCCCAGCCCCCTGGGGTTAACACCACCCACCCCCTCCACCGACAGCCCCACCCCCTCCACTGACAGCCCCTACCCCCACTCGCTCCCCACCCCACCTCGACCCGATCTGGATCGCGATCGAGCTTCCGATCCCGCGCCGACCCCGCCCCGCCCCGCTCGACGCTGGTGCCCCCCCTTTGGTCCAGCGCCCGCCGTCGCATTGCCGCCGTCGCTGGCCCCTCCCCGACTCTAGCCCCGTCGCACCCCTCCTTGCCTCCTCCCCAACCATAACGTGCCGCCGCCCCTCACCGAGCCCGCTGCCCTCCCGTCGCCTTCTCGCGGTGAGCCCTCCGGGGGTTCCTCCCCTTCTCCACTTCCCCTTCGGTCATTCTTCGCCTGCAGCGCCGACGCATTGCACCGCCCGCGCCCCGCATCGCCGTGACTGTCGCGCCCCCCGCCGTGCTCCCCTGCTGCCGCTGCCATCTCCCGTGTTTGCCCCCGTTGCGGCCCGCCCCCGCTAGCTGTGCTGCTGCGCCGCCGACCGCGCACCAGCCACCGCTGCTGTTTCGCGCCTGCCGCCGCCACTAGCCACCGCCACAGCTCCGCCGCTCCATGGCCGCTCCGCCTTCGGCTACCGCAACCCCACACTGGCCCCGTTCGCACCCCTAGTCACGCGCGCGTCATCGTTGCCAGCCATCGCTGCTGCCGGCCATGATCCCGGCTCCGACCGTGGCTGTTTGTGCGTGTGCGTGCATAGTGTTTATGTGTGGCTGACCAGTGGGGCTGACTCCCTCACTATCAATGACAACAGGGGCCCACCCCCTTAGAACGCTTAAAAAAAGAAGAAGAAAAAAATAATTTAATAAAATATTTAATTAGTAAATTAATTAATTAATTAGATAACTAGTTCAATTAATTAATTAAGCAATTAGTTGATTAACTTAACTAAGGTTAATTATATTAATTAAACACTCTGATAATAAATTAAAATTGTTAATTAATTCTATTAATTAATTAATCTAATCAGAGAATGACATGTGGGACCCACTAGTCAGTTTGACCAGTCAAACTGACCAGTTGACTGCTGATGTCATGATGACATCATGCTGGTGTCATAAATGCAATTATTGAATTTAAATAATCTGTTATTTGTGAATATTATTAAATCCTTAAAAATTAATATAAAATAATCAGTAAGTCAGATAAAAATAATTTATACATAAAAGTTGTTAAGAAAAATCCCACGAATCCGAATACGCAGTCCGTTCGTTTGTCACGTGCTCCTGTCATAAAGAACATGGAACTTTTCCATCCTTTTCATCTGTCCGATAGTAGCTCGAGACCCAAAAAATATCGTTAGATACTCTTCCGATCCGTCCACGACTTGTAATATTGCATTAGTGCATGCCTAGCTCTGCATATTGTCATGTCATGCATCGTGATGCTTTTGTGTGCTTTATATTTATTGTTTCTCCCCCCTCCTCTTACCGGTAGACCCCAACACTGACGCTGTCGTCGGGTATGACTACACCGTTGACGATCAGGCCTTTGCAGCAGAGCAGCAAGGCAAGCAACCCCCTTGAGCATTCCAATATCGCCCATTCTTCCCTCTTATTATTGCATTAGATTTTTCTACTGTATTAGCGAGCTCCTATTTCTGATGCATAGCCTGTTTTTGATAAACTGCTATTATACCTCCAATCATATCAACGGTTTAGTATAGGTTGATCAATGAATCCCCTATGACCCCCATTAGTCCTAGTTGCCCCTGCTTCTTCATCGATGACTCGAAGACTCGGTCAACCGACTGACAAGCTAGTCCCCTCACATCGCCGCACACCCCTTAGTTGTATGACTCTGTAGAGCTACTATCGAGTACCGAGGGTGTCACCTCGTGAAGTACTCATGATGCTAACTCTGTAGCATAGCTAGTCCGTCATGGTTATCGAGGATGATTCCTCCTTCATCACTCCCGACGATGACTCTGTCGCGCAACCCCTCAAGTGTGGGACCCTCGAGGGTGATTCCTCTAAGTCCACCTTGACGGGTTCATCGAGCGGGGCCCTTTGAGGGTGATTCCTCAGGTTCTCTCTTGATGTTTTATACACATAGTTACTATGACCTAGTTATAGAAACATGTTGGTGATGGGTTGGCCCTGAGGGGTACCCACGGTTTGATGTTGTTGAGGCGTGGACGGGCAGGAGAGGCCCTTGCCACACATCCTCGAGACGGGGTGATGGGACCGCACTTCATGGGTCGTGCTCGTTCCGCATTAATAAAATGCCAATGGGTTGGGTATTTGATCTGAGTTGGGTGTTTGACCTTTTACGCACCAAACCTTCACATGGGAGGAGTTATGGGTACTCGGCGTCATTGTATCAGCCGAAGCTCTTCGGACGTCAGTAGTGGAGATGCGCGTGCCCGAGTGGCCTTGATGACACATGTCTTGGATTAGAGTGTGCTAGGGCTGACCTCAGCCGCCCATGCATCATGCAGGAGCGCAAAGGGTGAGTGGGCCCATGACCCCTGCATGCTTAGGATTTAGACCAGCGAGCTGGCCTCTCTGTTGAGCCTAGGTGGGGCGATGACGTGTTGAAATCCCGAGGCCGGGCATTACCCAGGAAAGTGTGTCCGGACGGAGGTGATCAAGTGTGTTGGAAATGCGGTGCACCCCTGTAGGGATGAATTCATCTATTCGAATAGCCATGTCCACGATAAAAAGATGACTTGGAGTTGTACCTTGACCTTCTACAACTATAATTGTGACTTTAAATTGAAATGAAGGTTGGCTCCGGGATTGCTTCCTCGCAGGGAGTCGAGGAAGAATCTCTGGGCGTGGTTACTTAATAAATTGCTACAATAATATGACTATATATGAGATACCAATCTACTCTCTTCTAATACTGCAAGATGTTGAAGATGCGAGTCTTCGATAGTTCTAGGCCTTCCCCCTCATTCTTGCTATTCTGCAGCCAGCCCAAATATAACCCCATTCCTTGATAATGTTGCATACTTAGCATAGTTCTGATGTCAGTCTTGCGAGTACTTTGGATGAGTACTCATCGTTGCTTTGCTTTCTCTTCCCCCCTCGATACGATGTTGCGTTCACACGACGAAGCCCCGGAGATGGAGTACGCCAGAGACGACTACTACCACGACGGAGCCTACTACTACGTGGAGGCGGCCCCCGACCAACAGTAGGATAGGAGGTTCCCTGGCAGGAGGCCTCGGCTCTTTCGATACGTTGTTATGTTTGTGCTAGCCTTCTTAAGGCAAAACTTTTTTAACTTTATGTCTGTACTCCGATATTATTTGCTTCCGTTGACTCGTGCTTGTCGAGCTATGTATTCGAGCCCTCAAGACCCGTGGCTTGTAATATGAAGCTGTATGAATTTAATTTGTGTCTAGTGTTGTGTTGTGATATAGATCAGCGAGTCCCTAATCTTGGTCGTGTGCATTGCATGTATGTTTAGCGTATGATCAAAATTGGGGGCATCACACATATTCATCAGAAAGTTTGATAAGGGACTAGATAGCTAATGAGTGGAATTTTCTCCCACGATGATGGAAAGATATCCTTAGGACCCTCTCAGTGTGACGGCATCCGTCTTCGTCTGGCCAGACACATGTGACTATGTCACGGGGACGCCGGAACACATCAACGAGAAAGAAGAACAAAACCGGTAACGAGAATAATGGTATAACAAGCATGCAGATGACTAGAGAGGATACCGATGATTCTCGGGTGTTGTATAGAATCATGAATCAAAGGGAATGTCATAGGGTAACCGATGATTCACTCAAATGTAATTCATGTACTCAAAGGGATTGATATGGATGCCCATGGTTCCGCTATCCGTCATTGGATGAAGGAGTTTCGTTCATGTCTATGAGTTACCGAACCTACGAGTTCACAAGCTTAAGATAATCATGACTTTCTGAGTATTAGGAGGTTCAGAGTATTGAGGATTCATTTGTGGAATTTTTTCATTAATAGTCGGAATAATTTCGAGAGGATCTGGAAGAGTTCAGGACTCACCGAAAGGGTTTCAATGAATATCGTGTAATACCGAGTATTATCGATAAATATATATAGGTGTAAAATGTTTCTGGAGATGTTAAATTATACTCCCTCCGTTCCTTGATATAAGGTGTATAGATTTTTGAGAAAAAGTCCGGAATATAAGGTATATTGTGTTGCACCACTTGTTTGGATATTTGTTTTAGGGATTTGATTACATTTCCTTATATCAGGTAAGCTCTTCTATTTTCTGATCTCAATTAGTCAGGTGTAACCTCGCCCAAAACTTGTGAAATTTCTCCTTCATGCGCGTTCTTTAATTTCTGTGCCAAAAACTATACACCCTATATCTAGGAATGGAGGGAGTATATAAAATGGTCTAAAATTATTTAGAACAATTTTATATTTAATAAAATATCAATGGGCCTAATAAGGCCAAGAGGTGGAAGGCAACTTGGGCCACAAGGGCCCAAGTGGTGGAGGCGCCACCTCATACTTGTGATCTGCGTTGGTGGAGGCAACACAATATAGATAAGTATTTCCCTCAGTGAGAACCAAGGTTATCAAACCAATAGGAGAACCACACAATTTCCCGTCTTCAGTGCCTACACACAAAAGAGCACACACTTACACCCAATGCGGGCAAGAGGGTTGTCAATCCCCTTGAACTCGTTACTTGCAAGCAATAAGTTATATAGATGATAGTTTTATAAATATAAAATAGAAAATAAATGAAAAATAAATAATTTCAGCAAGGAAATAGGAGTGTTTGTAACTATATTTGTGAATAGACCCGGGGGCCATAGTCTTCCCTAGAGGCATCTCTGTTGTAGAAGGCATACGATGTGTAAACAAATTACTGTTGGGCAACTGATAGAAAAGCGCATAGTTATGAAATATTTATTAATGACAATGATCATTACATATAGGCATCACATCCATAAGAAATTTGAACGACTCTTACCTGCATCTACTACTATTACTCCACCCATCGACCACTATCCAACATGCATCTAGAGTATTAAGTGAAACAGAGTAATGCTTGGAGAACAATGAAATGATGTAGACAAGTGAATCCAATTAGTATGAATAGACCCCATAATTTTACCATTAGTGGAAACAATACAATACGTGTCATGTCCCTTTCTATCACTGGGATTGAGCACTGCAAGATTGAACCCACTACAACACAACTCTCCCATTGAAGATAAACCAATCTACTTGGGAAAACTATATCAATAGATCGAAGAGAATTATGAAGCTATCATATAATAATGCATATGTATGAAAAGACCAGCAAGGAACTCGATATAATCTCATGAATAATCTGAACATAAACTCACAATTCATCGGATCCCAACAAACGGACCGCACAGAGTGATTACATCGAATATATCTTCGCAAAGATGCAATGAAGTTTGTATTGAAGAAAATAGAGAGAGATAGCCATCCAGGTACAAACTATGGACCCATAGCTCTGTGGTGAACTACTCACACATCACCATGGGAGCAGAAAGGTTGATGTAGAGGCCCTCAAAGATCAATCCCCCCTTTGGTAGGGCACCGGAAAAGGGCTCCAGATGGGCACACGGTAGAACAAAGACTTGCGGCAGCGGAAAAAGTTTTTTGGGAGGCTCCCTAGGGTTTTTGGGATTAAAGTGAATTTATAAGCCAGAGAACAACGCTAGAGGGTCGACGAGGTGGTGCCAAGCCATCTGGCCGCGACCACCCCTCTGGGCATGCCTAGTTGGCTTGGGGATACCTTGGGTGCTCTTCAATCTCCCTTCAAAGTTTCCAGGTCCTTATTTTGTCTAGAAAAAATCGTCCAAAAGTTTCGGGGTATTTGGACTTCGTTTGGTACAGTATTCCTGAAAAGCCAAAAACATGCAGAAAACAACAACTAACACTTGGCACTGGGTTAATAGGTTAGTGCTGAAAAATGTTATAAATCAGCAAGTAAATGCCTAAAAAGCATCCTAGAATGATAATATAATAGCATGGAACAATAAAAAATTATAGATATGTTGGAGACATATCAGTATCCCCAAGCTTAATGCATGCTCATCCTCGAGTAGGTAAATGATAAAAACAATTTTTTGATGTGACGTGCTACCCAACATGTAATATTTTGCACGTATGATCCTTGATAAACTATAAATTAAAAAACATCAACATAGTAATATCCATAAACATAAGTAACATAACATCGATTTTCAAAATGTACGATCCTTAAAGAATCTTTAACGCCCATTCATTTTATCATATTAGCGTGTTGTGGCTCCGTCTTCACCACATAAATACAAATTTCAAGCACTACGGTGTTAAGCTTGGCAATTGGATCATACTCTTTAACGCGTTTCGACTTATTACTCACTCGATACATGAGCGTGAACCATGAATATAACATATAGGTGGAATAGAATATGTTGATAGGTATCAAAGGGGTAAAAGTGGAGAAGAAAGTCTTGCATCAACTAGGTGGATCAATGGGCTATGGATATGCCCATCAATCGATATCAATGCGAGGAGTAGGGATTTCCATGCAACAAATGCACTAGAGCTATAAGTGTATGAAACCTCAACTGAAGCTAATTGGGTGTGCATCCAATTTGCTTGCTCATGAATACCACATGCATTTGAGGAAGCCCGTCATCGGAATATGCAAACCAAGTTCTATAATGAAAAATTTCGACTAGCATTTGGAAGTGACAAAACATGAGACTCTCTATATGAAAAACATGATGCTACTTTGACACACAAGTGTGCAAAAATATGTAGTAGCACTGCCCCTTGTCTCTTTTCTCTCATTTTTTCTTTTTTCTCTTTATATTTTATTTTCTTTTTGTTGTTTCGTTCGGAGTCTCATCCCAACTTGCGGGGGAATCATTGTCTCCATCATCCTTTCCTCACTGAGACAGTGCCCTAATAAGGATGATCATCACACTTCTATTTACTTACAATTCGATATGAAAAACTACTAAAAAATATGACTCTATATGAATTCCTATAGCAGTGTACCAGGATGTGTAATGATCTAACGTAACATGTATAACAATGATGAATGGTGGCTTTGCCACAAATACTATGTCAGCTACATGATCTTGCAAAGCAATATGACAATGAGTGTACTAGTCATATGATATAATGGTGGAAGCTTCATGGCAATATATCTCTAAATGGCTATGGAAATTCCATGATAGGTAGGTATGGTGGATGTTTTGAGGAAGATATAAGGTGTCTTACCTGCAACAGTGCGTATCATGTCATGGGGTTTGGATGCACGAGCGAAGTTTGCACCGATCCTCGAGGTGAGAATGGCAATGCACTGTACCGAACATGCTAGAAAATCTGAGGTGGTGATAGTGCGTATATCCATGGATTCACATTAGTCATGAAGAACTCACATACTTATTGCAAGGTTTTATTAGCTCTCTTGAATAAAAGTAATACTCGCATTCCCCTAGGGAGGAGGTTGGTAGGAGTTAACCATCACGCCTCGACCTAACCAGCACTAGGATTTCAACGAGGAATAAGAATGCTCACACATCATCACCATGCCATAACCAATATTTAGATGAACAACAAATTAACACCCTTTAACTATAGATGTTTTTCTAACCAACAAACATGCATTCACGCCCTTTCATATTACCACATCAATATCATTAACTCACAATTTCTCTTTTATGTGCTACATCAAGGTTTCGATTATGCACTCCTTGAATACCTATTACTTTGGTACTAGTATTATAACCCATGAAAATTTAAGTGAAGAACAAGAGTGCAATTATTTCTATAAAATCTGTACGCCACCATACTCTAAAAGATATAAGTGAAGTACAAGAGCAACTGCTTAGCTCAAAAGATATAAATGAAGTACAAGAGCAACTGCTTAGCTCAAAAGATATAAGTGAAGTACAAGATCAACTGCTTAGCTCAAAAGATATAAGTGAAGTACAAGAGCAACTGCTTAGCTCAAAAGATATAAGTGAAGCACATGGAGTATTATAATAAATCGTGGTGAACATGTGTCTCTATCAAGTGGGTGTGTCCAGCACACAATGATTGTGGAAAACAAAAACAAAAACAAACTAAATCAAACAATACTCGAAGCAAAACTCATATGATGTAGCTCCAAGTGACATACCGATGGATTGAGACGAAAGAGGGGATGCCTTCCGAGGCATCCCCAAGATTAGACGCTTGAGTATTCCTATAATTTTACTTGGGGTGCCTTGGGCATCCCCAAGCTTAGGATCTTGACGCTCCTTATTCCTTTATCCACCGTGATAACACCCAAAACATGAAAACTTTAGCACACAAAACTCAACAGAAAACTCGTGAGATCCGTTAGTAGGATAGGCAAACCATAAAAATTAGGTAGTTTTATCAATTGATTCATATTTAATTGCATAAGGTACTGTATTCTAACTTCTCCTTGGCTTCTACCCATCAATACAATCCATAACATCATCCAAACAAGCAAACTATGCAAGAAAAGACAGAATCTGTCTAAAACAGAATGGTTTGTAGTGATCAACAAAGATAACATACTATTGTAACTCCAAAAATTCTGAAAAATTAGGAAAAACTGTGGAATTTTTATATAAATACTGTGCAAAATATTCATATCAAAAATATGTTCAAGTAAAATCAGAGAAATTCTACACTAGACACAATTTTTTTTTGTTTATGCACCGTATCAATTCTACTTATGATTCAAGTCATCCCAAAGGATTTACCTGGCACAAACACTAATTTAAACATAAGAACACAATCATTACAGTAACAATAATCATGGTATATCACACAAACATAAATTATTGGGTTGTCTCCCAACAAATTCTTTCTTTATAGCCATTAAGATAGGCTTGGGATATTAATGATGCTCACATAAAACACAAGAATTGAAGCACAAGTGGATCATCACATAGCAAGTAATGAACTAATTTAAGTCTAACATACTTCCAATGCATTGGAATTTTATAAGCGAACAAATTAGCAAGACAAGAAGTGTCTAGCATATGCAAGTAGGAATAATAAAGCATTGACAATTTGAACATCAAAGAGGTGAGTGAGTAAAATGAAAATTTGTATAACCATATTTGCCTCTCTCATAATAATTATATGTAGGATCATATTTAAATTCAACAATATAGCTATCATATAAAATATTTTCTCCATGACCCACATGCACAAAAAATTAACAATCTTCCAAAATAATGGGATTACCATTAAATAAAGTCATGACCTCTCCAAACCCACTTTTATCAAAAAATTCATAAGACTGATCATTCTCCAAAGTAGTGGGAGTGTGGGACCATTATTACCTAAAGTTGATGCACTTAAAAAACCACTTTCAATAGTACTGTAAATATTATTATCAATAATAGATTCATCATGAAGCTCAGAATTCTCAAGATCACAAGAAACATCATGATTATCACCCCAATCATGATCATTCGCACAATTGACATTCATGGAATTTATACTAACAAAATTGCAATCATACTTTTCATTAAGTAAATGTATCCCAATAGCATTTTCATTCATCACTTCATTATGAGCTATTGGTTTACAATAAGCAAGAAGTTTTAAAAGATTAGCAAGTGGATGAGGATCCATTTATCTTAAATTTTTGCATTTTACTTCTTGTTTTTGTGTGACAAAGATAACGATAACATAAGTAAGCAAGCAAAACAATAGAAATATTTTTTTATTTTATATTTTTATATAAAGAAAATATAACATAAAATAAAAAGTAGAACAAGTGAATGATAATTTGTGAGAAGGTGCTTGATAGGAATTTGATAATACTCCCCAACAACGGCGCCAGAAATCCTTTCTCATACTTGTGATCTGCGTTGGATTTTCCCTGAAAAGGAGGGGATGGTGTAGCAAAATATAGATAAATATTTCCCTTAGTGAGAACCAAGGTTATCAAATCAATAGGAGGACCACGCAATTTCCGTCTTCAGCGCCTACAAACAAAAGAGGACACACTTGCACCCAATGCGGGCAAGGGGCTTGTTAATCCCCTTGAACTCGTTACTTGCAAGCAATGAGCTATGGAGATGATAGTTTGATAAATATAAAATAAATGAAATGAAATAATGGCAGCAAGGAAATAATAGAGTTTGTAAATATATTTGTGGAGACCCGGGGGTCATAGTTTTCCCTAGAGGCATCTCTCTTGTAGAAGGCATACACTGGGTAAACGAATTTCTGTTGGGAAATTGATAAAAAAAACTCATAGTTATGCAGTATTTATTCATGGAAATGATCATTACATATAAGCATCACGTCTGTAAGCAAGATGACCGATTCTCACTACAAGAAATATGTCAACTTGCGACCATCAATATTGGTCACCGAATGGTCGTTGTTTTTCACTTGTGACTTTTTATGACCAAAAAAAGTTGGTCAAAAGCTGGCCGTCTTTAACAAAACTTAACGACCTTCACCATAGATTGGTCATAGAAGGTTATGACCACAACAAAAGGTCTTTGGTCCTATGACCAATTGTTTTGGTCACTGGCAGCCTGCCAAGGACACATCAAATCCAACATGGCAAGCTGACATGGAAAAATTGCGACCAATTGAATTGGTCATTGATACGAATCAGCCCAGCCTAGTTTTACCGTGTTTATGGGCCAAGCCCAATAGTTTAGCCCATTTAATATTTTTTCCCTGTTAATTTTGGTTAGTTACATGGACCAAACCTAAAATTTGGCCTTTTTGTTTTCTAAGCTTCATCCATTTTTTGGGCCTGCGGCTTTTGCAGTCCATTTCTTTTTTTTGTATCATTATATTTTTTAGTTATTTTTGAAATGATCCAGTGCTTGTTGGGATGTGGCCTTTTTCTTCCCAATTATTTGTCCAATATTAGATCTCAGCCTTTTGATAGATAATGTTTGGACTAGCATTTCAAAGTTGAGAATTGTTTGGACCTTGTTTTATATTCAAATCAGGAAAACTCTAGGTCAAATTCAAATCATTCATCATATCACATCACATAAAAGATCTCCCAGATTTACATAACACAACATATCATCATTCATCATGTTTCCGTAGATAGGAATATACAATAAAACAAATATGGCACAAGAAACAGAACCATCGTCACTAACTGATCCAAGTAACAAAATACTTAAAAAAAACTAATCTGTTTCACATGGAAGAACTGACCCTTGCAGCATAGTCGCTGCCGGAAGTGGAGGCCGAGATTCGGGCCGGTAGCGCAGAAGGGGTCGGCAAGGTGGAGTGATCCGTTCCCCTGCCATGGTCACAGCACGTCCATAGATAATGTCAACGAGGTAGTCGAGTAGGAGCACGAAGGAGGGGATGTCCCCCGGCAGGAAGGAGGAAGATCATCCCGCGGCCGCCCGACCCAGCTTGTCGTGCCGCCACCCAGCCCTGCTCACCCGCCCGGCACGCCCGCGTCTGTCGCTAGCCTAGCCCGCACCCGCCGCTCTCCTTGCCTATGCCGCCTCCCAGCTATGCTCGCAGTCGGTGTGGTGCAGCGTCGACAGGCCGGAGGTTGTGCGGCCACGGGTGCACCATATGGGAGCTGGTGTTGCGCTCGACAGGAGGTGGTGCCGTGCGAGGCGGGAGTGAGGTGCAGTGGGCGGAGGATGTCGGGGGCAGGGGAGTGGTGATGCCGCGACAGCACAACACGAGATGTGGTGTGACGGCGACGACGCTGGGCGGGAGGTGGTGCCGCGCAGGGCAAGAGTGAGGTGTGGCGGTGCTGGCCGGCAGGTGCTGAAGTCGCGGCGACGCTGTGCGGGAGCAGGATGTGGTGGCACGGGGAGGGAGCAAGGTGCGGTGGTGCTGGGCGGGATCGGGATGCGGGAGCGTGGAGCAAGGTGCAGCGGCGTCGGGCGGGAGGTGTTGCTGCAGAGGTGAGGGATGCCGGATGGATGAGGATGAGGGAGAGAGAGATTGGAGGAAGAAGTGGTCACAGGGGTGAGGTTTTACGTGGTGGGGCTGGTGTGTTGTATGCGATGTGTGGTGGGCTGGTTGCCGTACCACGTTATCGATCCAGGAAAAGGAGAATTTAGCCAATAGGGAATCAGTAAACAAATTGTGTTTGTTTACCCTATTACTTTTGACAAAATAAACATGTTAATATTTAGCAATTTTTCTCAAATATTTTCCACACATTCTAGGAATGATGAACCAATACCATGTCAAATTTCATATTCTTTAGACCTTATTTACATTTAAAAAAAATGAAATAGTCAACATATTCCATTTTTGAGTGTCAAAAATGAGCTTTTTTGTGAAGGTCCTACCATATATTTGTTGAAAAATAGTACCAAATAAATTTTCTAAAATACTAGGTCATATTTAATGTACAATTGATCAAATGCTTAGGTATCAAAAGCTTTGATCCACCTCTCGTTAAAAAGATAAATTTCCACCGATTCAATTGGAAGCGGGTCAAATTTGAACTGCAGCTAGCTTATAGTTTGCTCTTTATTTTTTTCCAAAATCATTTCTAGGCACCCAAGTATTTATTTCATCATAGAAACACCAAAATTTTCACAATATTGCACCCCTAGATAAGAACGGTCATACCAACAAACTTGACCACATTTTGAAATTGACATAAGAAATTCAAAAAAAATCAAAAAATTGAAACCTTCGCATTGTGTCATTGTATTTGGCCTACTATCCAGGAAAAATAACAATCTTGGACTACGACAAATGTCTTAAAAAGTGTTCTCAGAAATGAGCTATCATGTATGAAGATTCGTGGGTCTTGTCATGGTTTCGTCACGGCAGATGCCATGGGTAGGCTTATCGAGAGGGGCCGAAGGACGCCGGCGGGCTCCGGAAGCGGGGTTAGGCACAAGCGGTGGTAAACACACGATGTACCCAGGTTCGGGGCCCTCCGTGGGAGGTAACACCCCTAGTCCTGCTTGGTCTCGTTGAGACAATGGTCAGATTACAATGGCGCTCCTTGAGCTGTATGGATCGTGGAGAAAGAAGGAGCTAGCTCGCTCTTCTGCCTCCCTATGCGTGTGTATGGAGTGGACGTGGAGGGAACTCAGAGATCCGCCGACCCCTTGCATGGGGGTGGCCCGGGGGGTCTTATAGGCCAACCCCCGGATTACAATACAAATAAAAGGTCAAAGGGGGGCCCCAGCCGGTAGCCTCTCTGGCCGGCTGCGGGGGCCGCCAGCTATGGGGCCCTGTCGTCGGTAGGTCTCGCCGGCTGAAGGGTCTCGTCAGGAACCGGCGGGGCCTGCGTGGCGGGTCCCGATGCCGGTCACGTCACGGCACGGGCCGCCCCTTGTGGCGTCGTCTTGCGGCGGCCGGCCGGGGTCAGCGGTACGGCCGGCCACCCTGTAGCCATGCCGGGGCAGGTAATGGAGTGGTTGGGGCGTGCCGGCACTGTTGGAAGCCCGGTCACCATCTGCCAGGGTCAGAGGCCCTGACACCTTTGCTGTGGCCATATCAGCGCTGACCCCCGATGGAATGGGGGCCATTGTTGCCACGCATGCCCTGATGACGGTATCCAATGCACGGCCGGATGGGGGGCCAGGCGGCAACGCCCCCAGCCGGTCGGCATGTCGTAACCGGCGGGGCATAGCCGGTGGGCCGCTTCTGGCAGGGCGTAGCCGGACCGCAGGGGGAGGCGGCCCGCCCTTTGATTGCGTTAGAAGGCTGGGGAAAGGGGGCGCTTGAGGCTACCCCGGGGTCATCCCCCCGTCAGTAGTCCCCGAAGCCGGGGAGGACCCGCCGACGAGCCATGGCGGTCCTTGCCGGCTTGAAGATCGTTCTTGTGCCGCGGGATGCCTTGAGAGTCGAGCGAAGCCGGCAAGCGACGACCGCCTCGGGTTCCCCACCGGGTAGAGGAGACACCACGCAGCGGAAAAGACCGGGCGGCGGGGCGGGGCCCTCCACGACCGCAGCCGCGACCCGTGCATGGGGATCCTTTATGGCGCGGGGCGGACGGTTGGCGTTCCTGAGCGCCATGATATCCGTCCCGCATGCCGCGGGAATTGCGGGGGTCGTGCGCAATGAATCCGGCCCCCATGATCACCCGTGCAGGCTTTAAATGTCGAGAGGGGGGAGGCAAAACGGCCCGTTCGCTCCCCCCATGCCGTCACATCGCCTTCTTCGTCTTCCTTCCCCCACCACGAGAGAGAGCAAGAGAAGAGAGTAGGAAGCGAGGGCAGGTGGGCAGGCTGCGCCGCCATCCGCTGCCAAAGAAAGCCTGGGTCATCATCGGGCTCCCGCGCCCGTCGCCACGACTGCACGCCCCCTCGAAGACCATGGCGGGTAAAGGTGCATGGGACGGCGGTGACGTGGATGAAACCTTCATCGAGCACCTCCGCCACCACCGCAAGCTCCCGGCGGAGGAGCACTTGGAGGCACGCCTGGCCAGGCCGGAGAACTCCCCGGCACCGCGGGAGGGCGAGGTGGTTGTCTTCGCCGATCACTTCCTCCGCGGGCTCGGACTGCCGGCGAGCGCCTTCTTCCGCCTCTTCCTGACGCGGTTCGGCCTGCAGCCGCACCACCTTCCTCCCAACGCCATCTTGCAGCTGGCGGCGTTCGTCACCCTATACAAGGGGTACTTGGGGGTTGAGCTGAGGCTTGACCACTGGTGCCGGCTCTTCTTCCTCAAGCGACAGACGATGAAGGATCCGGTGACGAAACTGATGGTGATGACCGCCTGCAGCGGCGCCATGATCCATATCCGCAAGGGGACCGGCTTCCCGAAACTCCCGCTGCACGAGTCGGTGAAGCGCTGGCAGCGGGGATTCTTCTACGTGAAGAACGCGAAGCCGGAGGAGGACTACATCAACCTCCCCGACTTTGCCAACCACCCGCCGACCGCGATGCTGAACTGGCGGGCAGTTGCGCCTCCGGCGCCTGAGACGGCGGACCGGCTCCGCGAGCGCCTGCTCATGATGACCGGGTCGGAGGGGCTAAAGCCCACAGATTTGCTGGCCGCGATGGTGGCACGCCAGGTGCAGCCGCTACAACGCCGGTCGCACCTCATCTACAAGATGGGGGGACCCCTGCCAGCTCTCCACCAAGGATATGAAACCGGCCTACGTGGCGAGGAGGGTGAACTCCATCTCGACGGCGAAGATGGCGGAGGGCGAATGGCAATGGGGAAAACCCCGTACAGCCGGAGCCGCCCGACACCACGGGTAAGTGTCTAGCCGCCTCCTTCCCTCCTTCTTCTTTCAGAGGCAGTACCCCTCCCCCCTTCAGTCTGACAGCGCGCCACCGGGCCCGCCCACAGCTTTTCCCGTTGCTGTAGAACTACGGAGAGCCGGCCCCTGACACGGCAGAGTCGGACCCCGAGGAGGTCGAGGACGCCGACGACGTGGAGCCGGCTGACTCCGAGCGAGCCGGCGCGTCCGAAGCCGGTGACGTGAAGATGGAGACGGAGGGGGACGAAGAGGCCGAATCGACGGGTGAGTCTCCTCCCTAGACGCACTTACGGGACTGGACTGGTGATGACGCTGAGGCGGAGACGTCGCGTGTTGCAGAGGCTTCGGGGAAGCCCGAGACTTTAGAGGACGAGGTCACGATGCCGCGGAGGCGCCAACCTCGAGCCGGCGGCGGCTCCAGCCGGGGAGGCACGGACGCGGACGACTAGGGGAAAGGCCGGCCGCCACCAAGCCGGTGCCCAAGCGTGCGGCGATCGCATAGCCGGGCGGCAGCTACGAAGGCGGGGGCAAGAAGCAGAAGGTCGCCCAGGCAGGACCCATGAGGAGGGCGGTCCCCGTCGTCGCCGGGTAAGTCCATCTCCTCCTCTACCTTGGTCCATTCTGCCTTCCCCCCAGTCCCTTACTTCGTCGTTACCAGGGAGGCGCACGCCCTGGGGAGGACCTCGGGTGGCAGGACGGAGAGGGCGGCACCGCCAACAGCTGCCGAGGAGAGGGAGCATCAGGCATGGCTCGACCTCGAGGCGGCCGAGCGGGAGCGGCGTATCGAGGAGCTCCGCCCATGGGAGGAAGCGGTGAAGAGGCGAGGGGGAGCCAGCGGGGAGGCTGCTGGCGGAGCATGGGAGCCGTCCCCCCTCCTGTGAGGAACCAGCGGGGAGGCTGCTGGCGGAGCGTGGGAGCCTTTCCCCCGCGACCGGGAGAAGAGGTCGAAGGGTCACCACGGCTTCGGGCGAAGGGCGGAGGCGAGCGCGAAGGCCACGGAGGACGAGGCGGACATGGACCGTGACGCCGCCGAGCCGGTGGCGGGCGACGTGCCGTTGGGGGCGGAGGTACCAGCCCCGGAATTGCCAGCACCGGACGTGCCGGCTTCGGAGGCGTCGGCGCCAGAGGCGGCGCTAGCACCGAAGGCGAGTCGGTCCGGAGCTGCTGGAGGCAAAGTGCCGGAGGTGGGGGCCGCGATGGCCGGGGAAACGGCCGCCGCAAGCGCGTCAACGGTGGCCCCCAGCGCGACGGCGACAGGAGGGGCCGATCCCATCGCGATCTCCAACAAGGGAGGACCCGCAGACGGAGGCCGACCGCAGCAGACCTGGGCGGCACCCGGGAGCCCGGCCCCTGGCGGACCGTCGAGCGCCCTCGGGGCGGCGGTGGCTGCCGTTGTCGAAGCGTTTGCCGCTTGTCGCGCCTAGGCGACGCAAGACGCTCGGGCCGCCAACGACCGGCTGGTGAGCTTGGAGCAGGCGGTCGCGGTGAGTTTCTTCTTTCCTTCTTCTCTTGATTTGCGTTTTTCCGTCTTTTCCAGTGGGGACACGCCAGCGCACCCACTACATGTAGCCCCCGAGGCTCGAGCCGGCTGGGGCGCAGGCGGGTCGAGCCTAAAGCTGTGCACTCTTATTGTTTTGCAGGCAGCGCATGACTGCCGGGAGGCCGCGTACAACACCCTGCTGGGGTTGTACCGAGGAGCTGAAAACCGGCTCGCCGTCATGTCCGCGGACTTGCGAGGTATGTGCTCTTGCGATCTTTCAGTGGGAGCACGCAAGCGCACCCACTGGGTGTAGCCCCCGAGAATCAGGCCGACTGCCCCGGAGGCAGGCTGAATCCTTTTTGACAACAACGGCTTGTTCTCATGCAGCTACCCACGCCGAGACGGTCTGCCTCCGATGCCAGGTGGTGCGCCTTTACGAGGAGCGGGAACTCCTGACGACAGAGCGCGACCGGCTTCATGGGGAGGCGGACCAGGTGAAGGTGGAGCGGGAGGGCCGCGAGGCGGCCCACCGCCAAGCGTTGGCGGACCAAGGGGCGGCCCTTCGTCGGGAGGCGGAGGAGCGGGAGAAGGCTCTCCGCGAGAGGCTGGAGGCCAAGGATGCCGCGCTAGCCAAGGCGGCCAAGGACGCGCAGGCGGCCCGGGATGAGCACGAGCGCCAGCGCCAGGAGTGGTCGACCAAGGAGGCGCAACTACAGGAGCAAGGGCATGAGGTGGATCAGATGCTGCATGGTAAGCTTCTTTTGCCTTGTTCTTCTCGCGCCTTTCTTCTGGGTTTTCTGGCTTGCCTCCCCGCTCATCCCTTGTCCTCCTCTTAGGGCTTTTCCCCAGCACGCAGGAGGTCGTGGAGGCGGCCGTGGAGGCCGACCGTGAGGCCCGGCGGGCGCAAGGAGAGGTCGTTCGGCCGCTTGCCCCCTGGACCCTAGACGAGGTGGGGATCGCCGCGGCGGCGCGTCTGTCGGAGGTGGTCCGCTCCCTGAAGTGCATCCAAGCGGCCGGCTTGGCGCTGGTCCGCACGCTTTGGCCCAGCGTGGTGGACCCAGGCTCCATGAACCGACTGTCGAGGTGGCTGGAGTTCGGGACCGCACGGGTGAACGCCTGGAGGGCCTCCGCGGCACGTGCCCGTGCGGGCATGGCGCTCTGCATTGCCAAGTCTTTGTACCCCGAGCTGGACTTGGGATTGCTCACGGCCCAACGTGCCGACGCCGACGCGGAGTTGGAGGCGGTGGCCGGCGAGCTGTTGGTGAGGGCGAGCGACCTCGTGTCCTTCACCGCGTGGGACGAGTACGTCCCAGAGCGCAGGGCGGACGGCGTGGTGGTCCCGGAGGACCGGTATGGGCTCACCCTGGACGACCCGGAGCAGAGCGCCGCCGAGACGGCCGATGGAGAGTCCGACACCGACGACTATGCCAAGTCCGAGCCGACTCCGGAAGCGCGGGCGGGGGCTTCTACCTCAGCCGCCTCGGAGGCGCCGGCCTCGGAGGCGCCAGCACCGCCGGCTCCCGAGGCGTGTGCACCGCCGGCTCTAGAGGCGTCAGCACAGGAGGAGGGCCGGCCTGAAGCTGCCATCACTTAGGACTTCCTTTCCTGCATTTTTGTTTTAGACTAGAATTCCATCCACTGGGGGTGTATATGTAATGAACTCGTGGCCATGGGCCTGTTATTGTTATGACTTATGCCATTTGCTCTTAAAAAAGAAAGTGCGTACCGGCTGTTCTTTCGCCTTTTGCCTTTTGACTTGTGTTAGCGCGCCAGGATTCCTTCCGGCTTCTGTCCCGCTTGCCAGCCAGCCGGGAGCCGGTCTGGGACAGGGGCAGGGCTTCACCCTTGGGGAAAACTAGCGGGCTCTTAGAGTCAACCGGCTAGGGCTAGGTTGAGCCGGCAAGGCCGGTTGCTAGGATTAACATAGCTCGGCTGGGCCGGTCCGGCTGCCACGCGCGTTGGCCGACCTTTGTGTGAGAAGTACCTTCATACCCTGTGGTCCCTTCAGCCGGACAGCTGGGAGCCGGTCTATAGCTGGTTAGGGAGGGGAGGCGAAGGGTGGCTTGCTCACATTCTTTGTCCGCCTCGGCGGGGAGTCGTGCGAGCCCCCGGGCCCGGGAGCCGGACCCGGTTGACGTGCCTTTAAGTAACAGGAAATATTTGGAGGAATCGAAAAGGGACATGCCCCAAGTGCCAGCTTGGGGCCCCCGTTGCATTCATAAGTCCGAAAGGGAAGGATACATACAATGGTTTTCAGCAATAAAATGGACGGAGGAGCGCCGCGTTCCACGGGCGCTCCGTCTCCTCGCCAGAGGCGTCTCTCTTGCGCTTCTGCGGCTTCTAGGCATCTATTAGATAGTATGCGTTGTTGTGTAGCACCCGACTGACGATAAACGGGCCCTCCCATGGGGAGGACAGCTTGTGCTGGCCGGCGGTTCGCTGGATCCGCCTGAGCACTAAGTCTCCTTCACGGAAGGAGAGCGGCTGAATCCGCTTGCTGTGGTAATGCCGGAGCTTCTGCTGGTAGATGGTTGTCCGGCTCAAGGCCAGCTCGCGGGCCTCCTCAAGGAGGTCGACGCCGTCTTCCCTTGCCTCCCTCGCATCCTTCTCGGTGTATAGGGTGACCCGACGCGAATCGAACATGATGTCGGTGGGGATGATCACCTCGGACCCGTAAACAAGAAAGAACGGAATGTAGCCGGTCGACCGGTTGGGTGTGGTCCGGAGGCTCCAAAGGACAGCCAACAGCTCCTCGACCCAACAGCCGGCCGATCGGACCAGGGGTGTCATGAGCCAGGGCTTGATGCCGAACAGGAGCAGGCTGTTCGCCCTCTCAACCTGGCCGTTTGACTACGGGTGGGCGACGGACGCCAGGTCGAGCCGGATGCCTCGCCTCGAGCAGAAACGTGCTAGCGCGCCCTTGGCGAAATTCGTGCCGTTGTCGGTGATGATGCTGTGAGGGATGCCGTAGCGTACCGTGATGTCTTCGATGAACCAGACGGCCGTGGGGCCATCCAGTTTCTTGATTGGCCGGGCCTCGATCCACTTGGTGAATTTGTTGATCGCTACCAGCAAGTGTGTCATGCCGCCTCGTGTGGTCTTGAAGGGTCCCATCATATCTAGCCCCCAGACGGCGAAGGGCCACGAAAGGGGGATGGTCTGGAGGGCGCTAGTCGGAGGATGGCTCTGCGTGCTGAAGCGCTGGCAGCCCTCACACTTGTCAACCAGTTGCTTGACCGCGTCTAGAGAGGTCGACCAGTAGAAACCATGACGGAATGATTTGGCCACCAGGGACCTAGAGGCGGCATGATGCCTGCACTCACCCTGGTGGATGTCGAGGAGGATTTCTTGCCTTTTCTCCGGCTCGACGCAGCGTTGGAAGACGCCGGTGGTGCTGCGATGAACCAACTTGTGGTTGATGATGTTGTAGGCCGGGGCCCGGCGCTGAATTTGCCGTGCAGTGGCCTCATCGTAGGGGAGCTTGCCGCGCTAGAGGAATGCCAGGATGGGCTGGGCCCATGAGGGAGCCGAGACAGGGGCCGGCTCAGCCCCCGGGACCGGCTCAGCCCTCGGGACCGGCTTGCCAGTCCCCGGGACCAGCTCGCCAGCCCCCGGGAGCGAGGCGGCGGTGGGAGCGTTGACCGTCAACATGACGGCGACGAGACCGGTGCCGGCATGCGTAGACGTGGCCGGCTCAATTGCCGTGGTAGTCGGCGCCACCACCAGGGAGGATGGTGATGGTGCCGGCAGAGCTACTGCAGCCGGCGGGGTCGGTTGGGCAGCCGGTTCCGCCGAGGTGCCAGCCGCATTTGCCGGTATAAAGATGGACTCCGACTCAGGAGAAGGCTTGATCGAAGGCTTCATCAGCCGCTCGAGGGAGACGCCGGCTGGGATGGCCTGCCGGGTGGAGCCAATCTTGGCCAGCGTGTCGGCCGCCTCGTTGTCCGCACGGGGGATGTGGTGGAACTCGCAGCCCTCAAAGGAGCCGGTGAGCTGCTGGACGAGGAAGCGATAGCTGGCCATGTTGGCATCCCTGGTGTCCCATTCTCTAGAGACCTGTTGCACCACGAGGTTGGAGTCGCCGAAGCAAATGATGCGCTGGATGGCGATCTCCTTGGCGAGCCGGAGGCCATGGACGAGGGCCTCGTATTCGTCCATGTTGTTAGAGGCGGCGAAGTGGATCTGGAGGGCGTAGCGGAGCTGGTCTCCTCTGGGAGAAGACAAGACGATACCGGCTCCCAGGCCAGCTCGCATCTTCGAGCCGTCGAAGTGCATGCGCCAGTGCGTGGAGTCTGGCGAAGGCGGCATGAACTGGGTTTTGGCCCAGTCAACGAGGAAATCGGCCATTACCTGGGATTTGATGGCAGTGCATGGCTCGTACTGCATTTCGTAGTCGGCCAGTGCGATGGCCCATTTGGTGATCCGGCCGGTGGCGTCCCGGCCGGCCATGATTTCACCCAGCGGCGCTGTGCTCACGACGGTGATGACGTGCTCCTAGAAGTACTGCTTGATCTTCTGGGCGGCGAAGTATACCCCGTAGCACATCTTCTGGTAGTGGAGGTAGTTTTGCTTGGAGGCGGAGAGGACCTCGCTGAGGTAGTAGACGGGACGCTGCATCGGCAGCACCTTTCCTTCCTCCGGCCGCTCCATCACCAGGACGACGCTGACGACGTGTGTGGTCGCCATAATGTAGGCGAGCAAAGGCTCCTTGTCAGTCAGCGCGGCCAAGATGGGCGCGCTGGTGAGAGCCCGCTTGAGGCCGCGTAGCGCCGCGTCCACCTTGTTGGACCAGTCGAACATGGCCGACTTCTTTGAGAGGTCCCGGCCTGGCTCGACCAGGGCCGACTTGTGTAGGAGCCCGTAGAGGGGCAAGGCCTTCTCGCCCAACCGGCTGATGAATCGGCTGAGGGAGGCAAGGCAGTCGGTGAACTTCTGGACGTCGCGGAGCCGAACCGGCTTGGGCATGCGCTCCATCGCCCGGATCTTCTCGGGGTTAGCTTCGATGCCGCGGGCAGACATGAAGAAACCTAGGAGCTGGCCGGCTGGGACGTCGAAGACACACTTCTCCGGATTGATCTTGATCTTGTATTTGCACAATTTGGCAAACGTCTCCCGGAGGTCGTCGAGGAGGCTGAAATGCTTCTTGGATTTAACGACGATGTCGTCCACGTAAACATGGACATTCCTGCCTATCTGAGGCAGGAGGCACTTCTGCATGCAATGCTGGAAGGTAGCGCCTGCATTCTTCAGGCCGAAGGACATGGTGATGTAGCAGTTGGCCCCGAAGGGGGTGATGAAGGAGGTCTTGAGCCGGGCGGCTGGGTCCAGCTTTATCTGGTGGTAGCCGGAGTAGGCGTCCAGGAAAGACAACAGATCGTAGCTGGCCGTGGAGTCGATGACTTGATCGATCCGCAGCAGGGCAAACGGGTCCTTGGGGCACGCCTTGTTCAGGTTTGTGTAGTCGATACACATGCGCCAGGTCTTGTTTTTCTTGAGCACTAGGACTGGGTTGGCCAGCCAGTCCGGGTGGAATACCTTCATGATGAAGCCGGCTGCGAGCAGCCGGGCGATCTCTTCTCCTATAGTATGTCGCTTCTCCTCGGAGAAACGACGCATGGGTTGCTTGACTGGCTTCGCATTCGACCGTACATGTAGCTTGTGCTCGGCAAACTTCCTCGGAACACCCGACATGTCCTTGGGGGACCATGCAAAGATGTCCCGATTGTCACGGAGGAAGTCGACGAGCTTGCTTTCCTATTTGTTGTCGAGGCGAGAGCCGATGGTCACGCACTGGGTGGGGTTGGCTGGATCGAGTGGCACCTGCTTGGTGTCCGTGGACGGCTGGAACGAGCCTTCGCTGACCGATTGGGATGGAGGGGCCAGCATGGTCGGCTGGGCAGAGGCGAGGGCCACCAGTCGGTCGAGCTGCCGCTTCTCCTGGGCCATTTCCAGGGCCTCGGCCAGCCGGCTGCCGTCTCGCGCGCACGCCATTGACATCTGGTATTTGCCGGTGACGTTGATGATGCCCTTGGGACCCGGCATCTTGATCTTGAGGTAGACGTAATGGGGGATCACCATGAACTTGACAAGAGCCGGCCGGCCCAGTAACGTGTGGTAGGGACTGTCAAGGTCCACTACCTCGAACAAGACCGGCTCGCGGTGGAAATGACTAGCGTCACCGAAGAGGACGTCGAGCTTGATCCTGCCGACAGGGGTGCAGGACTTTCCCGGCATGATGCCGTGGAAGACGGTCTGACTTGTTTTCAGATCCTCCACCTTGAGCCCCAACTTGAGCAGGGTGTCAAGGTGGAGGATGTTGATGCTGCTACCTCCATCGATCAACACCCATGAGAAGCGGCACGAGCGTTTCTCGGAGGCGACGGTAGGATCGAGGACGAGGGCGTAGCTGCTAGGGTTCGCCATCACGGCCGGGTGGTCCGCCTGGCTCCAGCTGACCGACTTCTTGGACCAATGCATGAACTGGGGAGTCGCGGGCATGGTGGCATTCACCTCACGGTGGAGCCGGCGCTGGGCATGCTTGTCCGTCTCTTCACTGGTGAAGACGACGTAGCAGTCGTCATGTTCGGGGAACCGGTCGTGCAGCCGGCCGTCGCTCCGAGCCGGGGCCGGGTCCGCCTGACCCGGACCGAGAGCCAGAGCCCGAGCCGGGGCTAGTGCCGGAGCGTGGGCTGGCTGTGCGGGGGGATCCGGGAGGCCGTCCCCCCGGGCCAATCGCTGTGAGAAGCTGCACTGCCGGAGCGTGTGTGTGGCCGGCTTGGCACTGGAGTGGTTTTTGCAGGGGAGGTCAAGCATTTGCTCGAAAGTCAGCTTGGGCTGCCAGGCGGCCTTGCCGGTGCACTGGCACTGACCGGAGGCCTGGCCAGCCAGCTGCTCCTCCTCGATGGAGGTGAACTGCCGGCTCCCGTAGCGGGAGTCGGGCTGGTCGTTCTTACGCTTGCCGTTCTGCTGCTGCCGGTTGTCGGCCGCCACCCGCGGCGCGGCGGGGGGCATAGCCGGCTTGGCTGGTGCCTTAGCCCTCATCCTCATTGAGGAATCGGCCGTGGCATATTTGTCCTATTTGGACATCAGGTCCGCCAGGGAGGTTGGCTCGGAGCACAAGAGCTTGTGCTTGAGGGGGGTGCCATTGCAGCAGCCTTCGACGAAGTACTGGATGGCCTGTACCTTGTGTACTCCTTCGCAGGAGTTGCGGAGCTCGGTCCAGCGCGTGAGGTAGTCGCGGAGGGGCTCTTCCGACCCCTGGACGTACATGGACAGCTCGTGGGGCCGGCCAGGCCATTTGTAGGTGCCGGTGAAGTTGCGGACGAAGGCCTCCTCGAAGTCCGTCCAGGTGTTGACGCTGCCGGCAGCCAGGCTGTTCAGCCAGGTGCAGGCCGAGCCGATTAGCATGAGGGGGGCATAACGGACGGCTACGCGCTTGTTCCCCTTGGCAATGCCGACGGCGATGGTGTAGTCGATCAGCCAGCCCTCCGGCTTGGCGGCCCCGGTATACTTCGGGGTGTCGCGAGGGAGCGTGAAGCCGGGCGGAAAGGGCTCGTTGCGGATCCGTGGACCGAAGCAGGCCGGGCCAATCGAGCCCTCCTCCTCGAGGAGAGCCGACTGCACCAGCCGGTTAAGACGGAGCCGGGCGTCGTTGTCGTTATGGAGGACGCGGGGTCCGAGCCGGGTGGAAAGCTCAGGACGGACGGTCGGCGGGATGGACCGTGCCGGTTCCTACCGCGGAGGCGGGGTATGCCCGTGGGTGCGTCGGCTGCCGCCTGCTGGTGCCTCGTTGCGGCGGTGGCTGCCGGCCGGGTTGTTGCTGTGCCGGCTATTCACAGCCGGCTACTCGTTTCCGCGTGACGGGGGGCGCTGAGCGTTGCTCCCCTGGGCGTTCCGGCCGGATGGACGAGGGGTGCTGGAGTGCTGAGTCGGCTGGCGGTCAGCAGCCCCAGTGTCCTCACCCTCGGGACGAGGAAACTCGTAGACGGCCCCACCGGGGGTGAGGATGACCTATTGCGTGTTGGCGGTGTCGATGAGTTCCTTGATGTGCCACTCGCGTGTGGCCCGCTCCTCGCCCTCCAAGGTTGCCAAATCCTCGTAGGCAACCTTGGCAGCGCGCAGGTTGGCCGCAGGGGTGTTGTAGACGGGGAAGCGGCCGCCGAGGATTTCTGCGACCACACGACCGCGTTCTCGCATAGCACCACGCCGGCTGGGCTCGGGGCCAGCCGGGGTGAGACCGTATGCGGAGTTGTATTCCCGCTGCGCGGCCTCCATTCGGCGCCGCTCGGCAACGAGGGCGCTGGCGTCTTCGAACAGTAGGCGACGGGCTGCCTCCAGCTCGGCTCTGGCGGTGGCCGGGTCCGCCATCGTAGCGATAGGAGCACCCAGACCCCGGAGGGTGGCGACGAGTTGGTCGGAGGTGTCGGCACGAGCGGCGGCTGCGTCGGCCTCGGCCGCCCGGACACGGCCCGAAGTGGTGGAGGAGACGGTGACCATCACTCCCCCATGGGTGTGGGGGCCGATGGTCTCGCCCGTGGCGAGCGCGCCCACGGGCGAGGGAGGGTCGGTGCAGTCGAACACCCAACTAGGGTACTCGTTGGCCTCCGGTTCTTCGGCGAGGCTCAGCTTGCTGAACTGCCCAGCAAGCGCGGCGATGTCGAGCGCGTGGTCGCGGCCGAGGTACTCGTTAGAGATGCCGTCCGCGTTGCCCCGCAAGGCCCGCCGGAGCAAGCCCCACGAGCACGCGGTTCCGCTCGGACACGAGGCGGTCGGGGGAGGTGGTGAAGGGTCCCGTCAAGAGCATGACTCCGTCCAGCGCCGAGGACGGCCCCAAGGTGGGCGCCAACTGTCATGGTTTCGTCACGGCAGATGCCATGGGTAGGCTTGTCGAGAGGGGCCAAAGGACGCCGACGGGCTCCGGGAGCAGGGTTAGGCACAAGCGGTGGTAAACACACAATGTACCCAGGTTCGGGGCCCTCCGTGGGAGGTACACCCCTAGTCCTGCTTGGTCTCGTTGAGTCAATGGTCAGATTACAATGGCGCTCCTTGAGCTGTATGGATCGTGAAGGAAGAAGGAGCTAGCTCGCTCTTCTACCTCCCTATGCGTGTGTATGGAGTGGACGTGGAGGGAACTCACAGATCCGCCGACCCCTTGCATGGGGTGGCCCGTGGGGTTTTATAGGCCAACCCCCCAGATTATAATACAAATAGAAGGTCAAAGGGCCCCCCCAGCCGGCAGCCTCTTTGGCCGGCTGCGGGGGCCGCCGGTTGTGGGGCCCTGTCGCCGGTAGGTCCCGCCGGCTGAAGGGTCCCGTCAGGAACCGGTGGGGCCCGCGCGGCGGGTCTCGACGCCGGTCACGTCATGGCACGAGCCGCCCCTTGTGGCGTCGTCTTGCGGTGGCCGACCGGGGTTAGCGGTACGGCCGGCCACCCTGTAGCCATGCCGGGTTAGGTAATGGAGTGGTTGGGGCGTGCCGGCACTGTTGGAAGCCCGATCACCATCCGCCAGGGTCAGAGGCCCTGATGCCTTCGCTGTGGCCATATCAGCGCCGACCCACTGTTGCCACGCATGCCCTGCAATGGTATCCAATGCGCGGCCGACTGGGGGGCCAGGCGGCAACGCCCCCAGCCGGCCGGCACGTCGTAAACGGCGGGGCGTAGCCGACGGGTCGCTTCTAGCAGGGCGTAGCCGGACCGCAGGGGGAGGTGGCCCACCCTTTGATTGCGTTAGAAGGCTGGGGAAAGGGGGCGCTTGAGGCTACCCCAGGGTCATCCCCCCGTCAGGTCTCAAGGCAAATTACCACTCATATGACAACATTCATGGCATAGTTTGTTCAAATGATATCATATTTTGCACAAGGGTGCATCTTGGAATGGAAAACGAAGTTGCCTAACAAAGTTTTCATTTTCTTGGGACGAAAATTTTATTTTCCATTTTTCGAGTGCCCAAAATGAGTTTTTTTGTGAAGGGCCTACCATATATTTATTGCAAAATAGTACCCAATCAATTTTCTTAAAAACTAGGTCATATTTAATGTACAATTAAATAAACGGTTGGGTATCAAAAGCTTGGTCCACCTCTCATGAAAACGACAAATTTCCGTCAATTCAGCTCAAAGCGGGCCAAATTTGAACTGCATCCGCCTTATAGATTGCTCTCTATTTTAAAAAAACTGTCTCTAGGTACACAAGTATCTATTTTATCATAGAAACACCAAAAGTTTCACAAGATTCCACCCCTAGATAAGAATGGTCATACTAGCAAACTTGACCACATTTTGAAATCGGTATAAGAAATTCAAAAAAAATGAAAAATTGAAAACCTTCGCATTGTGTCATTATATGTGGCCTAGTATCCAGAAAAATAACAATCTTGGACTACTACAAATGTCTTTAAAAAGTGTTCTTAGAAATGAGTTATCATGTATGAAGATCCATGGGTTTCAAGGCAAATGACCACTCATATGGCAACATCCATGGCATAGTTTGTTCAAATGATATCATATTTGCACAAGGGTGCATCTTGGAATGGAAAACAAAATTGCCAAAGAAAGTTTTCAATTTCTTTGGACAAAAAATCCATTTTCCAATTTTCTAGTGCCCAAAATGAGTTTTTTTTGTGAAGGACCTACCATATATTTGTTGCTAAATTGGACCGAATCATTTTTTATAAAATATTAGGTCATATTTGATGTACAATTGACTAAATGGTTGGGTGTCAAAAGATTTGAGCCACCTCTCGTGAAAAAGTCAAATTTCCCCCGATTCAGCATGAAGTGGGTCAAATTTGAACTGTAGCTGCCTCATAGATTGCTTTTTTATTTTTTGCAAAAGCATTTCTATGTACAAAAGTATCTATTTAATCATATAAACACCAAAAAAATTCCAAGATTCAACCACTAGCTAGGAACGGGCATGCCCGCCGTTTTGACCACATTTTGAAATGGGCATGAAAAATTCAAAAAAATTGAAAACCCTTCACATTGTTTCATTATATTTGACCAAGTTACTAGGAAAAATAATAAACTTGTAATATGACAATTCTTTTAAAAAAGCGTTCTCAAAAATGAGCTATCATGTGTGAGATTCATTGATTTCAAGCCAAATGATCAATCTTATGGATACATTCATGGCATAGTTTGCTAAAATGATCTCATATTGTACACAAGGATGCATATTGGAATGAAAAACTATGTTGCCTAAGGAAGTTTCATTTTCTTTGGGTGGAAAATTCATTTTCCATTTTCTAGTGCCCAAAATGAGTTTTTTTGTGATGGACCTACCATATATTTGTTGCAAAATTGGACCGAATCATTTTTCTAAAATATTAGATCATGTTTAATGTACAATTGACTAAATGGTTGGGTTTTAAAAGCTATGAGCCATGTCTCGTGAAAAAGACAAATTTCCCCTGATTCAGGAGGAAGCAAGTCAAATTTGAACTGCAACTGTCTTATAGTTTTCTCATTTTTTTCCAAAAATAGTTTCTAGGTACATAAGTATCTATTTAATCAGATATACATGGTTTGCTGGCAAGACATCGAGGTTTGGACGGTGGACGATGGCCCCAACTTTAGAGCACGCAAACTAGCATGCCAGCCGCATGGTTACCGCGTGATCTTAGCGTTGCCACGCGTTCTGGGAAGCCTAGGCATGTCTTATGGGTTGCTCACTCCCCTGGTAGGTGCTAGGAAGAAGAATACAACAGAAGAATCTCACAAGGAGACTAAACTAAGCTCAACATGAATTAGCAGCGAAATGTTTGATTAGCGGTGGGGGAAATGAACATGGCCAATGGGCTTGGGTTTTGGCTGAGGATGATCATCTACTAAGGAGACTATCTTGGCAAATTTTAAGCTCAAATGGAGGAGCCTAAGTGGCACTTGCTTTACAAAATACCACATTGGACAAAAATATGAATGTTGAAGCTGGGCTCAAATGAATAAATGGATTGAGGTGCAATTTGGTGTAGGATAGTAATTTGAGCATAGGAAGGCACTGTAAAAAATATTATACCATTTGTACATGCCAAAGTGGTACTTCCTTCACAATGCTCTTCTCTAGACATAAAATATAAATTGATGCTGGGCCCACATATATGAGTGTATTGAGCTGCAATTTGGAGGAGGATGGTAATCTGGGCACATGAAGGAACTATACAAATTTCATACCATTTGTATAAATATAAATGGTACTTCCTTCACAATGCTCTCCACTAAGCAGAAAATTAGGAAAAATATTGAGGAAAAATGGCTACATTAAAATCAGATAAAACTTTGTGTAGGGGCGTTCTATTGGCAGGGTCATGTCCTGGTAAATGGTCAGAAATTATAAAGCAGTATAAAATATAGTTGCTTCACAAATTGAAAATATTACTAGAAACAAAGATTGGATGGTGAGATCGCATGAATCTAAAATTGTTTGATGCGTATTGTATAAGTAACTCATGGATACTTGTGGTGACATTAGAGTATCTAGGTGGCATTAGAGTTTGTTGATGCATATCATATGGTGTTATTCTAGTACGAACTCTTAGATAGATCGATCGGAAAGGATAACTTGGTTATTTTAGTATGAACTCTTGGATACATCGATCGGAAAGGATAACTTTAAGGTGGTTTCGTACCCTACAAACAATTTCTCCTTATGCTCTCCTCTAGATAAGAACTTTGGAGTGATTATTTCTTGCATGTTGAGGGATGGTTATGTGATCCAATTATATTAGCATTGTTGAGAGATTGCACTAGAGAAAGTATGGACCGTAAGCCTCGTTTTCAAGCATTGCAATACCGTTTGTGATCACTTTTGTCACTTGCTACCTTGCTGTTTTTATATTATCAGATTACAAAAATCAATATTTATTATCATTACTATGTATCACCATCTCTTCGCCGAACTAGTGTACCTACACAATTTGCCATTGTATTGGGTGTTTTGGGGACACAAGAGATTTCTTGTATTTTATTGCAGGGTTGTTTGAAAGAGACCATCCTCATCCTACACCTCCCAAGGATTGATAAACCTTAGGTCATCCACTTGAGGAAAAATTGCTACTGTCCTACAAAACTCTACGCTTGGAGGCCCAACACGAGTCTACAAGAATAAATTTGCGTGGTAGACATCAGCTACTCCCAGCTTCCTGGTAAGCACCATATTAGCTAGCTGCATAGAGGATGCCCTTATATGAATAAAGCTCTCAAAGGTCCCTAAAAAACTACATGAATGGTGGGTTGTTCCAAGTCCATAGGAAATATTTGACCGAATAAAAATTAGTTTTTCAGGTGACTGAGAAATAGCAAAAACGAAACTTAAAATGTACACGGAATATAATTAGAGAATAATTTGGATGAGATGGTTATACCTTTGATGCATGCATCCCCGACTTCTAGCTGCTCCCTTCACCGCAATGTGACTTGCGAGGGCTCCTCTACCACCATCCACCATCACCGCCTTCCCCTTGGCTCCCGGAGGTTGCATCCCGGATCCTACCCACCAGTCACAACTCTTTCCCACCATGGCTCCTCCCTCCATGACTCCCCACGTCACAAGAACTACCCCATGGATGGATTGGGGCCTTGGCCGTCGGGAATGGCTATACTATAGTGGATCTGCTGCTTGGATGCAAGAATGGCCCGAAAATAGGGTAGATCGAGCCGAAATGGCAAATGAAAGGAAAGAAAGTTGAATTAGTAGGGGAACTGAGAGTAAAAAGATGTATGTGCCCTTACCGCGACCACTTCGGTCGCGTCTTGGATGAAAACGACTCTTCGGTCAAGTACCGGGCGAAGTTAATCTCTTCGTCTTATGACCAACCTAAGACTACACTTCAGCTCATCTGTGCCTCTCTTCGGCCCACCGTCAAATGAAGATGACTCTTCGGCCTACCTATGCACGAAGACCTCCTCTTCGGTCAACACGAGAACAAAAAGTCCCTCTTCGTCCAATAGGAGGTCGGCAATGTGATAGAAGTGAAACATTTTAACTAGGGTATAGATTATCGGAATTTGTTAAAAAAACTTTCTTAACATTGGGTCTAGTTCCAGTTATCTCGACATGAGATATCCAATGATGAAAATGGTTTGTGATTTTGACGCACGGTTCAAGCGATAAAATGTTTTGACAAAGCGCATTTACGATAAAGGGCAAAATTCTCATGCCACAACAAGTGACACACATGTATGCGCCATTTGTCATCATCGAAGAAGGTGAAACTGATCTTTGCAAGGAGTATTCCTTAATTAATGATTTTAAAGGATTTTTTTATAGAAACACTATAGGAAGCAACGTGAACCTAACTAATGAGCGGGTTGCCCGGGCCATAAAAAGAGCTACGTGACTGATGCATCAACGGATCCTTTATGCCGACCGTGGGCCGAAAATAGGGGTGGCTTCGCCCACGACGCGTCCAGCTGGGGCAACCCAGTTCGTGGTAGTTTGGGTTGTAGGTTTCTTTGCCATTTTCTTCTTGTTGTGTTTTTACTTTTTATTTGTTTATCCTTTTTGGTTTTGTTGGGGTTTTTTCTTCTTGTTTTTTATTTATTATGTTTTCTTTTCTATTTCTTTTTCTATCATTAATTCATGGTGAGCAATTTTTTTAATACATGGTGAACAATTCATTAATATAGTAGGAGCATTTGTTAGTTTTGGTTTTTCAACACACGCTAACAATTTGTTAATATATGATGAACCTTTTTAAAATTCACTGTGAATAAGTCCTTGTTGGACTTTGTATATTAAAGACATGTTCACCATATACTACAAAAGAAGTTTAATGCATGTTTAGAAAAAAAATCAGTGTTTATTTAAAATAAGTTCACCGCATATTAAGAAAATGTTGAACGTGTACTAGAAAAAAATGTTCATCATATATTACAAAGTGTTCACCATATAATACAAAAATTCCATCTTGTATTATAAAAAATGTGCATTGTATAATAAGAAAAATTCAACGTATTTTAAAAGCAAATTTTGTATTTTCCAATCATTCTCACCTTTACATCAGATCCGAACGACACCATAGCGTCGGATTTCGATCGCACGTCTTGACCGGATTCTATCGTCCCCTCACGTAACTCCTCATCCTCACCCTCAAAAACAAATGTTGCCCACAGAATTCGAACAGTGGGCGCTTTGCACTGCCACAATGTCAATAACCATCCTTCCAATGCTTTGTTCGTGTCAATTTTAAATCAACCGTGCTATTTAACCTCCACCCATCTATACTAAATGCGAGAGAAAAGGAAAAGGAAGAAAAAGCAGATAGTCGGGTTCGAGCTTGTGACCAACTAGGATCACAACCAGCCTGGATAATTCTCTCTTATGACTACGTACAGGTAACTTCTTGTACATCATTTTTAATACGAACTTGAAAAAAATAACTCACCAGACTAGTTTTTTATTGACCCATCTGACTGGGAAATAAGTATACGTAAACGGGGCCAACGTTCCATGTTTTTAGTCATATTCACATATTTTTTTGTTGTTAGAATATAATTAGATAATTTATGTGTAAATAACATGATAATTTATGCATCGTGCTAACTTTGACCCGAGGAACTTCTGTGTAAATATCATGCTAACTGATGCATCACAGACGAGATAAAACACTTTTCGTTAACTTTTGTGCAAACAACATGGTAATTTATGAACCGCAAACCTGATAAGTTGAAGAAATGTTGAACACATACGCCTGATAAGTTTTGTGTAAATAACATGGTAATATACGTGGTGCAGACCTAATAACTTTCAAACCACCTCGTTTTCGTGACAGATCCGAACAACGTCAACATCATTAGATCTGCATCTATTGACCACCGTTTGACGTATGCATGAGAGCGTGCTGGCGAGGCAGAGGTGGTGGGTCTGAGTGAGGGAGCCCGGAACTAAGGGATCCTTAGGCCGCCGGGTCATCCCTCATGGGCTGACTTGTTGGGCTACTTTCCGGAAGTCCGGATGATACGTCTCCAACGTATCTATAATTTATAAGTATTCATGCCATGTTTACAATAATTCTATATGATTTTGGTATGGTTTTATTAGAACTAATCCGGTCTGACGCTGTTTTCAGCACAACTACCATGATGTCTTTTTTGTGCAGAAATAAAACTTCTCGGAATGGGCTGAAAATTTAGTATGATTTTTTCTAGACCAAAAGAGACCCCCGAAGCATTGGAGTTGGGCCAGAAGATCCACGAGGAGTTCACAAGCCTGCCAGGCGCGGTCACCCCACTGGTCGCAACTAGCAGGCTTGTCACCGCCTCGTGCCCCCCTTGACGTGAGATCGACGCCAAAAATTCCAATAAATAGAGAAATCTCCAACAAGAAACCGAGATCAGGAGTTCCACCACCGCAAGCCTCTAGAGCCACGAAAAATCAAACGGGAGCCCGTTTCGGCACCCTACCGGAGGGGGAAACCATCACCGGAGGCCATCTTCACCATCCCGGCGCTCTCCATGACGAGGAGGGAGTAGTTCACCCTCGGGGCTGAGGGTATGTACCAGTAGCTATGTTTTTTTATCTCTCCCTCTCTCTCTCGTGTTCTTGAGATGGCACGATCTTGATGTACGACGAGCTTTATTGATATAGATGAATCATATGGAGCTTTCCCCTCTCTATCTCGTTGTGATGAATTGAGTTTTCCCTTTGAAGTTTTCTTATCAGATTGAGTCTTTAAGGATTTGAGAACACTTGATGTATGTCTTGCGATGGGATATCCGTGGTGACAATGGGATGTTCTATTGATACACTTGATGTATGTTTTGGAGATCAACTTGCGGGTACCGTGACCTTGGGAATCCATGCATAGGGGTTGGCACACGTTTTTGTCTTGACTTTCCGGTAGAAACTTTGGAGCACTCTTTGAAGTTCTTTGTGTTGGATTGAACATGATGAATCTGAAATTATGTGATGCATATCGTATAATCAAGCCCATGTGTACTTGTGGTGACATTGGAGTATCTAGGTGAATTAGGGTTTTGGTTGATGTGTATATTAAGGTGTTATTTTAGTATGAACTCTAGGGTTGTTTGTGACACTTATAGGGATAGCTCATAAGATTGATCGGAAAAGATAACTTTGAGGTGGTTTCGTACCTACAATAATTTCTTCGTTAGTTCTACGCTATTTGTGACTTTGGAGTGAACTCTTTGTCGCCCGAGAGGTATTTACATATGATTCAACTATGTTAGTATTGTTGAGAGAAATTGCACTAGTGAAAGTATGGACCCTAGGCCTTGTTTCCAAGCATTTATTCAACATTTTGCTCGCTGTTTACTATTTGTTACCTTGCTGTTTTTATATTTTCAGATTACAAAAACCTATATCTATCATCCATATTGCACTTGTATCACCATCTTGTCGCCGAACTAGTGCACCTATAAAATTTACCATTGTATTGGGTGTGTTGAGGACACAAGAGACTCTTTGTTATTTGGTTGGAGGGATTTTTGAGAGAGACCATCTTCATCCTACACTTCCCACGGATTGATAAACCTTAGGTCATCCACTTGAAGGAAAATTGCCGTTGTTGTACAAAACTCTACGCTTGGAGGCCGAACACGTGTCTTCAAGAAGAAGGTTGTGTAGTAGACATCAAGCTCTTTTCCCGCGCCGTTGCCAAGGAGGTGAGTGCTTGAAGGTATATCTTTAGATCTTGCAATTAAATATTTTAGTTTCTTGTTTTTCACTAGTTTAGTTTTATAAAAGAAAACTACAAAAAATGGAATTGAGGTTGCCTCATATGCTTCATCTTTTTAATGGCTTTCGTGAAAATGATGGTAAGGAAAACTGTGCTCAAGTGTTAGAAGAAGAAGTTATTAAAATGTTTGGCACTAAATCTTTGGATGATGAGCATGATTTCAATATTGTTAGTATGAATTCTATGAATATTCATGATGCTAATTATATGCAAAGCCACAAGCTTGGGGATGCTATGTTTGATGAAGAAGATATTTTTTGTCTCCCAAGTTTTGATGAGCAAAACTATTATGATTATGACATGCCTCCTATCTATGATGATTATTGGTATGACATGTATGGTATAAAGAGTAACGGCAACCATGAAACTTGTCATCATGATTTTAATATTCAAAGTGGTTATGTCAATCAAGTATCTCATGATATTTATTTTGTTGAGTTTGCTCCCACTATTATGAATGAAAAGAAAATTGCTTATGTGGAGAGTGACAATTTTTTTATGCTATTGGGTCATGGAGATAATGCTTTATGTGCTGGTTATATTGTGGAAGTAATTCATGATGTTACTTAAATTTATTATGAGGGAGGAACATATTCTTGTAGGAATTGCAATAATATCAAATTTCCCCTCTATGCATTGAAGGTTTCAAAGTCATGCTTGTTTTGCCTTCCTATGCTAGTTGATTCTTGCTCCCGTAAACTGTTTGCTCAAAAAATACCTATGCATATTAAGTGGGTTAGACTTAAATGTGCTTGTCATGAGATTCATGATGCACTTTTGCAAGTTTCAATTATTATTCCTATACGATCATCGTTGAAATCATCATGCTTAGCTAAAAGGCATTAAAGAAAAGCGCTTGTTGGGAGACAACCCAACACTTTTACCTTCTGTATTGATGTGTTCACATGATTACGATACTATACTAATCATGGTTTTTGTATTTTATTTCAATAAAGTGCCAAGTAAAGCCTTTGGGATAGTGTGGATACTTGCTTGTTTGATTCTGTGCAAACAGAAAGTTTTGCGTCCAGTATTTGAATTATATGATTTTACTGGAGAGTCAAAAAATTCTGAAATTTTACACAAAATTGGTACGAAAATTACTTGAGTTTTCCTAATTTTTCAGAATTTTTAGAGTCAGGGAAGCATGGTGATCATTCAGATCTTTACAGACTGTTCTGTTTTTGATAGATTCTGTTTTGCGTGCATAGTTTGCTTGTTTCAAGTGTTCCTATAGCTTATATTGAGTAATATAAATTGTGGGAATGAAGGAATATAGTATGTATGATGTGGGAATAATTATGAATCTTGCATTGACAATACCTAAGTGAATAATCTATCTTTATTACACTAACCCTTCTCACAAAGTTCCGTTAAGTTTTGTGTGATTGAAGTTTTCAAATTTTGGGTGAGATACCGATATGAGGAGAATAAGGAGTGACAAGAACCTAAGATTTGGGATGATCAAGGCACCCCCAAGGTAATATTGAAGGAATACTCAAGCATCTAAGCTTGGGGATGCCCCGGAAGGCATCCGCTCTTTCGTCTTCAACACTATCGGTATATCTCACTTGGAGCTATATTTTTATTCGTCACATAACATGAGTTTTGCTTAGAGAGTTATTTTATTTCGTTTTTCTCTGTTATGTGTTATTTATAATATTATTTTTAAATAAAATTTCCAAGAATTGCCTTAGGATGCTTGCATTGCATGTTTTGATATGTGTTGGGTAAAAGCAGAAACTTCTGCCGTAGTGTTTGAATTTTCATATTTTACTGGTACGTGGAAAATTTCTAAAAATTTTACACAGTGTTTTCAGGTAAAGTTTATAGCATGTCCTAATGTTTCATAATTTTTTTAGTTACAGAAGTACACTATATTCATAAATTTCTACAGACTATTCTATGTGGACCCCTGTTCAATAATTCATCCGATTAACCATTTAACTTGCCGATTAATCCCTACTCGTTGGGTCATGAGTAACCGATTAACTGATAAATCGCCCAATTAACCAATTAAATGACCAATTAACTTGCCGATTATCCTATTAATCCCCTAGTCGCTAGCCAACCGAGCAACTACCAGTTAACGATTTCCTCAATAATGGTTTGGACATGTTGCTATCATAGTTTTGTTATCTACTTATCCTATAGTTTCCATAGCCTATATTGGGAGATATAAATTGTGTAAATGATAGTATACATTACCTAATGATTGAGAAAATTTATGCAACTTGTCTTGGAAGTACATAAAGATTTGATTTATTATTATGTGTACTAACTTATCTCATGAGTTCTTTTCGAGTTTTGTGTGGATGAAGTTTTTGAGAATAGGTGAAACCATGATATGAGAGGATTGAACGAGATACAAAAGCTCAAGCTTGGTGATTACCAAGGCACCCCAAGTAAATATTTCAATAAGTCTCAAGCATCTAGGCTTGGGTATGCTACGCATCCCATCTCTCTTCATCAACAATTATCGGTTAGCCTATGTTGAGCCTAAATTTTAATTAGTTCACATGATGCATGCTATTCTTGGACTGCTATTTTTGTTTTGCTTGCTGTTTAAATAAAATACTCAGATCTGAAAATCTTTATTGAGAGGGAGAAAGAAAGTCCTCACATAGCTACTAAATTGTTTGACTACTCATTGATCTTGACTTATATGTTTTGGAGTAATTTTGTCATTTACTCTCGTGCTTCACTTATATCCTATGAGTAAATGGTTGAACGAATTAAATATCATAAATCTGAAATTATACATGGTTTATATGATTATCCCATGGGGAGTAATGACTTCACATATAATAAGTATAGGTGGTAAAATTTATTGAAAGGTAGCAAACACTGCGTTGGTCAATTGAACCATTCATGAAAAAATATTGAAGGAAGAGAGATTTCACATATAAATATACTATCTTGTGTTGGAAATATGCCCTAGAGGCAATAATAAAATGGTTATTATTGTATTTCCTTGTTCATGATAATTGTCTATTGTTCATGCTACAGTTGTGTTAACCGGAAACCGTAATGCATGTGTGACTAAATAGACCACAATATGTCCCTAGTGAGCCTCTAGTTGACTAGCTCGTTGATCAATAGATGGTCACGGTTTCATGACCATGGACATTGGATGTCGTTTATAACGGGATCACATCATTAGGAGAATGATGTGATGGACAAGACCCAATCCTAAGCATAGCACAACATCGTGTAGTTCGTCTGCTAAAGCTTTTCCAATGTCAAATATCATTTCCTTAGACCATGAGATTGTGCAACTCCCGGATACCGTAGGAATGCTTTGGGTGTGCCAAACATCACAACGTAACTAAGTGGCTATAAAGGTGCACTACGGGTATCTCCGAAAGTGTCTGTTGGGTTGGCACGAATCGAGACTGGGATTTGTCACTCTGTATGACGGAGAGTTATCTCTGGGCCCACTCGATAAGACATCATCATAATGAGCTCAGTGTGACTAAGTAGTTAGCCATGGGATGATGTGTTACGGAATGAGTAAAGAGACTTGCCGGTAACAAGATTGAACAAGGTATAGAGATATCGACGATCGAATCTCGGGCAAGTGTCATACCGATAGACAAAGGGAATTGAATACGAGATTGATTGAATCCCCAACATCATGGTTCATACGATGAGATCATCGTGGAGCATGTGGGAGCCAAAATGGGTATCCAGATCCCGTTGTTGGTTATTGACCGGAGAGGTGTCTCGGTCATGTCTACGTGTCTCCCGAACCCATAGGGTCTACACACTTAAGGTTCGATGACGCTAGGGTTATAGGGAAATAGTGTACGTTGTTACCGAAGGTAGTTCAGAGTCCTGGATGAGATCCCGGACGTCACGAGGAGTTCCGGAATGGTCCGGAGACAAATATTGATATATAGGAAGTGAGGATTTTGCCATCGGAAGTGTTTCGGGAATTACCAATAACATACCGGGACCACCGGAAGGGTTCCGGGGGTCCACCAAGTGGGGCCACCAGCCCAGGAAGGTTTCATGGGCCAAGAGTGGGAGGGAACCAGCCCCTAGGTGGGCTGGTGCGCCTCCCACCCCAGCCCAAGGCACAGGAAAGGTGGAGAGAGGGGAAACCCTAGGTCGAGATGGGCCTAAGGCCCACCTAGGGATGCGCCCTCCTCTCCTCCCTCTCTGGCCGGCGGCCAAGCCCCATCTAGGGCTGCTGCACCCTCTAGGGTGGGAACCCTAGATGGGGTGCCTCCTCCTCCCTCTCACCTATATATATATGTGAGGTTTGGGGGCTGCCCAACACACGGTTTTCTTCCTCTCTCGGCGCAGCCCTACTCGTCCCTGTCCTCGTTCTCCGTAGCACTTGCCGAAGCCCTGCCGGAGTCCATGCAGCTCCACCATCACCATGCCATTGTGCTGCCAGACCTCTTCCCCAACCTCTTCTTCCTCCTTGCTGGATTAAGGCGTAGGAGACGTCACTGGGCTGCACGTGTGTTGAACGCGGAGGCATAGTTGTTCGGCACTGAGATCGGAGTCCACCGCGATCTGAATCGCTACGAGTACGACTCCACCAACCTCGTTCTTGTAACACTTCCGCTTAGCGATCTTCAAAGGTATGAAGATGCAATCTCTCCCCACTCGTTGCTGGTTTCTCCGTAGATAGATCTTGGTGACACGTAGGAATTTTTTTGATTTACTACTACGTCTCCTAACAGTGGCATCAGAGCTAGGTCTATGCGTAGAATCTATGCACGAGTAGAACACAAAGTTGTTGTGGGCGTCGATCTTGTTAATTTTCTTACCACTACTAGTCTTATATTTATTCGACGGTATTGTGGGATGAAGCGGCCCGGACCAACTTTACACGTACGCTTACGTGAGAACGGTCCCACCGCCTGACATGCACTTGTTGCATAAGGTGGCTAGCGGGTGTCTGTCTCTCCCACCTTAGTCAGATTGGATTCGATGAAAAGGGTCCTTATGAAGGGTAAATAGCAATTGGCATATCACGTTGTGGTTTTGGCGTAGGTAAGAAACGTTCTTGCTAGAAACCTATAGCAGCCACGAAAAAACTTGCAACTACAAATTAGAGGACGTCTAACTTGTTTTTGCAGCATATGCCTTATGATGTGATATGGCCAAAGGATGTGATGTGATGCATTGTGATGTATGAGATTGATCATGTTCTTGTAATAGGATTCACGACTTGCATGTCGATGAGTATGACAACCGGCAGGAGCCATAGGAGTTGTCTTATTTTATTGTATGACTTGCGTGTCAATCATAAACGCCATGTAATTACTTTACTTTATTGCTAAATGTTAGCCATAGTAGCAGAAGTAATAGTTGGCAAGACAACTTCATGAAGACACGATGATGGAGATCATGGTGTCGTGCCGGTGACAGTGATGATCATGGTGCCTCGAAGATGGAAATCAAAGGAGCAAGATGATAATGGCCATATCATGTCACTATATTGATTGCATGTGATGTTTATCATGTTTACTTCTTATTTTCTTAGAATGACGATAGTGAATAAGATGATCTCTCAATAAAATTTCAAGAAAAGTGTTCACCCCTAACTGTGCACCGTTGCTAAGGATCGTTGTTCCGAAGCACCACGTGATGATCGGGTGCGATAGGTTCTAACGTTCGCATACAACGGGGTAAGCCAGATTTACACACGCAAAACACTTAGGTTGACTTGATGAGCCTAGCGTGTACAGACATGGCCTCGGAACACGGAAGACCGAAAGGTCAAACATGAGGCGTATAGAAGATACGATCAACATGGAGATGTTCACCATGGATGACTAGTCCGTCTCACGTGATGATCGGACATGGGCTAGTTGACATGGATCATGTATCACTTGGATGACTAGAGAGATGTCTATCTAAGTGGGAGTTCATTAAATAACTTGATTATGTGAACATAATTATCATGAACTTAGTCTAAAATTGTCTTTACAATCTATATTGTAGATCCAATGGCCAACACGTATGTCACCCTCAACTTCAACGCGTTCCTAGAGAAAACCAAGATGAAAGATGATGGAAGAAACTTTGCAGACTGGGTCCGTAGTTTGAGGATCATCCTCATAGCTTCCAAGAGATTTTATGTCCTTGATGCACCGCTAGGTGACACACCCATTCTCCCAGCGGAACAAGACTTTATGAATGCTTGGCAGTCGCGCTGCGATGATTACTCCCTTGTTCAGTGTGGCATGCCTTACAGTTTAGAATCAGGGCTCCAAAAGCGTTTTAAGAAACATGGAGCATATGAGATGTTCCAAGAGCTGAAACTGGTTTTCCAAGCTCATGCCCAGGTCGAGACATATGACGTCTCCGACAAGTTCTTCAGCTGTAAGATGGAGGAGAACAGTTCTGTCAGTGAGCACATACTCAAGATGTTTGGGTTGCACAATCGCTTGACTCAGCTGGGAGTTAATCTCCCGGATGACTCAATCATTGACAGAATCCTCCAATCGCTTCCACCTAGCTACAAGAGCTTTGTGATGAACTACAACATGCAGGGCATGGAGAAGTCCATTCTTGAGTTGTACTCGATGCTGAAATCAGCGAAGATCGAGATCAAAAAGGAGCATCAAGTGTTGATGGTGAATAAGACCACTAGTTTCAAGAAAGGCAAGGGTAAGAAGAACTTCAATAAGGACGGAAAAACTGTTGCCGTGCCCGGTAAGCAAGTTGCCGGGAAGAAGAACAAGAATGGACCCGAGCCTAAGACTGAGTGCTTTTATTGCAAGGGTACCGGTCACTGGAAGCGGAACTACCCCAAGTACTTAGCGGATAAGAAGGCCGACAGCGTTAAAGGTATATGTGATATACTTGTTATTGATGTGTACCTAACCAGCGCTCGTAGTAGCTCTGGGTATATGATACCGGTGCAGTTGCTCACATTTGTAACTCCAAGCAGGAGCTGCGGAATAAGCGGAGGCTGGCAAAGGACGAGGTGACAATGCGCGTCGGGAATGGTTCCAAGGTCGATGTGATCGCCGTCGGCATGCTACCTCTACATCTACCTTCGGGATTAGTGTTAAACCTTAATAATTGTTGTTTAGTACTGGCTTTGAGCATGAACATTGTATCTGGATCTCGCTTGATGCGAGATGGCTACTCACTTAAATCTGAGAATAATGGTTATTCTATTTATATGAGAGAAATGTTTTATGGTCATGCCCCGCTGGTCAATGGTTTATTTTTGATGAATCTCGAACGTGATGTTAAAAATGTCCATAGTGTGAGTACCAAAAAGTGTAAGGTTGATAGTGATAGTCCCACTTACATGTGGCACTGCCGCCTTGGTCATATTGGTGTCAAACACATGAAGAAGCTCCATGCTGATGGACTTTTGGAGTCTCTTGATTTTGAATCATTTGACACGTGCGAACCATGCCTCATGGGCAAGATGACCAAGACACCGTTCTCTGAAACAATGGAGCGAGCAACTGACTTGTTGGAGATAATACATACCGATGTATGCGGTCCAATGAGCGTCGAGGATCGCGGTGGCTACCATTATGTTCTCACCCTCACTGATGACTTGAGCAGATATGGGTATGTCTACTTAATGAAACATAAGTATGAAACCTTTGAAAGGTTCAAGGAATTTTAGAGTGAGGTAGAGAATCAACGTGACAGGAAAATAAAGTGCCTACAATCTTCTTGTGGCGGAGAATATTTAAGTCACGAGTTTGGCACGCACCTAAGGAAATGTGGAATTGTTTCACAACTCATGCCGCCTGGCACACCTTAGCGAAATGGTGTGTCTGAACGTCGTAATCGCACTCTATTGGATATGGTGCGATCTATGATGTCTCTTACCGACTTACCGCTATCATTTTGGGGATATGCATTAGAGACTGCCGCATTCAGTTTAAATAGGGCAGCGTCAAAATACGTTGAGACGACACCGTATGAATTATGGTTTGGAAAGAAACCTAAGCTGTCGTTTCTAAAAGTTTGGGGATGCGATGCTTATGTGAAGAAACTTCAACCTGAGAAGCTCGAACCCAAAGCGAAAAAGTGCGTCTTCATAGGATATCCCAAAGAGACTATTGGGTATACCTTCTACCTTAGATCCGAAGGCAAAGTCTTTGTTGCCAAGAATGGATCCTTTCTCAAGAAAGAGTTTCTTTGGAAAGAAGTAAGTGGGAGGAAAGAGAACTTGATGAGGTAATTGTGCCTCCACTTGAATCGGAGAGTAGCATAGCACGGGAAGTCGTTTTCGTGGAGCCTACACCGGCTGGAGAGGAAGTTAATGATGATGATCATGAAACTTCAGATCAAGTTACTATTGAACGTCGAAGGTCCACTAGGACACGTTCCGCACCAGAGTGGTACAACAACCCTGTCCTGGAGATCATGTTGTTGGACAACGGTGAACCTTCAAACTATGAAGAAGCAATGGCGGGCCCGGATTCCAACAAATGGCTTGAGGCCATGAAATCCAAGATAGGATCCATGTATGAGAACAAAGTATGGACTTTGGTGGACTTGCCTGATGATAAGCGAGCCATTGAAAATAAATGGATCTTTAAGAACAAGACTGACGCGGATGGTAATGTGACCGTCTGGCTTGTCGCTAAGGGTTATCGACAAGTTCAAGGAGTTGACTACGATGAGACTTTCTCACCCGTAGCGATGCTGAAGTCTGTCCGAATCATGTTAGCAATTGTCGCATTTTATGAATATGAGATCTGGCAAATGGACGTCAAAACGGCATTCCTTAATGGCTTCCTCAAGGAAGAACTGTATATGATGCAGCCGGAAGGTTTTGTTGATCCTAAAGATGCTAACAAAGTATGCAAGTTCCAGCGCTCCATCTATGGGATGGTGCAGGCATCTCGGAGTTGGAACATTCGCTTTAATGAGGTGATTCAAGCATTTGGGTTTGTGCAGGTTTATGGAGAACCCTGTATTTACAAGAAAGTGAGTGGGAGCTCTGTAGCATTTCTCATATTATATGTGGATAACATACTAATAATGGGAAATGATATAGAACTCTTGGAAAGTGTAAAGGCCTACTTGAATATGTGTTCTTAAATGAAGGACCTTGGAGAAGCTGCTTACATATTAGGTATTAAGATCTATAGAGATAGATCGAGATGCCTCATAGATCTTTCACAAAGCACGTACCTTGAAAAGATATTGAAGAAGTTCAATATGGATCAATCCAAGAAGGGGTTCTTGCCTGTGCTACAGGGTGTGAGATTGAGTATGACTCAATGCCCGATCACGACAAAAGATAGAGAAGAGATGAGTGTCATCCCCTATGCTTCAGCCAGAGGCTCTATTATGTATGACATGCTGTGTACCAGACCTGATGTGAACCTTGCCATAAGTTTGGTAGGGAGGTACCAAAGTAATCCCGGAGCGGAACACTAGACAGCGGTCAAAAATATCCCGAAGTACCTAAAAAGGACAAAGGACATGTTTCTCGTATATGGAGGTGCCAAAGAGCTCATCATAAAGGGTTACGTCGATGCTAGCTTCGACACAGATCCGGACGACTCCAAGTCGCAAACCGGATATGTGTATATTTTGAACGGAGGGGCAGTCAGCTGGTGCAGTAGCAAGCAAAGCGTCGTGGCAGCATCTACATGTGAAGCGGAGTACATAGCTGCTTCGGAAGCAGCAAAGGAAGGAGTCTAGATGAAGGAGTTCATCACCGACCTAGGAGTGATTCCCAATGCGTCGGGCGTGATGACTCTATTCTGTCACAACACTGGAGCTATTGCCCTTGAGAAGGAGCCCAAGATTCACAAGAAGACAAGACACATCAAGCGCCACTTCAACTCCATCCATGATTACATTCAGGAGGGAGATATAGATATTTGTAAAGTACATACAGATCTGAATGTCGCAGATCCGTTGACTAAACCTCTCTCATGAGCGAAACATGGTCAACACCAGAATGCTATGGGTGTTCGATTCATCACAATGTAACTAGATTATTGACTCTAGTGCAAGTGGGAGACTATTGGAAATATGCCCTAGAGGCAATAATAAAATGGTTATTATTGTATTTCCTTGTTCATGATAATTGTCTATTGTTCATGCTACAATTGTGTTAACCGGAAACCGTAATGCATGTGTGAGTAAATAGACCACAATTTGTCCCTAGTGAGACTCTAGTTGACTAGCTCGTTGATCAATAGATGGTCACAGTTTCATAACCATGGACATTGGATGTCGTTGACAACGGGATCACATCATTAGGAGAATGATGTGATGGACAAGACCCAATCCTAAGCATAGCACAAGATCGTGTAGGTCGTCTGCTAAAGCTTTTCCAATGTCAAGTATCATTTCCTTAGACCATGAGATTGTGCAACTCCCGGATACCGTAGGAATGCTTTGGGTGTGCCAAATGTCACAACATAACTGGGTGGCTATAAAGGTGCACTACGAGTATCTCCGAAAGTGTCTGTTGGGTTGGCACGAATCGAGACTGGGATTTGTCACTTTGTATGACGGAGAGGTATCTCTGGGCCCACTCGGTAAGACATCATCATAATGAGCTCAGTGTGACTAAGGATTTAGGTACGGGATGATGTGTTATGGACCGAGTAAAGAGACTTGCCGGTAACGAGATTGAACAAGGTATAGAGATACCGACGATCGAATCTCGCGCAAGTATCATACCGATAGACAAAGGGAATTGAATACGGGATTGATAGAATCCCCGACATCGTGGTTCATCCTATGAGATCATCGTGGAGCATGTGGGAGCCAACATGGGTATCCAGATCCCGCTGTTGGTTATTGACCGGAGAGGTGTCTCGGTCATGTCTACGTGTCACCCGAACTCGTAGGGTCTACACACTTAAGGTTCAATGACGCTAGGGTTATAGGGAAATAGTGTACATGGTTACCGAAGGTAGTTCGGAGTCCCGGATGAGATCCCCGACGTCACGAGGAGTTCTGGAATGGTTCGTAGACAAAGATTGATATATAGGAAGTGAGGATTTGGCCATCGGAAGTGTTTCGGGAATTATCGGTAACGTACCGGGACCACCGGAAGGTTTCCGAGGGTCCACCAAGTGGGGCCACCAGCCCCGGAAGGTTTCATGGGCCAAGAGTGGGAGGGAACCAACCCCTAGGTGGGCTGGTGTGCCTCCACCCCAGCCCAAGGCGCAGGAAAGTTGGAGGGAGGGGAAACCCTAGGTCCAGATGGGCCTAAGGCCCACCTAGGGCTGCGCCCTCCTCTCCTCCCTCTCTGGCCGGCGGCCAAGCCCCATCTAGGGATGCCGCACCCTCTAGGTTGGGAACCCTAGATGGGGTGCCTCCTCCTCCCTCTCCCCTATATATATGTGAGGTTTTGGGGCTGCCCAACACACGGTTTTCTTCCTCTCTCGGCGCAGCCCTACTCCTCCCTCTCCTCGTTCTCCGTAGCGCTTGGCGAAGCCCTGCCGGAGTCCACGCAGCTCCACCATCACCATGCCTTTGTGCTGCCAGAGATCTTCCCCAACCTCTTCTTCCTCCTTGCTGGATCAAGGCATAGGAGACGTCACCGGTCTGCACGTGTGTTGAACGCGGAGGCGCCGTTGTTCGGCACTAAGATCGGAGTCCACCGCGATCTGAATCGCTACGAGTACGACTCCACCAACCGCATTATTTTAGCGCTTCTGCTTAGCAATCTTCAAAGGTATGAAGATGCAATCTCTCCCCACTCGTTACTGGTTTCTCCGTCGATAGATCTTGGTGACACATAGGAATTTTTTTGATTTACTACTACGTCTCCTAACATCTTGGACATCTTCTATGATTGTGATTACCCATTAATTATTTTCAAACTTGAGCAAATTAGTTGAAGTTGGACAAGGAAGACAGACAAGGAAGACAACGTAATGAGTTATGGTTGTGTATATTTTCATAGAAGTTATATTGTTATGGATCCTCCAGGATGTGGTGCTTGCTTCCACCTCATACTAGACAAAACTTCCGCACCAAGTATAAATACTAATTGTGCATCCAAACACCCTTAAACCCAAAGTTGTTCCATATGAGTCCACCATACCTACCTATATGCCGTATTTACCTGCCGTTCCAAGTAAATTTGCATGTGCCAAACTCTAAACCTTCAAATAATATTCTGTTTTGTATGCCTGAATCACTGATATCATTACTAGGGGCTGTCATTATATTCCATGCTAGGTGGGTTATTCTCATGATATGTGTTGATTCACTATCATTCATGAGAAAGTGGCTGGTAATAGGGATTCCTAGTCCCGAAATCAAAGAAGAAAAAATGCAAATAATTAAACAAAACTCCCCTAGGAATGTTGTTGGTATGGATGGTACCCGTGGATTCAGCTCACCGTGGAGTGTGATTGATTGGTGGAGGGGGAGTAAAAACTTTACCGTTCTGTTTGGGAACCGCCTATAATGTATCTAGCATGGAAGATACTGAGATCTCTTAGTTGTTATGGTGACAATGAAAGCATACCTCCTAGAATATTATTCATCTCTATTTTAGAAGCTGGAGCTCTGGCACCTCTACAAATCAATGCTTCCCTTTGCAAAGGGCCTACCTATTACTTTCTAGTACTAGCCTTTATGCAAGAGTCATGGTGATCTTCACCACTTCCTATATTTCGCCTTTTTCTCTTGGCAAGCGTCATGTGTTGGGGAAAGATCCAAGCATATATGGCCATTCAAATATATTTGATCATGAAATATTATTGTTGACAATTATCTATATGATAAATAAGTTGGGAGGCGAAACTTTAAGCCCCTATCTTTCTCTGTGTTTGACGGATGTCATTTGCTCTAAAAATATGCTTTGAGTGTTAGCAATCATGGAAGACTATATGATAGTTGAGTATGTTGAATTTGCTAGATCAAAGCTCTTACATAGACCCTTCCTGAAAATAAGATAAATTGCAATTGTTTGGTGACTGAAAGCATAGTTTGTTAGTCTATACTTTAACATGTGGATAGCTTGTTATTTCATCATGAGAAGGTTTATGAGATGAGCTACTGTTTTTGATATACAATGATGCTAGAAAAAGTGTTTGGAACTATCATTGATCAAATTTATGCACTATGCTAGCATTCACACTTCATAAATTATTTCTTTTATCATTTACATACTCGAGGACGAGCAGGAATTAAGCTTGGGGATGGTGATAGGTCTCCAACGTATCTATAATTTATGAAGTATTCATGCCATGTTTATAATAATTGTATATGATTTTGGTATGATTTTATTGGAACTAATTTGGAATGACGTTGTTTTCAGTAGAACTACCATGGTGTCGTTTTTTATGCAGAAATAAAATTCTCGGAATGGGCTAAAAATTAGTATGATTTTTTCTGTACCAAAAGAGATCCCCGAAGCATTGGAGTTGGGCCAGAAGAGCCACGAGGAAGTCACAAGCCTACCAGGCACGGCCACCCCCCTGGCCGTGCCTAGCAGGCTTGTCACCCCCTCGTGGCCCCCTTGACATGAGATCGACAACAAAATTTCCTACACATATAGAAACCTCCGAAAAGAAACCGAGATCGGGAGTTCCGCTGCTGCAAGCCTCCAGAGCCATGAAATACCAGTCGGGAGCCCGTTCCGACACCCTGCCGGAGGGGGAAACCATAACCGAGGCCATCTTCGTCATCCTGTGTTGGGGTACGACACCTATCGGATCGCGTGGATCCCTTTGTGGTTCGGCGAGGGGGGGGGACGGTATCCGCAAAGAGCAGATCAAACAAACGGCACGAGGGGAGATTTTACCCAGGTTCAGGCCGCTAAGAAGCGTAAAACCCTACTCCATCTGTCGTGGGAACGAGTCTGATAGTAGATGGTAGGGGTACAAAAGGAGAGGGTAGAGTCCTAGCTACGGCGAGGATGTACACACGGATGTATGAGTTCAGGCCCCTCTTGTGGAGGTAACAACCCTACGTCTCAGTGCTCGGGAGCTTATGTCGTGTGGAATATAGAGATTATAATGGTTGCGAACCCCTGTGCAGGAGGGGAGGGGCGGCTTATATAGAGTTTGTTGCCCCTCATAATTACCCAACATCTAAGGGTCCGATCGTGGGGTTAAAGTCTGCCGTTACTGGTAACGTACGCAATAAAAGCTACTAATGACAATTGAACCAACGTCTACCCGTTGGGCTCTTGATGATGGCTCTTGGTCTTTTGGCATCGAGTGAAAGTGAGGTCTTCCGAGTGACACGCGACTACCGAGTGAAAGAAGGAGTTTCCGAGTGGATATCTGTCGAGTGGCTTTGAACGTCTCCAGGAATCCACTCGGAACTTCATGCTTGATCTTCAAGTCCTCCCATGTAGTGTCCTTAGGTAGGGTATGTAGGCCTTGTCTAGTACCCTACCCTAGGTACATATCCTCATCATTAGCCCCCGAATGGATCGGGGTTCGAGTGGTGAAATGAGGTATCCATGTCAACCTTGAGTTAGGGCATCAAATCATCCGAATGATATTTGGGGTTTAATGGAACTTGCGTCCACTGAACTCCCGGTATTAACGTCCATTCAGGATCGGCATGCAAAATCTTCCGAATGATATTTGGGATTTCAATGAAACTTGCGTCGATTGAATTCTTCTCCGTTCGCCCGGATCATTCAGCCTTAAAAGTGCTCGAGCGGATGTTCAACGCCTATTTTGCTCTGAGTGAACTGAAAGTATCTTGGGAAGCGACGAGTCAGTCTGACAGACCCGGATTCTGCGGGATACAAAAGTTTGGGAAGTGCACACGCACGCGATGATGACACCACAATCGGGGCAAGTGGAGGCATGACGCCTCGATTCTCATGCCAGTCATATCGCCACGTACTGGGTGCCATCAGTGGTTGCCCTGCGCGGTGATCTTGCGGGTCCACTGGTCAGTGGGACACTCGGCGGAGTATAAAGCCTCACGCGCCGTGGATGGCATAGTACTTCCGCCCATTCTTCCTCTCTTTTCCTCCGCCTCCTCTGCCCCCAACGCCACACTCCGTTCCTCCTCGACCAGAGCTGCCGTGCTGATGACGAAGAACGCGACGGAGAAGCTAGAGCAGGCTAAGAATGGGGTGACGAAGCTCAAGGTCAAGAAGCCCTCGACCGCTTGGTTCACCGTGCCGGCGGGATGGATGCAGGGGGATTTTCTCCCCTCTGTAGTCACTCGCGCGGACATGGAGGGCCTTGTCACCGACGGGCTAGAGGCGGACGGTGCCTGGAGGCTGCTGGGGGAAGAGCGTGAGCCGGAGCCGCGCGACGGGGAGTGGGTCCTCCTCCTCTCCCACGTTGAAAGAGGTTTCTCCATGCCACCCACCCGTTCTTTAGGGGATTCCTGAATTTCTTCGGCGCCCAACTGCATCACCTCTTGCCGAATACCATTCCATATTTGTCTGCCTTCGTCACTCTGTGCGAGTGTTTTCTGGGTTGCTCTCCCCATTGGGGGCTATTCAAGCACCTCTTTACGGTGAGATCCCAGACCGTGAAGAAAGATCTTCCCGCTGATGGGAAGACTCATGTGCTTCAGCTGTGTGGAGGGTTAGGAGTCCAGAAAAGGGCCCGTAGCTCCTTCCCTGCCATGACCTTTCCTGAGTCTGTCAGAGGTTGGCAGTTGACCTGATTCTACTACAAGATGTAGCATCACCCAATATGTCGACTAGCCTTCCCCCCTATACACCTGACCATCCAGCCATCCCCAAGTCTCTAAGGGTGACCGAAGAGGAGCATGTCCAAGTGGGTATTTTAGTTGAAGCGGTGGTGCAGCTGATCCGGGGTGGAGTGACTGGTATGGATCTGTTGGAGACGTTTCTCGGTCGACGTATTCAGCCGCTCCAAGCCAGATACCACACCATGCGGCACTACACGGGCCTTGAGGACTAAACCAGGGTGCATCCAGAAGAGGTTCCGCAGAAAGCTGTCGAGCAGTGGCTTTGTAGCATCACTGGAGCTTGCGACAATCCTTTGGGAGCCAAGAGGATCCGACCTTAGTCGGCCGAAAACCCGCCAAAGAATCTGGTGAGATACTTGGTGTCGACTCATGTGTTTGTATTTCCGAGTGATACATTGACTTATAAACTGACTTCCTCACTTGAATCATGCAGGAGTGGATGAACATCACTCGCTTGTTCCCAACGGGAACCATGCTGAGGACGACGTGGTGAGCTAGGGCGGCAGCGTGGATGGCGATGATCCCTCTGACTCCGAAGATGAATATGTGAACTCCGACGAAGAGGAAGAAGTCGAGTCACCTCCCCGGCGCATAGGCTGCACCAAGTCCCGTCAGGATCCAATAGCTATTGTGGACAGGGATCTAGGCCCTAGCGAGAAAAACCTGAAGCGGAGTCGCCCTTCAACTTTTAGTCGAGTGAGAGGCTGGCCAAACAGCCCAAGCAAGTCACGACCTAACCTCGCAAGTCTTTGCCTCGCATCAGGATGGCCGTACCTGTCGTATCCACGTAAGTATTTATTTTCGAATTCTTTCTGTCGACTATGGCCTTGAGTTGTAGCTGACTGAGTGTTGTTCAATCCGTCAGAGCTGCTACATCCGTAAGCTCGCCTCATCGAGACGGAGGGGAGGCGATGGACATTGACACTGCTGACGCTGCCACTTCTCATATATGTTAGCAAGTTGTTGATTCGTCAAAATGGGACTCGACACATGCAAATGCTAACAGTGTCGGTTGTTGTTGCAGAGGTCATTCAAGTGGAGGACGACAAGGAGCACCTAGACACTTCACGCACTCGTATCCGCAGAGCTTCATCCAAGCAGGCGCCTCAGCGCTCGACTACAGAGTCCTCCCAAGGGATAGGCGACTCGACAAAACTCAGAGCTGAACCCGCAGCGCCTCTGTCACATGCTCCTCCAGTTGTCTCGATTGCTGTGACGTCAACTCCAACCGGATCCACTCAAACTACCTCAGCTGCCCCAACAACCATGCTGATCACGCCTGTGACGACCTTCTCTCTACATCGCGTTCCAGAAGATCAAACTGGAGCTGCGAAGGAGGCCATGATCCAGGCGGAGAAGAGCATGTTGAGAACCGAGCAGGCGTACGAGGGCAGCAAGCTGGCTTACGACATCAGCGTAGCCCTCTGCACCAATGTCCGAGTAAGTTCGCTTGTAAGTACGTTTCCGATTAAATTCCTGTCTTTTCTTGGCTGCTGTACACCCACTGGGTGCTTCTCCCCTCGAACAGATCGGATCGTAGTCGAGTAGGATTGGGGTCAATAGTACACGTGGTACTAGAGTCACTCGACATGTCGAGTGTTTTTTTTCTGACGAGTTACTCGACGGATCGAGAGTTAACCGTCTCAATGGGGGCACTCTTAGTGCACCCACTGGGTGTAGTCCCCGAGACTGATGTCTAGTGCTTGCATCGGCAGGGGTCCTAGAGCTTGTCGTACCCACCACTCCCCAGTTACTCTGTAGGTTTCATGGATATTATTTACAAACCATGATATGATGCTGCATAAGGATAGACTGCACTTCTCATAGTGATGGATATTCCAATGATGGATGTTTCTCCCGCTCGACTCATCGAGAATCGGCAGATCCAGTGGGGGCACGCTAAGTGCACCAACTGGGTGTAGTCCCCGAGACCGCTGTCGAGTGCTTGCACCGGCGAGGGTCTTAGAGTTTATTGTATACAGGATACATTTTGCCTTGGATCCCGCCACTCCGTAGCTACCTTGCAGGTTTCATGGATATTATTGACAAACAATGATATGACGCTGCATAAGGATAGATTGAACTTCACAGAGCAGGGAGGCGCGTCACTCGACGGGTCGAGTGTTCTGACAGGGCTGGCCTTTTCGAATGTTTTAGTAACCAATGGGGGCACACTAAGTGCACCCACTGGGTGTAGTCCCCGAGGCTACTGTTAATCGCAGACGATAAGCAGTAGGCTAGAAAACTTGTCGTACGTGTGGTACTAGAGTCACTCGGCATGTCGAGTGTTTTTTTCTAACGAGTTACTTAATGGATCGAGAGTTAACCATCTCAGTGGGGGCACTCTTGGTGCACCCACTGGGTGTAGTCCCCGAGACCGCTATCGAGTGCTTGCACTGGCAGGGGTCTTAATAGAGACAACCTTTAATTTGTTTATGGCGCGCGGAGCGCCAGGGCCACTCCACATGCCGAGTGGACTTTTTGCATGAATTCTTCTTAGTTTGTTCCAAGGTTGTAAGATAGTCATTTGCCGGTGTTCATAACTCAGTCGACTGTCCCAGGCGCCACTTGCGGATTGAATTCCTGTCTCTTGTTGGTTCCAGAGGGCTTGCGAACTTGGGATGCAGTACAAGGACATGGAGGATCAAAGGAACCGGCTACGAGTGGATCTGGCGGTCTCCAACAACACTCTAGAGCGAGCACGTGCCGAGATGAAGTCTTTGGGAGGTAATTACTGCTGACTCTCCACATTCCCCTCTTCATTGTTCATGTTTTGAACCGAGTGCTCTCACTCGAACAGACGTACGCAATGAAAACCATCGACTCCAAGCGCGACTCAACAATGTTGTTTCTTTAGATTCCATGAAGAAGGCGCTGGAGGAGAAGGACAAGGCACTTGCTAACGCCCAACGAGTGGCCAGGGACAAGACTGAAGCTGCAGATCGGAAGCTAGCGGCTCCAAGAAGCTGGAGGAGGAGAACACCAAGCTGAAGCAGGAGCATGAGGACCTCGTCAAAAGGAGCAATGGCCTGGACAAGCATTTGGGCGAATTCTCAAGGAAGATGTATATTCTGCTCGACGGTGAGTGTTTCTTGTCGACTGAAGTTTGTAAAAAATTTGAGGGTCGTAGTTCACCGATTCTCCTCCCATTTTGCATTCTTCAACAGAATTCTGCCAAGACTTTGAGAAGGAGACAGAAGAGGTTGAGCCCAATCTTGATCCCACCAAGTCACAAGTTGCCGATGAAGTGGCCATGAACAAGCTGAGACTCAACTTCCGGCTCCAAGGCGTCCAAGCATATATTGCCCGACTAAAATCTGCAATGGAGAGAATCGACAAGGAGCTATGGCCTGAGGACACTCTTCAGCTTGACCTCAACTCTATAATGGTTCTCCTGAATGAATTTCCTAGTTGAGTGCAAGCCTGGAAGAAATCTGCTGCTCGCTGCGGGGCCGACATGGCGTTATCACTTATTAGGGTCCATTGCAGGGATGTGAGGGAGGAGAAGCTGAAGGAGCTCCAGATGGTAAACACGAAGAAACTCCAGTTTGAGGACTTCATAGAAACCTTCATTGAGAGAGCCACCAGAATCGCCGACGGCATCGACTTGGACACCTTTGTCGAGCCTGCCAACCCATCACCCGTTTAAAAAACTTGGTCTTTGGAAGAAACACTTATATTTGCCTCGGTATGCCGAGTGGAACTGTATCCCTTAAAACTTCATTCAGGCCTTAGGCCTGAGCACATTTGCTTCCATACGAAACGTTTATCCATGGTTTACCCTTTGGATTTTATTTGTATTTGGCTTTCAATCGTCTGTTTTACTGATTTGTTTTTAACTTAGGCGAAACGTGTTTTGCAGCTAAGCCCCCAAGTATGAGGATTGCTCATCACTCGGAGTATTTTCGAACTTAGGCGAATGTCGATTCGTAGCTAAGTTGTCGAGTGAATGGATTACTATCCACCCGACGAGGTTTTTAACTTAGGCAAAATGTGTTTTGCGGCTAAGCCTCCGAGTGTGAGGATTGCTCATCACTCGGAGTATTTTCAAACTTAGGCAAATGTCGATTCACAGCTAAGTTGTCGAGTGAATGGATTACTATCCACCCGACGAGGTTTCTAACTTAGGCGAAACGTGTTTCGCAGCTAAGCCCCCGAGTGTGAGGATTGCTCATCACTCGGAGTATTTCCAAACTTAGGCGAATGTCGATTCGCAGCTAAGTTCTCGAGTGAATGGATTACTATCCACTCGACGAGGTTTTTAACTTAGGCGAAACGTGTTTCACAGCTAAGCCCCCGAGTGAGAGGATTGCTCATCACTCGGAGTATTTTTGAACTTGGCGAATGTCGATTCGTAGCTAAGTTGTCGAGTGAATGGATTACTATCCACCCGAGGAGGTTTTTAACTTAGGAGAAACGTGTTTCGCAGCTAAGCCCCCGAGAGTGAGGATTGCTCATTACTCGAAGTATTCTTGAACCTAAGCGAAGACGGATTCGCAAATAGGCCGTCAAGTGAATGGACTGCTATCCACCCGATAGGGTTTTTAACTTAGGCGAAACATGTTCACAACTAAGCCCCCGAGTGTGAGGATTGCTCATCACTCGAAGTATTTCTGAACCTAAGCGAAGACGGATTCGCAAATAGGCCGTCGAGTGAATGGACTGCTATCCACCCGACAGGGTTTTTAACTTAGGCGAAACTGTGAGAGCCTGGCTTAATAGGAATGATAGACTACTCATATCAAAAAGGAATTCCTTCTTTTCCGGGAGCCCACTCGTAAAGAACTCTAAAGTTAAGCTTGCTTGGCTTGGAGCGATTCTAGGATGGGTGACCGACCGGGAAGTTGGTCCCGGGTGCACACGAGTGAGGACAAAGTGCACAGGAAAGACTAGTGTTGGTCTGTGGGGCTAGTCTAGATCCCACCAGGAGTAATGGGGTGTTACAATTGGTATCAGAGCCAACCCTTGCGGTTACACGAGCATGCGCGGGTCAGGTGCACGGGCATGTGGCGTATGGCGTGTGTGGCCCGTCGTGGCACACAGCATGGCACATGTGCTAGACTGGACGCACATACGTGTGCCAAAAGGGAACGTTCCTGATGGGCCGACGAGGACATCGGTTCCTTTGAGTGGGGGTGTATGTGAGAGTCTGGCTTAATAGGAATGATAGACTACTCATATCAACAAGGAATTCCTACTTTTCCGGGAGCCAACTTGAAAAGAACTCTAAAGTTAAGCGTGCTTGGCTTGGGGGTGTATGTGAGAGTCTGGCTTAATAGGAATGATAGACTACTCATATCAACAAGGAATTCCTACTTTTCCGGGAGCCAACTTGAAAAGAACTCTAAAGTTAAGCGTGCTTGGCTTGGAGCGATTCTAAGATGGGTGACCGACCGGGAAATTGGTCCTGGGTGCGCACGAGTGAGGACAAAGTGCGTAGGAAAGACTAGTGTTGGTCTGTGGGGCTAGTCTAGATCCCGCCAGGAGTAACGGGGTGTTACAGAAACATGTTCACAACGAAGCCCCCGAGTGTGAGGATTGCTCATCACTCGGAGTATCCCCAAGAATGTGATTGTACGATTGGAACTGACGATATATATTGCAGAAATGTGAATTGCATTGATGAAGTATTCTTATTACATCAGAAGATCCCTGTCTCAAGTATAAAAACGCCGGAGCAGATCTGCATTCCAGGCTCGTGGCTCGTCTATCCGCTTCATGAGATTGTACAGGTGATAGGCTCCATTGTTTAGCACCTTAGTGACGACGAAAGGACCTTCCCAAGCAGGAGCAAGCTAGTGGGGTCGGTGTTGATTCACTCGAAGCACCAGATCTCCCTCATGAAACGACCGACTCTTGACATTCTTCTCATGGAAGCGTTGGAGGTCCTGCTGATAGGCAGTAGTCTCGATCAGAGCCATCTCTCGTTCCTCCTCTAGAAGATCTACAATGTCCTGTCTGGCTTGTTCAGCTTCAGCCTCAGAATACAACTCCACTCGAGGAGAATTGTGGGCCAAGTCACTCTGCAATATGGCTTCAGCAGCATAGACAAGGAAGAAAGGAGTTTGTCCAGTCGACCGATTAGGCGTTGTCCTCAGACCCCACAAAACAAACGGCAACTCAATTACCTAGGCTCCGGCGGCATGATCCAAATCGCGCATGAGACGAGGCTTCAGACCTTGCAGGATGAGACCATTAGCCCGCTTGACTTGTCCATTGGTTTGTGGATGCGCAACAGATGCATAATCCACTCGGGTGCCTTGGGAGTTACAGAAGTTCCTGAATTCTTCCGAGTCAAAATTAGTGCCGTTGTCCGTGATGATGCTGTGCGGGATGCCATATCGACAGATTATCTCTCTCATGAACGTGACCGCCGTACGGGAGTTCAGCTTCTTGATTGGCTTGGCTTCTATCCACTTGGTGAATTTGTGGACTGCTACCATCAAGTGAGTGAATCCTCCTTTTCCAGGTCGGAAGGGGCCAACCATGTCGAGTCCCCAAACTGCAAATGGCCAAGCAAGAAGAATTGTCTTCAGAGCAGACACCGACTTGTGTGACAGGTTCGCATAGAACTAGCAATCATCGCAATGATCAACGATGTCTTGAGCCATCTCATTAGCTCGTAGCCAGTAAAAACCAGCTCGGTATGCTTTAGCGACAATCGTCCTTGAAGACGCATGGTGGACGCAAGTTCCCAAGTGAATCTCGTCTAGAATCATTCGACCTTCCTCGGGGAAATGCAGCGCTGGGTGACACCAGTCGCACTCTCTCTGAACAGTTGATCTCCCATCATAGTGAAAGCCTTGGACCTGCGCACAATCTGCCGAGCCTCTGTTTCATCTTTAGGGAGCTCTTGTTTGAGGATATAGGCAATGTAAGGCACAGTCCAATCGGGAATGATAACCAGAATCTCCATGACCAGGTCAATCACTGCGGGGACATCGACTTCTATCGACGTCGACTTCAGGGAGCTCTTGTCTTTGCTAGCAGGAGCGGCAAGCACCGGTTGGGTGGAGAGCAGGGCTTTGAACTCAACAAACGCTGCTTCGGCTTCGGGAGTCCATTCGAACATGTCGGACTTCTTCATCAATTGATACAAGGGCAGAGCCTTCTCACCAAGATGAGAAATGAATCGACTCAATGCTGCGAAGCAACCTGTGAGCTTCTAAACATCGTGCACTCACACAGGAGTCTTAATACAGGTAATGGCACTGATTTTCTTGGGGTTAACATCAATTCCACGCTCGGAAACGAGAAAACTGAGTAACTTGCCGCTAGGGACGCTGAATGTACACTTGGCCGGATTCAGCTTTATGTCGAATTACCCCAAATTGGCGAATGTCTCAGCCAAGTTAGCTAGTAGGTCGGAACCTTTGCGGGACTTGACCACTATATCGTCCATGTATGCCTCGAACTTCCGATGGATCTGGTCGAGTAAACATTTTTGAATCATGCGCATAAAAGTAGCGCCGGCATTCTTGAGACCAAAAGGCATGGTGATGTAACAAAAACACCCGAATGGGGTGATGAAGGTTGTCTTTATTTCGTCTGGGCCATACAAACGGATCTGATGGTACCCAAAATAAGCATCCAAAAATGATAAACACTCACACCCCGCTGTCGAGTCAACAATTTGATCTATGCGGGGGAGTGGAAAATGATCTTTTGGGCACACCTTGTTGAGATGTTTGAAGTCAATGCACATGCGCAACGACTTATCTTTGTTTGGCACCATCACAACATTCGAGAGCCATTCGGAGTGGTAAATCTCCCAAATGAACTTGGCTTGCAAGAGACGGGCCACTTCTTCTCCTATTGCCTTGTGCTTCTCCACCGCTGAACGACGCAAATGCACCCTGACGGGTTTGGCTTTCGGATCCACTCGCAGACGGTGCTCAGCCAACTCCCTGGGAATCCCCAGCATGTCAGCAGGCTTCCATGCAAAGATATCCCAGTTCTCATGGAGGAAATGGATGAGCTCGGCTGCCTATTTGCGGTCGAGTGTTGATGAGATATTCGTCGGGGCAGCAGTAGGATCCGTCGGATGGATGTGTACCTTCTTCACCTCCCCTGCCAACTGAAATGCCGACTCGGAAGCCGACTTCTTTGCACGGAGCAAATCGGCAGGGTCAGCGGTTTTCTTGTACTCCTCCAACTCAACCATGGCCATCTGGTGATCGGTGATCTTGGAGCCTTGCTAGAGGCACTCTTTGGCCCGTTGTCGATTGCCAGTGACCATGATCACGCTCTTAGGGCCTGGCATTTTCAACTTGAGATACACATAACATGGTCGGGCCATGAAACGTGCATACACGGGTCGACCCAGAATGGCATGGTAAGCACTCTTGAAATCCACGACTTCAAATGTCAATTTTTCTGTTCGGAAATTTTAGTCATTACCAAATGTCACATCCAATGCTATCTGGCTGAGTGACTTGGCCTTCTTTCTTTGGATGACCCCATGAAACTGCATGCTTCTCTCACTCAGACGGGACATCGGAATGCCCATCCCTTTCAGGGTATCCGCATAGAGAATGTTCAGGCCGCTGCCGCCGTCCATGAGGACCTTCCTAAGTCGAGTCCCCCCCCCACCGGATCAACTACTAGAGCCTGTCGACCGGGAGTGGCCACATGAGCAGGATGGTCTGTGTGACCGAATGTGATAGCATATTGGGACCATTTGAGGTAGGTGGGGGTGTCTGGTACAGCCATGTTGATTTCTTTGTTGATGACTTTCATACGGCTCTTGCTCTTGACATCAGCAAAGATCACCAGTGTAGCAGTGACATCCGGGAATGTTTCTTTTTCCTCATCTTCATCTCCCTTCTTAGGAGATTTATCACTCGACTGGTCTCCCTTGAATTGCTGAATGAGGGTCCGACATTGTCGAGTGGTGTGCTTGGGCAAAATCAGATTGCCTTCCGCATCTTTCCTCGTGTGTATTACATACGGCTGATCCATAATATCAGTTCCTGATAGATTTTCCCCTTTCTTGGGCGCATAGTGTGTCTTAGCTTTGCCCTTGTTCTTCGACTGAGTCGCTAGTGCTACCGCTTCTGCCTGAACCGGATCTTCAGCCTTTCGCTTCTGTTTCTGATTGTTGCTGTCGCTAGCCTCATTGACGACTGCCTTTCCTTTGCGGCTATGGAGACGGTCTTCTTCCTTGCCATTGGCATACCGAGTGGCGATTTCCATCATCATGCCGAGTGAAATATCACCCATTCGCCCAAACTTCAGATACAGTTCTCTATATCTCACACCTGCCTTGAATGCACAAACAGCCTGATGTTCCGACACATTCTCCACCGTATGATGTAGAGTGGACCATCGTTGAATATAATCCCTTAAAGTTTCATTGGGCTTCTAGACACAGTGTTGTAAGTCGACCAGACCTGCCGGACGCTCGCAAGTGCCCTCAAAGGTTCGGACAAACACTCGGGCAAGATCCTCCCAGCAATGTATACTGGAAGGAGCCAGACGATTCAGCCAAGTGCGAGCTGAACAATCCAACATCAGGGACAGGTGCTTCATTGCCACATTGTCATTTCCGCCACCAATTTGCACAGCCACTCAGTAATCATCTAACCAAGTCTCCGGCTTTGATTCGCCAGAAAACTTCCCAATTCCTACCGCCAACCTGAAGTTGGGGGGAATCTCCACAGAACGTATGGCTCTGCTGAAACATTCAGGGCCAGAAACCACTGCCGAGCTACCACTCGGAAAATCTCTGTCATATCCTTTCCTGTGGGCTCTGCTCCTGTCTATCCGCTTCTGAACAAGGAGGGCACAGGCGTCAAAGCCCGCATTCCGCTCATCACCGAAGGAGCACCTGTCGTCCTGGTGCCGGGCCGCGTGCGGACCACTCCACGCAGGAGTGGGCACTCGATAGTGGTCTTCACGGTGAAACTGATCTCTATCTTTCCTTCACGGAAACCGACGCCCCGACGGCGCAGGGGCGATCCAGGGCTGTGTGCTGACTAAACGGTTTCTGCCCTAGGTGAATTATTGTGTATTCTGTTGCGGGACTAAGAAACTACTGAATTCTGATGTTGCGCTGCATCTAACAGTGCTCTGATCTGCATCAACCCTCTTTCAGCCTCTGACCAGGACGGCTGAATGGAATCTGCTATCCTAGCAGCAAGAACTACATTTAACACAGGAGTTCGATATACCTCAACGTTGTCGCGAGATCCAGTCGGAAACAGCTGTCGCTGACATCGACTGGGGCGTGGCGAGCGCTGGCGAGCGCGCTTGTCAAGCTCTAGCTAGAGTTCTTCCAGACGAATGTGCGCGGCCTCCAAACCTTTGGCCTCGGCAGTCGTGCCGATGATGGGAGTATGAATAACCTCCCCTTCGTGACGCGACTGCTCTTTCGACAGACCTCCAGCCTCGCGCCTGCCACGGCCAAAGCCAGGCGGTGAACTCTAATCTGAGCCCGCCATCAAGACCTCCGCTGCAGGATCACAACTTTCGCACTTGGAAGGCACGTCGGACGGATCAGAATCTGACTCGAACACGCCATGAAGGGACTTGGTGGGCTCAAGTGCTGCAATCTGCGGAGAAGTTTGACGCGCCACTGCGTGTTCAACCCAGCGCTGAAGTCGTGAGCGGCCGGACCGCTTGCGACCGCGAATAGTGATGGGAGCCGAGGAATAAGGACGCGAAGGCTGACGCGGCAACACGACACAGGAACTCGCGCAGAAATGCGTGGCCCCGCGGACTGGGAGCGCCTCGACATCGATAGGCAATTCTGGAGCCATGCCAAATCGTTGGCGATGAAGGTGAGCGCTCTGAAACAGATCTCGTGGCCTAGGACAAAAACACCACCGGAAGACATGTCGAAGGATGAAAAATGAAACCTCGTCGGAAGTCGCTTAGACGCCTGCCCCATGGTGGGCGCCAACTGTCATGGGAACGAGTCTGACAGTAGATGGTAGGGGTAAGAAAGGAGAGGGCAGAGTCCTAGCTACAGCGAGGATGTACACACGGATGTATGAGTTCAGGCCCCTCTTGTGGAGGTAACAGCCCTACGTCTTAGTGCTCGGGAGCTTATGTCGTGTGGAATATAGAGATTACAATGGTTGCGAACCCCTGTGCAGGAGGAGAGGGGTGGCTTATATAGAGTTCACTGCCCCTCATAATTACCCAACATCTAAGGGTCTGATCATGGGGTTAAAGTATGCCATTACTGGTAACGTATGCAATAAAAGCTACTAATGACAATTGAACCAACGCCTGCCCGTTGGGCTCTTGATGATGGCTCCTGGTCTTTTGGCATTGAGTGAAAGTGAGGTCTTCCGAGTGACACGCGACTGCCGAGTGAAAGAAGGAGTTTCCGAGTGGATATCTGTCGAGTGGCTTTGAACGTCTCCAGGAATCCACTCGGAACTTCATGCTTGATCTTCATGTCCTCACATCCTTAGGTAGGGTATGTAGGCCTTGTCTAGGACCCTACCCTAGGTACATATCCTCGTCACCAGCTATAGTGTAGTATGAGTGTTTTTAGGGTGCTAGCTATAGGAGCGCTACGAATAGCTTCTACGCGCGTGAGCTAGAAGGTGGAAGAAGCCAAAAGTCCTCGCTCTTAATGCTTGGGCCTCCTTTTATATGATTAAGGGGTCTCCACATCGGCATAGAGTGTATGCACAAGGTGTATAGTGCTACAGTGTGATCATACCTAACACTGATGGTGAAGGACAAATGCATTTAATGCTCCATCTGGTGTCCCTGACCTCCTACGGGACAGGACATGAGCCCATCCCATGGGCACCGCTTAGCCTCTACATCACCAGCGCCTCGACACGTATCCTGGTGGGTTAACACCTGGCCTCTACGCTGGCAAGGTGGCGAGGCCTTGTCGGGTACACTCATTGTCGGGGCTTCGTAGGACACCCCCGACAAGATCTTGTCGGGGTTCTAGCCTTTGGTCGTTGGTCTTGTTCTTGTTGACTTGAATGTTTCTTGACGTCTTTGTATTTGCTTCTATCAGTCCCCTGGCAGGCCTTGCCGCTGGTGTGGCTACAACTGCCCGTGCACAAGTATGGGGTACTAAAAGCCCAAAGTTTAGTACACTGATAGGAGCCCCCAGGCTAGGCCCAAACAGTGCACGGGCACACATGGCAAGAGCCTGCGGTTGCAATCATTCCGCTTACTGCACCTCCCCACGATGCGTGTTAAGTGCACGACGGGATACGTGCGCGGAGCGGCCGTTTTCGCATGGCAACAGGCGTTTGTGACTTAAAGTCTTAATGGTGACTTAAAGTCTTAATCGCGGCAGAAACCGTAGCGCCATGGATTGGAGCAACTGGGCGGTTACCTGTTTGCCCCGTGATCATGGGCGACGAGATTGGTGGAGATGGGCGACGAATCTTGGGGTGGAGGAGAGCCAGCCCTCGCGCCCCCCATATAAATTGGGGGAGTAGCAAGGGGCAATGCTCATCCATCCTTGTTCCTGCTTGAGTGCAAACCTCCAAAGCCTGCCCTTCTACACCTTCCCGATCTTGGGTTATCTTTGCCCGTAGGCATGGCCGGGGGGCAAGGAAGGCCACCATCCTCTGCCCAACCAACGAGGAGTTCCCATCAGGATCATGCCACCGCTTTAGCCATGGAAGTGGAGGGTGGCCCGAGCGCGCGTGGTGGAAGAGGTACGAGGGTCCGGGGCCGTCGTGGAGGTAGTGGTCGAGGGAGGCGGATCTCCTCTCTACCCCTCCCTCCGACACTAGACCCTCTCCTCGAAGAGACCCACGACAAGGGGACAGCGCTAGAGTTCGTCATCAAGCTACGCGGTCCCCTCCAAAGACAACTGCGCCTCCCTCACCCTTTTGCTAGGGCGATGGAGGTTGACAAGCCGCCCGCCTTGTGGCTGCGGGCGCATGGTTGTTGCAACGACGTTGCGTGGGTGGACGTCAAATACCCGAAGAGCTGCGTCATGCTCTTCAGGCATGGTTGGAAAACCTTTGCCCGCACCCACAACTACCAGGATGGGCATGTCCTTCGCTTCAAGACGATGGAGGCCAACATGCTCTCCTTCAAGATTTATGGGCGTTCAGGTGCCTGCCTTAGCTGCTGCGAGGAAAGCTCGAGCGGTGCCAAAAGCTCCTCGTCTAGTGACAGCGACGAGGAGGACGGTGTCAGTGAAGACGACGATGATGGGTCTAAGCTCTAGGCCGTCAAGTCGGAATACGATGATCTGAGCTTCGAATAGTCGCCGACTGCACCATCATCATCATCTCACGCCTCTCCCCCTCCTAGCGAAGCGACCTTGCCGGGGGCACTTGTCCTAGGTGCTACTATCGGTGTCAAAACCGGAGGACCTTGGGTAGGGGGTCCCGAACTGAGAGACTAGGATCGACGTTAACAGGAGACGAAGGGGACACGAGTTTTCCCAGGTTCGGGCCCTCCTATGGAGGTAATACCCTATGTCCAGCTTGATTGTATTGATGGTGTAAGGGTTACATAGTTGATCTACCTCTAGATCGTATGTCTAACCCTAGATGAGTTGTTCTGTCGCTACACCCTAAAACCCTTCGGCTTATATAGATGCCGAGGGTGCCCTTAGCTTACACATGGTCGATAACATGCCAAAGAGATAACTTTCCTAACTACAACTAATAACTTGGAGAATACATCTAGACTCCGTGAAGCTTCCATACTGGCACAGATGGTCCTCGACCCTCCAATTCTTGCCTTGCGGCCCATGCAGTCCGGCCCATGAATAGTGGTCGGCTATCCAAGGACCCCTTAATCCAGGACTCCCTCAGTATCCCCCGGACTAGCCTTCAACGCCGATATATATTCGGTTGATTCCCTCACGTCATTGTCTTCGGCTTGCGAGGCGAGTCCCTCATCCTTCTCTATTCGACATCTGACCAGTCTTTGGTAAGATCCCAATCGTCACAGGCATGGTTCATTATAATAACCGCACAAGTTCCTCGATTTTCGCGCGTCGTGGGGAGGTGAGTGGCTAGCGATTTTTACAATCCAACCCCTCCGCAATGAAGGCACCAACCCATTTAACCAAACAAAGTTGTGATTCAAACCACATCTTCTTCCTCCCTATCGTCAGAAACCCCCAACGGAAGCTCTACGCACAACATGGCTAACTCTCCGAGTTCCTCAAGGCACCCTTACGGCCAACACCCAGGCGACTGGACCAGCTGCTCCGTCACACTTCTCCGACTCTGTAATCTGGAGACTTAGGGATATCTCTCGTCATCAGATCTGGCGGCAACCCTCGCTGGTCTACTCGCTTATGGCGACGAGGTCTTCGACGAGCGCTTCCCCAATCCAAACAAAGGGGAGCATGTTTGCTTCATTTCATTCCTCCTCCGAGGCCTTGGATTTCCAATCCACCCATTCTTGAGGGGGTTACTGGAGTTCCACAGAATTCAACTCCACCATTGACGGTGCTCATATCCCGGGGTATGCCAAGGCAACGGGGTCCTCCCCACTCTCCTTCGAAGAAAAACCAATCGGCCGGCTGGGGACACGCCACACGAGCCATCTCTGGCTGGCGATTTGTCCGGCCGGCCAAGCGGCCGGGCGTGCTCCCGCCCGGCTGGCCAAGCAGCCGGCCGCCCACGAGCCGGGCAGCCCATTGACTTGGGGATGGACACGCCCTATCCCGTCTCCCTGACCGCATGTACGGTAGTGCAATGTGACTGACGGGGCGAGCGACCCTGTGGCCATAGTGGTTGCTGACGCGCCGTCCCACACAGCTACAATCCATCCGTCTAGCCCACTAACCTCAGTGAATGCGACCGGACGGGCAACAGTTCCGGCACGCCTCCGCCACTCGAGTGCCTGCCCCGGCGTGGCTACAGTGTCGTCGGCCGTACCGACGACCTCGGCCGGCTGGCGCTAGGCGACGCCTCCCCCGGCGGCCCGTGCCAGGGCAGGTGGGGGAGGGCCAATCGTGGCGCCCGTCGGCGGGTCCCAACAGGGATGGTACCACTCGACCGGCGGGCCCCACCCACGACGAGACAATACAAGCCACGAGACCCCCTGGCCAGGCAGAGAGGGTGCCAGCCGGGTCCCTCCACCCTCGTACCTAAATCATATTGTAAGAGTCGGGGGGTTGGCCTATAAAACCCCTCGAGCCCCCCATGCAACGGGGATGGAACCCCCGATCAAGAACACACACATAGGGAGCTCCCATACCGTTCCCAATAGTAGAGGGAGACGAGCCGACTGCTCCTTTCTTCCTCCTCTGAACACAGCTCCAGGAGCACCTCTGTACACTTATCCATCCATCCAACGAATCCAAGCAGGACTAGGGGTATTACCTCCCACGGAGGGCCCTGAACCTAGGTACGTCGCGTGTCTCCACCTTCTCATACCTAATCCCGCACACGGAGCCCATCGGTGTCCAATGGCCCCAACACCACCGATAAGCCACCCTATGGCATCTGCCGTGAGAAAACAACGACAACCATCTCACCCTGGGGTTGATCCTGCACATCTCGGGTTTCGTTACCCTCTGTGAGATGTTCTTAGGGTGCAAGGCCATCGAAATCGTCCCTCAAACTATGGAGGAAATATTTCTTCCTCGTCCCTCGAACTCAGGACAAGACCATCTTAGAGGTCGACGGAGACGAAGTATGCCGCATAGAAGCGACGGGGTACCCGATTGGCATGCCGTAGAAATCCGAAGAATGGACTTCGGAGTGGTTCTATATTGAAGACATCCCCCTATTTGAGCCAACTTGGACAGGTATGCCCGAATACTCCGACCTTCTCCCGAAGAAAAGGTACAACTGGCGACCCAAGGACTCATCTCAGGAGGAGAGCGCCGAAGTGCAACGCCTTGCCATGCAAGTGCAGATGCTTGCCCATCATCGACTGACCATGATCCATGTCATGGCCGCCGCTATCTCCCAGTGCATGCAACCCCTCCAACAAAGGGTGCACCCCTTATGGCGATACAATGGTACAAGCGACACCATGTGTTCTCGAAGACTAGGTCCCGCCAATCCAACAGCGCTGTCTGCCGCACTCGCCGACCTGTAGAAAGGAGAGCAAGAAGACTTCATCCGGCAGTCAACCAAGGAAGGGTATTCAGCCCACAATCCAATCAAACAGGTACGCCTTCCTTTTTTAATCATGAAATAGTTCGGGACTTCATTCCGCATTCTTATTTGACCGAGGTCTTGGCGTGAATAGGAATGGAGGAGCTTCATCGAGACAGTCAACTGCCTGGCTCCTCAGCCCGAGAATCATTCACGTGACAACGATCCGGGCTTCAACGAGGACCCGGATCTCCATCTCGATTTTGAGAATGGAGTCTATCATCAGGACATCATTGTCCAGACCCTGGTGGCAATCATAGTCGATTACCCTGAGTCGTTCTCCATTCCGTCCATGGGCAAGAAGAAAAACTCCTCCCGAAAGAGGTCTGATACCAAGAGTGTCCTGAACACGCCGGTCCCATCCCCCAAGCGTTGCCGATCAGCACGTCTTGCGCCAGCAACCGAAGCTGCCGACGAGCGAGAGACCAGCCGGGCCCCTGCAAAGGAGTCGGACACGTGGACGAATCCACTCGTCCGCACATCCCACAGGTACACTGTTCGGATATCCATTTTATCGTTATGCTCGGCAAAATCTTATAGCCGCTTGTTCCTTACCTAGACGAAGCACCCAATCTTCACCTACCGAGGGGGCTACCCGGATGTTAAGAGATGCCCAAAGCTCCAGGGCCACCATCCATGCGGCTTCTGCTACGGAAGCCCCCATGGCCGGTCTGATGCCCGCTGAATCTGGTGACCGAGTATCCGTCACCAAATCGGAAGTGGAGAGCGCCATGCATCATCAGCACCAATGGGAGGCCATGCGGCACCCAGTTTTCTCCGACCAGGAGTTTAGCGCCCTATGCTCGGCGGATGCACACCTCGGGGCCGCCCGAGCTGGATTCGTTGAAGCTATGAAGCTGATAACAACCAGTATTTAGGTAAGTGGTCGGATTATGTAGAGTCGGTACACTTGCATAAGCCTAGTAGCCCCCGAGCCTTAATTTGAGTTGGAAAAAACGAATTAAGGATCTCACAACTGTTTGACTACTAAAGCAGGCCCCAAAGCAATATTCTGAGCAGTTAGCCAAGGCCCTCGAGGAGAGTCGCGCAGGGGTGCAGTCTGTGAAGACCGAACTAGCACAAGTGAAAAGTTTCACGTGAGAGGCCTATGGTAAGTGTGCTTTTATTGCTAGTCAATAGGACATATGGATTCCATGCCTGACATATGGATTCCGTGTAGCAACCGAATCAATAGGACATATGGAAAGGCAGCTGGAAGAAGCCCATGATTCACAAAGGTATGCGGAATCCCAACAGCAGGCTAACTGTCTGGTTATACAAAAACAGGCCGATGAAATAAAGAGTTTGAAGACTTAATTGGCCCAACCTCAAGAAGAAAATTAAAATCTTCAGAGGGGCGTATTCGCTAAATACAACTCCGCTATCAGTAAGTACGTCCAATGTATAGAATGATAATAATCGCAATTGTTGTCTTGTGTACAGGTCTCTTGACCGGACAACCTAAAGAGGAGATCGAATCGTTCCAAGGGGACCTGCTGAAGGAGCTGACCGCTCTCCACAAGCGCGTGCAAAAGGCAATGAAGGGGATGGTGAAGGCGTTATGGCCACCGAACAGCCACCCGAAAGGTTGGCTGCACTTGTGGATCGATTTAGGGGGGCTCGGTGTAGGTTCAAGCTGTGGAAGATTTCGGCCTGCCGTGAAGGAGCACGGGAGGCATGGGCAATGATCAGGACCCGTTTCACCGGACTTAACCCCGAGCATATGGCGTGGGTTGGCCCTGTAGGATCGGATGGAAAAGAAGTGCCACTCCGCCTGGTATATGACCAGGTGATGCCCTCTACGCGGCTCTCACAAGCAGACTACCCCATCTCCACAATAATTAATGATCTCAATCAGTAGCCGAATATGTAATTTGCATATACATGTGTAAAACAATCTGTGTTGTAAACTTTGTCTTAACCGGCCATCGGCTTCTCCCTCCCGTGCGAAGAGCTCGGGAGTGTTCCTCCTCATTATTCCTTCGCCGAATAGCAAAATTGTATTCGAGGAACCAGGCAATCCGGCCATGTGGTGCGAACAGACAGAAAGCACACACAAAGATATGTTATATTATGACGTAGCGTAAGAAACATCTTCCGATGAAAATAGTACCACTAACGGTACCTTTCGCCAGGGTTCTACGAAGAACGTAGATGGGAATCCGCATACTTGCGACTAAGTGTAATTTTGACATAAGAGACCCAAACAACAGAAAAAACAACCAGGGACGGATATAGTGTTTCCGTCATAGCCGATCAATTGTATATGTAAGATAGCTAGCTTTCGGCTTCACCCATCTGAGGTACGTGTCCGGATGACCCAATCGTAACAATCGCAGAGATTCTCCCTTTACTCTCTAGCCGAACAAGCAGGAACATGGAGAGTAACCACACGAGCGAAGCTACCCAGCTTGGCAAAGTCTTAGTTTAAACTGATGCATATAATGGCTAAAACATGACAAAAGAAACATGCGCGCACAAGAGGTGCGGGTGAAAATTGCCATAGAAAAGGATGGCTACTAAAAGCAGTCCCCACGTGTTGTGTTCGGATGTAACACTCTACGGTGTATATCGATGACCTTAGCGCAGGATCGGTTTAGCCAAACATAGGAAGAAGAAAACTTGATCCTATCAAAATGGCAAAGTGGGAGGGAAAGGAAGAAAAGGTGAAAATACAAGAAAAAGAAAAATGTAAAATGTGCGGGAATTGTGGACAGGACCGGTCTGCCGTACAAGCGTCGTAGGCGAGCCGCGTTCCATGGGTTTGGTTCAAAGCAATAATCTGATGCGTTCCGAAGATGATAGGCTCCTCCCATGAGTACTGCATCGATGATGAAGGGGCCCTCCCACTTGGGTTTAAGTTTATGCGTCCTCTTCTCTGGGAGCCATAGGACGAGTTCACCTACATTGTGTGCTTGTGACCTGACCTCCCTACTCTCGTACCGTCGCGCTTGCTGCTGATAAAGTGCATAGCGAGCGAGAGCTATGTCGTGTTCACCCTCCAAGGCATCTAGGTCATCCTGCCGATCCATCTTGGCTTCCTTTTCCTCGTACATGCGCACTCATGGTGCGTCGTGAATAATGTCGCATGGGAGGACTGCTTCAACTCTATAGACCATGAAGAATAGTGTGAAGCCCGTTGATCGATTTGGGGTGGTACGCAGGACCCGTAGTACGGAGTCGAGCTCCTCAACCCAATGACAGTCAGACTCATGAAGAGATCAGACCAATCGTGGCTTAATGGCACTCATGATGAGACCATTGGCACATTCGACTTGTCCATCGATCTGCGAATGGTAGACTGATGCATAATTGAGCTTAATGCCCATTTTCATGCACCAGTCCTTGACCTCTTTGGCCATAAAATTAGATCCATTATCCGTTATTATGCTGTGTGGTACACCGTAACGGTGTACGACGCCAGATATGAAGTCTATAACTAGTCCAAACTTGGCTGATTTAACAGGCTTTGCTTCTATCCATTTGGTGAACTTGTCGACCATGACCGGTAGTATTTGTTTTTCTTGGTCCCCCTTTAAGGGGTCTGACCATATCAAGCCCCCAGACCGCAAAAGGCCAAGTGATCGTAATAGTCCGAAGAGCTGTTGGAGGCATGTGACTTTGATTTGCGAAGAGTTGACACCTCACGCAGTGCTTGACAAGTGAATGTGCGTCCGTCCGAGCAGTGGTCCAAAAAAACTGGCTCGGAAGGTCTTGCTGACTAAGGCTCTTTCCGCGGCGTGATGGCCGCCCATGCTTGCATGTATTTCGGTGAGAAGCTCCCGCCCTTCTTCCTCGGATATGCACCGCTATAGTACACCAGTTGCGCTTTTCTTGTATAACTCTCCCTCGTGAATCTTGTAGGCCTTGGAGTGCCGAACTATGTGTTGTGCCTTTGTCTAGTCGTTAGGGAGTTCCTTTGGAAGAAGGTAGGAGAGGAAGGGCTCTGTCCAAGGTGCAATTATTGCCATTACCTCATGAGCCGAGCATTTTGTTCATTACGGAGCCGCCGATTATTTGGTCGTCCTGTTCGTTGACAGGGGGACAACCACGTCCGGTGTATTTGGGATGGTGCCATTGTCATCATCCTGCCACACGACGGAAGGCTTAAAAGCTGTTCCAGTAAAGTGTTCTTTGGTACAGGATCGCGCTTGGCTCCTATATGAGCTAATATGTCGGAGGCTTGGTTGTTGTCGCGAGCGACATGGTGGAATTCCAGCCCCTCAAACCGAGCTAATATCTTGAGGGCGGTGTTTCTGTATGTCGCCATCTTCGGATTTTTAGCGTCGAATTCGCCATTGATTTGGGAGATGGCTAAGTTGGAGTCTCCCCGTACCTCTAGCCAGCATATGCCCATTGATGTGACCATTCGGAGACCATGAAGGAGGGCCTCGTATTCGGCCACATTATTGGATTCCGCATACATGATTTGCAACACGTATCGCATGTTGTCGCCAGTGGGGGATGTGAGGATAACTCCAGCCCCTAGTCCTGCCAGGGTTTTGGAGCCGTCAAAGTACATTGTTCAATGGGAGTATGCACTATATTCCTTGGGGATTTCGGCCTCCGTCCATTCAGCCAGAAAGTCCGCCAGCACCTGTGATTTAATGGCACGACATGACTTGTAGGTTATTTCAAAGGGCAGGAGATCAATGGCCCACTTGGCAATGCAGCCGGTGGCATCCCTATTGTTGATTATATTGTTCAAGGGGACCTCTGATGCTACAATCACTGCGCACTCCTGGAAGTAGTGTTGGAGTTTCCTCGATGCCATGAATACTATATAGGCAATTTTTTGATAATGTGGATATCTAGACTTGCACTGCGTTAGCACCTCTGACACATTGTATACCGTCTTCTGAGTCCGGAATTTATGCCCCTCCTCATCTCATTCAACAACGAGCACTGCACTGACGACTTTGTTGGTGGCCGATATGTATAACAACATGGGCTCACCGGCGCCTGGTGTTTGAGTATGGGGTTAGTTGCCAGTATTGCTTTGATTTCTTCCAACACAACTGCTGCTTCATCGGTCCATTCAAAAGTGTTGGTCCATTCCAGTAGTTTATAGAGCGGCAAAGCCTTTTCTCCGAGGCAGGAGATAAAGCAGCTTAACCCCGCTACGCACCTGGATAGCCTCTAGACATGCTTCAGCTCTGTGGGGATTGCAAGCTCCAATAGAGCACATATTTTAGCTGGATTTGCCTCTAATCCTCTATGGGAGACGATGAATCCCAGTAGCTTACCAGAGGGAACTTCAAATACACATTTTTTCGAATTGAGCCGTATATCATATTCGCGTAAATTAGCAAAAGTTTGATGTAAGTCGTCGATCAACTGGTCGACGTGCTTGGTTTTGATTACCACATCATCCACGTATGCCTCAACGGTTTTGTCGACCTGTGTAGAGATGCATGTTTGGATCATGCGTTGGTATGTAGCCCCAGCATTTTTTAGGCCAAAAGGCATCGTGTTGAAGCAGAATTGCCCCTAGGGGTTGATGAAAGCCGTAGCAGCTCGATCGAATTCCTTCATTTCAATTTGATGGTATACGGAGTAAGCATCGAGGAAACACAACAGATCGTGTCCGGTTGTGGCATCAATGATCTGGCTTATGCGTGCTAAGGGGAAAGGGTCTTTGTGGCATGCTTTATTAAGGTCTTTAAAATCAACACATAGCCGTCAGGACTTGTCTTTCTTAGGTACCATCACCAGATTTTCTAGCCACTCGGGGTGTTTAATATCCCGAATAAACCCGACCAGGAGCAATTTGGCTAATTCTTCACCCATGGCATGTCGTTTGGGTTCGGAGAAGCGGCGCAGAGTCTATTTCACGGGCTTAAAGCCCGGAATAATGTTTAGGCTATGTTGGGCTAGCTGATGTGGGATTCCAGGCATATCGGAAGGATGCCCAGGCAAAAATGTCCCGGTTCTCATGGAGGAAATGCCGCAAAGCTTCGTCCATAAGAGGATCGAGCTGGGCTCCGATGGACGCTGTCTTATTGGGGTCCGTTGGATGCACCTGAAATTTAATGATCTCCTCTGCGGGTTTGAAGGATGTAGACTTGGGTATTTTGCTAGGGATCACATCGTCTCTATTGACTATCGGCCATAGAGCGGTCAACTCTTCGGTGGCGAAGGTTTCTGCTAGTGCCTCGAGGGTGAGCGCTGCCATTTTGTTTTTGGCCCGAAGGGCTATGTTTGGATCACGGGCGATCGTGATCACTCCACTTGGTCCTGGCATTTTTAGTTTCATGTACCCATAATGGGGTATAGCCTGGAACTTTGTGAAGGCGTCGCGTCCCAATAGGGCATGATAGCCACTTGGGAAGGGGACGATATGGAAGAGAAGTTCTTCAGATCGGTAGTTTTTGGGTGCACCGAACACCATGTGCAGGATGATACATCCAGAACAACGTGCCCCCTTTCCTGGGATAATTCCCGAAAATGTTGTGTTGCTATGTTCGATGCGGGATCGGTCAAACTGCATTTTTCCAGAGTGGCCTCGTATATGAGGTTAAGACCACTGCCGCCGTCCATTAGCACCTTATGTAGCCTGTATCCATCGATTATAGGATTCAAGACTAGAGCGGCCGGTGAATGACTGGAAAGAGTGGGCGACCCGTTAGTGTCCCCAAAAGTAATTGGTACATCTACCCATGGGCTAGTGGCTACCACGTAGTAGACTTGCTCATGCTCCTTAAGAGCTCTCTTGCGCCTGTTCCTCAAGGGGAAGATTTCATAGACAGTCGGGACTTCGGCATTAAATTCGGGTGGCGAATAAGAACGTCTACTCGACAGAGGTGTGTTGAGGATGACCTCGCCACTTTTTGCAACTTGCCTAACAACACAGCAAGCTCCAGGGCTATGCGTTGGGTTCGCATTTAGTACTATGGAATGTATGGGGCAGGGTTTATCCAAAAGTCCGTCGAGGACAATGCAAGCCCCCAAAAGGGGCTTGCTTCTTTTTTTGATGGTTTCATACCTGGCCGGCTGGTTTGGACGTGTCCTCTTTTTCCGAGCTCCTCTAGGGCGTTCGGAGGATTTTGATTCCGAGAACAGCCGCTTGGATTGTCAGACACTCTCAATGGCATAGTACTTCTATACCAATTTGGATATCTACGAGAATCGCTTATGCGTCGGTTGGCTAGGGCGTTGAGAATACCCTCGTCATGTCAATTGTGAATGAAAATCGCCGTTAAATCTTGGTCGCCGGGACCTTTTACTCCGTTCCTAGCGAGTAGGAGTCTTGCCCAAAAGTGGTGGACTGATTCTCCCCGTAGTTGTTTTATGTCTTGGAAGTCCGGAGATACGGGCTTCGGTGAAAACCCGGGATTATCAACCTAGGCGGTGGGTGGGCAAAAACTAGATTCTACGTTACATTGAGTATTCAAGAATACAAACTCCAAATTATGGCATAGATCTGGGACTGATGACGGTCTGATTTTGAGGTAATCCCCGACACTTGGCTCATCTGTGTAGCCTTGGTGATCAGAGATCGGGTGTAAACTATTTTCAATTCCGGCTGTCGGGACGAATCCGTAGCCGGACACTCGATAGTACCGACAAGGTGGGTGACAGGAGGGACGTGAATCTCCCTATCATCGGATTTAATCCCGAGCCGATCATAGATCAGAACCTGGTCATCTAGTATACGCATTGCTTCGAGCCGATCGAACAATTTTTTAAGAATGAAGCGATGGCAGCGTAAGTGTCGCTGATACGAGTGGATTCGTCAAGTGGTGTGACGGTTCCAGAGTCATGCTGAAGCGGATCTACATTTCGTTCCCCCCACGGGACCTGATGACAAGGACGTCAAAGCATTTGGACTTGCAGGACTTTCCTGGAAGGTTGAGGGTTCCATTGGAACGAGTGTCCCCCGTGAATCAGCCATGAACTCTAGGGTTCCAAACTTGATACTTTGATTCAAGGCAAACCTTCCGATCTGGCCATGACGGCTGATCGGGTTGGCATGCCACGAGACGTCGTTGCCAGTGAAACTCTGATCGGGGGCGAATGTCCCCTCGATGCAGATCTTGCCACCTACGACGAGGCGAGCCATCGATGCCTTCGATGCTCATAGTGGAACTCTCAATGAAAGCACCAATGTCGGTGTCAAAACCAGCAGATCTCGGGTAGGGGGTCCCGAATTGTGAGACTAGGATCAACGGTAACAGGAGACGAATGGGACACGAGTTTACACAGGTTCAGGCCCTCCTATGGAGGTAATACCCTACGTCTTGCTTGATTGTATTGATGGTGTAAGGGGTTATAGAGTTGATCTACCTCAAGATCATATGTCTAACCCTAGACGAGTTGTTCTATCGCTACGCCCTAAAACCCTCCGTCTTATATAGATGTCTGGGGTGCCCTTAGCTTACACATGGTAGGTAAAACGCCGAAGAGATAACTTGCCTAACTATAGCTAATAACTTGGAGAATACATCTGGACTCCATGACGCTTCCATCCTAGAACACATGGTCCTCGACCCTTCGATTCTTGCCTTGCAGCCCATGCAGTCCGGCCCATGAATAGTGTCGGCTATCTGAGGACCCCTTAATCTAGGAATCCCTCAGCTACCTCATCTTCCATATGGATCTCCTGGTAGCCCGATTGACTTCGGCTTCATCCTCCCTTCTGGGAGCCCTGCCCTCTGAGCAGTGCTGGTCCACAAGGGGTCAGGCTGGGCTTCTATCGGGGGCCTCTTCCTATCTTTCTCTTCTTGTAATCTGCCCCTAGGGGAGAAAGTCAAATAAAGATGTACTTAGGAAAAGACATCATCCCGTGTAGATTTTATTCCTTTTAAGTGAATGTATGTTACTCCTCTTGTCTGATTTTCCTCTGTATGGTGTGCCGCCTATGCTTTATCGGAAACTTGCCGGCATATGCAACACCACCGCGAGCGCTTTGAGGAGCGGATCCTTAGCAGCCTGCTGGTGGTGCCGCTGCTGGCAAGATATCTTGACATTTTTAGTGCAGCCACTTTAAACTGTTGAGCGGATTTGAAACAGAGTAAGGGCGCGACCAATCGTGACATGTTACCTTGACGTTTTTAGTGCAGCCATTTAAACTGTTGAGCGGACTCGAAACAGAGGAAGGGAGCAACTGATCGCACCAAGGTTCCTTCGCGTGCAGGTTTTCCATACAAAAGTTGAAATCGTTCAAGGAAGACAACCTCATAGTAAAATTTTACTTAAAGTTTTGCAACTTAGCTTTTTGTTGCTATACTCCTCTCCGCAAGGTGTCAACTTCAAATGTTGCCTGTAGGTGTCCACACTATTTCATCCCCCCCTCAGCAAACTTGTACGCAAGGGAACCTTCTATCATGTAAGAACAAGAAAGAAGAGAAAATAGAGGTGTGGAACCTTGGCGGTTCGTTAGCACTTGCTAAAATAAGCGTAATGCAACATCTCAGATAAACATGCATGTAAAGAAACATGGGAATCGACAAGAGTTGTAGGGCACTCGATCTTATTCAACTATGCATGGGGCCTACGCCTGGATTTGTACAAAGGATGACATGCCCTACCGGCAAGACTTGTACAAAAGGTGGTTGCCAGGGTTCCCGGCAACCGCGCCTTATGGATAGAACTTATGAAGATGTTCGATGTTCTAGGAGTTGCTCACTGGGACGCCATCTTCAGTCACAAGGCAGACTGCGCCATGCCTGGTGACTCATACTACCTGATAAGGGCCTTCCCACTTTGGCGTCAACTTGTTTGAATTCTTGGCCGACTAAACGCGCCGAAGAACAAGGTTGCCTTCCTCAAGACTCCAGGCATGAACTTTGCGGCTATGGTAGCGGTGCAAAGCTTGTTGGTAGCATGCAGCTCGCACAACAGCCCAAAGACAATCTTCCTCAAGGAGCATTATGTCATCTTGGTGCAACTGCTCTTGCTCAAGCTCATCATAAGTGAGCACTCGAGGTGATCCGTATATGAGTTCCATGGGGAGAACTGCCTCTACCCCGTACACCCGGGAGAAGGGTGTCTGGCCGGTGGCTTGATTTGACGCCATTCTAATCGACCAAAGAACCGCCGACAACTCATCAATCCAACGTCTTTCGCATTTGCGCAACCTGTCGAAAGTTCTTGTCTTAAGCCCTTGCAACACTTCAGCATTTGCCCTTTCCGCTTGGCCGTTGCTCCTTGGATGAGCAACAACAGCAAAATAGATCTTGCCGCCAAGGTCTTGGACATATTGCATGAAGGTGCGGCTTGTGAACTGTGTGTCGTTGTCAGTAATGACCCAGTTTGGTACACCAAAACGACAAACTAGTCCTTTAAAGAACTTGACGACTGATTGCGCTATCACCTTTCTCACTGCTTCCACTTCCGGCCATTTTGTGAACTTGTCGATTGCAACATACAAGTACTCATAGCCCCGGTAGCACGGGGAAAGGGGCCCAAGATGTCGAGTCCCTAGACCAAAAATGGCCAAGAAAGAGGGATTGTCTGAAGAGCTTGAGCTGGTTGATGTAGCTTCTTCGAATGGAATTGGTATGCTTCACACTTGGTTACTAGTGTAGTTGCACCCTGGAGAGAAGTAGGCCAAAAGAAACCTTGCCGGAAAGCCTTCCCGGCAAGAGCTCTTGACCCTATATGGGAGCCACATATGCCTCCATGTATCTCTGCCAACAACTCCAGTCCATCCTCCCGAGGAATGCAGTTTAATTTTACACCGTTCGGTCTCTTTCTATATAGGACATCGTCCACAAACTTGTACATATTAGACTGATGGGCTACTTTCTCTACTTCTTCCTGTTCCTCAAGGAGTTCTCCTGTTTGAAGGAACTGAACTATGTGTTGTTCCCATGTTGGATCCCGAGGCTCGACGGCAAGGACTAAAGACATATCTTCTGCCATGGGGGCGTTTGTCTCTACGACAAGGGCTTGGAGTCCTGCCAGAGCCTGTTGCCCCCTGGCAAGCTTGGTGTCGACCTCGACAACTCCCTTGCTGGCAGCTTTCGAGAGCTCTATGGGGAAGTATTGGCTGGAATTCAACTTCCTTCTCTTGTTTTGCTTTACCAACGGCGATACGGATGGCTTAGTCAGTTGGAGCACAAAAGTCCCTGGTTCCACAGGTAACTTGAGGGCAGCACGCTTTGACAATTCGTCAGTAACACTATTCTCTGCACGAGGAACATGCTCTGTTTGCAGACCGTCAAAGTGCTCCTCCAGCTTCCTCACTTCATCTACGTAAGCTTCCATCAACGGGCTCTAATAATCCTTGTTGACTTGCTTCATGACAAGCTGTGAATGTCTTCTGACAATAAGCTTCTTGATCCGAAGGTCTTCCGCAATCCTGAGACCGGCAAACAGCCCCTCATATTCTACGGTGTTCTTTGTCGACCTCTCCCGGGGAAAGTGCATATGAATTACATATTTGAGGTGCTCTCCGGTGGGTGCGGCAAGCAGCACACCAGCGATGGCTCCCTACAGGGAGAAAGCCCCATCAAAATACATAACCCATTCTTGGCTTGCTTCCTTGCCATGGAGGGTCATTTCTTGGATCTCTTCGTCTGGCGTTGGAGTCCATTGTTCAATGAATTCTGCCAAGGCTCTGCTCTACATGGTTGAAGTGCTTTCAAACTTGAGGCCAAAGCTTAACAAATCCAAAGCCCACTCCACAATCTTGCCAGTCGCGTCTGGGTTTCGCAAAATCCGTTGTAGCGGAAAGCGAGTGACGACGGTGTGACATCCCAAGTGATGTCCCTACCTTATTTGGCCCCCATGTATGAACCTTGTGTCATGATATATGTATGATTTGCACTTTGTCCCATATGTTGAATGGCATTCATGCATCATATCATCATGCATCATTCTTTCATCTTGTCATGCTTACCTTCTTGTGTTTTGATTTGGTGTGATGGTTGTGAGTGTGCCTTGTGTGGGTTTGGTATTTGAGAGTGGTGGATTCATGTGTGCAACCTCTTTCTTCCCCTATCTTCTCTCTTTCAAACACCACCTACCATCTTCCCCATCTCTCCCTATTAATTTAATGATCAAATTTAACTTGTTGTTTTATTTGTTTAAAAATGTTCAAAAGGTGGCCCTAATATTCTTATGAATTATGAGAGTGGTGCTTTTGTTAGTTGGAGGTGTTTGGGTTTTGTATCCTATTTTAACAGGAGCTGCCTCTTTATTAAATATTAAAAAAATAACCTGTTCATAAATCAACCTAATAATTTTAATAAGATGAGCACATTACTTCCTTTACAAAAGTATTATTTATTTTCACTAAAACCCTTTGTATTTCTCTGTGGTTTTTCTTGAGTGGTGTTGTTTTAAAAATATTCGGAATCTTTTATTTGGAGAGAGAGAGAGCAATGTGGGGGGCACTGGGCTTCCGGCCCAGGGGAGCCTCTGGCTCGGCCCAGCCGTAGCAGGACGACAACCTGCCCTGTTCCTTCCTCCTCCGTTAGTCAGCAAGAGAGCAGAGAGAAAGAGAGTGAACGCGTCGCCATCGCCGTTAGTAGCTCGGACGTCGAGGCCGGCCCTATTTAAGCGCGCATCCCTAGGTTTCCGCTTCCCCTTCCTGCTGTCGCCGTTCCTCGCTTCTCCCTGCTCTCCTCTGTTCTTCCTCCTCTGTCAGGTGAGTGCGAGTGAGATTCAGAGAGAGCAGCGTCGCGTCACGCCGTCGTCTCCGGTGGCTCTCGTCGCCGGTGGACATGGCGTGGAGCGTCGCGTCGTCGTTTGTGTCCCATTCTTAGTGCTAGGGGATGAGGAGCACCCCTGTAGCGCCCCGCCGTCGCTGTCGTCCACAACCACGGCCGGTGCCGTCTGCGCCCTGCTTCCCCTTCGTTGTTGCCACGTCCCCGAGCCCTTCTTCCCCTCCGTCGAACTCTACTCGCCGTCGTCCTCCCACTCGGTGAGCATCCTGTCCCACTGAACCCCCTCGACTCATCGTAGCCCGCTGCATCGCCTCCGTAGCCGTGGACGCCGCCAGTCAGAAAGGTGGAGCCTTGCGCTCGCCTCCATCCCCTTCGTCGCGAGACGAACACGGGAATGGAACCCCCGTAGTATCTGCCGTAGCCGCCAGTTCTCCGCGCCGCTGTTGATGCCCTGTAGCCGTCGTGGATTCGCCGGAGTTGCCGCCCCATTGCTCTGTTGCTGGTGCTCGATTTGGGTTCAGTTTCGTCAGGTTAAATGCATTTGTGTGTGTGCTAGAGGAGCCGGAGCCCTCCTTTGTTAACACTATGACAGCCAGCCGAGTGGCAACCGGCTCGGGGTGAGACCAGAAAGGTCCGGGGTTCGAATCCCCCTACCCCCCCCTTTTGTTTTTCCTTTTTTTTCTTCTTTATTTTGTGCACTGTTTTCTTTTCTTTATTTGCTTGAGTGTATATAGATGTGTGTGTGTGGGCTGAGTGTGTGTGTGTATGTTTTGCATACACACATGCATGTGTAGATATAGTGGTGTTGTGTGTGTATGCATACCCTTGTGTATGTGTACTCTTGCTTGTGTGTGGGTGTTGACATGTGAGAGAGTGTGTTGGGGGTTATGCATGCACCCTTGTGTGTGTGTTGGTGTGGTGAGTATAGGTGCATATATGTGTGTATATGCCAAGTCATATATGCATATGTAGAGTGGTGTGCATGTGGGGGTGATGTGTGTTGAGTGTGTATGCTAAGCATACACATATGTGTGTGTATGTATGAGTGTATGCCATGAATAGTGTAGAAGGCATGTTTTGACCTTTGATGTATGTGTCGTGTATGTGCATTACTTGAGAGTAGATATGCATGGGTAGGTATGGGTAGTGTGTAGGTGTGTATGTGTGAGTGGGCATACATGTATGAAAGTGCATGTGTGCCTATTTACACACATGCTTGAGTGTGGTGCTTGTGTGTGTGGTGTGAAGTAGCAATGAGAGGTGTGTGTATGTTATCCATACACACACACATGTGTATTAGTAGCTCCATGTGTAGGTTTCTCTTTACATGCATAATGAGCATAGCTACTCTTCTAGTTAGTTTCATCCATGCAATTGATGCTAGGACATGTTATCATGTCCCTAAGATGCTATTTAACCATTCCCAACAAGCACCAATAGAGTACATGTCATTTTGGGCCTTTTCCATAAGTTTGCACATGTGTCATAAGTCACTCATGACTTATAGGGGTCAATTTCGACCTAGCTTTACTCCCTCTTGCTCCATGCAAGTATATGGGTATGAGTAATGATTTTGGGGTAGAATCAACCCATGAATGCATATGTGAAGTCAGATTTGACTTTGGGGCAACTTGACAAAACTGCATTTTTATGTTGTGATGCCCTTTTCTCTTTTATTTGTGAATTAATCTATGCATGGTTTTAAGTTCTTGCCAACATGAGATTGCTAGTTAAAGTTGATGGGAATGTCCCTATATTTTTCTTATTTGTGCTAAGTCACTAGATAAGTGGGAACCATGATGTTTAGTGAGCAACTTTATGTTTCTGTTCAGCTTGCTTAGAAATGACCAAGTCTGGGAGTTCTGTAGTTATTGTTTTGCCATGAAGAGTGGGTTGTAAGTAGTGACTTGGTTGGAATTTGCTCATACTGAGTGTTAGTTATTTACCATCCTGTTAATATTCATGCCAATAGGAGCTCTCTAGCATAATTAACCATTGCTGTCAACTTGCTACTTTATTAACCCAGATTCCAGAAAACTGGAATTTTCACAAAGTCCCTGAAAAACTGATTCATCATGCCAACTTGATTGCTTCTTGCTTATTGATTTGTGGCTCCTTTGCTGGTGATGTAATTGGATTAATTGAATTATATGTTGAGTACATTCTGTCCATATCTTGTTTTTGGCTGTAGGGTTCCTATAGCTCTAGTTGTGATCTGTAGAAGTTGCTATGTTGTTGTTTAGTGGCAGATTTAGTGTTTTATTGTTTTGTAGATTGTGGGAGCTATGCTCCATGGAATTGATTGATTCTTGAGTCTATTGTGATTGATTTTTCATCACCTGTCCAGTGTCTGCCTTGGAATGCCAAGAATTAGCCCATGGCTTGGTGAACTTGTGATTTTGCCTCCGTACCTTGTCATGAGCGTATCGTGAGAACCGTAGCTCCGTTTCTTGCGATCCTTATATGCATTTCTATCGATTTTGCATGATGCATCCATATTTTCCATGTTCATGCATGTCTAAATAACTTAACATGAGGTTCTGTCCAGATTCACTAATTTACAAACTTTGCATGTGAAACTTGACTAGTTTGTGATTGCCATGTTAAGTTTCTTCTAAAAATGAATCATGCATCATCTTGGTTGTGCATTGCACCTTGGTTGGTTATTTATTTGTTGTTTCTCTTGGGTAGACGAGAGTGTCAATACTGAGTTCGAGGACCCTGGAGAGTACCACTATGAGGATCCCGCTACTTGTTCCGCTGAAGAACCAACAGGCAAGATGATCATACCCGGATCCCGATACTATTTTTGCTTGCTAGTTTCTCACTCTTATCGTTACAATTGCACTACCTACCACATGATATAAGCCCCCATGTTGCCATGACAGCCTCTAACCTTCACCTCCTAGCAACCTTTGATTGGCTAAGTTACCGCTGCTCAGCCCCTCTTATAGCATTCTTAGTTGCAGGTGCAGGTTGTTCCATGTGATAACATGGATTTGGATATCACAATATTATGTTATTTAATTTAATGCACATATATATCTCGGTTTTGGTGGAAGGCTTGGCCTTTTGCTAAGTGATTTGTTCTGCTATTACCGTCATTAGTTCCTTGTTACCGGTGTTATGTTTTCCATACTTTGCGCTCCTAACATGCTCGGGGTTGTTATGGGGACCCCCTTCTTTATTCGGTTGAGATGAAAACCTGTCTGGCAAGACCCAACATTGGTACTACATTTGCTAATAACTTAATGAACTTGCATAGGGTCTTGCAAACCCGTGGATAATTTAATCAACCCCTGGGCCAGTGCTCCTCATGAGTGTTGGTCCAAACTAGAGCATTGTGCGGGGCCAACCCAGGGCAACTTGGGAGATTTCTATCAGGCCTCTGTACGCGTGGCTTATCTGTTGTGTCCTGAGAACGAGATACGCGGCTCTTATCGGGTTCGTCGACACGTCGGGTGGTCTTGCCGGATTTCTTTTACCTTCATCGAATGTCTTGCGTGTGGAGTCCGACTTTCTTCAGGTTTACTCGAGGTGTTGGAATTCCTTTGGAATTACCTATGATGATCGCGAGATCCGCGGTCGAGGCATTCCCATGGAGTGTGGTTAATTTGGTAATGGATTAGTTGGAGCACCCCTGCAGGGTTAAATCTTTCAGAAAGTCGTGCCTGCGGTTATGTGGCAACTTGGATATTTGTTTAACACCTAGTTATAGCAAACTTGAAGTAAACTCTAATTAAAATACACCAACTGTGTGAGTAACAGTGATTGTCTCTGCTCGTGAACATGATCCGAGAGAGAACACGGTGGGGTTATGATTGACGTAAGTAGGTGTTCAGGATCTCATAGAGATTATGCTAGATTCGATTGTTCTTCGTAGGCCACTCATATTTATTACTTGTTGCGTAAGCTAGCCACCATATATGCTTAGTGCTGCTGCAAATTAAACACTTACCCCATCCCAACCTTTAAGCTTGAATAGTCTTGGTACCCGAGCACATGATAGCTGAGTCCTCTGTGGCTCATAGTTTACTACAACACTCCAGGTACAGGTTTAGAGAGTACGTGCAGGATGATCTTACCCAACTCTAGTGGGAGTATGATGAGGAAACTGGCAGGATGTATGTGACGTATCCGGATGAGTAGAGGACCTGGTCGTGATCTTTGGGGCGGCGAGATAGTTTCATTTGCATCTGTTTATCATTTGATTTCGTCCGTAGTCGGACCCTGTTTTCATCTTGATGACTTGAACTCTGAGTGGAATTGTAATTTAGCATGTGGCGAGTGTAAGACAACTTGTATACTCATCTCTTTTGTAATGTATGATTCAATGTTACTATACTTGCTAACGGCAAGATGCGCCTCTATCCCTTGCGAGGCCCTCGTGTCTTAAAATGGATAGGCGCGCATCTTGGGCGTGACAGACGGTAATTTCATGTGCTTGGAAATAATGGTGCAGTTTCCTTGAGGCCACGAGGAGGCCCAAAAGTAACTTTTGCAGGCTAGAGTACCTTGATCCGGACCCTTGCAAAAGGGAGCTGACAAATTACACTGGGTGCTGCACCATCTTCTTCTTTTGTGCCACTTCGTTCATCTTCATAGGTCCTGACTTGTCGGCGCCAGACCTTGCCGGGGAAGATCCCGGCTAGTCGCTTGGCGGTCCTGCTTCGCTTGATGCTTCTTTTTCAACTTCTCTCTGCACCACTAACGCAGCACTGGCCACTTGATTCGTTGCTGCCAAGTATAGCAACAACGGCTCTTGTGGTCTAGGCACGACTAGTATTGGCGGAGAGGAGAGGTACTTCTTCAAATCATCCAGCGTTGCCTCCGCTTCCGGAGTCCACTTGATTGGACCCGCCTTCTTCAAGATTTTGAAAAAGGGCAGGGCACGGTCAACAGACTTTGAGATGAACCTACTCAGAGCCGCAACGCAGTCGCAAGACGACGCACATCCTTGGCGTGTTTTGGTGCTTCAATCTGCTCAGTTGCTTTGACCTTGTCAGGGTTCTCCTCGATCCCGCGCTGAGATACAAAGAACCCAGGAAGCTTGTCAGATGGAACACCGAACACACACTTCTTAGGATTGAGCTTCAAGTTGATCTTACGCAGATTTGCAAACGTCTCTTCCAGATCTTGTATGAGCATTGCTTTGTCCTTGGTTTTAACCACTATGTCGTCCATATAGGCTTCCATATTTCTATGTAACTAAGGCTCAAAACCAATCTGGACTGCTCTTGCAAATGTTGAACCAGCACTTTTCAACCCGAAAGGCATACGTACAAAGAAGTACGTATGACATGGGGTGATAAATGCGGTCTTGTCTTCGTCCTCCTTGGACATAAAGATCTGGTGGTCTCCCGAATAAGCGTCGAGGAATGACAGCAGATCACAGCCTACAGTAGAGTGCACAATCTAGTCGATGTGCGACAAGGGGAAAGGATCTTTTGGATAGGCTTTATTGAGATTTGTATAATCAATGCACAACCTTCATTTTCCATTCACCTTGCGCACTACAACGGGATTGGCCATTCATGTTGGGTGGAGCACTCCTCTGACCAAGCCTGCCGCTTCCAATTTCTTGATTTCCTCGGCAATAAATTCTTGCTGCTCCAAGGCTTGCTTCCTAACTTTTTGCTTGAAGGGCCGTGCATGGGGACAAACGGCAAGGTGGTTCTCAATTACCTCCCTGGAAACACCGGGGACATCAGATGGTTGCCACACAAACACATCGACATTCGCCCGCAGGAAGGCAATGAGCGTGCTTTCCTATTTGTTGTCGAGGGTGGAAGTTATGGTGAAAGTTCCTCCCGTACCATCCTCCTTGACGGGCACCTTCTTGGTTTCTGGTGGAGCTGCCTTGGATTTCTTGTTCTTGCCGGTCGAGCTCTATAGCACATCGTCAATGGGAGCGCAACACTCCGAAGAGGTGCGCTTGCCGGAATGTGCACCAGAGGTCTTGCTAGTCTTCTTCCCACCGGGAGCTTCAGCAGCAGGAACAAGTGCCTTGGCGGCAGGTGCTGCAACTGCCTCCCGGTAAAGTTGGTCGGCACAGATAAGTGCGTCCTTCTTGTCAGAGTTGATCATGATGACACCGATCGGCTCGGGCATCTTCAACACATTATAAGCATAGTGTGATGCCGCCATGAACTTGGCCAGAGCCGGGCATCCAAGGATCCCATTATACGGCAAGGGTATCTTGCGAAGACAAAAACGACCTTCTCCATCCTAAAGTTCATGTCACTGCCAAATGTTATCGGCAATGTGATCTTGCCCTTTGGCTGAGTCCTTCCTGGATTGATCCCCTGAAAAGTGTCCGTCTCTTCGAGATCTTCATCAAGAATTTGCAACCTCTTGGTCACCTCAGGCGAGATTAGATTCAAACCGGCCCCACCATCAACTAGCATTTTCGCCACCTTGAGGTTGCGAATTGTTGGCGAAACCAACAATGGCAGACACCCGACCGTAGTCGTGCGATCAGGGTGATCCTCGGCGTCAAAAATGATAGGCGGGTGAGACCATCTCAGTGGTTTCCGGGCTTCAACAGATGGCTATGTTGCATTAATCTCACGCGCCCACTGCTTGAGTTGGCGGCGGGAAGAATGTAACAAGGCGCCCCCGTCGACGCACATGGCGTCTGTAGCCCTCTGAAATTTGTGCTCGCTGGACTCATCGTCCTCTTTGTTGCAGTCATCCTCCTCCTCTTTCTTGTCGTGGCCTCGAGCGGGCCTCTCCTGCTGCTTGGCCTTGCCGCGGCGAGCTCCTCGGCCACCATGTTTTTTGCCAGACCCATCTGCACCTTCTTGGGCCTTCTCTTTGTCTTGCCTTACATACTAAGCTTTCTGCCTCTTGGCGAGCTGCTCAACTTGTCAGCAGTTTTGGAGATCGTGGCCCTTGGTGTGATGAATCTTGCAATAGTGCTTGTCGGATCCCTCCGGCTTGTCCGCAGCCGCCAAGGCCTGACAAGAGGCGCACCCGACAACATCCTTGCTGGGGCTGTCAACTTTAGTATTCTTGGCGGGGTTGGGGTTTCCAGATTCCTTGATGGCAAGCACGGCCTTGTCCTTGTGTTTCTTGTTTTGCCGTCAGCCTTTCCTTGCTGGGGCAGTGGCGTCTTCATCAGAGTCGACCCCAGCACCGGCATACTCACCGTGGAGTCTCCTCCCTTCTTCATCTCGAGCACATCTATCAGCTAGAGTGTAAAGCTCGGCAACATCCTTGACTTTATTCATCGCCAGCTCTTCGTGCATCCTACGGTTACGCATGTTCTGATGAAACCCGCTGCTAACAGCAGCAGGATGAACGTCTAGGATGTTGTGATGTATATGGCTGAATCTCTGAATGTACTTGCGCAAGGTTTTTCCTTCCTTCTGGGGGATGAGATGCAAATCACTTGCTTAGCCAGGAGCTTGGTGGCCTCCAGTAAAGGCGCCAACAAACTCATGGCACATGTCTGCCCAGAAAGAAATGGAATTCTCCGGCAGGTGCATCAACCATGACCTGACATTGGCGACTATCTTGTCGTTGCGATCCCCGGCGGCCCGCACCGCAATGGTGTAGATGCTCAAGAAATCCGACGGGTGGATCTTGCCATTGTATTTCTCCGGGACCTCTGGTTTGAACGTCAGGCAATTGGGCCACTGGACTCGCTGCAGCCCACGGGTAAACGCTGGACAACCCACCTCATAAGGTAGGTCGATAGGATACCCTGGTGCAGGCTTGTCTATAGAGGGTCCCGCACGCTTCTCAGATTGATGACGCGTTTCTCGTCGCCGCTCGATGGTGGTCCGACCATCCTCTTTGGTTCGCTACGAATGACGCCACTGGCTTAGCCTTGATCACCATAACATTGTGGAGGTTCGGAACCTCCGCCTGCATCCACACCGCCGTCCGTCTGAGTGGCTAAGAGGTGCAGGATGTGGACGGGTCAACCGCCGTGAAACCCTTCTTCTTAGGGGCCATGGCGACGAAGACGATGAACGAACTGGCGCACCGATCATTGGATTAGGTTCACACAACCTCTTGCCCCCTACCTGGCGCACCAAAGATGTCGGGGCACGACACCTATGGGATCGCGTGGATCCTTTTGTGGTTTGGCGGGGGGACGGTATGTGCAAAGAGCATATCGAACGAACGGCATGAGGGGAGATTTTACCCAGGTTCGGTCCGCTGAGAAGTGTAAAACCCTACTCCTGCTTTAGTGTATTATGAGTGTTTTTAGGGTTCTGGCTACAGGAGCGCTATGAATAGCCGCTACGCATGTGAGCTAGAAGGTGGAAGAAGCCAAAAGTCCTCTCTCGTAACGCCTTGGGCCTCCTTTTATATGATTAAGGGTCTCCACAACGGCGTAAAGTGTATGCACGAGGTGTACAGTGCTACAGTGTTATCATACCTAACACTGACGGTGAAGGACAAATGCATTTAATGCTCCGTCGGGTGTCCCTGACCTTCTACGGGATGGGACAGGAGCTCGTCCCATCGGCAGCGCTTAGCCTCTCCATTGCCAGTGCCTCGACACGTATCCTGGTAGGTTGACACCTGGCCTCTGCACTGGCAAGGTGGCGAGGCCTTGCCGGTTGCACTCCTTGCCGAGGCTTCACAAGCCATCCTCGGCAAGATCTTGTCGGGATTCCATCCTTTGTCCTTCGGTCTTGTGCTTGTTGACTTGAATGTTTCTTGACGTCTTTGTATTTGCTTCTAGCAGTCCCTTGGTAGGCCTCACCGCTGGTGTGGCTACAACTGCCCATGCACAAGTTTGGGTTACTAAAAGCCCAAACTTTAGTACACCGGCATCCCGGCGCTCTCCATGACGAGGAGGGAATAGTTCACCCTCGGGGCTGAGGGTATGTACCCGTAGCTATGTGTTTGATCTCTCTCTCTCTCGTGTTCTTGAGATGGCATGATCTTGATGTACCGTGAGCTTTATTGATATAGATGAATCATATGGAGCTTTCCCCTCTCTATCTTGTTGTGATGAATTGAGTTTTCCCTTTGAAGTTTTCTTATCGGATTGAGTCTTTAAGGATTTGAGAACACTTGATGTGTCTTGCGATGGGATATCCGTGGTGGCAATGGGATGTTCTATTGATCCACTTGATGTATGTTTTGGTGATCAACTTGCGGGTTCCGTGACCTTGGGAATCTATGCATAGGGGTTGGCACATGTTTTTGTCTTGACTTTCCGGTAGAAACTTTGGGTCACTCTTTGAAGTTCTTTGTGTTGGATTGAACATGATGAATCTGAAATTATGTGATGCATATCGTATAATCAAGCCCATCGATACTTGTGGTGACATTGGAGTATCTAGGTGACATTAGGGTTTTGGTTGATGTGTATCTTAAGGTGTTATTTTAGTACGAACTCTAGGGCTGTTTGTTACACTTATAGGGATAGATCATAAGATTGATCGGAAAAGATAACTTTGAGGTGGTTTTGTACCCTACAATAATTTCTTCATTAGTTCTCCGCTATTTGTGACTTTGAATGAACTCTTTGTCGCACGAGAGGTATTTACATATGATTCAACTATGTTAGTATTGTTGAGAGAAATTGCACTAGTGAAAGTATGGACCCTAGGCCTGGTCTCCAAGCATTTATACAACGTTTTGCTCCGTGTTTATTATTTGTTACCTTGCTGTTTTTATATTTTCAGATTACAAAAACCTATATCTATCATCCATATTGCACTTGTATCACCATCTCTTTGCCGAACCGGTGCACCTATACAATTTACCATTGTATTGGGTGTGTTGGGGACACAAGAGACTCTTTGTTATTTGGTTGTCGGGTTGTTTGAGAGAGACCATCTTCATCCTACACCTCCCACGGATTGATAAACCTTAGGTCATCCACTTGAGGAAAAATTGTTGTCGTCCTACAAAACTCTGTGCTTGGAGGCCCAACATGAGTGTACAAGAAGAAGGTTGTGTAGTAGACATCACCGGACTATGAGGTGATGCCGTAATAAAAAAAGAGAGCTCTTATATTGGCATGGCCTTCAAGCTTTGAAGATCTGATCTGCGTATCAATCTTCGATTGTAGGTCAGTAATATGTAACCCTAGGTACCCCTGGTGTCTATATAAACCAGAGGGTCCCATTCGTAGAGGTCAGGTGAATTCATCTAGGGTTTAGCTTAGACGATCTCGAGGTAGATCAACTCTGTAATTCTCATCCACATCAATATAACCAAGAAGGATGTAGGGTTTTACCTCCTCATGAGGGCCCGAACCTGGGTAAACACTATCTCCTTCGTCCCGTGTTACCCATCGATCTAAGGTTCACAGCTTGGGACCCCCGACCAGAGATCTGCTGGTTTTGACACTGACATTGGTGCTTTGATTGAGAGTTCCGTTGTGAGACCGCCGAAAGGGTCAATGGGGCATCTAATCATCAGCGAAGAAATCTGCAGCAGGGACGCCTTGGTCCCCGGGAAGGTCTTCATGTTCGGCAGCATCGTCCGGCAATCAATACGGCCGGCCCCTCGGCCAGGTCGAAGGTTTCACCCTCGGTCAAGAAGTCGGGTCGGGATCCTAGAGTTCATAGACGACCCTCGGGGGGACCTGATACTTACAGAGCACGCCGGCTCCAGGGCTTCATATTTGGGATCCACAGACCTCGACACTGGGGCAGTCACTATCTCCTGTCCAGCCCTCAAGCCTGACCTGGCTAACACGCCTAGATCCGTCTCAGCCGAATATAACTCGGGAGCATCCTCGAACAACCCCGGGGCAATAGTGTCATGGATTGACTCCAGATACTCAAACAATGAGGATCCCGTCGAGATCCCGCTATTGCGCGGGCTGCTCGGCCAGATCCAAGCCATGGGCATGGTCGATGACCGATCTACGATCTATGATCGATTCAGACTCGGGTCCGATGATAGGGAAATCCACACCCCTTCCATCATGCATTTGGTCGCCACCATTGAGTATCCGACCAGGGGTTATCTGCTCCAGCCGTCAGACCTAAGAATGGTTTACATCCCAGTCGGTGACCACCCGAGCCCCTCCGAAAACCCAAAGCTGGAGCTCACCCCAAGATTAAATAGATGATAATCGCCAACCCGACACATAAATCAGAGCCAGGGTCACAAAGTCCTATTAAGGCCTTAGACTCTGAGCCTGCCGCATTAAACCCTGTTGGAACACAGGACACGGCCGCCAAAGTCTTGGATTCACATCCTGGGGGAATATGAAATTCCTCCCCGCCGACCACCCAACTCGAGCATTCTTCGAGAGATGCTGAAGGGTTAGGCTCTTTGGTCCCGCAAGAGGTCAAACAATGGCGGAGGGAATCAATGCATCACTTCTGGGCCAGATTCCTCCTCAGGAAATATAGGGCAAAGGGCTGCAGCGTGCAGGACATGATCAACGCCTTCCCACACAATTGCCGTGATGACGGAATCCTCAACTCCCTAGCCCGGCGCCAAATTCAAACCTTCAACGAGATGTCAAACTTGTGCGCAAGTATTGCGCCATGGAAAGCACTTGGAAAGTACAACAACTTCGCATGGAGCCGATCTAGTCCAGACAAAATAAAGGAATCCGGAGAAGACGCACACTCCCGCGATGGCCGGTCACACTTGAGCCTGCCGACAAAAGGAATAAAACCCTGACATGCATTAGAATAGTCCTCAGCGGGCTACTGTAAAAAGTAAAAACCATGCCCAATACACTCGGTCTTGCTAAACACAAACCCGACCCAGAGCCTTCGGGAATGTTGGGTCGCCAGGCAAGTCGCGAAGAGTGGAGAAAGCATACTCAGGGCCCCAACTCCGGACAACAGTTTAGCAGCACCACCCGAATATAATTCGGAGATCCTAACGATCTACAAAACATTTTCTTCGAGAAATCAAAGGAAAAGAGCTCTTTGATAACTCTACTAAATTAACCATGTGGCAGTAGAAAACTCATGGACGGATACTCCAATTACTTTCGGTGAAGCAGACCAACCGATATCCAGCACAGACCGAACACTTGCCGCCCTGGTATTAAACCCCATAGTAGACTGAGCAAGGTACTAATGGACGGTGGCAATGGTCTAAGCCTCATCTACAAGGACACATTGGACAAAATGTATTTCGATAGATCTCGCATTTTATGCAGCAACACTACCTTCCGGGGATTGTCCCAGGAAAAGAAGCACGTTGTACCGGACGAGTAACACTCAATGTAGTATTCGGCTTACCCGAGAACTACAGATCCGAAGAACTTGTTTTCCACATCATGCCCTTTCACAGTGGCTACTGTGGGAGTTTGGGATTAAGGGACCCCGGACTGCCGGACTATTTCTTATGGGCCGGACTCATGGGATGCTCACTGAGGATTAGATTGATCAAAGGCTCTGTCGCTATGAAGGAGACCTCAAGATTGTGTCGTGTATTTCAAGTTTAAGATTGTAGATTAGGCATGTTTTTCCCTCCGATGGGCAACCGACTATGTGTAAACCCTAGGGACCCTTCGTGTCTATATAAGCCAGGGGGTTTTATATTGTAGGGCAGAGGAACTCATCTAGGGTTTTAGCTATCTGATCTCGAGGTAGATCAACTCTATAACCTTCATACATGCCAATATAATCGAGCAGGACATAGGGTTTTACCTCCATAGGAGGGCCCAAACCTGGGTAAACATTATCTCCTTCGTCCCCTTATTACCATCGATCCTAGACTCACAGCTCAGGACCCCCTACCCGAGATCCGCCGGTATTGACACCGACATTGGTGCTTTCATTGAGAGTTCCGCTGTGATCACCAAAGGAATCAATGGCTCTCCTTATCATAAGCAATGAAATCTGTCACAAGGATGTTTCCATCCCTATTCAGATATCTACAGGCAACAACATCTTGTCGCGTGCTGATTCGACTGACCATCTTGGCCAGATCGAAAGTTTCTTCCCCGATCAAGAAATCAGATTCGGAACCCTAGAGTTCGTCACTGATTCACGGGGAGAACTTGTTTTGATGGAGCCCTCAGCTCTCATAGAGGAGCATGTAGATCCCGACGCCTTGACGGCCGGAACATCGGGCCCCGCCTCTGAGGTGGCCTCTACCCTCGGGCTATCTAGAACGCCCAACGTAGTCAATGTGCCCGGATCCGCCGCACCCGAGCATAACCTGGATTCGTCGGCGAGCGACCCTAGAACCATGGCGCCACGGATCGGCCACGTACGCTTCACGACACGCGCCTCACCAACGTCTCGTCTCTAAATGAGCTACTTGATCGGATCCAAACCATGGGCATGTCTGACTTCTAGATCTCGGTCTACGACCAGATCAGGCTTAAACCCGACGATAGGGAGATTCGCATCCCCTCGATCACTCACTTAGTCGCCACCGTCGAGTGTCCGGCTAGAGGCTCATCCTCTCAACAACTGGAATTACAGACGATTTACATCCCGGTTTCTGATCATCAAGATCTCTCCTATGACTCGGACTTCGGAGTTCACCCCAAAAATAGTTCTGGATCGATCCCCGATCTAGCGCGCAACTCGAACCCCATGTGGAAGGGTCCTATAATCAATATGGACTCTAGCTCCCCCCGTGCCAAACCCCATGATTTTGGAATCACACCGTGGTGCAGAACCAAAAACTTTCCCACCCACCACCCTAGCCGAGCAGTCAAGCATCGCAGGGGAGTCCAAGTCTTCGGACTTACGGGATGTAAAACAACTGCTAGGGAGTTGGTTCATCATTTTTGGGCTAGAATACTTCTCGTTAGAGACAGAGTACCAGACTCTAGCGGCCAAGAGATAATGGCAACCTTCAGTCGCAATTGTCATGATGAAGGGATCCTCAACGCTCTAACATGTCGACAAATTCATGACTTCACCGAGCTATCGGACATGGTACAAAAATACTATGCCATGGAGAATACCTGGCAAGCCGTGCGAATCAATCTTCGCTAAATACCCTAGAGGATATCAGAAAAAGCAGATACCACCGAAGCAGCTGGCGGAACACGAACCTGCCAAAAAATAAATAGACCCATACGGGAGTCAAAATTGTCCTTGGTGGACTATTGCACAAGCCATGACCTATACATTCTGTCTTCCTGAACACAAGCACGACTCACATCCTCAAAGCTTGCTGGGCCGCCACGTAGGTCGCAAAAAGTGGAGAGGCCATCCTCGAGGACATACCTCTGAACAAGTGTTCAAAAACGCCACCAGAATACAACACCGAAGTCCTGACGATGTACGAAACGTTTCCCTCCAGGAACAAGAGGAAAAGAGCTCTTAGAGAACTCAAACAGGTCTACCATATGGCGGCAACAAGTTCATGGGCAGACACACCCATCACCTTCGAAGAAACTGACAAACCAACCACCCACCCCGGTTGAACACCGGCCGCACTGGTCCTAAACCCCACCATTGACAGTTTCAGGTTACAAAAGGCGCTAATGGACGGTGGCGGTCGTTTAAACCTCATCTACGAGGACACCCTGGAAAAAATGTAGTTCAACCGATCTCGCATCGAACATAGCAACACAACCTTCCGGAGTATCATCCCTAGGAAAGAGGCGCGTTGTTCTGGACGCATCATCCTAGATGTGGTGTTCAGCATGCCCGAAAACTACCGATCTGAAGAACTTGTCTTCCATACCGTGCCCTTCCCTAGTGGCTACCACGCCCTGTTGGGGCGTGACACCTTCACAAAATTCCAGGCTATACCACACTACGAGTATATGAAACTCAAGATGCCAGGCTCGAATGTGGTAATCAAAATCACCAGTGACCCGAATATAGCCCTTCAAGCTCAGAACAAAGCAGCAGCGCTCGCCCTCGAGGCACTAGTCAAGACCTTTGCTGTAGAGGAATTGACCGCACTCAAGTCAACAATGGACAAGGATGATGTGATCGTTAGTAAAAGGCCCAAACCCACATCCTTTAAACCTGTAGAGGAAATTGTTAAATTTCAGGTACACCCAATGGACCCAAATAAAACAATGCCCATCGGAACTCAGCTGGACCCCATGGTGGATGAGGCACTGCGAGCATTCTTATGAGAAAACTAGGACATCTTCGACTGGCATCCTTCTGATATGCCAAGAATCCCACGGCGGCTAGAATAACATAGTGTGAACATAATCGCAGGCTTCAAGCCTGTCAAACAGACTCTATGCCGCTTTTTCGAGCCCAAATGTCAAGCTATGGGCGAAGAACTAGCCAAATTTCTAGAGGCCGGATTCATATGAGAAATCAAGCACCCCGAATGGCTGGCAAACCTGGTGATGGTACCGAAGAAAGATAAATCTCGGTCGCTGTGCATCAACTTTAAAGACCTTAATAAGGCCTGCCCTAAGGACACTTTCCCCTTACCACGCATAGACCAGATTATTGATGCCACAGCCGGACACGACTCATTGTGCTTCCTCGACGCTTATTCTGGATACCATCAGATCAAAATGAAGGAATCTGATCAAGCTGCAACCGCAATCATCACCACCTACGGGCCATTTTGCTTCAACACAATGCCTTTCACGCTAAAAACGCAGGGGCTACATACCAGTGCATGATTTAGACATGTCTCGAGAAACAGGTTGGTCAAATAGTCGAGGCATACGTGGACGACATGGTCATTAAAACCAAACACGTCAGCCAGTTGATTGACGACCTAAGGCAAACCTTTGCTAGCCTACGTGATTATGATATACAACTCCGAGGAGATGTGTCTTTGGAGTCCCCGCTGGTAAACTACTCGGATTCATTGTTTCCCATAGAGGAATAGAAGCCAATCCTGCTAAGATCCGCTTCCTATCGGAACTTGCGATCCCTACAGAGCTAAAGCATGTCCAGAAGTTGGCAGGTTGCATGGCGGCACTAAATCACTTTATTTCCCGCCTCAGTGAAAAGGCTTTACCGCTCTACAGGTTGCTAAAACTGTCCAAGAATTTTGAGTGGACCAATGAAGCAACGACTGCGTTAGAGGAAATCAAAACACTGATGGCAAGCAACCCCATACTCATAGCACCAGGTGATACGTCTCCATCATATCCACTTATCCAAACTCTTTTTCCCTTGTTTTGGACTCTAATTTGCATCCTTGAATGGAACTAACCCGGATTGACGCTATTTTTAGGAGAATTGCCTTGGTGTTATTTTTGTGCAGAAATAAAAGTTATCGGATCGTCCTCAAAATTTACGGAGAATATGTTTGGATTTAATAAAAAATACTGGCGCAAGAATCAACCAGAGGGGGCCACCTGCAGGCCACAAGCCTGCTAGGCACGGCCACCCCCTAGTCGTGCCTAGCAGGCTTGTGGGGCCCTCGTGGCTCCTCTGACCTCCTCTCTAGCTCCATACAACCCTATTCGCGGAGAAAAAAATCATAGAGAAGAATTCATCGCGATTCACGATACAGAGCCACCTCCACCTCCTGTTCTTCCTCGGGAGACCTGATCTAGAGTCTGTTTTAGGCTCCGGAGAGGGGAAATCGACGCCATCGTCATCACCAACCATCCTTCATCACCAATTCCATGATGTTCTCTGCCGTTCGTGAGTAATCCCACCGTAGGCTTGCCGGACCGTGATGGGTTGAATGAGATTTATCATGTAATCGAGTTAGTTTTGTTAGGGTTTGATCCCTAGTATCCACTATGTTCTAAGATTGACGTTGCTATGACTCTACTATGCCTAATGCTTGTCACTAGGGCCCGAATGCCACGATTTCAGATCTGAACCTATTATGCTTTCATGAATATATATGTGTTCTTGATCCTATCTTGCAAGTTGTAGACACCTAATCCGCATCCCCCAGGTTGACAATAACTGGGATTCTTTCCGGTGATTGCCGTAGTTTGAGGAGTTCATGTGTTCACTAAGTGCTAATGCTTTGGTCCAGTCCTCTATTAAAAGGAGACCTTAATATCCCTTAGTTTCCATTAGGACCCCGCTGCCATAGGAGGGTAGGACAAAAGATGTCATGCAAGTTATTTTCCATAAGCATGTGTGCTATATATGGAATACATGCCTACATTACATTGATGAATTGGACCTAGTTATGTGTCACCCTATGTTATAACTGTTGCATGATGAATTCTATCTGCCATGATTATCCATCACTGATCCGTTGCCTATGAGCTTTCCACATATTGATCTGCTAAGTTACTTCTCCGTTGCTACTCTTACAATCATTATAAAACTGCTGCTGTTACTTTTGCTACCGTTACTGTTACTTCCATACTACTTTTCTACTGAATACTTTGTTATAGATATTAAGTCTTTCAGGTGTGGTTGAAATGACAACTCAACTACGAATACTCAAGAATATTGTCTGGCTCCCCTTGTGTCGAATCAATAAATTTGGGTTGAATACTCTACCCTCGAAAATTGTTGCGATCCCCTATACTTGTGGGTTATCAAGACCTTTTTTCTGGCGCAGTTGCCCGGGAGCATAGCTCTATTCTCTGAGTCACTTGGGATTTATATCGTTTGATCACTATGAAGAATCTGAAAGATACAAAAACCAAGATCTATCCCTCTACTACGAGGGGAGGTAAGGAACTGCCATCTAGCTCTGCACTTGATTCACCTTCTGTTATGAGTAAGTTTGTGACACCACCACCTACTAGTAATTCTGATATGTCGCAAGTAATTGATGATGCCACTTCTGCTATGCATGATGCTTATGATGATACTTTGCTTGATAATATTGTGCCACTGAGTGAATTTCTTGATGAACAAATTGCTAGAGTTAATGCTGAAAGTTATGATACTTCTGAAACTGATGAAATTATTGAAATTGGACACTTTGAGACACCTGCTAGACCTAGCTCTCCTAGATATGAATTACCTGATATTCCTAAGGGTTATGTTATGGTAGGAGAGCTAGGTAGGGACTTCCTTGCTTGTAATGATAGAGATGATATTAAGAAATTACTATGCAAGTGGAAAGAAAAATCTTTGAATGCTAGAATGAAAATATGATCCTATCTTTGTTACTGATAAGGATTATGAATTCTCTGTTGATCCTGAGTTAATTAGTTTGGTTGAATCTGATCCTTTCCATGGTTATGAATCTGAAACTGTTGTGGCGCATCTTACTAAACTGAATGATATAGCCACCCTATTTACTCATGAGGAAAAAATATGTTACTATTATATCATTAAGTTGTGTCCTTTCTCGTTAAAGGGTGATGCTAAGATATGGTTTAATTCTCTTGCTCCTAGTTGTGTGCTTAGCCCCCAGGATATGATATATCACTTTTCTGAAAAATATTTTCTTGCCCATAAGAAACAAGCTGCCTTGCAGGAATTTTTTTTACTTTGTGCAAATTGAAGAAGAGTCTCCCACAAGCTTGGGGGAGGCTTCTCCAGTTACTTAATGCTTTGCCTGATCATCCTCTCAAGAAAAATGAAATACTTGATATCTTTTATAATGGACCAAGCGATGCTTCTAGGGACCACCTAGATAGTTGTGTTGGTTGTGTTTTTAGGGAACAAACTGTTGAACAAGCTGAAATACTATTGAATAATATATTGAGCAATGATAATGATTGGACCATTCCTGAACCACCTCCGAAGCCAACTCCAAAGAAAAGAGGTATTCTATTTCTCAGTCCTGAAGATATGCAAGAGGCAAAGAAATCTATGAAAGAGAAAGGTATTAAAGCTGAAGATGTCAAGAATTTACCACCTATTGAAGAAATACATGGCCTTGATAACCAGACATAGGTAGTAGAGGTAAATTCTCTTTGTATATTTGATGAAAGCGATATTCCTTATAATAAGTCTGCTAACCAATGCTTGGATGAATTTGATAATTTTGTTGTTAAGCAAGAAAATTTTAATGCTTATGTTAGTAGACAATTGAAACATAATGCTTTCATGCTTGATCGTTTAGGTGATTATATGAGTGGAACTATCAATGACCTTAAACTGATTAGTAAACATGCTTCTATGGTCATTCTGTTAAAGTTGTGACTTGAGGTGGAAGAATAACTCACGAACCTTTGTATCCTGAGGGCCATCCTCAGAGAATTGAGCAAGATTCTCAAAGGGGTAATATTGATGTACCTAGTCGCTCCAGTAATAAGAGGAACAAGGATGATGATAGAACTTTGCATGCTGCTAGTAAACCTGTTATAGATACACCTGAAAACCCAAATGATATTTCTGTTTCTGATGCTGAGACACAATCTGGTGATTAACATGAGCCTAGAGATAATATTAATGATGATGTTCATGTTGATAATCAACCTAGTAATGATAATGATGTGGAGATTGAATTAGTTGTTGATCTTTATAACCCGCAACCTAAGAATAAAATATATGACAAAAGGGATTTTATTGCTAGGAAGCATGGTAAAGAAAGAGAACCATGGGTTCAGAAACCCATGCCCTTTCCTCCATAACCATCCAAGAAAAAGGATGATGAGGATTTTGAGCGCTTTGTTGAAATTCTTAGACCTGTCTTTTTGCGTATGGGCTTGACTGATATTCTGAAAATATCTCCTTATGCTGAGTATATGAAATATATTGTGAGTAATAAAAGTAAGATACCAGAAGCTGAAATTTCCACCATGCTTGCTAATTATACTTTTGAGGGTGGAGTACCAAAGAAATTAGGAGATCCATGAATGCCAACTATACCATGCTCTATTAAAGGGAATTATGTTTAAACTGCTTTATGTGATTTGGGAGCTGGTGTTAGTGTTATGCCTTTCTCTTTATATCATAGACTTGGTTTGAATAAGTTGACACCTACTGAAATCTCTTTGCAAATGGCTGATAAATCAAGTGCTTTACCTATCGGTATTTGTGAGGATCTACATGTCGCAGTTGCAAATGCTACTCTGTTGACGAACTTTGTTATTCTTGATATTCCCGAGGACGACAGTATGTCGATCATCCTCGGTAGACCCTTTTTGAATACTGTAGGGGCTGTTATTGATTGCAACAAGGGCAATGTCACTTTTCATATTAATCGTAATGAGCATACGGTACACTTTCCGAAGAAACAACTTCAAGTTCACAGTATCAACTCCATTGAAAAAATTCCAATGATTATTATTGGAGACTTTGAGTTCCCTCTTCCTATTGTCAAGAAGAAATATGATATACTTATTGTTAGGGATATGCATATCCCCACTGAGGTAACTTAGTGTTATTCAAAAATTCTTCGGTTGGATGTTATTCGAAAGAAGTTTGTTAATAAGACTTGATCAACCTTATTAACGGATTCCTTTTCATGAGCATGATATGGATGAATTTAGAAAGCACAACTTTCTGTACCAAGCTTTTACTTTCTGTTAGCTAGATGAAATTAAGTAAAAATGCTATTATTTTTCTATTTTATGAGTTTCCCGTGCAATAAAAAAGTGACCTGAAAATAAAAGTTCTTCAAATGCCCTGAAAATGGAGTATGATTTTTTCTGGAATATTTAAAAATATCTGGCACTAAGCACACTACAGGGGGCTGCACCAGTGGGCTACAAGCCCACAAGGCACGGCCACCCCCTGGCCGCGCCTAGCGGGCTTGTGGGTCCCACATGGCCCCCTTCACTTATTCTAGTACCCGTTCACTTCATCTTCCTCTAGAAAAAATCCCACCATTATTCAAACCCGTATTCTAGCTCATTTTGCTACCATTTTCGATCTCCTTGTGCAAAGCTTCATTCGCAAACCAGTTTCGAGAGATTGTTCCTTGGTATGTGACTCCTTCATTGATCCAATTAGTTTTTGTTCTAGTGCTTTATATATTGCAAATTTTTGCTACTATGGTGACCTTGTTCTTGAGCTTGCATGTCAAATTTGTATGGTCCCAAGTAGTTGTGATGCATAATATAGCCTCTAGGCACTTGTGGGAGTAGTTGCTATGAGTTTTGTTGAGTTTCGTTCACCTTTATTTTGAGTCACTAAAAGTTTCTGAATTTTTCGGAGAAAGAAATGCTAAGGAGATTATTAAGAGGCTCTTCAAGCCGAGGTTCTAAGGAAGATGAAAATGAAATGAGGGAGAAATCCGAGTATAATCTTCATCGCATCACAAAAGTTCGACCATGTGAATGGCTGTGTGACACATTCTTGAGGGCGGCCAGAATTTATGAAGATTTCTATTATTTGGTTGAGAATGCACGCATCACCGACTTCCTCACCGACAAGTGTGACCAGTACCTCTTGCTCATGAATACCTTTGTGCAAAATTTTCACTGTCTTTCTAGGGAAGACCCTCCTACAATAGAATTTCACTTATATGATGTGCCTAAGAAAATGAACCTTTGTGATTTTTGCAAAGTTTGCAAAATACCCTATGAGGGCAGCATCGGGGAACCACGTCCTAGAGACATGGAAGATTTTATTGCCGCAGACACTATAGGGGAAGAGAGAGGTGTGTCAAAGGCGAGAGAAGCTAGTTTACATTTTTCCTGTGCTATGCTATTATTCATTATTTGCGGGGAGATGTTTAGTTGGTCGCTGGGAGAGTGGAAGTCTTAGTGCCCCTGGCCTTGCCATTTTGTGCCATGCTTTATTTGCTGATAGAACCTTTAGTCTGGGTGCTATGGTGGCCCAAGGGTTGAACACCAACCGTTCGAAGGGGCCCATATTTGGAGGTATCTATGCATCTCGTTTAGCCAACCATTTTGAGATACCCATTAGGCTTAACGAGAAAGATGAGAGGCTGCTACCTGCGAAGTTTTTAGATTATGACCGTATGGTAGATCATGATATTATTAGGAAAAATGATGATAGGAGGCTGATTTACAACTTAGTTTTTAGCCAGGGTACTTGTGAAATTATTATTCTGCCTACTTCTTCTTTGTTCGACATTCGCTCAAGCAGGTACACCATTATGCCTAGAGACATTTACAGATATTGGGGTCTGACGCAACCCCCAGCTCCAGAACTGGCACCAGCCCTTGATCAGTACCCGGAGCCAGTCTTTCAGTGGGAGCCGCAGGAGTTCGCCAACCATTGGAACTATGAGGACACTCCTGAGTATCCGGGAGAGAGCTCTTTCCATCCATGGCCCTAGACCAACTTAGGCCAAAAGCCTAAGCTTGGGGGAGTATGTATTTCTCACCGACTTTACATTCATGTTTACACACTCATCTAAGTAGTCGGTGTTCATACTCTTTCATTGTACTATCCATGGTAGTTTATTTTCTTGTTTCGCTTTCTTCTTGTCTGTTTATTTAACTTTGAGAAAAATATATAACAATTTAGTTCTAGATTTATTTCTAGTTTCTTAGTTGTAGCCTTAAAAAGAAAACCCAAAAAGATTTTTCGTTCTTCTTTTACTTGTTGGGAGCCTTCCCGTGTAAATAGTTTTTCTCATTCAAGTTTTGATTTTTCTTTCTTTGGGTCGTAAGGAGAAGACCACAATGAAAATGTCGAGTGGCTCTCGTATGCATTATTGTTCACCTATTAGAGAGCCCATGTTACCTTGTCTTCTCCTTTGAGTTATTGTTTGCAGATTCTAGCTTAGTCCAATGCACGTGCACTCTTATTATATCCACACCGTTCGGTCGTGCAAGTGAAAGGCAATAATGAAGATATTTGATGAAAAGATTGAAATGGAGAAAATCTAGTATGAACTTGACCTATCTTGCTTTTGTAAATATGATTAGCTCATCATTCCGAATTTAGTTCATCATGGGTGAAACATATTTGCAATGACAATTAGAGATTATAGTTACTCATGCCATGCTTAATTAGCTAAGAGTGGATAATGGTTTGTCTTGGGTGCCAACATGCATATTAAAATGATTGTGATGTAGTATGATGGGATTGTCGTGGTTTTGTCATGGTAGATGCCATAGGTAGGCTTATCGGGAGGGGCCGAAGGACGTCGGCGGGCTCCGGGAGCGGGATTAGGCACAAGCGGTGGCGGACACACGATGTACCCAGGTTCGAGGCCCTCCGTGGGAGGTAACACCCTTAGTCCTGCTTGGTCTAGTTGAGACAATGGTCGGATTACAATGGCGCTCCTTGAGCTGTATGGATCGTGGAGGAAGAAGGAGCTAGCCTGCTCTTCTGCCTCCCTACGTGCGTGTGTGTGGAGTGGATGTGAAGAGAGCTGGGAGATCTCAGAGATCAGCCGACCCCTTGCATGGGGGTGGCCCGGGGGGTTTTATAGGCCAACCCCCCGGATTACAATACAAATAGAAGGTCAAAGGGGGGCACCAGCCGGCAGCCTCTCTGGCCGGCTACAGGGGCCGCCGGCTATGGGGCCCTCTTGCCGGTAGGTCCTGCCGGCTGAAGGGTCCCGTCAGGAACCGGCACGGCCGGCGCGGAGGGTCTCGACGCCGGTCACGTCATGGCATGGGCCGCCCCTTGTGGCGTCGTCTTGCGGCGGCCGACCAGGGTCAGCGGTACGGCCGGCCACCCTGTAGCCATGCCGGGGTAGGTAATGGAGTGGTTGGGGCGTGTCAGCACTATTGGAAGCCCGATCACCATCCGCCAGGGTCAGAGGCCCTGACGCCTTCGCTGTGTCCATATCGGCGCTGACCCCCGATGGGATGGGGGCCATTGTTGCCACGCATGCCCTGACGACGGTATCCAATGCGCGGTCGGCTGGGGGCCAGGCGGCAACGCCCCCAGCCGGTCGGCACGTCGTATCCGGCGGGGCATAGCCGGCAGGCCGCTTCTGGCAGGGCGTAGCCGGACCGCAGGGGGAGGCGGCCTACCCTTTGATTGCGTTAGAAGGCTGGGGAAAGGGGGCGCTTGAGGCTACCCCGGGGTCATCCCCCCGTCAGGGATGGTATCCTCGTCTGAACGATTCAAGTGGCTCGACTTGGCACATGTTCATGCATGTAGTTGAAACAAAATCAACATAGCCTCCACGATATTTATGTTCATAGTGATTTATATCCTACTCATGCTTGCATTCAATGTTGGTTAATCTCAAAGCATGTTGATGACTGTCTCGCTCTCTAGTTGGTCGCTCCCCAGTCTTTTGCTAGCCTTCACTTGTACTAAGCGGGAATATTGTTTGTGCATCCAATTCCTCAACCCCAAAGTTGTTCGATATGAGTCCACCATACCTACCTATATGCGATATTTTCCTACCGTTCCAAGTAAACTTGCATGTGCCAAACTCTAAACCTTCAAATAGACACTATGTTTTGTATGCCCAAATCGCTCATGTGGCGACTGGGGGTTGTATGTATCTTCCATGCTAGGTGGGTTATTCTCACAATATGTGTTGATTCACTATCATTCACGAGAAAGTGGCTTGTAATCGGGATGCCTAGTTCCACGCTCGAAATAAAAGCAAAATATAATTAAACAAAACTCCCCCCAGAACTGTGTTTGTATGGACGGTACCCGTGGATTCGGCTCGTCGTGGAGTGTGACTGATTGGTGGAGGGGGAGTAAAAACTTTATCATTCTGTTTGGGAACCGCCTGTAATGTATCTAGCATGGAAGATGTTGAAAACCTCCTGGTCATTATGTGAGCAATGAAAGCATACCGCTCAAAAATCATTACTTATCTTTGTTTTAAAAACTCGAGCTCTCACACCTCTGCAAATCAATGCTTCCCTCTGCAAAGGTCATTTCCATTCACTTTATTGTTGATTCATGATCTTCTTATAAAAGGCGTCGGTTAGAGAGAATGAGTATGAGCATGACTGGATCTCTTTCATCGTGAATTACAATGTCTAGTCAGTCCTTGTTCTTTAGAGGTGCTCTGCATTTATGTTTTGCGGTCTCCTAAAGGGCTAGCGAGATACCATTTTTACATATTGTATCATGATTGTTTTGAAAAAGTGTTGTCATCCGAGAGTTATTATTATTGCTTGGTAGTTGATTATGTCATTGGTATGAGTAAATGTGAGACCTAAATGTTATTGTGCATGTGGTTAATCCATGATCTTTGCTGAAAATCTAACATCAGTTAGACATGTGTACAACAACAAGATCAAACAGTGTTTGCAAAAGTTTTTCTTTATCAATTTCAGTTTATCAACTGAATTGCTTGAGGACAAGCAATGGGTTAATCTTGGGGGAGTTGATACGTCTCCATCGTATCCACTTTTCCAAACTCTTTTTCCCTTGTTTTGGACTCTAATTTGCATCATTTGAATGGAACTAACTCGGACTGACGTTGTTTTCAACAGAATTGACTTGGTGTTATTTTTGTGTAGAAATAAAAGTTCTCGGATCATCCTAAAAATTTACGGAGAATATTTTTGGATTTAAAAAAGTACTGGCGCAAGAATCAACGAGAGGGGGGCCACCTACAGGCCATAAGCCTTCTAGGCACGGCCACCCCCCTGGCCACGCCTAGCAGGCTTGTGGGGCCCTCGTGGCTCCTCCGACCTCCTCTCCAGCTTCATATAACCCTATTCGCGGAGAAAAAAATCAGAGTGAAGAATTCATCATGTTTCACGATACGGAGCCGCCACCACCTCCTGGTCATCCTCGGGAGACCAGATCAGGAGTCCGTTCTGGGCTCCGGAGAGGGGAAATCGACGCCATCGTCATCACCATACATGCTTCATCACCAATTCCATGATGCTCTTTGCCGTTCGTGAGTAATCTCATTGTAGGCTTGCTGGACGGTGATGGGTTGAATGAGATTTATCATGTAATCGAGTTAGTTTTGTTAGGGTTTGATCCCTAGTATCCACTATGTTCTTAGATTGATGTTGCTATGTCTAATGCTTGTCACTAGGGCCTGAGTGCCATGATTTCAAATCTGAACCTATTATGTTTTCATGAATATATATGTGTTCTTGATCCTATCTTGCAAGTTGTAGACACCTATTACGAGTTATGATTTGCATCCCCCAGGGTGACAATAACTGGGATTCTTTCTGGTGATTACCATAGTTTGAGGAGTTCATGTATTCACGAAGCGCTAATGCTTTGGTCCGGTTCTCTATTAAAAGGATACCTTAATATCCCTTAGTTTCCATTAGGACTTGGCTGCGATGGGAGGGTAGGACAAAAGATGTCATGCAAGTTCTTTTCCATAAGCATGTAAGACTATATATGGAATACATGCCTACATTACATTGATGAATTGGAGTTAGTTCTGTGTCACCCTATGTTATAACTGTTGCATGATGAATGCTATCCAACATATTATCCATCACTGATCTGTTGCCTATGAGCTTTCCACATATTGATCTTTGCTAAGTTACTTCTCCGTTGCTATTGTTACAATCATTATAAAACTAGTGTCGTTACTTTTGCTACTGTTACCGTTACTTCCATAACACTTTGCTACTAAATACTTTGCTGCAAATATTAAGTCTTTTAGGTGTGGTTGAATTGACAACTCAGCTGCGAATACTCGAGAATATTATTTGGCTCCCCTTGTGTCGAATCAATAAATTTGAGTTGAATACTCTACCCTCGAAAACTGTTGCGATCCCCTATACTTGTGGGTTATCAAGACCAGACACCTGTGAACCAATGTTATTGCACATATCGACCACCAATTAGGTGGTTAGCAAAGTGCTCATCGTCGAACGAGAGGAGGAGGGTCACAAATTTCGGATACAAAAACCGGTCTACTATATGTCAGAAGTGCTAACGCCATGCAAGTTCAAATACCCGCATTACCAGAAGATAACCTATACAGTGTTTATGGCATCACGGAAGCTCAGACACTACTTTCAAGAGTGTTCGGTCACGGTGGCATCCGAAGTACCCTTGAAAGATATAATCAATAATAGGGACGCCACCGGCTGCATAGCCAAATGGGCCATTGAACTCCTTCATTTCGATATCGCCTATAAGCCACGACGAGTTGTTAAATCTCAAGTATTGGCAGATTTCCTCGCCGAATTGACAGAGGTCGAGCTCCCTAGGGAATATAGTACATACTCCCATTGGACGATGTACTTCGACGGATCCAAACACTGGCCAGACTGGGGGCTGGAGTTATTCTCACATCTCCCACAGCTGACAACTATACGTGTTACAAATCATGTATGCCGATTACAACAATGCAGTCGAATACGAAGCACTTTTGCACGGTCTTCGGATGGCAGCATCAATGGGCATACAATAGCTGGAGGTACGGGGAGACGCCAACCTGGCCATCTCTCAAATCAACGGTGAATTCGATGCTAAAAACCCTAAGATGGCGGCATATAGAAGCGTCATCCTTAAAATATCCGCACGGTTCGAGGGGCTGGAATTCCATCATCTCGCTAGAGACAACAACCAAGCCACTAACATACTATCCTACATGGGGGCCAAACGCGACCCTATCCCGAAAAACACCTTCCTTGAACGACTCTACAAACTGTCGGTGGTTTCGCACGACGATAATAAGGATGCTGGATCCATGAGTGCAGAAGAGGTTGTTCCCCATATAAATGAACCAGACGACCAAATCATCGGAGGCTCCTTAATGGACGAAACGCCTTTGACTCATGAGGTCATGGCAGTAATTGCACCATGGACCGAGGCCTTCCTCCCTTACCTTCTTCGCCAAGGACTCCCCGACGATGAAACATAGGCGGGACACATAATTTGGCGATCCAAGGCTTATAAAGTCCACGAGGGCGAGTTATACAAGAAAAGAACCACCGGAGTACTCCAACGGTGCATATCTGAGGAAGAGGGAAGGCAGCTCTTGGCCGAAGTCCATGCAGGAATGGGCGGCCATAAAACCGCAGCAAGGGTCGTAGTAAGCAAGGCCTTTCGGACTGGTTTCTTCTGTCCCACCACTCGAGCGGACGACCAAACACTTGTCCAACATTGCGTGGGATGTGAACTATTTGCAAATCAAAGCCACATGCCCCCAATAGCTCTTCGGACTATTCTGATTACCTGGCCTTTTGCAGTCTGGGGGCTGGATATGGTCGGACCACTCAAAGGGGGACCAAGAAGAATAAATATCTACTGGTCATGGTTGACAAGTTCACCAAATGTCTCGAAGAAAAACCTGTCAAATCAGCCAAGTCCGGACCAGTAGTCGACTTTATATCTGGCATGGTACACTGTTACGGCATCCCGCATAGTATAATAACGGACAATGGATCCAACTTCACGCATAAGAGGTAAAAGACTGGTGTGCAAAGATGGGCATCAAGCTCGATTACACATCGGTGTATCACCCGCACACCAACAGACACGTCGAATGACCCAACGGCCTCATCATGAGTGGTATTAAACCACGTCTGGTCCGGTCTCTTCATGAATTTGACTGCAATTGGGTAGAGGAGGTTGACTCCGTTTTGTGGGGTCTGTGTACCATCCCGAATCGATCAACGGGATACACCGTTCTTTATGGTCTACGGGGCAGAAGCAGTCCTTCCCTGTGATATTATTCACGACGCATCAAGGGTGTGCATGTATGAAGAAAAGGAGGACGAGTTAGATCAGTAGGATGACTTGGACGCATTAGAAGGAGAGTGTGACATAGCTCAGGCTCGCTCTACTTTTTATCAATAGCAGGCCTGGTGTTACCAGAGCAGGGAGGTCAGGGCAAAGGCGTATAATGTGGGCGAACTCGCTTTACGACTCCCGAAGAAGCAGAAGCATAAACTCAATCCAAAGTGGGAGGGCCCCTTCATAATTGACGAAGTACTCATTGGAGGGGCTTATCTTCTTTGCAACCCACCGGATAACCGCCTCGAACCAAACCCATGGAACGCAACTCATCTTCGGCGCTTTTATGGCTAGACCGGTGTCATCATACTTTTTACCTTCCTTTTCCTTCTATTTCTTTCCTTTCATATTTCTTTCCCTTCCAACTTGATTTTGCAGGATCGGATTTGTTTTCCCAAGTCTATGTTCCGCTAGACTGAGCTCGTGTTAAGTTTTTCGGTGTATATCCTCAAATGTTAAACCGGAACAAAACACCTTGGGGCTTCTCCCTAGAGCCGATGATTACATATTTTAAGCATCTATTCACATTTATTGTGTGTGCAGGTTTCCCTTGTCGATTTTTAAGCCATTATATGCATCAACTAGAACTAAGATTTTTGCCAAGCTGGGTTGCCTCGCTCCTGGGTTTACCCTCTACATTCCCGATTGTTCGGCTAGAGGGTAAAGGGAGCACCTCTGGGATTGTTACGACCGGATCACCCGGATACGTACCTCAGACGGGTGAAGCCAAAAGCTAGCTATCTTTAGCATACAATTGGTCGGCTAGGAAAGAAGCAACAAATATAAATTGTCGTTGTTATCACCATTACTTGGGCTTCTTTTCTCAAGAAAGCCATTAGTCACATACTAGTAGTATATGCCTTACTATCTATGATTTACGTAGCAGCCTGAAGGAAGGTACCGATAGAGGTAGTATTTTCTTTGGAAGATGTTTCTTACGCTAAGAAGTAATATAACATATCTCCCTATGCATTTTTTGTTTGTTCGCACCAAATGGCTGGATTGCCTGGTTCCGTGAAAGAATTCCCTCTTATCAAAGGATATTTGATAAGGAACACTCCCGAGCTCTTAGCAAGGGAGGTCGAAGCCGATGGTCGATTAAGACAAAGTTTACAGCACAGACAGAGCAATTTTTGATTTAAAGTACGCAGTTACATAAAATCATACATCTGGCTGCTGGTCAAGATTGTCTATTAAGGCATCCAGGATGCAATCTTCTTGCGAGAAATGAGCGGCGGGAATCACTTGATCGTACACCAAATGAAGCGGCACTGCTTTCCCATCCGGCCATGCCGGCCCAACCCGAGCCATATGCTCGGGGTTCAGACCAGTATAACAGGTATTGATCATCGCCCATGCCTCTCGTGCTCCCTCTCGGTAGGCCGATGTCTTCCATACCTTGAATGGACTCCGGGCTCCCTTGAACTGATCAGCTAGTTCGGCCATGCCTTCTGGAGGCTTCTCGGCAGGCCATCAAGCTTTCATCATACTCCTCATAGCCTTCCCTTGGAGTTGTCTCCAAACGTATATGTCCACTTTACCAAGACCAAATACCTTACCCTTGGAGTTGTCTCCAAACGTTACGTACCTTCGCGGTCTATGGTTTGGTGTAATCTCTTCAAACATTTCTCTATCTCCGGTCATATGATCGTTACATCTGCTATCGAGAATCCACGCTTTTCCTCTAGACATGTAATCCTTGAAGTTTGCCATGAGACTTAGATTCTTCATAATCTTCTCATACTCGATGTCGAAAAGCTCATCTTCATCATAGTAGCCATGTTCCACATTGTCATCATCACGTGGGAAATCCTCATCATAAAGAACAAGAGATTCGTTAGGATGGTGATCAAGACAATGTTCAAGTTTATGAATGCAAAGGGCCTCTATAATGATATTGTTGATAGTTGTGACATCTACTTTAGCATGCATGAGGTCTCTAAGCTCAAATAGACAAGCATCAAATATAGGATCACTAGGCGACATTTTGTGAAAGGCAATGGTTTTATGAAGTATTTCATCAAGATTACTTAATGAATAACTTGGATATCGTTTCTCCAAATCATTCCAAAAAGTGTAAGCACATGCAAAATTCTTCATTTGGTTAAGCATATTTCTAGGCAATGCTCTAATAATGAGATTAACAGTTCTAAGATTGCATAGCATATCAATTTCATCTTCGTGTGTGGGATGCAGAGGATCAATAGCAGGCTCATAGGGGCGCATAACATACTTGCTCAATTGAAATTCATTAAACAGCTCAAGCATCAAAGATTTCCATTGACTATAGTACTCTTCATCAAGAATGGGCACTCTACAACTCAAACTCCCTATACTAGACACATCCATCTTCCTCCTCGGTGATTAAACCGAAGCAATGGAGACCAATGCTCTAATACCAATTGAGGGATCACTAGAAGAGTGTCTAGAGGGGGGGTGGATAGACTACTAGCAGGAATTTAAAACCTAACCTTTCACAAGTTAATTGGTTGGCAGATTTTAAAAGTTTTAGCAAAGCTAGCAAGTCTAACAGCCCTACACATGCATGTCAATAGATATGGCGGCGGAAAGTAAAGACATTGCATATGAAGTAAAGTGTTGGGATAGATAGGTCAAAGGCAGTTGTAGACACGATGATTTTTCCCATGGTTTCGATAGGTGGCGCTATCGTACATCCACGTTTATGGAGTCTTCATCCCACGGAGGGTAACGGTCGCGAGAGTCCACGGAGGGCTCCGCCCAAACGGGTCCACGAACTAGCAACCTTGACTATTCCATAACAGCTTCCGTCCACGAAGGACTAGCCTCACTATGGGTAGATCTTCACGAAGTAGGCGATCTCCTTGCCCTTACAAACTTCTTGGTTCACTCCACAACACGAAGTAGGAGGCTCCCAAGCGACACCTAACCAATCTAGGAGGCACCACCCTCCAAAAGGTAATAGGCTCGGTAATGACGATGAACTCCTTGCTCTTGTGCTTCAAGATGATAGACTCCTCACACCCAATCACTCTCTCACAAATTTGGCATGGTGGAAGAGATGGTATTGGTGGAAAGCTACTTGGGGAGGATAGAGATCAAGATCCATATGATTGGAGTGGAAGATCTTGACCTCAACACAAGGGTAGGTGGTTCTCTCTCAGAAAATCTGATAGGATAGGTATGGAATAGTTCTGAGTGCTTCTCTCTCGAGTAGGTGGTGCTGAATGGGTATATATAGGCATCCCCAAAAATCCAACTGTTACACACAAAATGACCAACTCGGTGACACCTATGTGTTAATCTCGGTGGTACCGAAGTGACCAAAAGGTGGCAACATTTGAATCTCGGTGAGACTGATATAGGAAACTCGGTTGCACCGATAAGGTAAGCAACGGTCAGATTTCCAATCTCGGTGATGCCGATCCAACATTCTCGGTGGGACCGAAAATGTGTATTTGCATAACAGAAAGTTGGCAACCTAAACTCGGTGGCACCAGTATGGAATCGGTTGCACCGAAGTGGCTAGGGTTTGGCAGAGTCTGTCTAGGTTCTGGAATCGGTGGCACCGGTATGGGAAAGTAGGTTGCACCGATTTTGAGTGTTAGGTATAGAAAAGACTTTGGTGGGAGAGTTTGTGGATGTTTTTGGTGACTATCACTTGTGCACATTTGAGCATATTGTTCACCAACAAAACCTTACCCCCTTTTAATAGTATTGGCTTTCCTATGGACTCAAAGTGATTTCTCACAAATATAAAATGTGGAGTCCTCTTTCCTGAAGCTTGGCCAACCTATTTCCTTGCATCTTGGGGTATGTCCACAATCTCCTTTTGCCAATCCTCTATATAGACTGTATCTGAAATACACTAGGTAAAAGTATCAGTCCAAGAGATAATGTATGTTGTCATCAATTATCAAAACCACCAAGGGAGCATGTTGTGCTTTCAGTCCCGCAAGTTCTCGATGATTGAGAGTTCATTGATGACGGGATGGTTGCCGAACAAGAAGGGATAGAGGGACTCACCTCGCAAGCCGAATACTTTGTTGCGCAAGATTGTCTGGATAATATACCTTGACATTAGAGTGTAGTCCGGGGGCTACTACGGGAGTCCGGGATTAAGGGGTCCTTGGTCTGCCGGCCTATTTCTTATGGCCCGGACTCATGGGCCGCTCATTGAGGATTGGATTGACCGAAGGCCCTGTCGCTATGAAGAGACCTCAAGAGCCATGGCGTGTCTTTCAAGTTTATGATTGTAGATTAGGCAGGTTTTTTAATAGATTAGGCATGTTTTTCCGTATGGTGGGAAACCGACTATGTGTAAACCCTAGGGACCCTTGGTGTCTATATAAGCTAGGGTTTTTTAGATTGTAGGGCAGAGAAACTAATCTAGGGTTGTAGCTATCTGATCTCGAGGTAGATCAACTTTGTAACCTTCCTACACGCCAATATAATCGAGCAGGACGTAGGGTTTTACCTCCATAGGAGGGCCCGAACCTGGGTAAACATCGTCTCCTTCGTCCCCTTGTTACCATTGATCCTAGACTCACATCTCGGGACCCCTTACCCGAGATCCGCCGGTTTTGACACCGACAGCTACCACGCTCTCCTAGGATGTGACGCCTTCACAAGATTTCAGGCCATACTGCATTACGGGTATGTGAAGCTCAAAATGCGAGGACCCAACGACGTGATCACAGTTATCAGTGACCCAGCAGAGCTCTCCGGGCAGAAAATAAAACAATATCCCTAGCCTCGAGGTACTATCTGAGACCCTCGCCGCAGAAGAACTCACCACGCTCCGCTCCATTGTGGACAAGGATGACGTGGTCCTAGGCAAGCAGCCGAAGTCCACATCCTTCAAACATGCAGACCATCAAATTCCAGGTCCATCCACCGGACCCGAACACAACAGCGTCTATCGAAGCTCAGCTGGACCTCATGATCGATGAAGCACTACACGCATTCCTGTGCGAAAACTGGGACATATTCGCCTAACATCCCTCATATATATCGGGAATCCCATAGGGGCTGGCGGAACACAACCTGAATGTAATAGAAGGCTTCAAGACCGTCAAACAGGTTTTGCGACGATTTTCCGAACCAAAGCGTCAAGCTATGGGCGAGGAACTCACTAAATTACTCGAAGACGGATTCATCAGATAAATCAAACACCCCGAGTGGTTAGCAAACCTGGTCATGGTACCCAAGAAGGACAAATCTTGGTGGCTATGCTTCGATTTCAAAGACCTCAATAAAGCCTGCCCCAAGGATCATTTATCTTACCCCGCATAGACCAGATCATCGATGCAACTGCCCGACATGACTCTCTATGCTTCCTCGATGCTTACTCCGGATACCATCAGATAAAAATGAAGGAATCTGATCAGGCAGCAACCGCCTTCATCATCCCCTACGGGCCATTCTGCTTCAACACGATGCCCTTCGGGTTAAAGTACGCAGGCGCAAGATACCAGCGCATGATTCAAACATGCCTGGCAAAGCAAATTGGCAAAACAGTCGAGGCCTACATGGACGACGTAGTCATCAAGACCAAACACGTCATACAGTTGGTAGATGACCTCATACAAACCTTTGGCATTCTACGGGATATGACATACGGATTAATCCGGACAAGTGTGTCTTCAGAGTCCCTGTTGGTAAACTACTCGGATGTATTGTGTCACAAAGGGGAATAGAGGCTAACCTGTTAAGATATGAGCCCTATCCCAACCCGTTGTTCCCACGGAGCTAAAACACGTCCAAAGACTAACAGGCTTTGTCGCGGCCTTGAACCGCTTCATCCACTGACTTGGAGAAAAATCCCTACCCCTCTATAGGCTACTCAAATGGACCAAAAACTTCGAATGGACCGATGAGGCAGCAACTGCCTTTGAGGAGATTAAAACGCTGCTAGCCAGCAATCCCACCTTAGCAGCACCTGGTGCTGGAGAACCGATGTTATTGTACATCTCGACCACCAGTCAAGTGGTCAGTGCAGTCCTCGCCATAGAACGGGAATCCGAGGGTCAAAAACTCAGAATACAAAAGCCGGTATACTATGTATCTAAGATGCTCACCTGTGCAAATGCAGATACACGCACAATCAGAAGATAGCCTATGTGGTATTCATGGCATCACGCAAGCTCCTCCACTATTTTCAAGAGTGTGCAGTCACTGTGACATCCGAGGTACCCCTCAATGGCATAATCAACAACAGAGACGCCACCAATCGTATAGCCAAATGGACCATCGAACTCCTTCCGTTCGAGATCACCTACTAGCCACGCCGAGCTATTAAGTCTCGGGTGTTGGCCGACTTGCTTGTCGATTGGACAGAACCCGAACTCTTTAGACAGTACAGCATGTATGCCCATTAGACAATGTATTTCGATGAATCTAAAACCCTCGCCGGACTGGGGGCTGGAGTCATCCTCACATCCCCCATCAGAGATAATGTCCAATACGTACTTCAGATCATGTACACTGATTCAAACAACGCGGCGAAATATGAAGCACTGTTGCACGGGCTGCGAATGGTGGCATCAATGGGGATACAACGGCATGAATTACGGGGAGAACCGAACCTCGCTATATCAGAAATCAACGGCAAATTCGATACCAAAACCCCAAAAATGACAACATACAAAAACGTCGTCCTAAAGATCTCCGCATGATTTTAGGGATTAGAATTCCACCACGTCTCTAGAGACAGCAATCAAGCTACTCACGTCCTTGCCCACCTGGGCTCGAGACGCGATCCCGTCCCCAAGAACATATTCCTAGAAAGGCTTTTCAAGCCATCCATGGTATGGCACGACGAGAATACTAGCATGGGGACGAATGCTGTGGACCAAGTCATCGACTCCACGGCTGAACCGTGTGGAACTTCTATGAAGCATCTCAAACCCCCAACATAGGAGCCCACTGGTTATATATTGATATGGCTTCTTGTGTTACGAGTATTCGGTAGAAGAGATCTAACCGAGAGAGAAAGATTCTCACGAGGAGATTTACATGGGGAGAGGGAGAGATAGATTACAACAGAAGTTTAAACTCCTTCTACCTAACCCTATCGTGAGAGTACAAGATATTTGACACTTCCCCTTAATCACAATGCAAGCAAGTTGAGATTACTTCGAAATGCTTCAAAACTTTTGGTTGGTAATGCTTTGGTAAAACCATCAGCCAGTTGATCCTTTAAAGGAATGAACCTTACTTCCAATTGTTTACTTGCAACTCTTTCTCGCACAAAGTGAAAATCAATTTCAATGTGCTTGGTCCTGGCATGAAACACTGGATTAGCAGATAAGTAGGTTGCACCAAGATTGTCATACCATAGACATGTAGGTTGTGCTTGTGAAACTCCAAGCTCTTTTAGCATAGACTGAACTCAGATAACTTCAGTTGTTGCATTTGATAAAGACTTGTATTCTGCTTTTGTACTTGACCTAGACATTCTGGCTTGTTTCTTTGCACACCAAGAAATCAAGTTTGGACCATAAAAGATTGCAAAACCACCAGCGGACCGTCTATCGTCCACACATCTATCCCAGTCAACATCGGAGAATGCATTCACAAGAGTAGATGATGACTTGTTAAATGTAATACCAACATTCATGGTATTCTTAACATACCTTAGGACCCTCTTGGCAGCAGTCCAATGAGCCGTTGTGGGTGCATGCAGAAACTGAAATATCTTATTAACTGCAAAATAAATATCAGGCCTGGTAAGAGTCAAGTATTGAAGACCTCCAACTATACTTTTGTAGTTTGTGACATCCTCCTGATTCAGAAGTTCTCCTTCTATTAATGACAGGGATTCTGGGCTGGATAGTGGCGTGGGAGAGGGTTTACAATATTGCATACCAATTGTGTTTAATAACTCAGTGGCATACTTTCCCTATGACAAATGAATACCACTGCTGGTTTTCTTGACCTCAATACCCAAGAAGAAATGAAGATCTCCTAGATCCTTAAGAGCAAACTCAGAACCTAAATCTTTTAGCAAAGCTGTAATTGAATGATCAGAGGAGCTTGTGACAATGATATCATCAACATATATGAGAACAAATATAGTAGTGCATAACTTGTTATAAATAAAAAGTGGTGTGTCACACTTTGATGGAGAAAACCCAAGCCTTTGTAGTTTTGCACTTAGCCTAGAGTACCATGCTCTAGCAGCTTGTTTTAATCCATAAAGAGCCTTATCAAGTTTGCAAACATGAAAGGGAGTGTTTTTGTTCTCAAACCCAGGTGGTTGTTTCATGTAAACCTCCTCTTCCAGAACACCATGGAGAAACACATTCTACACATCTAGCTATCTGAGGCTCCATCCCTTGGACACAACAATAGATTATACAAGACGAATAGTTGCAGCTTTAACAACTGGACTGAAAGTGTCCTCATAGTCAATACCATAACGCTGCTTGAAACCTTTGGCTACTAATCTTGCTTTGTAATCACCAACACTGCCATCAGATTATCTTCTGATCCTATAAACCCATTTGCAATCAATCAAGTTTGTACCTTCACGTCGAGGAACCAAATGCCATGTTTGATTTTTCTCCAAAGCCATGTACTCTTCCTTCATTGCCTTTTTCCATCATGCATCACCGAGTGCTTCACTCAGAGTTTTGGGTTCACCACCTGCTGAGCATGCCAAGCCATACTTCGTTTTATAATTAATTCAATGTGTTACCCCCACCCACCCACCCCACCCCCACCCCCACCACCCCGTTGGAGACGTGTATGCGGACGAGAAATGGCTTCAGCAGCAGGAACAACAACAGGCAATGATGGCGTAGAGGATCCGGGCGACAGATCCAACTGGTGGGCAGCACCAGGCGATCTCGAGGCAGATTCGAGCGCACCTGGGATCGATCCCAAGGCATCGACGCGTGGGTGAGGGATCACTATAAGAGTGTCTAGAGGGGGGGTGAATAGACTACTAGCAGACAATTATAACCTAACCTTTTCCCAAGTTAATTCGTTGGCAGATTTTAACAGTTTTAGCAAAGCTAGCAAATCTATATACCCTAGACATGCATGTCAACAAATATAGCAGCGGAAACTAAAGACATTGCACATGACGTAAAGAGTTGAGATATGGAGATCAAACGCAATTGGAGATGCAAGGATTTTTCTGGTGGTTCCTATAGGTGGTGCTATCGTACGTCCACATTTATGGAGTCTTCAACCCACGGAGAGTAACGGTCGCGAGAGTCCATGGAGGGCTAGACCCATAAGGGTCCACAAAGTAGCAACCTTGACTATTCCATAACGTCTTCCATTCACGAAGGACTAGCCTCACTATGGGTAGATCTTCACGAAGTAGGCGATGTCCTTGCCCTTACAAACTTCTTGGTTCACTCCACAACACGAAGTAGGAGGCTCCCAAGCGACACCTAACCAATCTAGGAGGCACCACCCTCCAAAAGGTAATAGGCTCTGTAATATCGATGAACTCCTTGTTCTTGTGCTTCAAGATGATAGACTCCTCAACACACAATCACTCTCTCATAGATATGGCTTGGTAGAAGAGATGGGATTGGTGGAAGGCAACTTGGGGAGGCTAGAAATCAAGATCCATATGGTTGGAGTGGAAGATCTTGACTTCAACACAAGGGTAGGTGGTTCTGTCTTAGAAAACTGATAGGATAGGTATGGAATAGTCCTGAGTGCTTCTCTTTCGAGTAGGTGGTGGTGGAGGGGTATATATAGGCATCTCCAAAAATCCAACCATTACACACAATAAGTCAGACTCGGTGACACCGATGTGTTAATCTCAGTGGTACCAAAGTGACCAAAAGGTGGCAACTTTTAAATCTCGGTGAGACCGATATAGGAATCTCGGTTGCACCAATAAGGTGACCAACGGTCAAAATGCTCAATCTCGGTGATGTCGATTCAACAATCTCAAAGGGACCAAAACTGTGAACTTGCGTAACGGAAAGTTGGCAGCCCAACTCGGTGGCACCGGTATGGAATCGGTTGCACCGAAGTGGCTAGGGTTTGGCTGAGTCTGTCTAGGGTTTGGAATCGGTGGCACCAAATGTAGAATGTTGGTTGCACCGATTTTGAGTGTTTGGCTTTGGACATACTTTGGTGGGAGAGTTTGTGGGTGTCTTTGGTGACAATCACTTGTGCACGTATGAGCATTTTGTTCACCAACAAAACCTTACCTCCTTTTAATAGTAGTGGCTTTCCTATGGACTCAAAGTGATTTCTCACAAATATAAAATGTAGAGTCCTCTTGATTGAAGCTTTTCCAACCTATTTCCTTGCATCTTGGGGTATTCCACAATCTCTTTGCCAACCCAACTCTCCATGGACTATTATCTAAAACACACTAGATAAAAGTATTAGTCCAAGAGACAATGTATGTTGTCATGAATTATCAAAACCACCAAGGGAGCATGGTGTGCTTTAAGTGGGCGAGGGAGTGCGCAGGGCAGCCTGGTTAGCTGAGTCGGCTGTGCGGGCCGAATCAGGAGAGCCCACGTGGGGCTGTCAGCCACCAAGGAGGACTCCGCGTCACGCGGGTTGGAGCGGGATTGGCGGACGCGCGGAGGGTGACAACCGGTGCGTCCCTGTCGGGTGCAGCAGGGCCACCTACCGGGTCTGCCGCCTGCACCGGTGATCCTGAGGCGGATCTGGTGGCATATTGTATGGGTGGCGATCCCGGAGCAGATTTGCTGTAGAAACCAGCGTTGTGTGTTGTGGACATAAAATGACGTTGCATCACACCATTTTCCACCGAATTTTCATCATTTTTTGCACAAGAACAAATGGGAGCATCTTGCAAACAGGTAGAGTTAGTCAATGAAGGATTAGTACAATTATTTTCACCCCCATGATTAAGACCAGAGAGATGGGGTGGAAAGATTAGGATATCTTTGCATAGTAATGCACCAGCATTAGGGTGGAGATCTTGAAAAGGAAATTTAGTCTCATCAAACACGACATCGCGAGGGATGTAGACATGACCGATGGGAAAATCAAGGCACTTAACTCCTTTATGTTGGGCACTATAACAAAGAAAAACACATTGTGTGGATCTAAACATGAGTTTCCGATTATTGTAGGGACGAAGATTAGGCCAACATGGATAGACAAATACATTGAGTGTAGTGTAATCTGGTTTGACTTGTAAAAGACGTTCGGTGGTAGTTTCATTGTGGATGACATGACTAGGCAAAATATTTACGAGATGCATAGCAGTGAGAAATGCTTCATCCCAAAATTTGAGGGGCATGGATGCGGCAGCAAGGAGAGTGAGGCCTACCTCAACAATAAGCCTATGTTTTCGCTCGGCAGACCCATTTTGTTGATGAGCATGGGGGCATGACACATGATGGGAGATGCCAATTTTCTAAAAAAAAAAGAGTTGAGTTTCTCATACTCACCCCCAAATCTGATTGAACAATAAGTATTTAGTATCAAATTGACGTTCAACAAGGGCTTGAAAGTTGTGAAAAACTTGAAATACATCAGATCATTTCATGAGAAGGTAGATCCAAGTATATTTGCTATAGTCATCAATAAAACTAACATAATAGGTGTGTCTACCAACAGAGGAAGGTGTTGGACCCCATACATCAGAAATCACAAGTTGCAACAGTTTAACAGAAACACTAGTAGACGCAGGGTATGGTAACTGATGACTTTTAGCATGCTGACAAGAATCACACATTGTTTCTGAATTATGCTCCCTAACAAATGGGTGTTTATTTTTACTAAGAACTTGCTGAACAACTGAAAAGGAGGGGTGGCCTAATCGATCATGCCATAGAGCTAACAAGATATGGATGGCACTACACACTTGTTTGTCGAATCTGACAACTGGAGGAATACATGGGTAAAGCCCATCCACACATCTACCTCTGTAGAGTATTCTCCTCGTGACCTGATCGTTGATCAAGAAAAAAATGGGTGAAATTCTAGGAAGACATGGTTATCAAGAGCAATGTGATGAATGGAAAGAAGGTTTTGTTTAGTGGTAGGACAATGCAAGATTCCATTGAGGTGAATATCACTATATGGGGTTTTAATAATTGACTTGCCAACAAGACTTATACTCATACCTTGCCCATTTGCATTGTAGACTTGATCATGACCATAGTAGTGCTCATGCATGGTCACCTTCTTGAATTCATGGGTGATGTGATCCGTGGCTCCGGTGTCGGTGTACCAGGAAGTATCCACACCATATGAGCCAGCTACAGCAACAGCAACTTTCTTCTTGCGATTGTCCTCCTCATAACGCCAATTGCAGTCTTTAGCTATATGGTTAGTTTTTTGCAAATTTGACACTTGCCTTTGTACTCATCGTACCCTTGGAAAGGTTGACCACCATTGCCACTGTTTTGATGTCCCCCATTGTCGGAGTAGAAGGGACGTCGCGGCTGGTTGTTGTTGTAGTAGCCTCGGTTGCCGTTGGTGTTGTTGTTGGCGGCATGATAGTAGCCACTGCTACCACCGCCGCCACCACCTCCATAGTTTCCCGAGTCGCTATTGTAGCCGGGGTTGGGGCCACTTTTGTAGCCAGCATCGCCGTCTTCTTGGTTTCCATGGCCGCCACTGCCTTTCTGCTGATTGCCGCGGTAGCCTTTTTGAGTGTCGCGGGCATAGTTGGCAAAGGATTTGAAGGATCTAGCACCACCACCATGTAACATCTCCATCCTCTAAACGAAGTTGGAGACCATGGAGAATAGGATATCAACGGTGAGGGGCTCAGTGCGAACATCCAAGGCAGAAATTATGGGTTGGTAGTCGAGGTCTAGGCCGGCTATGATATAGGAGATTAGATCCTCTTCGGATATAGGTTTTTCAGCAGTAGCAATCTCATCTGAGAGAGATCTCATGTAGCCAAAATAGGTGGCTGCAGATTGTGTTCCCTTTTGGGCATTGGTAAGAGAGGATCTGATATTGTTGGCTCGGGATATGGACTGGGCAGAAAACATATTGGTGAGCGTTGTCCAAACAGCATGGGATTTATCAATCGAAGCTACTTGGATCAACACTTCTTTGGATAGGTTTCGAAGTAGGTAAGCAACGATCTGTTGGTCTTGGACAAGCCATGGGTTATAGGCAGGGTCAGGAATGGTTTGATTCTTGCCATCTGAGGTTTTGGTGACAAGGGTTTTGGTGCGCTGAGCAATGGTTTGATCTATGTATTTGAAGAGGCCGGATCCCATGATCTAGGAGTGAGCTTGTGCGCGCCATAGGATGAAGTTGGTGTATGTAAGAGCTTCTAAGGTATTGTTTTTTAGTCCGGCTGAGGCAAAGGAGCTTGAGGAGCTTGACATGGCGGCTATGGTGGCATGGAGGGATAAGGAAGAAGGTAGCTAGATGATATGGGAGAGGAAGGCTCTGTATACCATGTGGAACTTCTATGAAGCGTCTCAAACCCCCAACATGGGAGTTCGCTGGTTAAATATTGATATGGCTTCTTGTGTTACAAGTATTCGGTAGAAGAGATCTAGCCGAGAGAGAAAGATTCTCACGAGGAGATTTACACGGGGAGAGGGAGAGATAGATTACAACAGAAGTTTAAACTCCCTCTACCTAACCCTATCATGAGAGTACAAGATATTTGACAAACCAAAAAAACAAATCATCAGCGTCTCTACAATTGAAGAGACACCTTTGGCTCATGAGGTCATGGCGGTCATCGCACCATGGATTGAGCCCTTCCCGGCTTACCTACTATGCAAAGAACTCCTCGATGACCAAACTGAGACACGACACATAGTACGTTGGTCGAAAGTCTACAATGTACATGCGGGTGAGCCATACAAGAAAAGCGCCATGAGGATCCTCTAATGATGCATCTCAGAGGAAGAAGGGAAGGAGCTTTTAGCCGAGGTGCACGCATGCATGGCTGGTCATCACGCGGCGGCGAGGGCCCTGGTAAGCAAGGCCTTTCGAGTTGGGGTCTTCTGGCCCATCGCTCGAGCAGATGCCCGTACACTCATCCAACATTGCGTGGGATGTCAGCTCTTCACAAACCAAAGTCACATGCCCCCAACGGCTCTTCGAACAATTCTGATCACCTGGCCTTTTGCGGTCTGGGGGATGGACATGGTCGGAGCACTTAAAGGCGGAACCAAGAAAAAGAAATACCTTCTGGTCATGGTCGACAAGTTCACCAAATGGATCGAAGCAAAACCAGTAAGTTCAGCTAAGTCTATAACAGTTATTGACCTTATATCCGGCATGGTACACCGATATGGTGTCCCTCAGAGCATAATAACAGACAACGGGTCCAACTTTACCGCCCAGGAGGCAAAGGACTGATGCGCTAACTTGGGCATCAAGCTCGACTACACTTCGGTGTATCATCCGCATACCAATGGACAAGTCGAACAGGTTAACGGTCTCATTATGAGTGGTATCAAACCCCGTCTGGTCCGGTCTCTTCAAGAATCTGACTTCCATTGGGTGGAGAAGCTCGACTCCGTGTTATGGGGATTGCGCACCACCCCAAACAGGTCAACGGGGTACATGATGTTCTTCATGGTATATGGTGCCGAAGCAGTCCTCCCATCTGACATCATTCATGATGCTCCAAGGGTTCGCATGTACGAAGAAAAGGAGGCCGGATTAGATCGGCGGGGCGACTTAGACGCCCTGGAGGGAGAGCGCGATATAGCTCGGGCTCGATCTTCCTTTTCTTAGCAGCAAGCCTGGCAATATAAAGCAGGGAGGTCCGAGCGAAGGCATATAACGTCGGTGAACTCATATTATGGCTCCCAGAGAAACAGAAGCATAAACTCAACCCAAAATGGGAGGGACCCTTCGTAACCGATGAAGTGCTGACAGGAGGAGCCTATCGCCTCTACAACCCGCAGGACAACTTCCTGAATCAAACCCATGCAATGTAGCTTGCCTTCGATGCTTCTATGGATAGACCGGTGTTGCTAATCCTCTTGAAAACTTTTGTATCTACGCCATTATAAATTTCCTTGTTTTCTTTCATAGGATTGTTTAGACTTTCCTAGGCTATATTCGGCTTAACCGAATTGCAACTAATCCTTTGTTGACATATATAAGATTGTCATAACCGGCAGTGCGTGGGGCTTCATTAAAAGCCAAGCAGTTATATATTTACCCTGTGTACATCCTTCCAATGTCATCTTTATGCGACTATATGCATCAATTGTACTTAGGGTTTTTTCCAAACTGGGTTGCCTTGCTCCTGTGATTACCCTCTATGTTCCCGAATGTTCGGCTAGAGGGTAAATGGAGAACCTCTGCGATTGTTACAATCGGGTTATCCAGAGACATACCTCAGATGGGTGAAAAGCCAAAGGTTAGCACTCTTAAGAGACAAATTGATCGGCTACGACGAATGAAGATGTAATTAGTGGTCTTTACCCCAAATTTGGATTTTCTCCAAACATAGTTCCTACTTGCCCGATTATGGGTACATAGCTAGGACATCTGTGATCAACGCAGAAACCGAAAGACATGAACCCATTAAGGAACTATTTTCTCTAGAAGATGTTTCTTGCGTTAAAAAGTAATATAACATACCCCTCCAGCGTGATTTTCATATATTCAGACCACATGGCGGGATTGCCTAGTTCTCTAAACATGATCTCCTGTTACTCCAGGATATACAATACGGAACACTCACCAGCCATTAGCAGGGGAGGCGGAAGCCGATGGCCGGATTAAGACAATGTTTATAACATAGACGGAAACAATTAGGTGCCAAGTACATATATACATAGAGCCAATAAATTACGCAGATCTGTCGAGATGATCTATAAGGACATCCATGGTGCAGTCTTCTTGAGAGAGACGAGAAACAGACATCACTTGATCATAAACCAAGTGAAGGGGTATTTCCTGCCTGTCGGGCCCTGCTGGCCCAACCCGGGCCAGGTGTTTCGGGTTGAGATTGGTGAAGAGGGTCTTCACCGTGGCCCACGCCTCTCGGGCCCCCTCTCGACAAGCTGATGTCTTCCATATCTCAAAACGGCTTCGGGCTATTTTAAACCGCTCTGGCAGTTCGGCCATCCCTTGTGGAGGTGTCTCGGTTGGTCAGAGCGCCCTTATCATGCTCCTCATAGATATCCTAGCTCGCCCATGCACTATGAACTAGTCTCTTCTTTCGGACGACCAGTTAGGAGGCCCACACATGACAGTTGGCACATTACTTATATGCCAAAACAAAGAATAATCTATGACACTTCAGGTTAGAAATTAACTTACAGAACATATTGCCTTTTAATTTTTGGTTCTCCTCTTAGGTCTGTGCCAGTTGAGTCTTCAAACTTTGAATTTCTTGGGCTTGTCGTTGGTTTTCCCCTTTGAGTTGGCACTTTTCTTCATGGCATCGCTCCAATACGAGGAGATTAGCCTCAAGCTGAGACTCAGCATGCCGCTGAGCTTCACAGGATGCATCCAGATCCATCTGCATCTGACTTATGGATTTAGCTGCTACAACACAATACCTCGTTAGAGATAGAGTTCCTAATTTTTATCAACACTTAATAAAGTACCTTTTTTACTTACAATGTGCCTCTCTGGTGAACTTTTTCACCTCCTCCAGTTTGGCCTTGCCAGCCTTTAAATCAGTCTGACTAGATTCAAGATCCTTGGACAACCTCTCGTTTTGGAATCTTAAATCCTGTACAAAGACAACACAATGATCAGACCCTTAATTAGACCATCACGACCAAATCAAGATCTAGGGGCTATCGGGTTAGGACTTATGTTCGGTTGTCAAAACCGATGTCACGCCCAAGATGCGCTCCTATCCTTATTTAGGCATGGGGCCTCGATAGGGATAGAGGCGCATCTCGTCGTTTCGCAAATGCAGTAAACATTGCATACATGTATGAATAGATGAGTATATGAATTGGCTTACACTCGCCACAAGCTAAATTACAAGTTCACACAATTATTCAAGCATCATATAGAAGACAGGGTCCGTCTATGGACGAAATCAAACAAAGAAATAAGCAATGTAAAGCTGCCTTGCTATCCCAAAGATCACGACCATGGCCTCTCTACTCATCGGGGTACGTGACGTACATCCGGCCACGTTCTTCATCGTACTCCCACTGGAGCTGAGTCACATCTTCTGGCACATACTCATCAACACATGCACCTGTATTGTTGTAATCTATGAGCCACAGGGACTCAGCAATCATGTAACCCAGGTATCGAAACTATGTAAGCTTATGGGTTTGGAAGGGGTAAGTGTTTAGTTTGCAGCAAGCACTAAGCATTTATTTGGTGGCTATCTTACGAGAACATGAATGTAAATATGGTGGACTATGAAATACAATCGAGAACTACCATGATCACTAAGTGATCCTGATCACCTACTTACGTCAAATATAACCCCACTGTGTTCTCTCTCGGTTCATGTTGACGAGCAGGGACGATCACGGTTATGCACACAGTTGGTGTATTTTATTAGAGTTTACTTCAAGTTGACTATAACCGGGTGTTAAACAAAATATCCAGGTTGCCACATAACCGTGAGCATGGCTTTCCGAAAGATTTAACCCTACAGGGGTGCTCCAACTAATCCATCACAAATTAACCACACGCTGTGGGAATAACCTCGACCATGGATCTCGTGATCATCCTAGGCAATTCCAAAGGAAAACCAACACCTCAAGATAGCCAGAAGAATATCTGAGTTCCTCACGCAAGACATTCGAGAAAGGTAAAACAAGTCCAGCAAGACTACCCGACGTGTCGACGCCCATAAGAGCCGCGTATCTCGTTCTCAGGACACGACTGGATGAACACTACGTACGGTGGCCCGATAGAGATCCCTCGAGTTGCCCCGAGGTGGCCCCGCAAGTGGCTCTGGGTTGGACCAACACTCATGAGGAGTACTGGCCCGAGTTGTTGATTAATTATCCACGGGGTTGCAAAGCCCGATGCATTTTTTTATTAAGTTGTTAAGCAAACAGTAGCAATGTTGGGTCTTGCCAGACAAGCTTTAATCTCAAATGAATAATCAAGGGGGTCCCCATAACAACACCGAGCATGTTAGGAGCGCAAAATATGGAAACATAACACCGGTAACAAGTACTATGGCGGTAAAAGTGGAACAAAACACCAAGCAAAAGGCCAAGCCTTCCACCTTACCAATATATATATATGCATTAAATTAAATAGCAGAAAATATGGTGATATCTCCAGATATCCATGTTATCACATGGAAACAACCTGCACCTGCATCAAAGAACGCTATAAGAGGGGTTGAGCAGCGGTAACTTAGCCAAAACAAGGTTTGCTAGGTAGTGGAGGGGTTAGAGGCTATCATGGCAATGTACGAGGCTTGACACTCAAGTGGTAGGTAACGCAAGTGTAATGATAAGAGCGAGACATCTAGCAAAGCAAAAATAGTGTCGGGATCCGGGTATGATCATCTTGCCTGTTGGTTCTTCAGAGGGACAAAGAGTTGGGTCCTCGTAGTGGTACTCTCCTGGATCCTCTTACTCAGATTCAACACTCGCGTCTACCCAAAGATAAAAAGTAGAAATAAACAAACAACCAAGGTGCAATGCACAAACAAGATGATGCATGAGTCATTTGAAGTATGTAACATGGCAATCCTAAGCTAGTCATGTTTCTCGTGCAATAGTTAAGTTATTTATAATTCTGGACAGAACCTCATGTTAAGTTATTTTAACATGCATGATCATGTCAAATATGGATGCTTCATGCAAAATCTATGCAAATTCATATGGAAAACGTAGGAAACGGAGCAACGGTTCTCACGCTACGCTCACGGCAAGGTACGAAGACAAAATACAATACAAGTAAGGCCATGGGCTATTCAAGGCCGGTCCTGACTTTTCAGAGGCCCGGGGCGAACTTAAAAAGTGGGCCTAAAAGTGAAAAATGTAAATTACACCGATACAAAGTACAATAAGTGCAAATGAAAGATACAAAGCACAATTTTTTGTGCCCTAAAAGCATCTTTGTTTTCATTACCAAATAAAATATATCGGAACTACTTTATCTTCTAGCATTTTCTTTCTTCTTTTCTTGAAATCATGTTTGTTAGGAAACATTTTACAAGGAGTGGAAATACCAGAATTTGTGGGAGGAAAAATAGAAGAAATCCAGCTACCAAATCCCAAGCATATCCATGCTAGGATCCTCGCTTCCTCAAATGAGCAACGTGTATAGAAGTAGATGATCGGTTAGGGATTCACTAGAAAACAAAAAAAAGATAGTACAAAGATCATGCAGAAAAAGACTCTGAAATTACAAGGACTGTGTAGTCCTTTGACCCAAGAAACTGCCCTGTTGCAACTTGCAAAATGACTGAGCTTGTCACGTGTTGCCTCTGCCAGCTGCCGTACGCTAGATGAGAATATTTATAGGCAAATCCATAGGGGACTGAGATGGAGAAACTGAAAGTGGGTCAAAGTAAGCCGCTATAGTGGCAATGTCCATTAATTTGCTAGGCATGTTGTGTGCTTTGGAAAGTACGTAGTAGCGGAGTGGGGAACGAGGAGACAGAGGAAGAAGAAACGACAACCGGTGGTGTTACGAGATGGATCGATTGAATCGAAACTGGATAGTGTCCTTCACAATTCACGTAACCTACCAGTTTTTCTATAGCATACCGTAAACCTACTAATTGTTCTACAAGCTTTAACGTCCTTTTGTGTTCGGCTCTGTAGTATGCATACACAGGGTCGGGGCCCTCCGTCACGCGGGGCCCTAGGCCGTCGCCCTTCTTGCCCCTACCCAGGGCCGGCCCTGGGGCTATTCCATGGTATTCCAAGGTAGCCACTGGTTAGGAAATGAAAAACTAACCACATTAGATCCAAATATCAAGCAAAACAATGGAGCATAGCTCCCACAAGTCACAAAACAATACCACACACATTCTGCCTGAAACAGGAACATAGCAATTTGCAAAACCAATATTTCGAGCTACAGAATGTTTCTAACTACAAGCAAAGTATGTACAGAAACTACATAACATGCTTAACAAATCATCCAACTACACAAACTTGATAGGAAGCAAGGATCACTAAGCATGAAGCTCACAAGATGGCATAATGAACCGGATTCTAGGGACTTAGTGAAAATCATAGTTTTCTAGAATCTGAGTTATCCTGATAGCAATTTGACAACATAAAATAATGCTGCTAGAGACCACCTCATGGCATGAAAATTAACAAGATGGTATAGGACAATATCTACTACAAAACACTAGCACTAAGCTTGAGCTAAAACTCAACAGAACACTTGGTAGCATCCACTAAACATGGCATAAAAATAATTACAGATTCTCGGACTTAGAATTATTTAGCATGTTGAAAACAGCAACATTTTATTAGCTACTTTGGATCAAGAAACCCACTTATATGCAAGTTTGTCATGGCAAAGGAAAATGCCAGGGCCTAGTTACCACAAAACACTAGCACATTCATGTTGACAAGATCAACATAGCATGCATGGAATAAATCCTACAAAAATCACAAAATGCCACCTAATCACAAAATTAGCATTTCACCAAGTTGCTCAAATTGTAAAACTAATGGCACCAATGGATTCCTGGGATTTTTCTACCCCAAATCCATATATCACACCCCTATTCTCTTATAAGTCAAAACCAGGAGCCCTAGCCACTGCGCTAGGAGGGGAAGTTCAATATAAAGGGGAACATATCCTCATTTAAGTAGGTCAGGGCGCGGGTTTCTTCTACCTCCAGACAACGGAGGAGAGGTCACTGCGAGCGAGCGGGACAGCGATGACGATGGCCAGGTACTGCCAGCGGGGGTAAGGATTTCATAGGGGGGTCCATTCCCGGGGCTAGGTTGCGTTGAATCTACGGCAGCAAGCACTAAGGCAGGGGCCCAAGCTCGAAGCATTCAGCCATGGCAGCGGCAGGGTGAGTGCTAACAGCAGGGCTGCACGAGGCAAGGCGCGTGCGAGAGGCAGCAGCGGCAAGATCTGGATGCACGGGAGCCGGGGCTCGACGATGCACCCACTGACGATTACAAGCTATCATCACACGCACACACAACAAAACACCACCTTGCCAGTGCACCGGGAGCACGATGTTGACATGAACAACACGACAACTATCGCGAATGATGCACGAAGAGAAGGGGCATGGAGGATCTGCATCTCACCTAGTGTCCACTGGACAAGCAGGTGTGGCCGGAGGGTGGACGGAGACGTCGCGGCGGCTGGTGGGAGAACAGTGCGGCACTAGTCCAAGAAGGTGAAGAAGACAGGAGCAAGGGTGGGTTCGATCTAGGCCTTGGTGCTCCCTGGGACGTCGAGGAAGAAGAGGCTCACCGGGGCGACGTTCACACGGCACCGGATTGCGACGAGAGGCGACGGAAGAGTCACCCTGAGCTCGTGCTTGCGCTCTTTAGGGGTATCAGGAGCATGGCGATGGCAAGGAGCATGGCTATCTTACCTGGCGACGGCACGGCAAGGAGGGGGAAGGAATGGGTTGCGAGGAGCTAGGGCTGCACGGGTGACACGCTAAATAGGGGCCTAGGGGTGTCGACGGCCGTCAAATCGCTGAGAATGCTAACGTGGCTCCTCTCGATGTTCGGCCATACAAAGGAGAAAGAAACGATCGCTTGGAGGCTCGGTGGGCTGCGTGAGTGCTCAGCCTCGCTGCTGCTTGGATAGGAGAGGCCTAGCTAGGGAATTTCTCTCTCTTTCTCACACAAAAGGGGTTTTCTTTATTTTTAAAACAACAACAAAACAAACAAAATCCAAACAGCTAGGAAAGAGATCTTTTGAAAACAAAAATAGATTGGGACTCACTAAATAATGCTCTATTTAACAAAAGTGGAGTTGGTATTTTTAGGACAAACAAATTAATTTACTTATAATATAAAACAGAACCTATTTGTAAGATTTGGAAAAATGACAAGGCAAAAACATGGTTGAGAGGAGAGTAACAAATCATAGCATAATATTTTGGAGGGGATCAACATTTTTCAAGAGGTGAACCAGCAAGTAAAATCATCACAAGTTGCATATATTAATAAAGAGAGAGAGAGAGTTGGGCATGGTATATAGTTTATAGAAATTGGGGTTAGAACCTTAAGCACACACCAACACATCCACAACACCAACACTCACATCAACACAAGCATATGATGCAACATGAAATTTATGTGATGATGCCATGATGCCATGATGAATGATGAAAGACATGAAGCACAAATTATAATATTCAAAACACATAGGCAAAACATGGAGGTTCACATGAGATACATTACAAATATGGCAAGGGGTGCATTTGGGTTGTTACAACTCTCCCACACTACAAGAGGATCTCGACCAGAGATCTAAGAACGAAAGAACTCCAGAAATTTGGAACGGAGAGGATCCTCACGTTCCCAAGTAGCTTCTTTGTCGGAATGATGAGACCACTTCACCTTGAGAAACTTGATTGACTTGTTGCAAGTCTTATGCTCAGTTTCATCGAGAATAGCAACTGGATGCTCACGATAGGATAGGTCTTCTTGGAGATCAATGTCTTGGAGGTCAATGATACACTCGGGAGTCTTGAAGCACCTTTGGAGCTGAGAGACATGGAAGATATCATGCACATTTGCGAAATTTGGAGGAAGCTGGATTTGATAGGCAAGTTCACCTCTCTTTCCCACAATTCTGAAAGGACCCACAAAGCGAGGAGCTAGCTTCCCTTTTATTCCAAAACGTTGAGTGCCCTTCACGGGAAAAACTCTGAGATAGACAAAATCATCGACTTGAAAGGAGACATCACGATGTTTGTTATCATAATAACTCTTCTGGCGGGATTGAGCTGCTTTGAGATTCTCATGAATGACACGGCACATATCTTCTACTTCAGTGATCATGTCATTGCCCGGAATTTGACGCTCACCGGTTTCAGACCAATTGAGCGGAGTACGGCACTTCCTGTCATAGAGAATCTCAAAAGGGGCCTTGCCTGAGCTAGCCTGAAAGCTGTTGTTGTATGAAAATTCAGCGTATGGAAGGTAGTCTTCCCATTTCGTGCCGAAAGAAATCACACACGCTCTGAGCATGTCTTATAGAAACCAATTTATACTCTCGATATATATCGATGTATATTTATTCATTTGTGATTCATACTAATAGATGGTAATGAAATTATCTTTTTTGCTACAGTTCTTTGATCACCGTAAATATGTGCTAATTTCCAATGGGTTAGACATAAAGTTTCACCCTAAAGATCATGAATAGGTGCTAGAAGATGCTTTCATGTCCTAAATGGCATATACGACCATGTAAAGCTCCCGCCAATTAAAACCACTACTAAACACCGCCACAATCTTCTTGAGGTTGTGTCGGTTAACCGCTCCTTCTGCATGTTGTCTCGGCATCTCGACACTGCCATGCCGCCCAACATGCCAACACCTACATTAACATTTTAGTTATACTAGTAAAAATGGCATGATAAATGTGTCTTGATCACCACGGTAGTGTATGCCTCCATGGTTCAGAACAGGGATGCATGTGGAATGGGCTTGGCATGGATGTTCTCAACTGAGGAGATGACCACTACACTAAGATGGATCAACCATGATGCTTTAAATTGTTGTGTTGCATGAGCATTTTTTATGGTTATATTTCCAAAGTCACCTAATAGCGAGCGGAGCCTTGTTTTGCTTCTGCTCTTTTTTCATGTTTTGTTGTTCATGTAAACTTTAGTATACCTGGTGGTGGGTTCTCTAATGAAATGAATAGGAGGGTCCACCATTTATGAAATTATACTGGAATGGTTGAGGGCTTCTCTTGAAGATGTCGTCAGGTTGTGCTTGAAGAAAACACAAATGAAATTTCTCGAATTGTGTGTGACTGCATGTCTTTCCATAATTGTGTCCAATGTCCATTCAAAAAGTAATTCTGAAGCGACACCATCATTGACGAATCTACTTAGACATCTTTCAATGCATGGATGCCTAGGTAAGGTGTTAAGAGCATTAAAAGTCTTAGCAACTAATGTTCCCAATGCATGGAAGCTTAGCTTTTGTAGCTAAACTTGCTTTATTTAATTGTTAGCAACTAAAGTCCTTCATGCATTGGTTAGTAGCTATTTTGCCTAGGTCCACGTATCCTTCTGGGATCACTATGCATTGCCACATCATTTTTTGTCTACGTGGTACCTTTAGCATCTATAAACCGAGTCATGCCCTCCCCTCCCCCCCCCAATTTTACTAACATAAGGACAAATCTAGGCTACGATTGCAATAAAATCCAGGCTCCGGTTATCCTGGGCCAACCAAGCATTTGACTCTAGCTCTGACCGGATGCAAACATTTATTTTATGTTGTTCCAAAAAGTGCTATTCCAGTCTTGAGCTCTGAAACACTCATCGATGTGTACCACAAAAAAATAACACGAATTTTCAAAAGAAAAAACTATTTTTGTCGGATTTTACTGTTCATCGGGGGTGCATGGGTACCCGGGAGCAGAAACTCCATGTCCGTATTGTCTTGCTTTCTGTAAGTATTGGAAAATGGGCTTTAAAAAACTTTTAAAAAGCTTTGAAAATTAATGGCTTTGGGGAAGGTGATCATATTCAGTCAGAAATAACAAATGTCCTTCGTTTTCTTACCTTATTCATCCAGCAAAAGTGCCCCCTTCTTGTCGACAGCTAGAAATCGCATCCATAGTTCCATATACAAGACTCCATGGCGAGATCGCTGCAATGAAAACTAGCGCTAAGATTGCAACAACGGCATTTGCTATCAACGCGGAAAATACGGGCTATTACCATTTTTACATTCGCACAGCTGCTTGCAATCAGCAGGAGCATATTCTTCTATGGCAGGCATTCACGAAGACTCCAAGACCAGCCGGCGCCGGTCGCCGTCGCCAAAACAACGAAACCTCCAAACCTGACGCGTCATCGCCTCTCTGATTTAACTAGGAGTGGCACGCCGTCATCATACCCATACAGTACATAGAGCCGAGCGTGTAGTGTGCTGCCGCGTAGCGCATGCATGCCTGTTCCATCCTTGGCGATGGCGGAGGAACATGCCGGCGGCCAGCATGACCAGCAAGTGGCGTCCGAGAGGCGAGCACGGCAGAAGCTGTTGTTCGCCGTCCCGATCATCCCGATCGTCCTGTTCATCGTCGCGCCGTGCGCGCTCTTCTTGTTCACAGCCGACTTGGCACTCCCACGCATCCGCATCGAGTACGACCGCCGCGACGGCGACCGTAACGCTCCGGCCGTCTCGCCCACGAACGCGCCGCCGCCACCGCCCCAAGAGGCGGCGGTGTCTGTTCCCGGCGAGGAGCAACAGCAGCTCCCGCCGCTGCGCCAGCTGACTGACCGGCCGTACTCGCTCGGCCCGAACGTGTCCGATTACGACGCCCGCAGAGCGGCCTGGCTCGCCGCGCACCCTCGGTTCCCGGCCTTGGTCGCCCCGGGGCGGCCTCGGGTACTCGTGGTCACCGGGTCGTCGCCGCGCCGGTGCAAGGACCCGGAGGGCGACCACGTGCTCCTCCGCGCGTTCAAGAACAAGGCGGACTACTGCCGCGTCCACGGCTTCGACATCTTCTACAGCAACGCGGTGCTCGACAGCGAGATGACGGGGTTCTGGACGAAGCTGCCCCTGCTGCGCGCGCTGATGGTGGCGCACCCGGAGGTGGAGCTCCTCTGGTGGGTGGATTCGGACGTGGTGTTCACGGACATGCTGTTCGAGCCGCCGTGGGGCAAGTACGCGGGGCACAACCTGCTGCTCCACGGCTGGGACGACGCGGTGTACGGCGTCAGGAACTGGCTGGGCACTAACGCCGGCAGCTTCGTGATCCGGAACTGCCGGTGGTCGCTGGACCTCCTGGACGCGTGGGCGCGCATGGGGCCGCGCGGCCCGGTGCGCGACAGGTACGGGGAGTTGTTCGCGGCGGCGCTCTCCAACCGGGCGCCCTACGAGGCCGACGACCAGTCGGCGCTCGTGTACCTGCTGGTGACCGAGCGCGGCAGGTGGGGTAGCAAGGTGTTCCTGGAGAGCTCCTACCTCCTGCACGGGTTCTGGGAGGGGATCGTGGACCGGTACGAGGAGATGCGGAGCAAGTGGCGGCCGGGGCTCGGCGACGACCGGTGGCCGCTCGTCACGCATTTCGTCGGGTGCAAGCCGTGCGGGGAGCAGGGCGCGAGCTACGAGGCCGCGCGGTGCCGTCAGGGCATGGAGCGCGCGCTCAACTTCGCCGACGACCAGATACTCGGGCTCTATGGGTTCCAGCACGAGTCGCTCAACACCACGGCCGTGCGGCGCGTCAGGAACGACACCGGGCGGCCGCTGGACGCCGACGACGAGCAGATCGGCCGCCTCCTGCACCCGGAGTTCAGGGCCGCCAAGCCATTGTGATCAACTAGATCCTTCGATTGGTTTGGATGCGCACGCGCAGACATCAGAACACCCAACACGTTCTATGGCTACGTAAGATATAGCTGTAAGCTGCAGCCACCATTGTGAAATGTAAGCGATGTTAGTAGCATTCAAATGGATGCTGGTGAGTTCACTCGTATGCATGCTTCATTCTTCGTCTCCAGCAAGGGCAACAGAAAGCTTACAGCTTATTTCAGACTGCAACGCAAAAATGGGTAACTACATTGGTAAGCAGAGTGGCACGATGAATACTGGAACTACTGAAACTATGAAGTACAAGAAAGTATATGGTCACCTCCATGCATCTGAACATGAGCAAAAAGAATGGCACCTTATCCCAGACACCGAACCTGACAAATCAAATTTTGTTTCAAGTCAGATCACTAGCAGCACCTCCTTGCAATTGTAACCCAACATTTGCAGGGGAATGACTGTAGCATGTAGAGCTGGAATAAAGACTGTTCGGTCAACATTCACACCAGCAATGTATAAATGAAAATATAGGCCAACAATCGATCATAGTTTCACTACATTGCCTCTCTAATCAACCACATCTCTGTTACAATACCTTCTCTAACTACCAAGATAGACTAAAACATTCGTACTAGGAAACTAGCTCTGGTTTTTGCATTTGACAGTTACTCCACACCTTTCGCTACTCAAGGTGTCCGTTGTATTTGTCAGTGTCGTAAAGAAAATAATAGGCCCTCTTACTGTCAGTTGGGCACTGCCACAGTCTGTTGGTGCTAACAGTAAATGATAAACATGGTTTCTGTTCAGACACTTTCATCAACTTTATCCAATGATAATGACAGAAAGCTCAGTATGAAATCATCCAGGTCGCCTTCCAGGACTGAATCGGGATCAGATACTTCATAGTTTGTCCGAAGATCTTTGACCATACGGTATGGCTACAAAAAAGGAAAACATATCAGTTTGATCTGAAGAACAATGAGAAAAGTATGCCCCAAGCTTACGATTTTACATTCAGGAACATCTACCTACACTCTATGCTAACTCGTTCCACTACTTTAATAGCCAAATGCTGTGATATTTTTCGCATTTTTTTCTAAAATTTTACTATAAAACTTCATGGCAGAAAATTTAAGTAACAATGTTGCATGGCAAAGTTTGTACGGTGCAGCTTCTTTCTTGATTCTCAATCAACAACATGTGAGGGCACAAACAATGTAAAAGGGCTGAGTGAATGCAGTGGAATACAAGCTAAAGTTCTAAGTTTACCCTTGCCAAAGAAGTTAACCTAATCTTATTAATCTCGGAAGATGGAAGTCTCACCTGTAGCACATACGATCTTATTTGGTTTCCCCAGCTTATTTCAGAGAGTGATTGCGTGTGCTCTGCATTCATCTGTGCTTGACGGGTAATCTCAAGCTGGTCCAACCTAGATTGAAGCACCGCCATTGCTGATGCCCTATTCATATGTTGTGATCTGCATTTTTCCTAAACAAGTTAGTACACATATGTTCTACTCACGCAAAGGATTCAGGAAGTCCCTATTGATTACCAGTTAAGAGATACTGTATATGATAACAGTGCTGGTTATATTCAACAGATTGATAAATATATTTTTCTTGAGATATGATTAAATATTAGTATTCTAAATGCATCAAAACTACCTTTCATTTTGACAAGTCGCCGTTGTACCAGTTGGGATGTGCACAATTCTAACTGCACTTTCTGTGGTGTTGGCATGCTGCCCGCCAGGTCCACCAGAACGGAAGCGTTCTATCCGAAGATCCGATTCGTTTATCTGGTATCGGCTAGAGGCCTCACCAAGAATAGGTATTACAGCGACAGCAGCAAAGGAAGTGTGCCGCCGCTTTCCACTGTCAAATGGAGAAATCCGCACTAATCTGTGAACTCCTATTTCAGATTTGGCATATCCAAATGCATACTCACCATCGACTTTGATAGTAGCCCTCTGGAATAGCAGGTATTCAGTATAAGATCAACAGTTTGCTAAAACCAGCCTCAAATGAAAAGTTAACAGATAGTAAAATAAATGAGAGCTTAATGTGCACATGGCTTGATTTCACATTCGTTGTCATCTCTAGGAATAGATAAAACTGCTACGTAGTAATTATGAATAAAGTGGTGAACTGACTGGATTCAGTGATGGGAAGCGGTGAAAAAATAAAGCAAGCAAACCTTGATTCCTGCTAGTTCACCAGGCATTTCTTCTATTACAGTGACTCTGTATCCCCGTCGCTGAGCCCATGATTTGTACATGTTCATAACCATGGCAGCCCAATCCATGCTCTCAACGCCTCCGGCTCCTGCTTGGACCTGGTTATGGGATCATGCAAGGAATGCTACTAATAACACCAGAAGCTTAAAAGAAACATTACTGTTCCAATTTTCGGGCTACTGTACAGACTACAGAGTTATAGAGTGAGCACTGCACTAAGAAATAAGGATTGCTTAAGATAATGTGACGAACATACCTCAATGAAGCAAGGGTAAGGGTCATTATCTCCAGAAAGCAATGCATTGAGTTCTTTCTCCTTTGCATCTCTTCTCATATCGGCCAATGCAATCATGGATTCCTGCACAGGACAGTTAACCGGACTATAAAACAAGCAGCTAGTTTGCACCATGAAGGGTTCCAGCAAAGATCCATGTAAGTGTGTTTGGAGCTCAATACAATGTAATTATGTGAAAGAAGCAATGTATTCACCGTCTCGAGTTCATTGTCACCCTCTTCACGTGCAAGCCTCAACATGTCGATGTGCTCCATCAATTGTTGCTCGAATTGGTTCACAGACTTAATCTTGCCCATGAGCTCGCCTTGTTCACGACTAACCTTCCCAGCAAAAACTGGATCCTCCCAGAGGTCTGGCTTCTCCAATACCACAGCCAGCTGCTTAGACCTCTCTAGTAACCATTTCCACTGCGAAAATGAAAACCCAATTCAAGAAGCTTATAGAGGTAAGGCCACACAAACACATTCCAATACATACCCACAGCCACTCTACCAGCAACTACGCAAAAAATGTGCAAGTCCACACAAACATATTCCAACACCTGATCCTGCGCCACTCTACCTGGAACTATGCAAAAATGTGCTTGAACAAAGATCGCTGCACATGCGCACACACCGACACACAGATACGCGTGAACCTGAGAACGAACGGTAGGTGTTTGTCGATATGTCCGAGAGAGACAAGCACATCAGGTGCACACCCCAACCCTACAAATCAATAACACTCGACGCCCTGATCGATTTGGAGTACGGAAGACAGAGAGCAACAAGTATCGTACAAGATTGGACCTTGAGACGCTTCTTAATAAGCCTGATGGACTGCGCGACGGCGGCTGCGTGGCTGCGCCAGTCGCTCTCGGCATCGGCGAGGATCGTCCACCCCTTGTCGGCAATAGAGTCGACAGTCAGTCCGTCAACCGTCCTCGGCGCCTCCGCCACCGGCGCCGGCGAAGAGAACCACCGAGTCGGCTCGAGGAGGGGACGTGATCTGACGGTGGCAAGCAGGCCGTGAGTGGGTCCCAGAAGGGAGGACATGGCAGCTCCATGGATGAGGAGGTGGTGGGTCGGATTCGGCGTCCTGGAGCGGAGGTGGGAGACGAGGACCGCGGCCGTTGATCTGGTTAGGAGGCGGGAAGCCATTCCCGTCTACTCCGACGCTGGCTGCGGGGGAGGGCTCGACAAGAGCGTATGTCTTGTTGGATGAACCGGAATACCGCAAGACGTTTTCGCTGTGCGGAAGGCGCCTATCGATGGAAAATGTTTTTTTTCGGCCCCACCCTATTTCCGGCTGTTTTTAGAGAGAAGTTATGCCTCGAACCGAAGTCCTACTCGGCTGTTGATTCAAGAAAAATAACTTTGTTCTGGTAATTTTTGACAAATGTTTTGAATACTTGCCAAGTTTCATCATGGTATGACATTCATGCAAGTTTGTGCAAAAAAAACTACAAAATGCTTTCGTGTAAGGCCTTAAACCCCTTGGTAAGAACTCACGCTATGGGCAAGCGTTAGTGTACTGTCTATCCTGGCTATCACATGTGAGGTCGTTAACAATTGGGACCGAAGCCATAAATAACAACAGTGCATCACCACATGTCGACGCGCTTGTGCAAGTTGGAAAGCGTGAAGGGTGTGATATATGGAGCTTGTCAATTCCCCATATGATCACATGCAAGTACACCACCCTTCCGAGATCTTGACCTTTATCACATGTGCTACCAGACCAAGCCCCTCATCTCGCTTTCACCTCACGCAGGGTGATCCACTTTCCTCCACACTATCTGTCATGCCTATCGACGTGGTCAACAACATGTTGCGACGTGTAGCTGAAACCAGCGTGCCACAACGCCTCACCCCATGCCACCCGACGTGCTCGTGTGCCTGAGTTGACGTGTTGCATGCGCAAACTGAGCATGTGCGACTGTAAAGGGTTTGCCTGGCCAGCCTTGTTTGCGCGCACTTGGACCGGCGTGCTGGATGCCCGGGCACTGTGCGGTGATTTTACTATGACTTCTTCTACTCGGACCCTTCTTGTCGCGCATAACCTGAAAGATTGTTGGAATGAAGTATGTCTACCTAAGGGGGAGTGAATGGGAGATTTAAATTTTATTTTAGCAAACTTTAAATCCCTCAGAACACACCATCGGAATAAACAGAACAAATGCAAGTCTATGAAGGAAAAATGCCGAAGTAAAACAAGGATAGGTGCCGCATACAAATCATATAGTAGAAACTTAACCCATGATAAACACAACCGAAGATAAAGCTGGGTTAAGAGGTGACCAATGGTGTTCGATGGCGACAAAGTATTTGTTTAACCAGTTCACTCTTCTCAAAAGAGCTACATCTAGTTGGAAAGACTCGTGATTTAACATAAAAGATAAACTCACTTCATTCTATTCTCCTTGACAACTAGTTCTTCAACTACTGCCGATCACTCGGGGTAGATGCTTGAGTCGATCTCCATAACCTTCACAAACCTTGTCTTCGTGAACCATAAGTACTCTTGGTCACTGAAGAATTTGGCACCTAACCATCCAAAGAGTTGGCAGCTCTCAAGAGTAATAGGCAGAGCGTACTAGACATAGATTTCAGTGATGCTAACCACTATCTAATTTTTTGTCTCTCGTGTTTTTCTCCTATTAGATATAAACTCATATCTTCTAGAGCGAGGGTGCTCACACAAACTTGTCGGAATCATGAGGAGCAACCAATTGTGAACGTTGGAATGGGTTCGATATTTATTGTTGTAGTCTTCCCAAGGGGGGGGCATTTTGGACATGGCATCTAGTCAATGACCAACCGACATGTTCCCAACGGTTGGATTTCAAACGCACCCGGCAACATTACATGAGGAACAAGTAAGTTGATGATACGTCTCCAAAGTATTTGTAATTTTTGATTGCTTCATACTATTATATTATAGATTTTGGATACTTTATATGCCATTATATGCTATTTTATATCATTTTTTGGGCTAACCTATTAACCCAGTGCCCAGTACTATTTCCTGTTTTTTGTGTGTTTTTGACTTTTAGAAAATTGATACCAAACAAAGTCCAAACATGATGAAACTTTACGGGGGTTATTTTTGGATATAAAGAGACCCTAGAAGATTTGGGGGTGCCAAAAGGGCTACGAGAGAGCCACGAGCTCACAGGGCCCATCCTGGGGGGTAGGGCGCGCCCCCTGAGCTCGTGGGCCCCTCGCAACTCTGTTTGACCTAAATCCACTTCTATATATTCTCATATATCCCCAAACCAACAGAGAGAGACATGAAACACTTTCTCTGCCGCCACAAGTCTATGTTCTTCTGTGATCCCATCTGGAGACCTTTTCCGGTACTTTGCCGGAGGGGGAATCAATCACGGAGGCCATCTACATCAACCTTTTTGCCTCCATGATGATGTGTGAGTAGTTCACCACAAATATTTGGGTCCATAGCTAGTATCTAGATGGCCTTTTCTCTCTCTTTGATCTCCAATACCATGTGTTTCCTTGATCCTCTTGGAGATCTATCTGATGTAATCTTCTTTGACAGTGTGTTTGTTGGGATCCGATGAATTGTGCGTTTATGATGAGATTAATCATTGCAAGTAATTGAGTCTTTTTTGAACTTTATTATTCATGATTTTTATAGATTTGTAGTTCTCCCCAATCTATCTGTTTGTTTTGGCCACTAGATTAATTTATCTTAAGTGTGAGATGTGTTTTGACTTGGGTTCAATCTTGTTGTTCTATATATCCCAGTGACAGTAGGGGAGAAGACACGTATTTGTATTGTTGCCACTAAGGATAAGATGACGGGGTCTGGACATATTGCTTGTATTACTTTATTTACATCATGTCATCTTGCTTAATGTGTTGCTCTATTTTTCATGATCTTAATACCATAGGTGCATACATGATTCGATCAATTGGTGGAGTAATAGTAGTAGATGCAGGATTGTTTCGGTGTACTTGTCACGGACATGATGCCTATATACATAATCATTGCCATGAATAACATCATAACTGTATGCTTTTCTATCAATTACCCAACAGTAATTTGTCTACCCACCGTATGTTATGTGTTCGAGAGAGAAGCCTCTAGGGAAAACTATCCCCCCCCCCGAGTCTATTTAATCGTATTGCTAAAAACCAAAAATACCTTGCTGCAATTTATGTTTTCTTTTTTACTTTTCCTTTTTATTTATCTATCACTATCATAATTAACCCTTGCAAGTAACGAGTTCAAGGGGATTGACAACCCTGTTGCCCACATTGGGTGCAAGTGTTCGGTTTTGTGTGTGCATGTGCTGACGACAAGAGTTTGCTTGATTCTCCTATTGGTTCCATAACCTTGGTTCTCACTGACGGAAATACTTCTTTCTACTATATTGCTTCACCCTTCCTCTTTGGGGAAAACCCAATGCAGCTCACAGGTAGCAGAACGAATTTTTAGCGCTGTTGTCAGGGATATATCATCAAATTCTCATATGGTTCCTTCATACAAATGATCATTCACTTCTTCTAATTTTTATTATCCTTTTTATATTTGCCTCTATAAAAAATTAAAAACAAAATAATATTTTCGTTTACTTAGTTTGCTTGCTTTATTGCTATATCTCAAGAAAATACAAAGTTGTGTGACTTCTCTAATACGAATAAAAATGATTTTATTAGTCCTCCAATACCACCCGCCACTACTGCAGAAGCTTATGATATTAATGCCGCTTTGCTAAATCTCGTTATGAATTTTTTTATTGAAAGTCCTAATGAGGATGCTGCTTCACATCTTAATAGTTTCATTGAATTATGTGATATGCAAAACAAAAAATATGTGGATAATGATATTGTTAAGCTAAAATTATTTCCTTTCTCATTAAGAGATAAAGCTAAAACTTGGTTTTCATCTTTGAAGTGATAAGCTTGATAAGCTCAGGGTTTTAACCTTGGTAAGCTCATTTTTGAAGTGATATTGACATATTCACTCACCGCAACAACAACTTATTCTTGAGGAAGTGGAGGATCAATATCATCCAAAGAACATTCAAGGTCCACATCCTCAACGGATTCTCTCGTTTTTCTTGTGACCAAACTTCTTTTTCACGAAGAACTTGCGCCGCTTTTGTCATATTTACGCTTATAGGGTACTTCATCAAGACCCAACATCCAATGCTTTTCAATATCTTCCTTTGCCAGCCTAACATTTTCCTTCTCTCGAGCTTCTTCTTTCAGTTTTGTTTTTGCTCACTTATCAATATTTCTATTGCATCGAGCAAGTTCTTGAGCATAATCAGATGGGTGCATGAGAGAGCTTGGATCAGGATTCCCAAGAGGAGGTGGATGTTCGTTGGCATCATTCATCTTCAAAAGCCAAATGGAGTGGCAATCACCCCAAGGTGGAGCGAATGCAAAATTCTTGGCATAATGAGGATGAACCATTTCATAGTTAAATCACTTGTTGACCCAATAGTGTCGAATCTTTTGCATTCTCTTCCTCTTATATTTGCTTGTTTCACCATAAACGGTTATGTATCGATCATGAGACATAAGTTCAATTTTGTTTCATCAGAAACGGTTTTGTATCGATCATGAGACATAAGCTAGATTGAATTTTGATATGGCTTGCGACCATCCTTCTTCTTTTCTAGAGCATTCCCATCAACATATTTTTCATCTAGCTCTTTTGATCGTTTTCGTTTAGAAGGGCTTAATGTTGGACCATGTGCTCTTGATTCATTAGTTGTAAACAAAATTGTATCTTCCCATCTGTCATTCTGACTAGCTGGATTAGCAGAATCTTGTAGAGAGTCCTTGTCCCTATCAATATAGATAGATGCGAGGGAAAATACGGCTAGGATGATTAGTGTGCACAGAGAAATTTTCAAAGAAAAACATTTTCCTGAAAGATTGGACTTAGACTGTGAGTTAAGTTTTGGTTGAAGGAAATGCCATTGGTTTCATGCTAGTGTATCTGAAGACAAATCCACTAACACAAAAACTAGCTATTTCGGACACCCAAGACAAAACACAAACCCTAGATATAAAAGAAGATACGAGGAAAAACTACAAAGCGCATCCCATACTTTAACCTAAAGTTCTCGAATCTGTAATATACAGTGAATTCCATGGAAATTACTACGGAAGAACACGAGCAAGAACAGATGGATGCCTGAATCTGAAACCGCACGTACCCTAACCCGATGACGGCACGATGAAGAGGTTGGACCATGGCGGGGTAGGAGGAATTCAGCTACCCCTTTCTAGTAGCAAAGCAGTGAAGGTGGACGACATTGTCAAGCTTGAGGTGGAGCTATCGTGGTGAGGGTTTTGGTGGAGGACGAATAAAGGCACCGCAATGATAGGTGTTAGGGATATTCCCCACAGGTACGACATGACACAAGGAATGACCCCACGTTATAACATATCATTTCCTCGACCCGGATTGTACAAGACAATTCTTAACAGACTCCAAGTCAAAGACAAAGACCCGCGATGTGCCGGCTCATCGCATATCGTGGGCTGGCTTGTGGAGGAAGCCTGGGTGAACTACCAAGATTGGGAGATAGACTAGAATACGGGTTAGCAAATATGATCCAGACTCTTTGTAACCCTAGGGGCTCGACCTATTATATAAAGGAGAGACCCATGAGAGAAACAGACAAGAAATAATCTCTCAAGAGCTAGGTTAGCGATTCCGCACCCTTGTAATCGAGATCATTATCATCAATAACACACAAGAAAGACGTAGGTTGTTACCTCCAACGGAGGGGCCGAACCTGGGTAAGCTCTTGTCTCTCGTTCCCGATCAACCCCATCCAAGTAGACACCTAGTTGCGATGGCTCCTAGACTTAGACATCTCTCAAGGACATATGTCCTGACAAAACCATGACAGTTGGTGCCCACCGTGGGGCCTACGCACGATGGTGTTGAGCTCTTGGAGGGAGCTCTCGTAGGGATCGAGGGATACATGATCGGACGGATGATGAAGATTCGTTGTGGCAAGCTCTACATCAATGACTCTGACTTGTTCCGATGCCGACTCAATCAAGTTCATGAATTGGATCCCCTTCGACAAGATCCATGTTTTCATCAACAAGATCGATGAGTCCAAGCTCAAGCCAGACACCTTCACCGACATCGTCAAGCTGACTCGACGCTCTCAACCGGTCTAGGCACGAGCCACCCGAGACCATGTCTTTGTCGGATTCACTCAAGGAGTTGATCTGCCGGAAAATTCTGCGTCTGGTGGCAGTACCCGTGTTTGCTCTGATGGCGAGTCATCTATTGGCGAAACTGAGTCGATCCTTCCACTCTTTGTTGATTAGATTGGAGGGTATGCATCCATTTTTATGGCAGGGAATAACATGCATGGGACGTCGATGATTCAAATCTCTATCGCCGTCGGCGCCGGGACTAATGGAGAGGCCCCGGCTTCTGGAGGATCCGGCTCAAGCAAGCCGTTGTCTCAAACCCTATCGAAGCTGGCCACCGCATTGAGCACCCTTCTAGCATCCCCGATAACCATGGAAAATGTGAGAGAGCGAGGCGTCGAGGTTGCGACGCTTCAGGAGCAAATCGCTATAGTCCAGGAGGAGATTAATGCGGAGAACACTTGTATGGTAAAGATGCAGGCTCACATGTAGAGTGAATTTGAGCGCTTGCGGTTGGAGGCAATCCACTTAGGGTTTCGCCAAAACACAGATTCTTTGGTTCACACAAGAAGGCATCAGAGTCGCATGCCGCCAACCATTGAGCCAACGCGACTAGTTGAGACACAACTTGGTATGACCGTACGAGGAGCAGGAGCCGGCATGCGCGAATAACTCCTCGTCATACACCAATAGACATGAGCAATACCTCCAGGCGGGTCAATCCATCAGCCGACCTCGTCTCAACAATCACCTCAACGTTTCCACACTCCACCGGGTCATTATTCCAACCCGGTCGATAACATGCTTGTGACGACTCACAATGTCGTTGCGATCCCAAACACGGAAAACAACCCGGCGGATATCGAGGCCAGGAACACCATCGAGATGCTCAAGACTGCGATAGTCCAACAAGCCAACTGCTCTCATAGTAGGAGTTGGCTTCATTCAACCCCTCATAATAGTCGGATCAAGAGACGGCATGTTGAGTCACCGGCTATATCCAGTAACACACGACGACAAGTGGTTCCCCTGCGACCGGCGATCTTAGATGCTCAGGCAATAGTGGAAGCTGTAAGAGCCCAGCAAGAAGGGAACATAGGTCCAACATATATTCAACCTGCAGCACATGCCCAACCCGCCACTGTCTAGCCTGCCTCACAGAGAGCTGACTTATCTAGAAGGACTACCAGTACTCCTTGCCTAGGACCGGCTCTACGCAACGAGCGCATGCCTCCCGATTTCAAGGGCCCTCACAAAGTCCCCAATTACACATCTGATTTGGAACCGGCCGAGTGGATTGAGAGCAATGAGCTAGCTATGGATATGCTAGAAGTTAGCGATGCAGTTTGTGTGAGGTATCTAACTATGATGTTAGAAGGGCCAACACACACTTGGCTGAAAAATCTCCCCCTAATTCAATCAATACATGGGACGAACTGAAGCACCGCTTCATCACAAATTTCTAGGGAACCTACAAACGTCCCACGACGATCGTTGACCTTGAACAATGCCTCCAACATAATGATGAGTCTGCATATCATTGGTCATGACGCGTAGGAGAGATTATCCACCCCTAAGATAGAATTAGAGTTGTTCAAGCAGTTCTCACCCTAGAATGTAATTTCCACTTCTAGCCTTTAGTCCAAAAGCTCGAGCGCTTGAAAAGGAAGGTCAAGGACATGGGAGATCTCAATGATGTCCTTACAAGGTATGTAGAGTCAAACAATATGAAAGACCCGTCCTCCGAGGATGAATGGTCTGGAAAGGGCAAGAAGAATGGCAATAACAAAGGCCATCAACATAATGGTCGGACGAGTAACGACAATGGTAATCGCAATAAAAATGCTGGCGAACACAAGAATTATGATGGTGCGATAGATTTTGTTGCCAACACGAACACCAACCCCAAGAACCAGCGTCGGAACAATAACTCGGGTCGTCCCTATAACTGCACCCGCCCTCATAATTATGAGGAAGATATTATAGGACCATGTCCTAAACATAGTGTGTATGGTAAGCCGACAACTCACTCATAGGAGAACTGCTACATCATGCAGGAATTCCGAAATCAAGCTTTCCGGAGCGGCAACAACATCGGAAACGCCCCCCTGGAGCCCCTCAAGACGGCGGCCCAGGAGCCGGTTTTCCCAACGTCGGCTTTCAAGGGAACTACTCTGGAGCTGGTTTCTTTGGAGCAGGCGGCTCAAGGACTGGTTTTTCGAGGGCTGGTAATAATGGAGGTGGTAATCAATGTGCCGGACAGGGACATCAGAATCAGGGCAATCAGAATCATGGAAATCACTCTGGTTTCCAAAGTAACCCAAAGATGTTGAACAGTGGGCAATACCACGTCTTCACCACCAGCACATGCAAACATGACTGTAAAGTGCAAAAACGGGTGGTCAACATGGTTGAGCCGACAGTTTCAGAATACCTGCACTGGTCTAAGTAGCTAGTGGTTTGGAGTCGCAAGGATCACCCGCCACAGATTGATAATCCGAGAAGTTTGCCCTTAGTGGTGGCACCTCAGGTTGATGGCTATAAGCTGACGGAAGTACTCACGGATGGAGGCAGCAGCATCAATAACCTTTATTATGACACTTTCCGACGTATGAACTTATCTGAGACTTAGCTCAAACCATCTTCTACAGTCTTTCACGGGATCGTGCCTGGCAAGTCAGCCTCTCCCATTGGCAGGATCTCTCTTGAAGTAGCCTTTGCTGACGAGTTCAATTACCGGACTGAGTTCGTGACTTTCTAAGTGGTCAAGATAAAAAGTCCTTATCATGCCCTTTTTGGACGGCCAACTTATGCTCATTTTATTGCACGTTCCTGCTATGTTTACCTCAAGCTCAAAATGCTAGGTCCTAGAGTCAATATTACTGTTCACGGCAACAGGAAAATTGTTGAGTGCGAGGAGGGAGATGTAGCTTATGCCGAGTCTGCTTGTGCAACCGAGGAATTAAATTTTATCAGACCAATGTTGATCCAGCTGATATGACCCCCCTAAAGAAGCGAACCACTAAATCCGAGCCTTTACTCAAATTCAAGTCCGCCGAGGACACGAAGCAAGTTGATTTTACTCCTGGTGATTCTTCCCAGCAGTTTACCATCGGAGTTAGCATGGATCCTAAATAGGAAAGCACGCTCATCGAGTTCATCTGTGAGAATCGAGACATCTTTGCATGGAAACCTTCTGACATGCCGGGTGAACCGAGGGAAATCGCTAAGCACTGCCTTAATGTGGATCCAAAGATGAAACTTGTCCGATAATACCTCCGTCATTCTAACGAGGAGAGATGCAAGGTGATTGGTGAAGAAGTGGCCCATCTCCTAGCTGTCTGGTTCATTATTAAAGTTTTTCATCCTAAATGGTTGGCTAACCTAGTGCTTGTTCTGAAGAAGAATGACACATGTCACATCTGTGTGGACTATACAGACCTTAAAAAGGCTTGTCCAAATGACCCTTTTTCTCTACGATGCACTGACCAAATCATCGATTCCACTGCTGGTTGTGAAAATTTGTGTTTCCTGGATGCTTATTCTGCTTATCATGGGATCAAGATGAATAAGGAAGACCAGGAGAAGAACATTTTATCACACCCTTTGGAGCTTTCTGCTATACATCTATGCCTTTTGGTTTGAAAAGTGTAGGTGCAACTTATCAGCGTTGTGTTTAGAATTACGTGCACACATAGATTAGACGTAACGTCCACACTTATGTTGATGATATAGTTTTTAAATCACAGAAAAAGGAGACTCTCTCGGCCAATCTGAAAGAAACATTTGACAACTTGTATGTGTATCAGACGAAGTTCAACATGGTTAAGTGAGTGTTTGGTGTTCTTGTAGACAATTTACTGGGTTTTCTCGTCTCTGAACGTGGCATCGAGGCCAAACCAGAAAAATCAAGACAATTACTTCCTTGACCAAGCCGACCAACATCAATGGACTCCAGAAACTCATAAGACACATCACAGCTTTAATCCAGTTCCTAAGCTGTCTCGGTGAGAAGGCGATTCCGCTATATCAGCTTTTGAAAAAGGCTTACAATTTCGTGTGGAGCGGCACCGCCAATAAATCTTTCGAGGACCTCAAGAGGCAGATTTCTGAAGCTCCAATCTTGGTGGCTCCATAGATAAAGGAACCTATGCTCTTATAAATCACAGTGAATAAGAAGGCTGCCAATGTTGTAGTCGCAGTTGAACGCAAGGTAATGGGCAAGGAATACCCAGTTCAATGCCAGTCTATTACGTTAGTGAAGTTTTGATCGAGTCCAAGCAGCATTACCACATTGGCAAAAGCTGGTTTTTGGAGTGTTCTGGCTATTCGGAAGCTCAAACACTATTTTCAAAAGTGTCGGTGTCAAAATCGGCAGATCTCGAGTAGGGGGTCGTGAGCTATGACACTAGGATCGATTGTAATAGGGAACGAAGGAGACGATGTTTACCCAGGTTCGAGCCCTCCTATGGAGGTAAAACCCTACGTCCTGCTTGATTATATTGATGATATGAAGGTTCCAGAGTTGATCTACCTCGAGATCAGATAGCTAAACCCTATATGAGTTGTTCTTTGTCTTACAACCTAAAAAAACCCGGCTTATATAGACGCCAAGGATACCTAGGGTTTACACATGGTCAGTTACACATCGAAGGAAAAAACATGCCTATCTACTGTCGAAAACTTGGAGGACACGCCACGGCTCTAAGAAGCTCCCACCCTGGCAACAGGGCCTTTGATCACCCAATGCTCATCCAGCGACCCACATAGTCCGGCCCATGAGAAACAGGTCGGATATCCGAGGACCCCTTAAACCAGGACTCCCTCAGTAACCCCCGGACTAGCCTCCAACGCCGAGGTATATCCATACAATCTTATGCATCGAAGTCTTCGGCTTGCGAGACAAGTCCCTCTACCCCTTCTTGTTCGGCAACCATCCTATCATCGGCGTAATCCCAAGCATCACGAGCCTGCCGGGTCCATTCTAATAACCATCAATGTTTCTCGCTTTTTGCGTGTCGTCGGGAGACGAGAGGTTCAATAGCTTTTTAAAAGAATGCCCCTCTATCACGCGCAAGATGCGATCATATCCTTATTTTGGCACGAGGGCCTTGACAGGGATATAAGCGCATCTCGTCGTGTTGCAAGAATGGATATCATTACAAGTACATGTACAGAAGAGATGAGTATATGGAATTGGCTTACACTCGCCACAAGCTACATCAAGATCACATCAATACAACACATATTCAAACATCGTATAGAAGAGCAGGGTCCGACTACGGACGAAACCAAATGATAAAATGACATCCATCCTTGCTATCCCAGGCTGCCGCCTGGAACCCATCCTAGATCGATGAAGAAGAAGAACTCCAATTAAAACAAGCATCATGGTCACAACAATCATCACATTACTTGTACCTGCAACTGTTATTGTAGTAATCTGTAAGCCATAGGGGACTCAGCGATCTCATTTCCAAGGGTATCAAGACTAGCAAAGCTTAATGTGTGAGGTATGGTTAAGTGGTGAGACTACAGCAAGCAATTAAGCATTTCTTTGAGTGGCTAACTTACGAATACAGAAAGTAAAGTATGGTGGTCTACGCATAACGAACGTGAACTAGTAATGATCACTAAGTGATCCTGAACACCTACTTACGTCAAACATAACCCCACCGTGTTCTCTCTTGGACAAGGACTCATGAGAAGAGACAGTCACGGTTACACACGTAGTTGGTGTATTTTATTAGAGATTACTTCAAGTTTGCTATGACCGGGTGTTAAACAAAATTTACCAAGTTGCCACATAACCGCGGGCACGACTTTCCAAAAGATTTAACCCTGCAAGGGTGCTCCAACTCATCCATCACAAATTAACCACACGCAGCGGGAATAACCTCGACCACGAATCTCATGATCTTCCTAGGCAATTCCACTAGAAAACCGCAACCTCGAGATAGCCTGAAGTATTATCGGAATTCCTTGCTCAAGACGTTCGAGAAAGGTAAAACAAATCTAACAAGGCCGCCTGACGTGTCGATGAACCCGATAGGAGCCGCGTATCTCGTTCTCAGGACACAACAGATAAGTGAAGCATGCGGTGGCCTGATAGACATCTTCTGAGTTGCCCCAGGTTGGCCCCGCACGGTGCTCTAGTTTAGACCAACACTCATGAGCAGCACTGGCCCGGGTTGTTGATTAAAGATTCGCGGGTGCCGGCAAGTCCCTATGCAATTTTTATTAGTTATTAGGCAAATGTAGTACCAATGTTGGACCTTGCCATACAAGCTTTATCCTAAAACGAATATCAAGGGGGTTCCCATAACAACCCCGAGCATGTTAGGAGCGCTCAATAAGGAACATAACACCGGTTCACAAGTAACTAGGGGTGGCAAAAGTGAAACAAAACACCGAGAAAAAGGCCAAGCCTTCCACCTTTTACCAAGTATATATGTGCATTGAATTAAATACAACAATATTGTGATATAACAATAGAATGTCCATGTTGACACATGGAAGCGATTGCACCTGTAGCTAGAAACGCTATAAGAAGGGTTGAGCAAGCGGTACCATAGCCACACAATGGTTTGCTGGGAGGTGGAGGTTAGAGGCTTATCATGGCAATGTTGGGAGGCTTGCCAAACAAGTGGTAGGTAGCGTGACATAGCGATAGAAAAACGACACATCTAACATGGCAATGATAGTAGTGGTATTCAGGGAAATGTGTCATCTTGCCTGAGATCCTACTTGGAAGAAAAACGAGTCCATGAAGACGAGCCAACGTAGTCAAACGAATCCTCACACTCCAAACGCTTTCGGAACGCTATCGAGAAGGAACAATCCGGACAAACAACAATCAACACACGAGAAACACCATAACATATTCATGACATGATGCGCAACCAAATATGATGCATGTCCGGTTTAATATGCAACGCATGGCATGGCATGGCAAGAACAACAAATAACTACTACATATTAAGTGAAGTTCAATATGCAACGAGTTGCATATAGACAAAACTCCATGCTTGAATTATTTAGTTCACTCACATTAGGTACTCGTCAATATTAAATATTGTTATACATGGCAAGAGGTGAAGCACAAACAACTACATCACCTAGGCACTTTAAATGAGGCCAGAAGCAACGAATAATAATTGCGGAACGACCTCATATGCATATTTTAAGTTTGGTCCAGATCTGAACTAACAACATTTTAGAGTTATTAAACAGAAAAACAAAGTTCACCATGTGATTCTACACATTTTTCTAGTCAAGTTACACATGTAAAACATTTGCATCGGAGCTACGGTTTAAAAGTTATTAAACAATTCATTTTGAGATGGCATTAATGCAAAAACAATGGAAACAACAAGTTAATCATTTTTATCACATGTGAGAGTTGGAAATTGTGAATCTACACGGTATTCTAAGCATTTTACATATATAAAGTTTTTACATACGATGCACGGTTGAAAAGTTATTGAATGCATGAAGTCTAGGGGTTTTTCTACAAAACTGTAATTCATTGGATAATTGGATAAATCGAAGAACGTAAAAAAACTACAACGGGCCGAATCTGCAATAGGGCCCGAACTATGGACATGGGCGTCACATACTAAAAAGCGCTTATGGGCATTGAACAGGAGCAGTGCAACATGGGCCAAGGTCCAATAGAAAAAAGGGCGCTCGGGGGGGGGGGGGGGTGCTCACCTCGTGGGCTTCGACCCATTTGGTGGAGCTGGGCGTGGGGAGGCTAGACCTTTGGGCGACGCTAGCGGTCGCTGGCTGGGCCTTGCCCGCGGCGGTTGCGGCCCATCGCGCACGCGAGGCGCGGTCAACGCCCAGGCGAGCGCGCGGGCAGATCGAGAGAAGGGTCTGCCGGCGGCGCGCAATGGGATTCCTGGTGATGAGGCTTCAAGGCGGAGCAAGGCGGGCGGATCTGGTCGCCCAACGCCATATCCGGGCAACGACGGCCACAAACGGAGGTTGACGGTGGCGCTACTTCAGCACCATGATAATGGCGGAGAGCTCTGCTTGAGGAATGGGAGGGAGAGACATTAGCGAGGAGAGGATCCTCTGGAGGAAGGAGAAAGAACGAGAGAAGGGAGCGACGACCTGCAGGGTTCAGCCCGATCTTCGGCAAGGCCGACTGGCGAAGGGGTGGTGACTCGAGTCCGGCCTCGAGGCGGCGGGGCGAGGCACGGGGTGGCGCACGGGAGGAGGCGCGGGCGATGGAGCTCGGGAGGAAGAGGAGCTCGGGAGTGGGCTCGGCGTACGGGCGGCGGCGATTCGGGCTTTGCGGGCCCCGCGCGGGCCTGGGTGGGCCGGCGGCGCTAGATGGTGGGAGGAGCGGCGGCGGCACGGTTTTTGAGGCAGGGTTTAGGGTTGAGGCTAGGGGTCTATTTATAGTAGTTTGGGGCTAGGTTAGGGTGTTTTTGTCCCGATTTAGACCGTCAGATCTCAATCGGACGGTTTGGAAATAAAGGGAGGGATTATACAGGGAAGGAGGGCTAGGTTAGGGGGGCTAGCTAGGTGGGCTAGTGGACTGTGAAGAGGTGGTTGGGCCAAGAAGAGAGGAAAGTTTGCGGCCCGGCAACAAAGTTTTAAACACCGTAAACGTCCGATAGATAAACCGACGACCCACTGCTACGATTGACCGTTGGGATATCAGACGACCTTGGAATGCGACGAAATTTGGCAGGCGGTCTGCCTACACTATAAAAAGACCGCACGCTAGGTTTCGACCCAATCTGAAAATATTTTTCGTGTGCTTTAAAAACATTTTTTAACGATGTCGTAGGCGCGTGCGTGTGTGGTTGGACTCGAAACGGACCACGGCACGAACTGAGAGAACCGGCGAACACGAATGGATGCAAGTTTTCCAAAAACGAGTGTTGATGCTATGCAGATGATGTGAATGATTCTATGATGAATGCGACAACCAGATGAATCACAGGATGACAACGGAATAAAAGGGGAATCTTCTGGAGCGTCGGTCCCGGGCTGTTACACCCTCCCACAATGGACGCAACACCCATTTAAACAAACTGAATCGTGGTCTAGGCCACATCCTATCCTTCCTCTCCATCGAAACAACCTTCAGCGAGAGATCACCACAAGAACATGGCGAGCGCACCCAGCTCTTCCTCGCGCCCTTACGGCTCTCATTTCGGGGATTGGACAAGCTGCTCCGTATCCCTTCGTCGACTATGCAACCTCAAGACCCAAGGGTACCTTCCTTCCTCGGATCTAGCGGTTACCCGCGCCGGTTTGACTTCATTCAATGGCATAGCCTTCGCGGAAAATTTCCCCAATCCACAAAAGGGGGAGTATGTACGTTTCGTGCCCTTCCTCTTGCGGGGTCTCGGGTTCCCCATTCATCCATTCTTGAGGGGCTTATTGGAGTTCTATGGGATCAAGCTCCATCACCTCACCCCAAGATCTATTCTGCATGTCTCAGGCTTCGTCGCCCTTTGCGAGATGTTCCCGGGCTACAAGGCACACTTTCAATTGTGGAGGAAGTACTTTTGCCTCGTCCCTCATACTCAGGATAAGACAATTTTGAAGGTCGGAGGAGCCGAAGTATGCCGCATAGCGGGGACAGGTTATCCACTGGGAACACCGAAGGAGTCCGAAGAATGGTCCTCGAAGCGGTTCTACATCGAGGACGTCCCCCTATTTTATCCAGCTCGGTGGGGTTTGCCCGAGTACTCCGACGCCCCCTTAAAGAAAAGGTACAACTGGCGACCGAAGAGCTCGTCCCAAGAGGACAGCGTTGAAGTGGAACGCTTGGCAGCCCATGTGAGGGTACTAGCCCATCACAAGTTGACCATGATAGACGTCATGGCCGCCGCCATCACCCGGTGCATTCATCATCTTCAGCAGATAGTACACCCTTTGTGGTGTTACAACGGGACAAGCGACACCACTCGCTCTCGATGATTGGGCCCTGCCGATCAAACAAAATTAGCTGCCACACTTGCCGACCTATACAAAGGGGGCCAAGAAATTATTGTTTGGCTACCGACCAAGGAGGGCTACTCAAGTCACAATCCCATCGAATGGGTGAGCCTTTCAAATCCGTGACCATAATTCGGGTTTTCAATTTGTCGCTTTTCAAGTTCGTGGGATGGATCGTGATTGGATCGCGGGACGCACAGCGATTTGGATCGCGAAGACGTTCGACTACACCAACCGCGTTTCTTAACGCTTCCCGCTTAGTGATCTACAAGGGTACGTAGATCCACTCTCCCTCTCGTAGATTCTCATCACCATGGATAGATCTGCGTGTGCGTAGGAATTTTTTGTTTCCCATGCAATGTTCCTCAACAGTGGCATCATGAGCTAGGTCTATGTGTAGATGAGATCTCGAGTAGAACACAAAAGGTTTGTGGGCGTTGATGCTTAGATTGCTTCCTCCCTTGGTCGGATTTTGGTTCAGCGGTATTGTGAGATGAAGCGGCCCGGACCAACATTACTCGTACGCTTACGAGAGACCGGTTCCCTCGATCGCAACTTGTTGCATAGATGGCTTGCGGGTGCCAGTTTCTCTCACTTTAGTTGGATCGGATTCGACAAAGGCGGTCCTTGAGAAGGTTGAAAAGCAATTGGTGTATCACCGTTGTGGTTTTTGCGTAGATGAGAATTGTTCTTGCTAGATACCCGTAGCAGCCACGTAAAACATGCAACAACAATTAGATGACATCTAACTTGTTTTTGCAGGGTATGTTGTGATGTGATATGGCCAATTACATGATGTGATATATGTGATGTATGAGATGATCATGTGATGTATAGATTATCACGACTTGCATGTCGATGAGTACGGCAACCGGCAGGAGCCATAGGGTTGTCTTTAATTATTGTATGACCTGCGTGTCAATCATTAAGCGCTATGTAATGCTTTACTTTATCGCTAAATGGTAGAAATAGTAGTAGAAGCATGTTGGGCTCGACAACCCCGATGGCAACACGTTGATGGAGATCAAGATGATGAAGATCATGGTGTCATGCCGGTGACGATGGAGATCATGCCGGTGCTTTCTAGATGGAGATCAAAAGCACAAGTTCATGGCCATATCATGTCACTTATGAATTGCATGTGATGTTAATCCTTTTATGCACCTTGTTTTGCTTAGGACGACGGTAGCATTATAAGGTGATCCCTCACTTAAATTTCAAGATGAATTGTGTTCTCCCCGAGTGTGCACCGTTGCGAAAGTTCGTCGTGTTGAGACACCACGTGATTATCGGGTGTGATAGACTCTACGTTCACATACAACGGGTGCAAGCCAGTGTTGCACATGCAGAACACTCGGGTTAAACTTGACGAGCCTAGCATGTACAGACATGGCGTCGGAACACAAGAGACCGAAAGGTCGAACATGAGTCATATAGTAGATATGATCAACATAATGATGTTCACCATTGAAGCCACCTCAACTCACGTGATGATTGGACTTGAGTTGGTGGATTTGGATCATGTGACACTCAGATGACCCGAGGGATGTCAATTTGAGTGGGAGCTTTAGTAATTTGATTAACTAAACTCATTATCTTGAACAATAGTCTAAGTAAACTTTGCATATTTATGTTGTAGATCAATGGCTCGTGTAGTAGCACCCCTGAATTTTAATGCGTTCCTAGAGAAAGCTAAGTTGAAAGATGATGGAAGTAACTTTGTTGATTGGGCCCGTAATCTGAGGATTATCCTCACGGCTTCCCAGAAATCATGACCTTGATGCACCGCTCGGTGACCAACGAGAAGACATGACCTCCGAAGACGTTAAGAACACTTGGGAGGCATGTACTAGAGATTACTCAATAGTTCAGTGTGCGATATTGTATGGCTTAGAACCAGGACTTCAAAGACGTTTTGAACGTCATGGAGCATATGAGATGTTCCAGGAGTTGAAGTTTATCTTTCAGAAGAACGCCCGGATCGAGAGGTATGAAACCTCCGATAAGTTCTATGCTTGCAAGATGGAGGAGAACGGGTCTATCAGTGAACATATACTTAGAATGTCTGTGTATTCAACTCGTCTAGCGGAGTTGGGAATTGCCCTTCCGCCAGAGGCGATCACTGGCAGAGTTCTTCAATCACTGCCACCTAATTACAAGAGCTTTGTGATGAACTATAACATCCACGGGATGAACAAGTCAGTCGTCGAGCTGTTTGCGATGCTAAAAGTCGCTGAGTCTGGAATCCAGAAAGAACATCAAGTGTTGATGGTTAATAAAACCACTAGTTTCAAGAAAAATGTCAAGGTCAAGGGCAAGGGCAAGAAGGGTAAAACCAAGAAGGATGACAAAGCAGTTGCTACTCCTGTAAAGAAGCCCAAGCATGGACCCAAGCCAGAAATTGAGTGCTCTCATTGCAAGGGAACTGGTCACTAGAAGCGGAACTGCCCCAAGTACCTGGCTGACAAGAAGGCAGACAACGACAAACAAGGTATATATGATATACATGTTATTGATGTGTACCTTACTAGCTCTCATAGTAGTGCCTGGGTATTTGATACCGGTTCGGTTGCTCACATTTGCAACTCAAAGCAGGAATTACGGAATAAACGAAGGATGGCAAAGGACAAAGTGATGATGCACATGGGAAATGGTTCCAAGGTTGATGTGATCGCCGTCGGCATGCTCTCTCTTCGATTACCATCGGGATTAGTGATGAACCTGAATAATTGTTATTTAGTGCCTGCGTTAAACCTGAACTTTATATCTGGATCTTGTTTATTGCGAGACAGTTACTCATTTAAATCAGAGAATAAAGGTTGTTCTATTTATATGAGTAATATCTTTTATGGTCATGCACCCAATGTTAGGGGTTTATTCATATTGAATCTTGATAGTGATGACACACATGTTCATAACATTGATGCCAAAAGATGTAGAGTTGATAATGATAGTACCACTTTCTTGTGGCACTTCCGTTTAGGTCATATTGGTGTAAAATGCATGAGGAAGCTCCATACTGATGGACTTTTGGATTCACTTGATTTTGAATCACTTGACACATGTGAACCATGCCTCATGGGCAAGATGACTAAAACGCTGTTCTCTGGAACAATGGAACGGCCGAGTGACTTATTGGAAATCATACATACTGATGTGTGCGGTCCAATGAATGTTATAACGCGTGGTGGATATCGTTATTTTCTCACCTTCACTAATGACTTAAGTAGATATGGGTATATTTACTTAATGAAACACAAGTCTAAAATGTTTGAAAAGTTCAAGCAATTTCAGAGTGAAGTTGAGAATCATCGTAACAAGAAGATTAAGTTCCCGCGATCTAATCGAGGAGGTGAATATCTGAGTTATGAGTTTGGCAGTCACTTAAGACAGTGTGGAATTGTTTCACAGTTGACACCGCCTGGAACACCACAGCGTAATGGTGTGTCCGAACGTCGTAATAGAACCTTATTAGATATGGTGCGTTCTATGATGTCTCTTGCTGATTTGCCACTATCGTTTTGGGGTTATGCATTAGAGACAGCTGCATTCACTTTAAATAGGGCACCATCAAAATCTGTTGAGACGACACCATATGAACTATGGTTTGGCAAGAAGCCAAAGGTGTCGTTTCTTAAAGTTTGGGGATGTGATGCTTATGTCAAAAAGCTTCAGCCTGAAAAGCTGGAACCCAAAGCGGAGAAATGCGTCTTCATAGGATACCCGAAAGAGACAGTCGGGTATACTTTCATTCTTAGATCCGAAGGCAAAGTGTTTGTCGCTAAGAACGGAACATTTCTTGAGAAAGAGTTTCTCTCAAAAGAATTGAGTGGGAGGAAAATAGAGCTTGATGAGTTTATTGAACCTTTACTTCAACCAGAAAGTAGCATAGTGCAGAAAGATATTTCTGTGGAAACTACGACGGTAGAAGAGGAAGTTAATGATGATGATCATGAAGCTTCAGATCAAGCTACTATTGAACCTCGTAGGTCGACAAGGCCGCGTACTACTCCTGAGTGGTATGACAACCCTGTCTTGGAGGTCATGTTGTTGGACAACAATGAACCTACAAGCTATGGAGGAGCAGTGATGGTCTCGGATTCCGAGAAATGGTTAGAGGCCATGAAATCCGAGATGGGATCCATGTATGAAAACAAAGTATGGACTTTGGAAGTATTACCTGAAGGGCGAAAGGCCATTTAGAACAAATGGATCTTTAAGAAGAAGACAGACGCGGACGGTAATGTCACCGTCTATAAAGCTCGACTTGTGGCAAAGGGTTTTTCACAAGTTCAAGGAGTTGACTACGATGATACCTTCTCACCGTAGCGATGCTTAAGTCTGTCAGAATCATGTTGGCAATAGCTGCTTATTGCGACTATGAAATTTGGCAGATGGATGTCAAAACAGCGTTCCTCAACGGTTTCCTTGAGGAAGAGTTGTATATGATGCAACCAGAAGGTTTTGTTGATACAGAGAATGCTGACAAAGTTTGCAAACTCCAGCGATCCATTTATGGGCTGGTGCACGCATCTCGGAGTTGGAATAAGCGTTTTGATGTGATCAAAGTGTTTGAGTTTACACAAGTTTGTGGAGAAGCTTGTATTTACAAGAAAGTGAGTGGGAGCTCTATAGCGTTTTTGATATTATATGTGGATGACATATTGCTGATTGGAAACAATATAGAAATGTTGGAAAACGTGAAGGAATATTTGAACAAGAGTTTTTCAATGAAGGACCCAGGAGAAGCTGCTTTCATATTAGGCATTAAGATCTATAGAGATAGATCGAGACGCTTAATAGCACTTTCACAGAGCACATACCTTGATAAAGTTTTGAAGAAGTTCAAAATGGATCAGTCCAAGAGGGGGTTCGTGCCTGTGTTACAAGGTGTGAAGTTGAGTAAGACTCAATGCCCAGTGACTGCAGAAGATAGAGAAAAGATGAGTGTCATCCCCTATGCGTTAGCCATAGGCTCTATCATGTATGCAATGCTGTGCACAAGACCCGATGTCAGCCTTGCCATAAGTATGGCCGGAAGGTTTCAAAGTGATCCTGGAATGGAGCACCGGGCAGCGGTCAAGAATATCCTTAAGTACCTGAAAAGGACTAAGGAAATGTTTCTCGTTTATGGAGGTGATGAAGAGCTCGTCGTAAAGGGTTACGTCGATGCAAGCTTTGACACTAATCCAGATGACTCTAAGTCGCAAACCGGATACGTATTTATTCTCAACAGGGGAGCGGTAAGGTGGTGCAGTTCCAAGCAAAGCATGGTAGCCGATTCTACATGCGAAGCAGAGTACATCGCAGGCTCGGAGGCGGTGAAGGAAGGTGTCTGGATGAAGCAGTTCATGACAGATCTTGGAGTAGTGCCCAGTGCACTGAATCCAATGAACCTGTTCTGTGACAACACTGGTGCCATTGCTCTAGCCAAGGAACCAAGGTTTCACAAGAGGACCAGACACATAAAGAGACGCTTCAACTCCATCCGCGATTACATCGAGGAGAAGGACATAAATATTTGCAAAGTGCACACGGATCTGAATGTTGCAGACCCGTTGACTAAACCTCTTCCAAGGGCTAAACATGATCAACACCAGAACTGCATGGGTGTTCGATTCATTACAATGTAAATCACATAGTGATGTGAACTAGATTATTGACTCTAGTGAAAGTGGGAGACTGTTGGAAATATGCCCTAGAGGCAATAAATAAAGTGTTTATTATTATATTTCCTTGTTCATGATAATAGTTTATTATCCATGCTATAATTGTATTGATTGGAAACACGTTACATGTGTGGGTAAATAGACGACACTTTGTCCCTAGTATGCCTCTAGTGAACTAGCTCGTTGATCAAAGATGGTCAAGGTTTCCTAGGCATTGACATGTGATGTCATTTGATAACGGGATCACATCATTAGGAGAATGTTGTGATGGACCAGACCCAAACTACAAACGTAGCATATGATCGTGTCAGTTTATTGCTACTGTTTTCTCCATGTCAAGTATATGTTCCTATGACCATGAGATCATGCAACTCACGGACATCGGAGGAGAGCCTTGTGTGTATGAAATGTCGCAAAGTAATTGGGTGACTATAAAGGTGCTCTCAGGTATCTCCGAGGGTGTCTGTTAAGTTGGCATGGATCAAGACTGAGATTTGTTACTCCGTGTGACGGAGAGGTATCTTTGGGCCCACTTGGTAATACAACATCACAATAAGCCTTGCAAGCAATGTGACTAAGTGTTACTCACGGGATCTTGTATTACAGAATGAGTAAAGAGACTTGCCGGTAACAAGGTTGAACTAGGTATGGAGATACCGACAATCGAATCTCGGGCAAGTAACATACCGAAGAACAAAGGGAACATCATACGGGATTAACTAAATCCTTGACATAGAGGTTCGATCGATAAAGATCTTCGTAGAATATGTAGGAACCAATATGGGCATCCAGGTCCCGCTATTGGTTATTTACCATAGAGGTGTCTCAGTCATGTCTACATAGTTCTCGAACCCGCAGGGTCTGCACACTTAAGGTTTGGTGACGTTTCGGTAGTATAGAGTTATGTATGGTAGTGACCGAAGGTTGTTCGGAGTCCCGGGTGAGATCTCGGACGTCACGATGAGCTCCGAAATGGTCCGGAGGTAAAGATTCATATATAGGAAGTCCTGTTTTGGTCGCCGGAAAAGTTTCGGGCTCATCGGTAGTGTACCGGGAGGCCTCCGGGAGGGGTATTTCGACCCAAGAGGCTTCATGGGCTGTGGGAGAGTGAATATCAGCCCTTAGTGGGCTGGTGGAAACTCCCACACAAGGCCCATGTGGCTGGAGGAGAAAACCCAATAGGAAAAGGTGAAAAAAAGGCAAAAAAAAGGAGCAATCCTAGTCCTACTAGGATTGGAGGAGGAGTCCTCCTCTCCTAGTAGGTTCGGCCGAACCATCGGAGCCTTGGCCCTTGTGCCAAGGCTCTCCTCCTCTCCTCCTATATATACTGGTGGGTTTTAGGGTTTTGCACTAGTTTTTCAGCCACGTGCTACTCATTCCTCCAGTGCATAGTTTCTCCTCTAGATCGGATTTCTGCAGTGCTTAGGCGAAGCCCTACCGGAATTGGTCCACCACCATTGCCGAAGCGCCGTCACACTGCCGGAAAACTCTTCTACCTTCCGCTCTCTCTTGCTGGATCAAGACGATGGAGATCGTCATCAAACTGTACGTGTGCTGAACGCGGAGGTGTCGTCCGTTCGGCGCTAGATCGGAAGGATTGTGATCAAGTTCGTGGGACGGATCGTGATCAAGTTTGTGGGACGGATCGTGATCAAGTTCACAGGACGGATCGTTATTGGATCACGGGACGGATCGTGATTAGATCGCAGGACGCACGGCGATTTGGATCGCGAAGACGTTCGACTACACCAACTACGTTTCTTAACGCTTCCCGCTTAGCGATCTACAAGGGTATGTAGATCCACTCTCCCTCTCGTAGATGCTCATCACCATGGATAGATCTGCGTGTGCGTAGGAAATTTTTTGTTTCCCATGCAACGTTCCCAAACAGTGGCATCATGAGCTAGGTCTATGTGTAGACGAGATCTCGGGTAGAACACAAAAGGTTTGTGGGAGTTGATGCTTAGATTGCTTCATTGGTCCATTCGAAATTGTTGGTCCATTTCAACAGTCTATAGAGCGGTAAAGCCTTTTCCCCGAGGTGGGAGATAAAGCGGCTTCGCGCCACGACGCAACCAGCCAACCTCTAGACATGCTTTAGCTCTATGGGAATTGCAAGTTCTCATCGGGTGTGGATCTTAGCCGGATTCACTTATATTCCTCTATGGGAAATGATGAATCTGAGCAGTTTACCAACGGGAACTCTGAATACACATTTCTCCAGATTGAATCGTATGTCATACTCACGTAGGCTGGCAAAGGTTTTCCTTAGGTCGTCGATCAACTGGCTGACGTGTTTGGTTCTGATTACCACGTCGTCCACGTATGCCTTGATTGTTTTACCGACTTGTTTTGCAAGACAAGTCTGGATCATGCGCTGGTACATAGCTCCATCATTTTTTAGCCCAAAGGGCATCGTGTTGAAGCAGAATGGATCATAAGGGGTGATGAATCTGGTTGCATCTTGGTTGGATTCCTTCATTTTAATCTGATGGTATTCGGAATAAGCGTTGAGGAAACACAACGAGTCATGTCCGGCCGTGGCGTCGATAATCTGGTCTATGCGTGGTAAGGGGAAAGGGAACTTAGGGTAGGCCTTTTTTAGGTCTTTAAAGTCGACGCACAACCGCCAGGATTTGTCTTTCTTTGGTACCATCACCAGGTTTGCCAACCATTCGGGGTGCCTGATGAAAGGACCACGATGTTGCCTAGAGGGGGTGAATAAGCGCTTTAAAATCTTTTACGGATTTGGCTATATCCTAATGCGGAAATAAACCAAGTAGATACTTTTCAAGCACAAATCCTGAATATACCAGGCTCACTAAGTGCACCAACAACATAGGATAAACAAGATGAGAATAACGAGGATATGAGTAAGCACAAGTAAGTTACACAAACTTACTCAATGTATATGACAATATATGGAAATGAATGTTACAAGCTAGCAATTCACACTAAGCATAAGATATATCAATAGTAGCAAGTATGAATTGCGGACTATAAAGTATTGGCCTAAATAATCTCTACGATATGGTAACCAACACAATATAATGAGGACAAAAATATATATAGTGAATGCAAGGTCAAGTGGCGAAAGTAAACCACAAGTAGTGGCTAGGGTTAGAAATAACCGAAGACATGGAGACGAGGATGTATCTCGATGTTCACTTCCTTGGAGGGAAGCTAGTTACCATTAGAAAGGTGGATGTTACCACGAAGGCACACCAACGCCACGAAGGCTCACCCTATTCTCCGCTTGAGATATCACCACGAAGGCGATTCTCAACCACTAGTGGTAGACCTTGATGCGGCCTCCAAACCTTCACAAACTTTCCGGGGGACAAATCACAAGTTGATTCCTCACCGGAGCACTCCTATCGCCTAGGAGTCTCCAACCTCCAAGAGTAACAAGATCAAGGGGGAAATGCTCAAGACTTGTTCAAATCATGAATTCCTTTGGTCAAGAGAGGGAGAGGGAGTGGATCTATCACTTGATTGGAAAATCTCTCAAGAACTCTCACTAATCTCTTCGGGATCTGAGATTTGGTGTAGGAGAAGTGAGAGGGAGCCACTTTGGTGTTCTAGGCTTCTTTTGGATTGAGTGGTCAACCCCTCCACGAAGTGGTGAAGGGGTATATATAGCGTGGGTGAAAATATGGCCATTTTAGTGTAAGTGGTTGTGTCAGGCCGGACATCCGGGCCAAGGGCGGACATCCGGTGGTTCCGAAGTGTGCACACGAACACAGAAAAACAGACTCAAGGTACAGGGCCCGGACATCTGGCCAAGTTCCCGGACATCTGGCCAAAGTGGAGGCTCCGGACATCCGGACAAGGCCCCGGGCATCCGGGGGACACAAACAACATTTCCTTATAGTTTCTGGACATCGACGGCCTGGATTTCGGGGGAAGATCCCAGATATCCGGGGGACACAAAAACTGCAGGCACCCCAAAAGTAAATCATGCATAACTTTCTCATACGGACTCCGATTTTGATGATCTTGGGCTCATTTCGAAGCTAGTGAAAAACTCCAGGTCCTCACATAGAGAACCGCCCAAGATAAGACAAAATGGAAGGTGCAAAGTATGCACATGTTAGATCATATACTTTGGGGAACCTAGTTGGCTATGTATTGCTTCTGTAAATAGGATAGGAGTGGAATTGTGTATAGAAGATGTTGACTTGAGCAAGTCCATCACGAACCCCTTTGATCCCCTCTTAATAGTGAGGGATCCCTATAACTCAAGAATCATAAAAGAGCTACACTACATAGCTATCGAGAATCCATACTTGAGTGTATATGTTTCTTCGGTGGCCATCACCCCACAACACTAACGCCAAAGGAAATAATACCTTTGACTCGAGCCTTTCACTTGAGCTTGATGTTTCTGTTTCTTCTTGGCTCAAGTTGAAGTCAAGACATTGGTGAAGTCTTGAAGTAGCTCTTCCATATACAATGTGGGAAGCTTTGCTTTGTATTCATCTTAACTTTGTCCATCATGTGATCATCCACAAGGTTCAAGCATGTGATCCTTCGGGATGGTTATCTTGAACTTGACCTTGTCAACAATGATCATGAACACTTGATGTCATCCTCTCATCGACACTTGGAATCTCTCTCTTGATGCGAGCCCATGAGAATAACCTAACCCTCATAAACATAGACAACACATAGCATGGGTTAGTACACAAAGTGCAATCGACAATTTCTTATCATGCCACAAGATCCTATGTGATGCATCGTTTGCACTTGTGTGTTGGCCATTTAAAGTTTGATTCTTTGATCTTTATCTTGGTCAACCTTTATCTTTTCTCCATGCTTAATCTTGATGCCTTGAAGGCCATATTGAATTCTTCACTATGCTTCGTTTCTTCAAGACATGATTACCCATATCTCAATTATCATATGACCATATGGAGTTTATCCATGAATACCATATTGGTCATCATTTGTTATCCTTCATATCACAATCTCTTGAGAGGCACAATGAATTCTTCACATGAATTACTTGCTTCAAGACATAATCATCCATGACTCAACATATGAGCACATCATGATCCTATCTTCAAGCCATATGTAGAATTCTTCTCTTTAATCATTCTCTCAAGATCATGATCCATCTCAACCTTGATGCACAACTATATGTACATGGCATTCATTCTGAATCCATTCAATCTCCTTCTTGCATCAACAATGGAACAAACATCTTTCAATTCATCCAATATTCTTCATGCATTGCAAATGGAACTTTCCTTCAAATGTATAAGTTAATGCAAACATTAGTCCATTAGGATTGTCATCAATTACCAAAACCACACATGGGGACTACATGCACTTTCACCTGATCTCCCGAATGGATTCGGCCTCTAGCAGTTTAGCTAATTCTTCACCCATAGCTTTGTCGTTTGGGCTCGAAAAAGCGGTGTAGAGTTGCTTAACGGGCTTAAAGCCTGCCATGATGTTCAGACTATGTTCTGCTAGCCGCCGTGGGATTCTGGGCATATCAGAAGGATGTCAGGCGAAGATGTCCCAGTTTTCTTGTAGGAATGTTCGCAGTGCTTCGTCCACTATGGGGTCTAGTTGAGCTCTGATGGACGCTGTCTTGTTGGGGTCTGTCGGGTGTACCTGAAATTTAACGATTTCATGTGCAGGTTTAAAGGACATGGGTTTGGGAATTTTGCTAAGGATCGCATCGTCCTTGTCTACTGTTGACCGAAGTGCAGTCAGTTCTTCTGCAGCAAAGGTCTCAGCTAGTGCCTCGAGGGCGAGCGCTGCTGTTTTGTTTTTGGCCCCGAAGGGATATATTCGGATCACTGGCAGTTGTGATTACTCCGGTTGGTCTTGGCATCTTATAGTTTCATATACCCGTAATGTGGTATGGCCTGGAATTTTGTGAAGGCATCACGTCCCAGCAGGGCGTGGTAGCCGCTGGGGAAGGCACAATATGGAAGAGAAGTTGTACGGATCGGTAGTTTTCGGGCATGCCAAATACCACGTGCATGGCGATACGTCCGGAACAACGCGCCTCTTTCCCCGGAATGATTCCCCAGAATGTCGTGTTGCTATTCTCGATGCGAGATCAGTCGAACTGCATTTTTTCTAGTGTATCTTCGTAGATAAGGTTTTAACTGCTACCGCCATGCATTAACACTTTGTGTAACTTGAAGCCATCGACAATGGGGTTAAGGACTAGTGCGGCCGGTGTGTGATCGGGAAGAATGGTTGGTCGTTCAGTATCTCCGAAGGTAATGGGTATCTAGGGTTAGCTATTCGATCTCGAGGTAGATCAACTCTGTAACCCCCATATCATCAATACAACCAAGCAGGACGTAGGGTAGTACCTCCATAGGACGGCCCGAACCTGGGTAAATCTGTGTCCCCTTCGTGTCCTATTACCATTGATTTTTGTCTCATAGTTTGGGAACGCCTACCCGAGATCCACCGGTTTTGACACCGACATTGGTGCTTTCAATGAGAGTTCCTTTGTGAGCGCCAAAGGAATCAATGGCTCACCTCGTCACAAACAGCGAGATCTGCATCCAGGGGACTCTCGCCCCCGATCAGAGTCTCACCGGCAACGACATCTTGTCGCATGCCAGCCCGATCAGCCGTCATGGCCAGGTCGGAAGCTTTTCCCCCAATCAGAGTATCAAGTTCGGAACCTTAGAGTTCATGGCTGATTCACAGGGAACACTTGTTCTAATGGAACCTTCGACCTTCGAAGAAAAACCTATAAGTCCGGATGCCTTGACGCCAAAGACATCAGGTCTCATGGTTGGACGGAACACTGATCCGTTTTGGCGTAGCTCAGGAACTGTCACGCCACTCAATGAATCCACTCATCTCAGCGACACGCATCCTGCCATCGCCTCGTTCTTAAATGAGTTCTTCGATTGGATCGAAGCTATGCGTATATCGGATGACGAGGTTCCGATCTATGATCGGCTCGGGATCAGACCCGATGACAGGGAGATTGATGTCCCTCCGGTCACCCACCTTGTCGCTACCATCGAGTGTCCGGCTGTAGATTCTGCCCGACAATCGGAATTCAAAACTGTCGATACCCTAGTCCTCGATCACCAAGACTCTGTTAGGGAGCCAGAGGCAGGGAATCGCTCTAAAGCCGAATCGTCACCAGTCCGGGATCCTTCGCACGATTCGGAAACTGTAGTTTCGAACACTCAATTCGGCATGGAATCGAATTTTTTGCAACCCACCACCCAAGATGATCATCCCAGTATCGCACCAAAGCTTGTCTCTTCGGACTTTCGGGATATCAAGAAACTACAAGGAGAATCAGTCCATCACTTTTGGGCCAAACTCCTACTCGCCAGAAGCAGAGTAAAAGGTCTTAGTGACCAATATATGACGGCAATTTTCATTCGAAATTGCCATGATGAAGGGATTCTTAATGCCCTGGCCCGTCGTCACATAAGCGACTTTTCGGAGCTATCCGATTTGGTACAAAAGTACTGTGCCATGGAAAGCGTCTGGCAATCCGAACAGTTGTTCTCGGAACCAATTTTCCCCGAACACCCTAGAAGAGCTCGGAAAAAGAGGATACCTCCAAAGAGGCCAGCCGGGTACGAACCCGTCGAAAAAAGAAACAAGGCCCTTTTAGGGACCGACACTATCCTCGATGGACTATTGGAAAAACCTTTCCCAATACATTCCGTGTTGTTAAACATGAACCCAACTCACATCCTTCGAGCTTGCTGGGTTGTCAGGCAAGTCACAAAAAGCGGCGAGACCATCCTTGAAAAACATCTATCGAGTAGACGCTTCCCTTCATCACCCGAACACAATGCAAAGTCCTTACGGTCTACGAGACTTTCCCTCAAGGAACAGGCGTAAGTGGGCTCTTACGGAGCTCGATCAGGTCTACCATGTGGCAGCCACTACCCCATGGGCTGACATGCCGATTACTTTCGGGGACACTGACCAGTCGGCCGTTCTTCCCAGCCACTCACATGCCGCACTAGTCTTGAATCCCATCATTGATGGATACAGGCTACATAAAGTGCTAATGGACGATGGCAGTGGTCTGAACCTTATATACAAAGCCACCCTGGAAAAAATGCAGTTCAACCGATTTTGCATCGAACATAGCAATACAACCTTCCGGGGAATTATCCCAAGGAAAGAAGCATGTTGTTCCGGATGAATCGTCCTGGACGTTGTGTTCAGCATGCTCGAAAACTACCGATCCGAACAACTTCTCTTCCACATCGTCCCCTTCCCGAGTGGCTATCACGCCCTACTGGGACGTGACGCCTTTGCAAAGTTCCAGGCTATGCCTCATTATGGGTACATGAAACTCAAAATGCCTGGACCAAATGGAGTGACCACAATCGCCAGTGATCTGAACATAGCCCTTCGGGCCGAAAACAAGACGGCAGCGCTCGCCCTCTAGGCATTAGCGGAGACTTTTGCTGCCGAAGAGTTGACCGCATTACGGTTAACAGTTAATAAGGATGACGTGATCCTTAGCAAAAGGCCCAAGTCCACGTCCTTCAAGCCCGTAGAGGAAATTGTTAAATTTCAGGTACATCTGATGAACACAGTCTAAACAGTATCCCAGGCTTTAAGCCCATAAAACAGACTATGCGCTGCTTCTCCAAGCCCAAACGACAAGCCATGGGTGAAGAATTAGCTAAACTGCTCAAGGCCGGATTTATTCAGAATATTAAACACCCTGAGTGGCTAGCAAACCTGGTAATGGTACCTAAGAAAGACAAGTCCTGGCGGTTGTGTGTCGACTTCAAAGACCTTAACAAAGCCTGCCCCAAGGACCCTTTCCCCTTACCACGCATAGACCAGATCATTGATGCCACAACCAGACATGATTCATTGTGTTTCCTTGACGCTTACTCCGGATACCATCAATTTAAAATGAAGGAATCCGATCAAGCGGCTACCGCATTCATCACATTATACGGGCCATTCTGCTTCAACATGATGCCTTTCGGGCTAAAAAAAGCTAGGGCCACATACCAGCGCATGATCTAGACTTGTCTCGCGACACAAGTCGGTAAGACTGTCGAGGCATACATGGATGATGTGGTAATCAAAACCAAACATGTCAGCCAGTTGATCGATGACCTACGACAAACCTTTGCTAGTCTACGCGAATATGTTATACGGCTCAATTCGAAAAAATGTGTATTCGGAGTTCGCTCTGGTAAGCTGCTTCGATTCATCGTCTCCCACAGAGGAATAGAGGAAAACCTAGCTAAAATCCATGCTCTATCGGAACTTGCAATTCCCACAGAGCTGAAGCACGTCCAAAGGCTAGCTGGGTGCATAGCGGCGTTAAGCCGCTTTATCTCCCGCCTCGATGAAAAGGCTTTGCCGCTCTATAAGCTGTTGAAGCGGACCAACAAGTTCGAATAGACCGATGAGGTAGCGACTGCGTTAGAAGAAATCAAAACACTACTGGCAACTAATCCCATACTCACGACACCAGGCGCCGGTGAGCCCATGTTATTATACATATCAGCCACCAACAAAGTTGTCAGCGCGGTGATCGTCGTTGAACGAGATGAGGAGGGACACAAATTCCAGACTCAGAAACTGGTATATTATGTGTCAGAGGTGCTAACGCAGTGCAAGTCCAGATACCCACATTACCAAAAAAAAGCCTATACAGTATTTATGGTGTCGAGGAAGCTCAAACACTACTTCCAGGAGTGTTCGGTAACAGTGGCATCTGAGGTCCCCCTAAATGATATAATCAACAACAGGGATGCCACCGACCGCATAGACAAATGGGCCATTGAGCTCCTTCCCTTTGAAATAACCTACAAGCCACACCATGCCATCAAATCTCAGGTATTGGCGGACTTCTTGGTTGAATGGACAGAGGCAGAGCTCCCCAAGGAATACATTGCATACTCCCATTGGACAATGTACTTTGATGGATCCAAGACCTTGGACGGACTGGGGGCGGGAGTTATCCTCACATCCCCCATAGGCGACAACATGCAATACGTGTTGCAAATCATGTATGCCGACTCCAACAATGCAGCCGAATACGAAGCTCTCCTTCATGGTCTTCGGATGGCGGTATCAATGGGCATACGACGGCTAGAGGTACGGGGAGACTCAAACTTGGCTATATCCCAAACTAACAGCGAATTCGATGCCAAAAACCTGAAGACGACGACATATAGAAATGCCGTCCTTCATATATCTCCTCCGTTCGAGGGGTTGGAATTCCACCGTGTCACTCGCGACAACAACCAAGCCGCACTGGCTCGTAGGGGAGCCAAGCGCAGTCCCGTCCTGAGAAACACCTTCCTGGAGCAGCTCTGTAAGCCCTCCACAACGTGGCAGGACGATGACAATGGCACCGGTCCGAATATGGTGGACGAAGTTATCCCTCCCATAAACGAACCAGACGATGGCATTATCGATGACTCCATAATAAATGAAACGCCCTCGGCTCATGAGGTAATGGTGGTAATAGCGCCATGGACAGAGCCCTTCCTCGCTTACCTTCTTCACAAGGAACTCCCTGACGATCAGACCGTGGCACGACGCATAGTTCGGCGATCCAAGGCCTACAAAGTACATGAGGGTGAGTTATACAAGAAAAGCACAACCGAAATATTACATCGGTGTATATTCGAGGAAGAAGGACGGGAGCTCATCGCTGAAATCCATGCAGGCATGGGCGGCCATCACGCCGTGGCAAGAGCCCTTGTCAGCAAGGCCTTCCGAGCTGGTTTCTTTTGGCCCACAACTCGGACGTATGCCCAGTCACTTGTCCAACATTGCGTAGGGTGTCAACTCTTCACAAATCAAAGTCACATGCCCCCAATAGCTCTTCGGACCATCCGGATCACTTGGCCTTTCGTGGTTGACAAGTTCACCAAATGGATAGAAGCAAAGCCCGTCAAGTCGGCTAAATCCGGACCAGTGATCTACTTTATATCTACCGTGGTACACCGTTATGGTGTCCTCTATAGTATAATAATGGATAATGGATCCAACTCTATGGCCCAAGAGGTCAAGGACTGGTGCGCACAAATGGGCATAAAGCTCGATTACTCGTCAGTATATCATCCGCAAACCAATGTACAGGTCAAATGAGAAAATGGTCTCATTATGAGCGGCATTAAGCCACGTTTGGTCCGGTCTCTTCACTAGTCCGACTGTCATTTGGTGAAGGAACTTGACTCCGTTCTATGGGGCCTGCACACCACCCTGAACAGATCAACGGGTTACACACCGTTCTTTATGGTTTATGGGGCAGAGGCAGTCCTCCCTTGCGACATTATTCACGACGCACCAAGAGTGCGCATGAACGAGGAAAAGGAGGCCGAGTTGGATCGGCAGGCCGACTTAGACGCCTTGGAGGGAGAGCGCGACATAGCCCCGGCTCGCTCCACTTTTTACCAATAGCAAGCTCAACGTTACCAAAGTAGGGAGGTCAGGGCAAAAGCATAAAACGTAGGTGAACTCATCCTACGAATCCCGAAGAAGCAGAAGCATAAACTCAAACCCCAAATGGGAGGGTCCTTTCATCATCGACGATGTACTCGTGGGAGGTGCCTATCGTCTTCGGAGTCCATCCGATAACCGCCTTGAACCAAACCCATGGAACGCAGCTCGTCTTTGGCGCTTCTACGGATAAACCGGTGTCGTCTAACTCCCCTATATTTTTTCCTTTTCCCTCTTTTTCTTTTTGCCTTTTTTTTCTTCTTCCCTTCCCATTTTGCTGTTTGACAGGGAAAAATTCTTTTCTTTCCCTATGTTCAGTTGAACCGATCTTGTACTAAAGATTATTAGCATACACCATAAAGTGTTAAATCCGAACACAGCGCGTGGGGGCTTCTTCCAGTAGCCAACTTTTTTCATTACAAGTATTTGATCACACCTATCATGCGCACATGTTTCTTTTGTCATGTTCTAGCCATCATATGCATTAATTCGAACTAAGACTTTGCCAAGCTGGGTTGCCTCGCTCCTGTGATTACCCTCTATGTTCCCAATTGTTCGGCTAGAGAGTAAAGGGAGCACCTCTGCGATTGTTACGACCAGGTCATACGGACACGTACCTCAGACGGGTGAAGACGAAAGCTATCTATCTTATGTAGACAATTGGTCGCCTGTGATGGAAACACCTTATACGGCTCCGGCCGTTATCACCGTTGTTTGGGTCTTTTCTTCCCAAATAACAATTAGCCGCATACTAAAAGTATGCGGAATTCTATCTATGATCATCATAGAGCCCTGATGAAAGGTATCGACAGAGGTACTATTTTCCTCAGAATATGTTTCTTACGCTAAGCAGTAATATAACATATCTTTCTGTGTGCTTTCTGTCTGTTTGCATCTCATGGCCAGATTGCCTGGCTCCCTGAATACAGTTCGGTCTTTTGGAGGGACAAATAAGGAGGAACACTCCCGAGCTCTTCGCACGGGGGGGGGGGGGGGGGGGAAGCCGATGGCCGGTTAAGACAAAGTTTACAACATAGATTGTTTATACACAAGTACAAATAAATTACATGTGCGGTTGCTGATCGAGATTATCGATTATGGTGTCAAGGGGGCAGTCCTCTTGTGGAAGATGGGCGACAGGCATCACCTGGTCATACACCAGGTGGAGCGACACTTCTTTTCCATCTGATCCCACGGGACCAACCCACGCCATATGCTCGGGATTAAGTCCGGTGAAACGGGTCTTGATCATTACCCATGCTTCCCGTGCTCCCTCACGGCAAGCCTAAGTCTTCCATAGCTCGAACCTATTCCGAGGCCCCTTGAATCGAGCCACGAGTTCGGCTAGCACTTCAGGTGGCTGTTCGGCAGGCCATAGTGCCCCACCATTCCTTTCAGTGCTTTCCGCACATGCCCATGGAGAGCGGTCAGCTCTATCAGCGGGTTCCCCTGGTATGATCCGATCTCCTCTTCAGGATTCCTGGATAGGAGGCCTGCACATGAGGCAACTGCGTGCTTACTATTATTTCCTACATCAGAAATATTTGCTTATAATGGAATCACACTTACCGAACACATCCCTCTAAAGCTTTTAGTTTTCCTCTTGAGCTTGGGCCAATTGAATATTCAAATTCTTAATTTCTGCGGCCTGCTTTTGCACAACAAGGCAGCCAACCTTGTGCTGGGACTCGGCATACCGCTCAAAGTCTCGGGCTTCCTCCAACTGCCTTTCCATGTGCCCTACTGATTCGGCTGCGACACGGAATCCACACATCAGGCACGATAATACATTAAGATTAGTAGTACAGGTACACTCACCATGGGCCTCCCAGGTAAAACTCTTCACTTGCGCTAGTTCGGCCTTCACAGATAGCACCTCTGTGCGGCTGTCTTCTAGCTCCTTGGCCAATTGCTTGACATGTTGCTTTGAAGCCTGCGACAACAGTCAAACATTGTAGAGATCCTTAATTTATTTGTTCCAAATCAAATTACAGCTCGGTGGCTACTGGGTTTACATGAGTGTTCGGACTCTGTAAAAGCCAATCACTTACCTACATCCTGGCTGATATCAACTTCATAGCCTCGCCGAAACCAGCTCGGGCAGCTCCAATGTGCGCATCCGCTGAGTGCAGGGCACTGAACTCTTGTTCGGAGAATATTGGATGCCGCATGGCCGCCCACCGTTGCCGGTGATTCATGGCACTCTCCACCTCCGATTTGGTAACGGATACACCATCACCAGAATCAGCAGGTGTTGGATTGGCCATGGGGGCTTCTGCAGCAGGAGCTGCAGGAGCTATAGCTTGGGAGTTTCGGGGTATCTCCGGATACCCTGGTGACCTCTTCGGCGGGAGAGGGCTGGGCATTTCGCCTAAAAATTTCAATTAAACAAAAGTGTCGTAAGACTCTATTTATTGATAATGAGTGAATAGTCGAACGACGTACCTCCGGGATGAGCGGGCAGGTGGATTCGTCCCCATGGTTGGCTCTTTCGCAGGATCCCTGTTGGCCTCCGACTCGACCGCGGCTTCAGCTGCCGATGTATGGCGTGTGGATCGACGACGTTTGGGAGTCGGCATGTCCGGGGCGCTGTTGGTAGCTGGCCTCTTGCAGGACGAGCTTTTCTTCTTGGTCGTTGCAGGGATGGAGAATGACCCGGGGTAATCAACTATGATAGCCACCGGGGATTGGTCAACGCTATCCAGGAGATAGAATCCGTCTTCGAAGTGAAGTAGAAGATTCAGGTCCTCGTTGAAACCCGAATCATTGTCAAGTGAATGGTTCTCGGGCTGAGGAGCCGGACGGTTGACTGTCTCAATGAAACTCCTCCATTCCTGCTCACACAAGGCTTCGGTCAAATAAAGTGCGGAACGGAAACCCCGAACTATGTTCATGGTAGAGAGAGAGGCTTACCCATTCGATAGGATTGTGGGCCAAATATCCTTCCTTTGTTTCCCGTCAAACAAAGTCCTCTTGCTCTCCATTGTACAGGTCGGCAAGTGCGGCGGCCAACATCATCGGATTGGCAGGCCCTTGCTTTTGGGAGCGTGTGGTGTCGCTCGTCCCGTTGTATTGCCACATAAGGTGTACCCTCTGTTGAAGGAGCTGCACACACCGGGAGATGGCGGCGGCCATGACGTCGATCATGGTTAGTTGGTGTGGGAGACCATCCGCACCTAAGCGGCTAGGCGCCGCACTATGACGATTTCCTCCTAGGACGAGCTCCTCGACCACCAGTTGTATCTCTTCTTCGGGAGGGCATCAGAGTATTTGGGAAGACCTGTCCAAGTTGGCTCGAACAGGGGGACGTCTTCAATATAAAACCATTCCGAAGTCCATTCTTCGGATTTCTTCGGTGTGCTCACCGCATACCCTGTCCCCACTATGCGACACACTTTGGCTCTACCGACCTCTAAAATTGTCTTGTCCCGAGTTCGGGGGATGAGATAGAAGTATTTTCTCCACAAATCAAAGTGCACTTCACACCCCAAGAATATCTCGCAGAGAGGGACGAAGCCCGAGATGTGTAAAATGGACCATGAAGTAAGGTGGTGGAGTTGGATCCCTTAGAACTCTAGCAACCCCCTTAGGAATAGATGGATTGGAAACCCGAGACCCTAGAGGAGAAAGGGGAAACGCTCGACGAAAACATCGTCACCGTAAGAAAGTAGACCTGCACGGGTCACCACCAGATGTGAAGAAGGGAGATACCCCTGGGTCTCTAGATTGTGGAGCCGCATGAGTGTAATGGAACAGCTGGTCCAGTCCCTGGGCATGAGCCATAGGGACGCGTGGAGGAGCTAGGGGCGTTAGCCATGTTCTCTATGGAGCTTTCTCTAGGATTTTCTTTCGATGGGGAAGTAGAGGATGTGGTCTGAGCCACAATTTTGTTTGATTAAAAGGGTGGTGCTTCTGCTACCGAGGGGTAAGATTGTAAAAATCACTGACCACTCACCTCCCCACGACGCGCGAAAATCGAGGAACACACACGGTTATTATAATGGACCCGCGCCTGCGACACTTGTGAAAGGACCACGATGTAGCCTAGAGGGGGGGGGTGAATAGGCGTTAATTAAAAACTTCTGTGGATTTGGCTTTATTCTAATGCGGAAACAAACTAAGACGATACTTTTCAAGAACAAATCCTAAATACACTTGGCTTAACTAAGTGCACCAAAAACTTAATCTAAATGAGGTGAGCACAACAATATTACTAACAAGCACAAGTAAGTTACACAAACTTACTTGAGCAATATCACAAGATATGTAAGTGTATGACACAAGATAGCAATTCACAGTAAACACAAGATATATCAATAGTAGCAAGTATGAATTGCGGGATATAGAGTGTCGGCCTAAATAATTAACCTTTACAAGGAAATAGCCAACACAATATAATGATGACAACAATATGTAGTGAATGTACGCTCAATTAACCAAAGTAAACCACAAGTAAGGAGTTAGAGTTAGGGATAACCGAAGTCACATAGACGAGGATGTATCCCAATGTTCACTTCCTTGGAGGGAAGCTAGTCACCGTTAGAGAGGTGGATGTTTCCACGAAGGCACACCAACACCATGAAGGCTCACCCTATTCTCCTTGAGATATCACCACGAAGGTGATTCCCAACCACTAGTGGTAGACCTTGAGGCGGCCTCCAAACCTTCACAAACTTTCTAGGGGACAAATCACAAGTTGATTCCTCACCGGAGTACTCCTACTGCCTATGAGTCTCCAACCTCCAAGAGTAACAAGATCAAGGGGGAAATGCTCAAGACTTGCTCACATCACAAAATGCTTTGGTCAAAAGAGAGAGGAGTAGTGGATGTATGCTTGGATGAAATCTCTCAAGAACTCTCACAAATCTCTTTGGGATTTAACACAAGAATGCTCAAATCCCCCTCTCTAAAATCCCACCAAAAGCAACTAATGATATGGAGGGATGGAAGAGGAGAGGAACAATGGAGAAGGTCAACAAATGAACCCTAGATCCATGGGATAGTTTTCCCCCAAATGGATTGGAGTTTTGAGGCTTGGGGGAGGAGGAGAGAGCTCAAAACAATGGGGAAATCTCAGATTCAAAAGCCCTACCTCGTTGAGGAAGAAAGGTACCTTATATAGTGCCCCACCAAATCTGCCCGTTATGCACAGAAAAACGCAGCCGAGAACTTCTGGGCCTGCCCGGAACTTCCAGGCTCCCTATTGAGGCAGATGGTGTAAACTTTGTGGTTAGCCCAAAACTTGCCCCGGAACCTACCCAGTATTTCTAGCCCTCGGAACTTCCGGGCTCCCTTGGGTCCAGATTTTTGCAAACTTTCTGTTTAGCCCGGAACTTCCAGGGTATCAAACCCGGAACTTTCGACCCCCTAATAAACATCTAGCATACTAAAAGTGAAACATGCATAACTTTTACATAAAGACTCCGATTTTAATGATCTTGGGCTCGTTTTGTACCTATTGAAAAGCCCGAGGTCCTCACATAGAAACCACCCAATATCAAACAAAATGGATGATGCAATTAATGCAATGGTTTGAGCATGGAAACTGGAGAACCCTTTTTGGTGTATTGTTTTACTTTGGGGTATATGATAGGAGTGGAATTATGTGTAGAAGATGTTGACTTGAGAAAATCCATAACGAACCCCTTTGATCCCCTATTAATAGTGCGGGATACCTATAACTCAAGAATCATAAAATAGCTACACTACATAGCTACCGTGAATTTATTCTTGAGGGAATATATTTCTTCGGTGGTCATCATTCCACACCACTAACGTCAAAGGAACTAATAACTTTGACACAAGCCTTTCACTTGAGCTTGATGTTAGTGTTTCTTGTTGGCTCAAGTTGAAGGCAATACATTGGTGAAGTCTTCATGTAGCTCTCCCATACACGATGTGGAAAGCCTTACTTTATATTCATCTTCACTTGTTTATCATGTGAACATCCACAAGGTTCAAGCATGTAATCCTTCGGGATGGTTATCTTGAACTTGCTGATCATGAACACTTAATATCATCCTCCCATGGACATTTGGAATCTCTCTCTCGATGCGAGCCCATGAGAATTACCTAACCCTCATAAACATAGACAGCACATAGTTTGGATTAGTACACATAGTGCAATTGACATTTACTTACCATACCAAAAGATCTCATGTGGTACATCATTCGCGCTTGTGTGATGACCAACTTTGAGTTTAATATTTGGTCTTCATCTTGGTCAACATTTATCTTTGATCCATGAGTAATCTTGATGTCTTTAAGGCCCTATTGATTTCTTATTGTGCTTCAGTATACAAACATAGTCTCTTGAGAGGCACAATGAATTCTTCACTTGAATTACTTGCTTGACGACATAATCATCCATGAATCAACATATGAGCTCATCATGATTCTATTTTCAAGACATATGTAGAATTATTCTCTTTAATTCTTCTCTTAAGATATTGATCCATCATGGTTCAAACCATAAGCCAAAGCATGAGAACGTTTGAGATCCTCAATGAACTCCACATAGATCACATCTTGTTCATCACATGGAACTCATCTTGATCGTATCATCTTTTATTCAATCATTGAGCTCATCCTTGATGCATGAACAACAGTATGTATATGATGTTCATTTAGAATTCATTCGAGGTCCTTCTTGCATCATCATGGCACAAACATCCTTCAATTCATCCAATATTCTTCATGCATTGCAAATAGAACATTCCTTCAAATGTATAACTCAATGCCAACATTAGTCCATTAGGATTGTCATCAAATACCAAACCACACTTGGGGACTACATGCACTTTCAATCCCCCCCATTTTGGTAGTTGATGGAAATCTCAACAAGAGGATTTATATAATGAATTTCGAAACAAACATGCAATTTATCCGAGGATAAATTGTATACTTCGGATGGTTTTGATAGCACAAAGTGTCACAAAGATACTTGATGCTATCACAACCGGTTGTACCAACATAAAAACACCACACAAGCATTTGATGTTAGTAGAACCATAATATATAGAGCAAACTCCCCCACAATATGTGCATGTCGGAATGCACGTTGAATTCCATTGCATATATGAATTGACATAAACTAGATGGAGTTTTCCCTTTGTATTCATTCATGCAACAAGCATATATAAATAGACTAGATATGCATAAATGATAATAAACACTAAAAGTTATCTTAAATCCTCTCAACTTCTCCCCCATTGGCAACAGATGCCAAAATGTGGAAAATCTCAAAGACTATGAGTTCCTCCAAAATTTTGCATATTACAATATGTGAGTAAAATAAAATGTACATATTCAATCATGAGGGGTTTGAGGAGCTCATTATCTAGAGAATGCAAGAAGACAATCTGATGTGAAAATAAGCATTTGGTAAGCGAGGAAAACATATTTTGGACAAGATATAATATGAATATCCAATTCGATCATGATGATAAGTATGGGTCCAAAATACATTTGAAACACATGAGGCGCAAGATTATATGCAAAATATACAAGCACTCACTTCACAAGATTTTACCAAGACCACCAAAGAATCAAAAAGGAAACAAAGCAAGTGAACGACAATGAATAAATGATATCAAGGAAGATGTGAACTTTCTCATGCATATGAATTTCTAAGTGGCCAATAATAAACGGAATATGTATCCACAAAGAAACTTCCATACACAAAATAGATGTAGTTGATAAGAACATGATATCCACAGGTGAGTCCATCATTATACAATTGTGATCCTAGCATAATAGCAAGGCACATGGCACAAATTGATCTCATTTGTATAACAATTAATTACTAAGTAAGATAGAAAATACCACAAGCAATTAGAGTGTTTTCAAGAACACGTAGGAAAACACAAATACAGTAAGTACTATTACATGCTATGATGCAACCTACACAAGGTTGACTCTTATTTATACATATGCATGAAGTAAATACTTGTTACCGAGAAAGCATTGGTACAGAGTAGTAATCAACGAGTCATATAATCTTGGCTCTAATTCCCTTGTGGTAAAACCACCTTCTTTATGAATAAGCCAAGGCAGCAATGCTTATCCAATGTACCTAAATCACTTTTAAGTACAATATGGTCCCCAAATTTATTGGGTCCAAAGTAGTTAGTCTAACTACAAAATCTAGGGCAAAAACCACTCAATATGTGCATATAGATATGAATTTGAATTTCATGCACAACTTAGCTATTAAGAATATGAAGGATTTACCATCTATATATTGGATCAAATAAAGTAAACAAGGTATGAGAATTTACACATAGTAAATATGCATGCACAAGCCTACCAAAATCCAAAGAGATACAAATTGGACAAATGAACACATAACCATTAATACTTACAATAACATCACTAATCATTCACGTTGTCCAAGATAAATCAAAGTGAAAAATTAACATATGATAGCACACAGAGTTCAACACATGAACCAAGCAAAACCAGTGAGCATATAAGATATGCATTGCACATATTCTTACATGCATATCACACTTAAGTATATATTATAGTACAAGAATAAGATACTAACTCCCATAATACCATAAAAACTAGTAATATGAACTCAAACAAAGGCATGGGAGATTACCAGGAGGCAAATGAATTTCTCGGCTAGATATAAAATGCAAGTAGAAGCAAAAGTTGGTATGAAGATGACCATCAAACTCTACCATACAAGGAATACCATGTGTAAGAGAACACAATGGTATTTTGAATTATTATTCAGTGATAGATTATAAGCACAAGATCATCTATAATCACACAAGCATGATATGAGAGTTTAGAAATGAGCACAATGCTTAGAAAACATATTATTAACATTCCAATTAGGTAGATCATCATCTAGAGAAACAATTGGAATGGCTTGCATCATACATACACCTTTTAAAGTATGATGTAGAAGATAAACCATGAATAAGACCGCACAAGAATGTCATACTCACACACACACCTAAGGAATGAAACTACAACAGAATCATTATGCAAATAGAGACGTGTTGAGCATAGCAAGCCATAGAGATATAAGATAATCTCAATAATAGGTTCTAAGTGGAATTCATCAATTGTTCATATTAACAAGTATTGTGATATGCACAAAGCATATCACTCCCCCATAATGTGATAATCCATGTATTGTCCACAAGAGGCAATTCAAGTCCAACTAAAGATGATCAATGGATGAGAATTTGGACTACAAATGAACTTGACATACCACATAGTAACTAGATAATATTGCACTATAAATACTAGGTGGTATCCAATATATACACATTTTAGGTTTGTGACGTGCGTATAGCATAACACTCCCCCATAATGTGATGATCCATTAATATCTCAATAGAGCCCGATAAGATGCAATGAAGGCTCTAGACTACACAGACAACTATATGACGTGCACAATAACCTACACATGCTAGATAACATAAATCAAGCATACTAGCAGGCACAACATTTACAAACACATGCTAGGTACAAAACCTAAACATGAGAGGGGCTAGTAACATTCCATGTAGACAATATATATAAGTTACCACCAAGAGAGGCATTGGAATGATAAATATGATGGTATTCTTCTTGACTTGCCTTGAACCATAATGAATGGTGAAAATATTTTTTCTTCATGAACTAGCCAAGTCTTCAATGCCCTACACACACCTATTGATCAAGTTTGAGCTTCATGGTCCCCAACCAAGTTGGGTCCTAAGAAGTTAGTAACAATAAGCTTGGCAACCCAAATGGTCTTATGCACTTTCAAACCACTCTGGGCACCAACATACTTGGCAAACAAATTGCCAGAAATATCCTTCCTAAGTGAATAATGATCATTGATAATTGGAGGCTTAGAGATGTTACCAATGGGGCATGATTAAGCTATGTGTCCCTTCTTATGACAAATATTGCAACATGTACTCCCCTTTCTATTCTTCTTCTTCATTTTCTTAATTTGGGGAGAAATAACATGTTTCACCATGCATAGTGGCCATTCTTCAACATGAGGTTGAGCTTGAGATTGAGATTGAGGACTCTTCCGATGTAGCTTCTCTTTATAAGCCCTTATCTTCAATGGACAAGATCTCACATGATGCCCAACCTTTTTGCACTTAAATCAAGAAATGTTGGACTCATTCGTGATTTGTTCTTGTCCCCTTTTCTTGTTCTTGGACTTCTTCTTATTGGAATTATAACTATGCCATCATCACAGTTTTCTAAGACTTTCTTCAACTACTGACTTGGGCCTTGAGCTCATTAATTTCTTCTACATGGTTAGTTTCAACACTAGAAACAAGAGGACTAGTGGAAGTAGAAACTACATGGTTAGAGTAACAAAACAAGGCGATCAATTCATCATGAGTGGTAATAATATGAGAGGTGGATGAATTGCAAGTATTAGCACATGGCAATAAAGCATTTAGAGTACATGTGCTAATGTTCATAGAAGACTCAGAAGATTTTACCTTGGTGACCATGGTCTCAAGTTCTAACTTTAGCTCATTATGAGAGATTAGAAGATCCTCATGAGTGCTTGATAGATTTTCATGACTTTCTTCCAATTTCCTGTAGCGACCCGACTCAAAACGAGTCAAGCCTCTGTGTGTTCTGTGCCATCCCTGGATCAGTATGCTGGCACACACAGTACATCAATGTATATATCAAAGTGCAATCACATGTAATTAACGTAAAACTGATATATACCTTAAAATCTCACCGGAAACAGTCAACAGGAGTGGAGTCCCAATAACACCAACGGCAGGTTGAGTGAAGACCATAACCCTGAATCGTACTCTTACTCGTCGAAGAAGAGTATCTGCAACATGAGACGTTGCAGCTGTGTAGGTCAGTACATTGAATGTACCGGCAATATCACCATAGTAGAACAGAAGATAAAACTATTCTATATGCAGTAAGGCTTTGTGGCTCTGTGTTTGAGTTTTTGCATAAAAGCTGATTTTATTACTTTTCCTACAACAAAGGAATATCAGAAATTTTCACTACAGAGATACCTAACATGACATGGTTCCGCCAACCGATGTCTTAATGCCCACAAGTATCATAAGTTGCCCAAAATTAATTATCAGTCCAGTGTTGACAGTTCAGAGATAGATCCAAGTCCAGAAGTTCAATTTGTCCGTAACTGGGGACACGGCTAATCGATTAGGTTTAACTCTGCAGAGTGTTGTGTACTTTACCCACAAGATTCGTTCCCTCCTGGTAAGTCCTCGCACTGCCGGGTGTTTGAGAACAGGACGAACGAAACATGGTCTTTCAGAGTGTTTCCCTAACTACTGTCAGTGCCCATCCATTCCTAACGTCGACTACATCTCGTAGCACTGCCCAGCCAGAGTCACAACAAAGATCAACCAAGCCAGAGCCCATAATGACTTGTGGCTACATAGGTAAGCTTCCGGGCATGAAGTATTCATCCGTCTCTTTGAGTCTGGGTGAAGCTTTCCGCAAGATGTCATGGTGCTTCTCCATGCATCCCGGCCATCCACTGGTTACTCTAGGGATGCCCAATCAACCATCCTTCACCTAGTAGTGTGTATTGAAAACTTGTTTCTCGAGTCTTGAAGTCTTGAGGTCTTGAAGATGCAGGACTTGAAGATGCCTTCATGAAGTTGTCGTCTTGACGTGAGTCCTCCTTCTCACACCACTCATGAAAACACTCATACCAAACCCCGTCTACTTTAGCATAGCATAAAAATAACTAATGTTCCCGGGGCTTTAGTAACAAGTGGTGGGTTCCTATCTCATCATTCTACTCAACCACAAGAATTTCAATAACACTACGGGAGGGATTTGTTGAATGATGTCACTACATGCAATAAAACATAGGTATGAACAAAATGGTCAAAGTGAACTTGCCTGTACTGTTGATGAAGAATAATATCGCTCTCAGAAATAACTTGATAAACTATTCGTCACTCTCCAATGAAAGTCTATACAATCAAACAAACAATCATTCTAATATTTATTATAACATTCCAAAATTTGGGATGTTACATTTCCCATAATTTCTTGTTAGCAAATCAAGTTGAGCATACAACTCAACATTCTCCTTCAAGGTTGATGCTTCACATGAGGTAGAGTTAGACGCACAAGTATCATCGAATATATGAGAGGAACAAGTAGCAATTAGAGACTTCTCATGAGTAGATTGCAACTCCTCATGAATCTTAGAGATTTTGATGAGATCTCCCTTGAAATTATTGCATTCAAGGATAAGGAGCTTAAAATTCTCTTTAAGTTTACCATGAGGAATTTCAATCTCTCCTTTTGAAGATATTAAGTCTCTAAATGTTTGATGAGCCTTATCAAGTTCATGTTCAAGTTGTTCACTTTTATCTTGCTCGTTAATTAATAAATCATTACGTTTTTCAAAGCAAGAAAGAACATCTTGAAACCTTTTGTAAGCATTTTTTTAGCTTTATGAAGAATTTTACCAATCTCATAGAGATTTTCAGTCAACTCATCATCATCATCATCATTACAAATATCATCGTTATCACTAAGACAATATGATACCTCGTCATTACCTCTTGCCATGAGGCACATGTGAGCAAAGGGGGTTGATGATGATTCTTTTGTAGAATAAGGTTCTTCATCAATCAAGAGTGCCTCATTTTTCTTTATTTCCTCTAAATGGCTAGTCATACAAAAACTAGAGGAAACCAAAGCATTTTGATCATGACAACACGGGAGAGCAAGCATATCATCACAAACATTTGTTAAGGAATTCTTAGATGATAGGCATGGACTACAATAATTCATAATATTTGTGGTGATAGATTTTCCCAAGTCCACAGAAGATACAACACTAGCATCTACACAAGCAAGATCATTAATAATGAGCTTAACACCATCATCACAAGATATTTCTTCACTCACCATGTCATTACCTTGTGGCACGCCACATGTCGGTGGAGTGGAAGATGTTGAAGTGTGCAAGTAATTGGAGGTAGAAGGAATAGAGAGATCTTCATGATCGATAAATGTGGAGAGCTCCTCCATTAAATCCTTAAACATAATATTGTCTTCATCAAGATTTGACCCACCATATATATATTCGAGCTTTGTCCAAACCTCATGGGCCGACTTGCAAGTTGAGATTGACTTAAAAACTTTAGGGCTTATAGTTTGATGCATGGAAAGAGAGGCATTGCAATCAAGATACATGTCATCTATAGATGGAGGAGGATCGTCCTTTACACAATAAATCCCTACAACAACAATTCGTGAAGCATTTGGACCCATGGCCCGAAAGTGACAAAAGCATATGAATTCTCCACAAGTGATAATCCGTGCCATCAAAATCAAAGGTGCCATTATGCACTAATCCATTAGTCGACATCGATACTCTCAAGGCGGTGAATCCTAATAAGGAGAGACCTTGCTCTAATACCAATTGAAAGGACCACGATGTCGCCTAGAGGGGGGGGGGGGCGTGAATAGGCGTTAATTAAAAACTTCCGCGGATTTGGCTTTATCCTAATGCGGAAACAAACTAAGAGGATACTTTTGAAGAACAAATCCTAAACACACTAGGCTTAACTAAGTGCACCAACAACTTAATCTAAATGAGGTGAGCAGAACAATACTGCTAACAAGCACAAATAAGTTACACAAACTTACTTGAGCAATATCACAAGATATGTCAGTGTATGACACAAGATAGCAATTCACACTAAACACAACATATATCAATAGTAGCAAGTATGAATTGCGGGATATAGAGTGTAGGCCTAAATAATTAACCTTTACAAGGAAATAGCCAACACAATATAATGAGGACAACAATATGTAGTGAATGTACGCTCAAGTAACCAAAGTAAACCACAAGTAAGGAGTTAGGGTTAGGGATAACCGAAGTCACGTAGACGAGGATGTATCCCGATGTTCACTTCCTTGGAGGGAAGCTAGTCACCGTTAGAGAGGTGGATGTTACCATGAAGGCACACTAACTCCATGAAGGCTCACCCTATTCTCCTTGAGATATCGCCACAAACGCGATTCCCAACCACTAGTGGTAGACCTTGAGGCGGCGTCCAAACCTTCACAAACTTTCTTGGGGACAAATCACAAGTTGATTCCTCACAGGAGTACTCCTACCGCCTAGGAGTCTCCAACCTCCAAGAGTAACAAGATCAAGGGGGAAATGCTCAAGACTTGCTCAAATCATAAATTGCTTTGGTCAAAAGAGAGAGGAGTAGTGGATGTATGCTTGGATGAAATCTCTCTCAAGAACTCTCACAAATTTCTTCGGGATTTAACAGAGAAATGCTCAAATCCGTCTCTGCCAAATCCCACCAAAATAAATTAATGCTATGAAGGGATGGAAGAGGAGAGGAACAATGGAGAAGGTCAATAAATGAACCCTAGATCCATGGGATAGTATTCCCCCAAATGTATTGGAGTTTTGAGGCTTGGGGGAGGAGGAGAGAGCTCAAAATAATGAGGAAATCTCAGATCCAAAAGCCCAACCTCATTGGGGAAGAAAGGTACCTTATATAGTGCCCCACCAAATCTGTCCATTATGCACAGAAAAACGCAGCCCAGAACTTTTGGGCCTGTCCGGAACTTCCAGGCTCCCTATTGGGGCAGATGGTGTAAACTTTCTGGTTAGCCCAGAACTTGCCCCGGAACCTGCCTAGAACTTCTGGCCCCCAGAACTTCCGGGTCGGCCCGGAACTTCTGGGCTCCCTTGGGGCCAGATTTTCGCAAACTTTCTGTTTAGCCCGGAATTTCCGGGGTGTCAAGCCCGGAACTTCCGCCCCCCAATAAACAGCCAGCATACTAAAAGTAAAACATGCTTAACTTTTACATACAGACTCCGATTTTGATGATCTTGGGCTCGTTTTGTAGCTATTAAAAAGACTAAGGTCCTCACATATAAAACCACCCAATGTCAAACAAAATGGATGATGAAATTAATGCAAAGGTTTAAGCATAGAAACTGGAGAACCCTTTTTGGCGTATGGTTTTACTTTGGGATATATGATAGGAGTGGAATTGTGTGTGGAAGATGTTGACTTGAGCAAATCCATCACGAACCCCTTTGATCCCCTCTTAGTAGTGCGGGATACCTATAACTCAAGAATCATAAAAGATCTACACTACATAGCTACCGAGAATCGATTCTTGAGTGAATATATTTCTTTGGTGGACATCAGTCCACACCACTAACGTCAAAGGAGCAAATACCTTTGACACGAGCCTTTCAATTGAGCTTGATTTTATTGTTTCTTGTTGGCTAAAGTTGAAGGCAATACACTGGTGAAGTCTTCAAGTAGCTCTCCCATACACGATGTGGAAAGCCTTACTTTATATTCATCTTCACTTGTTCATCATGTGAACATCCACAAGATTCAAGCATGTAATCCTTCAGGATGGTTATCTTGAACTTTCCCTTGTCAACCATGATCATGAAAACTTGATATCATCCTCTCATGGACATTTGGAATCTCTCTCTCGATGCGATCCCATGAGAATTACCTAACCCTCATAAATATAGATAACACATAGTATGGGTTAGTACACAAAGTGCAATTGACATTTACTTACCAGACTAAAAGATCTCATGTGGTACATCATTCGCGCTTGAGTGATGACCAACTTTGAGTTTAATATTTGATCTTCATCTTGGTCAACATTTATCTTTGATCCATGATTAATCTTGATATCTTGAAGGCCCTATTGATTTCTTATTGTGCTTCATTATACAAACATAGTCTCTTGTGAGGTACAATGAATTCTTCACTTGAATTACTTGCTTGACAACATAATCATCCATGACTCAACATATGAGCTCATCATGATTCTATTTTCAAGACATATGTAGAATTCTTCTCTTTAATTCTTCTCTTAAGATCTTGATCCATCATGGTTCAAACCATAAGCCAAAGCATGAGAACGTCCGAGATCCTCAATAAACTCCACATAGATCACATCTTGTTCATCAGATGGAACTCATCTTGATCGTATCATATTTTATTCAATCATTGAGCTCATCCTTGATGCATGAACAATAGTATGTATATGATGTTCATTTAGAATTCATTCGAGGTCCTTCTTGCATCATCATGGAACAAACATCCTTCAATTCATCCAATATTGTTCATGCATTGCAAATAGATCATTCCTTCAAATGTATAACTCAATGCCAACATTAGTCCATTAGGATTGTCATCAAATACCAAAACCACACATGGGGACTACATGCACTTTCAGCTTGGGATCTTACCAAAGGCTGGTCAGTTGCCGAACAAAGAGGGATGAGGGACTCGCCTCGCAAGCTGAAGATGACGACATGAGGAGATCGACCGGATATATGTCGGTGTTGGAGGCTAGTCCGGGGGCTACTGAGGGAGTCCTGGATTAGGGGGTCCTCGGATAGCCGACCTTTTTTTATGAGCCGGACTGTATGGGCTGCAAAGCGAGCATCAGACGATCAAAGACCACCCATGCCAAATGGAAGCTTCAAGGAGCCATGACATACTCTCCAAGTTATTAGTTGTAGTTAGGCATGTTTATCTCTTCGGCGTGTAACCGACCATGTGTAAACCCAGGGCACCCTCGGCGTCTATATAAGCCGGAGGGTTTAGGGGTATAGGGAGGACAACTCATCTAGGGTAAGCTATTCGATCTTGAGGTAGATCAACTCTGTAACCCCCCATATCATCAATATAACCAAGCAGGACGTAGGGTTTAACCTCCATAGGAGGGTCTGAACCTGGGTAAATCTGTGTCCCCTTCGTATCCTATTACCATTGATTATAGTCTCATAGTTCGGGACCCCCTACCCAAGATTCGCCGGTTTTGACACCGACACTGAGGAAAAGCTAGATAACACATATTGGACTATTCACTTTGATGGATCCAGACAGTTGCAAGGCTCTGGGTTGGCATGGTTTTTACTTCTTTACGAGGTGATTAATTTTGTTATGTCTTGATACTTATGTTTCCCTATACTAACAATGCAGCTGAATATGGGGCTTTGCTTCATGGCCTTCGTATGGCTAGAGAGATGAATCTCACTAGGTTTAGATTTTTAGGTGACTCAGATCTAGTGTCTCAGCAGGTGTCGGGTACCTGGGTCTCCAAAGATCTCTTGATGGTGGCTTACAGGTGAGCTATGACTATAGTCGCTGCTCACTTTGTAGGATATCAGGTTGATCACATTGATCGCCACCAAAACGAGGTTGTAGATGCTTTATCGCGTCTTGGTTCCCAACACAAACATGTTCCACCCAATGTTTTCCTTGATGCTCTCCACAACCCATCTTTCAAAATACCTTCAGAGTAAGACATCACTATCCCTGACCCGGAATCAAACTTGGTGGTTGTAGTTTGCACCGTCCCACATTGGAGAGTCCCTTACCTTGCTTATCTTACCTGTGGTGAGCTCTCATCATAGAAAACCATCGCCCCACAAATTGTGAGGTGATGTCTACTACGCAACCTCCTTCTTGTAGACTCGTGTTGGGCCTCGAAGCGTAGAGTTTTGTAGGACAGTAGAAAATTTCCCTCAAGTGGATGACCTAAGGTTTATCAATCCATGGGAGGCGTAGGATGAAGATGGTCTCTCTCAAACAACCCAGCAACCAAATAACAAAGAGTCTCTTGTGTCCCCAACACACCCAATACAATGGTAAATTGTATAGGTGCACTAGTTCGGCGAAGAGATGGTGATACAAGTGTAATATGGATGGAAGATATAGATTTTTGTAATCTGAAAATATAAAAACAGCAAGGTAGAAAGTAACAAAAGTGAGCAAAAATGGTATTGCAATGCTTGAAAACAAGGCCTAGGGTTCATACTTTCACTAGTGCAAGTTCTCTCAACAATAATGACATAGTTGAATCATATGTAAATACCTCTCGTGCGACAAAGAGTTCACTCCAAAGTTACAAATAGCGGAGAACTAACGAAGAACTTATTTTAGGGTACAAAACCACCTCAAAGTTATATTTTCCGATCAATCTTATGAGCTATCCCTATAAGTGTCACGAACAGCCCTAGAGTTCGTACTAAAACAATACCTTAATATACCCATAACCAAAACCCTAATGTCACCTAGATACTCCAATGTCACCATGAGTACACATGGGCTTGATTATACGATATGCATCACACAATTTCAGATTGATCATGTTCAATCCAACACAAAGAACTTAAAAGAGTGCCCTAAAGTTTCCATCGGAAAGTCAAGACAAAAACGTGTGCCAACCCCTATGCATAGATTCCCAAGCTCACGGAATCCGCAAGTTGATCACAAAAACATACATCAAGTGGATCAATAGAACATCCCATTGTCACGATGGATATCCCATTGCAAGACATACATCAAGTGTTCTCAAATCCTTAAAGACTCAATCCGATAAGAAATCTTCAAAGGGAAAACTCAATTCATCACAAGAAGATAGAGAGGGGGAAACTCCATATGATTCATCTATATTAATAAAGCTCGCGATACATAAAGATCGTGCCATCTCAACAACACGAGAAAGAGAGATCAAACACATAGCTACTGGTACATATCCTCAACCCCAAGGGTGAACTACTCCCTCTTCATCATGGAGACCGCCGGGATGATGAAGATGACCTCCGGTGATGGTTTCCCCCTCTGGTAGGGTGCCGGAACAGGATCCCGATTGGTTTTTCGTGGCTCTGGAGGCTTGCGGCGGCGGAACTCCCGATCTAGGTTTCTTTTCGGAGGTTTGGGTATTTATAGGAGTATTTGGTGTTGGTCTCACGTCTAGAAGGTTCCCGAGAGGTTACGTGCCAGCTAGGCACGGCCAGGGGGTGGCCGCTCCCTGGTGGCTTGCGACTCCCTCGGGACTCTTCTTCGGTATCTTTTCGCTCTAGTATTTTTTATATTTTCCAAAAATATTCTTCGTAAGTTTTCAGCCCATTCCGAGAACTTTTATTTCTGCACAAAAACAACACCACGGTAGTTCTGCTGAAAACAATGTCAGTCCGGGTTAGTTCTAATAAAATCATACCAATATCATATAGAATTATTATTATAAACATGGCATGAATACTTCATAAATTATAGATACGTTGGAGACCTATCATGAGGAGGTCCAAATCTATGACTATAGTCAATGGCGAGCTACACAGGGGGGGTTATTTCAGGCATTTTTCAACATTGTGTTTCTAATGAAGAAGGCCGTGAAATCCTCGATGTTATCCACTTTGGTGATTATGTTCATCATGCCGGCTCAAGATCACTAGTCGTTAAAGCTTTTCGACATGGATTTTGTTGGCTCACATGTCATGCAGATGCAAAGGACGTTGTGTGCAGTTGTGATGGTTGTCAGAAATTCGCTCGTCAAGCTCATGTGCCGGCTCAAGAAATTCGGATGATCCCAATCACTTGGTCGTTTGCGGTCTGGGAGCTTGGCATGGTCGGTCCTTTCAAACCATCCAAAGATAAAAAGACTCACATTTTGGTCGCGGTGGATAAATTGACCAAGTGGGTTGAAGCAGAGCCAATCAGTAATGGTGATGCAACAACAACGGTTAAGTTCCTTAAGAAGCTCATATACTATTTCGGGTATCCACAGAAGATTATAACTGATAATGGTACCAACCTGTCCAAGGGAGCAATGAAACGGTTCTGCCAACAGGAACATATTAGCCTTGACGTATCTTTGGTGGCCCATCCTCAGACCAATGGTCAAGCTGAACGAGCTAACCAAGAACTTTTGCATAGAATCAAGCCAAGACTTATGGTTCCTCTGGAGCGCACCCCTGGGTGTTGGGTTGATGAACTTGTGGCAATCCTTTGGAGCATACGCACTACACCAAACAAGTCAACTAGCCATGCCATTCTTCCTTGTATACGGGACTAGGGCCCTTTTGCCAAGTAAAGTCCGTCATGAGTCTCCAAGGGTTGCATCATATGTCGAGGCAGATAATGAGCTAGCTTGTCAAGATTCACTTGATTCCCTTGAAGAGGAACACGATCTTGTCGCGTCATGATCAGCTATCTATCAACAAGACCTATGTTGCTACCACAGCTGTAGGGTTCGAAGCCATACTTTCCAGGGGGTGACTTAGTGCTCTCTCTCATTCAAGATCAGACATGCGTGCATAATCGCTAACCTCCTTCGGAAGGACCTTTCGTCTTCAGCAAAAACTTCAACAACGGGTCATATTATCTCGTTGATATACGTGAAGCAAAGAAGTCACGAACCTCTGAAGAGGAGACTAGCATGCCTTCGAATATCGCACATCTTAGGCCCTATTATACTTAGAGCCATTGCCTCCTATTTTGGTAAATATTATCAATATTTAGTGATCAGTATAATAAGACCGACATCAATCATTTCATACCAAAATAATGTTGAGTTTTTCTTTGATCGTTGGTCACTTGGGGGCTCCCAACTCATCGAGTTTAACCTTTAATAACTCACTTGACTTGGCACTGCCACATTTGTACTTGGTTAAACCTCCCTGCTGGATTGATGCTACCCCTCTAAGATGACCTAGCTATACTCTTAATAAGTCAATCACATTGCTCCTATCATGGACTCTGTTGACCCTGAACATATCAACGTTAAAACTCTGGCTTAAGTCATGTGAGAGCCAGCTTTCAAAAGGAGAGGACAAACCAAAAGAGGCTACAAGGCCTACTTCCACTGGAAAGTGAAACCAAGACTCGTGCCACAAAAGCTGGTCTTATGATGTTCCTCGAACACCGGCTTATTATGTGTATGTTTTTTATTTTATATACATTAAAATACATGTCTATATTTGCAACACTTTTTGCAGGTACATATTCTTTATCAATACTATCACGATAGTGAGTTATAACTCACCAGGTCACAAGCATGGCCAGGTTAATTCTCAAAAGAGAGGGATTTCTTCCAAAGCACGAAATCTTTTGCAAAAACACGCACGAAGGCACGCTCAGAAATTAAAGTGTCTTACACACCACGATGGATGGACTAAACAAATATTGTTTTTAGTAGTTACATCGAAGGCACACTTGTTGAAGGACGGGAGTCAGGTATGGTTGCCAAGTTAGCAGATCCCGCACCTTCTTCTGCTCCAGTCGCTTCTCGGTCAGCACGAGTTGCCTCTTCAGACTCTTCCTCTTCATCACTCTCACTCCTTGTCTAGGGGTCGTCTTCGACCCACTGGATGGCAGCCAATGCTTGAAATATCATCTCCTAGTTCACAACAGAGGAAGTTGCGACATCGGAAGCAAAGTCTTGCTTACGTGGAGGATTTAGTTCAAATATCTTTGGTGCAGAAAGAATCATCCGTTTACCTTCTTTGGTATAATCAACTTGAAATTTCTTCAAATCAACTTTGTTAGCAATTCGTGATCTAGAGATCCGGGTCTCTTTGATGGGGTGCATATAGTCCACTTCCTTGAAAAGAATATTGTCTTCTTTCAGCTTTGGAAAGCCTTCTATGAGAAGAGTCGGATCCATATCTGGATGATAAGCTTTGTCTAGGGTAAGATCCCCCAGAGCCCCTTGACGGCATGTTAACTTTCAGAGCTCCAAACTCCATTCTCGAACAATAGAGAGTTGCCTCAGCATCTCCATAATTTTGTATGGGGGGTTGAGTATGCTTTACAACAATGATGCACTTTGACCTTCCCACATACAATTGTCCTACAAATTTACAAACCTTGCAGTTTTGTCAAAGGACTCCTAAAGACTGGATGGTTTTTTTGACCTATTCATCAAAAATATATGATGTCGGGTTAGCTTAGGATCACTGATGATAATAGATTCAGGAAATACAAAGGAGTACCAGACTTAACAAAAAAGCTATGCACATTTTGGAAATGTGAACCTTCAAGTTGGCAAGCTCTCGATTCACTGGCTCGAGCTTTGACTTGGCCACTTCAGCACGACTAACTAGAGTTTCTTTTTCTTTGTCAAATTCAGCTTTGGTTTTTTCCAGAGAGTCAATGCTCTTGATCAATGATTCTTCTAAATCTGTGGAGAGCTTCTCAGTAGTCTCACAAAGTTTTTCGCAGACTCCAACTGTTTTTCAAGTCAACTGCTTCTGAGGTCACTTGGTTCCTCATTGCCTGTACAAGGAAAAATAAGTATGAAAATTTGTCCCCAGTCGTTGTAGGCGTGCGACCTGACAATTGGGGGCCACGTTATTCAAATTTAAAATCTACAAAGTTTTGATAAGCCCCAAGTCGCTGCAGCATGTGACCCTCACTTGGGGGCTACACTCCACTTCGAGGTCTTCAAGCTTTCTAGAAGTCCCAAGTCGTTGCAGGCATGCGACCCGACACTTGGTGGCTGCAACAATCAGTTGTGTAAAACATATTACAAAGATCCTAATGGAAGATCTGGCCCATCACATATTGATGAGTTGGCACTTGGGGGCTAGAATTCATCTCATAAGCACCAAGTCATATGTAAGCATTTGACTCGGCACTTGGGGGCTAATGCATATAATTTAATAAATTGTAATTCAAATTAAAGACCCGACTCCTCCTTTTGTGACATTCCAGCCCTTGGGGGTTACACAAAGATTCCCTATTCATTACTCCTACTGAGTCGGTACCTGAAGAGCAACATATATCATAAATGCTCACATACAAAGCTGTTCTATGAAGTATTTAGCAAGTCTTCGGTTCTTCTATTCTCTAAAAACTAAAGACTTGCGGTCTATATGTATATATATGAGGATAATGGATCATACCTAATGTTTTTCCTCAAGAGGCTAATCATGGCACTTTCAGCTTCTCGCCTCTTTGATAGCCAGCTCAAATACTTGTGATGGAGAGATTCAACGTACAAGTCTTCAAAGGCTTTCATATGAAGTTGTTTCTTTCCTTTGTTGTGACTCAGAGATTCATCCTTGCTACCACTTTCGTGAGAGCAGTAGATATTGCAGGGGGATTTTGGTGATGCTCCTCAGTTATCACAACATCAGGAGCCGGCTCAGCCATCTTCTCGAGAGCCGAATCACCTTCCTACGTTTCAGTAGTTTCAGGGATGACCTAGTATTTAGCTATCGGCTCTGTTGGTATGGCCTGGTCATGTCGAGTTGCTCGGCCAGCCGGCTTAGTGGATTCATCAAGCAAGGGAATTTCTATTTCTGTATCGGAAGCCGGATCAACATGTGATTCCGGGCTGACTTCAGAAATCGCGTCGACATGAGACGGTATATCCATCCTTGAAACACTAGGAGCAGAAGAGGAGCCGTCTGTTTTCTTCACGAAAGCCTTGGTTCTAAAAAAACAAGTATAGTCAATTCACGGCTGCAATATGTTACGAGAAAGGTGTCACGGTTTCAAAACTTATCCACAATTGATCGTGAAAGCTAGTAGTTTATGGGCGCATGATGATTCACCAGACAAAAGGGAAGTCGATTCAGAATCTTTCACAGAATGGCGACGGAGCTCTTTGAATTGACCAGCGTGGGGATTCGAATGAGTGGGGCTAAGCTGCTACTTTGAGTGAATCCGGTGTGCAACCAGCTTGTTTGGTAAACCTTTAGAAATATCACCAAAATTGCTTGGGGTCTTCCTCTTCAACGTGGCTTCATGCTGCATTTTCTTCAATGATTAATGTTTGTCGAGATAAGCTGATGAATGGGAGAAGGGTACTTTACAAATGGCAACCCAAGCTTTCCTTTCACCCAAATATTCTAGATCAGAGGAGGATGAATTTACCTCAGCATCGCCAGCTCGACTTGATTCTGTTGGAAATATGCCCTAGAGGCAATAATAAATTAGTTATTATAATATTTCCTTGTTCATGATAATCATTTATTATCCATGCTATAATTGTATTGATCGGAGACTTAGATGCATGTGTGGATACATAGAGAAAACCATATCCCTAGTATGCCTGTAATAGACAAGCTCGTTGATCAAAGATGGTTAAGGTTTCCTAGCCATTGACATGAGATGTCATTTGATAACGGGATCACATCATTAGGAGAATGATGGGATGGACAAGACCCAAACTACAAACATAGCATATGATCGTGTTAGTTTAATGCTACTGTTTTCTGCATGTCAAGTATATGTTCCTTTGACCATGAGATCATGCAACTCACTGACACCGGAGGAGTGCCTTGTGTGAACGTCGCAACGTAACTGGGTGGCTATAAAGGTACTCTACAGGTATCTCCGAGGGTGTCTGTTGGGTTGGCATGGATCAAGACTGGGATTTGTTACTCCGTGTGACGGAGAGGTATCTCAGGGCCCAATCGGTAATACAACATCACAACAAGCCTTGCAAGCAATGTGACTAAGTGTTAGTCACGGGATCTTATATTACGGAATGAGTAAAGAGACTTGCCGTGTAACATCCCAAAATTTCATTTTGGAATGTTATGAAATATAGCTATGCATCATCATCACTTTGTTTGAATGTAATGAATTTGTTGAAGTGCTTCTTTTGAAATTCTGAAAGACCATTTCTATTTTCCCATGTATTTGTTTCACCTATTTGAAAACCTTTGGAAATGTTCAAAGAAAGAGGGGAGTAACATGACACTCCACACCAGGGGCATCTTGGTGAAGTATTTGAACAATAAAACCAGGGGGTTATTTGAAAGTTTATCTAAAAAGGATTTAAAATCAAATAGGTATTTTTTCTGAAAATAAATTTTAAAAAGATATTCAATATGACAGAGGAAAAATGTTCATTAAATAGCATTAATTCTCCTGATCATTTTGATATATATATTTACTATGTTTGGAAATATTTTGAATGCATTGAAAGAGTTTTTACTGCTCTAGAAATAGAAAAGGAAATGTTTTAAACCGAATCGGGCCGACCCACAGTCTTTAATTCCTGAAACTACTCCGGGTCGGCCACCGACGTGCTAACCACGCCTCCCACTCTCACTAACATGCGGGACCCACCGTCCGACCACGGCGTCAGCGCGCTCATCCCCTTGCCCACGCCCGACCACCGTCGTCGGAGATCCCTCTCCGCGGATCTCGCCCCTCGTGCCCTCCCCAACCATCGCACTGCCCCTATATAAACCCCAACCCTCTCCTCTCTTTGTTCCACACCCGAAATCCCTTTTTCCCTTGCCAGAGCGCTGCCCCAGACCTCGCCGGAGTTCGACACCCAACCGAACGTCCCCGAGCTCGTGCCCGTCGCCACACTCACCCCCAGCCCCCTCCGACGCCACCAATCGATGCCGGAGACTCACCGCCGCCGTTTGAAGCCTTCGGACGCCGCCCCCGACCACCGCACCATCGTCCCCGAGCACCTCCGACCACCGTCCGCCGTCGACCTCGCCGAAGACCCCGACCCCCTCTCTGTAAGCCGCCACCTCCACCCGTAGCCGTCGGATCCATAGACAACGCGCAAGATTAGATCTATTTAATAAAAGAACCGGTACGCGTTAGTTGTTGGTCGTCCGCTCGCTAGCTCTCGCACGCATGCCCTCGCGGCCAATCACAGCATGCCACGTCACTCTGTCCGTTAGTTAGATTAGTTTTTCTTTTTCTTTTCTGTTTTAGAAAACAGAATGTATTCTGTTTTTGTTTTATCATATCTTTTAAAATATTTGGTGTTTTTAGTTGATTCTTTTTGCATTAGTTCACAAATTTGTTGTAGTTTATGTGTGTATGCTTAGATTTCAAATTTGAACTTTAAATTTTGAATCTAACCAAATTTGTTTAAATTACTAAAATCTGTATAACTAGAGTTTAAAAATATATTTTTGAGTGAATCTTTTTGCCACTGTTTTGTATTAGTTAGGCCTATCATTCTACATAGTTTGAGAATTTTTAGGATGAATTTGGTTACTGTTTTTAACAAAAACAGAATCTGTTTAGTTCTTAATAGATTTTAATTAAATTGATTTTAATTTAATTTGAACCTCAATTAGTTTAACTTTTGTTTTTAGATTTCATTAGGTTATGTTGATTCAACATTAGGTGTATTATTTTCTGTTAATAAAATATTTTTTAAAATTGTTTTGTGCTCTAGTTTGAATAGGTACATCTTGTTTTCACCATTTATATTGTTTAATTTTTTTTTGTAGTAACTCTTTTTGCACAATATTTTTATAATGAAATACTTTCTGTTTTCAAATAACATTTTGTATTTACTTTTCTGTTATCTAAATGCCTAGTTGTTCCACACAAATTTTTGACTTGTTATGCCTTAGTAGAGATTTTGACACCAAAATTTTTAGAGTCTTATACTTTAAGTGATTCTTCTTTTTGATTGTGCTTTTGTTTGTTGAAGAATTTGTTTACCTTGATGTTGAATGAATTGTATTGTGTTTATGCTTATGGTGTGCTCTTGTTTGATTCGTTAGATCATTCGGAGTGCAAAGCTTGTTATCTAGAGTCACTTGATTACAAGGATCGTCAGCAAGGCAAGTCACTTTGACCATGTATACCTATGTTTTATTGCATTGGTTCTTCCATCTCCCCAATTGCATGCAAAGTAGGTAATTTGGAAACTTGGTTACTTGTTGTAGTATCATGTGGTAGGTACCCCTCAACCCTTTGACACATTGGCCCCGGGAAACGTTGATTTAAATTTTGTTATGCTATTAGTAGACGGGGTTGGTTGTGTGATTCATGAGAGTTGTGAGTTAATAATTTCAAGACCTACATGATGATCAAGTCTTCAAGACTCCGAGTTTTAAACATACCTCTGGGTGGATCATGGTTGAACGGTGCCTTGGAGAAACCAGTGGTTAGCCTAGATGATGCTGGAGAAGTGCTAGTATTCATGCGGAAAGGTCCACCCAGGCACAAAGAGATGGATGGATGCTTCAAGACCCAAGGCTTACCTGCACAGCCACAAGCCATTATGGGCTCTGGCTTGGTTGGATATCGTGGTGACCCTGGACAGGCGGTGCTAAGAGATGTAGAAGAACGGTAGGAAAGGATGGGCACCGACAGAGTCTCGGGGAAACCCTTTAGAAGACCATGTTTTGGTCATCCGTTTCTCAAACACCCTGAAGTGCGAGAAATCCAACGGAGGCGATCAAATCTTGTGGGGAACGTGTGCAAAACTTTGCAGAGTACCCAAACCTAATCGATTAGCCGTGTCCACGGTCATGGACAGTTTGAGCCAAAGGAACTGAAACTATCGGGAACTCTCAACACAATTAATTACATTGATGTGGGTATTTAATGTCAACTTGGGTATGAGAATTGGTTGGTGGAACCATCTCATTAATCAACCAACATTGTAGTAATTATGCTTTTGCCCTCTCTTGTTGTAGGAAATTTTTGGCTTTATGCAAAAACTTACTACCCCCACCTACCATATATGCATATAGAATAGATGATTACTTTACACCCCCTATTTTGTGACATTGCGGGCATATTCAATATGCTGACCTATACGGCTGCAACGTATCATGTTGCAGAGTACTTTTCCGACTAGGAGTGAGGATACGCTCGACGCTCAGTGAGATGCCCTTGGAGTCAGATGGACTCAACTACCTATGACGCTTCCGCAAGATTAGTTTATCTCATGAGTTGGCCTTCAGCCACTTTATTGTAATTCTTATTGTAATAAAGGACTTGATATGAGATTTTTCGATTATTAAAGCTGTGTGATTTCACTTTGATATATACATTGATGTACCGTGTGTGTACCAACATGATCTTGGGATGGTACAGAAACACCAGAGATTCGACCTTTCAGGTCGGGTCGCTACATGCCGGTAACAAGGTTGAACTAGGTATGGAGATACCGACGATCGAATCTCGGGCAAGTAACATACCGAAGAACAAAGGAAACAACATACGGGATTAATTGAATCCTTGACATAGAGGTTCGACCGATAAAGATTTTCATAGAATATGTAGGAACCAATATGGGCATCCAGGTCCCTCTATTGGTTATTGACCGTAGAGGTGTCTCGGTCATGTCTACATAGTTCTCGAACCCGCAGGGTCTGCACACTTAAGGTTCGGTGACGTTTCGGTAGTACAGAGTTATGTATGGTGGTGACCGAAGGTTTTTCGGAGTCCCGGATGAGATCCTGGACATCACGAGGACCTTCGGAATGGTCCGGAGTTAAAGATCAATATATAGGAAGTCCCATTTTGGTCGCCGGAAAAGTTTCAAGCTAATCGGTAATGTACCGGGAGTCCCGGTAGTGTACCGGGAGACCACTGGGAGGGGTATTTTGACCCAAGAGGCTTCATGGGCTGTGGGAGAGTAAATACCAGCCTTTTGTGGGCTTGTGGAAGTCCCACACAAGGCCCATGCTACTGGGAGAAAAAGTCCAAAGGGAAAAAGGTGGAAAAAGGAAAAAAAAGGAGGAATCCTAGTCCTACTAGGATTGGAGGAGGAGTCCTCCTCTCCTCCCCACTTCGGCCGACCCAAGGGCTAGCTTTTTGGCAGCCAAGACTCCTCCTCCTCTCCTCCTATATATACTAGAGGATTTTAGGGTTTTGGCACAGATTTTTCAGCCACGTGCTATCCGTTTCTCTAGTGCATAGTTTCTCCTCTAGATCGGTTTTCTGCAGTGCTTAGGCAAAGCCCTGCCGGAATAGCTCCACCACCATCGCCGGAGCTCCGTCACGCTGCCGGAGAACTGTTCTACCTCTCTGCTCCCTCTTGCTAGATCAAGAAGGCGGAGATCGTCATCAAGTTGTACGTGTGCTGAACGCGGAGGTGCCGTCCGTTCGGCGCTAGATCGGAAGGACCGTGATCAAGATTGCGAGACGGATCATGACGAGATCGCGGGACGGATTGTGATGAGATTGTGGGATGGATCATGATGAGTTCGCGGGACGGATCGTGATGAGATCACGGGACGGATCGTGATGAGTTCGCGGGACGGATCATGATTGGATCGCGGGACGGATCATGATGAGATCGCGGGACGCTCGGCGATTTGGATCGCAAAGACGTTGGACTACACCAACCGCGTTTCTTAACGCTTCCCGCTTGGCGATCTACAAGGGTATGTAGATCCACTCTCCCTCTCGTAGATGCTCATCACCATGGATAGATCTTGCGTGTGCGTAGGAATTTTTTATTTCCCATGCAACGGTCCCCAACAGATTCAACATGTTCCTGACGAGAATCAGCGTTAGCAAGTTGGTTAAATAAATAGCCTAGGGAATCAAGGAATACCTTAGTCTCCTCATTATTTTCTAACTCTTATGTGTTTTCTTGAGGAGGTGGGATGTCTCGAGAGCCAGCATTCCACCAGTCAGAATTTTCCCGAGGCAAAGTGACACTATGAAATTTTAGTAAAAGGAAGCAATAAACGAAGATTAAGCAAAAACAAAAACGGGGATTTGACTTACTGGAGGAGCCGGGTTTCCAGCATAAAATGGTGATAGGCCAACCAAGCCAATTTAATCACAGGTCTTGGTCAAAATCTTCTTAGGAGACTTTTTAAATCCTACTATGACAAATCTTCTTGACTGAAGTGCATATCATCAGTGGGCTCTCCAGAGCACTGATGCAATAGCCTGCCCTTTGGCTAAGAGGTTAAACCCGCCAACCGATGAAACACTGGGTCAGGTCAATACGAGTGAGCCCGTGAGTGATTGACGCGTGAATCTTTGGATAAATATGCCCAAATTCTTCCCGTTTTGCTTCAGGAGCAAAACCAAGAAATACTATTCTTGCATTAAGCCGGGTTGGCCTATAACCAAACAGTCTATTTTGACCCGGGGGAGAAGTATCTCTGGAATATAAGCATGTATTGCTCCACCCTTTCGGATGACTCACCAAACCCACATAAGATAACATTGAATGTTTCTTCTTTGAATGGTGACCCCTCTGTCGGTGTCAAGTCCGGCTGATCTCGGGTAGGGGGTCCCAAACTGTGAGACTAGAATCAATGGTAACATGAGACGAAGGGGACACAAATTTACCCAGGTTCGGGCCCTCCTATGGAGGTAATACCCTACATCCTGCTTGGTTGTATTGATGATATGGGGGGTTACAGAGTTTATCTACCTCGAGATCAAATAGCTAACCCTAGATGAGTTGTCCTCCCTATACCCCTAAACCCTCCGGCTCATATAGACACCGAGGGTGCCCTGGGTTTACACATCCTCGGTTACATGCCAAAGAGATAAACATGCCTGACTACAACTAATAACTTGGAGAGTACGTCATGGCTCCTCGAAGCTTCCATCTGGCGTAGGTGGTATTTGATCGTCCGATGCTCGCTTTGTGTCCCATATAGTCCGGCCCATAAACAATAGGTCGGCTATCCGAGGACCCCCTAATCCAGGACTCCCTCAGTAGCCTCTGGACTAGCCTTCAATGCCGATATATATCCGGCCGATCTCCTCGTGTCGTCGTCTTCGGCTTGCGAGGCGAGTCCCTCGTCCCTCTTTGTTCGACAACCGACCTGTCTACGGTAAGATCCCAATTGTCGCAGGCACAGGTCCATTATAATAACCGCACATGTTCCTCGATTTTTGTGTGTCGTGGGAAGGCGAGTGGTTAGTGATTTTTACAATCTTACCCCTCGGTAGTGGAAGCACCACCCATTTAATCAAACAAAACCGTGGCTCAGACCACATCCTCTTCTTTCCCATCGAAAGAAACTCCTAGCGGAAGCTCCACGGAGAACATGGCTAACCCCCATCTCCTCCATGCGTCCCTACGGCTCACGCCCACGGGACTGGACCAGTTGTTCCATTACACTCATGCGGCTCCACAATCTGGAGACCCAGGGGTATCTCCCTTCTTCAGATCTGGCAACGACCCGCGTAGGTCTGCTTTCTTACGGTGACGAAGTTTTCATCGAGCGTTTCCCCAATCCTAACAAGGGGGAACGCGTATGTTTCGTCCCCTTTCTCCTCTGGGGTCTTGGGTTTCCAATCCATCCGTTCCTGAGGGGGTTGCTGGAGTTCTACAGGATCCAACTCCACCACCTTACTCCAGGGTCCATTTTACACAACTCAGGCTTCGTCGCTCTCTATGAGATGTTCTTGGGGTGCGAAGCACACTTTGATTTGTGAAGAAAATAATTCTGTCTCATCCCCCAAACTCGGGACAAGACAGTTTTAGAGGTTGGCGGAGCCGAAGTGTGCGGCACACCGGGGACGGGGTATCCGGCGGGCACACCGAAGAAATCCGAAGAATGGACTTCGGAATGGTTTAATATTGAAGATGTCCCCCTGTTTGAGCCAACTCGGACATGTATTCCTGAATACTTTGACGCCCTCCTGAAGAAGAGATACAACTGGCGGCCAAGGAACTCGTCCCAGGAGGAAAGCGTCGAAGTGCGGCGCCTAGCTGCTCAGGTGCGGATGCTCACCCACCACCAACTGACCATGATCGACGTCATGGCCGCCGCCATCTCCCAATGTGTGCAACCCCTTCAACAGAGGGTACACCCCTTGTGTCTATACAACGGGATGAGCGACACCACGAGCTTCCAAAAGCAAGGGCCCGCCAATCCGACAGCATTGGCCGCCGCACTTGCCGAACAAAGGAGAGCAAGAGGACTTTATTCGGTGGGCAACCAAGGAAGGATATTCGGCCCACAATCCTATCGAATAGGTAAGCCTCTCTCTCTCTCTACCATGAACAGAGTTTGGGGTTTACGTTTTGCACTTTATTTGACTGAAGCCTTGCGTGAGCAGGAATGGAGGAGTTTCATCGAGACAGTCAACTGTCCGGCTCCTTAGCCTGAGAACCATTCATGCGACAATGATCTAGGTTTCAACAAGGACCCAGATCTTTTACTTGACTTCGAAGACGGAGTCTATCTCTAGGATAGCATTGACCAATCCCCGGTGGCTATCATAGTTGATTGCCCCGAATCATTCTCCATCCCTGCAACGAGCAAGAAGAAAAGCTTGACCCGCAAGAGGCCAACTACCAACAGCGCCCCGGACGTGCCGACTTCAACTCCCAAACGCCATCGATCCGCGAGTCATACACCGGCAGCTGAAGCCGCGGTCGAGTCGAAGGCCAATAGGGATCCTACGAAAGAGCCGACCATGGGGACGAATCCACCCGCCCGCTCATCCCGGAGGTACATCGTTCGACTATTCACTCATTATCAGTAAATAGAGTCTTACGGTAGTTTTGTTTAATTGAAATATTTAGGCAAAATGCCCAGCCCTCTCTTGCCGAAGAGGTCACCAGGGTATCCGGAGATACCCAAAACTCCGGAGCTACAGCTCCTGCAGCTCCTGCTGCAGAAGCCCCCCATGGCCAATCAACGCCTGTCGATTCTGGTGATGGTGTATCCATTACCAAATCGGAGGTGGAGAGCGCCATGAATCACCGACAACAGTGGGAGGCCATGCAACATCCAATATTCTCCAAATAACAGTTCAGTGCCCTGCACTCAGCGGATGCGCACATTGGATCTCCCCGAGCCGTGTTCGGCGAGGCTATGAAGTTGATATCAGCCAGGATGCAGGTAAGTCATCGGCTTTTACATAGTCCGAACACTCATGTAAACCCAGTAGCCCCCGGGCCGTAATTTGATTTGGAACAAACGAATTAAGGATCTTTGCAACGTTTGACTGTTGTCGCAGGCTTGAAAGCAACATGTCGAGCAATTGGCCAAGGAGCTGGAGGACATCCGGATAGAGTTGCTATGTGTGAAGGCCGAACTGGCGCAAGTGAAGAGCTTCACCCAGGAGGCCCACGGTGAGTGTACCTGTAATGCTAATCTTAATGTATTATCATGCATGACGCGGATTCCGTGTAGCAGCAGAATCAATAGGGCACATGGAAAGGCAGTTGGAGGAAGCCCGAGACTCTCAGCGATATGTCGAGTCCCAGCATCGGGCTAGCTGCCTTGTTGTGCAAAAGCAGGTCGAAGAAATTAATAATTTGAAGATTCAATTAGCCCAAGCTCAAGAGGAAAACCTAAAGCTTCAGATGGGCATGTTTGGTAAGTGTGATTCTATTATTAGCAAATATTTATGATGTAGGAAATAATAGTAAGCGCACTGCTGCCTCATGTACAGGCCTTCTATCTGGGCATCCTGAAGAGGAGATCGGATCATACCAGGGGAACCCGCTGAAAGAGCTGACCGCTCTCCACGGGTGCATGCGAAAAGCAAAGAAAGGAATGGTGAAGGCACTGCGGCCTAACGAACAACCACCTGAAGGGCTAGCCGAACTCGTAGATCGATTCAAGGGGGCTCGAAATAGGTTCGAGCTGTGGAAGACTTTGGCTTGCAGTGAGGGATCATGGGAAGCACGGGCAATGATCAAGACCCGTTTCACCAGATGTAATCCCGAGCATATGGCACGGGTTGGTCCCGTGGGATCGGATGGAAAAGAAGTTCCGCTCCACCTGGTGTATGACCATGTGATGCCTGTCGCCCATCTTTCACAACCCTTGACACCATAATCGATAATATCAATCAGTAGCCGCACATGTAATTTATATGTACTTGTGTATAAACAATATGTGTTGTAATTTATATGCTTAGCGTAAGAAACAGCTTCCGAGGAAAATAGTACCTCTATCGATACCTTTCATCGGGGCTCTACGAAGATCGTAGATAGAAGTTCGCAGACTTTTAGTATGCGGCTAATTGTTCTTTAGGAAGAAAAGACCCAAACAACTGTGATAACGACCAGAGCCATATAAGGTGTTTCCATCACAGCCGACCAATTTTCTACGTAAGATAGATAGCTTTCAGCTTCACCCGTCTGAGGTACGTGTCCGGATGACCCGATCATAACCATCACAGAGGTGCTCCCTTTACTGTCTAGTCGAACAATCGGGAATGTAGAGGGTAATCACAGGAGCGAGGCAACCCAGCTTGGCAATGTCTCAGTTCGAATTGATGCATATGATGGCTAGAACACGAAAAAAGAAACATGTGCACACAATAGGTATGTGCAAATACTTGTAATAAAAAAGTTGGCTACTAAAAGGAGCCCCCATGTGTTGTGTTTGGATTAACACTTTATGGTGTATGCTGATAATATTTAGTACAAGATCGGTTCAACCGAACATAGGGAAAGAAAACAAGAGGAAAAAGGAAAAAATATAGGGGAGTTAGACGACATCGGTTTATCCGTAGAAGCGCCGAAGACGAGCTGCATTTCATGGGTTTGATTCAAGGCGGTTATCGGATGGACTTGAAAGATGATAGGCACCTCCCACGAGTACTTCGTCGATGATGAAAGGACCCTCCCATTTGGGGTTGAGTTTATGCTTCTGCTTCTCCGGGAGTCGTAGGACAAGTTCGCCTATGTTGTATGCTTTTGCCCTGACCTCCCGACTTTGGTAACGTCGAGCTTTCTGTTGGTAAAAAGTGGAGCAAGCTAGGGATATGTCGCGCTCTCCCTCCAAGGCATCTAAATCATCCTGCCAATCCAACTCGGCCTCCTTTTCCTCGTACATGCGCACGCTTGGTGCGTCGTGACTAATGTCACAAGGGAGGACTGCCTCTGCCCCATAGACCATAAAGAATGGTCTGTAACCCGTTGATCTGTTCGGGGTGGTGCGCAGGACCCATAGAATGGAGTCGAGTTCCTCCACCCAATGACAGTCGGACTCGTGAAGAGACCGGACCAAACGTGGCTTAATGCCGCTCATAATGAGACCGTTTGCTCATTCGACCCGTCCATTGGTTTGCGGATGATATACTGACGCGTAATAAAGCTTTATGCCCATTTGGGCGCACCAGTCCTTGACCTCTTGGGCCATAAAGTTGGATCCATTATCCGTTATTATACTATGCGGGACACCATGACGGTGTACCACGCTGGATATAAAGTCAATCACTGGTCCGAATTTAGCTGACTTGACGGGCTTTGCTTCTATCCATTTGGTGAACTTGTCAACCATGACCAGTAGGTATTTATTTTTCTTGGTCCCCCCTTTAAGTGGTCCGACCATGTCCAACCCCCAAACCACAAAAGGCCAAGTGATCGGGATGGTCCAAAGAGCTGTTGGGGGCATGTGACTTTGATTTGCGAAGAGTTAACACCCTACGCAATGTTGGACAAGTGACTGGGCGTCCATCCGAGCTGTGGGCCAAAAGAAACCAGCTCGGAAGGCCTTGCTGACAAGGGCTCTTACCGTGGCGCGATGGTCGCCCATGCCTGCATGGATTTCGGCAAGGAGCTCCCGTCCTTGTTCCTCGGATATACACCATTGTAATATTCTGGTTGTGCTTTTCTTGTATAACTCACCCTCGTGTACTTTGTAGGCCTTGGATTGCCGAACTATGCGCCATGCCTCGATTTGATCGTCGAGGAGTTCCTTGTGAAGAAGGTAAGCGAGGAAGGGCCCTGTCCATGGTGCTATTATTGTCAATACCTCATGAGCCGAGGGAGTTTCATTTATTACAGAGCCGCCGATAATGCCATCGTCTGGTTCGTTTATGGGGGGAACAACTTCGTCCGCGGTATTCGCACCGACGCCATTGTCGTCTTCCTGCCACATTACAGAGGGCTTAAAGAGCTGCTCCAGGAAGGTGTTTCTCGGGACAGGATCACGCTTGGCTCCCATACGGGCCAATATGTCAATGACTTGGCTATTGTCGCGAGCGACATGGTGGAATTCCAACCCCTCGAACCGAGCAGATATCTTGAGGACGACATTTCTATATGCCGCCATCTTCGGGTTTTTTGCGTGGAATTCACCGCTAATTTGGGATATGGCCAAGTTTGAGTCTCCCCGTACCACTAGCCGTCGTATGCCCATTGATACCGCCATCCGAATACCATGAAGTAGAGCTTCGTATTCGGCTGTATTGTTGAAGTTGGCATACATGATTTGCAACACGTATTGCACGTCGTTGCCTGTGGGGGATGTGAGGATAACTCCAACCCCCAGTCCGGCCAAGGTCTTGGATCCAACCCCTCGAACCGAGCAGATATCTTGAGGACGGCATTTCTATATGCCACCATCTTCGGGTTTTTTGCGTGGAATTCACCGCTAATTTGGAATATGCCAAGTTTGAGTCTCCCCATACCTCTAGCCGTCGTATGGCCATTGATACCGCCATCCGAATACCATGAAGTAGAGCTTCGTATTTGGCTGCATTGTTGAAGTTGGCATACATGACTTGCAACACGTATTGCATGTTGTTTCCTGTGGGGGATGTGAGGATAACTCCGACCCCCAGTCTGGCCAAGGTCTTGGATCCATCAAAGTTCATTGTGTTGGGGAACGTTGCATGGGAAACAAAAAATTTCTTACGCACACGCAGATCTATCCATGGTGATGAGCATCTACGATAGGGAGAGTGGATCTATGTACCCTTGTAGATTGCTAAGCGAGAAGCGTTAAGAAATGCGGTTGGTCTAGTCGAACGTCTTCGCGATCCAAATCGCCGAGCGTCCCGCGATCTCATCACGATCCGTCCCGCGATCCAATCACGATCCGTCCCGTGAACTCATCACGATCTATCCCGCGAACTCATCATGATCCGTCTCGCGATCTTGATCACTATTTGTCCCGCGAACTCATCACGATCCGTCCCGCGAACTCATCACGATCCGTCTCGCGATCTTGATCACGGTCCTTCCGATCTAGCGCCGAACGGACGACACCTCCGCGTTCAGCACACGTACAGCTCGATGACGATCTCCACCTTCTTGATCCAGCAAGAGGGAGCGGAGAGGTAGAAGAGTTCTCCGGCAGCGTGACGACACTCCGGCAATGGTTGTGGAGCTATTCCGACAGGGCTTCGCCAAAGCACTACAAAAATCCGATCTAGAGGAGAAACTATGCACTGGAGGAACGGACAACACGTGGCTGAAAATTCTATGCCAAAAATCGTAAAATCCTCTAGTATATATAGGAGGAGAGGAGGAGGAGGCTTGGCTGCCAAAGAGGCAGCCCTTGGGTCGGCCGAACCTAGTGGGATTGGAGGATTCCTCCTCCAATCCTAGTAGGACTAAGACTCCTCCTTATTTTTGCCTTTTTTGCCTTTTTCCACCTTTTTCTCTTTGGGATTTCTCTCCCAGCCGCATGGGCCTTGTGTGGGACTTCCACAAGCCCACTAAGGGCTGGTATTCACTCTCCAACAGCCCATGTAGCCTCTTGGGTCGAAATACCCCTCTCGATGGTCTCCCGGTACACTACCGGCACTCCTGGTACACTACCGATGAGCCCGAAACTTTTCGGCGACCAAACTGGGACATCCTATATATGAATCTTTACCTCCGGACCATTTTGGAGCTCCTCGTGATGTCCGAGATCTCATATGGGACACCAAACAACCATCGGTCATCACCATACATAACTCTATACTACCGAAACGTCACCAAACCTTAAGAGTGCAGACCTTGCGGGTTCGAGAACTATGTAGACATGACCGAGACACCTCTATAGTCAATAACCAATAGTGGGACCTGGGTGCCCATATTGGTTCCTACATATTCTACGAAGATCTTTATCGGTCGAACCTCTATGTCAAGGATTCAGTTAATCCCGTATGATGTTCCCTTTGTTCTTCGGTATGTTACTTGCCCGAGATTCGATCGTCGGTATCTCCATACCTAGTTCAACCTCGTTACCGGCAAGTCTCTTTACTCGTTCTGTAATACAAGATCCCGTGACTAAAACTTAGTCACATTGCTTGCAAGGCTTGTTGTGATGTTGTATTATCGAGTGGGCCCTGAGATACCTCTCCGTCACACGGAGTAACAAATGCCAATCTTGATCCATGCCAACTCAACAGACACCCTCGGAGATACCTATAGAGTACCTTTATAGTCACCCAGTTACATTGCGACGTTTGATACACACAAGGCACTCCTTCGGTGCCAGTGAGTTGTATGATCTCATGGTCATAGGAACATATACTTGACATGCAGAAAACAGTAGCAATAAACTGACACGACCATATGCTACGTTTGTAGTTTGGGTCTTGTCCATCACACCATTCTTCTAATGATGTGATCCCGTTATCAAATGACATCTCATGTCCATGGCTAGGAAATCTTAACCATCTTTGATATACGAGCTAGTCCATTAGAGGCATACTAGAGACATGGTTTTGTCTATGTATCCACACATGCATCTAAGTCTCCGATCAATACAATTATAGCATGGATAATATGATAATAACTAATTTATTATTGCCTCTAGGTCATATTTCCAACAGTCTCTCACTTGCACTAGAGTCAATAATCTAGTTCACATCACCATGTGATACGCATTGTTATGAATCTAACACCCAATGAGTTCTGGGGCTCGATCATGCTTTGCATGTGAGAGAGGTCTTATAGTCAACGGGTCTGCGACATTTAGATCCGTATGTACTTTGCAAATCTCTATGTCAAATTGTAAACACTGCTATGACGCTCCACTTGGTACTATTCCAAATGGCAGCTCCACTATATGTATCCAGATTGCTACTACGGGTCATCCGGATTGGTGTTAAAGCTTGCATCGACGTAAGTCTTTATGATGAACTCTTTATCACCTCCATAATCGAGAAACATCTCCTTAGTCTTTTTAGTTACTAAGGATAATCTTGACCGCTGTCCAGTGATCCACTCCTGGATCACTCTTGTACCCCTTGACAGACTCATAGCAAGGCACACACAGGTGCGGTACACAGCATGGCATACTATACAAAGCTATGGCTAAGGAAGAGGGGACGACATTCGTCCTTTCTCTTTCTTCTACCATTGTAGAGCTTTGAGTCTCACTCAACTTCACACCTCGCAAATGAGGCGAGAACTCTTTCTCTGACTGATCCATTTTGAACTCTTTCAAAATCTTGTCAAGGTATGTACTCATTGAAAGTCTCATCAAGCATCTTGATCTATATCTATAGATCTTGATGCTCAACAATTAGGTAGCTTTATCCAGGTCTTCCTTTGAAAAACTCCTTTCAAACAACCGTTTATGCTCTCCGGAAATTCTACATCATTTCCGAATAGCAATATGTCAACCACATATACTTATCAGAAACTCTATAGTGCTCCCACTCACTTCATTGCAAATACAAGTTTCTTGTAAACTTTGTATAGACTCAAAAACTTTGATCACCTCATCAAAGTGTATATTCCAACTCCGAGATGCTTGCTTCAGTTCATAGAAGAATCACTGAAGCTTGCACACCTTTTAGCATCCTTAGGACTGACAAAACCTTCTGGTTGTATCACATACAACCTTTCCTCAAGTAAACCGTTAAGGAAACGATATTTTGACATCCATCTGCCAGATTTCATAATTGAAAGTGCAGCAACTGCTAACATAGTTTCAACAGACTTTAGCATCGCTACGAGTGAGAAAGTCTCATCGTAGTCAACTCCTTGAACTTGTCATAAACTTCTTTGCAACAAGTCGAGCTTTACAAATGCTGACATTTACCATCAGCGTTTGTCTTCATTTTAAAGATCCATTTGTACTTAACGACCTGCCGTCCGACGAGCAAGTTTACCAAAGTCTATACTTGCTTTTCATACATGGATCCTTTCTCGGATTTCATGGCCTCTAACCATTTGTTGGTTTTCGGTCCCATCATCGCTTCTCCATAGTTCGTAGGTTCATCGTTGTCCAACAACATGACCTCCAAGACAGGGTTGTCGTACTGCTCAGGAGCAGTACACCTCCTTGTCGACCTACGAAGTTCGATAGTAACTTGATCCGAAGCTTCATGATCATCATCATTAACTTCCTCTTCAACTAACGTAGGCTTCACAGAAACAACTTCCTGTGCTGCGCTACTCTCTGGTTGAAACAGAGGTTCAATAACCTCATCAAGTTCTGTCTTCCTCCCACTCAATTCTTTCAAGAGAAACTTTTCCTCGAGTAAGGACCTAGTTTTAGCAATAAACATTTTATGCTTGGATCTGAGATAGAAGGTTCATCCAACTGTTCTTAGGGTATTCTAAGAAGATGCATTTGTCCGCTTTGGGTTCGAGCTCATTAGGTGAAAACATTTTCCACACAAGCGTCGCAGCCCCAAACATTAAGAAATGATAGCTTAGGTTTCTATCAAACCATAATTCACACAGTGCCATCTCATCGGATTTAGATGGTGCCCTATTTAAAGTGAATGTCTCTAATGCATAACCCCTAAATTATAGTAACAAAACGATAATTGACATCATAGCACGCACCATATCCAATAGAACATGACTATGACGTTCGGACACACCATCACACTATGGTGTTCCAGGTGGCGTGAGTTATGAAACAACTTTCACATTTTCTAAAGTTGTATGCCAAACTCGTAACTCAGATATTCACCTCCACGATCATATCGCAAACATTTTTATCTTCTTGTCATGATAATCTTAAACTTCACTCTGAATTTTCTTGAAACTTTCAAACGATTCAGACTTGTGTTTCATTAAGTAAATATACACTATATCTACTCAAATCATTAGTGAAGGTAAGAAAATAACGATATCCACCGCATGCTACAAGACTCATTGGATTGCATACATCAACATGTATCATTTCCAATAAATCACTTACCCGCTTCATCAAAACAGAAAACGGGGTCCTTAGTCATCTTGACCAAGAGGCATGGTTCGCACGTCTCAACCGATTCGAAATCGAATGAGTCTAAAGATCCATCAGCATGGAGTTTCTTCATGCGTTTTATACCAATATGACATTTAGCGCCAGTGCCACAAGTCGGTGGTACTATTATTATTAACTTTGTATCTTTTTGGCATCAATGTTATGAACATGTGTATTACTCCGATCAAGTTTCAACAAACCATTCTTACTGGGTGCATGACCATTGAAGGTATTATTCATGTAAATAGAATAACCATTATTCTCTAACTTAAATGAATAACCGTGTTGCAATGAACATGATCTAATCACGTTCATGCTCAACGCAAAAACACCAAATAACATTTATTTAGGGTTGTCACTAATCTCGAAGGTAGAGAGAGCGTGTGATGTTGATCACATCAACCTTGGAAACATTTCCAACACACATCGTGACCTCACACTTAGCTAGTATCCGTTTATACCGTAGCTTTTACTTCGAGTTACTAACATTTAGCAACCGAACCGGTATCCAATACCCAGGTGCTACTAGGAGTACTAGCAAGGTACACATCAATAACATGTATATCAAATATACTTCTGTCGACTATGCCAGCCTTCTTATCTACCAAGTATCTAGGGTTGTTCCTCTTGAGCGACCGTTCTCCTCATAATCGAAGCACTTAGTCTCGGGTTTGGGTTAGACTTTGGGTTGCTTCACTAGATCTGCAACTGACTTGCTATCCATGAAGTTTCCCTCCTTGCTCTTGCCCTTCTCAAAACTAGTGGTTTTGACTAACCATCAACACTTTGACGCTCCTTCTCGATTTCTACCTTCGGGGCGTCAAACATCGCGAATAGCTCAGGGATCATTACTTCTATCCCTAGTGTTTTATACTTCATCACCAAGTTCTAGTAGCTTTAGTGACAGTGACTTGGAGAACTATATCAATCACTATCTTATCTAGAAGATCAACTCCCACTCGATTCAAGAGATTGTAGCACCCAGACAATCTGAGCACATGCTCAACGATTGAGCTATTCTCTTTCATATTACTGGCAAAGAATCTTGTTGGAGATCTCATATCTCGCAACACGGGCATGATCCTGAGATCCTAATTTCAGCTCTTAGAACATCTCATATGTTCTGTGACGTTCAAAATGTTTCGGAGCCTCAATTCTAAGCCATAATGTATGACACACTAAACTATCAAGTAGTCACCAGAACATGCCTGTCAGATGTTCACAATATCTACAGACGATGCTAGAGGGGTTGGCGCACCGAGCGGTGCATTAAGGACATAAGCCTTCTATGCAGCAACGAGGACAATCCTCAGATCACGGAGCCAGTCTGCAATATTGCTACAATCATCTTTCAACTCTATTTCTCTAGGAACATATAAAAATACAAGGAAGCTACAACGTGAGCTACTAATCTACAACATGGTTTGCAAAGACACTACTGACTATGTTCATGATAATGAGTTCAATTAATCATATCATTTAAGAACTCCCACTCAAATTGACATCCCTCCGGTCATTCGAGTGACACATTATCCAAATTCACCAACTCAAGTCCGATCATCACGTGAGTTGAGGTGGTTTCAATGGTGAACATCATCATGTTGATCATATCTGCTATATGACTCATGTTCGACCTTTTGGTCTCTTGTGTTCCGAGGCCATGTCTGTACATGCTAGGCTCGTCAAGTTTAACCCGAGTGTTCTGCACGTGCAACACTGGCTTGCACCCATTGTATGTGAACGTAGAGTCTATCACACCCGATCATCAAGTGGTGTCTCAACACGACGAACTTTCGCAATGGTGCACACTCGGGGAGAACACAATTTATCTTGAAATTAAGTGAGGAATCACCTTATAATGCTACCGTCGTCAAAAGCAAAACAAGGTGCATAAAAAGGATTAACATCACATGCAAATCATAAGTGACATGATATGGCCATGAACTTGTGCTTTTGATCTCCATCTAGAAAGCACCGACATGATCTCCATCGTCACCGGCAAGACACCATGATCTCCATCAACGCGTCGCCATCGGGGTTGTCGTGCCCAACATGATTCTACTACTATTGCTACCTTTTAGCGATAAAGTAAAGCATCACATAGTGCTTAATGTTTGACATGCAAGTCATACAATAATTAAAGACAACCCTATTGCTCCTGTCGGTTGTCGTACTCATCGACATGCAAGTCGTAATAATCTATACATCACATGATCATATCATACATCACATATATCACATGATGTAATTGGCCATATCACATCACAGCATACCCTGCAAAAACAAGCTAGACGTCCTCTAATTGTTGTTGTATGTTTTACGTGGCTGCTACGGGTATCTAGCAAGAACAATTCTCATCTACGCAAAAACCACAATGGTGATACACTAGTTGCTTTTCAACCTTCTCAAGGACCGCCTTTGTCGAATCCGATCCAACTAAATGAGAGAAACTGGCACCCGCATTCCATCTATGCAACAAGTTGCAGTCGAGGGAACCGGTCTCTCGTAAGCGTACGAGTAATGTTGGTCCGGGCTGCTTCATCTCACAATACCGCTGAATCAAAATCCGACCAAGGGAGGAAGCAATCTAAGCATCAACGCCCACAAACCTTTGGTGTTCTACTTGAGATCTCATCTACACATAGACCTAGCTCATGATGCCACTGTTGGGGAACGTTGCATGGGAAACAAAAATTTTCCTACGCACACGCAGATCTATCCATGGTGATGAGCATCCACGAGAGGGAGAGTGGATCTACATACCCTTGTAGATCGCTAAGTGGGAAGCGTTAAGAAACGCGTTTGGTGTAGTCGAACGTCTTCGCGATCCAAATCGCCGAGCGTCGCGCAATCTCCTCACGATCTGTCCCGCGATCCAATCACGATCCATCCCGTGAACTCATCACGATTTGTCCCGCGAACTCATCATGATCCGTCTCGCGATCTTGATCATGATCTGTCCCGTGAGCTCATCACGATTCGTCCCGTGAACTCATCACGATCCGTCTCGCAATCTTGATCACGGTCCTTCCGATCTAGCGCCGAACGGACGGCTGCTCCGCGTTCAGCACGCGTACAACTCGATGATGATCTCTGCCTTCTTGATCCAGCAAGACGGAGCGGAGAGGTAGAAGAGTTCTCCGGTAGCATGACGTCGCTCCAGCGATGGTGGTGGAGCTATTCCGGTAGGGCTTCGCCTAAGCACTGCAGAAATCCGATCTAGAGGAGAAACTATGCACTGGAGGAACCGGCAACACGTGGCTGAAAATTCTGTGCCACAAACCATAAAATCCTCTAGTATATATAGGAGGAGAGGAGGAGGAGGCTTGGCTCCAAAGAGGCAGCCCTTGGGTCGGCCGAACCTAGTGGGATTGGAGGATTCCTCCTCCAATCCTTGTAGGACTAGGACTCCTCCTTATTTTTGCCTTTTTTTTCCTTTTTCCACCTTTTTCTCTTTGGGCTTTCTCTCCCAGCTGCATGGGCCTTGTGTGGGACTTCCACCAGCCCACTAAGGTCTGGTATTCACTCTCCCACAGCCCATGTAGCCTCTTGGGTCGAAATACCCCTCCCGACGGTCTCCCGGTACACTACGGGCACTCCCGGTACACTACTAATGAGCCCGAAACTTTTCCGGCGACAAAAATAGGAGTTCATATATATGAATATTTACCTTCAGACCATTCCAAAACTCCTTGTGACGTCCGGGATCTCATCCGGGACTCCGAACAACCTTTGGTCATCACCATACATAACTCTATACTACCGAAACGTCACCAAACATTAAGTGTGCAGACCCTGCGGGTTCGAGTACACTGTAGACATGACCGAGACACCTCTACGGTCAATAACCAATAGCGAGACCTGGATGCCCATATTGGTTCCTACATATTCTACTAAGATCTTTATCGGTCGAACCTCTATGTCAAGGATTCAGTTAATCCCGTATGATGTTCCCTTTGTTCTTCGGTATGTTACTTGCCAGAGATTCGACCGTCGGTATCTCCATACCTAGTTCAACCTCGTTACCAGCAAGTTTCTTTACTCATTTCGTAATACAAGATCCCGTGACTAACACTTAGTCACATTGCTTGCAAGGCTTGTTGTGATGTTGTATTACCGAGTGGGCTCTGAGATACCTCTCCGTCACACGGAGTAACAAATTCCAGTCTTGATCCATGCCAACTCAACAGACACCCTCGGAGATACCTGTAGAGCACCTTTATAGTCACCCAGTTACGTTGCGACATTTGATACACACAAGGCACTCCTCCGGTATCCGTGAGTTGCATGATCTCATGGTCATAGGAACATATACTTGACATGCAGAAAATAATAGCAATAAACTGACACGATCATATGCTACGTTTGTAGTTTGTGTCTTGTCCATCATACCATTCTCCTAATGATGTGATCCCGTTTATCAAATGATATCTCATGTCCATGGCTAGGAAACCTTAACCATCTTTGATCAACGAGCTAGTCTATTAGAGACATACTAGGGACATGGTTTTGTCTATGTATCCACACATGCATCTAAGTCTCCGATCAATACAATTATAGCATGGATAATAAACGATTATCATGAACAAGGAAATATGATAATAACTAATTTATTATTGCCTCTAGGGCATATTTCCAACAGTCTCCCACTTGCACTAGAGTCAATAATCTAGTTCACATCACCATGTGATTCGCATTGTTATGAATCTAACACCCAATGAGTTCTGGGCTCGATCATGCTTTGCATGTGAGAGAGGTCTTATAGTTAACGGGTCTGCGACATTCAGATCCGTGTGTACTTTGCAAATCTCTATGTCAAACCGTAAACACTGCTACCACAATCCACTTGGTACTATTCCAAATGGCTGCTCCATTACATGTATCCAGATTGCTACTACGGGTCATCCGGATTGGCATTAAATCTTCCATCGACGTAACTCTTTACGACGAACTCTTTATCACCTCCATAATCGAGAAACATCTCCTTAGTCTTTTAGTTACTAAGGATAATCTTCACCGCTGCCCAGTGATCCACTCCTGGATCACTCTTGTACCCCTTGATGGACTCATGGCCAGGCACACACAGGTGCGGTACACACCATGGCATACTATACAGAGCCTATGGCTAAGGCATAGGGGACGACATTCGTCCTTTCTCTTTCCTCTGTCGTGGTCGAGATTTGAGTCTCACTCAACTTCACACCTTACAAAGCAGGCGAGAACACCTCTCTGTGACTAATCCATTTTGAACTCTTTCAAAATCTTGTCAAGGTATGTACTCATTGAAAGTCTTATCAAACATCTTGATCTATCTTTATAGATCTTGATGCTCAACAATTAGGTAGCTTTATTCAGGTCTTCCTTTGAAAATTACTTTTCAAACAACCATTTATGCTTTCCAGAAATTCCACATTATTTCCGAATAGCAATATGTCATCCACATATACTTATCAGAAACTCTATGGTGCTCCCAGTCACTTTATTGCAAATACAAGTTTCTCATAAACTTTGAATAGACTCAAAAACTTTGATCACCTCATCAAAGTGTAAATTCCAACTCCGAGATGCTTGCTTCAGTATATAAAAGGATCACTAAAGCTTGCACACCTTTTAGCATCCTTAGGATTGACAAAACCTTCTGGTTGTATCACATACAACCTTTCCTCAAGTAAACCGTTAAGGAAACCATGTTTTGACATCCATCTACCAGATTTCATAATTGAAAGTGCAGCAACCACTAACATAATTTCAACAGACTTTAGCATCGCTACGAGTGAGAAAGTCTCATCATAGTCAACCCCTTGAACTTGTAGAAAACTTCTTTGCAACAAGTCGAGCTTTACAAATGGTGACATTTACCATCAGCGTTTGTCTTCATTTCAAAGATCCATTTGTACCTAACGACCTGCCGTCCAACAAGCAAGTCCACCAAAGTCTATACTTGGTTTTCATACATGGATCCTTTCTCGGATTTCATGGCCTCTAACCATTTGTTGGTTTCCAGGCCCATCACCGCTTCTCCATAGTTCGTAGGTTCATCGTTGTCCAACAACTTGACCTCTAAGACAGGGTTGCCGCACCACTCAGGAGCAGTACACGTCCTTGTTGACCTACGAGGTTCGATAGTAACTTGATCGAAACTTCATGATCATCATCATTAACTTCTTCTTTAACTAAAGTAGGCTTCACACAAACAACTTCCTGCGCTGCACTACTCTCTGGTTGAAACAGAGGTTCAATAACCTCATCAAGTTCTATCCTCCTCCCACTCAATTCTTTCAAGAAAATCTTTTTCTCGAGAAAGGATCCTGTTTTAGCAACAAACATCTTATGCTTGGATCTGAGATAGAAGGTTCACCCAATTGTTCTTAGGGTATTCTATGAAGATGCATTTGTCCGCTTTGGGTTCGAGCTCATTAGGTGATAACATTTTCCACACAAGCATCGCAGCGCCAAACATTAATAAATGATAGCTTAGGTTTCTATCAAACCATAATTCACACGGTGTCATCTCAACGGATTTAGATGGTGCCTTATTTAAAGTGAATGTAGTTGTCTCTAATGCATAACCCCAAAATTATAGTAACAAAACGATAAGAGACATCATAGCATGCACCATATCCAATAGAGCACGACTATGACATTCGGACACACCAACACACTATGGTGTTCCAGGTGGCGTGAGTTGTGAAACAATTTTCACTTTGTCTAAAGTTGTATGCCAAAATCGCAACTCAGATATTCATCTTGATGATCATATCGTAGACATTTTTATCTTCTTGTCACGATGATCTTAAACTTCACTCTGAATTTGCTTGAACCTTTCAAAGGATTTAGACTTGTGTTTCATTAAGTAAATATACACTATATCTACTCAAATCATCAGTGAAGGTAAGAAAATAATGATATCCACCGCATGCTACAAGACTCGTTGGATTGCATACATCAACATCTATCATCTCCAATAAATCGCTTGCCCGCTCCATCCATCTAGAAACGGGGTCCTTAGTCATCTTGCCCAAGAGGCATGGTTCGCATGTCTCAGCCGATTCAAAATCGAATGAGTCCAACGATCCATCAGCATGGAGTTTCTTCATGCACTTTATACCAATATGACATTTAGCAGCAGTGCCACAAGTATGTGGTAATATCATTATTAACTTTGTATCTTTTGGCATCAATGTTATGAACATGTGTATTACTACGATCAAGATTTACCAAACCATTCTCACTGGGTGCATGACCATTGAAGGTATTATTCATGTAAATGGAATAACCATTATTCTCTAACTTAAATGAAAAAACCATGTTGCAATAAACACGATCTAATCACGTTCATGCTCAACGCAAAACACCAAATAACATTTATTTAGGTTCGTCACTAATCCCGAAGGTAGAGAGAGCGTGTGATGTTGATCACATCAACCTTGGAAACATTTCCAACACACATCGTCACCTCACCCTTAGCTAGTGCTTCGTTTATTTCGTAGCTTTTATTTCGAATTACTAACATTTAGCAACCGAACCGGCATCCTATACCCAGGTGCTACTAGGAGTACTAGCAAGGTACACATCAATAACACGTATATCAAATATACTTCTGTCAACGTTGCCAGCCTTCTTATCTACCAAGTATCTAGGGTTGTTCCGCTTCAGCGACTGCTCTCCTCATAATCGAAGCACTTAGTCTCAGGTTTGGGTTCAACTTTGGGTTGCTTCACTGGAGCAGCAACTAACTTGCTATCCATGAAGTTTCCCTCCTTGCTCCTGCCCTTCTCGAAACTAGTGGTTTGAATAACCATCAACACTTGACACTCCTTCTTGATTTCTACCTTCGCGGTGTCAAACATCGCGAACAGCTCAGGGATCATTATTTCTATCCCTGGCATTTTATAGTTCATCACCAAGTTCTAGTAGCTTAGTGACAGTGACTGGGAGAACTATATCAATCACTATCTTATCTGGAAGATCAACTCCCACTCGATTCAAGCGATTGTAGCACCAAGACAATCTGAGCACATGCTCAACGATTGAGCTATTCTCTTTCATATTACAGGCAAAGAATCTTGTTGGAGATCTCATATCTCGCAACACGGGCATGAGCCTGAGATCCTAATTTCAGCTCTTTAGAACATCTCATATGTTCCGTGACGTTCAAAATGTTTTGGAGCCTCAATTCTAAGTCGTAATGCATGACGCACTAAACTATCAAGTAGTTATCAGAACGTGCCTGTCAGATGTTCACAACATCTACAAACAACGCTAGAGGGGTTGGCGCACCGAGTGGTGCATTAAGGACATAAGCCTTCTGTGCAGCAATGAGGACAATCCTCAGATCACGGAGCCAATCCGCAATATTACTACCATCATCTTTCAACTCTATTTCTCTAGGAACATATAAAAAATTCAAGGGAGCTACAGTGTGAGCTAGTAATCTACAACATAGTTTGCAAAGACACTACTGACTATGTTCATGATAATGAGTTCAATTAATCATATTACTTAAGAACTCCCACTCAAATTGACATCCCTCCGGTCATTCGAGTGATACATGATCCAAATTCACCAACACAAGTCCGATCATCACATGAGTTGAGGTGGTTTCAATGGTGAACATCATCATGTTGATCATATCTACTATATGACTCATGTTCGACCTTTCGGTCTCTTGTGTTCCGAGGCCATGTCTGTACATGCTAGGCTCGTCAAGTTTAACCCGAGTGTTCTGCGTGTGCAACACTGTCTTGCACCCGTTGTATGTGAACGTAGAGTCTATCACACCCGATCATCACGTGGTGTCTCGACACGACGAACTTCCGCAACGGTGCACACTCGGGGAGAACACAATTCATCTTGAAATTTAAGTGAGGGATCACCTTATAATGCTACCGTCGTCCTAAGCAAAACAAGGTGCATAAAAGGATTAACATACATGCAATTCATAAGTGACATGATATGGACATGAACTTGTGCTTTTGATCTCCATCTAGAAAGCACCGGCATGATCTCCATCGTCACTGGCATGACACCATGATCTGCATCATCTTGATCTCCATCAACGTGTCGCCATCGGGGTTGTCGCGCCCAACATGCTTCTACTACTATTGCTACCATTTAGCGATAAAGTAAAGCATTACATAGCGCTTAATGATTGACACGCAGGTCATACAATAATTAAAGACAACCCTATGGCTCCTGTCGGTTGCCGTACTCATCGACATGCAAGTCGTGATAATCTATACATCACATGATCATCTCATGCATCACATCTATCACATCATGTAATTGGCCATATCACATCACAACATACCCTGCAAAAACAAGTTAGACGTCCTCTAATTGTTGTTGCATGTTTTACGTGGCTGCTACGGGTATCTAGCAAGAACAATTCTCATCTACGCAAAAACCACAACGGTGATACACCAGTTGCTTTTCAACCTTCTCAAGGACCGCCTTTGTCGAATCCGATCCAACTAAAGTGAGAGAAACTGGCACCCGCAAACCATCTATGCAACAAGTTGCGGTCGAGGGAACCGGTCTCTTGTAAGCGTACGAGTAATGTTGGTCCAGGCCGCTTCATCTCACAATACCGCTGAACCAAAATCCGACCAAGGGAGGAAGCAATCTAATCATCAACGCCCACAAACCTTTTGTCTTCTACTCGAGATCTCATCTACACATGGACCTAGCTCATGATGCCACTGTTGGGGAACGTTGCATGGGAAACAAATTTTTTCCTACGCACACGCAGATCTATCCATGGTAATGAGCATCTACGAGAGGGAGAGTGGATCTACGTACCCTTGTAGATCGCTAAGCGGGAAGCGTTAAGAAACACGGTTGGTGTAGTCAAATGTCTTCGCGATCCAAATCGCCGAGCATCCCACGATCTCATCATGATCCATTCCGCGATCCAATCACGATCCGTCCCGTGAACTCATCACGATCCTTCCCGCGAACTCATCACGATCCGTCCTGCAAAGTCATCATGATCCATCTCGCGATCTTGATCATGATCCATCCCGCGAACTCATCACGATCCGTCTCGCGATCTTGATCACGGTCCTTCCGATCTAGGGCCGAACAGACGACACCTCCGCATTCAGCACACATACAACTCGATGACAATCTCTGCCTTCTTGATCCGGCAAGAGGGAGCGGAGAGGTAGAAGAGTTCTCCGGCAGCGTGACGGCGCTCCGGCGATGGTGGTGGAGCTATTCCGGCAGGGCTTCGCCTAAGCACTGCAGAAATCCGATCTAGAGGAGAAACTATGCATTGGAGGAACGGGCAACACATGGCTAAAAATTTTGTGCAAAAACCCTAAAACGTCTAGTATATATAAGAGGAAGAGAGGAGGAGGCTTGGCACAAGGGCCAAGCCTCCAAGGAGTCGGCCGAACCTGGTGGAGGAGGTGGACTCCACCTCCTCCTAGTAGGACTAGGATTCACCCTATTTTTGCCTTTTTCCACTTTTTCTCTTTGGGCCTTTTTTCCCCAAACCATATGGTACTTGTGTGGGACTTCCACCAGCCCACTAAGGGCTGGTAAACACTCTCCCACAGCCCATGGAGCCTCTTGGGTCGAAATACCCCTCCCGATGGTCTCCCGGTACACTCCCGGCACTCCCGATACACTACCGATGAGCCCGAAACTTTTCCGGCGACCAAAACAGGACTTCCTATATATGAATGTTTACCTCCGGACCGTTTTGGAGCACCTCATGACATCCGGGATCTCATTTGGGACTTCGAACAACCTTCGGTCACCATCATACATAACTCTATACTACCGAAACGTCATCAAACCTTAAGTGTGCAGACCCCGTGGGTTCGAGAACTATGTAGACATGACTGAGACACCTCTACGGTCAATAACCAATAGCGGGACCTAGATGCCCATATTGGTTCCTACATATTCTACGAAGATATTTATTGGTCGAACCTCTATGTCAAGGATTCAGTTAATCCCGTATGATGTTCCCTTTGTTCTTCGGTATGTTACTTGCCCGAGATTCGATCGTCGGTATCTCCATACCTAGTTCAACCGCGTTACTGGCAAGTCCCTTTACTCGTTCCATAATACAAGATCCCGTGAATAACACTTAGTCACATTGCTTGCAAGGCTTATTGTGATGTTTTATTATCGAGTGGGCCCTGAGATACCTCTCCGTCACACGGAGTAACAAATTCCAGTCTTGATCCATGCCAACTCAACAGACACCCTCGGAGATACTTGTAGAGCACCTTTATAGTCACCCAGTTACGTTGCGACGTTTGATACACACAAGGCACTCCTCCAGTATGCGTGAGTTGCATGATCTCATGGTCATAGGAACATATACTTGACATGCAGAAAATAGTAGCAATAAATAGACACGATCATATGCTACATTTGTATTTTGGGTCTTGTCCATCATACCATTCTCCTAATGATGTGATCCTGTTTATCAAATGACATCTCATGTCCATGGCTAGGAAACCTTAACCATCTTTGATCAACGAGCTAGTCTATTAGAGGCATACTAGGGACATGGTTTTGTCTATGTATCCACACATGCATCTAAGTCTCCGATCAATAAAATTATAGCATGGATAATAAACGATTATCATGAACAAGGAAATATGATAATAACTAATTTATTATTGCCTCTAGGGCATATTTCTAACACATATGAGATGTTCTAAGAGCTGAAATTAGGATCTCAGGCTCGTGCCCATGTTGCGAGATATAAGATCTCCAATAAGATTCTTTGCCTTCAAGATGAAAGAGAATAGCTCAATCGTTGAGCATGTGCTCTAATTGTCTCGGTGCTACAATCGCTTGAATCGAGTGGGAGTTGACCTTCCAGATAAGATAGTGATTGATATAGTTCTCATGGTCACTGTCACTAAGCTACTAGAACTTGGTGATGAACTATAAAATGCCAGGGATAGAAATAATGATCCCTGAGTTGTTCGCGATATTTGACACTGTGAAGGTAGAAATCAAGAAGGAGCATCAAGTGTTGATGGTTAGTAAAAACCACTAGGGCAAGGGCAAGGAGGAAAACTTCATGGATAGCAAGTCAGTTGCTGCTCCAGTGAAGCAACCCAAAGTTGAACCCAAACCCGAGACTAAGTGCTTCGATTATGAGGAGAGCGGTCACTGAAGCGGAACAACCCTAGATACTTGGTAGATAAGAAGGCTGGCAATGTCGACAGAAGTATATTTGATATACGTGTTAATGATGTGTACCTTGCGAGAACTCCTAGTAGCACCTGGGTATTGGATACCGGTTCGGTTGCTAAATGTTAGTAACTTGAAATAAAAGCTACGGAATAAACGGAGAACTAGCTAAGGGTGAGGTGATGATGTGTGTTGAGAATGTTTCCAAGGTTGACGTGATCAACATCACACGCTCTCTCTACCTTCGGGATTAGTGAAAAACCTAAATAAATGTTATTTGGTGTTTTGTGTTGAGCATGAATGTGATTAGATCGTGTTTATTGCAAGACGGTTATTCATTTAAGTTAGAGAATAATGGTTATTCTGTTTACATGAATAATACCTTCAATGGTCATGCACGCAGTGAGAATGGTTTGTTGAATCTTGATCGTAGTAATACACATGTTCATAACATTGATGCCAAAAGATACAAAGTTAATAATGATAGTACCACATACTTGTGGCACTGCCGCTAAATGTCATATTGGTATAAAGCGCATGAAGAAACTCCATGCCGATGGATCTTTAGACTCATTCAATTTCGAATTGGTTGAGACATGCGAACCATGCCTCTTGGGCAAGATGATTAAGGACCCCGTTTCCGGATGGATGGGGCGGGCAAGTGATTTATTGGAAACAATACATGTTGATGTATGTAATCCAATGAATCTTGTAGCTTGCGGTGGATATCGTTATTTTCTTACCTTCACTGATTATTTGAGTAGATATAGTGTATATTTACTTAATGAAACACAAGTCTGAATCATTTGAAAGGCTCAAGAAAATTCAGAGTGAAGTTTAAGATCATCGTGACAAGAAGATAAAAATGTCTGTGATATGATCGTGGAGGTAAATATCTGATTTACGAGTTTGGCATACAACTTTAGACAATGTGAAAGTTGTTTCACAACTCACGCCACCTGGAAAACCATAGTGTGATGGTGTGTTCGAACGTCATAGTCGTGCTCTATTGAAAATGGTGGTTGGTATGATCTCTCTTATCGTTTTGCTACTATAATTTTGGGGTTATCCATTCGAGACAACTACATTCACTTTAGATAGGGCACCATCTAAATCCAGTGAGATGACACCGTGTGAATTATGGTTTGATAGAAACCTAAGCTGTCATTTCTTAATGTTTGGGGCTGCAACACTTATGTGAAAAAGGTTTTCACCTAATGAGCTCGAACCCAAAGTGGACAAATGCATCTACATAGAATACCCTAAAGTCAGTTGGGTAAACCTTCTATCTCAGATCCAAGCATAAAGTGTTTGTTGCTAAAACTGGCTACTTTCTCGAGAAAGAGTTTCTCTCGAAAGAATTGAGTGGGAGGAAGATAGAACTTGATGAGGTTGTTGAACCTTTGTTCAACCAGAGAGTAGCGCAGCGCGGGAATTTGTTTCTGTGAAGCCTACGTTAGTTGAATAGGAAGTTAATGATGATGATCATGATCCTTCGGATCAAGTTACTATCGAACCTCGTAGGTTGACAAGGATGTGTACTGCTCCTGAGTGGTATGACAACCCTGTCTTGGAGGTCATGTTGTTGGACAACGATGAACCTACGGGCTGTGGAGAAGCGATGATGGGCCCGGATTCCGACAAATGGTTAGAGGCCATAAAATCCGAGAAAGGATCCATGTATGAAAACCAAGTATAGACTTTGGTAGACTTGCTCGTTGGACGGCAGGTCGTTGAGTACAAATGGAGTTTAAAATGAAGACAAACGCTCATGGTAAATGTCACCATTTGTAAAGCTCGACTTGTTGCAAAGAAGTTTACGAGAAGCTCAAGGAGTTGACTGCAATGAGACTTTCTCACTCGTAGCAATGCTAAAGTCTGTTGGAATTATGTTAGCAGTTGCTGCATTTTTCAATTATGAAATCTGGTAGATGGATATCAAAACATAGTTTCCTTAACGGTTTACTTGAGGAAAGGTTGTATGTGATACAACCAGAAGGTTTTGTCAGTCCTAAGGATTCTAAAAGGTGTGCAAGCTTTGGTGATTCTTCTATGAACTGAAGCAAGCATCTCAGAGTTGGAATATACACTTTGATGAGGTGATCAAAGTTTTTGAGTCTATACAAAGTTTACGAGAAACTTGTATTTACAATAAAGTGAGTGGGAGCACTATAGAATTTCTGATAAGTATATGTGGATGACATATTGTTGATCGGAAATGATGTAGAATTTCTGGAAAGCATAAACAGTTGTTTGAAAAGAGTTTTTCAAAGGAAGACCTGGATAAAGCTACCTAATTGTTGAGCATCAAGATCTATAGAGATAGATCAAGATGCTTGATGAGACTTTCAATGAGTACATACCTTGACAAGATTTTGAAAGAGTTCAAAATGGATCAGTCAGAGAAAGAGTTCTCGCCTGATTTGTGAGGTGTGATGTTGAGTGAGACTCAAAGCTCGACAATGGAAGAAGAAAGAGAAAGGACGAATGTCGTCCCCTATGCCTTAGCCATAGGCTCTGTACAGTATGCCATGCTGTGTACCGCACCTGTGTGTGCCTTGCCATGAGTCCGTCAAGGGGTACAAGAGTGATCCAGAAGTGGATCACTGGACAATGGTCAATATTATCCTTAGTGACTAAAAGACTAAGGAAACATTTCTTGATTATGGAGGTGATAAAGGGTTCGTCGTAAAGAGTTACGTTGATGCAAGCTTTAACACTAATCCGGATGACTCTTAGTAGCAATCCGGATACGTATAGTGGAGCAGCCATTTGGAATAGTACCAAGTGGAGTGTTGTAGCAGTGTTCACAGTTTGACATAGAGATTTGCAAAGTACATACGGATCTGAATGTCGCAGACCCATTGACTATAAGACCTCTCTCACATGCAAAGCATGATCGAGCCCCAGAACTCAATGGGTATTAGATTCATAACAATGCGAATCACATGGTGATGTGAACTAGATTAATGACTCTAGTGCACGTGGGAGACTGTTGGAAATATGCCCTAGAGGCAATAATAAATTAGTTATTATCATATTTGCTTGTTCATGATAATCGTTTATTATCCATGCTATAATTGTGTTGATCGTAAACTCAGATACATGTGTGGATACATAGGCAACACCATGTCCCTAGTATGCCTCTAATAGACTAGCTCGTTGATCAAAGATGGATATGGTTTCCTAGTCATGGACATGAGATGTCATTTGGTAACGGGATCACATCATTAGGAGAATGATGTGATGGACAAGACCCAAACTACAAACGTAGCATATGATTGTGTCAGTTTATTGCTACTGTTTTCTGCATGTCAAGTATATGTTCCTATGACCATGAGATCATGCAACTCAGTGACACCGAAGGAGTACCTTGTGTGTATCAAATGTCGCAACGTAACTGGGTGACTATAAAGGTGCTCTACAGGTATCTTCGAGGGTGTCTATTGGGTTCGCATGGATCAAGACTAGGATTTGTTACTCCGTGTGACAAAGAGGTATCTCAGGGCCCACTCGGTAATACAACATCACAATAAGCCTTGCAAGCAATGTGACTAAGTGTTAGTCACGGGATCTTGTATTATGGAATGAGTAAAGAGACTTGCCGGTAACGAGGTTGAACTAGGTATGGACATACCGACGATCGAATCTCGGGCAAGTAACATACCGAAGAACAAAGGGAACATCATACGGGATTAACTGGATCCTTGACATAGAGGTTCGGCCGATAAAGATCTTCATATAATATGTAGGAACCAATATGGGCATCCAGGTCGCGCTATTGGTTATTGACCGTAGAGGTGTCTCGGTCATGTCTACATAGTTTTCGAACCCGCAGGGTCTGGCACACTTAAGGTTCGGTGACGTTTCGGTAGTATAGAGTTATGTATGGTGGTGACCTAAGGTTGTTTGGAGTCCCATATGATATCCCGGACGTCAGGAGGAGCTCCAGAATGGTCCGGAGGTAAAGATTGATATATAGGAAGTCCTGTTTTGGTCGCCGGAAAAGTTTCGGGCTCATCGGTAGTGTACCGGGGGACCATCGGGAGAGGTATTTCGACCCAAGAGGCTACATGGGCTGTGGGAGGAGGTAAACCATTCCCTGGTGGGCTGGCCAAAGCCTCCCATAAGGTCCCATGTGGCTGGAGAGTTTCGAAGTGGAAAGGAGGAGTCCTACTCCTAATAGGATTGGAGTAGGACTCCTCCATCATTTTCGACCAAACCTTGAGGGTTTGAGGCTGCCTCCTCCCCTGCCTCCCTCCTATATATACTAGAGGATTTAGAGGAAAAAGCCAACCCTAATAGCCACGTGCTACCTCTCCTCTAGATCATAGTTTCTCCTCTAGATCGGTTTTCAGCGGTGCTTAGGCAAAGCCCAGCTAGAATAGCTCCACCACCATCGCCGCAACGCCGTCATGCTGCCGGAGGACTCATCTACCTCTCCACTCCCTCTTGCTGGATCAAGAAGGCGGAGATCGTCATCGAGCTATACGTGTGCTGAACGCGGAGGTGTCATCCGTTCAGCACTAGATCGGAAGGACCGTGATCAAGATCGTGAGACGGATCGTGATGAGATTGTGGGACGGATCGTGATGAGTTCGCGGGATGGATCGTTATTGGATCGTGGGACGGATCGTGATGAGATCGCGGGATGCTCGGCGATTTGGACGGTGAAGACGTTCGACTACACCAACTACGTTTCTTAGCGCTTCCCACTTAGCGATCTATAAGGGTATGTAGATCCACTCTCCCTCTCGTAGATGCTCATCACCATGGATAGATCTTGCGTGTGCTTAGAATTTTTTTTGTTTTCCATGCAACGTTCCCCAACACATTTTTATCTAGTGCAGGAGTGACGCAGTACCCTTTTTTCCGCGACATCTTTCACTGCACGGGAGCTGTTGGTTGTTGGTATATCATCCTCTAATGGACCGGCCCATCGCACTTCTGTGCGTTGTAAAGATTTTTCTGTTTTTACGTATGAACGAGAAAACACCTGACGCGACGAAAAAATACTGAGTTCCACCATAAACGAAGAAAGTTGGAGAAACAATCCTTCCTTTAATATTAGAAATAAAGGTGAAAATAAAGATAAAGATTATGCAGGATGATTATTTTTTATTTTTTACATAGCTTGTAGCGCATGGGATGACGTACGAATCCCAGCATCGAATCAATCAAAGGATATAACGTAAAAAATGTTACTGACGAAAACACTCAAATAAAAAATATTACGGACGGACTCTGTATTTTTTTCTATCAAGACTTGCTACTTGCTGTGCAATAAGAGGACCGCTTCCTTTAAAAAAGGAAACAACTCTCCTTGGATCAGTTGGCTAGTGCGTTATGAGCTCATCCTTGCCACCACGTTTCGAGTCTCAACCAGTGCAATTTTTATTTTTTTAAAGTCGAACAAACAAGCAAATGGACGACGGACGAAAACCGAGCTTGGACTACAAAAAGTGGAGAAACAGTCCTCCCTTTAATATTAGGTATAGATAAATTACAATTTTGTAGATTAGTGGATGTAACTCTTGGTTTTGGTTGTTATTTGTAGTATATTGTGTGATGTATGTTAGCAAGTATATGGACAAGTTTAAATGTTTGATTAATAATTTTGAATTTTGACATTTTGTATTATTAGTTTTACCTCTTGTCTATATTTTATATGCCTGCAATAGAATATTTTGTTATATTACATAGCTAGTTGCATGGAAGTATGGTTTAATACATAAAAAATCTAGATATGAGTTCGGAAGTTTCTATTTAATCCACCAATTAATGGTCGACCGATTAATCTAGTTAATAGGCCGGTTCACCGATTAATCGCTACTCCCAAGCTAACTGAGTAGCTATCAGTTAACGATTTCCTAAACATTGGTCATATGTGCTTATGGAAAAGAACTTGCATGACATCTTTTGTCCTACCCTCCCATGGCAGCGGGGTCCATAAGGAAACTAAGGGATATTAATGCCTCCTTTTAATAGAGAACCGGAACACATCATTACCTCATAGTGAATACATGAACTCCTCAAACTACGATCATCACCGTGAAGTATCCCAAATATTGTCACTATGGGGTTAACGGATCATAACACATAATAGGTGCATATGACTAGGCAAGATTGAATCAAGAACATTGATATAATGATGATAACATAAACGGTTCAGATCTGAAATCATTGCTCTTGGGCCCTAGTGACAAGCATTAAGCATGGCAAAGTCATAACAACATCAATCTTAGAACATAGTGGATAATAGGGATCAAACCCTAACAAAACCAACTCGATTACATGATCAATCTCATCCAACTCCTCACCGACCAGCAAGCCTACGAAGGAATAATCACTCCCGGTGGGGAGCATTATGGAATTGGTGATGCAGGTGGGTTGGTGATGATGAAGACCAAAGATTCCCCTCTCCGGAGCCCCAAACGGGAGGTGGCGGAGGCTCCGTATCGTGAAACGTGATGAAACTTTCTCCCTGAATTTTCACAAAAAATAGGATTTTATAGTGCTGGAATTAGGGTCATGGGGCCCACGAGGTGAGAACCATCCACCAGGCCGCGCCAGGGGGGCTGGCACGCGCTGGTGGGTGGTGGGCACCCTGGGCCCCCTCTCTGGTGGCTTCCGACTCCAATATTTCTCATATATTCCAAACTAATTTTCCAATTTTTTTTGCTCCATTCCAAGAACTTTTATTTCTGCACAAAAACAACACCATGGCAGTTCTGCTGAAAACGACGTCAGTCCGGTTTGTTTCATTCAAATCATGCAAATTAGAGTCCAAAACAAGAACAAAATCGTTAGGAAAAGTCGATACGATGGAGACGTATCAACCAACATACTAAAGATCTACCAGGAAATGACATGTCCTTGAAGTAGATTTCCCGTCAACGCGGTCACCTGCATAATCTGAGTCTGACTATCCAACAAGATCAAAGTGCGCCCCCATAAGATACCATAAAACTAAGGTGATGGGTGTGAGCCAAATATCTCAAAGTACTCTTAACCGCAAGGTGATACGGTTCTTTTCGGTGCAACTTGAAAACATGCACACCTGCAAACATTCAACATAATATCAGGTCTTGAGGCACATAAGTAAAGCAACAAAACAATCATCGAATGATAAGATTTTTGATTAAAATCTTTACCGTACACATGTACTTCCATATGGCCATTTGTAGGCATTGGAGTTTTGAGTCCTTTGCAATCTTGCGTTTTGAACTTCTTCAGGCAGTCCTTCAGATATTTTTTGTGAGAGATAAAAGTACCATTGTCCTATTGATAGATTTTCAACCCAAGAAAGAATTTGAGCTCACCCATCATGTGTGTATCATATTTCTCACACCTCATTCTCCCAAACTTAATACTGCAAGCAGTTTTAGTACAGCCAAAAATAATATCATCCACATTTATTTGTCATAAGAAAAGATCACCATTAAAAGAGCATGTGAAAAGAGTGGTATTAATGGAACCAAGCCTAAATCCTTTGTTACAAAGAAAACCGTTCAGAATATCATACCAATCCCAAAGGCTTGCTTCGGCCCACAGAGAGCATTTTTCAACAAGTACACTTTGTTAGGATATGTAGGATATTCAAAGTCAGGTGTGTGCCTAACATAAACTTCTTAATCAATCTGACCATTGAAAAAATCACTTTTCACAACCATTTTATATGGAAATATATCATTGACATTATCATGTGTGAGAAGAATGCAAATTTCCTCAAGGTGTGCAACAGGTGCATATGTTTCACCGAAATCAATACCTTCAACCTGAGTATAGCCCTGAGCATAAGTCAAGATTTATTTCTTACCACAACACCATTTTCATCTAGTTTGTTGCGAAAGATCCTTTTAGTGCCAATGATATTGTGCTTGTTAGGATTCGGTTGATTGACTAATTCACCTACATGATTTAACTTGAATTGCACCAATCTCCTTGGATAGCATTCATCCGAACAGGATCACTCATTGCCTCATCATATTTCGTTGGTTCTGAAATAGAGACAAATAAGAAACTTCCACATAAGTTAGCCAATGAGTGCGAGAACAAGTTAATGGACCTGGACCTGGATTGTTTATATTATCGAGAATTAAATGAGCGCCAAATCGATTTTCCACTCACTAGAGGGGGAGATTTGCATTAGACTAAGCATTATTATTGTTCTCAGCATTTGCGTCAATATCATCACCGGGATTTCCATTTTCTTAGGCCTTTCCATTATTGGCGCCATGTTCATGGTTGTTGGCATTGCCATTGTGGTTGGTATTGGCATTGCCGTCGGTAGTAGTTTGGTGAGTTCTTGGTTGATAGACAGGATCATCATCATTAGAGGAATCCAGAGCATTTTCTTCGACTGGTTCGACTTATCCAATAGACATATGAAGAATTGCTTCATAAATCAGAGGTTAATCTATCACATTTGGGAGGTGCTCCTACTAAGAGCCATTCGATTCACCAAACCACACATTTATTATTTCCATAACTTTCTCGTGGTGAGAGTTATAAACCAGATAAGCATGTGAGTTTGAGCCATAACCGAGAGGGAAACCTGTTGGGGAACGTGTCACGCCCAAGATGCGGTCCTATCCTTATTTCGGCATGAGGGCCTCGACGGGGATAGAAGCGCATCTCGATGTGTTCGCAAGAATGGATATCATTACAAGTACATGTACAGAAGAGATGAGTATATGGAATTGGCTTACACTCGCCACAAGCTACATCAGAGTCACATCAATACAATAACATACTCAATCATCATACAGAAGAGCAGGGTCCGACTACGGACGAAATCAAACGATAAAATGACATCCACCCTTGCTATCCCAGGCTGCCACCTGGAACCCATCCAAGGTTGATGAATAAGAAGAAGAAGAACTCCAAATCAAATCAAGCAACGCGCTCACGTCAATTCATCACATTACCTAAACCTGCAACTGTTGTTGTAGTAATCTGTGAGCCACAGGGACTCAGCAATCTCATTTCCAAGGGTATCAAGACAATTAAAGCTTAATAGGTAAGGTATGGTTAAGTGGTGAGGCTGCAGCAAGCGATTAAGCATTTATTTGAGTGGCTAACTTACGAGTACAAAAGTAAAATATGGTGGTCTACGCATAACGGTCATGAACTAGTAATGATCACTAACTAATCCTGAACACCTACTTACGTCAAGCATAACCCCACTGTGTTCTCTTTCGGATAAGGACTCACGAGAAGAGACAATCATGGTTACGCACACAGTTGGTGTATTTTATTAGAGTTTACTTCAAGTTTGCTATGACCGAGTGTTAAACAAAGTATCCAAGTTTGCCACATAACCGCGGGCACGGCTTCTCGAAAAGATTTAACCCTGCAGGGGTGCTCCATCTCATCCATCACAAATTAACCACACACAACGGTAATAACCTCAACCACGGATCTCGTGATTATCCTAGGAAATTCCAAAGGAAATCCGACACCTCGAGATGGCCCAAAGAAAATCAGAGTTCCTCACTCAAGACGTTCGAGAAAGGTAAAACAAATCCAGCAAGGCCTCCCGACGTGTCGACGATCCCGATAGGAGCCGCGTATCTTGTTCTCAGGACACGGCGGATAAGAGAAGCGTACGGTGGCCTGATAGAAATCTCCTGAGTTGCCCCGAGTTGGCCCCGCACGGTGCTCTAGTTTGGACCAACACTCATGAGGAGCATTGAACTGGGTTGTTGATTAATTATCCACGGCATCCGGAAAGCCCCTATGCAAGTTCATTAGTTATTAGGCAAATGTAGTACCAATGTTGGGCCTTGCCAGACAAGTTTTATTCCAACCCGAAAATCAAGGGGGTCCCCATAACAACCACGAGCATGTTAGGAGCGCTCAATTATGGAACATAACACTAGTTCACAAGTAACTAGGGGCGACAAGAGTGGAACAAAACACCGAGCAAAAGGCCAAGCCTTCCACCCTTTACCAAGTATATATGTGCATTAAATTAAATAGCAAAAATATTTTGATATAACAAAAGAATGTCCATGTTGACACATGGAAGCAATTGCACCTACAACTAGAAATGCTATAAGAAGGGCTGAGCAAGCGGTAACATAGCCAAAACAAAGGATTGCTGGGATGTGGAGGGGTTAGAGGCTTTTCATGGCAATGTTGGGAGGCTTATCAAACAGTGGTAGGTAGCGTGACATAGCAACAGAAATGAGACATCTAGCATGGCAATGATAGTAATGGTATCCAAGGAAATGAGTCATCTTGCGTGAGATCCCGCTCGGAAGAAGAATGAGTCCATGAAGAAGACGAGCCAACGTAGTCGAACGAATCCTCACACTCCGAACGCTTTCGGAACTCTATCGAGAAGAAGCAATCCGAAACAAACAATCAACACAAGATACACCACAACATATGCATGACATGATGCACAAACAAATATGATGCATGTCCGGTTTAATATGCAATGCATGATAATTCACAACAATCAAATACTACACATTAAGTGAAGCTAAATATGCAACGAGTTGCATATTGACAAAACTCCATGTTCGAATTATTTAGTTCACCCCATATGTTAATTTCGGAATTGGTCCAGATGTGAACTAGGCATCTTAAATGAGGCCGGAAACAACTTATAGTATTTCCGAAATGACCCCATATGTTAATTTCGAAATTGGTCCAGATGTGAACTAAACATATTTTATATTGGTTAAACAACAGAATAAATCATATCATGTTATTCTACACGTCATTCTAGTCAATTTATATATATAGAACGTCTCAAACGGAGCTACGGCCTAAAAGATATGAGCAACACAAGATGCATATGTCATGAATGCAAATGCATGGGAAATACCATCACAAACATTTCAAATCATTAATGCAGCAAGTTATTAAAAAACTACATGAGATTCTAAGCAAGTTTCATATATGGAATGTCCGAAACGGAGCTACGGTTCAACCACAATCAACAAAACAAGTTTTAGTTGAAATCTGCCAAAAACAGCAACATGGCATTTTGCACTCATGAAAACAACAAGCTACAAGATTCCAAAATGCACAAACTAAGAATGGGGAAGTATTATACAACATCCACTTCATTTCATCTTCACAAATCATATCCAAAACATGCATGGACCACAAGGTAGGAAGCTCACAAGGTGGCTACTTGATAACAGTTTCACACTTAGTGAAAATAGCAGTTTTAGACAGTGCAGTTTTTGTCACGAAGGCATATTGACAGCAGTAAAACTATATTCTACAAATCATATTATGGCATGAAACTTAACAGCATACTAAAGGACATTATCAACAACAAATAACTCCATTACACCTACCACAAAAGAGTTCTAGATCACTAGAAAATCACATGGATGGACAGCAACAAAATATAACAGATTCCAGACTTAGAAATATTTTGGACCCTCAAAATAGCAGAATTTTATAGCAAGTTGACAACAACAAAACAACACCTAAGCATGCATATCTATGACAACCAAAATGTCCAAGGGCTAGGACACATATCAAAGGGCATTCTCATGTTCAAAATTATTTCATAACATGCACGGATTAAATCCCACGAAAATGACAAAAGGGCATCACGAACTAAATGACATGCACGCAAACATGCTCAAAGGGCAAGACTAAATGCACAGATAATTTCTATGGAGTTTTCTACCCCGAAAACATATATAATATGACGGGGATATACCCCATGGTATGACCCGGCCTGGCGACTCACAGGAGACCCGGCCGAAGACATGACATCTTATTAATGACCCGGCCTGGCGACTCACAGGAGACCCGGACGAAGACATGACATATTATTAATGACCCGGCCTGGCGACTCACAGGAGACCAAGCCCAAGACCCGGCGGGTGAGCCGGCGCCAGGCGGCTCACAAGAGAAAGCCCACAAGAGAAGGCCCGAAGAGAGAAGGATTCCCTTAAAGGAAATAAGACCCGGAGTAGGATTCATGAGAGACAAGTCCTACTCCTACTCCTAGTAGGACTCTATTTGTAAACCTACCCTCTCCACTTATATAAGGAGGGATAGAGCACCCCTAGAGGGACAAGTTCTCAAGAGACACAAGTCTACAAGTTTAGACAACACAAGAGATTAGAGGCTCTCGTGATTAGAGGTAGCAATTAGCACCCATGTAACCGAGAGATCTTCATCATCATCAATACCAGACAAGCAGGACATAGGCTTTTACCTCCATCAGAGGGGTCGAACCTGGGTAAAACTCCGAGTCTTCTCGATTCCAATCAACCCCTTCAAGCCGCCACGTAGTTGCGTCTCGCCCCGAACCTAAGTCCGTTCACCCGGACATCTGCCATGACAAATCCACGACAGTTGGCGCCCACCATGGGGCCGCACAATGGTGTTATGTTCTTGAAGGGAGCTCTTCAGGGATCGAGAAGTTCGCAATGAATCAGATGAACAAGACCTGACAACGATTGTGTCCGGAGATTCAGATGTTTTCAGATAAAAGAGCCAGCGTAGACGAAAAACCATGACACACGATGGCCTGACATGCAACAACCTTGGTCGGAGCCAACATATGAGATTAGATCGAGTTTGAAAAAATTAGGGTTGCAGATTATTTCGCCTCTGTCGTTAAGAAAAGTTGCCAAAACCGACAGGATTCTCATCGCGCACGACCGCGTCCGAGACTGACAAGACTTCTAGAAACTATGGATTAATTGCCGACAGCTTCTGGCCTGGTAGATGTAAGCAGCGTTACGCGCGTGCCTAAATTTGTCCCTGTTTTTACTCCAACCTGGAGTTCGTGGGATTGCAAGTCTCCAAGGAGCTACGTTTCACTGTAATTCTTGACCGATCGCGGATTCTTTGCATGGAGACCAAAAGTCTAGATGTCAAGTACTCACGTAAGGGCTACCAGGAAGAGAATCAATTAAGCTATCTCTCATGTTACATGGTCTTAAAAAAAGGAGAGGCAGGCCACAACCCGGTAGCAGAAACGACCACGACTCGGCCACGACTCGCCATCCGCCCGCCCCGTCACTGTGTCGTGGCAGGACACCACCGAGCCGTCCTTGGGCTGGGTCAGCCCAGATTCGGTCTCTACAACTGCGGCACTACAGCCGGCCGGTTCTGATCCGGCCTCGCGTCCGACCCGGCTCTGATCCGGCCGCGCGTCTGATCCGGCCCCAGCCTCGTCGCTCCTGCTGCGGCACACTCCGATCAGCTTCATCGCTCCCCGCCACTGACCCGCCGTTGCTATGCCATTGGTGCCTCATTCCGCCTCCCCGTGGCTCCGTTGTGGCTGGCTTCAACTTGCCCTATCTCTGCGTCATGGATTCTCGGATGCTCCGCGAGCCAGCCGCTTCACCTCGCCTCGCCCGTCCGCCTCGGCCGAGGCCTCGCCTTGTGCAATGCGTGGAACCCGTTTCGGCTGCTGCTCCGCCTCACTTCCGACTCGTTGCGCCCTGAGACGCCACTCCGGCGGCTCTGATTCGTTGCCCCCTTCGACAACCGGCCTCCTCACTATGCCTCTGCCTTGTGGAGCCGCCGCATCGAGCCGCCGTCGGCCTCCTTGAACCGCTACCGTGTGCTGAGCTGCCGCCGTCGTGCCCACGTGTTGAGCCGTCGCCGTCGTGCCTGCGTGCGGAGCCGCCCATCCATAAAGCCGCCAGCCAGCTTCGCGTGGCGCCTCCGCTACGCGCCGTCGCCCCGCTCCGCACCGCCGGCCGCCGGCTCCCTGCCGCTGACAGCTCCTCGCCGCACCTCCCCTGCACGCTGTCGCCATGCACCTGCCGGCCGCCGGCTCCCCGCCGCCGTCAGCTTCGCCCTCGCCTCCACCTCTGACCTCCAGCGTGCATACGCGTCCCCGCCGCGCCTGCCGGCCACCATCAGCCGGTACCACTACCACGCTGCCCTGTGCGGTTGGGGATAGGATAAGGAAAGGCGGGTGGGGGCTGGTCGTAAAAAAAAAGAATGAAAGAAAAAAGAACACAATCACCCGGAAGGGTCCGTTTTGAGCCACTCTGCTCTGACCCTGGTGCGATCGCGTTTCAAGTCGCCCCGCTGGACTTCTTTTGACGAAAACACCGTCAGCACCGTCTCCGAGCCGCCGTGGCCGAGTTGCCACCTCCGCTGTGGTTTCGAGAGTGGTTCAATCGCTGTTGAAATTATGAGATGACTCAGCTCATCATCGAGATGCAACAGGTGTTATCCACCTAATTTATTTTATCTATACTTTTTTGATTCTGTTGAAGAACAATTACTTCGTCTTTGTAATATTTTTTGACACAGGACAATTAGTCATTGCCAAAGGGGCACTATACCGCAGTGATGGAGGCGTGCCAAAGGTGGTGGTGTGTGTCACGTTATTCAAGGGACTACCTCGCCATTGCACCGGCTTACAATGCCGCGACCGTCTCTTGCCACTGCGCCGGCTTATAAAGCCGCGACCGTCTCTCGCCACTGCGTTGGCTTACAACGCCATGGCCGACTCTCGCCACCGCACCGGCTTACAAATGTCGTGACTATCTCTCGCCACCCGCGCCGGCTTACAACGCCGTGGCGTCTTTGACAACAGTACCGGCTTACAAATGCCGCGGGTGACCCCGGGCGACTCACCGATTGCACCAGCTTACAACGCCACGGTCAACCTTAAACTTCCAGTAAAGATCCTCAAGCCGCCTCTTCGAGTCAACTTAAGGCTCGGGGGTTACAGACATGGCAAGACACATTTGGTCGTTTTCAATGAGAAGCCCGGTTCTTTGCAAGATGAAATTTTCCGGCTCAAAAATTTGAGTTGAAGTGGTCTGTTCCGTCAAAACGGCTGATCTATCATCCGGCTTTATGCCCTATCAAGCGTTGTTGCAGGGAGGATTCTTGCCTTTGGGTATAGCTCACATCTCCCCTGCACAGTCAGCTTTTATGCTGGTGCAAGGAGGCTTCTTGCCTTCGGGTATAGCTCACTTCTTCCTTGCACAGCCGGCGATATGCCCAATTAAGCACTATTGCAAAGAGGCTTCTTGCCTTCGGGTATAGCTCACTTCTCCTTTGCACAGCCAGCTGTCATTAAACTGTTGCAAGGAGGCTTTTTGCCTCCAGGTATAGCTCACTTCTCCCTTGCACAGTTGGCTTTATGCCTAGTTTGGTTACATTAAGCGTTGTTGTTGATGGAGGCTTCTTACCTTTGGTATAGCTTACAGGACCCTAAGACAACAGCGTGTACACCAAATTCCAGTTGCTTATCAACTGCGGCCATCGAAGGGGGCTTCTTACTGACGGGTATCGCTTATCTCACCCTAATAGCCAGCTTTATGCCACTTCCGGTTACTTATTAACCACGGTTGTCGAAGGGGGCTTCTTACCGACGGGTTCGCTTATCTCACCCTAACAACCGGCGTTTACGCCAAAATTCAGTTGCTTATCAACTGTAGTTGTTGAAAGAGGCTTCTTGCCTTCGGGTATAGCTTACTTCTCCTTTCAAACAGCCGACTTTATGCCGTCTCAGGCTAATTGTTAGCCGCGGCTGTCGATGAAGGCTTCTTGCCTTGGGGTATAGCTTACATCTCCCATCGACAGCCGGCATTCGCTGTACTCTTACCAGTCAATCTCGCCTAGAGACCTTGAGCCGGTTCAAGAAATTGACGGCCAATCTCGCCTAGAGACCCTGAGCCAGTTTAAGAAATTGACGGTCAATCTCGCCTAGGGACCTTGAGCCGGTTCAAGAAATTGACGGCCAATCTTGCCTAGAGACCCTGAGCCGGTTCGACGGCCAATCTCGATAGAGACCCTGAACTGGTATGAGTTCAAGCACCGAGTCCACCCAGAAGAACCATCATATGAGTTTTTTGAGGAAAGCAAGATCATCATCACATATTGCATCATGTCGGCTTATCAAACCGGATCAGAGCAAGACTATGAGAAAGGAGCAATGTTATAGGTATGAACAACTCTGGGTTGAGCTTCTTCAAGCTGCCCTCACAACAATGCAGAATATATTATATCTTGTTTATTTTTTGTAGGTATTATCTCTTAAGATGGGCCGCCATTAAGTGTTTGGCAAGGGAAAATGGATCTTTTAATAGCCAACATGGCTGGATCTTCATGGTTATCATAACCAGTTGGGGTTTTTCAAACCAGCTCGGAGAAATTATTATTTGTCAGATGTAATGCCATGTCATCTAATTGGCCGGTTCTTGGATTTGTTTAATTGTGCTTTGTAGTAATCTACAACACTCATGGATTTCTCAAAACTTATATTTGCCGGGTTACACCGCAACCACAAGCAGGAATTTAATGACAAAGACAAAGGAATTATTCTAGGATATCTATTCCGGGTTATATTATGACCACGGTCAAAGATTCATTCAACAAATTATGATGAGACGTATTATTTTCACATAGTCCCGAGTCGCCGCACGCAGACGACCCGACACTTGGGGGCTACATTATCCAAGTCCAAGTTTATATCGATTATGCAAGTCCCATGTCACTGCAAGCATGCACCACGGCACTTGGGGGCTAATGCAAGCTGGTTTTCAAACCATTACATTGTCAGCAAGACCATATTATCTCAAAGAGATGAGCCGACCCTTCTATATTTTTCTAAAAGTCCCAGCCCAGTAATTCTTACTTACCAGGCACTTGGGGGCTACAGTATTCAGCTGTTCCAACAGATTAAGAAGATTCAAATTTGAAGACCCGGCACATCACATTCTGATGAGCCGGCCCTTGGGGGCTACACCCGCCGAAGCTTTCTGATGAGCCGGCCCTTGGGGGCTACACCCGCCGAAGCATTATAAGATATAAAGCAATTATAAGTCCCAGGTTGCTGCAGGCAGGACAACCCGGCACTTGGGGGCTACATAGTCCAAAATGTTATTTGCAAAGCACCAAGTTATCATGGATAATCTCGGAGCTTGGGGGCTACAGGTAATATGGACATATCAAAAACTTTGAGGAGAATTTTCAAGAAATTAAATATGGAGTTTAGTTGTTAGACCCGGCGTCACCAACACTTATGACCCGGTGTTACCAAAAGATCATAGCCCGACAGAGTTTATATAAGCCGCTCTGCTTCACAACAATGGAAGTATGGTTCCACATTAGATGGATTTTCATCCCAATATTTATCAACTCAGCAGAATTCTAGTTATTTAACCCGGAGTCACCAACGATAATGACCCGGCATCATCAATGATTATGACCCGACGGAGATGACCCGCCAAGAGTATTGGAAGCCGACTCAAAGACATACGGGTGTTCTATTCTCAATATTTTTCAAAAGACATTGACAAGGAAGATGATTATCAATACGACTCATTCATATGGAGAAAAGACCCGAATTTCTGAGAAGCCATTTTATAGGCCGGCCAAAGGAGCAAGCCGGCCACTTAACATATTTGTTACTCTTATTTCAGGAGCTTACCATGAATAAATTCAAGCTAACTTGGGGGCTAATGATGGGGATATACCCCATGGTATGACCCGGCCTGGAGACTCACAGGAGACCCGACCGAAGACATGACATCTTATTAATGACCCGGCCTGGCGAATCACAGGAGATCCGGCCGAAGACATGACATCTTATTAATGACCCGGCCTGGCGACTCACAGGAGGCCAAGCCCAAGACCCGGCGGGTGAGCCGGCGCCAGGCGGCTCACAAGAGAAAGCCCACAAGAGAAGGCCCGAAGAGAGAAGGATTCCCTTAAAGGAAATAAGACACGTAGTAGGATTCGTGAGAGACAAGTCCTAATCCTACTCCTAGTAGGACTCTATTTGTAAACCTACCCTCTCCACTTATATAAGGAGGGATAGAGCGCCCCTAGAGGGACAAGTTCTCAAGAGACACAAGTCTACAAGTTTAGACAACACAAGAGATTAGAGGCTCTCGTGATTAGAGGTAGCAATTAGCACCCTTGTAACCGAGAGATCTTCATCATCATCAATACCAGACAAGCAGGACGTAGGCTTTTACCTCCATCAGAGGGGCCGAACCTGGGTAAAACTCCGAGTCTTCTCGATTCCGATCAACCCCTTCAAGCCGCCACATAGTTGCGTCTCGCCCCAAACCTAAGTCCGTTCACCCGGACATCTGCCATGACAAATCCACGACATAATATGAATAGGTTCATGTGGAAAATTATTCACAATAAAATATGCGAGTATTATGCCTATTCACGTTATAGCAAATCATTAATGCAAAATCAATGCAGAACATGATGCCGACAATTTTATCATGCATGAAAATGCGATGCCAATGAGATGAACATTTTTAATACTTTATTATATTAATTTCGAAGCACGGTTAATTAATGACAATGTAATATATATGCAAATATGCAAAAACAACACAAATGGCATGTTAGATATTTTTAAGCAGGGATGCAAATGGCATATTATTAATCTACGTATTTTTCTAAACATTTTTCATGATCAAAATATTTTCAAACGGTGCACGGATAAGTATTTATCAACGTTTCTAAATGCGCAAAATAAATAAAAAGGCAAGGGGGGAGGCTGTTGCTCACCCATGGGCCTGGCCCAATCGGCGGCTGGGGAGGCTGTTGGGCCGGCTGGCGCTGGCTGGGACGAGCCCACGCGCTAGCGAGCGCTGGAGGCGGGAAGGTCAACGGGGCGAGCGGCCTCGCTCTCCTCCCGATCCCGCTCGGAGCAGGCAGCGGCGTCGGCGGGGCTCACAAGTGTCGGGCTGCACGGATCCAATGAAGGGAGACCGGGGGGCGCCAGATCCGGAGGCGGCGGTTCCATTCCCGGTGGTGGGAAGGCAACCGGCGGCAGCGGCGCGGAGATCGGGCGGCGGCGCAGCGATCTGCAGGGAGAGAGACCGGCGGGGTCAGGGAGAGGAGGAGAGGAGGAAGGAGAAGGGAGGAAGAGGGGAGAGGGGTTTCGGCGATCGGTCGGCGAGGCGGCAGGCGCTCCGGCGATGGGGCTCGCGCCGGCTAAGGCCTGGCTCGGGGAGACCTGCGCCATGGAGCTCGGGAGCTCGGGGACGACGATTCGGGCCCGGGCGGGCCCAGATGGGCTTCACCGGGCCTGGCGGCTGGAGGAGGGAGAGGAGCTAGTTTGGCATGGGGAACGAGGGGGATTAGGGTTGGCTGCCCAATTAGGAAGGGAGGGAACTATATATAGGTTTCGGGGCTAGGGATGACAGTCTCTGTCCGTTTTCGGACCGCCGGATGTCGATTCGACGGTCCGGAAGTGGAGGGGGGCTACGGTTGCTGTGCAGATGGGGCTAGGAGGGGAAGAGAGGGAAGTGCGACCCGTGACAAGAATTTCGAAACACCGAGAAACGTCCGACGATAACCGATAACCTCACTGCTACGATTGACCGACGAGGTATCAAACGAACTCAGAACGCGACGAAATTCGACAGGCGGTCTACCTACAATATAATAAGACCGCACGCCAAGTTTCACCCCAATCCGAGAATATTTTTCGCGCGCCTTAAAAATGGTTTAATTTTAAATGATGCCGCGGGCGCGTGCATGTGTGGTTGGGCTCGAAACGGGCAACGTCAAGAACGGAGAGAACCGGCAACTACCAATGGATGCAAGTTTGAAAACGAGTGATGACACAATGCAGATGATATGAATGATGCGATGATGAATGCAACAACCAAACGAAACACAGCTGAGAATGGAAATAAAAGGGGAATCTTCTGGAGCGTCGGTCCCGGGCTGTCACAGAACGTTGCATGGGAAACAAAAAATTTCCTACGCACACGCAGATCTATCCATGGTGATGAGCATCTACGAGAGGGAGAGTGGATCTACGTACCCTTGTAGATCACTAAGCGGGAAGCGTTAAGAAACGCGGTTCGTGTAGTCGAACGTCTTCGCGATCCAAATCACCGTGCATCCCGCGATCCAATCACGATCCGTCCCGCAATCCAATCACGATCCGTCCCGCGATCCAATCACGATCCCACCCACGAACTTGATCACGATCCGTCCCACGAACTTGATCACGATCCTTCCGATCTAGCGCCGAACGAACGGCACCTCCGCGTTCAGCACACGTATAGCTTGATGACGATCTCTGTCATCTTGATCTAGCAAGAAGGAGCGGAGAGGAAGAAGAGTTCTCCGGCAGTGTGACGGCGCTCCGGCGATGGTGGTGGAGCTATTCCGGTAGGGCTTCGCCTAAGCGCTGTAGAAAACCAATCTAGAGGAGAAACTATGCACTAGAGAAGAGAGGAGGAGGCTTGGCACAAGGGCCAAGCCTCCAAGGAGTCGGCCGAACCAGGTGGAGGACGTGGACTCCACCTCCAATCCTAGTAGGACCAGGACTCACCCTATTTTTGCCTTTTTCTGCTTTTTCTCTTTGGGCCTTTTTTGCCATACCGCATGGGACTTGTGTGGGACTTCCACCAGCCCACTAAGGGCTGGTAAACACTCTCCCACAGCCCATGGAGCCTCTTGGGTCGAAATACCCCTCCCGATTGTCTCCGGTACACTACTGGCACTCCCCGTACCCTACCGATGAGCCCGAAACTTTTTCGGCGACCAAAAACAGGACTTCCTATATATCAATATTTACCTATGGACCATTCTGGAGCTCCTCGTGACGTCTGGGATCTCATCCGAGACTCCGAACAACCTTCGGTCACCACCATACATAACTCTATACTACCGAAACGTCACCAAACCTTAAGTGTGCAGACCCTGCGGGTTCGAGAACTATGTAGACATGATCGAGACACCTCTACGGTCAATAACCAATAGCGAGACCTGGATGATCATATTGGTTCCTACATATTCTATGAAGATCTTTATAGGTCGAACCTCTATGTCAAGGATTCAGTTAATCCCGTATGATGTTCCCTTCGTTCTTCGGTATGTTACTTGCCCGAGATTCGATCGTCGGTATCTCCATACCTAGTTCAATCTCATTACCGGCAACTCTCTTTACTCGTTCCATAATACAAGATCCCGCAACTAACACTTAGTCACATTGCTTGCAAGGCTTATTGTGATGTTGTATTACCGAGTGGACCCTGAGATACCTCTCCGTCACACGGAGTAACAAATCCCAGTCTTGATCCATGCCAACTCAACAGACACCCTCGGAGATACCTGTAGAGCACCTTTATAGTCACCCAATTACGTTGCGACGTTTGATACACACAAGGCACTCCTCCGGCATCCGTGAGTTGCATGATCTCATGGTTATAGGAACATATACTTGACATGCAGAAAACAACAATAAACTGACACGATCATATGCTACGTTTGTAGTTTGGGTCTTGTCCATCACATCATTCTCCTAATGATGTGATCCCATTATCAAATGACATCACATGTCAATGACTAGGAAACCTTGACCGTCGTTGATCAACGAGCTAGTTCACTAGAGGCATACTAGGGACAAAGTGATGTCTATTTACCCAAACATGTAATGTGTTTCCAATTAATACAATTATAGCATGGACAAGAAACAATTATCATGAACAAGGAAATATAATAATAAACACTTTATTTATTGCCTCTAGGGAATATTTCCAACAGTCTCCCGGTTGCACTAGAGTCAATAATCTAGCTCACATCACTATGTGATTTACATTGTAATGAATCGAACACCCATGCAGTTCTGGTGTTGATCATGTTTAGCCCTTGGAAGAGGTTTAGTCAATGGGTCTGCAACATTCAGATCCGTGTGCACTTTGCAAATATTTATGTCCTTCTCCTCGATGTAATCGCGGATGGAGTTGAAGCATCGCTTTATGTGTTTGGTCCTCTTGTGAAACCTTGGTTCCTTGGCCAGAGTAATGGCACCAGTGTTGTCATAGAACAGGTTCATTGGATTCAGTGCACTGGGCACTACTCCAAGATCTGTCATGAATTGCTTCATCCAGACACCTTCCTTCGCCGCCTCCGAGGCTGCGATGTACTCCACTTCACACGTAGAATTGGCTACCACGCTTTGCTTGGAACCGCACCAGCTTACCACTCCCCCGTTGAGAATAAATACGTATCCGGTTTGTGACTTAGAGTCATCCGGATCAGTGTCAAAGCTTGCATCAACGTAACCCTTTACGACGAGCTCTTCATCACCTCCATAAACGAGAAACATTTCCTTAGTCCTTTTCAAGTACTTAAGGATATTCTTGACCGCTGCCTAGTGTTCCATTCCAGGATCACTTTGAAACCTTCCAGCCATACTTATGGCAAGGCTGACATCGGGTCTTGTGCATAACATTGCATACATGATAGAGCCTATGGCTGAAGCATAGGGGATGACACTCATCTTTTCTATATCCTCTGCAGTCACTGGGCATTGAGTCTTACTCAACTTCACACCTTGTAACACACGCAAGAACCCCTTCTTGGACTGATCCATTTTGAACTTCTTCAAAACTTTATCAAGGTATGTGCTCTGTGAAAGTGCTATTAAGCATCTCGATCTATCTCTATAGATCTTAATGCCTAATATGAAAGCAGCTTCTCCTAGGTCCTTCATTGAAAAACTCTTGTTCAAATATTCCTTCATGCTTTCCAGCATTTCTATATTATTTCCAATCAGTAATATGTCATCCACATATAATATTAGAAACGCTATAGAGCTCCCACTCACTTTCTTGTAAATACAAGCTTCTCCATAAACTTGTATAAACTCAAACGCTTTGATCACCTCATCAAAACGCTTATTCCAACTCCGAGATGCTTGCACCAGCCCATAAATGGATCGCTGGAGTTTGCAAACTTTGTCAGCATTCTCTGGATCGACAAAACCTTATGGTTGCATCATATACAACTCTTCCTCAAGGAAACCGTTGAGGAACGCTGTTTTGACATCCATCTGCCAAATTTCATAGTCGAAATAAGTAGCTATTGCCAACATGATTCTGACAGACCTAAGCATCGCTATGGGTGAGAAGGTCTCATCGTAGTCAACTCCTTGTACTTGTGAAAAACCCTTTGCCACAAGTCGAGCTTTATAGACGGTGACATTACCGTCTGTGTCTGTCTTCTTCTTAAAGATCCATTTGTTCTGAATGGCCTTTCGCCCTTCAGGTAATACTTCCAAAGTCCATACTTTGTTTTCATACATGGATCCCATCTCGGATTTCATGGCCTCTAACCATTTCTCGGAATCCGGGCCCATCACTGCTCCTCCATAGCTCGTAGGTTCATTGTTGTCCAACAACATGACCTCCAAGATAGGGTTGCCGTACCACTCAGGAGTAGTACGCGGCCTTGTCGACCTACGAGGTTCAATAGTAGCTTGATCCGAAGCTTCATGATCATCATCATTAACTTCCTCTTCTACCGTCGTAGTTTCCACATAAACATCTTTATGCGCTGTGCTACTTTCTGGTTGAAGTAAAGGTTCAATAACCTCATCAAGCTCTATTTTCCTCTCACTCAATTCTTTCGAGAGAAACTCTTTCTCAAGAAATGTTCCGTTCTTAGCGACAAACACTCTGCCTTTGGATCTGAGATAGAAGGTATACCCGACTGTCTCTTTCAGGTATCCTATGAACACGCATTTTTCCGCTTTGGGTTCCAGCTTTTCAGGCTGAAGCTTTTTGACATAAGCATCACATCCCCAAACTTTAAGATACGACAACTTTGGCCTCTTGCCAAACCGCAGTTCATATGGCGTCGTCTCAACGGATTTCGATGGTGCCCTATTTAAAGTGAATGTAGCTGTCCCTAATGCATAACCCCAAAACAATAGTGGCAAATCAGCAAGAGACCTCATAGAACGCACCATATCTAATAAGGTTCGATTACGACGTTCGGACACACCATTACGCTGTGGTGTTTCGGGCAGTGTCAACTGTGAAACAATTCCACACTGTCTTAAGTAACTGCCAAACTCATAACTCGGATATTCACCTCCTCGATCAGATCGTGGGAACTTAATCTTCTTGTTACGATGATTCTCAACTTCACTCTGAAATTGCTTGAACTTTTCAAACGTTTCAGACTTGTGTTTCATTAAGTAAATATACCCATATCTACTTAAGCCATCAGTGAAGGTGAGAAAATAACGATATCCACCACGCATTGTAACATTCATTTGACCGCACACATCAGTATGTATGATTTCCAATAAGTCACTCGCCCGTTCCATTGTTGCAGAGAACGACGTTTTAGTCATCTTGCCCATGAGGCATGGTTCACATGTGTCAAGTGATTCAAAATCAAGTGACTCCAAAAGTCCATCAGCATGGAGCTTCCTCATGCGTTTTACACCAATATGACCTAAACGACAGTGCCACAAGAAAGTGGTACTATCATTATCAACTCTACATCTTTTGGCATCAATGTTATGAACATGTGTGTCATCACTATAAGATTCAATACGAATAAACCCCTAACATTGGGTGCATGACCATAAAAGATATTACTCATATAAATAGAACAACCTTTATTCTCTAATTTAAATGAGTAACCATCTTGCAATAAACAAGATCCAGATATAATGTTCATGCTTAACGCAGGCACTAAATAACAATTATTCAAGTTCATCACTAATCCCGATGGTAATCGAAGAGAGAGCATGCCGACGGCGATCACATCAACCTTGAAACCATTTCCCACGCGCATCGTCACTTCGTCCTTTGCCAGCCTTTGTTTATTCTGTAGTTCCTGCTTTGAGTTGCAAATGTGAGCAACCGAACCGGTATCAAATATCCAGTCACTACTACGAGAGCTAGTAAGGTACACATCAATAACATGTATATCATATATACCTTGTTTGTCGTTGGCCGCCTTCTTGTCAGCCAGGTACTTGGGGCAGTTCGGCTTCCAGTGACCAGTTCCCTTGCAATGAAAGCACTCAGTTTCTGGCTTGGGTCCATGCTTGGGCTTCTTTACAGAAGTAGCAACTGCTTTTCCATCCCTCTTGGTTTTACCCTTCTTTCCCTTGCCCTCAACCTTGCCATTTTTCTTGAAACTAGTGGTTTTATTGACCATCAACACTTGATGTTCTTTCTGGATTTCAGACTCAACGACTTTTAGCATCGCAAACAGCTCGGTGACTGACTTGTTCATCCTGTGCATGTTATAGTTCATCACAAAGCTCTTGTAACTAGGTGGCCGTGATTGAAGAACTCTGACGGTGATCGCCTATGGCAGAAGGGCAATTCCCAACTCCGCTAGACGAGTTGAATACCCAGACATTCTGAGTATATGTTCGCTGATAGACCCGTTCTCCTCCATCTTGCAAGCATAGAACTTATCGGAGGTTTCATACCTCTCGATCCGGGCGTTCTTCTGAAAGATAAACTTCAACTCCTGGAACATCTCATATGCTCCATGATGTTCAAAATGTCTTTAAAGTCCCGGTTCCAAGCCATACAATATCGCACACTGAACTATTGAGTAATCTCCAGTACGTGCCTCCCAAGCGTTCTTAACGTCTTCGGAGGTCATGTCTTTTGGTTGGTCACCAAGCGGTGCATCAAGGACATATGATTTCTAGGAAGTCGTGAGGATAATCCTCAGATTACGGGCCCAGTCAACAAAGTTACTTCCATCATCTTTCAACTTAGCTTTCTCTAGGAACGCATTAAAATTAAGGGTTGGTACTGCGGAAGCCATTGATCTACAACATAAATATGCAAAGTTTACTTAGACTATTGTTCAAGATAATGAGTTTAGTTAATCAAATTACTAAAGCTCCCGCTCAAATTGAGATCCCTCAGGTCATCTGAGTGTCACATGATCCAAATCCACCAACTCAAGTCCGATCATCACGTGAGTTGAGGTGGCTTCAATGGTGAACATCATTATGTTGATCATATCTACTATATGACTCATGTTCGACCTTTCGGTCTCTTGTCTTCCGAGGCCATGTCTGTACATGCTAGGATCGTCAAGTTTAACCCGAGTGTTCTGCATGTGCAACACTGGCTTGCACCAGTTGTATGTGAACGTAGAGTCTATCACACCCGATCATCACGTGGTGTCTCAACATGACGAACTTTCGCACGGTGCACACTCGGGGAGAACACAATTCATCTTGAAATTTAAGTGAGGGAACACCTTATAATGCTACCGCCATCCTAAGCAAAGCAAGGTGCATAAAAGGATTAATATCACATGCAATTCATAAGTGACATGATATGGCCATGAACTTGTGCTTTTGATCTCTATCTAGAAAGCACCGGCAAGATCTGTTGGAAATATGCCCTAGAGGCAATAATAAATTAGTTATTATCATATTTCCTTATTCATGATAATCGTTTATTATCCATGCTATAATTGTATTGATCGGAGACTTAGATGCATGTGTGGATACATAGACAAAACCATGTCCCTAGTATGCCTCTAATAGACTAGCTCGTTGATCAAAAGATGGTTAAGGTTTCCTAGCAATGGACATGAGATGTCATTTGATAACGGGGTCACATCATTAGGAGAATGATGTGATGGATAAGACCCAAACTGCTAACGTAGCATATGATCGTGTCAGTTTATTGCTATTGTTTTCCGCATGTCAAGTATGTGTTCCTATGACCATGAGATCATGCAACTCACAGATATCGGAGGAGTGCCTTGTGTGTATCAAACGTCGCAACGTAACTGGTGACTATAAAGGTGCTCTACAGGTATCTCCGATGGTGTTTGTTGAGTTGGCATGGATCGAGACTGGGATTTGTTACTCCGTGTGACGGAGAGGTATTTCAGGGCCCACTCGGTAATACAACATCACAACAAGCCTTGCAAGCAATGTGGCTAAGTGTTAGTCACGGGATCTTGTATTACGAAACGAGTAAACAGACTTGCCGGTAACGAGATTGAACTAGGTATGGAGATACCGACGATCGAATCTCGGGCAACTAACATACCGAAGAACAAAGGGAACGTTATACGGGATTAACTGAATCCTTGACATAGAGGTTCGACCGATAAAGATCTTCGTAGAATATGTAGGAACCAATGTGGACGTCCAAGTCCCGCCATTGGTTATTGACAGTAGAGGTGTCTCGGTCATGTCTACATAGTTCTCGAACCCGCAGGGTCTGCACACTTAAGGTTCGATGATGTTTCGGTAGTGTAGAGTTATGTATGGTGGTGACCGAAGGTTGTTCGGAGTCCCGGATGAGATCCCGGACGTCACGAGGAGCTTCGGAATGGTCCGGAGGTAAAGATTCATATATAGGAAGTCCCAGTTTGTTTTTCGGAAAAGTTTCGGGCTCATCGGTAGTGTACCGAGAGTGCCGGTAGTGTACCGGGAGTGCCGGTAGTGTACCGGGAGGCCTCCGGGAGGGGTATTTCGACCCCAAGAGGTCCATGGGCTGTGGGGGAATAATAACCAGCCCTTAGTGGGCTGGGAAAACAGCCACAAAGGCCCATGGTGCAGGAGAGAAAGTCCTAAAGCAAAAAGTGGAAAATCAGCCAATAGGAGGCAATCCTACTCCAACTAGGATTGGAGGTGAAGTAGGATTGCTTCCCACCTCCTATTTCGGCCGACCCAAAGGCCTTGGATGCCTCTCCTCTCCTCTCCTCCTATATATACTAGTGGATTGGGTGGTTTTTGGACAGAATTTCCGGCCACGTGCTACCCGTTACACCGGTGCATAGTTTCTCCTCTAGATCGGTTTTTTGCAGTGCTTAGGCGAAGCCCTGCCGGAATTGCTACACCACCATCACCGGAGCACCTTCACGCTGCCGGTGAACTCTCTCTCCTCTCCACCTCCTCTTGCTGGATCAAGACGGCGGAGATCGTCATCAAGCTGCATGTGTGCTGAACGCGGAGGTGCCGTCCGTTCGGCGCTAGATCGAAAGGACCGTGATCGAGATTGCGAGACGGTTCGTGATGTGATCACGGAACGGATCGTGATGAGTTCACGGGACAGATCGTGATCAAGATCGCGGGACGTATCATGATGAGTTCACGGGACGGATCGTGATTGGATCGCGCGACGGATCGTGATGAGATCGTGGGACGCTCGGCGATTTGGATCGCGAAGATGTTCGACTACACCAACCGCGTTTCTTAATGCTTCCCGCTTAGCGATCTACAAGGGTACGTAGATCCACTCTCCCTATCGTAGATGCTCATCACCATGTATAGATCTGCGTGTGCGTAGCAAATTTTTTGTTTCCCATGCGACGTTCCCCAACAGTGGTATCAGAGCTAGGTTGATGGTTCGATGAGATCTCGAGTAGAACACAAAAGGTTTGTGGGCGTTGATGCTTAGATTGCTTCCTGCCGTGGTCGGATTTTGGTTCAGCGGGATTGTGAGATGAAGCGGCCCGGACCAACATTACTCGTACGCTTACGAGAGACCGGTTCCCTCGACGCAACTTGTTGCTTGGATGGCTTGCGGGTGATAGTTTCTCTCACTTTAGTTGGATCGGATCCGACAAAGGCGGTCCTTGAGAAGGTTGAAAAGCAATCTATGTATCACCGTTGTGGTTTATGCGTAGGTGAGAATCGTTCTTGTTAGATACCCATAGCAGCCACGTAAAACATGCAACAACAATTAGAGGACGTCTAACTTGTTTTTGCAGGGTATGTTGTGATGTGATATGGCCAATTACATGATGAGATATATGTGATGTATGAGAGGATCATGTGATGTATAGAATTTCACGACTTGCATGTCGTTGAGTACGGCAACCGGCAGGAGCCATAGGGTTGTCTTTAATTATTGTATGACCTGCGTGTCAATAATTAAGCGCTATGTAATGCTTTACTTTATCGCTAAACGGTAGCAATAGTAGTAGAAGCATGCAGGGCGTGACAACCCCGATGGCGACACGTTGATGGAGATCAAGATGATGGAGATCATGGTGTCATGCCGGTGACGATGAAGATCATGCCGGTGCTTTCTAGATGGAGATCAAAAGCACAAGTTCATGGCCATGTCATGTCACTAATGATTTGCATGTGATGTTTATCCTTTTATGCACCTTTTTTTGTTTAGGACGATGGTAGCATTATAAGGTGATCCCTCACTTAATTTCAAGATAAATTGTGTTCTCCCGAGTGTGCACCGTTGCGAAAGTTCGTCGTGTTGAGACACCACGTGATGATCGGGTGTGATAGACTCTACGTTCACATACAACGGGTGCAAGCCAGATTTGCACGTGCAGAACACTCGGGTTAAACTTGACGAGCCTAGCATGTACAGACATGGCCTCGGAACACAAGAGACCGAAAGGTCGAGCATGAGTCATATAGTGGATATGACCAACATAATGATGTTCACCATTGAAGACACCTTAACTCACGTGATGATCGGACTTGAGTTGGTGAATTTGGATCATGTATCACTCGAATGACCCGAGGGATGTCAATTTGAGTGGGAGTTCTTAAGTAATATGATTAATTGAACTCATTATCATGAACATAGTCAATAGTGTCTTTGCAAATTATGTTGTAGATTACTAGCTCGCGCTGTAGCTCCCTTAAATATTTATATGTTCCTAGAGAAATAGAGTTGAAAGATGTTGGTAGCAATATTGCGGACTGGGTCCGTGATCTGAGGATTGTCCTCATTGCTGCACAGAAGGCTTGTGTCCTTAATGCACCGCTTGGTGCGCCAACCCCTCTAGCGTCGTTTGTAGATGTTGTGAACATCTGACAGCATGTTCTGATGAGTAATTTATAGTTTAGTGCGTCATGCGTTACGGCTTAGAATTGAGGCTCCAAAACGTTTTGAGTCACGGAACATATGAGATGTTTCTAAGAGCTGAAATTAGGATCTCAGGCTTGTGCCCGTGTTGCGAGATATGAGATCTCCAACAAGATTCTTTGCCTGCAAGATGAAAGAGAAGAGCTCAATCGTTGAGCATGTACTCACATTGTCTGGGTGCTACAATCGCTTGAATCAAGTGGGAGTTGATCTTCCAGATAAGATAGTGATTGACATAGTTCTCCAAGTCACTGTCACTAAGCTACTAGAACTTAGTGATGAACTATAAATTGTCAGGGATAGAAATAATGATTCCTGAGCTGTTTGCGATGTTTTGACACCGCGGAGGTAGAAATCAAGAAGGAGCGTCAAGTGTTGATGGTTAACCAAACCACTAGTTTCGAGAAGGGCAAGAGCAAGGAGGGAATCTTCATGGATAGCAAGTCAGTTGCTGCTCCAGTGAAGCAACCCAAAGTCGAACTCAAACCCGAGACTAAGTGCTTCTGTTATGAGGTGAACGGTCGCTGAAGCGGAACAACCCTAGATACTTGGTAGATAAGAAGGCTGGCAACATCGACAGAAGTATATTTGATATACGAGTTATTGATGTGTACCTTGCTAGTACTCCTAGTAGCACCTGGGTATTGGATACCGGTTCGGTTGCTAAATGTTAGTAACTCGAAATAAAAGCTATAGAATAAACGGAGAACTAGCTAAGGGTGAGGTGACGATATGTGTTGGAAGTGTTTCCAAGGTTGATGTGATCAACATCGCACGCTCTCTCTACCTTCAGGATTAGTGACAAACCTGAATAAATGTTATTTGGTGTTTTGCGTGGAGCATGGACATGATTACATCATGTTTGTTGCAATACGGTTATTCATTTGAATTAGAGAATAATGGTTATTATGTTTGCATGAATAATACCTTCAATGGTCATGCACCCAGTGAGAATGGTTTGTTGAAATCTTGATTGTAGTAATACACATGTTCATAACATTGATGTCAAAAGATACAAAGGTAATAATGATAGTACCACATATTTGTGGCACTGCCGCAGAATGTCATATTGGTATAAAGCGCATGAAGAAACTCCATGCTGATGGATCTTTAGACTCATTCGATTTCGAATCGGTTGAGACATGCGAACCATGCCTCTTGGGCAAGATGACTAAAGGACCCCGTTGGATGGAGCGGGCAAGTGATTCATTGGAAATGATACATGTTGATGTATGCAATCCATTGAGTCTTGTAGCGTGCAGTGGATATCCTTATTTTCTTACCTTCACTAATGATTTGAGTGAATATAGTGTATATTTACTTGATGAAACACAAGTCTGAATCATTTGAAAGGTTCAAGCAAATTCAGAGTGAAGTTTAAGATCATCGTGACGTGAAGATAAAAATAACTGCGATATGATCGTGGAGGTGAATATCTGAGTTACGAGTTTGGCATACAACTTAAGACAATGTGAAATTTGTTTCACAACTAACGCCACCTGGAACACCATAGTGTGATGGTGTGTCCGAACGTCATAGTCGTGCTCTATTGGATATAGTGCGTGCTATGATGTCTCTTATCGTTTTCTACTATAATTTTGGGGTTATGCATTAGAGACAACTACATTCACTTTAAATAGGGCACCATCTAAATCCGTTGAGATGACACCGTGTGAATTATGGTTTGATAGAAACCTAAGCTGTCATTTCTTAATGTTTGGGTTGCGACACTTGTGTGGAAAATGTTTTCACCTAATGAGGTCGAACCCATGGCGGACAAATGCATCTTCATAAAATACCCTAAGATCAGTTGGGTGAACCTTCAATCTCAGATCCTAGTGCAAAGTGTTTGTTGCTTAAACGGATCCTTTCTCGAGGAAATGTTTCTCTCAAAAGAATTGAGTGGGAGGAAGATAGAACTTGATGAGGTTGTCAAACCTTTGTTCAACTAGAGAGTAGCGCAGCGCAGAAAGATGTTTCTGTGAAGCCTACATTAGTTGAATAGGAAGTTCATTATGATGATCATGAAGCTTCAGAATCAAGTTACTATCGAACTTCGTAGGTCGACAAGGATGTGTACTGCTCCTAAGTGGTACGACAACTTTGTCTTGGAGATCATGTTGTTGGACAACGATGAACCTACGAGCTATGGAGAAGCGATGATGGGCCCGGATTCCGACAAATGGTTGGAGGCCATGAAATCCGAGATAGGATCCATGTATGAAAACCAAGTGTAGACTTTGGTAGACTTGCTCGTTGGACGGCAGGTCGTTGAGTACAAATGGATCTTTAAAATGAAGACAGACACTGATGGTGAATGTCACTATTTGTAAAGCTCGACTTGTTGCAAAGATGTTTGTGACAAGTTCAAGGAGTTGACTACGATGAGATTTTCTCACTCGTAGTGGTGCTAAAGTCTGTTGGAATTATGTTAGCAGTTGCTGTGTTTTCAATTATGAAATCTGGCAGATGGATGTCAAAACATCGTTTCCTTAATGGTTTACTTGAGGAAAGGTTGTATGTGATACAACCAGAAGGTTTTGTCAGGCCTAAGGATACTAAAAGGTGTGCAAGCTTCGGTGATCCCTCCATGGACTGAAGCAAGCATCTCGGAGTTGGAATATACGCTTTGATGAGGTGATCAAAGTTTTGATGTTTATACAAAGTTTACGAGAAACTTGTATTTGCAATAAAGTGAGTAGGAGCACTATATAATTTCTGATAAGTATATGTGAATGACATATTGTTGATCAGAAATAATGTAGAGTTTCTGGAAAGCATAAAACGGTCATTTGGAAAGTGATTTTCAAAGGAAGACCTGGATGAAGCTACCTAATTGTTGAGCATCAAAATCTATGGAGATAGATCAAGATGCTCGATGAGACTTTCAATGAGTGCATACCTTGACAAGATTTTGAAAGAGTTCAAAATGGATCAGTCAGAGAAAGAGTTCTCGCCTAATTTGTAAGGTGTGAAATTTGAGTGAGACTCAAAGCTCGACAACGGCAGAAGAAAGAGAAAGGACGAACGTCGTCCCCTATGCCTTAGCCATAGGCTCTATATTATGCCATGCTGTGTACCGCACCTGTGTGTGCCTTGCCATGAGTCCGTCAGGGGGTACAAGAGTGAACCAGGAGTGGATCACTGGACAGCGGTCAAGATTATCCTCAGTAACTAAGAGACTGAGGAGATGTTTCTCGATTATGGAGCTGATAAAGAGTTCGTCGTAAGGAGTTACGTCGATACAAGCTTTAACACTAATCCGGATGACTCGTAGTAGCAATCTGGATACGTATAGTGGAGCAGCCATTTGGAATAGTACCGAGCGGAGTGTGGTAGCAGTGTTTACAGTTTGACATAGGTATTTGCAAAGTGCACACGGATCTGAATGTTACAGACCCGTTGACTATAAGACCTCTCTCACATGCAAAGCATGATCAAGCCCCAGAACTCATAGGGTGTTAGATTCATAACAATGCGAATCACATGGTGATGTGAACTAGATTATTGACTCTTGTGCAAGTGGGAGACTGTTGGAAATATGCGCTAGAGGCAATAATAAATTAGTTATTATCATATTTCCTTATTCATGATAATCGTTTATTATCCATGCTATAATTGTATTGATCGGAGACTTAGATGAATGTGTGGATACATAGACAAAACCATGTCCCTTGTATGCCTCTAATAGACTAGCTCGTTGATCAAAAGATGGTTAAGGTTTCCTAGCCATGGACATGAGATGTCATTTGATAACAGGGTCACATCATTAGGAGAATGATGTGATGGACAAGACCCAAACTGCAAACGTAGCATATGATCGTGTCAGTTTATTGCTACTGTTTTCCGCATGTCAAGTATGTGTTCCTGTGACCATGAGATCATGCAACTCACATATATCGGAGGAGTGCCTTGTGTGTATCAAACTTCGCAACATAACTGGGTGACTATAAAGGTGCTCTACATGTATCTCCGATGTTGTTTGTTGAGTTGGCATGGATCGAGACTGGGATTTGTTACTCCTAGTGACGGAGAGGTATCTCAGGGCCCACTCGGTAATACAACATCACAACAAGCCTTGCAAGCAATGTGGCTAAGTGTTAGTCACGGGATCTTGTATTACGAAACGAGTAAACAGACTTGCCGGTAACGAGATTGAACTAGGTATGGAGATACCGACGATCGAATCTCGGGCAACTAACATACCGAAGAACAAAGGGAACGTTATACGAGATTAACTGAATCCTTGACATAGAGGTTCGACCGATAAAGATCTTCGTAGAATATGTAGGAACCAATGTGGACGTCCAGGTCCCGCCATTGGTTATTAACCGTAGAGGTGTCTCGGTCATGTCTACATAGTTCTCGAACCCGCAGAGTCTGCACACTTAAGGTTCGGTGATGCTTCGGTAGTGTAGAGTTATGTATGGTGGTGACCGAAGGTTGTTCGGAGTCCCGGATGAGATCCCGGACGTCACGAGGAGCTCCGGAATGGTCCGGAGGTAAAGATTCATATATAGGAAGTCCTAGTTTGGTTCCGGAAAAGTTTCGGGCTCATCGGTAGTGTACCGGGAGTGCCGGTAGTGTACCGGGAGGCCTCCGGGAGGGGTATTTCGACCCCAAGAGGTCCATGGGCTGTGGGAGAATAATAACCAGCCCTTAGTGGGCTGG